>CM074194.1:20386939-21835689 GCA_037179385.1 Holothuria scabra | reverse complement strand
ATTACTTTGAAGCCCGTGGAATACAATGAAGTATTCAAGATTAAGGAGATAAAATAGCGAACTTCAAAAAACAAATCACAGAAAAAATTTGAGCAAATTGAACTCTGCAATGCAACGAAATTAAGAAAATCAGTCAAATCTGCAATGAACAGCGTCTGTTTAACTACTTATAAGCAGTGGCGTAGCCACGGGGGGCCGGGGGGGGGGCTTGGCCCCCAGATTTTCTTCAGCCCCCCCCCCCAGATTTTTTGCGTCCTAGTAAAGTAATTAAAAAAAATAAAATGTTTGAATGGAAATAAACTTTAAAGTATTTCCTTCAAAACAGTATATAAATAAAATGTGTAAAAATTAAAAAAAAAAAACATGGATGAATGTGTATAAAACACATTTTGTGCGCACGTATGAAATCAAGTAATAACTTCAAAATGCCTACTTTCACTGAATTAGATACCTTTTGTGATCTGCACTGTCGTTAATTGCATTACTATTAGAAGATGAAACGAAAGTCTCGACGTCAAACTTTAATGTGATTTTGTTAGGTTAAGCCCCTTTCTGCCTTTCTGATGGGTGATTGATTTACTGAAAATAAGGCAATCAACTCTTACACGACCATTCCTATACTTTTTCATACACAAAATATGCCGTAAGCAGTTAAGGGTAAGGTACTGCCTTCGGATAATTCTTCCCTTCCACCCTTAACAAGTAGGCCTGTGTCGTGCCTCACTCCTGCCCATGACAAGTGCCCCTGTAGGACGATTTTTTCGACAAGTCCTCTTTTTATGTCCACAAGGTGAGGATTTCATGTGTTTCCCACATGATCCACACTTCTGCTTTGCGGTTCAATTATTTTGAGAGATTTATTCGAAGTATTTTAAGTTTGACTTCATAATGTACCGATAAACAAATACTGCACCATTTTGCACATTGTTTCTTTGGTAGTATGTATGTCTCTTGTTAAATCTCTACAAAAACTAAAATATTTTGATATTTTTCATGCTCCCCAAAAAGGGAAAATCCTAAAACTTAGGCCTATAATCAGTTCAAAGTTTTGCCAAACAAAGCACCATTTTGCATCTAAGAAATCTAACGCAAAGAAAGTTTCTCAGAGGAGGACACAACTACTTTTGTTTTTCCTGTTAAAGGGTAAGGTACTGCCTTAGGTACTGTAAGCTGAAATCCATTCAAATATTGCTGCATTTGCGGCTGGGTACATCCAGTTTAAAACACGTGGGAAGTGCCGTTTGCGGCCGGGTTTTAAAGCCCAAAATTTTCTTGAACGCGCCAACCGATGGTGGTGCTCCACTTAGATTCAAATATTGCCGCATTTGCGATCTACGTCCTTCTGAAGTTTACAATTTTTCCCAAGGGAAAGGGAGATACCAGTTACCTTTAGTGTCATCCCCCAGGCCACAGATCAGAAGTGCCCAGTTTTGGGGTCCCAAAAAAGTGTAGGCTATGTATTACCATTTTTGCATAGATCGATTTTTCATTCTCATCATTTGAGAAGTCGCAGACATGAGATTCGTATTTTAAGGCTGGGTACATTCAGCTTAAAACACATGGGAAGTGCCGTTTCCGGCCATCTGGAGGGGTTTTAAAGCCCAAAATTTCCTTGTACGCTCCGCGCCAACCGATGGTGGCGCTCCGCTTAGATGGTCTTGCGGTGCCTGACACTCAGAGGTACCAGCCCCCCCCCCCAAAAAAAATCCCATCCTGGCTACGCCACGGCTTATAAGATATCAGGCTCTTTGGCACAAAACAGTAAAGGTAATTTGTGCAAAAATGTGATTTTACCAATGTTCGTTTTTTTCTTTCAACCTTTCTCCTTCAAGACCTAGAAAATAGTTGCATTAATTCCATTAAAAAGGAATGGAAAGCTAATGAATGAAAACGCTGAGCAAAAATCAAAAGAAGAACAGAAGAATTCAGTTGAGATTCAGAATAACGATTGCCCCATCACTCAGTTTGATACTTATGCGTAGATAAAAGGAGGTTAATTAATTTTCAATTCTGCCATTCTGACCATTACTGTCTCATAAACCGTCTCGACCCCAGATTAGCAACATAACGGACTCGACTTCGCCTCGTCCGTTACTTTGCCAGAATAGACAGATTTTGGTGGGATAAGTTAACTACCTCTTCATAATACTATACGATCAAGTAAAAACAACTTTTTAGTGACATAAAGCAACGTTGACTCAAAGGCGGATATTTTACACAGGCAAGCATATGGTATGTATTCTGTGAGCTATGAATCAAAATCTAGACAGGGCATCCTAATTCACAGGTTTTTTCTGTGTGTAGTAATGTTAACACCCCCAGAACAGTCGACAAAAACAACAATATCATCATCTTAGGAACTTTATTTTTCAATGAGTCAATTTGAAATATCCCGCAGTTGCACTTTCGTTTTAATATTTAGGTATACTACTGAGCCTATACTGACATGAAGCAGTTTACCCACCAAAATGAACAGAATTCAAGAGATAAACGTATCGTTCTAATATAGTTTCAAATGAATGATGGTTCCATTAAAAAGATCTCATTTATAGGTATTTGTATTGCTAGATATACATGATCATGATACTATGGAAAGGTGTAGCTACATATTGCCAATAGGACTTTTTCAAAAAAAAAAAAAAATCGTAAAGGGGGGGTCGTTCGCACCCCCAGACCCCCACCCTCCTTGGTGACGCCCATGCAAATAACCGCATTTAAAGCCACAAAGGTCCAAGTAAACTAGAGTAACCCAAGATGAGTGAGTTCATAACATTACCGCGTGAGTTTATGTAAAGAGAGCGCAGAGCCACCTGCAGCATTCATCAATTAGTCTGATGATTATTACTTAGTATGCATGAACTTCAGTTCACCCTTAGGCCTAACCCCAACTACCTAAGAGTAAAGCTGTAAAGGATATCAAATTTGACGGCTGCACCCTGAGTGATTATGGTACAAGGGAAATTAGTATTCCGTTCAACTATGGCTGATTGGCGTAATAAGAAGAGATGTACAGGATCGTACTTGAGTGGCAGTTTATTGCCACGCATACTAATGAACAACCAGAGATTGTGTATATCGAAGAAACTTAGGTCTAAAATATCCTTTTACATGACCTTTTCCTTTGAACAATTTCCTTTGCTAATTCCCCTTTCATCAGTGTAGATTAATCACTTTTAACGAATGTCTCACGTGATTAGTATCATACTGAACACTCAGACTGAACCGAAAGTTTACATGATAGTACATTGACCTTGCAGAAGGCAAGTCTCTCGGTGTGTCCAAGTAACAGAGATAGCAACTTCATGTTGTAAAATAATGGCTATACACTACTCGGGGAGCTCTTTTCCAAAATTTTCGTAAGGGCTAAAAGTCAAAATGAATTGGCTAATATATGCAAAATGATATTTGTAAGACAATAAAAACCCAGTGTACTGTACTAAACATTGTTTTCTTGCCCGTCTGTGATGATTGTTCTTTTAAAAATATACACTTCTTGTTCAGGGATGCTCTGCGTCTTCGCGGTGAGGTAAATGTAATTAATGACATTATTTTACACTATTCGTCCATATTTGGTCTATTACACATGCAATGTATAGAACACATTCATAAACCGACTCGTTATCTGCCCTCCTTTTCCTTTACTCGTTCTGTACGTTGAAAACGTGATTATGGTGTTGACAACTGAATAGGCCTATTCAGACGTGCAAGCTCAAGTAATACATCCAATCACAATACTTAAACAATATCATGTCAATGAATGTTGCTTTCAGTAATGGAAGCATTTTGAGTGCTTTTAAAAGTATGACATATTCATAGGCTTGATATCGTAACAATTTATATTAAAAAGGTTGTTTGTCATTTATAAAGTTTTCAATTTGCCCTTATTCTCAAAACAAGATCACATAACATTTTATCTTAATGTAAGAGACATTTTGATTGGTTTTCATTTCTGCCACTAATTCGGTAGCAAAAAAGCAAATGAATAAATTAATATTTTCTCAAGGGTCGGCATGGGCGTCCGGAGGGGGGCACTTGCCCCCTCCCCCCGGAAAATCAAACTTGTGAAAAAATTAATTAAAAATTGAAATAAAAAAAATGACAATAAATCATCAAAATATCTTCACTCACAGCGTCAGTTTCTACTCGTGAAATATGCGGACATTTGACCCGGAATAGCAAAAGAGAAGATGGTACGAATAGTGAAATCGTAATTTGGGGACCATCATTCCTGACATCTATTGGAAATTTGTAATTGTAAAAACTATGCCAAAATTGTACTAGTTGTCAGGTATGTAGTGTGCATATGGCATCCGACTATTGATGAATGCGTTGGTCTTGGTTTGGTCCCGTGCTGATCTCAAGTGGCGACACACGGATGTAACTGGGATACACAAGGTGAATTTCGGGGGGGGGGGGGTATGATTCATAATTAGGTAACGGATATAGGCCTATATAGGCTGCGTGACAGTTGTAAGATTTATCGTGCATAGGCGTACAATGCCGTGACCGACAGGCAGATTTCCCTTCAACAATGTTTTACATTGAAAATTCTAAAAATCTGAAAATTACAGACATGAAATTCCTGTTTCAGGGCTGGGTACATGCAGCTTATAACACTCGCCAAGTGTCGTTTCCTTCCATCTGGAGGGTTTGTACTTTGTAAGGTCCAAAATTTTCTTGTACGCTCCGCGCCAACCTATCGTGGCGCTCCGGTTAGATAGTGTACACAATTCAATCATCCATGAATGACCTTGCCCCCTCCCCCTTGTAAAAATTTCCGCGGACGCCCATGAGGGTCGGTGAACGGCGGATGGAACTTTGGCACAAGTAACCCCTTTCTAGAGTACTCGTTTCTGTTTTAACGCTGATCCGCCTATTTCACTCTCACCTCGCCTCTCTTTTACTTCCCAGATGATAGCTACCAAGAATAAAAACAATAATATCAGTATGCTTTGTTGATCTTATATTTACAAATGAAGGAAAGGGGAACCTTGTACAAAACAGACTTATCGAAAGCATATAACTACATCAAGTTCGTTAATAGTTGTTTAGTTATTGCTGATAATCTTATCGCTTCCGGTGTATGATGTAAATTCTGAAATCCGATCGACCTTCATGTGGTATGCTCTAGGAAGAGTTACCAAAAATATAGTCGAGAGCAGGATATACAGGGTGCCATTTCATTTTACAAGCAATCTCTCCGTATCAAATTTTGTAAATATCAAATTAAAAAAGAGAGCTTGCGAATATTATAAGCTGTTGACGCAAAGTCATGTAAATGTAACACCTAGGTTATGCACAAAACACGTTGAGAATTGTGTCAGCTAATGCAATTTAGAGACATTACCGCGCCACATTTACATCCGTGCCCGTCTTCGGCATAGGCCTATATACGTATCGATTGTGGTCAAAAGTAGTGTCTGCTAGATTCGATCTATGACTGCAAAATCACTGTTGATTGGTCTTTTATCGTCAGACCTGTTCTCGGCTAATCGGAACTGTAACGGAATGCTTTAACTTGCACTGTCATGTTCCTGAATCTACTTGTATTGATATTTTGATAAATTTATATCAGGGCTACGTACATTGCAAAAATTTGGGGAAAACTTATATTTCTTTATTCTATGTCCTTTTTAGACAAGCCTGTTATAATATGACATATCTGATAATATGTTTAGCTTTGTGCGGAGGCTAGTACGTTCTTTGTGGGGGACATTAATTTGCTGTAGTTTCATTGTATTCCGTTTTCTTCCGCGTTTCTTGAATCTTATTAGAGGTGAACCGTAGTGCTGTTAATTCCGGAAATTTCGAGTCACGAGTACGGCAATTTTCAACTTTCAAGAACTCGAGTCCGGACTCGGACTCGAGTCCCTCTACTTTCTCAATGGAGAAAAAAAACCAACCTCTCTCGGCGAGTCCTCCGACTTCTGAAATCACGAGTCCGAGTCCGAGTCCGAATTCGACTACAACCCTGGGGAACTTGCTCAGTATATTGCCAGAGTTTAAGTTAGGTTTCAGTTACAATATTTAATGTGCTACGTTTATCTGTAATTACTTCAAACATTTATACTTGTTTGGTTCTGTTCAATTGAACTAAATGTGACTAAGCAGAATCAACAAACGCAGCGACAAATGAACATGTATTTTAATTCATTTTATCAAAAGTGCGTGTGTTTTACAAACCTATCGGTACAGGGTTCTAGATTTCTTATCTTAAACATGTACCCCCTTAACAGAAAAAGAACAAACAGTAGAATGAAAAGCAAAAAATAATTGTCTCCTGCACTGAACCCGTGTGTGATGTTCAACAAATGTCCCTTAATTTAATTTTTCATGATAAAGGCCTACAAAAGACTGGTCATCCGTTTATAACTTTAACATTTGTGGGTGCAACTGACTAATACCTTTAAACTTAATGTAATTGCCCGGCGGCATCTGAGAATCAAAATAAGATTAGTCCCGACATAAATATTATAGTACAATTTTGGATTTGGTCAGGAAAGAAAGCGATCAATACTTCAAAAAGAGATAGAGAAGGGGAAGCCCCCTCTGGATTCGCGCCGGCATTCATTTCTGTTACACTGTAAAACATCTGTTTTTCTGGCAGCAAAGTTTCCAGGAAATTTTTGCTATTTCAATTTCCAGAATAAAATTTACAGTATATGCTAGTGTTATTTTTAAAGAATTCTTCTGACAGCGGGGTGTCCAAAAATTCTGTTACTTTAAATTACATATAATTTCCGTACAAAACGTCCATCTGAAACGATGAAATTTATAAAACTTATAGATTTTGCCTGTAAAATTTCCAGCATATGGGAATGTTTACCTCTAAATCGCGCACAGCAGGATTTTTCGCGGAATCGGTCTGTGAAGCTCGAACGCCAAAAGGGTATTACGTAATTTAATTGAAAGGGTTTTTAGCTTTTTCCAATTTGATGTCAAAATGACGAGGGGGTTCTTTGTCCAATCAAACTGAATCTTAAAAAGTTTTAGGGTAAGATATAATATTTTCTAAACCACTTGAAATTATTTGACCAATGACACTAGGCAAGAATTATGGCAAGTTTTGTTTGCTACTTTCGACCGAAAATACCCTTAAATCTGTGTTTCTAATAGGAAAATCATAAAACCACTGCTTATTTAACTGGAAATTGACGACCCTTTTCCCAAGACATGGAAATTATACTTAGAACAGTTTAAAGGGGACTGGTTGAGGAAATCAAAAGTGAGTGAAATGTGTTAATATATTATGTGTTTGGGCAGGAGGGGCTCAGTTTGTGGGAAAATGCACCATATTTTCACAGTGATTCACACAGTTAAGTGTGTACACTGAACACTAATGCACTAATATTCTCATATGTGTAGTTTTCTCGTCGGGTAAACGCTGTGAACAATCGTGAATGTTAT
This sequence comes from Holothuria scabra, assembly GCA_037179385.1. Lineage (NCBI taxonomy): Eukaryota > Metazoa > Echinodermata > Holothuroidea > Aspidochirotida > Holothuriidae > Holothuria > Holothuria scabra. Next base: position 21,828,282 of record CM074194.1, on the reverse strand, counting down.
TTACCCATCCTTTGAACTACACTGTCCCTTTCCCTCTCACGTAATTTTCTTTTTAAAACGTTCATAGGAACAGGCGCGTAGTAACAAATAGACAACTCGAACCGGACCGAACAAAAACATAACCTCTAACCATCGACCATACACACACAAAACACAGAACGGAAAAATCGGTCACAAACGGAATTTTATTTTATTTTTACCAAGAGGTTCTTTTGTTGCACATCTGATTAGTTTAAACATGTTTCAAAAGTTTTTTTTTTTCAAATTTTCGCCACGCCTACTTAAGTGACTTCTTCTATAAAGGATATGGCTCTCTTCAATGATTTCAAAATTACACACAGTTTTATTGTAATTCTTCTCATCAACTATTTGTATACCCTCAAAATGCTTACAGTGTTATCTCTAAACCAATTAGATATTATTTTAATTTGCATATGCAAAACCTAATTTTTTCAGAAAACTACTGTATGCTGGAAATACGTAAAATCTCTGTTAAATTTACAGAGCATTCTCGTAAATACGAAAAACAGATATGCTCTGCAAAATTTCATTAGGTGTAAAGATTAAAACCTTTCCGTAAACCATTTGACAATACGTAAAACGTGTGCCAAAATCACTGAAAATTATGCGTAAATGAAAAACACAGAGAAAATCTTGAAAATTCTACAGAAGTTTACCGTAAATTTCCAAAAGAATTTAATAGTGTCGCTGTCAAGCGCAAATCTTGTAGATTAAAATGTCTTTATAATGTGACTAAGTGACTCAGATTTGCCCCCATGCCAGAAATAAACAGTTATATGTGTAGGCCTATAACACAGCAAATGTAGAAGCAACCTTTTTTTTTACAAATGTCGTGTATACCGTATAGGCTTATACTTCATGTCACTTAGTAGTGTGTGAACTGTCGCGTTATACATCATGCATGAGTGATGACATATTTCGTTCCTTGCAGAGCCTCGATGAAAACAAATGACCGTTACTTTCGAGTCCACTAAAAGGGGAATAATTATTTATATGACACGTTCTGCACAATGTCGGACTTCTGTGATGATTAAAACAACCAACCAATTACAGGATTCAATTCTACATTCAAAGTTTTCATCAGTTCTGTTTAGCGTAACACCGATACGAAGACAGGAGAGAATTTTAATTAACCACACGTAAAACAACTCGTAAAATTTGTAACAATTTTGACTTGCAGTATATTTAACAAGATTGTCCTGAAATAATTGACCAGGGTACATTGAATACGTGTATGTGTACATATGTGCACCTGCGGTAATCAGTTTTGTTTGTGTACCTTACTCATAAAGTTCATTCACAAGGGTATGTTTATGAAATAGAACTACAGTATCCCAAAAGATTGACGAACTGAAGAATGACCTGAGGTAAATGGGGGAGAGGTGTTATTTTTTTTGTAAAAATATTAATAACAAGCTGCTTTGTGTCAATTTAATGCATTCGTGGCAATCCTGAGCTCACTGACCTAACTAGAATAAAAGTGATGATTCAAAACCTCCTCCTATGGCTTGTCGGAGCCCTTTTCCACTTTTTTCTTATCAGACAAGGTAACACGTGCCCTTAAAATCTATGAAAAGAAAGAGCAGTGTTTTTAAACTGGAAAATTAATTTCATTTATCCAAGTTTCATCTTCATAGGTTTTTTTCGTTGATGAGTTATAAAATATAACGGTTGATTTGATGGTAAAGAATCCAAATCTCGTGCAACTCAATTTGCCTTTGGGTTTTGTTATATCTTTCAAAGTAGAAATGCTTTTTGTGACCCTGAACAAATGGCTTACTTCTGTAATTCCTGCTTAGAAAGTTGTGTCAGAAGAAAAATGCAGAGTCAAGAAGTTTTCCAGCAATAAGTAGGGGATAAGTTTGTAACAAGGCGCAGATTTCTCAGGAAAACTATTAACTGATAAAGATTGTAATCTGATACAATATTAGAACATAAGTGACATTACAAACTATATCGCAATCCACTGTGCCATACTTCAACAAGTTTTGCGTGGAATGATATATTGACTGGGGGGGGTAGAGCTTAGACTTTAGTAACGTTTGCCGTACACTTTTGCTTGAAGTAGGCATTCCACGTCATACATTCTGTACGTGCGTCACAGTTAAACGACTAAACCCGCGGAATGTGGAGCGGGCATAAAGGACGTACCCAGATAGTCTGACGGAGGGTGCGACTGCTCCCCCTTTCAGTGTCGAATTTTTCTCTCTGACATTTTTGAACATCTTCTTCAAACAGTAAATATCTTATGATATCATGATATATGGTAATGATAAAACTGCAAGGTAAAACAGTGCATCAGACTGCATCTAATTAATTGCCCTTCAACTGTTCAAAAATATCTCAAAGGATCCCCCTCCATACCAGTCACAAATGTGCCCCTTGCAAATTACGTCACTGGTGGGCAAGTATTGCTATGGACCTTTAAAACAGCAATGGTAGTAAAATATTATGCTATATACCTATCCCTTCCAAGGAAGAATGCAGTGGCCTAGACTGTAGCCTAACATTATACTAGCACAGTCTACCCTAAATTCATGAATTGCTCTTGCGAATCATGTGACAACGTTTTTCTCACTGAATTTTGAAATGTAAAGGAGTAACTCCCTGGTTTACCTCGAAGTCTAAAACATACACAAGTCTTGAAATATCACGAAACATTTTATGAAACATCACGAAAAATTTCAAAATATACTTGGGCGACTGTCAATTTGCCCTTTAAACACTGTCTTGTTTTTGTAGGTCACGATCGTTGCCATATGTGTTAAACAACATCAAATTATCACATGTACAGAACGATATATAGTTTTGTGCCGTATGCATCATCCTTACTGTGCAGTATATAATTCTTACCCCTGCAGGCCAAGACATTGAATGAAGGATGAACGAAAGGTTGCTCGCTGACTTTGTTTGCTTTAAATTTGAACAAAGATCGTAAGGCCTTTGACGTAAAGGTTACAGTCATATAGCCAAATACTACCCACCAGTGAAAGGTTAGGTAATGCATACACCAAGAAAAAGAGCTTGCCAATGTTGAGGAGAGTCATATAAATTTTTTATGTTGACTTTGGCAGCACTTAAAACATGAGTGTACAGACTGAATACACTGCTTCAGATAAAATTCATTTTCAAGTTTCAAAATGTCACCGTCATGCTAGAACTGAGGAGACTCTTGAGGAAATCCCTGAACATCTAAAATGTCCACCACATACTATGTTACTAATTGGCAACATTGAATATTTTACAATACTAAAACATGCCGCCAGCTACAGTGACCGAATAGCTCAGTGAGGGAGACCTGGATCCCTCGCTGATGCCGTATTTTAGCTTGTAGTGACGTCAAATAGTTAAACACAAACATCTTCAAAAGGTAGCATATGTACATGGCAGCGGATTGCATATCAACAGACCTAATTTTTCACTGTTTCCAAATCGGAGAAGTTTCCCTTTCTTTACACTCCTTCCGTCGGCGATCACATAACATTAACGTTACGTAAAATATTTTAGTACAACTTTAAAATGATTTCACACCAGACTGCATACAAGGACGTAATTTTTGTACATTTTTCACTGAGGTGGTGGCACCTTCCTTTAGACCCCTCCCCCTGACCGGCAATCACACAACATAGGCATCCTGCTTGGACATATGGGAGAAATCCTGGCAAGCAACTATACTGATACCGTATAGTGCACATGTAACTTACTGCTACCGTATAGTGCACATGTAACGCAAGCTAAGTTGGCTACTTATGCAAAAGTTCGTCGATTGGCAAAATACATTACAAAATACATACAAAATACGTCATACTTGCCAACTCTTACTGTTTCACCGTGAGTCTCACGGTTTGGGGCATCATCTCACGGTCAAATGTTCAAATCTCACGGTAAAATAACATTATTTAAAGAAATACAAACGCTAACCCACATAAGAAATAACAGCTCTATTTACAAGTTCCGCTTACTCCTAAAACGGGATTGCGATCCCATCTTGGGGGGCGTAGGCTGGCTGCTACACATATGCCTGGCAAGTTGGCATACGTACCCTAGCCTATGCATACAACATGCAACTTTTTCGGTCGTGCATACCGCGCATACAACGTTACATAAACTAATGAACACGACGGTCCATTCAGTGGTGCGGATCGCAAATTTTTTCTGCACATGGGCGGCCGAAGCGGGTGGGCCAGGGGGGACCTGGCCCTCAAATTATTTTATGAGATTTTTTTTTGGGGGGGGGGGCATGGCATCCCAATAACTGATGTCGCAAAAAAATTGAGTTCCTTTTTTTTAATTTCGGTTATTCTTTGGCTCAATTATTACTTTTCAGGGTGCAAAAGTTGCAAAGCTTAACGTGGGACCCCCACATTAACGATAGGAGTAGGAGAGTTTACTTTCACCCTTCAAACACTTAAAACAAAAATTTTTGCAAGCTATCTTTTTCAAATTATCTTTCTTCTTCTCAAATCAGGGCCTTTAAAAAATACTGAGCGGAGGGGCATGTCCTCAGTCCCCTCATTGGCCCCAATGACACACATTTGCCGAAGTAATAATGTTCCTTTTAGGATTATTAATAATACCTATACAGAGGTACTTTTTTGCTTCCATTAAATTCCACTAAAAAAATAAATAAAATGTCAGAGCTTCCGGGGCCCTGTTGCGGGCCCATGGATAGTTAGTTGGTTAGATGGAGTTTTACTGCCCAGTTTCCAACTTATTGGTTCAATTCGAGCCGGTCACGGTCTTTTTTCCAGTTGTGGCTCACTAGCTTGTTTTCCCTAGTCAATTGCTTATAGAGAGCATCACGCACAATGGCAGTAGGTTCCTTTTTTAAAAACCCCACGCATATTGCCTAGGGATTTTAAATAGAATTCCCTGTTGATAAAATGCCCCAAACACTTTCGACCTCTTAAAATGCCCTGTCTCAAATTATCAATCACATGTTCAATTTTGAGTAGCTTCAACATGTTGGCTTTGCCCCCTAAAAATACTGTAAAGTATGTTTCTCCTTAATCAAATGCCATAGTAATTCACGATTCCATTCTCGTCCCTTAACTCACCCACCCCTGAATTAAATTCATAGTATAGAATCCTTAATTTGAATATGGTTTTCGACCACTTTGGAGCCTCTAAAAGCTTTAAAAACGCCGAGCTTCCGGGGGCTTCGCCCCCTGGACCCCAACGGGCCTTAGCCCCTGAACCCCACCAGCGGCCCTTGAGCGGACCCCTGGACCCCACGCCGATGGCGTTTTGCGCACAACCGGACGCCTTACGGCGTCACCATTATGTCGGCTGCGAAATCTTCCGCCGCCTATACCGCACTGACCAGAACCCCAACCTCACCATATGTTATCTTCTCATGCAGTGATGAAACTCATCTTGGTATAGTTCTAGTACAGGAAAAATTTCGAATCTCCAGGTTTGAGGTACCAATCTCCGGGTTTTGTTACGAAAACCTCAGGGTTTGCTATTTTGGAAGTTGGCATGTCTGATATACATATCAACATACATTCCAATCAAATGATACCTTTTATTAATAGTAAGTTACTGTAACAGATTCACTGCTGCCTATTTCAATATAAACGGAGTGCTTTATGAACAACTACCTGCATAAATGATGAAACTTCAGCCGGTTGTAGGCAGTATTATATCCACAAAGTGTGTTTGCCTGCATGTATAATGCGGTACGTCTTTGTATTCAAGCACATGGGCGCATAACTAACAATAGCCTGCGCAACGTCTCTACAATACGTTACTGCCGGAACCTTTTCACATTGATGGTTTGAAAAAGTCTATCCGCTCCTTCGGCAGGCCTAACTGCTTCACGACAGTTCAAGCTATATTAGAGTTTATCTCGAGTCAGTGACGTAGCCAGGGGAGGGGGCTGAAACCCCTGACGTAGCTAAAGAGAATTGTTGCAAAAAACACCTAAAATAGCCGTTTTTCTCCCTCCTGTTAGACCTTCCCTCATGTAGTGCTCCAACCCCCCCCCCAAAAAAAAACCAGTTGCTCCAACCCCCAACTCCCCCCGCCCCCCAAAAAAAACAGTCCTGGCTTCGCTACTGGTGTATCTTAATGTGTATAGAAGTATCCATTAACCTTTACTGCTTTTGAAATATCACGTTATATTCATTATAAATAACTGCTGTTGCATTGCAAGAGGCATTGATACAGGCAGGTGTTCCCGGGGCCTACAGGTCAGGGCTAGCGCTTTCCCCTTTGGAAGTATTTTGCATATTCGAGGTCTGATAACACAATTAACTGCAAAATATTTGGCATAATGAAAATTACCCTAAAATGTTTGCATTTTCACAGAGGAATCAAATGACCGTGAATTGAGGAAGGTACAGCTTCCACCAACCACATTTTTGATTACGAGGCATTAGAACCAGTCGCTACCAGTCTTTCAATTGGCCTTTGGCAAGATGTGAAGATAATGCTGCCCCATGAATAGCGGGCCCGGGCATACCCCCGGGGAGAGGACTTTTGTTTTTTCAGCCCTCGGCCTCTGAACAAGGAATATGCCGTATATTCTTCTACGCAGGTAAGACCAGGCATCAGTAGACAGTGCTCAGAACAATCTCATCCACGTCACCCCATTCCCATCCCTTCCCAAAATAATCAGATTTGTTCTTCTTTCACTGCTTGTAGTAAGCCTATCAATAATGTCAGATGCATGCTGTATCAAAGTAAATGAGTCCAATGGCTATAAGTGCGCTTAAAACCCCTTCAAACTGACAAGATGGTTCTTGAATATCCAAAAGATCTTTGGTTAAAGTTTTGTGAACGAGTTTGTTTACGAAATGTTTTATCTGCAGACAGGCTATAGAGACTATACACATCATACTGTCTGAATTAAATGCTAAGGCGATTGGATGAAATATAGGCTACAATAAACCACAGAAATTGTTCCGCACGTTGTTTCATTAACCAGTGTCCCAGTCATCCAAGGTATGCGGGGTTTCCTCTGCATAGGCAAAGAATAGGGACGGCGCCAAGGTATTTTATGGGAAGGGGATGAAAGCATGATTTGAGTGTTCTTTTTCTTCTCGTTCCCTTATCCATCTCTTCACATTTTCAAACGAATATAGGGGTGTATCCCCCTCACGCCGCCCTTGGCAAAGAGTGTAACAATGAATTGAAAAACGGTGATGAAAAGGACCATCAAGCTTGCCCAAAGATAGATGTTTAATTTACAAAAAAAAATGCGTTTTCATAGGGGTATGGGAAGGGGTGCTAAAATCCATGTTGCTGCTCGATAAATAAAGGGATCATACAGGTATTTTTAAAAAATAGTTGGCTCAAATTGCTTCCTTAAAAAATTATTTTGATCATTCCGTTAAATCGTTGAACTGTTGAAACAATGTAGAACAAATGCTTGATTCGAGAACAAATGCTTGATTCGAAAAAAGGTTTTTTTCAACTTTCGTTGGAGTTTTTTTTACTTAACATTGGGATTTTGAAACCGGTTAAGAGCCACTGTTGAAACTAATGACATTTCACTTTGTGTTTCCAGGAAGTTGTTAGTACTTGAACAGCCGACTGATATTTCGAGGTATAAGGGCTGCAATATGCAACCTATCTCTACCGGTCTACTCTGACCATCTGAATAATTAGCTGATTCCAGTATATATTCAGTTAAGCTAAAGGTATATTATTCGGTTAAGGCTCAAAAAGGCATTACTGTAAATGTTTTGCTACCAGCCTGTGTAGAGGCTTACAGGCAGCTCTGTCAGTCAAAATCTTATTATTTAAAAAGGATGAGCGGATGAAATTTCACACAATTCATTATCATAGCAGCTAGATATCGGATTGGAGGTAATCCTCTTTTCTAACAACCCCTATGGTCATATCTGGTCTAACTGATTTTAAGAGCATCACTTCTTTACCGAATCTTTTATGGTTCATTCTTTGTTAAATCATTCAAATATTCTTTTTTTTCTGAGAATTTCCATGTAAAACGCTCCTTTAAGGCACAAATTTTGTAGGTTCTCCAATGTATAGCATAAATTAAAATCATAAGCATTTCTTGTAATTTGTTATACTCGGGTATTTTATTCAAATTGTGCTCACGGTTTTTCCCTTATATCAATACTAAAGTTTTCACTCGGAACCCTCGTATTCAATGTGGACATTGCCCCCTGTGGGTTGGGGGTTGTAAAATATGCCCACGATATTCCCCGCCTTTCGTAAGAGGCGACTAAACGGGAGGACTTGCACAGTACTTGGACTTTTTGTCATATATAACACATTGGTGTTTGTGTGTGGTTAAATTTTATTTTACTAACCAATTCAATGTGGACAGTGAATTGACTGAACAACATTCTCATAAATTGATCCTAACAATACTGGGGCCCATATCATTTTGAATATGGGATACTGTACAGTATATAAATATGAGCCTTTTGGGCAAGTCCATGCATCTGTGCACAGGACCCATACTACCCATGTGGGGTTCATGTTGGAAATTTAAACGGGAAAAACATGTTTATAGTGCATAATATCCCTTATGCGTATGGGCTGTCATACCAAACCCATTGGGTACAAAAGTATGGGCCCATGAAGTGTAAAAGTATAAAAAAAGCTGGAAATATAGACAGTTATGTCAAATAATTTTGCCGAATAAAACACTCAAACATAGATATAAAATAACACTCAAATTTTGATGTAGAATATCTTAAGGATTAAATTAAGAAAGGAGTCCACCACCACCCCCGGTTGACGACCTCTTTAGTAACTTCTCCATTTACCAGTTCAATATGCACGAAAAAAAAATGAACACGATTCCAACATTCCAAGAGGCTGAACTCTGTTCAGCCAGGGAGGCGTTTTTTTCTTTTTTCTAAAAGTCCCCTCGACTCTCTGGCGAAGAGCCAAGGGGCGAAAACCAAACATTTACTCCAGGAGGAGTTCTGCTCCCTTAAGGAGCTAAACGTCCCAAATGGACAAGTACGCCCTCCAAAGAGGCGTTTAGACTCCCTTGTTCAGTGTTGAAAATTGAAATGGTATCGGTCTACATCCTAAGCCCAAACTAGTCTTTCAACCGAGACTTCATATTAAAGGCGACCGTTCAATCATTTACATTTGGGTGATTCTATAAATGAGGGTTCCAACTTGTAACACTGGCAATTTGGGAGCCAAATCCAGGAATTAGAATTTGAGGTGTGAAAGCATCTTCATTTTTGGTACTCAAATTACTTATTGAAAATGGTGTTGTGCAAGTCGATTTCATTTATTTCTGAGTTTTGTACATCTTCTGGATTGTCACATTAACTGGGAAAATCGTTCGTCCCCGTGTAAAGGAAACATAAATAATGCATTAATTGCATTTAGAGACATGGGATATTTTACACAACATTTACAAGCCTCGTTTAGAATTTTGGACAATTTTAAGCTGAAATATTTAATAATTTCCCAGTACAACCATCATATTAAGTTTTGTGAGTAAAATCACTGGTCCCGATACCTGTCCCCCGTGTGAATTATTGTGGGGGGGGGGGGGCATGAGAATGAAATCGTGTTGCATTTGGAAATTTGAAGAAGTTGGCATGGGGCATACACTGCATACTAAAATTCATATGGACAAATAAATTCCAGGCCAAAATGGCAAAAACACGGGTTTAGGATATACCTTTTTCTTACATGCAAAGTTCCACAACGTAAATTTTCCAGGGGACAAGTACGGTCTCTCAACATTTGCAAATACATTACTTCACATGTTTGCTAGAAGCCCTCCATTCAAACTTCTTCAGAGCTGAGAGAATATAACAATCTGTATGGACAATATTTCCTTAAGTATAGTGCCAATGTTCCCCGTGTATTTTGCGGACATGAAAATTTACATGGGGAACAAAGTTTTGTGGAGCCCCTAAGGCAGAGGTAATGTAAAATTTTCGAGCAAAAAATATTTTAACAGTGAAAATGGATATATTGTCAGCAGGACAGGGGCGGCACCAAGGGGGGGGGGGGGATGGGGAAAATGCCCCCGTCAGAGCCTTTACCCCCCAGTTGCCCCCCCCCCCCCCACTCAGCTCCTGAAGTAAAGTGTCCTTTACAGGAGTTTTCAAGGCAAAATAATTCACAAATAATTTTCCTCCCTGTTTGAATCATTCCCAAACTTTTCAAAGTAAAACCAGCCTGAGGGCTCTCTGTAAAACTATACAAGTTACATACTTTAACTTATATCTATTCCCTGTTAATATACTGTACATTCACCTTTATGTTTTAAGAAAAGTGTAAAAAGTGTCAAGAGATTGCTAATAAGTAGCTTTTCAACTTTTCATGTTGTCAGCTTGGGAGAGTAAAAGCCAAATAAGCCTAGCTTGCATTAAAATCATTTGGAATCTTTGCTTTGGATGATGCATTATGGACCAAAATACACCTAGCCTGAGACTTATTTTTTTACCAAGAGATTTGCTAAAACCTCAGAGCTTCGCCCCTGACCCCCACCGGGGCTTTGCCCATGGACCCCACCATGGGTCCTAAGGCGGGCCCCTGGACCCCACCCGATAAGTCCAAAAAATTTGCCCCCCAACATTTTCTTTTGCCCTCCATTTTCCCCCCACCCACACTTTTCAAATCCTGGTGCCGCCACTGATTGTCAGTATTATATCGCAAAAACATAACCGAATTAAACATACAAATGGAAGAAAACAGTTTTTGAAATGGCAGGTTAAATGTCACACTTTTTGCCCATAAAATGTGCTAATTTGGGGTCATTTCCCTCATGATCTGATAATGTCATCGTTTAAGAAAACTTTTAATATATTTTTTTTAATTGATTTATCCAGATTGAACAGTATTGACGGAATAAAAGCATTAACATGGCCAGCGTATTCAGAGTAAAATAATGACTAGTATTCAATGCCTATATGCACCGCTGGCCGGGTACCCAAATAATAAATGGAATCACCGAATAGCCAGTGACAAACCCGGTATATAGTTTGTGGCACGAGTTACGGGTAGCTACTTACAATATTCTTCATGACGAATGATGTTAGCCTATCAACTTGTAAAACTAAAGAATCAAGAGTTATACTGTTTGCCGAAAGAATTAGGGCTGTTTGATTCAACTATCTAAAAGTTATTAGGAACAGGACTTCTGAACGTAACCAAATTACAGAAGTAAACACCAGAAGACAGTTCAACCATAGTCTTGCACGAGCTGTGCCAGGTCAACAAACTGGTAAAGCGTAACTGTTGTAAATACCCAGATATACCGTAGCAGAGTTGAAAGAAGGGTATGTAACTGAGATCTTTGGAAAATAATTAGGGTACCTTTTTTAAAATAAAAACACATAGGCTACATCCTCGGAATAAATAGAAATTACTTTCGCCTTTTTCCACTTGAACTGATTCCTTCGTCGACTCAACATTTGTATGACAACTATCATGAAATTCAAACTAATATATTGTCTCTTTTGTCAGGGGAAAATTACCACTCCAATTCAATGGCAAGTTAGGTAGAAAATTTCAGTTTTTAGATAGGTCTAAAATGTTGAATTAGCAGTCACAGTCCGACTCCAAAGTGAAGTTGCCTAAAGCAGCATTGCTATATATAGTTATCAACACCCTGTCATTAATGTCATCATGCTCTACAAATTGGAACGCCAATTAAATATAAGAACAATAAACAATCAATCAGTCGATCAATAGGCTTACCAGCAGGATACTTAATTTGTCCTTTTAAAACAATCGTTTAAAGGAATATATGCTTCACAAATTTACCTTTGCATCTTTTTCGGATAATCCAGTCTCCGCTGCCACGATTGTTATCGTAAGTTCGTCTACGTTCTTATTTTCTCTAAACGTCTGCTCCAGTATCTTCTCTTGTTCAGGGGTTACCGTTACCAACTGTCCTGGCTTTGCCAGCTGGGCCACGACCCCATCGGGGCTAGCAATCGGCAGTTTAACATTTTCATCTAAGTTGGTTTGTGAAGAAGACATCTTAACAGGTCACTCGAACAGGCTATATATTTGGTAACAAAACTCGACTAAAAGCACTGACCAACAAGAAAACTATGGAACACGGTCTAAATCTATTTCGTTGTTATCATATACCCGTAAGTTCTGAACAGCTGAGAGAAAAGTAAAAATCCTCTTTACATTATAAGCACGGTTCTCACTCAGCAGGCTCACTACCGTTTATCTTGCCTCATGGATTGCAAAGAATGGACGGATTTCACCTCGAATACACTGCAAAATGAAAAAGGTTATTTCAAACAAGCGCTTTGTAAGTCTTTTCTGCTCGTAATTACTGTCTCAAAGGTAAACCGGCAATTTAGCTACAACACGGACGCTGAATGTTACACAACCAATGCTAGTCGCCAGGGCTCTTAGAAACTCCTGGTGAATTACAAATGCAAGTCACGGAATGAATGATATTTTGAGTCGTCAATCCGTACTTGTCCGGTTTCGATGAACGCGAGGTTTTTACAGAAATTACGGCTCAGGCGAACTGCTTACGTAGTCTTTTTTGCAGTGATAAACAACGAAAGATGATTCCGTATGTGTCGTTTTCTGTTTTCGCGTGAATTACGAGCAATGGACTAAGTATGCTGTTATTTTCATTGATTGAAAGCCTGCCAGCAGAGTGGAAGTATGATAAACTGTCACGACATGACTGCGCTCACAAAAAAGCTTGTCCTTGAACCGAGTGTTCAATATGAATGCATGTAATTCGTATAGGGGCAAACTCTTATTTAATCAATAATATACTATTAACAAATAAGTCTGTGTATGAGGATCACTCGAGCGATGTAGATGCATTGTGAATTGGGTTATGTATATTGTTGTGGACCTTACAAGTGACTTTGAACTTTACTCTCAAACGTTGCATGCCGGTGGTCTTTTTATCAAACAAACATTTATAGAACGGCTGTATATTGGGGGAGTTATTTATGGCAACACCTGTGATTTGGCATTTGTGTAGTATAATAATAGCGGTACGGCAAGTATGAAATTACGAAGTGAGTGTAACCCATGATGCACCGGTAAATTTCCAGGGTTTATAGCATAATTTTGTCAAGTGTAGCCTGGGGCGGTGGCATGGTTGTTTAAAACCTCGGAGCTAACAACATTGTACATTTGTACCTCTACCAAATACAGAGGCATACATATTGTTTTGCAGGTCCATCGACAATGGGTAAAGGTGCTTGAAAACGACTCCGTATCGAAAACGAAAATTAATGTGGGAATAACGAACAAAGGACAAATGCAACTTTTCAGTTAGGTTTTGAATGTTCAGTTGACAATTTGTACAGCCTGCTTAAAATGATTATTAAACTAGCATATAGGCCAATTCAGGTTTGCAACCAAGCCTTAAAAGGGGCCTTTACAATTCATAAGGGGCCTTTATAAGCTAACCCATATAATTGACCATATTCAATACAGTTGGGGCCTATTTTGCCAACTCATATGTGGGTTAACTTGAATATTTATCGGCTCATTAATATAAACTGGCCATATATGCCCATCGTATGGATGCAAAACTACATGGGCCACATGGGTTCACCATTATAAGAGGCCTATATCGTTTGTTACTGCAGCCGGAAAGGATTTAGAAGAGGATGCACCCGATCACTCTAAAAATCCCATGGTTTATTTATTTACTTATTTATTTTTTCCTCCTTTTTATTTCAATTCATATACATCAGCATCAGCAATTTCAAGTTTAATTTGGTAAATTTACAATTGATGTTTCCATGAGTAATTTACAGATAAATACAAGTTACTTAGCAGATATAAAGTTATAGGAACACATAAGAACAGTTTCATTGGTCAATAACATAATGGTTACAACCGAGCGTCAATGAAATCGCAGAAAGTGTCATATAGATCGTGATAGTTAATTTGTCTTGTAGAACGTACTGGTCTTCTAGAAGAAATAAATTTTTCTATATTAATTGCAAACTTAAACTTGAACATAAATTCTTGAATGGAAAGTTGTGACTTCTTGCATCTATTTTGGTAAATGTAGTTTTTCATATGAAGAATAAGAAAATTGAAGGGATGTTTTTTCCCTTGACTAAAACCGAAAAAAATGTCTTGCTTGGAAAAGAAAAACTGTTTTTTCAAAAACGTATTCTCTACATTTAAAATAAAATTTGATACCATGCTACAATCCCAAAATAAATGTTCTAGTGTACCTATTATTTATTTATTTATTTATTTATTTTCTTTTAGTTTGCTGGGGTTTTTTATTTTATTTATTAATTTTGTTATCTTGTAAATCGGTCATTTTCACTTCTCGTTTGTCATCATTATGTCTGCATTGGTTCAGAAAGAATCAGTTATTAAGTTTCAAAGACTATAGCTTCATATTTTAAGACAGTTGGCAATAGGGTGATATCGAAGGCATAAACCACAAAAGTATGCGAGGCGGGGGTACAGACTGCAGTCTCAGGTTGCACCTAAAACTTCCGCCGGACCTGAATTTCTAGTATTATTCTAGTATTACCAGGCCCGTAGCAAGACCGAAGGGGGGGGGGCAAACCCTTTCCAGGAGGCATTTTTTCAGGGGCCAAATGTGCACAAATTTATGCTTTAAGTCAGTAGCAAACTCCAAATTAGGATGGTGAAAAAATGGCTTGGCCCCTGGCTCCCTTGGCTATATGCCTGTTGACTACACAGGAAACTCTAAGGCGTTTCCACAGTCTTTCCAAATTTTGCCCGAAAAAAAAAAATCACAGACACATTAAAGTTTCAATGAAATTTAAAAATATTAGAAAAGTCGGTAGTATCATTTGGACAGCTCACTAGGCATAAAAAACAATTCAAATTCAGTATCACTTTCATAGTCTCCAATACTTTACTCGGAATGATAGGCAATTATTTTGGCAAAAGATGCATAAAATTTGGTAGAAAACACGGGTAGAAGGGAACATGTATACAGAAACCATAATCTAGTCAGGAAAAAATGGTTATGGTACTTTTTATTGGTAATTTTATGGGTAATTTTCTGATTATTTTGCATATTTCTTGTATTATTAGGAATAGGCATTCTTTTGTACCAAAGCTCAAAATAATGGCAGCTCCAGGATTTACTGATAGGCCCGAGAAATGGCATTTCCGACTGTGTGTGTGAGGGGGGGGGGGTCGCGATTTTTCAAAAGTTTCTCTACGTTTTCCACTCCAACTAGTGGTGGCGGTCCTAAATCCTAGATTCGCACCTGGTTATTTCTTTTTATATAAAGTTGTTTTCACTGTGCAATTTTCAGCTATTCAAGAAGCATTCTTTTGATGACTAGAGAGAGTCCCAGTGAAAGGCCAAATCCTCCTAACCCAGACAATTTCAACTCTCTTAACCAACTTACACTCTAAAAGCAAAACAGTGAAATTAGTCACTCATTGATAGAGTGAAAAGTGTGAATTGACTCCAAAAAGAGTGGAAATCACTCCAAAAAGAGTAAAACTCCCTCTAGACGAGCGAAGTTTCACTCTATTAGAGATTGCTCAGGTTCACTCTTTTGATTTAAGGGTGTAAGCCCTTCCAATAACTGCTTAAAACATCCTCAACTTCACTGTCATCTAACCTCCAAAGTTTGTACTAGAAGTTAATTACAGATATAACATAAATGGAAAATAACGTTTCAACAATATTATGAAAGAACAAGAAAAAAAGAACTTTGTGTATCAACAGCAGGAATCAAACTTCGGAACTCACCTGATGACAGACTGAAAAATTGCAAGACTAAATAATTTAGAGTATGTGTACTACAAGCAAAAAAGTTACTGTTGACTTCATCGCTGTTGCATGATTTCATCATTACTGTTAAAATCATGCGGAATATAGAGTAAATTATTTTGTTGGTATAAATCCTAATTGATTTCGATTTATAACGCCTATTTTGGAGTACCGTTATAACTAAAACTATTATCATATAAATGCCTCTTTGTGTAATGTATGTGTTACTATTATTTCCCTTTTTGCGTTCTTCTTTGGTAAATGGGAAACAATTTATAACTATGGAACGTGGGTGTTCTCCATTTCTGGCATTTACCTCTTACTTGTATGATCTGTATTGTTATATGTGATATTTTGCTTTAATATTTTGCTGGTAAAAACCGGTTTCAAATCAAATTCAAAAGAAAAAATGTAGACATTATCTCAGTTCATTTCTTCGGAATGGGTGTACTGGACCCAGTGTATAATCAGAACACTCTCAGTACAACACATGTTGTGTAATGGCTACGCATCGTGCGCTGCGGTTTTTAATTTGCTGTCAATCAAAGAAATATGACAATAGAGAATATCTGTAGACGACTACAAAAATTGTAGTTAAGGGTGAGACTTTACTACCATTAAGTGGATCCTTTCATTTCAACTCGTTATCGATAATCAAGGCATATCTCTACAAGACTAGGAGCTGAAGAGAAGGCGATAGTTTCTCTGCAAGAAAACTTTAATTCATCGCTGTTTTGGGTTGAGTTTTATCATATATTTACGAGTCATTTTTCCTTGTTGAAAGTACGGTGGTTTGTTCCTTGGATACCTCAGCGGTAAAGTAATGAGGTTCTTCAGTTAAGTGTTGTCCTTTAGTGGACATAGATTCCTGAACATGCAGCAGAAATATTGTTGCAGTTAAAAATAAGTTCCTTTAAGACGTTAAGCAAGTTCCTCAAGTGTATATAAGACACTTTAACGTTACAAAGAGTGGGTGTGTAAATAAGGAAGAATAATAAGAAGCCCATGTGCTACAGGATTCGATTGCATTTGTCGTTTCAAGTAACGAAGCCCTGAATATATGGAAAGATTTATCACAATCCCTTGGTCAAGTTACATAGCATCATACAGCGCCATTACTAAGGCAAGAATGAACATGA
Organism: Holothuria scabra; assembly: GCA_037179385.1. NCBI lineage: Eukaryota > Metazoa > Echinodermata > Holothuroidea > Aspidochirotida > Holothuriidae > Holothuria > Holothuria scabra. The sequence continues at coordinate 21,811,440 of CM074194.1, read as the reverse complement.
AAGTAATGTTTTAATGAGGAAATTTGGATGTCACAACATTTTAATGCTTTTATACTCATGTATCGGTGTAACAAGATACCTTTATGCCGTGAACCATTTCATGATGTTATAAGATGGTGTTGCACTGCAATCATAAAACCATCCCGCGTTCTATGAAGGGGTTCCTTTAGGCGAGATCACAATTTTCAGCATTTTCAGTTTACTCAGACCCACACCCATACAACCAGAAATCATTCTCAAGTGGAAGCATATGCATACGGGAGTAATTTTCTATGAAGGGCAAGAGCTTTTCTTGCTCGAATAATGTCACCGTTTATCATGTTTTGCCCATGCTTTTCCCCGATGGACCAACTGCGTTTGCCCGAATTGGGACAGCGAGTGCCCCCCCCCCCTCCCTGCACCTCCGCCTCGTATGCATATGAGTGGAGGCGAAACGTTCTAGTTCCAGAAGGTAAATAATCTGCCGGATGGGGTTGGGGAGATGTGTACAATATGTCGAGGCAATGGTGAATTTTCTGTGAGGCGAATTTCTCTAGGGGATTCAACCGCTGCTGTCATGCAATAAGCAGTACAGCTTACATGTGACACAAACAGTATAACCGAAGTGGGAGTGACACCTTTCCTAGTGTAAACAGGGTTTTGTTTGGGATGGAAAACTGTACGGCCTGATCGCCGACAGGGGAAGAGTCGAAGGAGAAGGGTATCTCCTATACACTTTGTCGAAACTTTTGAATAGCCAAGTATACCTTCAGATGCAATTCTGGTAAATAATCAGTTAAAAAGGAAACACGAGGTGCTGGAACAAAAATGTTAATATTCGCTGTCAAACTGTGATTGTCCCTTTAAGGGCCCATCAGGTCTATCTTCGAAGATATTCAAGTTGGATGAAACCTGACCAATTCACCACAAATACTGAAGTTGTATGTCTATTGGATTTTACAACAGCTTTCATTCAGCAGTTCAGGGTCATAAAAGGGAAACCTAAATCCCTGTCAGATTTAGAGTCTGACCATTTTAGAAAGTGATTTGTGGGAGGGGTAATATATCCATGGCACTGAGCGAAACGCTAAAATCACTATCAGTTGATCGTGTGGTTGCCGGGATGCATGGTCGTAAGAGAAAGGAGGGCTGGGAGGGGGGGGGGGGGCTGCAGCCAAAAAGTTGGAAAGTCGGGCAGACTTCGGTTTATCAGCCGGGCACAGATTACGCCCTGGGTTGGTATCTGGAGTCGGACAAAACGTCACCGATCCCTGAGAGAAAAAGTCCCGTAAGGCTATGCCGGGAAGGAATGGTAACAGATGCTGGGTACATGCTTTGTAGCAACAATTGCCCAAAGAATGTTGTGTTTAAAGTAAAAGATATAACCAGAAAGCCGAAAGGCTTAGTGATTCCTTTCCGAAAGGGGGTGCTTTGTTGTCCTCATAAACCACTGAAAACGGTGACCTCAAACGAACTTTGACCTCCACCAAAATTAATACGGTTCTTTCTCTCAACAAGGCAAATCTATATGCCAAATATGAAAAGTGTCGGTCATTCCTATCTCAAGATATCGCGATTACAAGGTTTTCGGTCTTTGATCTCTGGTGACCTCAAATGACCTTTGACCTCCACCAGAAACAATACGGTTCTTCCTCTCAACATGGCAAATCTATATATTAAATATGAAAAGTGTCGGCCATTCCTTTCTCAAGATATCGCGATTACAAGGTTTTCGGTCTTTGACCTCTGGTGACCTCAAATGACCTTTGACCTCCACCAGAAACATTACGGTTCTTCCTCTCAACATGGCAAATCTATATACCAAATATGAAAAGTGTCAGCCATTCTTATCTCACGATATCGCGATTACAAGGAGCGTCACAAACACACATACACACACGCATACAAACGACATCACATAGATTTCTTGCCTGCCTTCGGCAAGGAATCAACCAACCACTATTGGTGCACGCGACACAAAAACTTAGCCCAGGTAGTGGCAAGGTAAGGACGAAGGAGTAGAGTCGCTTGAGAAATTTTCGACCCTAGAAAATATAAATACAATTAGTTTGTTTAATAAACATATCAATGTCTCAGTTTTTCAGTTTCGATTTATTACACAAAAATATCATTGCATTTTAGTTAATCTATACCTCCATCACCTTCTGCAGTGTTTGCCCTGTGCAATGAACATTAAAAATTTTTTTCGCAATCGAAATTGCCTAAAAGTTTCAGATAAACATGTCCCTAATAGGCTTGCTAATTATTGCTTCTGCATTTCCCGTGTCAACCTTTAAAGGCCTTATCCTCTGACCTCATACAGTTCCAATTCTCCTAAGCTGCTTATGCTTAAGTCCCTCCCACAACTGTCTAAAACGCATCCTCATCCAGACAGTATCACCATGGAGGTTCTACAAGACCGTCTTGGTCTCATTTTATTGCTCTATGATGATAAAAGACCACAAGGTGTAATCAAAAGAATTTCAGTACAGTGAATGTTGTGCAGTATGAGCTACAGTACTCTGCATTTTTTTAACTTGCTGTCAATCAAAGAGCTGTGCCAATTGAGAATTTCTGTGCGCTACGTTAAAAATATTGTAATTTGTGCCGAGAGAATGAAGCCCTTCGGCTTATGTTGGCAAAAACACCAAGGTAGGTATACCTAGTAAGCTACCCTGGACACATACAAAACATGTGCCCACAGTGTTAATTGATTCATCGGAAGTATAGATTACACTGATTTCCTGGAGCCAATCATCACACATTTATCAAATCCGGACACTTAGGCCCTGCTTCAGCCTGATTGTGAAAGATTAAAGTAATTTGCATGTGCTGTGCTTACAATATATATCGTTATACCACACAATCCAATAGAACCACTTAACTACACAACTGGCTCTCATGATAAGTTGTACAAATGTAATGACCGCACCGTATTTACCAAGAAAAGACAAATAGAAAAGAGACTGAGAATAGTTGAGACAGGGGCGTCAACTCTTGGGAGCAGGGATCAATTATCCCCAATGAAATTACTGGGGTAAACATATCGTTTTTCCCGCCCTAAATAATTCAGGCAATTAAAAAAACGGGTACAACAAACAAAATACAATATTGTAAAATCACTGAAGGACATCGAGTAATATCTATTTTAGGCCTGTAAAAGTAATAATACTGCTTTTCAGGGGTTGCTGATTTTTTGTTAGTTTTTTTTTTAAATCATGACTTAAACTGGTGAATCAGTGATTTAAATCAAATAAATCGATTAGAATCCGATTTTTTTCATTGAAAACATTTTTATAAATTAAAATCCTGATTTGAATCGTAATTTCAATAAAGATGAAGTCAAACAACCCTGCTGCATTTGTAAATGTGCGCCATCTATCTGCGTTTTAAGTATGTGTGTGTTAATGTGTGTATGGGCGTTTGATTGTTTGCATGTTTGTGCGCTCGCGTTCGTGTAGGTGGATTGTTTATAGATGAGTCCGGTCCGGGACAAGATCCATGGTTCCGGCTGTTGGATTTTTTTGCCTTTTAACCCACAACCAGTTCGATGCCCCGGGTTGAGGTGGGGGTTATACCGTTGCTTGGCAACATCTTTGACTTCAGTAAACATTGTTGATACGTGAGAGGCCACAACTTTCGTGGTGGCCCTTCCATAGGAGGAAGTCCCTCCACAGGAAGTCCCTCCACATCCTACTAGACTGTCTCGAATAGTCTATAGGCCTTAGGTTTATTGCGAAATTTTACACTTGCGACTTTTTCAACTTCTCATTAACATGATATAATGATGTAATGATTATTTTATTTACCATAACTCAAAGGGCCTACCGTCTACGTACTGGAAGCTCTTGATAATTGACTCATTCAATCACCAGTGTCATAGAAGCATAAAGTTCTTACTTGGTACGTCAACAAAAACTCGATTAATGAGATTAAGGTGGAAAAATCCGCAAAACAATATTTATTGGGGCGATTTATTTTAGTGCTTGTACTTTAACTAATGCTACCTTGCAATGATTACAGCTAAGATACCGGGGTCAGCTTGCAGCCAGCATAAGACAATTCATCCCATTGTCCCAACGCGTAACATTTGGCAGCAAAAGCTATACTACGAATTCTGTTACCCATTTGTTCCTCATTTATAATTTATTTTGAAATAATTTTTGGAAGCCAGATCGACCAGAAGGCAAACCGGGACACCGGGGCAGTATAACCTAAACCGGGAAGGTTGGAAGACATGAGTTTGCTTGTTACTTCATGGCCAGTTCGCGAATGTCCGTTGAAACTTCATCCAAGATCATATAGTAATGTTCGTTTTTCATTTTTTTTTTCCTTTTTCGTTTTCGTTTGTTTTGTTTTTTTCTTGCTCACAACCAGGCCTGTAGCCAAATGACTAGGCACCGAAGACGGCTAAAACCTTTCCATGGGGCGAAATTTTTTTATGGGGTCAAATGTGTAAAAATGTATTAAATCCGATCAATGGCAAACTTCAAAGTTTCTGGGGCGAAAACAATTTCAGGCTATTAAGGACCTGCTCTCAACAGAAATAGTCTGAAATCAAAAACACTCCAGCTAGGATTAACACCGTCATAGGTATTCATAGGTACTTCATTTATACAACGTGGAGTTTTTAAGTATTCAGACCATCTGCAAAGGGAACAGACAATCTCCCAGTGATGACTTTTGAAACATCGCTTAAAATACCCGAATTTATTTTATTCGCCTTTCAAGTGCCTTTCGTAATATTCATGAAGGGTTTAAGCCAAAATTTTCATATGTGAAAACGGAGCTAAATTGCTAACAATATGATGATACGTCAATTCAAGTCGGACATGTACGTTTCGGGATGTCAGCCGAGGAAGTTATTACGTTTGTGATCGAAGGTGAGCTTTCTTCAAGCCGCAAACGGGATATATCCCTTTCTGATAAGTAATACTTCCTTTCCTTTGTTCTCTTCAGTCTGTTGTGTTAACCAAAGGATCTCCGCCATGAATTATGCAAAGTTTGAGAAATACCCATACCTCATACAATCACATTCACATAACATGGAACTGTTGAGGAAAATTTGGTTGAGAAGGTAAAAGAAATATAAAACCGAAAGACTTAGTCATTCCTTCCAAATCTTGGGAATTCTTAGGAAATTCTGCTATCCGCTCTTTCTAAACAAATATTTTAACCAGAAAGCTAAAAGGCTTAGTGATTCCTTGCCGAAAAGGGGTGCTTTGTTGTCCTCATAAACCACTAAAAACGGTGACCTCAAATGACCTTTGACCTCCATTAAAAACAGTGGGGTCCTTCCTCTCTTCATAGCAAATCTATATATCAAATATGAAAAGTGTCGGTCATTCCTACCTCAAGATATCGCGATTACGTTTTCGGTCTTTGATCTCTGGTGACCTCAAATGACCTTTGACCTCCACCAAAAACAATAGGGTCCTTCCTCTCAACATGGCAAATCTATATATTAAATATGAAAAGTGTCGGTCATTCCTACCTCAAGATATCGCGATGACAAGGTTTTCGGTCTTTGATCTCTGGTGACCTCAAATGACCTTTGACCTCCACCAAAAACGATAGGGTTCTTCCTCTCAACATGGCAAATCTATATACCAAATATAAAAAGTGTCGGTCATTCCTATCTCAAGATATCGCGATAACAAGGAGCGTCACAAACACACATACACACACACACACACACACACACACACACACACGCGACATCACCATCGCATAGATTCCTTTCCTGCCTTCGGCATGGAATAAAAAATATGGATCTTGTATTCGCAGAAAAGATTGGATTCTGTGTTTTCTGAGGCTGTAAGGAAATTTGAAATTCGGGGGATAATTGAAGAATATGCACTTGCTATTGACAAACCTGAGATTTCACAGGGACTGAAGATTGTTGTTGTTTTACTCAAGAATGTATTTGCTTTTTTTGACCTGCACACTTTAAATATACATATTGGTCAAAGAAATGGAAAGTTCTTAATTTTAAAGAGAAATGCAGTCACTCCAACCTGTATTAGTGTAGCAGACTGTCCTTGTCCAAAATTGGTTCTTGAGGATTATGTGATGATATTTTTGTTCCTCAATTGTGAAATCGAATAATGCTTGTTTTACCCTGAACTTGCAACATTAAAGTCCTAAAATATTATGGAAGATAAGTTTGAAGAAAAATGAAAGAAAATTTTGAGATTTAGCTGTTGCTGCATTACTTCAAAATAAGTTTGAGATGACTACGCTTGCTCTTTAAAGAATATTCTGGCAAAGGGAATCCCCCCTCCCAGGAGACCACAAAAGCCTGCCTTTGTGATAACAGTTTCTTCTGCACCAGGTTAGTATCAAGAAAGATTTGTTTTGATGTTATCTGTCATTGTTAATTTATCCCTTCTACTATTTACACAATCATTTATATCTCTCTTTTACATTTTATTATGTCATTCTTTCCAAATCACACAGGAATTTGTTCGTGATTTACTGTTTTGGTACATGATTTGTAGAAAACTTCATTAACTGAAAGCTTATAGTTCCACCAACTAATGTTCCCACTTGAAACCAACTTATCTACAGGTTACAGTGTTCCTTAACGTAATAATGTTAACAATCTTTCTTTGATCAATCAGCACATCTGACAAGACCAAACACGATTGGTCAATTTTCCACTAAAAGCTCCTGATTGGTCATTAAAAAGCAATTTTTACCATGAATATTCAGAACCTATGGTTTCTCAAATTTGCATTCTGAATACTCCAACTGAAAACAGTATTATTGCCTTGTACTGTACATATACCAGTTCTTGACAACTTGGACACAGATTTTAAACATCCTGAAGAACCTTAACAATATAGTAACAATAGACAGATATAAAATTACACATCATGAATGGAACGTCCCTTCTTTTAAATTGGTTTATGGCAAGTACTGAACAAATATATATTTGAGCAAATATATAAAGTAAAAATATACATCACATACACATGTACTAATTTATATATAAGGTGAACCAAAAAGCATGTCATCAAAAATTAGCATTAAAGCACACAAGACAAATACCCACATGGTTGTTCCCTACAGAACCATAATAGCACACTGTGAAACTTGGGGCAAGATTTTAAATTTTTACACTTAATTTGAGTTAACCCTTTACTGTTGTTTCGGTCCTTTTGGACCCAGACAGAGAGCCCGGCTGTCACCCATCTTTACTGTTTCATGCGGAGCTCGAAACTGCGAGTGGCTACCCGAAAATTCGGCCACAACAACGAGAGAGACAATAGGTTAAGGTCACAGGTCAATGGCCTACGGAAGCTGATGCGGGGCTCGCTACGTCCGCTTTTCCGCCTACTCCTGAGGCGCGCAAATATGCCCCGATTGGAGCACAATGATAAAGGGTTACATATATGTTCCTGAAGTATATGGTCAAGGTTAGAGCATCTGACTTTCTACTGGAAGATCTGGAATTTGACTCCTGGCAGGGTCATACCGCAGACTTTAAAAAAAGAACCTACTTACATTTAGCCTGCTGTAAGTAGGCTATTGTGTTTGCATTTCAACTACTGCGTTCAAATATCAAAAATCTTACTTTCGCTACTATAAATAATACTATGAGTCTTTCAACGGCTTCACTGTTGAACAGCCCACATTTCCAACTAAGTTACATGGCACACCTATGGTATACAATAGCCTGCCAACTTTCTTGTGAATCTCATTAACAACCACCAAATATGACGTCACAACAAAAAATAAAATACTAAATTGTATCTCGCGTAATAGGTAACATTTATGCATCGAACTTATGGCCTGGTATGTATTTTCCATCTACAAAAGCTATTAAGGTTGTTCACCGTTCATTGTATCAGTTGTATGTACCAAAATACACTATTCATACTTGTTTCATGTACCACGTGACCATCTCATGTTTACTAATTCGGGATTCCTGTAAATGGAAACTGGACGAAGGTTTGCAGACTCTGTATATTATACTGTTTAGAGAGGTGTATTTTGATTTTGAGGGAGCGCCATCTTACGGCTACTACAGAGTCTGCTCCGCAGACTAACTTACGTTGTGCTTGGTGTATACAGCGTATAAAGTATATAAGAAATGGTGAAGGGAAAACAAGAGAGTGAGCCATAACAAGCAAAAAGGCCGTGGTCAGCCAAAATTAAACCAATTGGTCAAAAAATGAGCTGTAAAACCTCATCTTACTGCATACAAAATATTGTTACACTTTTATTTACCTTTCAAAAACATTGAATTTCCATAATATTTGTTCAGGTTTATTCATTGGCATATCATTCACTACAAAGGTCCATGGAAGGGTCTAATACCCCATATACTTACACAACATCTCACCGATACCAATCATTATTATATAATTATTGTTGTAATAGTTAGTTAGACGGAGTTTTATGGCTCAGTTTCCAACCAATTGGTTCAAATCGAGCAGGCCACCGCCTTTTTTCAGTTGTACGTGGCTCACTGGCTGGTTTCCCCTACTCCATTGCTTACGTGGAGCATCACGCACAATGGCAGTAAGTTCCATTTTTAGAGTCTTTGGTATTTCTGACCTGGGAATAGAACCAGGCCTTCCACGTAAGAGGCGGATGCTCTCACCTTTAGACCAAACACTTCGTCTACTGTTGTAGTGAAACCATAAGTGTGGATTGTACCCTTAGGGCAACATTTACTTTGACTTTTAAACTGAAAATTCAAATTTTCTAACCCCAATCCCACCCTAACCAAATCTGATAGGGATACATTTTAGACCAAAAGGAACAAGCGTATTTCTGACAATAAAATTATTCTTCTAAATGGTACCTAGTACCTTAAGATGACAGTCATTTGTCGACTTAATGTCAACTGTCACCTTAATGCTGATTAATTAGCATGAACTGTCACCTTAAGGTATAATCCACGCCGACAATCATGTAAATATTATGATGATTCCTTTTCATAGTCACAACACAGCCAATCAACAACAAAATACATCATAACCCTAACATTCTTACACTTTTGCATTAGCACCCAAACATACTTTCTCCCTACAATCAATTACAATGCTTCATATTTCTTTTTATTCAACACAGGATCTTCCCAAATATTTACAGTAAGACACAAATGTTTTCAAAGACAACAATGGTCAACTTTTAGAATAAATGACAAGGAAAATGAAAAGCTGTAAAAACCATCTGCATTTCCTGTATTCACCAGATCTGATCTGACGTAAATCGGATAACAGATTTAGCAGTTGCTATGGTAACTACCAAATTCTATGGTAATATAATGCATTCTGAAAGCTGCATCCTGTAATGAACTTTGAAAGACACTGGTATTCACAGAATTTAGAAAGAACATTGATATCCGGGGTGGCAATGAAGCTCAACAATGGTTTCTCTTATAAATTTACATGACAAAACCAATGCATTTTAATTCAAGCAAAAAAAGTTTGGCATGCATTGCTCGCTGCAATATTTGTTAACATGAATAATTTCCTAAAGATTAATCACTCATTTTTTATTCAATTAATAGTTCAAAATGCCTCAATTCACCAAAAGGACTAAAAAGCATCTCCTTTCAATTTAAATTGCTAGACTGCATAATAATTTATTATGCTATTCTTACTCAAATATCAATTTTTATTTTTCCAAAAGCAATAGAGCCATCTGTCAAAACTATGATCACCTTCTTATCTAAACATGGTGGCTTGACTATACAGGCAAGCTCTGTACAATATGCTACAGTTTCAGGGCTGTCAATGTCATATACAACCAAACTAAGAATAATCAACCCCAGCAAAAAATTTGTTTTGAATAAATGCACCTCAAGCCTTTCAATAAAATCATGCATGATGATTTTGGGCTTTCTCTTTAAATGTGCAAGGTTCATTGACAACCCATGTGACTTCAGATAGCGTAGTTACTTAACTTTTTAATTCCATGTGGAAACAAATGCAGGTAATGTGAGGTTAGTGACATACAAATTTGTTCAAATTAAGTTAATGAATTTTGGCACTTTTTAAGATAAGATTCATTTTCAACCTGTTACATTAATATCATATTATAATTCTATTCTGAAAGTTGAATTCTCATGTAAAAATTCACTTTTCACATGTGAGAGAGCAACTAAATCATTAAGCTACACAGTTTTGTAAAACTCCTATTCACTCTGTGCATGTACTCCTCGAAATACAAGGAAATTAAGTTACTAGATTTGTGTTCCTTAGTCAATTTGAAGCAAGCAAGTATGACATGATACAATCATATCAATAACAAGCCTTTTATGTTTTTTAAACTTTACAGCCAATTTTCACTTCAACAATCCCATATTTTAAAACTCAATTTCATGAGTGGAATGAGAGCTTTACAAACTTTACATTCCCCATGAGGAGATTCTATCCATATTAACTTCAAGGTTATTAACACAATAGACTGAAAAACAAAAAAAAAAAAAAAAAAAAAAACAGAGCATTACCTGTAAATGTGGGGAAATGATAAAACCTCTGCTGGAAGTTCACTATGGAACACAAATGTGGTAACTCCATTTGATAATAGAGCTCAAAAAATACATGTTCCATTTGAATGGAAGTTTCACCAAATTGTGCAGTTTTTAGTTCCTCTTTCACATATAAAAAGTGAACGTTTGCTAAGAACTCTCCTTTAGGGTACACCTTAATTCTTTTGTTTAACATAATGTATAGATTTAAATCAACGATCTTTGCAGTCAGCTGCAGACAAAAGATATTGCATAATCATGATTTGCATACTTCAAAATTGGCATTCTTCAGGACAAAAAATCCCATCGATCCCTGAGGCATGATGGGATTACCTTCAACTGGTTGAGGAGGCAAATCAGGAAAAGTGCTATTGTCCATAGCTAGTTGAACACCATTTAGAGCACCATACCTGTAAATTTAAAACAAGAAGGATCACAGTGGTTAAAAGGCCAGAGAGATAAAACTATATATTGTTTTCTCTTCACTACAACTAAGACTAAATCAGAAAGTGCAAATGCTTAGTGATACCTTGCTGATTTTGGAAAGTTTTGGTAAATTTTGCTCTTCGACCTCAAGTGACCTTAGATGACACCTCAGATATATCTTTGTCCTATGGAGACCCCAGGTGAATGTATTAGGAATTCTTGGAACATTTGCATTCTAACCCCTGGTGATTTCACATGAACACTCTTGGGAATTTTACTTTTTGACTTTGGGTGACCTCAGATGAATGATGTGTGACCTCTATCAATGATCAAATGACCTCTGATCTCCATGCTATGAAAATACCCATTCTATCCCCAAACTGTACCACATAGCTCAAAAAAGGAGATGAGTAGTCTTGAAGGAAACTCTGCATCTGTAGTTTTGCTCTCACACCTATGTGACGGGCCAATAACAAAGCAGGTTTTATTTCACATTGTATGCAGTGTGTTTTTAAAGCAGTGTTGTAATCGAGTCACTACATTAGTCACTCAAGTCACCAGTTTTCAAACTTTTATGTAACTTGAATCAAGTCATTGACTCGAGTCACTGTACTATTTCAATGGGGAAATTGCTCCTGAATTCTATCGAGTCACTATCATTTTGAGAGGAAGTGACTCGAGTCGTGACTTGTTACAACACTGATTTAAAGCCAATACCACTTTTTAAACAATTAGTCAAGTTGCATGGTTGAGTGCACTCTTTATGGGTGAAGCAGGAAATGCCTGTGTCAATAAACTTTTAGATGACAATGGTTTGTAGACATAAAGATACGATGTGGACTCAGGAGTTGGGTTGTTGTCAGTTAGTAGCTGAATTTTCTTGAAGTTTAGCTAAAAGGGAGAAAACCTTTCCACAAAAACAATGAAGTTTTTCTTCTTATAAGCTCCGAAGCTGTCAAAGGGAATTTGCAGTTTTACCTATGGCAGGCCTTAAGTTCTGCAATTTCAAGGTGTGCTACAAATCACACTCCTCAGGAAATTAAGAACTGTGATACACGCATACTGTTTTATTCAGTTTTAATAGATCTATCTGAGTTCCCATTCTTTATTTAGGTGTGCAAAAACTGCACTCCGCACAGTGATTTGAGGTGATTGGTGGTGTGTGATCGCACTTGCACTCCTCAAAATTCAAGGCCTGCTCTGGTTACCTCAAATGACCTTTGACTTGAGTTTCATAAGAAACCACCGAGTTTTTCTCTCTAGATTTTAAATCTATACACCACAAATGAAAAGTGTCCATCATTGCTATGCTATTTTGAGATAATGTGTCACTAATCAAGGTGACACATCCCTATCCATAAAATTAAGGAAGGATTAGGGGTTAGTGATATCTACGTAGATGCCCCTAAGTTTGCAAACCGTCAGACATTTCAATCTTGACGTATCATGTTAATAACAAGCAAAGTTTCAAAAACACAAATACACACCCCCACCCACACACACATTCACAAACACATGCTATCATGACTGATTTGGGTGTCTTGATCATCAAAACCAAAACCAATATGGTACAGCATCACAAAATTTTCTTGTATACAAACAAAATAACAATTTTCACACAGTGTGCAACCAAAATAGATTAAAAAACATAATTGCAATGCATTTCTAAAAACCAAATTTAATGGGAATTTAGTGTAATGTGTAATTTGTCCCACTTCAAGCCTGTTCAATGAAGAAATCTCACATTGTGTAGAAGTATACTAGTTGCAGCAAAACTGCAAAATGTTACAGTTGAAGCTTCCTTATGCAATATGAATGTTCATTTATTGAAACCAAGCAGCAGCCCATACATGACCGCTATGAAACTTTCATGCCCTATTCTACCTGTGCTCACCGCTCTGAGTTTACCTATTCCCTAAAGCTTCATTGAACACCATGAGTATAATGCTGTTTGATAACTGTCTCTTGTTTGCTCACTGATAAAAACAGAAACCTTACAAGCATGTAAACAATAACTGAACTGTGAGATGGAAGCAAGTATGTACACTGTGCTTATACATGTGAGACAGTTTCTTTAGGAATGAGTGGGTCTTAGCTACATGGTGGAAAAGACAGATTAAGATCCAGTAAATGCCAAGTAACTCTCTACTGAAATCAGCCAGTCAACGGAAATTTTGCTTGACTTTCATATCGGGCATGTTAGCAGCATGTCAATTTGAGCTCATAATTAAGCACAACTGGATTTTTGCTGCCATTGTTACTTACTAGTAGATAGGGCTGCCACGATATCGTCGATACAGTTTTGCCCCGACGATATCGACCAATGTTTTGTCAAGACGTGATATCGCAACAAATCAAATAAATGACTAAACCACTGTGATCATAATTTATGATGTCACAAGAAATGAAATCTGCACTTAACCCACCACAAAAAAACATGATATAAAATCAGAAGCTGTTTCAAAATGCATACAATGAATACTGTAACAGCTCACATACGTTCTAGACTTGTGAAGAGTTCTACACAATCAATATTGCTACATGCACGCATAATCAATCTCCCCTCACTTTTGGTATGAAATCAGTGGTGGCTGCATGCAATAAACAGCTGTTTTGCTTCCTTGACGCTGATGGAAAATGTTTAGACTAATGTGCGATATCGCGATATCGACGTGGAAATGCTGGCGACATCAATAAATGAAAAATGGTTATCGTGGCAGCCCTACTAGTAGGTATTACAAGATTCAGGGAACATATATGACACCTAGGCTATTCTGTAGGAAAGCATAACCATTACAAAAATTTCAGTAATGTAAATGATGCTGGCAACATGATATTGACAAATACCTGGTTGGTGAGATAGACCAGGAAACATGAGACAAAGCAAAACAAAATTGATCTCCAAAAGGAACCAATATCAAATGCCAGAACTGAAAAGATGTCTAAACTTAATTTGCCTTGACATTAGCAACTCCCTCAAGAATCATTCATATATCTACCTGAACAACTGTATAAAAAGGTAAAGATGCCCTTTGTTTTATGGTGCATACTAATTTCCTAAAAATTTTAAGTTTTTACTATGTTGTAACTTTCTGGTTCTTACCGTGAAAGGATATTGTTGGGCTGAACTGGTGTTAAAAGGAATTGGTCAATTTTATCTCCATCCAGTTCAAGCTCCACTGATTGCTTCTCATTGAAGTTGACTCCAAATATTGTCACAGCTCCTGGTTGATAATGGTATGGAGATCTGCATTTAATAGAACAATAACAAAGTAAAATGGAATTTGCTGTGGCATAGGTTGCCATGGGCTGCAACTCACTTCCTACTGATGGGGAGGGGATGGGTTAAAATATTAAAGGAAGCTAATCCACTTACCCCAAACTACAATTTTTTAGAAGTCTACAGGAATTCTCACATCTCCTTTATTGACAACTAGTTCAAAAAATGCAGCGTACCCAAGTTCATACCACACAGCATGCACTGTACTGAGAGTGTTTTGAGTACACATTGTTGTCTTGTATACACTTGCCTAGAGGCAGTTAACTCAGGTTGCATCTGGATGAAGATGAATTTTAGACAGTTGTGGGAGGGGCTCAAATAAGTAGCATAGGAGAGTCGGGACTAACTGGGGTGAAAGGATTAGGCCTTTACATTGAACCAAAATGCATAAATGCATTGAGGTTTTGATGATATATTAATGTACTGTTTCAAATTTGCCACCATGCACCATCATCTTCTCACTCAAATGTTAAACTAGCATGTTCAAAAAATAATTTTGTTACCACATGCCTTTTGACCTCTACAAAAGCAATACATAGATAGATAGATAGACATCTTGAGATATCCCTTTAACAAGATTTTCAGACATTGGTCCTGGTGACCCCAGATGACCTTTGACCTCCATCAAAAACAATAGGCAATATCTCCTGACAATAACCCATCAACATACCAAATATGGAATCTATCCAAGTTTCCTATCTTGAGATATCGTGTTAACAAGATTTTCACACTTTGACCCCTGGTGAGCTCAGATGACCTTCGACCTCTGCCAAAAACAATAGGGTTCTTCCTCTCAATATGGCGCATCTATGTACCACGTTTGAAAACTGTCAGACATTGCTATCTTGAGATATCATGTCAAAAAAGCAAAGTGTCACAAACAGACACACACACCCACATCCACACACAGCACATACCCTTTCTTAATGCCTTACAGGGTACACAGAACTGTTCCCCATAAGGAAATGGTCGGAATTCCCCTTTAGCCATTTAAGTCATGGGGCACGTGAATGCTGCAAGTGAGGGCGGGCTACTGCATATCACGTGACAGAGCTCATTGAAGTGTCCAAATTTTCGGCTAGCTACGCCAGTTACGAACTCCGCGTGAGCAAGGGAAGATGTGCGAAACTTGAGCTCTCGTGAGCTGCCTGTACCTGGAAAGGTATCATTTACAGGCTCACACCTACATGCACACAAGCCATCGTGAATGCATAGGTTCCTCTTTCATCAAAAACAAAAAATCACAAAAGTAATAATTCTTGCCTTAAATGACAGTCACTCTACATGAATTTGTGAGAGACCTTTATGGCTCGTATAGCTAGCTGCTACAGTAGTACCACTGTTATGTCATAATCTTAAAATCAAACAAATGTAGTCAAGTTTGATTGGGATTCCATCGAGTCATGTGACTTCATGAATGAATTACAAGAGGGGGTACTGTAAAACAAAGCAACAGCACATTGAAGCTTTGTTTCACAGCGCTCTCACAGAATCTCAGAATGCAAGTCATGTGACAAGATGACATTTATTGGGATAATACTAAGAAGATGGTTTCACAATGTGACATTCTTCCCCTTCCTTGATAAAATCTTTTTTTATTTTTATGGTTAGTTTAAACAACTGTAAGAACAACCGTTTTCCCATGAATTGGAAAACTCCTTTCACTTTTTACTAATTGCTTTTTGAATAATCTTGCCCTTAAAATATCACCAAAACTGAAAAAGGTACCATGAAAAATGTCAGTAAATCAGAGAGTTTTATATTTACATTGCAAAGACTGACTTATGAAAAGCTAAACCATAGTGTACAACGATTGTGGTTCTTTTCTATAGACGAATCCGGACAGTGAGTGATGGTCTGATTTCAGTCGGCCATAACTGGGGTGTATCACCTTTTAATCTTTCAATTTCCTTGCTTACCTGTAACATATATGTTTGTACACTAAATTGTATCTTGGTTCCTTCAGTTTTACTATATAAGAGGTTTTAAATTTATGTAGAAATTAAATAAAGATTATTTAGGGCTGATGGACCCCACTAATGGCTGCCTACAGACAGTAAACACAAGCACTGATGGGGTTCATCTATATTTATCATTGTCTTTTAAAGGAAAAGTTCAGAAACAATTTTATACGTTATCATAAGTTGATATGATAATTTAACCTGAGTAAAGTGACACTTAAAGGTATTTTTCTGAACCAATTTCCCTTACACTTGAAGTTAGATGCACATTGCATGACTTTGTGTGGTACAACCCAACTACGTCCTTGTGTCACCAATAGTTGTGTGAAGGTACCAGGGTCAACAACTTCCACTGGCAATTTTATGACAAGTTTTATAAAGTCATATCACCCTCAGTCAAGAAAAAAAACATGCAAGTTTTTCCTGACCGCAGTCAGCGAAATTCAGTTTGACAAATCAGGAACCAGCAATTTTTATGGAGAGTGAAGAGGATTGAGTATCACATATTCTAGTGCAACCTCTTTACAGCAGTCTAGTCAGTCAAGTATTGCACACTAGTCCATCATGACAATAAAAGTCTTACCAACTTTAAAAACTGGATGATGAATGTTAAGTTGAGTTTAAGTGTAATGTTTGGCTAGCTTAATAAAAGAGTCAACTTTGCTAACAGCAATAGAAAGAATACCATTGCATGTTTCTCAGAATAAAAAAGTATCTTTAATTTGCATGTTTTCAACAGCACTGAAAAATAATTAGGCAAATCCTGACCCCACAAATCGAGTAGAAATACTTAATAATTGATTTGCCACCAAGAGTCAGAACTCTGCAGAAGAGTCATAAGTCAATAATAAGGAGTTCAGTAATCCATTTTGGGGGCTATATGCACAAGCACACACCCTCCAAATGTCGGCATAAACAAACTAGTCCCATAACTACAACACGTGTTGCAAAATATGGCTTCAACATAAAAATGTGTTGACATTATTCATCTTAATCCATTTATAACATAAGGAGGAATCTTAAGTGTGGTTTTGTGCAAAGGACTGTGTCTAAACTGTCTTTTTGGCATAAAAATTTGCATTTTAAGCTTTCACAAAGTGGGGCTGTCAGAGACTTTTATTTTTGTTCAGGTTGCCTAGAAATTTATGCATTAGTGCTGTGTGCATATACTGCAGGAAACAATATGGAATGCTGTATACTATATGTGCTGAGCTTGGTTCGTATATATCCTCTCTGTGCACACAGTTCCATGCACCAACGAATTACCGCACTCACTCATCCTAGAGGCCAGAAAATTGTAGACATCTTCAAATCTATTTACTGAAGGATAATTAAAAAATATTAAACCATCCTTTGTATCAACTTCATATCAGTGAGAAAAAGATTATCATTCCAAATTTAAATTTCTTACCTATCTTTGAGAGTACAATGGGCATAAAGGCGAACTTTCTTCAGTTCAAGTGTACTCTGTAAGTACATCACATTCAATGTCTCCTTGCCCACAAGTCGTCTGAACAAAACAGCGCTCCAGTAATCCTACCGAGTAAACATCAAAAAATATAAATAAAGAAGGGTTCATTTGTGTGAGATGATGTTTAAGCACATAAAACTGTTTTAAACAAGGGCTGCAGAAAAGTGGATAAAGTTTCAATTTTTTCATGTGATACACCTTAGCAACCAAAAGATTGATCTCTAAAGGGGTTAACCTGCAAAGCATTGGTCTCTGTGGCTGCAACACCCTTAGGTTGCTACCCCTCCGAGCCTGCCAGCAGTCTCCAATAATTCCTTTTACAGAACCCACAGTTGATTAACTTGACATTCTTAAGCATTTACAGCCAGTGGCCTATTCCTGAGGTAGGTTGTACTCACATCTTGGCAATATGCATTGCCCAAATTCATTCAACTGTAAAGAACATACACCTGTTACCTTGAATGCTTTCTCCTGGAAGTGAAGTCTTGATAATAAACCGCATCTTACAAACAATATCAATTACCAAGAGTTTCATTAGAATTTGACAAATAATAGTCAGATGAAAAATATCCTAACTTTTTTGTCTTGGATGTGTTTTGCGTTGGTGCAAAAAGTAGCTGTATCACAACCTCACTGTTGTTCAAAATTGGTTGACTAGTCACAGTGCCATGTGTGAACATGAAACCAGCATCAAACAAAGGCAGCCATTAGTGGGGTCTGTCAGCTTTAAACTGTCCTAATTTTATTGTCTTCGTACAATTCTAAACCATTATATTCATTCAAATTGATGGAGTCAAGAAGAAATTTATTGTACAACTACTCATAATACATGTAAGCAAAGAATTTGGGAAGTTAGAACTGATGGCCCCCAGTAATGCCCAACCTTAATAAAATGATCACTTGAATGTTCAGATTTGTCTCTACACACATGGTACCATATGGTATCAAGATGAAGTTGAGTTACTGTACAATGACCACCATGTTGGAACAGCTTTGGTTAGCCACCCAATCTGAGACAGTAATTCGTAACGACTATAGATATTGCACAATGAATGTTACATGAAAATTTATCGCTGTTTCTATTGGACAATATTTTTAAAATAATCTCATATAAAAAGGCATTTTTACATGTCTAAGTAGTGGAAATTCAAAGGTTTCAATTTGACTTAATAACAAAAGCTGTCCATGCAAATCATTTTAATTTTTTCTCATTTTCATTTCAGTTTTGAATTTGAGGGCATTGATATTTGAACTAACATAGAAACTAGCTGAGGTCACACATGACATCTACATATTCCTTTCAAAGATTCTTAGCAAACCACCCAATTTGTTCTATAGCCAACACAGGTATAGGCAACTAGTCTATTTAGGCTATTAGGCACCAGTGAAACCCTCATGATATCATGTCTGATAATCACTGTAACATTATCTTCAACAAACCACATTTAACAGCTGATCTAATGTTTACAAATTACATAGCATTATGGCTGCCACTAACAATGCTTTGACAAAGCTTGCAACGGTATCAACTGATGATAATTTTACCTATTGAAGTTAACTGAGTGTAATGGCTGCTGATTGCTGAGGGGAATTGAAGGCTTTACGAATCTGTCAAAGGAAAGCAAATGTAAAGCTTAATTCAGAGTGTAAATCTACAAGTCTCCATTCTATTTGTAAGCGGATCATCAAATACTTTACTAAACGAAGCAAGCCAAAGTAAAAAACTTACCACATGTGGGAAAATATCAGGATCAATTAAACCTCGCCCAGGATTGAAGAAAACTTCACGAATAAAGACTTCAATACCATTGAGGGCTCCAATACCAAGTTTATCTAACCACCTGAAAAGACAAAAAACAAGGGCATTAATGATGCTGAAGCTCAAATGCAATTTCCCTCACACACAATTACTGCAATACTTTTAAGTGTATGTAGTTAATCAAGGAATCTGAACAAAGAAGCTGTAGAACGTCCTTAATCTACTGAGATGTAGCACCTTCAGTGCTGCAGATGTCAATTGGTACAGCAGAGCCAAATCAGAGAAGCCTATCTTGAGAAAACAGATTTTACCACAAGCCCAGTGGGTAAATGCTGGATTTGACTGTTTAACCTCTTTGCCCCAAGTGACCTTTGACAGTCCAAACCAGAAAGGCAAAAGGTTGTGTGATTGCTTGCTGCTTAGACATGTTTTCTTTTTCAAATTGACATTGTTTTATTAATTGCAGAAAACAATAGGGTTCACATGGGCAATACATATGCTACAACATATGTATGAGATCCCTCACAGTTACCCTTTAATACTGATATCCTGTTTACAAGGTTAGGATTTCTGATCTGTTATGACCCCAGGTGATCTTTGACCACTGGGTTCATCCACAAAATGTACAGATTAAACGAGAACCTGCACCTGGTTTGAAGTTTGATCTTGATTTTATGAGTAAAGGAGAGTGAGAGATAAGGTGAGATCCCGCCCGCGCATGCGTAGTCAGACTTCAAAACATGAGGTCTGAGTTTTCAGACAACATGTGCAAATAAACAGTTTTGTAGTTATACTACACGTAGAACACTAAGTTACCAAAAGAGAAGACGTACGATTAGCTTGATGGAAGAAGAGGGCAGGGAGTGGAGGGCACCTTATCTCTCACTCTCCTTTACTCATAAAATCAAGATCAAACTTCAAACCAGGTAGGTTCTCGTTTAATCTGTATATTTTATCTCGTAAAACGTTCGAGATAATGTGAGACTTCAAAGCAACTCAGACCTCATGGTAAACAGAAAAAAATAAAAGAGATATAATAACCTTTGTCAAAAAGCAACAATATCTTCAGGTTTGCTACTCTGGTCTGTGTCCAACTATGTACAATGAAAGGTTTCTCCCTTTGGGTAAAAAGGCTTTTGCAACATGCCAAATAACAATAAAGTGTAAAATATACGAGGTAAACATATGTACAAAGTTCGAAAAGTTCTGTCTCAAATTTTCAAACTCAAAACTTCCACAAGGAATAACTAATAGGCAAACAATGTTGGAAAAACAGTTCCAAAAAAGAAAAACTCCATAGGAGCAAATATAAAGTTACATCTTCAATACTGCAACATCAAACTGTTTTCCTTGCATATTAACAGGTTTACTCCATAGGAGCACATATAAAGTTACATCTTCAATACTGCAACATCAACTGTTTTGTTTGCATAACAGGTTTACTTCATAGAAGCAAATATAAAGTTACATCTTCAATACTGCAACATCAAACTGTTTTCTTTGCATAACAGGTTTATGATAAAACTTCTGGAAGGTTTCCGCGCCTTTCCAACCAACATGTGACAGGATTTCACTGACAGGGAAATGGGCCATTGAGGCCTTTGATACTGCGGCGGTACGTACTGAGTGAGGTTTGAACTCGGTAACATTAATACCTGCTTGAGTCATAACTAATCTCAACCAACGGCCAATAGTGTCCCTTGAAATTTTCTTAAATGGTTTCCTGTAGCTAATAAACAGCTTGGTTTCCCCCCTGCGACATAGTTTCGTTCGTTTCAGGTACTCCACTAAGTAGTTAAAGACACATAGTCTTCTGTCTGGGGGATATGCTTTAAATTCAAGTTTTATCCCAACTTGCCCTAGTCTGCTCTGCTTAAGCAAGGAATCGATATGAAAAATGATGGCATTAGCTTTAATTTCCATATGTTCAACATCCAGCCTATGGAGGGTCTGCTGCCTCTGAGCTGAAACCAGCGCCATCAACATACATGTTTTCCAAGAAAGATCAGCCAGAGTTAGCTTACTGGCTGGTGACATTTTGCGAAGCAAATTCAAGACCACTCTTACATCCCAAATTTGGTGGTAACGAGGGAGGGGCGGTTTAAGTTGGAATACACCTTTCATAAATCTTCGGACCAAGGGGTGGTTACCAACTGGACATCCATCTGGCAGGATGATGAAAGAAGACAATGCAGATCAGGCTATACTGAGTGCACTGTAGGATAACTTTGTGTAGAGCGAAGTAAGAAAATCAATCACTTGGCTGACATCAGCTTGGAATGGATCAGTCTGCCTTTCACGACAAAAGTCCACCCACTGCTTGATGTATGAGTGGTATTGCAATTTGGTAGTATCTCTCCAGGAGGACAGAAGGATATTGGTAGCCTGTTCTGAAATATTATATTGTCTGTAGGTTTGCCGGACAATCTGCAAGACATTAAAATAAGACTGTTATTTAGTTCATGCGTTTTACCGCTTGACGGCTGTGTAAGTAAATTTTCGAGACGTGGTAGAACTACTGGTTCCTCTACCAATAAGTTAAGTAATCTACCAAACCACGGCTGGGTGGGCCACTTGGGTACAATAATAATGCCTTCTGCTTGATCTTGTTCTACTTTTCGCAGACATCGTCCGACAAGTGAAAATGGTGGAAATGCATAGAAATAAAATGACCCCCAATCCAAAGTATCGAATGCATCACATGCAAATGCTCCTGGGTCCAGTTTCCATGAAACATACTTCTTTATTTGGGCATTTAGTCTTGAGGCAAATAAATCTATGTCTGGCTCTCCAAACATTTCAATCACCTTGAGGAAAACCTTTTTGTTTAGCATCCACTCCAGTTTATCATTGAACACCCTCGACTGTCTGTCAGCAACTGTGTTCAACATTCCGGGAACATGGGCAGCTGTAAGCCACAAACTCCGCTTTTCACACCAGGTCCAGATTGCTTGTGCCATTTCATTGCACGCAATCGACTTGGAGCCCCCCATATTGTTAAGATATGCTACAGCTGTAGTGTTGTCAATCCGGCATAAAATGTGAGCCTTCTTTAACTTAGAGCAAAAGGCTTGTAAAGCCAAAAAGGCTGCCAACATTTCTAAATAATTTATCTCATTGTTCTGTGCTCTGATTAATTCCTGAGTATTCCATCGGCCCCCAATATGTGTCCTACCATTTGTGGCTCCCCATCCTAGGCCTGATGCATCTGACATTATTGTTAAAATGTAGGGTCCCTTATCAATGCGACGAACTGCCACATCAATATGATCAAGCCACCATTGTAGCTCTCTTTTCGCCAGAGGTGACAAAGTCATCATTCTATCAAAATGTCCATTATTGCTTTTTAAAGCCAAAGTTTTTTCTCGTTCTGTTTGTCTATAATACAGTGGGCCAAATTCTACCCCAGAAAAAGCAGCAACCAATTTGCCTACCGTAGCGGCAACTGACCTTATTGAATGGCAGCCATCTTGTAGTATGTTCATACATGCAGATTTAATATCACTCTTTCGATCACTTGTCAGTCTCACTTGCATTAAATGAGAATCTATGATGAACCCAAGAAATTGTATTTCCTTCATGGGTTGTAAGATGGACTTATCTGGGTGAATAACAAAACCTAGGCATGAGAGCAGAATGCCTGCCTTTGCCACAGCTTCAAGACAATCTTGAAAAGTCTTTGCTATAATAAGGGTGTCATCAATGTAAGTGATGATGGTTATGCCCATTGACCTTAACACTGCTAAGGGGGGCTTCAACAATTAAGTAAAAATTCGTGGCCCTGATGCTAGCCCATTTGGCAGCGCACAAAAATGCCAGCCTACTCCTTCCCAGAAAAATTGTAGGTATTTCCTATGCTCTGGAGCAATAGGTACTGAATAATATGCATCTCGCAGGTCAATTGATGCCATATAGCAGCCTTGAGAAATAAGGCTAGTTGCAGACTCAAAAAAATCCATTTTAAAGTGCTGATACTCTATGTGTTCATTCAAGTTTGACAGGTCAAGAATCATTCTGAAACCCCCATCCTTTTTGGGTCTGGTAAAAATATTGGAAGTGAACCCACTCCCCTCATAGCCTGGTTCAATTACCCCACATTCATGAAGGCGTCCAATTTCGCAATTGACTGCCGGTTTCTCCCTGTCATCCAATTTGTATGGGTAAGGAATATTGTTTGGGCAAGGCGGCCCTTGTTGGCCAAATTCCAGTTGATATCCAGTCACAACTTTCAGAATGTATTTATCTGATGTTATTTTAGCCCATTCTGTTATAATCTTTTAAACGTCCTCCTACCCTAGAGGATCTAGTAGTTAACATATGGAGAAAAGTAAGTGAGTTACTCACCTGCATTACAGGGTTGTCTGCTTGGGGTGCCGGACCATTTAAATCCTGCGCGGTTGTCTGTTTGTCGTGGCTTTTGTGTTCGCACTCACAGACTTGTTGTGGGGGATCTGGCCCCGCTTTTGTGAAGCTTGGGGCCTTCCTGCCCCTAAAAAAGACTTTGCAGAATGATAATATCTTGGTCTGGTGTACCAACCTGCCTCAGCATATTTCTGACGGTTCACATATTCTGGTGGTCGGTAAGGGCGGAATCTAGAGGCCCCCTGTACTTTGGGTTGTTTTACCACACCCACCGCCTTCTGTTCCTCATCCATATTTTTTACCGTTTTAGGTAAGTCGTCGCCAAACAACCATTGTGTTGGCTTCACGTCTGCCTTGCATAAATGCGAGTAACGTTGATGAAGATCTGGTTTTAGCAACTCCTTTCTCAACAAATTCAGTTCAAACTGAGCATGTGCCAATAGTGCAATACAGTCCTGTTCCATCTCGGAGGGTGGGCGTTTGGCGGAGTCCAAGACTCTTACCATGGACACAAGTCCTTTGACTAACGGTCTTTGACAACGTTGGATTTTCAAATCCACGGAACGTGTTTTCGGGTTGATATTATCCCAAATTATGGGGTTTATCTTGGGCACAAGCAAATCACAGTTCTCTGGTTTAGTGTATGTTTGGAACAGTTCACTTAGCTGTTTTTCCTCCAGCTTTGTTGCTAACAAACAGTTCAAGCTGCCTGCTAGTTCGGGTGCTACTGGGTCTCCTTCCTCTGAAGGGATCGCATATCTGGATGCAAAGCCTACTGGTTTCAATGTTTCGGGGGAGCTTGTAAGCGGTCGCTCAACTCCGTCCACACTTGCTTCCGATCGGGGGTCTGCCCCATCTGGGTAGTGTTGCACGTTAGGCTGCGTACACACTGTGGCAGCTTCACTGTAATCTGTTTGGCCTAACATTAGGCTCACGTTTGCATCCGACAAAATTTCACCGTCCTCAGCGGAAATGCTTCGTTGTTCATACAGATTAGCCACAAGGTGCTCCAAGAGCCCTTCAAGCTTGTCCAGTCTCTTAGAGACATCTCCGGACTGTTGTTTCGAAACTTTCGGCTTCACACTAGGCCCCTTGCCTTTGGCGCCATTTCCGGCCTTAGGCTTTGGCTGCTGTTTAGGCTTAACGTTAGGCTCTGCAGGCTTACGCGCGTTACACGTAGCACTGTCCTTAGGCGAGATGTTATGATCCGTACTCGGACCAGCTGCTGATTTCTCTGCCATCGTCTCAAAAGCAATCCAAAAAATTGATCAAAAGTTGTAAGAAATCCTCAAAGAGATAGATTCCTGAGGGATTGCGTTTAAAAATGTAGTTAAAATGAAGATTCCAGTGGATAATTAAGAACGTCCCTGGATTTCGAATGACTACGAACATGGATTGCGAGCGAACTGACTACGCATGCGCGGGCGGGATCTCACATTATCTCGAACGTTTTACGAGATAAAATATGGGCAATGCACAGGCAAAGTAGGCTGTGATATATCTCACTGTTGCCTTTCTTGAGATATCAAGTTTACAAGGTTCTAGCCTTATGACCTCTGATGATGTTGAGAGGTGATCCCCAATGACCTTTGACTTCCACGAAAAATGATAGAGTCTATGGCAAATGCACATGCTAAGTATGTCATCCATCACAGGTATCCTTCACTCATATACTGCAATTACAATATACCATTTCAACCTTTTGACCTATGGTGACAACTGACAACAAATGAGCTTTAACCTCCACCAAAAATGAAGGGCTTTTTTACTAAATAAAAGCAATGCACATACTAAATATGAGGTTAGTAACTGTTACCCTTCTTGAGACATCATCTTTACAAAGTTTTTTCCTTTTACAGTTGGTAAACCCCAAATGACCTTTGATCTCCATCAAAATAATTAAAGGGTAGTTCCTTCTTAAGCCCCTGTTCATGGCAGACTACACAGACTTGTTGCAGGCAAGGATTCTGTTGTACACAGGAAAATTTCTGTGGGTAGGTTAAGATTTGGGAGAGTTCCAGGTGGAACTTGTGTGTTTGATGTGTGATACTTGCGGGGGGGTATTGGATGTTCTCTGTGTGACAGGCATGCAATACGTGGAAGAGTTCCCTGTTAGCTCAGGGACACTTATGAGCTCTGCAGGTTACCTGCATGCCAGTTATGCTTCACCTGTGTGGGAGTTGCCTGCAACATGTGAGGTTTATGCTTGCTGATGGCAGGCATATTTATTTGGAAGAGGGAGTCCCAGATCACCACCAACTTGCCCACAGAAAGCCCTCAGATTACCAACAGGGAGACAGTAACTTGCCTGCAACATACCCTCACTTTTCTCACTCCATACTTGCAGAATTGATGCTCTGAATGCAAGTTGGCAGTACCAACACTGTTCCTTGCCTGCAAAATGCATGCACCACGCTCACATCTGACACAAGCTCGAGCGAAATTAGCAAACGGTCCACGACCAACCTACGTTCTTACAGCAGGTTAGTTTCTGGTGACTTGCAGCTGCTAGAGGCCTCCTTCAGGGACCTCTGTAAACAAAAACCTGCAGTTCAACCGAAACAAGTTTTCAGCATGTTCAAAACTTGGCTGCGGGCAATTTTCACTTCCATGCACACCTGCATGCAAGTACGGGCAAGATCTAGGTGAAATATGGTTAGGTCCACGCTATCTACGGTGGGCTGCGGGCAACTAAAATTGCCACCCGCAAGTTGCACACAGTAGTTGCCCGGAATAGTGTGACAGGGTCTTTAACATATGGCAAATCTACATGCCAAATATGAAAAGTGTTGGTCATTCCCCTCTTGAAATATCTTGTCAACCAGCCATTTTTCAAGGTTTTCTCAGTTTTACAGACAGTGGCCTCAAATTAACTTTGACCTCCACCAAAAACAACAGGGTTCGTCTTATCAGCATGCCAAATCTATATCCAAATATGAAAGTGTCAGCCATTAAGGCAGCCTCTACAGGGTGAGTTCAGGGAGATATATATTTGTTAAACTTTTAAGGACTCTCTTAAGAACTTTTCTTTTGAAGACATGAAATCCATTGTAGAGGTTCTCAAAAAAATAAGGAGAATGTAGGATATGTAGGATATGAAGTTAGTCCCTTGTGACCCTTCTTGATACTAAGCTACCACCCCCTAGCACAGGTTTAAGTCGAAAGTGACCTCCCATTAAGGAATAAAAGGTATTCACTTACACCATTCCAGAGATAAATCTATCAGAAAAATTTTTCAGTCCACCTCCTGAGACATGTCCACTTTCTCCAATCCAAGTCTTATGTTTCCTGCACGGGCGATGCTTGTGGACAATTTTCCTCAGCACCTTTGCATTTTTAGAAAAAATATCAAGGAGCTGAGGACTTGTAAAATTACTGGGCTTTACTTCATCCTTATAATTGCAATAGTAAAAGTGAGATGACGTCACATCCGTCGCATCACCAACATTATCTAAAAACCTGTCAGTTTGAAGAAAAAAAGAAACAAATGATGGTTAATATAAAACCCAAGAATTTAACAAACTGTGTATTAACCAAGAAAGCAAACTTTTAGCTACAGTACACAAACACATAATATAAACCAGCTTCAAAGTGAGCCAATTACTGCCTTCACGTGTCATTCAGTAAAAAAAAGGAATAAATGCAAATGATGTGTAAAACAAGACACTAGAAATGTACAATTGGACATGTCATCAAATGCCAATGATGCAACGGTAGTGGACGGTATCCCAACCTATACAGATTATGCACCTATGTCACTGAGTTGCCCATATCTCTGTTTTTCCATCCAGGCATCCATTGTGCAACAATTGTTACTAAGGTGCTGTAGTGAATGCATATCAGTAACACAAAGACTGCCTTTGACCATTTCCATCCAGTAAAACGAGCTGATGTCACATGCATAATCTCTAAATTCCCAACCCACCTGGACCTACATCTTATACCTTGATTCTTCTAGGAATACACAAGATAAGAGAGTTGAAAAAAAAAATGGTACAATCACCACTTCTATGAGGTACTTTGCTCAGTCTAAAGCCTGACTTTTAGTCTTTGCCATCATTTCATGCACTATACTGTACATATATGTGCAACTTAATGGCTGCATAATTTCAAAAATATGCATTTTGCCCTACCCTTCTGGCCTAAAATATGGGACAGATCAGTGCAGAAATATAAACTTTCCATACATTACTTTTATGTAGTGCTTTCATATGACTTAACAATTGGTAGGCCCCGCCCACTGCCCGGCAAAAATCGACAGTCTCTCAGTGCAACATTCACATGCGGGACTTCAGCTGTTTCAGGTAGCTACATCAGCTAGCAAACTACATTCAGGCGCAGATCCGACGAGGGGGGCTTTCATGGCCTCATCAGCACTCCCTTTTTCACCACATCAACAATAAAACATACAAGAAATTAGCAGAGCAACTCCCTTACACCCCTTTTTTCATTAGGTCGCCCCCCCTTCTTTTTGGAATGTCTGGATCCACGCCTAATATTAGTTTTGCTCATAAAATGGGGCAGGGCTTGTCCAATCAGTGAAAGCACTCTACAGGAGACTTTTGCAAAATTGCCCCCCCCCCCCCCCACATACACTACACATGACAGTACTATCCCACGGATTCAATATGATTGTGGCAGTTAATCAACTAAAAGTCTAACTAGTACAGAAGCTAAAACCACGGGCCGATTTCACTAACATCAACTTTTTAGCCTTCATCGCTATTGAGTAGCTAGCTAAGAAATTATAGCTAGTAGTGATAGACATGAATTTGGGGTTTCACTAATCCTATCTCACACCACAGACTTAAAGAAAAGGAACCTTCTTCCATTGTGCTTGGAGCTCAGCATAAGCAATGGGGTACGGAAAACAAGCCAGTGAGCAACAACTGGAAAAAGGCTATGGCCAATTAGATTTGAACCAATTGGTTGTAAACTGTGCAGTAAAGCTCCATCTAACGTAACCGATAGCAAACAACACAATGAAAAACAACTGATCGCTAAAGTTTAGTTAAATCATTTTGAAAAACTGGTTGCTAAATTGCCATCGATTTAAGATTTAGCAATGGATTTTGGCATTAGCGATGATCGCTAGACCTCAGTGAAATCAGCTCCAGTTTTAAAATATTTGAAAAATGCATCTAATAACAAATATACACTCATGAAAAGATTCTAGAAGTGCAACAGGCAACAAAGCCATCCTTATGATTTTTGTGCCACAAGTTGTACAGTTTGTTTCAGGACAACATTTATGTTGGACTATGTTGGTGTTTGTCAACTTGTTCCATGTTTGATTGATATCAACAAATACAGCCATGTGATGTCCTTTTGACTCCATTTAGAATGTTCAATGCTGATTTAGATTTGTCACAATGTCTACAATGGACTACAATACTTCCACACTTCTATCTGACATAATATTTAAGTCGTTCATCAGTTGTTCCTTACAGCAACATCAATACATACAGTACAACATCTGAGCCCGAACACACTCAGTCTGACTGATTAGATGGAACATCCAACAGATGAAAAAATCTTTACAGGAAATGAGGCATACAGTAGCTCTGAAAACTAAAATTACTATTAAGTTCAATTAAGTACAATTCAGTTCTGTGTGAGCCTTTGAACAATCAAATGTATGTAACACAACACTTCTCTCTCACAATGGGTCAACTCTACCTGTAGGCAAAGAAAATTTCTTTCAACTTTTACTTTGAACAACTACTGCTACATTTTTTTTCCAATCCCTGAGATACACTAAGAATTTTCTACTGCTCCTCCGCAGGCCTTGAGTTTTATTTTTTTCGGGTGTGCTACAAAGTGCACTCCTTCAGAAAATTAGGAATATGGTAATTGTGATATTTTCTTAAGCTTCATACATCTTTCTGAGTTCCTATTCTTTATCAAGGAATGCAAATATAATCACACTTCTCACAGTGTTTTTAGGTGAGTGGTGGTGTACAAAGCACTCACACATCTCAAAATTCAAGCCTACTCCAAAAATGCTAGCTGGGACAGTTACTGTGTCTTGTAAGCCATTTATTTTGGTTTCTTATTTCAGGTGAGATAGGGGAGGAAGATTTATAGGGCTGGGACTGGTTCAGCAATTTTGAAAACAAAACAATTACTTGCAAAGTATTTGGAAACAGTTCACAAACATTGACAAGGCTGGTAAAAGCTGGATTTTGCGGAACTAATTGAAGCAGTTTAATGAGTAAAGGTGGACCCATTGGCTTGTGGACTACAGTCTAAAATGGTGCAAAGATGTGGTACTTGCTTATTCCAACAGTTAACAAATATTGGCAAAACTGGTAAATGCCATAACTATTGCAGAACTTATTACAGCAGAATTGTGAATGAAGGTGGACCTACTTGCACATGACTTGCATACAACTGTAACCATGCAAACAAGTTGCTTATTACAATGTTGACAAGCAGTGCATATGTGCACACTGTCTGTAGCTGAGTATTTGGACACTAAGTTTATGATTGCTTGAAGGAAAACTGATAAGATTTACCTCGATAAATATTCCTCAGCCTTCATTTCCAATAGGGGTAAATGAGGATCATATTTCACCACTGCAGATACATCAGGACCAATCAGCAAGGAATTCTGGTAGTAGCTGTACTGCTTCAAAATAGTTTTGAAAGATCTAAAATCTTCAGCACTCTGTTCTGGTGTTATTGTCTTGTTAAATTTGTTTAGGTAAGCATTGGGCTCTGAGAAAAAATAAGACACTGAAATCAGATATTGTGATGAGAAGAGTTGATTAAAGGTTAACTAAATTGGAAATTCACTGGACAAAAGATGTTAACTATAACCATAATTCTGTTCTAGCCAAGTAATGCTGATACTACCTGAAGCCAACCCCTATCCTCAACCAAATTAACCAAACAAATTAAATCCTGACCTAAACTTTTACATTACACAGATTTTGGATCAAGTCCATCTTCCATATAAGGTAGTTTTTAAATTCCATCTTGCACACCTTAAGTCTATTAAATACTACATTCAGAACTATTTTGCACATTGACCTTTGTATTCCAGGATGGAGTGTTTTGTCTAGTGGTACTCACTGCTAACACCATCTGAGAGCATCTCTCTAATGTATGCAATACATGAAATTAAATTCCCCCACAAATTAAAATGTTCAATTTTGGATCTTTTGATTCCTAAGAACTCATAAGCATATACAGGTTGGGAGGTCCAGGATTTTTTTCCCAAACCGAGCCTTACCAAAGACATCAAAATGGAACCCACTGCCACTGTGCATGATGCTCTGCATGAGCAATGGAGTATTAATCTAGAGACCACTACAGTGCCCTGCAATTGGAAAAAATATTGTAGGCATTGCAAGATTAATCTAGAAGGTAATAATCTGAGGAATTAAACTCCTACAAATCAAATCAATATTCCAGGGAAATGTTACAACCATTGAGTTAGTTAGTTAGCTGGAGTTTTACAGCGCAGTTTTTAACCTAAGTCTGGTTGAAGTCGAGCCAGCCATGACCTTTTTCCAGTTGTGGCTCATTGGCTTGTTTTCCCTACTCCATGTGTTGCTTGAGGTCAATTTATTCACCTACGATTTCAAAAATTCAAATAATGCAAATGATGCAACTTCCATTACTCTTCCAATGCAAAATATCTGGAGGTGAAGCTGGTACTGAGTTCATTGTTGGGACTGGATGTACCGATAAATGTAAAGAACTAAGTGTACTTTCTTTTGTATGCCTTAATTGTTGTTGCATTTTAAATTCAATACAATTTACTTTGTTGTTCCCTTAATACTGATGGACTTTCCTAATTATAAATATGTTAATTTGAATACCATTTCCAAGCTCAAAATCAAACTTGTATCCTCTTTTGGAGCTGTACTCCAACAGTTTGACCAAGTTTGAAGGATCCCATTTATTTTCTGGTGTCCTGAGAAATGCATTAGCTGTAAACACCAAATCCCATCCAGCATCTTGAACAAATGTATTTATTTCATCCCATACTTTTCCTGCAAAATGAAAGAAAAACAGGACACAAAATAAGATTAAAACTTATGTTCTTGCAGGCAGTAACTTTATGATGTTCAAGGACCACATTTTACTTTGGCACTAAAAGGGACATCATATGTTTGTTTTACAGGAAAAAAATAAAAAAAAATTAAAAACCAATTTTTACAGATGCAGATTAGTTAATCAAAAACAAACAGTCAAAGAAACAAAGTAACAAATAAACACTAGTTTCCCTGAAATGAGTTTCTTGCAGATAGAAATTCATCTTTCTGCTACTAAAGGATAATTTGTTCACTCAAACTTTCAGAAACTCAAATGATGCAAGTTCTATATTAAGCTCTTCTAGTATCAAGTGCTATTTTGAGTGGCTAAAGACTGTTTGAGTTTACATGTAGGTCTCTATAGTTGACTAATGTTTTAAGCTTTCTTCATGTGTGCCGTATTGTTGCACTTTTAATGCAATCCAGTTTCCTGCTAAAAGAGATATATACTCTACAGTTTTTGAAGTTTGACTTAATATACCCTGGTACCCTAATTCATAAATGACTCTTGTCAGTCACATGATAGCACTTTTGCCTCTGAATTGCAGAACTGGTTTACTTTTAAAACTCAACAACATTTATCTTGAGACACATGAAAAAAACTTGTAGGGGACATTAGAGAAGATTTATCTTGATTTAGCTAATATTTCAGTATTTTAAGAAAGAGTTGAGTCAACCTCTTATTCTCTTAAAGAATTAAAAATGACTCAATTCAAAAGTCTTTGCAATTTCATTATCATGGCTTCACATGTGGAATTGGATGGCTGCATGCTGGACAATAAAGGGTACCTCAAGTCTAGAATTTAAAAACTATATATTTTAGAGGTTACAAAATGAATCTAATTCATCAAATTCCCATTTGTCATAGCTTCTTCTATTGGTGGGAATTTATTTGCTAACATCAAAATAATCCACTGTGCAATACCATTGGACTTTCTCGTTGTACAATCCACATTACCTACCTTGTTTTCCTTTGAAATTTCAAGTGTTTTGTGACCTTATACACTTCCTGTTGTTTCCATAGCATTTTGCACAGCGAGGGCTTTATTAATTACATCACCCCATTGGAGTAAGAGCGCTATCACCAGATGGCACACGGTGCAGCAACTTACTAGCTTTGAGAAAATAATTAAATACAGGCTGTTTTTGAGAAGTATGACAATGACATGACAAATTATTGTGCAAAGTACTTGAGTGCACAAACTTCAAAATTCTACATCTCCACTCAGGAATGTGCTATGAAAATGAGAGTTGGACTGCCTGAATTAATGTTTCATGTTCTGTAATATATTGTAAAGCTGAAACTTTTTGTATGCATCAGTCAAGGAGCTTTGAGGGGTCGTATAGAAGCTACAACAATTATGCGGAGCGGTATACAGCTCAATGAGATTATGCAGAGCTTCAAGGGATTATGGGAAGCCGTGAGACTCAGGTGGGATTAAGCGGAGCTCCTTGATCCCTGTATTGAAGCTTCTCTTCTACTTAGGTTATTTCATTGTATACGAGTTGTGACTCTATTTAATTATTGTGTGTTGAGAGAGATTATCTACAGGATAATCCCTTTATTGTTCATGCCTATTATTTGTATTTGCTACTTTGCATACGTGATGAAACTTCATGTAACATTACATAAGAAGGTATGTGTTGTAAAAAAGATGTCATGTTTTGGGGTATTCTTTGGTAAATCAGTGAATAGCTTTACAAATGTGAATTATCTTAGACTACTTTAACTGCTATTGTAAGCCTCGGTCTTATCGTTTATGTTGAAAGAGGTGATTACTCTAATTCCGTTTTAAGGGGTTTATTTAAAAGAAGTACAGGTATACAACTTAGTCAGAGACAGTTAGACACCGAGAGCGCATTGACATGCCTGGCACACTTATGGAGATACAGCAGGGAAGGACAAGCTAACAAGGCAGTCTACAAGTACACTTCAGGTTGGTAGTAGGTTAACGCGCTTCAACTATCAGCCAGTGTTTAAAGGCGTCTCTGAAGTTACGTTTGCCAATAACTGCTGTCATGTCTTGCCAATTTCTGTGTACTTTTAACATCAGCTTATTTTACCGTGTGTCATGTTTTTAATCAACCGAAGTCGTTTTTATTAGTTTGAATACACCGATCGAAGCTTTTACCGTTCTTTAACTCGTCTTTTGTATTGCTCATTCGAAAGTCACAAGTGGCCAATCAAAATACAACATCATCGACCAAGAATCCCAATTTGCTAGCCTCACGCTACCCCATTTCCAACCCCCACTCCCAAATACATTACAATATGTATTTTTGAAATTTCAGACTTGAGCTACACTTTAAAGGGGCATTTAAATGAGTTCTCTATGACTAATTAATTCTATACCACAATCATACATAAAATTAAAACTAACGCAAAATGATCTGTCATCATGGTCTGAGTTTGTCATTGGTCATCATATGGATAAGACTGTTTACAGTAGTCTTGCATCAAAGTGGAGATTTGGTACACAAACATAATTACAAAATTTCTATTCGTCAGAAATTAACTGCAAATTAATGTTTCTTCTTTTGAAGACCTCTTTAATGTCTCTTGATTCTGGTGTATAGCTATTTAAACAAGGAAAAACAAAGTGCTGGAAACATTGTTAATATTGGCTATTACCTTGAATGAATTAACCAGCCAACTATTAACTTGATTCACCTCAGGCTATGCAATTTTTTACCCAGGATTTGATATTCATCACTTTCAAAATTCTCCAGATATGCAGTATGTGTAACAGGTTAACAGGGAGCAAACCACCATTTACTTCTCCATTGACTTACACACCATTAAATGCCCCCCACAGCCTTGTCAAAGTTCACTCCCCACTAAAGCTACCCTCACCTGAAAGCCAAGGAGTTGGCCAATCATTTCATCACAAATTCACCATACATGACAGTTTAGATTTTAAGCTACATGGGGAAGAAGTTTATGGGCTTTGCATCCACCCCTATCAATCCGCAAAGTGACAGAAATTACCTGTTTTTCACACGAAGGACTGAAAGGGTCTAAATTACCTTCAATCCATGCCAATTTCGCATCACTTACACATTAACATCTCCTTTTTCATATCCATGAAAAATAAGCAGCAACTGCTTGTTTTAATGTGAGCAGTTTACACTCTCAAAGAGGACCTAAAATTGACAGTGTACTTTCGAACTGCTTTCCCCGGAAAGGCCATTCTGCTAATGGTGGTGTGTTCCCTACAAGAATATTGTACATATGGATCTTTGGTAAAAACACAGATCTACTAACTCTAGAGGGTTCACAAAACAAATAAGACAAACACCCAAGTTTCACATCTTAAGTAACTGTAGTTAGATGAGATTTTGCACCTCAGTCTCCAACCAATTGGTTCAAGTCTAGCCGGCCACAGTCTTTTTTCAGTTGTAACTCTATGGCTTGTTTTTCCTACTCCATTGCTTATGCTGAGCACCAAACACAATGGTAGTAGGTGCCAAACTTGAGGTAGAGCATTTGATATCTCAATATCATACTTTATAAATCCATAAAAGAAACCATGAGTTAATCATCAAATCTTGATATACTGTGTAAACATGTGTAACAAACAGTCCCAAAACCAGTACTGCATGGATTCCTTTTTCTTTTGGCAAGGAAACAAAAGCTGACGATAGCAAAATGACAAATTAGCCACATTTTATTTTTATTCACCTGTTTCTTTGAAATGGTCTTGTCCAAGACTGAATATAAAATTTCAGTGCAGGATGGTGTGTAACCAAAGCTTTTAGAGGGATATGGTAGTAGCAAAGGGTAAACTTACCCAAACAACCACAATAATATTGACAAGTACAGTACCTGAGAAAGTTATGTTTGAATATTCTGAGCCATCTCCACAAACTTCCCCATCATCGCAAAATATTAGGAAATCGCTCCGAGTACCTCCAACACGAAAGTATGCTGGGGCAAGTTCCTTGGCAAAAAGCTTCAACAATGGATCACTTTAAAAAGAGGAAAAATGTTTCATTTTTAACAAAGCAACGCTACCACACATTTCTGTAAATTATATGACTTTGCATAAATGGTCCTGTGGTTTTATCTTTTACCAATTTTAAACTACTGTACCAGGAGTGATGGAAGACAGTTAAATACTTGAATTCAGCAATCCATTTTGGCAAATTTTACTCCCAGTAATGCACAGTAAAAAATCTAAAATGTACTGTCTTCACTGCCCATTTGAAATGAGTGCAGTCTACCTACTGTAACATTTAAATATAGACAATTAGGTGATTTCTGATAAGTGTTGTTTTGGGAAGCATACACTGTGATTTCAATTTTAATGATTATATGGGGACCACACTTAAGTAAAGCTACAGTATGCCCCTTT
The DNA here is from genome assembly GCA_037179385.1 of Holothuria scabra. Taxonomy (NCBI): domain Eukaryota; kingdom Metazoa; phylum Echinodermata; class Holothuroidea; order Aspidochirotida; family Holothuriidae; genus Holothuria; species Holothuria scabra. Next base: position 21,775,313 of record CM074194.1, on the reverse strand, counting down.
AATATATAGAGTATAGTGTTAAGTTAACCAATAAATTCTAACTTTGTACAGTACAGGTACAGCATGAATGGTGCATGGCTGGGTAAACACACACAAGTACATTTTTAAATGTGAAGTGATCAGAAGCAGCACCTTAAACCACTCAAGTGTTTGCAGCTTTTGCAACCCAAGTGGTACTTACCTTAAATTATTATTGAACACAAAAGATAGACTAGCACCTTCTCCAATGGAGTAGTAACGAGAGTCAACATTAAAGACCACTACTGCTTGATCAACTTTGACCTTTATAGGAACAGGATCACTTCCTAAGTGGAATCTGAAAGAAAACAAAAACATACACGTTTTCCTTGAATTTTACAACTGTTATGATCCCCAGTCCGTACCCTAAGTTCCATTCCCTCTGACTTTAATTTTCATTTTTTATTTATGTTCAGCACTCATGTAGTCCTGCTGTAATACAGGACAATTACCTGCCGAGTATAAAGATAGCATCTCTGAAATTTTACATATGGAGTATGCACAGTTTCTTGAAAACTTGTCCATGACAGATGCAAAAACTATGTTCAAGTAAAGATCCTTACTCTGTTTCATTACCCAAAGGTTTGGGGGGGGGGGGAATGAGGCATAAAAGATGTGTTTAAGGTTAAATCAAGTTTTGATATGTAAGAGGGGTACTTATTCTAAGCATTTTGGTGGAATTTGCATTGAAATGCCATATGTGATTCTCAAGGTATGAGCAGGTAAATTTGACATTTCCAACGAAAGTGAACTTGTAGCAAGCACATGTATATGACCTCAAATCCTCACATTAATGAACCGTCTTTTTTTTTTTTTTAATCTTTACAGCCAATTTTCTCCTCAACAATCCCATATTACCACAGTGCAATTGCATGAGAGAAATGAATCTTTACAAACTTTGCATTTCCCACAAAGAGGTCCTGTTCCTATTGACTTAAACATAGGCACAATAGCCTGAAAAACAAAGGGGAACAAAGCATTCCTTTTATATGTGAGGAAGTGATATTACCTCTGCTAACCTCAAATTCATTCAATCTAGTGACTTCATTTACTGATATCTAGAGAAATACATGTCTGATTTGAATAGTTTCACCACATTTTTGCTTAAAGGGCAGTCATCCCAAGATTGTTTTTAATCAACAGCTTAAGTCTCACAGCTTCCTTCTATTTCTCTAGAAAGTATCTAGTATAATGTAGGCTTTCTATATTGCATATATTCCAATTTCCAAGTACTCTAAACCAAGCAGTACGGAAGCGTATAAGTGCCACAAGATCACAAACAAATAACCTGACAATTTGCAATAATTTGTTACCTTCAGCACATATATCTCAACAAAATGCAGAAAATTGTGCGTTTTCACAGTTACTCATTTTCTTAAAATGCAGCAAAAAATTGCTTAATGCTTTTTTGTCGGGTTTACCCAACCTATGATATCAACAATTATTTGCACAATTGCAAATTGTTGACTTTTTCAAACTTTGCATGGGAGCAAAATTTTACTCAATGTTCAATAGACATTTTGTGATCTCCACAATTATTTGCAAAATGGTGAGTCCCATACTCATGAAAACTTTACAATGAAGCAAAATTTTACCCAATGTCCAATTGACATTTTGTGATCTCCACAATTATTTGCAAAATGTTGAATTCCTTACTTATAAAAACTTTGCAAAGAAGCAAAATTTTACTTAATGTTCAATTGACGTTTTGTTTTCTCTACAATTATTTGCAGAATGTTGAGTTCCTTACTCATTACAACTCTTCAAAGGGGCAAAATTTTACCCAATATTCAGTTCATATTCCGTGATCTCAACAATTACATGCAAATGATGAATTCCTTAAACTCTGCAAAGAAGCAGAATTTTACTCATTATTCAATTGAAATTTTGTGATTTTAACAATTATTTGCAACATTGAATTGTTGTTTTGCCAACCTATGTGCCCGATCAAAGAACCTCCTATGATACCAACACAAGCCTACGTGAAGAGACGGCCCGGGGACCGTCCTACGGGGGTTGGAATACGATCCTACATACAGCACTCCGTTTTTCTGATAACGTATTTCACTATCAATATAATGTAATGCTTCTTTATAAAGTTTTCATGACTAAGAAATTCACTGAACATTTTCCAAATAATTGTGGAGATCACAAAATGGCAATTGAATAGTGAGTCAAATTTTGCTTTTTTGTAAATTTTTGATGAGTAAGGAACTCAACATTTTGCAAATAATTGTGAAGATCACATTATTTCAATTGAACATTGACTGAAATTTTGCTTCTCTGTAAAGCTTTGATGCGTAAGGAACTCAACATTTTGCAAATAATTGTGGAGATCAGAAAATGTCAATCGAAAATTGAGTCAAATTTTGCTTCTTTGTAAAGTTTTTATGAGTAAGGAATTCAGCATTTTGCAAATAATTGTGGAGATCAAAATATGTCAATTGAACATTGAGTAAAATTTTGCCCCCATGCAAAGTTTAAAAACGTCAACAATCTGCCATTTTGCAAATAATTGTGGAGATCACAATATGTCAATTGAACATTGAGTAAAATTTTGCCCCCATGCAAAGTTTAAAAACGTGAACAATCTGCCATTTTGCAAATAATTGTGGAGATCATGAGTTGGGTAAACCTGACAATAAAGCATTAAGCAATATTTTGCTGCATTGCAAGAAAATGAGTAATTGTGAAAAGGCACAATTTTTTGCATTTTGTTGAGATATATGTGCTCAATGTAACATAATCACTACAAAGTCTCACAGCTTCCTTCTTATTTCTCTAGAAAGTATCTAGCATAATGTAGGCTTTCTATATTGCATATATTCCAATTTCCAAGTACTGTAAACCAAGCAGTGACTCCTAGTTAATGTCACCATTGAGGAGAAAAAACTGGACATCACAAGACTTTCAAGAGCCAATCACAAAACAGAACTGTATCCTACACAACTGTACTTCAAGTTAGAGCGAGTGTTCTTGCCCTTTAAACTTCCCCTTAAGTAAAACAATGTTAAACATACTTCACCTCTGGTCTGCCAGAAACTTGCTTTTGCCACAAATTTCAGGCTTTACACCTATTATGTGAACAATGATTTTATGCTCTGTTTTACTGACCATGTCCGAGCTGTAGGGTTTTTAAGCTGTTACAATACCTCTTCCTCTATTGTTTTTGGTTTCTTTGTCTCTGTAGGTCACATCTATTTTCAAAATGTTCAAAAAAGCTTTCATCTGCTAAAGTTAATTACCATATCCAACTAAATACAGAGGATGCACAATTTTCTTTGGAAATTGCCCATAACAGATCTATGCAAAAGCTACCCCATAATTTTTTTTAAGGTACAGTAGGTTTTGAGGGAAAACTTGTCACCTGTTTCTGGTTTTAATATTTTGACAGGCATGTTGAAAGGAAAGCATCATCAGTCACACTTTAAATGCAAGAAAATAGAAAATACCCATAATACCTGCATAATTTCACTGATTTTTACTAGGGAGTATTTCCTGTTCATCAAACAGTTATCAACCTAACTTTGATTGTCTATAGTGGAATATATAATAGAGATGCTGCTGCAGGGAACATTGAGCAAAATTGTTTGATATGCCTTAAATCCTGACCGTTTAGGGAAATGCTAGATCTACAAGAAACAATATATTCAAACATTCCAACATTATCAAAATTCATGGGCATATAGGAGGTTCAGTTATGAAAAAAGCACAAGGAATCTATGGTCATAAGCTCATATTACAATACTGTACATAACTTTCTGTTAGTTTGTTGAAAAGTGGAGGTACAGTACTTTTTAACAAAGATAACCAATCCTTAAAGTGAGATTACTTGAGTTAACCCTGTACCATTGCGCTCCAATCGGGGCATATTTGCACGCCTCGGGAGTGGGCAGAAAAGCGGATATAGCACGCCCTGCATCAGCTTCTGTAGGCTATTGACCACGTGACCTTAAAATGTTTTGTCTCTCTCGTTGTTGTGGCCAAATTTTCGGGTAGCTACTCGCAGTTTTGAGCTCCGCGTGAAACAGTAAAGATGGGTGACAGCTGAGCTCTCCGTATGGGTCCAAAAGGACCCAAACAACGGTAAAGGGTTAAGAAAAGGGGGTTGCAAGTGGGCTTGGACTGGTTTATTTCTACATTTTTACAAGAGTCAAGCAGAAAGCCACAAGAATATGCCTTTAATTAAACCAGACGTGGACAACCTTTTGATTGAATGGGTTTTACAGTTGTGCAGTACAAATAAGGAATGAGAAAAATATGTACTCCTGACCAAGAGACTATTCAACCAGTGTGATGAGAAAAGTTTGAAAAATTGCAATCTCTCAGACAACTGGAAATGGTATTTCCTAAGTTTGTTTGCAGAACCACAGCTATCAATATTTGAGCTTTTTCCAAATGATAAGAATCAGCCTAAAAATCCCAATAAATATTCAATTACAGTAACATTAAGTTAGTTATTTACAGTAGATGGTTGTTAACGACCTGTACCAACATGAATGTGTTACTGTATACACGAATATGGACAGCAAGTGATGGTCTGATTAGAGTCGGCCATAACTGGGGTCCTTCACCTTTAAATCTTTCGATTTCCTTGCTTACCTCTATCGTGGATGGCTGTACACTAATTCATAGCTTGAATTCTTCAATTTCACTAAATATGAGGGTTTGAAATTCATGTAAACAATAATAAAGACGGTTTTAGGCTAATGGACCCTACTAATGGCGGCCTACAGTCACTAAAAACAAGTGCTTATCGGATTCCTGTATAGAGTCCCCAAGTTAGACAAAGGGACAGTGTTGGGGTAAAACTACCGAAAAAAAGGTAGAATGGGTATCAATTTCTACTAAGAAGATAGCAAGGAGGGAGTCATGTCAGAAATTTCTATAAAGTTTACTTTCTTTGAGAAAAGCCAAGAATAAGAGATGAATATGTTTGTTCAAACAAGGTTTTCAGGTCAGGCATGGTTTAGTATTTCTGGCAAATATGGGAGGATACAGAGCAGTTCACAAGAATGTGACTGATAGTGACAGCACAGTTACAAGGTATACAGTATGGTCTTTCATCGCAGTGAAGAAAATAGGTGTGGGTAAGGCAAGTGTGCCCGATGCGGGCCCTAGTCAGAACTAAATCGTCCCTACAGTAACATTCACATAATCCTGTTTTTCCCTTTAATACAGTATTTACAATTGTTGACATGGTAGAAAAGGATAGGTTTGAGTTGGTTAAAACAATAGCAATTATTCCTTTGCCTTGAAACATCTTGAGGGCTGAAAAAATTACTGGGGCCAGGATGCATGCAGCTTGCAGGCCATACAGTAGGTTGCCCACCCCTGCTTTAAAACCATCAAAACTATAGCTAAGGCAACAAACTTAAAAAAGGGATTAAGACACTTTCACTTACCTTTTCTGTGAAGCCTGCCAATTTTCAGTTTCTGTGGAGCACACTAAGCAACAAAACTGGTAAAGAATGATTAAGAAAGTGTTACACTTCAACATACTGCAGCTGAAGGAGTTCCTCTAGAGAGAATCCTGTAGAGGTCCAAACTTTGATTCTACAAGAGAGAAAACCAGAACGCAAAAATGCATTGAGGTTTCGATGATACATAAATGTACTGTTTTTCAAATTTGACATCATGCACCATTATCTTCTCACTCAAATGTTATACTAGCATGTTCAAAAGATAATTTTGTTATTCCAGATGCCCTTTTGACCTCCACATAAGCCATACATAGATAGATAGACTGACATCTTGAGATATAACTTTAACAAGACTTCAGACTTTGACCCCTGGTGACCTGAAATGACCTTTGACCTCCGCCAAAAAAGAAAAAGGGCACATCTCCTCACTATAACGCATCTACATACCAAATGTGAAATCTATCCAAGTTTCCTATCTTGAGATATCCTGTTAACAAGAATTTCAGACTTTGACCCCTGGTGACACCAGACGACCTTTGACCTCTGTGAAAAACAATAGGGACCATCTCCTGACTATAACCCATCTACATACTAAATATGAAATCTACCTAAGCTTCCTATCTTGAGATATCGTGTTAACAAGATTTTCAGACTTTGACCCCCGGTGACCCCAGATGACAAGTTGCCCTCCGCAAAAAACCTTAGGGACTATCTCCTGAGTAAAACGCATCAACATACCAAATATAAAATCTACAAAAGCTTCCTATCTTGAGATATCGTGTTAACAAGATTTTCAGACTTAGACAACCGGTGACCCCAGATGACCTTTGACCTCTGTGAAAAACAATAGGGACCATCTCCTGAATATAACCCATCAACATACTAAATATGAAATCTACCTAAGCTTCCTATCTTGAGATATCGTGTTAACAAGATTTTCAGACTTTGACCCCCGGTGACCCCAGATGACAAGTTGCCCTCCGCAAAAAACCTTAGGGACTATCTCCTGAGTAAAACGCATCAACATACCAAATATAAAATCTACAAAAGCTTCCTATCTTGAGATATCGTGTTAACAAGATTTTCAGACTTTGACCCCCGGTGACTCCAGATGACCTTTGCCCTCCGCAAAAAACAATAGGGACCATCTCCTGAGTAAAAAGCATCGACATACCAAATATGAAATCTACACAAGCTTCCTATCTTGAGATATCGTGTAAACGAGATTTTCAGACTTTGACCCCCAGTGACCCCAGATGATCTTTGACCTCTGCAAAAAACAATAGGGACCATCTCCTGAGTATAACGCATCAACATACCACATATGAAATCTACACAAGCTTCCTATCTTGAGATATCGTGTTGAAGAGATTTTCGGACTTTGCCCCCTGGTGACCCCAGATGATCTTTGACCTCTATGAAAAACAATAGGGACCATCTCCTGACTATAACCCATCAACAAACCAAATATGAAATCTAGCTATGCTTCTTACCCTGAGATATAGTGTTAACAAGATTTTCAGACTTTGACCCCCGGTGACCCCAGATGACAAGTTGCCCTCTGCAAAAAACCATAGGGAATATCTCCTGAGTAAAACGCATCAACATACCAAATATAAAATCTACAAAAGCTTCCTATCTTGAGATATCGTGGTAACGAGATTTTCAGACTTTGACCCCCGGTGACTCCAGATGACCTTTGCCCTCCGCAAAAAACAATAGGGACCATCTCCTGAGTAAAAAGCATCGACATACCAAATATGAAATCTACACAAGCTTCCTATCTTGAGATATCGTGTAAACGAGATTTTCAGACTTTGACCCCCAGTGACCCCAGATGATCTTTGACCTCTGCAAAAAACAATAGGGACCATCTCCTGACTATAACGCATCAACATACCACATATGAAATCTACCTAAGCTTCCTACCTTGAGATATCGTGTTAACCAGATTTTCAGACTTTGACCCCCAGTGACCCCAGATGACCTTTGACCTTCACAAAAAACAATAGGGACCATCTCCTGACTAAAACGCATCAACATACCAAATATGAAATCCAACCAAGCTTCCTATCTTGAGATATCGTGTTAACGAGATTTTCAGACTTTGACCCATGGTGACCCCAGATAACCTTTGACCTCCACAAAAAACAATAGGGTTCTTCCACTCAATATGGTACATCTATGTACCAAGTTTGAAAACTGTCAGACATTCCTATCTTGAGATATCGTGTTAACGAGCAAAGTGTCACAAACACACACACACATACACACACACGCACATACACACATACATACACACACGCCATCATGAATGCATAGGTTTCTCTTTCATCGAAACCAAAAAGACATTCACAAACAGATACCATCGCAAACAATGATAAGAATGAATGAATGCACACAATCACACTACCTTAAAGCCTACAGACAGCTGTCATAAGAATTAGCCCCACCTTCTGTACAGTGGCCTACCATCAGTGGCGTAGCTACTGGGGGGGCAGGGGGGGCAAATTGCCCCCCCTGGAAAAATTTTTGGGGAAATTTGATGAATCTTTTTATTATTACAAAATTTTTGTTAGAATAAGAAATTGTGAGACATTTCTCATACATAATTCGTATTTTCATGCAACAAATTAACTCAGATTTGTTCAGTGTCGCATGAACCGGCCCAATTCGCGTTCCACAGAAATGTCCTCGCCGTGTAGCAGATTGAATGTTATCTTGTGCTTGTATACGCACGGGGGTTATGATCAGAGCATTTCAGTGCACAGGAAGCTGTTATTCAGGTGATACTTTGGGAATTCAGTAAAAGGATGTGAAAACTGACAAGTCACTACCGTAGACCCCGAGGTTGTAATGTTCTTCTACAAGCTGGCAGTAGCTGTACGATTTTACTCTGTGTACATAACGATGGATGGGGCTGAAACAATCCATGGCCAACGATAAACTTAAAGTTAATCTAGAAATTAGAATTAACGGGATCCGTTGGCACACTTAGAGTTTGTTACTTAGCCTAATCCTTGGAGGCTTACAAGCTAGTTCGGGAAAACGGCTTTCTGCTCACTTTGAGTGTAACATTAAATGGACAATGAGTTCCTTGTAGCCTTCTACACTTAATAGACTGCTTTTCTCACAGGATATCCTGTGTGATCGAGCCGCTATTAGGTCTCCTTAGTGGCGTGCGAAGGGGAGACCATTGGGTCATGCCCCCTCACAAATGCCATTTTTTCTTTGTTCTTAAAAATACGTAGTCTAACTTTATCAACACAGATTTTATTTCAAAAGATAGCATATGTGGCACCAGATTGTTTATAAGGACATCCAATTTTTAAAAAATTTTCAAAGGGGAAGGATTGTCCCTGCAAGGTCTTTCAGTGATGCCAATTTTTTTTTTATTCCTACAAATAGACCTAGGCAAATTCTGTCAAATTCAAATTTTTACTTAAAAAGGTAGACTGTTTCCCACTGGTGGCATCGATGAAAAAGGCTACATGTGTAGATTCTCTTTACAAGCATAAATACGCTATTTTGACCATCTGAGGGGTCTGATTTTTCGAAATTTTCTTTACGCTCCACGCCAACCAATGGTGGCGCTTTGCTCGGTCTTTTGGGCAAAATAACATATTTGGGGGTAAAATTAGCTCTTAACTCTCTGATCACTTTGCAGTTTGCGAACATATTTTGAAGTGAGCATTTTATTGCAAACGACACAAGGAAGAAAGCGACTGGCTAGATTCTTCGTATTAGCCTGGAAAATGCTATTTCCGGCCATCTAAGGGGTCTAATTTTTCCAAATTTTCTCTACGCTCCGCGCCAACCAATGGTGGCGCTCCGCTTAGGTAATCTTTATGACAAAATAACATTTTGTGGCCAAGAAAAACCACAAATACCGATCAATGCTCTTTTATTTTGACTCCTAAAAGTGTGCAAATTTAATGACAAGTTTTTCTTCGTAAGGTAGCATAAATGGCATAAAAAGAAATGCATGTCAAGACACAAAAGTTTTAGTTTTATCCTCATGAACCACCACGATTCAACTTTTAACACTGTTCCTGTCAAAGTCGAAAATCTTGCACCATTTTGCATGTAGGCTCCCTGAAAACGTCAAAAAATTCCCGGACACCCCTCCCCTTAGACCATACTGCATGCCCCCCCCACTTCAGAGAAATCCTGCGTACGGCACTGCGTTAGTGCATACAAATAAACCAGATATTGTTTACCAAAATAATATACTTTGTTATTTCCGACTGCTCTATGTTATACTTTAAGATTAAAATGCAGGTAATATTACAAAATGACATGGTAATGTTGTTATACTTGTAAGTTTGCATATTTTATATGAAATACATACACATTGACCGGGAAAAGTTTTGGGGAAATTTCATACCTTTGCCCCCCCTGGAAAAAATCCTAGCTACGCCACTGCCTACCATACACAAGGGATGTAGTTACATCGTCAAATTTGAGTGCTGGGTAATTTTCTGATCTTGCAAAGGCACTTCATCCCACCTCATGGCATCTACCCCATTATTCAGCAATTTATTTTTCATTTTTACCTCATTTTACTTTACAGAGTGAATTTGAGGCTAGTTTTAGGTCTCATTAGGCAGATTCATAGTGGGTGGGGACAGGTGTATTTGCCTGGAAAGCTTGGTGGGAATATGGAATTCTGGGTGTCACCACCCAGCACGACCCACTGTAGCTACATCCCTGCCATACACTTACATGAATAGTAACTGGGAGCTGCTGGGTAAGCTTCTTTTCTGAAATATTTTGTCCTGAAAATAATTGGGTTGGCTTGATACAGTATGTGCAGTTTTAGGAACATCTCTTCCAAAAGGAGTAGTTGCATTGGGATATTTGAAATCTGCCAATATCATTGCAAAACACTAATATCATATGTGATTTCGACATATGGGTTGCTGGAGAGGGTAACAAGACATTAAAATTTTCCAGGCCCTAAGTAGGCTACAGTAGTATCTGATCATTTCTTCATTTCTTTACTCAGCACATGTGTGTGATTTCCTCACTAATAAGGAAAATTGGTTGGATTTGGTGTTTAGTTTAGTTTGGGCTGATACTGTTAGTACAGTAAAGCACTCAAGGAATTTTGGTATGCCATGTTTGTTGATTTATCATCTGTGGACAAAAAGACTCGCACCCCAAACACTACCATGAATGTCTTTGTAAAATTGCTATTGGGAAAATGGTCTATGGAGTGGGATGAACTTTTGTCACAGTTGCATACAAAAGACTACATGTATTTTGCTTGATCATGGAGCGTTTAAAAGGCACAAAATTTAGCCCAAACTTACAGTATTTTGACTTGAACATCAGCTATAACAAAGCCAAATCTCACAAATATCCTCTTATTTCATCTCCAGGTATCCTTTATGATAGTTGAGAATTTCATATTGAATTATAAGGCAAAGAGAAAAGTTACTGTAGTTCTCATACATTTCACAATTCAGTGAGAAATATTTTGTCACATGATTCTAAAGCATCATTTATGAAATCCAAATTTAAGTCTACTAACTGTCATCCAAATTAGGTGGTTGCAATTCACCTCTAAAATTTATTGTTGTTGATCAATAGATTTACTGTACAGTAGAGTAAAACCACTAGTATAAGGAATCTAATAGAGATCCACAATGTCTGTAGGACGAACTGCAGGGGAGTAGTTACAGGCACGGATCCAGACATTCCAAAAAGGGAGGCTGAGGCTGTAAAAGCCCTCCCCCCCATCGTCGCCTGAGTTACTGTATAGTGTCCTGTGTGTGAATGCGTACTGTACAGTATGCCGTGATTTCTAATACTACTGGATAGTGTCCAGTGTACAAATGCATGTGACTGAGTGCAAATTGCACATGCTTGTACTCTTCATATTTCATATGCCTGTACTATGGGAAGGCTTTCCTACTGTACAGCAGCTCTTCCTAATCCACAGTTGAAATCATATGGTTACAGATGCTTTGCATGAGCTGCTCCCTACTTGTGGAACCAGTCACCCAACCATATTCCTTTATGTACTAATTTTTCTACATATAAGTGTAACCTCAAGACTCATTTTTTTGCTTGCTCCTTTGATTGTAATGAAATTGTTGTTTGATGTTCTTTTTTGTCAAGTGCCTAGAGCAGCTACACTTTTGTTCCTGATTTGGCGCTATATAAGTTCAATGTATTATTATTATTATTACTGTACATGCTTAGGCCCTTTTCACTTGATGTCAGTTCTGGCCATGGATTCTACATGTAGCTTTACTAAAGCTAGAGGTTCTGTAGTCACAAAGGCACCAAAAAGTTGCTAATTTCACTGCAAAGTTTAAACCCTTCCCAAATGATTTCAGTGAACAAAAAGTATTTTGGTGCTCCTGTTGAAGAATTGGAGAAGAACATTATGGCATTAAATGAGCATTTTAGATCCAAACTTTCCTGTTAGGAGAAACTCAAAAAAGTTGATTGAACAATGGCCAATGATCATTGTGCTGCTTTGAACAGGCTGAGTACTGTATGGATTTATTTTATACCGTATGCTATAGGCTTATAAGCCATGTAAGCAAATGATCAAAGAAAACTCCACTGAGGGCTACTGTAACTTCTGTACTGTAGGCTACAGTAGACCTTGCACTAGCTGTCATCTTCATTTTTTTTTTTAAAGATCTTGATGTCATAGAGCAATTTGTTTTTGAAATTCTGATTAGCAGTTTTGCTACTCATTATTCAAAATTGATAAGTAATCCCCCAAAAATGATTAGCAACTTTATATATTGATATTTCCTAGTTGAATGTATTTTACAGCAGCTTGTAAAAAAACTACAGGATTTAAGACTGAAAGGTAGGTCTGATATTTCAGGTAATGAAACATCATGAATTAAGGGTTCATATGACCCGTATCATGTGTACAGTATAACTACACACCAGGGGAAAAAAAAAATTCCCCTAGATGTCTCCAAGGCAACTTCTGTAACAAAATGCTATGGAGACAGCAGCTGTCAAAGACATTTTATGGGATTTCCTTAGCATTTTCTCTCAATGTTTTCCTTTGCTGCCTTTCATTTGAAAATGTTTGTTGTCAATTCAATCAGCAAATAAAGCCATGAAAATAATTGTCTGTGACGCTTCATTAATAGCAATGTAATTCCCTCATTAGATTGCTTTGTACCCAATCTTGGAAAGCCTAACAAAATGCATCCTTTTTATGGCATGCCAAGTGCCATTTTAGAACAGGAGCAGTAGTATGACATATGAAAGCAACCAATTTGACAAAAGTGCCATATTTTATTGACATTCATCAGATGCAACCATCCTTAATCCTCCTCATCATCTCTGTGCAGATTGTTAGGTGGTTCTCCCTTTTCGCTGATTTCCTTCACCTAAAATTAGGCCACCACTTACTTGTAACCACATACTGACTACCAAATAATCTACCCACATCCATTATATTTTATGAATCAAAGCTCCATCTCCTACAATGTACAACCAAGCAGAGAAACTGCCGATCAGATGTGCAGAATCTAGCCCATCCTGTGCCTTTAGGACAGAGATTCACCCACATAAACATAATAAAGCTATAAAAAAAGAGGTCCGACCATCAGCTTCATTAATTTTGTAGCTTTTAAAACTTATGATAATCTGAGCAAGTTTTGAGGCTTCTTAAATCCTTTCATAAGTTGTTGAAAATGTGAACCAACAATCTCCTCAGTGCCCCTTAAAATTTTACTTCAAGATTGAGCACTAATACATTCTACTCTGCAGGTATTTACTTCTCAGGGTAGGCAGCCCACAACGTAAAAGCTGATAGGCATGTATACAAAATTACCTAGATGATATTCCCTTCATTAAATAGGTTCATTGCATGTGTACAATATTCAAACTAAGCCCTGCCTAATATATTTTAAAACTTTACTTCAGCAATTTCCTTGAACAATATGTATTCCTTCAGAGTTGCTTGCTTTGGCTTTTTCCTACTGTAACAAGGTTTTACATAAAGATTTCTGAGCCTAGCCTAGTCTTGAGGGCAAACTTGCATGGATCGGCAGTTGCCAATTTGGAATTCAACGTGGGTTGGTGTTTATGTTTCTTTGCATGTAGTAGAACTGTACAACATGGAATCGTGAGTTATGCAACATGAACAAAAGCATGAAATATTTATGCAGTGATCTATAATTTCAAACCATGTTTACGGCCTTAAATATTCACCCTTTTTAGGAGGTTAAAACACAGTGATTTGAGAATGTAGAGCATGTCTGACTGAGAATAATGTAAAGATTGATAGACGGCAAAAAATCTCTTGTCGTTACCAGTATAATCAAGGGCAAAACAGGGTGTTTTCCACAGCTTTGGCCATCAATGCTATGGGTTACTATTCCCCTGTACACTGTTACAGCCCTTAGGCTGTGTATTAAGCAGTAGTAAACAATGCATCTCCTGCGAAGCGAGTTTATGCATTAGAATTCTTGAAAGTGGAAAATGTCAGTGGTTTCATTTAGAAACAAACACAGCTTGCGGAGCAAGTACATGGGCCGATTTTTCTGTTTTGCATTTTCAATTTTCATGACTTCCAATTTCTGTTTTTATTTCCCCTGAGCATTATTTCATTCTGTAAACATTCAAAATTAGACAAGACCTGCTGAAATTTTGCCATGCAAGTCTGCTATTCAAGATCGAATGATGTATTGCAATTATCAAATTTTTTTCATTTTTGCATCGCAAATTGCAATGCAAACCCGAACAAATTGCTCCCTGGATTTACTGTAACTTCATTGATGAAGAAGGAAGATCACAATAGAACATCATACATAGTAGCAGAGATTCTGCCAGAATCTAAAAAAGGGGGGGGGGGTGGAATTATAACTGCTAAGTCGCAAGTCCACATTGCTGGTGCCCTAGGCCAAAGTAGCAGATGGGTTCAGGGAAGCAAAAGCTTGCTTCAAGGCCACTACTGTGTAATACACTTAACTGAAATTTGAAGCATACTGTAGGGACAGTTAGTTTCAAAGGTAGGCTTAGGGGTCACTCACCATTCACTTCTCTCAGCAGTATTTGCGTATGTACAGCTCTCTCTGAGTGGGGAAACAAAAACCCTTGTCAGGAAAAAGGTGAAATTGTGGACTCCACTTTAATGCTGTAGGCCTAGGCCTAAACAAAAAAGTGAAATTGTGGACTGTATTTTTCTCTGAAGTTTAAAGTTTCAGCACCCTCTTTTAAGTTGAGGGTCATTGAAGATGTCACTTCTGGGGGGTATTCTAAAATCTGTGACGGCATCACAGTCATAGGTATTTAAATCGCTTTGCTTTGCTCGTGATTTGAAATTGTCTTTGCTGAGAATGTGCTACTAAATATTTCTAGCCTAAGTCACACCGTCACGGTTTAATCACAGATTTCCGTTTAATTTTCGTCACGTTCGTCACATCATGGAGTCATCACAGGTTTTAGACGATCCCCTTCTGGGCACTGATTCTAAATTAGGGTAGCTACAATCCTACACAAAAATGATGGGACAAAACAAGCAAAACAAGCAATGTACGGAACACCATCCCCCCACTCCCCCATTCAATGTTGCTGCAGCCCAAGGCGTCCTAAAACTTCAACATTGATAGGGAAGCGGGGTTTGTCCCATGTACTTTTGTCGAAGATTGTCGGAAGCCTGTACAAAGGTATAGGGATTTCCAAATTTTCGTTTTAAATGCTCTGAAACGAGTACAGTTGCCTTTTTACTTTTCAAGCTACAGGAAAGTAGTAACAGTTGAATTTGTCCGACCAGTATACTGGCGTGTTAGATTAGCGATGGGCGCTCGAATAGAGATTTGTCTTCCTCAAGTAGCTCATACAAGAAAGGGGGAGTGGGAAATAGTATTCTGCCTGGTGAGAGATTTAATTTACCTTAAAAATTTCATGTACTGTAATGGGGAAAAAAACGAAGTTTTTCCATCTTATTTTTCGTGTTAGGGGTTGGGGGTAACATATTTCACGATATACCCAATGGTTAACCACAAAATTCTCTCTTTTTTGGCATAAATAAACATTGCATGATGATTTAAACTACTGTCTGGTTAAAGACGAAATTATATGTAAGCATTAGGGGTAGTGAACGTGACAATTAACGTCAAGATTTCTCGAAAATGAAACGGTTAACCATTTTTGCACAATGAAAGTTCCCTATAAATAGAGAGATCTTCTATTTACACGATTAACCCTCGACAGTCATTGTAATAGTGTGTAGGTCAATGGTTAATCGTGGTGAGGTCAACGGTAAACCGTGGTGCTAATTAAATATCCTTAATAATGGAGAGCTGTGACGAGTTCTACATAGGGATAGCAAATAAATTAAGCGTTATAAAGCCTACTTTTGGAGCTTTCTGTAGCAGTTCGGTTTCAAAAATTTAAAACGCCGCGTTTGTCCTGTATTATTTTTGCAATATCTCTCCCCTCCCCGAGAAATATTTCTGGCTTGAAAGCGACCCCTCCCCCCTCCCTGTGGTACCCTCCGGCAACAGGTCTTCTGAATAGGTTAATGACAAAATAAACGACGTTAAACCAGCCATGGATACCTTTTTTTGATCACTTCCCAGTCCTAATTAGAAAAACCTAATATGGACAGAAGTCTGTAATGCGTGATAAGTTACATTTCTTCCCCGTGAAATATTTAAAAGCCGTTTTTTTCAAAAATTTAAAACGCCGCGTTTGTCCTGTATTATTTTTGCAATATCTCTCCCCTCCCCGAGAAATATTTCTGGCTTGAAAGCGACCCCTCCCCCTCCCTGTGGTACCCTCCGGCAACAGGTCTTCTGAATAGGTTAATGACAAAATAAACGACGTTAAACCAGCCATGGATACCTTTTTTTGATCACTTCCCGGTCTTAATTAGAAAAACCTAATATGGACAGAAGTCTGTAATGCGTGATAAGTTACATTTCTTCCCCGTGAAATATTTAAAAGCCGTTTTTATTGTCTTGTCATGCAGCAATTGTTCTTCATAATGCTAACGCCGTGACATTTGTTTTCTAATCACTCCTTTCAAAGTACACAACCTTTACTCACCAACTGTCATTACGCTGCCCATGACCGAAAACTTCTTCATATACATTTGTACAGGCTTCCGACAATCCTCGACAAAAATGATGGGACGAAACAAGCAAAACAAGCAATGTACGGAACACCATCCCCCACTCCCCCATTCAATGTTGCGGCAGCCCATGGCGTCCTAAAACTTCAACATTGATAGGGGAGCGGGGTTTGTCCCATGTACTTTTGTCGAGGACTGTAGCACCTTTAATTTTACAGAATTGAATTGGGGGATTTTATCCTCCTCCTTATGAAAAGGAAGAGGCTAAAACTCTCACAAAGGGCCTTACCCTCCTTTGATGGAAACACTGATATGATATGATATGATTTCATTTTATCATAACATAACATAACAGGTTGAAGGGCAAAGGAGGGCCAAGGCCCCATAAGATGCCCTGAAGTCCAAGCCCTAATCAAAAGTCAAACCACCAAAGCTTGACAACAGCCCCAAATTAGATTCTACCACAGCCATGGAAAAACTTGTCAATGTTAACCTTAAAGCAGTGAACTGACTGGGAGTTAACTACCCAATCTGGTAGACAATTCCACTCCTTGACAACTCTATGGGAAAAACTAAACTTCCTAATGTCAAGCCTTGCAAAAGGCTTTTCCAGCTTTTTACAATGCCCACACACCCGAGAATTACTCTTGAACCCTTATATAACTACAAGTCAAAAGGGGATTCCTTTCACAAAGAAACTTGTAGACCTGGAGCATGTCTCCCCTAATCCTTCTCGACTCCAAAGTGGTAAGCCCAAGATGTTTAAGCCTACTGTAGCATGATAAGGTAACTTTCTCTCCTCAGGTATATAAGGCGAGTGGCTCTCCTCTGAACTTGCTCTAACACAAACTTGTCCTTTTCATGGAAGGGGCTCTAAGCCTGAGCTGCATAGTTAAGATGGGGTCTTACCAACTGCTTATACAAATTAAGTACAATATCCTTACTAAAATTGATGAAATTCCTCTCGATCAATCCAAGCACTCTATTAAACTTTGCAGCAGTGGCTGCACACTGCCTTGATGACTTCAAATCCCCAGTAATTACAACACCCAGATCTTTCTCAAAGGTGACATTACTTAAAACACTACCATTCATGTTATAATCATAGCTAAAACTTTTGGGACCAAAATGTAAACAAAACAAACATTGAGAAAAAACTGACATCTAATGCAAGAAATCTTCTCATCTGATTCTTCGTTAAGAACCGGATTCGTACAGGGCAATTCCCATTACGTAATGTGACGTCATGAATTGGAGAAGAGTGATCCTGTCCGTCATTAGCATTGAATCGGAGAAGATTTTTGGCATTTGATGCGAGGTTTTTTGTTTAAGACATCTTAAAGTTTGTTGTGTTTCTTCAGGAGATGATGATGGGAAGGTTCTCAAGAGATCTGAAGGGGTAAAATTTAGTGGAAGGTGAGGAATCATGAATAATTTTGTGCGAAGCACTGCATTGGTGTTAGGCGATGTGACCAACCTTTTCCTTTTTATATATATACTATATATGCTATATAACACTAGGACAACCTGTGAGTCTGGGCTTTTACTACTAGCCCTATAGCGACGCCAACACTTGAAGCCCTATAGCGACGCCAACACTTAACATAACATAACATAACATAACAGGTTAAAGGGCAAAGGAGGGCTGTAAAGGCCCCATAAGATGCCCTGTAATCCAAAAAACCCCCCAAAACAAAGCAAACCACCAACACCTAAAGAGCCCAGAAAGATTAGATTCTACCACAGTCATGGAAAAACTTGTCAATATTAACCTTAAAACAGTGCACTGATGTGGAGTTAACAACCCACTCAGGCAGGCTATTCCACTCACTAACAACCCTATGAGAGAAACTGAACTTCCTAATGTCAAGTCTAGCAAAAGACTTTTCAAGCTTTTTGCAATGGCCTCTAACCCGAGGATTACTCTGGACCTTTAAATAACTGCAAGCTAACAAAGGATTCCCTTCAGATAGAAATTTGTATACCTGGAGCATGTCCCCCCTAATCCTTCTCAGCTCCAAAGTGGTAAGCCTAAGCAGCTTAAGCCTTTGAGAATAAGGTACTGTAGATTTTTAACCTCAGGTATGAGTCGGGTAGCTCTCTTCTGAACTTGCTCTAAAAGCAATTTGTCCTTTTCAAAGAAGGGACTCCAGGCCTGTGCAGCATAGTCGAGATGGGGTCGAACCAGCTTCTTATACAAATTTAGCACAATTTCTTTACTAAAACTCTTAAAATTCCTCCTGATCAGCCCAAGCACCCTATTTGCCCTTGCAGCAGTAGCTGCACACTGCCTAGATGACTTTAAATCTCCTGTAATAACTACAGCAAGGTCTTTCTCAGAAGTCACTTTGTTCAAATTAGTACCATTCATAGTATAATCATGGTGGGGATTCTTAGAACCAAAGTGGAGGACTTATCAGCATTAAAAGACATTTGCCAAGTCTGAGACCATGAAAATAACCTATCCAGATCTTTCTGAAGCAATAAAGAATCATCCTTTCCTCCAACCTTCCTATAGAGCTTTGTATCATCAGCAAACTTACTTACAGGTATACTGGAAGTGATAGAGCTATCAATATCATTTATGAAAATTAAGAAAAGAAGTGGGCCAAGAACAGAACCTTGTGGTATACCACTTGAGACTTCTTTCCAGGAAGAAACAACTCTCTGAGACCTACCATTGAGCCACGAATTGATCCACTGAGCGCACTTGCCTATGATGCCTAACCTATGCAATTTTACCATGAGTCTACCTAGAGGTACTTTGTCAAAAGTTTTTTGGAAGTCAAGGTAAATGACGTCCACACTGGAACCTGAATCGAGAGACAAAGAAACATCCTCAAGAAAGCTTAGCAATTTTGTAACACAAGATCTACTGGGTAGGAAACCATGCTGAGTTAGATTGAGTAATCCATTATCTAAGAGATGCTTTAGCAAACAGTCCTTGATTAAGGATTCCATAATTTTGCACACAACACTAGTTAAACTGACTGGCCTGTAATTACAAGGTGAACTCCGATCCCCCTTTTTAAAAATTGGAGTGACATTAGCAGCCCGCCAGTCAGTAGGAACAAAATTTGAGTCAAGACATTTCTGAAAAATAATTGATAGTGGAACTGATAAAACCTCAGAGCATTCATGAAGGATGGCGGGATGGATCCCATCTGACCCAGGAGCCTTACTTGTCTTCAAACTCTTTAATTTTTTCAGAACCAGCTCCTCAGAGAACACAATGTCACTCATTGAAGAAGGGATATCAGAACCCCTACAAATCCCCATGACAGATGACTCCTTGGTAAAAACAGATACAAAATAATCATTTAACAAATTAGCCATATCCTGATGATCACTAACTAATGAACCATTCACATCATGAAGTGGCCCAACCCCCTCCTTAAGTTTCTTCCTAGTATTTTGAAATAGAGATCATGATTTTCGGGTTTCATTGCATTTCATTACATGTACATTAAACATTGTACACTTATTTTCCGAATTTGTGCCCGAGGGGTAACGTAAGCACAGTAATAGTAAATAAATAAGGCCTAGCCTACTGTATGTTCTGGCAGGTCAATTTACTAAATACTAGTACAAACAGCTGCATTTCGTGGAACTAGACCTACGCCTAGGCTAGGGCCTAGGGCTCAATCTTAGACTACAAAACACACTTCACGGATTCTGTCCCACATCCTACCTTTCTTTCAAAGAATTGTTTTGTGCATGATGCAGTTATGTTGTTTCACTCAGTGCATTCCATCTAGTAAATTTTGACGGTAAAGAACTTCCCAGTGGTGACCCAAACAGTATGATGATTGATGGAAAGTTCTGCGGCATCCGTAAGTTGAGGGCGCGAGACTAAACGACTCTGCAGGTAGCGGGCCACTAATTATAAGTCCCATTGACTTACACACTAAATTAGGCTACTTCCGTTCCCCCTAGCTCCCAGTAGAAGTTTTCAACCAGGACATGCTACCCCTCTGATTGAAGCCCACAATCTCGGCTTTCATGGCACTTTCAAATTTCCATACCATGACCATTGAAATTTTGAGCTAGACAGCCTTGAATGATAGGGATGTGTTTCCCGCCATAATAGCTACTCAAAAACGGCATTTCACAGAGCGGAGTAATACAATAAAAAAATGGCACTAAAATTGGTCAGATTGCCTTGAATTTTGCACAGTATGTATTTCAACTCATTGTCTACAAAATCCAAATGCAAAAATGATCATATTTTGTAAGTAATACAGTCAGAAACAACATCCCATAAATTTTTTATGGCGCTTTGTCTGTCAGTAAACATTTTCCCGGACATGAGGATTGGAGTTAGTGGTCCGCTACCTGCAGCACTGATCTATATTACTGGATTCAGGATTGGGTAAGTATTGTTTCGAGAGTGAAGCCACCGGAAGCGCACTGTCGGCCATATTACAAGGACCCAAAACTTACCTGCTTGTTTACATTATGTGCTGAGTAGTGTGCAAAGAGTGTAGAGAGCGAAAGATTCGTTGGATTAATTTTGCAGCACCGGCGAGTTCATTCAAGACGATGAATTGTTTACGATTTAAGAGCCGTTACGTAATTTTTTTCCAAAAATTCAATTTTGAGGCTTTAGTCGAATTAGCGTAGTTGTGAGATTGATTAATTCCGTAAAGGGAAGGCGTAACACGATATTAGACATTGGCCTATTCAATATAAGTTAACGACCTTTGAATTGATTTTCGTTGTGCTATTATAGGCTAATTGTTGTTAAAAATGAAATAAATAGCCTACCTGGCCATTGAAAGAACAGATTTAGGCAACCCCCCCCCCCCCCCAAAAAAAAAAAAAATTAACCCAGCCTGGAAATTTTAAAAGTGCCATCCCAGCAATATATGAGAGGCATTTTAGACAACTAGTTGAAAATTTCTCTGCACTGATACCCCTCAACCAACGGGGCCTAGTCCATCAGTGTCATTTGCTTATTGCACGAACACTCAACACTTTTCCCCCTGCCTCAGTCCTCACTTCCCCCAATGAAAAAGTCTGATAATGCCACAGGGATGAGATTGTAAAGAAACGCCCATTCATTCACATTGCTACCAGGATTGTCTATTGAAAGAAAACCAACGTGGGAAGAGAAAATCTCAAGAAAGACATTATTTTCCATAATTTATAAGAAGTATCCATGAAAGTCACTAATTTCCCACTAATTTTTCACTAATTTCTCATATTGGGGCCGACTTGGTTTGGGGACGACTTGGTTTGGGGACGAGTTGGTTTGGGGACGAGTTGGTTGGGGACGAGTTGGTTTGGGGACGACCTGGCCCGAAAGCCCTAGGCCGGCCTATTGCTGTACGTTAGGCTTAGATTTTACAGGCTGTACATCACAAGTGGAGCAGTTACTGTAAGGCCCAGTGTTACATGTTATGAATATGAGGGACAGTCATGTATCAACCTTTATTGGAAGTTAGGCAAGCTTAAAAATGATGACTACTGTGCATTCCAAAGGAAGGCTTAAAGAGCTCTACAAGTGCTCTTCACTGAAAAATGGACCTCACTCTTGACTGTTTTGCCCTGAGGCTGCAGGTAGGATAAACCTTAAAAAACAACAACTAGGCCTACTATCAGGCATCAAACAAATTAGTACAATAACAATGGCATTCATTTTTCGGTGGTTAAAACGTAAGAACTGTTTTTACAGTTTATCTATACCTTCTCCAATTAAAGAGGACAAGTTTGCAAAGGTTTTTTAGATCTTTGGTCCTGGCAATTTCTGTGTGGTTTCTTTCCCCCATGATACCACTGGATCTTGCACTGAACATTTGGCAACATGAATCTTATCTTCCCCAGGTCCATCATATGTGGGTACCAAGCTCTTGAAACACTGAAGACAGATTGTTGAAGTTGGCAAGGACTGAAGTTGCTACATGATGGCAGGAGGTGTCAAGGAGAAAGAGCCACTAGAAAGAGCCACTAAAACCCAGTCAGTATCATGTACAAGGGACAAGCCTTGGTAACATCAGGAGCCTATACTTCAACCAGCTGACCCACTTCAAGAAATGCAATTGGCTTGATAAGGAGACAGACTAGGCTACCAGTGTTTGCTTTTAGGCTATACTGTTATACAGAGAGCATTGTTTGAATCTGCTCTGTGTGTAGCAGAGACATTGTTAGCCCTAGTCAACATACATCGCTTAAAGATTTCCTGCCATTTAGTGACAGTCGTTTCAGTTCAATCTTATTGGACAACATCTTTCCACATGACTAGTGAATTTGTAACATCATCATAGGCATCATCAAAGGCTGTGGCATGCTCAACTTAACCAATTGATTGGAAACTGGGCCATAAAATTCCTTCTAATTAATTAACTCAACTAACATTATCACAACCAACATCTGAACCAGACCTGTTCTTTTTTCTTGAAGTTGCATATTCTTTCTTATGAACTTGATACTTTATAGTTGTTAATAGTTAATCACCAGTAGTTGTGAATACACTTTGGCCATTTGGGGAGTCCTGTCAGTTTTTATCTCACAAGGACAAGAATGATTTTCTTACAAAGTTTCCCAGTAATCCACAAATATTCTGTAACAATCAGTCTTGTGTCAAAACTTGCACTCTCTATCTCTTTTTGAGATAAAATTAACACTACAACTATGGAAGTCATATGTAACATACCCCACCCCCTTCCCGGGTATGCCGTCTGGTTAAATTATTTTCTGTATTATAGTGATGACATCATAACTGTAACCAATATTTCATCGTAATTGGAAGAAGAGCTTTACAAATCAATCCAAAACAAATTAAGTAAACAACCAACTCAAAAGTTTACATTACGGGCTTATATGTGTCTTTTATTTTTTACTTATAGTTCATAAAATGGCAGTTCTAGGTTAACCTGAAGAGTGTGGGCATAGGTGTACGGGGGTAATTTTCTGTGAGGGGACAAGAGCATTTTTTGCCTAAATAATGTTACTGTTAATCATATTTTGCCATAATAGACCAACTCCTTTTGCCCGAATTGGGAGGACGAGTGCCCCCTGCACCCTGCCTATACGCCCATGAGTGTGGGAGGTTTCGTCCAAAAGGATGCTTCTCCTCATACTCTTATTACTGTACACTAGGCTGGGTTGGTTTGAAGAGTCTGTCTTTGAAAGCAAGGAGTTATCAGGGCTATCTGCAGCCTGGGCAAAAACTCTGGGGGTTCACACACTGCCTTTGTAGTGCTCCGCCATCATTTAGCATATGGTGTATGTAACGTTTGGAAGTCTCAGGGGAGGTTGGGGAGTTTCCCCCTGTCCACCGTCCCTCGGGCTACCTATGGCAATGGTTATGCCTACAACCAAAAGTACAAAGTCTGGTCCCAATATTTTGAGTAAATTTTGTTTGGATACACTCAGTGGCATCTTCTCTTGAATGTGGGATGATTCAATTGGTTTTTTATCCTCATAATTTTGACTTCTAATCTCCTAGTTCATCATTATAATGGGCCTGCCCTGCAGGACATAGACAAGTAGCAAAGCGGAATCTTCGGCCAAAATCCACTCACAAATGGAAGGATTTGGGATATTTTTTCTGTTTTGTGCTGTCCCAGCATCGCTCCTTCCCGCTCTATCACTTCGGCCCCATTTTCCCACCCTTTTTTCACAACCTCGGGCGCAACACTGCGTTAATCGTCTGTCAACCATTGCTCACAGTACAAGGTTTCAGTTTTGGTTGCGCTATATGGGTCCTAGCAATATGGCGCCGACGGACAACTGTGAGCTTCAAAAACGCAGACGCTCATATAATGGGTTACACAATCCAGTTATATATATATCACTGCTCTGCAGAGCCATATATTTAGAAATATAAGGGTCTGCGACTCTGCAGAGCCGTATATTAGGATGGCTCTGCGACTCTGAAACCAGCCGCGCTGGGTGACCCAAACACCACTTTTTCAAGGGGACAAACTACTCATTGTCCCAGTTCAAGTTCCTAGGGTAGAGGTATAAGTTGAGTGGTGCCAGAAGGGCTTAGTAGATCTACAACTAGAAATGGTGCCATTATATGTATTGTTTTTCATATTGGATCCATCTGCTGATACTTTAATTGTAATGATCAATGAATAATAATATGCATAAGACGTAAGAAGCGACAGCCCCCAGAGAAATTGGGTCAGAAAACCCCGGTCTTACCTTTTCTTCATTTTCTTTTTTCCAAATCTCAAAAAAGCAAAATTCTAGGCGCGTTTCACCCGTCGCAAGACGCCACATAAAATGCATTAGTGATTGGTCATATATCAGTTTGGCAAGCTTTTCCGAGCTCTACCGGGAAATGACAAATGGAATATTTACCATATGTGTGACACCACATTATCAAGAGACACCGGCAGCTATATTGCACTATTTTATAAACTGTCTTTCATAGAATTCCAAATTTTCTCCAATGAAAGCTCTTGATTTTGAAATATTTTGTCTAAAAAGGACAACAAAGTTTGGGGAACTTTTAAAATGTCATCGGCCCGAGAGAGCCACGGTGTCAGTTCGTAGGCCTTCAAGATTATGTAGCAACAACGATTCAGTCGTCGTGCGATATCATTCTCAGATTTGCCACCAATATATGACGGAAGTGCAGATTCTTCATTAGTAATCCCCCAACTCTTTAAAGATCCTTGCAGGAAACTCAGAATCAAAAGCTTTCTGCAATATGAGCTCCACAGTGTCGTACGAAGGAGGGGGCATTTGGCCGTGCCCCCTCACGTATGCCATTTTTTTTTAGATCCTAAAAATTCATAGCCCTGCTTCACTTACACAGACTTTACTTCAAAAGGTAGCATATGTGGCACCATATTGCATATAAGGACACCCAATTTCTCAAAAATTTCCAAAGGGGAAGGATTGTCTCTGCGAGGCCCCTTAGTGATGCCATTTTTTTTTTCAATTTAGGCAAATTTTGTCAAATTCCAAATTTAACTTGGGAAGGTAGGCTCTCTAACACCCTAGCACGTGGCATCGATTGCCTCTGAGGACATTTACCTTTATATGAATTCTTAAAAGGGACTGAGGGGCCCATTTCTTAGACTCCTTCTCCGCCGACAAAGACATAAGTGACAGGGGCATGAAAGCGGAGGGTTCAGGTGCGTTGAGCAATAGTTTAACATTTTTCATGGAAGAAACTTAGGGGGAAAATGATTAACAGCCGGGAGTTCGACGGAGCAGTCACAGACAATTTCATCAATTCAGAGGATCTTGAATTTAGCCAAGAGTCACAATAAAGAATCATTAGCATATTTTCAATTCCGTTGTATAGTTTCCCCGAAAAGAATCAAGACTATTTATATAATAGTGGTGTAACATTTTATGTGGTGATACTGTGATTACTTAGCATGTTGCTGATTTTTATTTGTTATTGCAAACAAAACCTATACATAAAGATTGTAGATTCTCTTTCCAAACATGAAAACGCAATTTTCGGCCATCTGAGGGTCGCAATTTTTCAAAAATTTCTTTACGTTCCACAAATTTCGTCCCTAGTGGTGTTCACACTTAGAAAAAATCGGAAAACTTATAAACTACTTACAAGCCCTAGATATGCCATTTCCGGCTGTCTGGGGTCGCGATTTTTCAAAATTTTTCGTGCACTCCGCGTCAACGGAAGACAGTCTTTCGAGCAAGACTCCATTCATTAGCCTACCGAGGCTACCGTACTCAAATGCTCTTACAGACACCTATCATCGGGTGCCTTTCCACCCAGTCAGTTGAGTAGTCTGTGTAGATGGATTCTTTAGTTACTGAAGTATCAAAATGTTATCAATGTCTAATGTTGCAGAGCAGTCACTTAGCGAAAGGGGACAGGGGCTGATTGCATGCCCCCTGGCTCGAAAAAGTAAAAAAATCGGAAATTTGCCATTTAAGACTCCGGTTTACTACAGTGCGGTTTTCTCAACATTTCCTTCATAAAAATCCCGAATTCTTATTAGCAAACGCCCCATATTTGTAATTAACCGTTTTGAAAAGGCAAAATTTTCCGCGCGCTTCGTGCACCCTAATTGCAACCCCTAATGCAGTAAGTGGTCACTCATAAAGCAGTCAGTGGTAATTTCCGAGCGGCTACTGTGCCTTTTCCCTAAAACCCTAAATTTTTTCTTCATATGGCTCTTAATTTTTCAATATTTTATCTAAAAAGACAATGTCGCCGAGAAGTATCGATCCGCACTCCTTAGAAAAAAATATGTAGCAACAACGAGCTTCAGTCGACGACATGCCATCCCAGATATAGGAAACGCAGATTCTTCGATAGTCCCCCATATATTCAAATTTCCTTGGAGGAAACCCTGAATCTAAACTATTTTCTTCAATAGCTCCATATTTAAAAATGTGTAAAAGGAGCCAAATTTTTGAAGGAACGCTCTTCTTAAAAGCAAAATGACGTAAATTGTCGCTGGGCCCACTAGTGGAAAGTACGGGAGACAGAGGTACGGTAGCCCTCCCCCTTCTCTTCTTGAGCTTTTAGAATGTTTGTCGGTACATTGGCTGATTTTGTCGGTACATGATTTTGACCGCTGTCCAGGGTGGATTGTGGAAAATATTCCCGGGTATAACTCATACATAATGATCGTCCAAGGAAATTACAATAAGAAATACCAGAATTTGCTCACGTTCGCGCTCATTTATTTTCAGTTACCTTTAATTAACACCAGTTTCAAATATTGGTTGTTTAATTAAGGTATAGATTCGCGATTAGGACGTTGATCTTTCTTATGGGTGTGATTCAAAAGGAACGCGGTTTGGAACTGATAAGAAGCTCTGTTTTCTTTTTGTTAGTGTGTGGAAGATTTATACGGCAAACTACAATATCATATTTTGTGCGGAACGTTATTTGCCTTCAAAAGTAGAAGTGACTGGTTTATCCATCTTCAGGTTCACATTTTGGATTTGACATCAAGACCAAAAGGTGCAACGTACCGTCACATAATACAACATGCACAGGGAGCGTTCTTATGAAATATTACAGCCCTGTATGCAATGCATGCTCAGGACATTGAGCAGTGTAGTAGGGTTTGCGTCTGCACAAGGACTCGAGTGGAGGGGGCTAGGGGGTAGTGGGGCCAAGACAGTGTTCAGTGTTTTGAATAACTAAGTAGGGGACATTGAAATTGTGGGGATGAAAATGGAAAGTTCTTTCATAAATCCATTTCCCGACCACAAACAAAGTATTTTTCATTTTTGCAATAGAACTTGAATTTTTTCTGCGTTTTGCTCCCCTAAATCCATTCTTTAAGCAAACCGTCGCTTTTGGCTGGCCTCGGGTTGCTAAATCCCCAAAGGAAGCTCAGCTTTATCGTAGGGCATATCCTTTGACTGCCTCTTTTCGTATCCGTTTAGCAGGTGCACCAAGTCAGATCAGGGAGTTACTGGACTCTAGCAACTTCAATAGCAGCACTCGGCAATCTCCGTGTACAATAGTCACAATCTACGCAATCGATGCTGCACCCAACTATGAACAGTTTAGAACAAAAGTTAGGTGAACAATAGCTGAATGTAGGGAAGTTCTAACGGTTGTTGGCGTGCATCATCAAATCGTTACGTTTACTTTAGGGGCATCAAAACAATCCCAAAGAAATGATTAATGAACAACTACCACCATTTAAAGGCCCTCCCCCCCCCCCTCCTTTAAGAAAAGTCCTGGATTAAGGTCATAGGCGTATGGGGGTAATTTTCTTTGAGGGGGCAGAACATTTTTTGCCCGAATAATGTCACCGTTAATCATATTTTGCCAATGTTTTGCCCGAATAGACCAACTGCTTTTGCCCGAATTGGGAGGGCGAGAGCCCCCTACACCCCAGCCTCGTACGCCTATGAATATGGTCGGTACATTTGCTGAAAGCAAATAGACAAATGTTTCTCGGTAAGTAGGATATATAATGAATGATTCACTTCACATATTAGTGGTTACCCTTTTGCCATTGGTGGAAAGGACTCATTTCGCCTACTTCACTAAAGACCGGTGCCTCCCAGTATCCATGGAAACCAGCACTAATATAATAGGAACCTAGATATACGCCATATCCTTTCGAATATATTCGCAGTCAATGGAAGCACTTCAAAATATTACACTATAAGGCAAATACAAGATCAAAACCAGGAGTGTATGAATCATTCTCCTTCACTACGAACTTTGTACAGAGAGGTTGCTCTTTGAAAGGAGTAAATCTAGTATAAATACTATAAACACTATAGACATAGTTACCTCGAAAATAATTTGACTCAATTTTAGTGAATCTAAAATTCAAGAACTGGATTCTATTCATGTCATGTAGACCCGTAGGAAAGTGTTGGTTGTTTTTCTCTCCCCGCTTAGAGAGTTCAAAGTTGACGTTGGCCTACACTGTTTCACTTTGGTCCCCTGAAATAGATCACTGGTACATTGACTAGATGGCTGCTGTTTGATGGTGCAGGTTGATGGTGGTTGGCGCAAAAATTATTCGAGGGTGTACAGGTAAATAACAGTGGCGGCGCTAAGTGAGGTGTACATTGACAGAAAGAATCAATTCCACAGAATCAGAAATTGACCCAAAATATAACATGGCGAAAGATTTACCTTTGGGGTTGTACGTCATGGCTACCTCAGTTTTAGGGGAACGCCGTGGTTCTCAACTAAAGTACCCGACCACTGGTTCATTGCTTCAATTACCTGCTTTAATTAACAGTTGCTTTCATTACTATTCTTGTTCAATAAAAGCACAACAGTGTAGGAGTTCAAATAAGTGCTGGCCAAAATAAGTACTGGCAAAAATGGGGTGGAATTACTTACTCATGATACATTGAAGGGCTAGACCCCTTTCAATTTCATCTGAGATAACTGCTATTAAATTTCAACCTTCAAGGCTACAGTACTGTAAAATGCTTGAATTGACATCTGTTTTGCATTGATAACAATTATTCTTGACAAAGTTAGGTACAGGATAAATTTTTGGAGATGAATTTAATTTAACGAATTTAAGCAACATCTACTTGAAGAGGTTGTGTGCGGAGTAAGTAAATAGTACAGAATCCCATACGGTCTCTCGAATGTCATTTCTGATGATCTGGAACGTATTTTCGGCAAAAAATGTTGCGCCTTGCGCCAACACGCCAAAATAGTGACTGTTTACTTAGATTCGTGTATGAACTATAAAGCACATACCGATGTAACAATATACGATTTTCAGTGCCCGAAAATGGTAGTAGTACATTTTCCTGGTAAGTTTGCAATTTGCCCAAGTTTTATTGAAGTTTTCTTTTTTTTTTGTAAACAAAAGATCAAACTACCTATTTGATTCACCTACAACCATAGAAAACTTCATCTCACTCTGTTTGAGATGGCAAATTTCAAAATTTTCTGTACTTTCCCCGCCAAATAATGGTGGCGCTCCGATTGAATAGTCTTATGGGGGGGGGGGCATAACATATTTTTTAATATTTCTGAAGACTTTCTGTAAATATTCATATCCAGCAATGGATTACAAACCTAAATATCGTGTCTTTCTCTTTTCAACAGTCCAAGTGAAACTAAGTTCCCAAACCTGTGTTTAGAAAAATAAAGGCTTCTTTGCATGGACAGTAGGTCAGAGAAACTGCATTGCAAGTGCCATCCCCTGCAATCTTAGACTTATTTTCATAAAACCTTTTTTTCGTGTACCCTCCGCGCCAATGATGATGACTTGTATAGCCCTGGTATTTTACATTTCTGCTTGCCCCCAAGACTTTAACATTTTGTCCCTTCTCTTAACCCCATCAAAAAGAAACAGTCACCTTTCTTCACCCCATCAAAAAGAAACAGTCACCTTTCTTCACCCCATCAAAAAGGAAATGTCCGGTCATTTTGCTCGTGGATGGGTTTGTGGTACTCGATTGGTGGCAAAGGTGAAATGGTATCCCAAAAAGGGTAGGAACTCCTGCTTTCAAAAGTTAAAATTCACCTTGGTATCTCTTAGTTGGACGTTTTAGAACCTGGACAGGTTTGGGTGTTATATTATTGTTTAATTTGAATTATTACTTCCGTAAGACTGTGAGGTATATATCTTTCGCAACAATGAATTCGTCACGGATGCGTTTTTTCCTTTTTGTATTCATGCAGCATAAAGTGATGACAAGACCATTCACTTCCGTGTTTACTAGCTTTACTCATGATGATGTCACCCTTAAAGTAACACGATACCTTCCTGTCAGTTGAAATGAATTATTATATCATATGTAGAATATGTGAAGGTATATCCAGTAACCATGGCATTATCAACAAACAGTGCCATGACCCTTGCAAGCCTAGACAACTAAGATTCACCATTGGTCCAAGGATTAAATTTGATACTTAATACAAACGTTATTGGATGGTAGATCATTTTGTAGTAAAGTAAAGGCAACACGAATCTGCTTAGCAACTCATCTTTGATGTAAGTTGTACTACTCAAAAGTAGGGAGGGCCAGGAACCTACCGGTACTCGGAAATCACTATTTCCTTCCATCAGAGAAGGCGACTGTTCCCGTTGTAATGTTTCTATTTTGGAAAAATGTTATCACCGCTTTTACTAATGCAGATAAATATTTCATGTGGAGCCTCATTACGGCATTTCTAAACATGTAAGCTATCATAAATTAGCGACTGTTCTCGGACTAGCTTCACTGTTATAAATTGACCAGCGATTACAGTAATTCATTAAACTGTAAAAACATTTTTTTTCTGGAATATTAAAACTGAATGCTCTTCAAACATCATGGATGCTTGGGCTATTGATGGATCCAGCTCCAATCCATTCTCTTTTGCAAATCGTGTCCGGAGGGATATTATGTACATTAATAATGATTCTATTTATGCATACATTTTAAACAATCATACTTTACATTACATAAGTAACTTTGCCGTAAAAGTAAATTTCATTTGTCTTATAGTGTTCCCTGTGATCGCTTTCGTTGGTATTTGTGCCAACATACTGGTGCTCTGCAGAATGTGCACGCATCCGGAACTTCGTCGGAAATCGTATAATTTGTTTAAATCAAACCTTGCTGTATCCGATCTAGTCGTTCTAATTCTGTTGGTAACAAGGAGGATTTTAGATTATTACAGTTATGCGTTTCTCTTTGGAGGCACCGCCTTGGAACTTGCCTTTCTCTATGGACAATATGTAAGTTACTTCATGAATTCCTTCTCTCTTAAAGGCCCAATTCTCTCATCCCAAACAGTACAAATTCTCAGAAGCATTGGTAGCGCTACCAGCACCAATAACAGTACTGATTCAGTACTGCTATTGGTGCTGGTAGCGCTATCAACGCTTCTGGGCGGCCGGTACTGGGCTGAAATTTTGATACAATTACGAACTTTATCTTTGACAATTATACGCATTAGTTTATACTTTATAAATAATATAAGGCATTTGTATGAGATAGAAAGCTGGGATAGTTTGCCCAGATTAACTAAAAGGCTACTTTTTATTCATATCATATTCAATAACGTTATTTTTGGAAAATTGAAGACCATGCTTTGACAATGTTTGGGGGGGGGGGACAAGTGCCTCCCCCCGTGCCCCTATGGCGAGCCGCTAATGCTTCTACAAGTCTTAAAATTTTCGGACTTTTTCTAAAGTCCTCCCGGGCTTTGAGCTTTTTACGTGCTTGGAACGGACACGGTCGGAGCAAAGTTCCAGACAAATCCGGAACTAACAACAAACACAGGTACAAAACATTTACAAACAGCTTTTTTCAAAAGTCCCCCAAATCTCTGACAAAGAGGCGGGGGCAAAAACCAAACAATACTCCCGAAGGAGTTCTGCTCCCAAAAGGAGCTACGTCCCCAAGGAACAACTCAACTCAACATGACCAACTAACTGAACGACCTGACGTGCAGAGTCTCGTTCAACTTTTACAAACAACATTTTTTTTCTAAAAGTCCCCTCGACTCTCTGGCGAAGAGCCAAGGGGTGAAAACCAAACATTTACTCCCGGAGGAGTTCTGCTCCCTTAAGGAGCTAAACGTCCCAAATGGACAAGTACGCCCTCTAAAGGGCAAACATGTGTGGTCCTGTTCTAGACTTGCTGAATGGAAAAGAAGCCACACCCTGGATGCAGTTTACAAACAACAACTATTTTCTAAAAGTCCCTCTCTAGCGAAGAGCCAAGGGGCGAAAACCAAATATTTAATCCCAGAGGAGTTCTGCATCCCAAATGGACAAGTACGCCCTCTAAAGGGCAAACATGTGTGGTCCTGCTCTAGATTGGCTGAATAGAACAGTTAACAAACACTTTTTTCTAAAAGTCCCCTCGACTCTCTGGCGAAGAGCCAAGGGGCGAAAACCAAACATTTACTCCCGGAGGAGTTCTGCTCCCTTAAGGAGCTAAATGTCCCAAACAACAACTACTTTTTCCAAAGTCCTCCCGACCCCTCTGGCAAAGGGTCGTTCGGCGAAACCAAACTTGATACTGCTCCCCGAAGAATCTATACGTCCACTTAAGGACAACACCTGACCAACCTCCAGGCCTTCAGACCATTTACATTACTGGTCTGCCATGCATTCTTGACTGGATGAAAAGAACAGATACTACCGACAACTTTTTTTTCTAAAAGTCCCCTCAACTCTCTGGCGAAGAGCCAAGGGGCGAAAACCAAGCATATACTTTTCTTTGAGTTTATTAACAAAAACTTCACATGCAATTTACAAAGGTATTACAAAGTGAAAAATGAAAGTTGAAAAAGGTAAAATCTAGTGGAATTATCAGGACGGAATTAAAACAAGTTACCGTTAATTAATACAAAACAGGTCTAAAACAAGAACAAAAGCACATAAAGCTGTAGAATCGACCGAAGGTATTGAAAGACATATTCTTTGAAGTAATACGAACAACTTACACATAATTGACAGGAAAATTTTTCAATTACGGCAGATTAAATTGTAAAAACATTATTTACAATCCTGACAAAGGACTTTCCCGAAACCCAAACTTTTAGGAACCTCTCTCTTGGTAAGCGACTGAAATCCGCTGTCACTCGGTCTATGACCTCCCGAGAAATCATTTTTATGATATTACCATTTTCAATCACCCTTTTTTCGAACACTTGTATACATCTACATTTCCACACGATGTGCTTAGCTACTACAAAAATAAACCAAACCCTATTTAGAACCACCATTTTTTTTAAAGGAAGAACTTTTTCCCATCTTGAAAATATATACAGATGTACATATATATAAAACATAGGTTGGAAAATAAATATAATACTTACAAATATTTACGACCTAATTCATTCAACTTACAATATCATTACATTAACATCATAATTCAATTAACTTACATCACATTTTTTAAATAAATAAATATAATACTTTCAAATATTTACGGCCTAATTAATTCAACTTACAATATCATTTCATTTATTTAGAACCACCATTGGTGCATCTGGGAATGGAGACCCGAACATAAAGAAGTTAAGGTTAAAATGAAAAACCAAACATATACTAAAAGTCCCCTCGACTCTCTGGCGAAGAGCCACTACAAACAACAACTTTTTTTCTAAAAGTTCCCTCGACTCTCTGGCGAAGAGCCAAGGGGCGAAAACCAAACATTTACTCCCGGAGGAGTTCTGCTCCCTTTAGGAGCTTAACGTCCCAAATGGACAAGTGCGCCCTCTAAAGAGCAAACATGGGTGGTCCTGGTCTAGACTGGCTGAATAGAACAGAAGTCACACCCTGGATGCAGTTTAACGTCATGCCCAGAACAAACAACAACGTACTTTTTAAGTACATCAAAACGGGCACTGAGAAACAAAGGGAGAGGAACTCAAACCAGGCCGGACAGAACACAAAGGCAAAGGCTATTTACAGGACCTTAACATGCACCAAGAAACAAAAAACTATATACAAAGTTATTTACATATTTAATCACACATGGTTACAGGTTAACTACCACCCGCCCGCCCTCACCGAAACAATTAGCCCCCAACGCCTGCCGAACAACAACTATGCTCAGGGGCGCAAATCTCTGTTTGAGAGTGGGGGCGAAAATGCTTATGATGTGTCCATGATTACTAAACTGTGCACGCTTGGAGGGCACCGCGAGCGCGGAGCGCGAAGCCCCCAAAACTCCTGGTGAGATCCAGGGGCAAAGCCCCTGTGGGGGTCCAGGGGGCAAAGCCCCTGGAAGCTCTTGTGTTCTGGCGTTTCCAAAGTTTCAGAAAAACTGTTTTCGAATGAAAAAAAAAAACGAAAAAAGGTGACCATATTTTTAGGTCTACTCAAATTTTGGGGGGCCAAATTACGATTTGGTCCCCCCACTTTTTCACTTGAGGGGGCGAAGGCCCCCTTACCCCCCTGGGAT
The DNA here is from genome assembly GCA_037179385.1 of Holothuria scabra. Lineage (NCBI taxonomy): Eukaryota > Metazoa > Echinodermata > Holothuroidea > Aspidochirotida > Holothuriidae > Holothuria > Holothuria scabra. The sequence goes on along the minus strand of CM074194.1, from coordinate 21,740,504 downwards.
TTGCGCCCATGACTATTTTTCTTTTTTCTAAAAGTCCCCTCGACTCTCTGGCGAAGAGCCAAGGGGCGAAAACCAAATATAGCCCATGGGGCTTTTTTCTAAAAGTCCCCTTGACTCTCTGGCGAAGAGCCAAGGGGCGAAAACCAGACGATTACTCCCGGAGGAGTTCTGCTCCCTTAAGGAGCTAAACCTCCCAAATGGACAAGTACGCCCTCCAAAGGGCAAACATGCGTGGTCCTGCTCTAGGCTGGCTGAATAGAACAGAAGCCACAACCAGGACGATATAGCTGCTTAGTGTGTCTCAATCTAAGTATCTAAAACGTCCTTTGTAGTAGACCGGGTATATGGCTTTTTGTGCAATATAGCCCATGACTTTTTTCTAAAAGTCCTCTCGACTCTCTGGCGAAGAGCCAAGGGGCGAAAACCAAACGATTACTCCCGGAGGAGTTCTGCTCCCTTAAGGAGCTTATCGTCCCAAATGGACAAGTACGCCCTCCAAAGGGCAAACACTGAGTGTTCCTGCTCTAGACTGGCTGAATAGAACAGAAGCCACAACCTGGATGCAGTTTAACGTCATGCCCAGGACGCAATATAGCCCATGACTACTTTTTCCAAAGTCCTCCCGACCCTCTGGCAAAGGGCCGTTCGGCGAAACCAAACTGATACTGCTTCCCGAAGAAGCTATACGTCCACTTAAGGACAACACTTGACCAACCTCAAGGCCTTCAGACCATTTACATTACTGGTCTGCCATGCATGGCTCCATTCTTGACTGGATGAAAAGAACAGATACTACACATTATCTTTTTTTTTTTTTTTTTTGAAGGAACATTTATTTCTGCCTTCAAATACATATATATACAGACAAATATATACAAAGTTTTGCTAAATAAAGATAATATTTTCAAGTATTTACAGTATTTAATTTAACTTAACCCACATAATTTCAACAGTACATTTTACATTTCAATATTGAATAAAAACAAACGCAAAATTAATTGTCATTGTAATACAAACAAAAGGAAAGTTTACCATCGTTGATTAAAACACACATGATCTTAGACTTTTTTCTAAAAGTCCCCACGACTCTCTGGCGAAGAGCCAAGGGGCGAAAACCAAACGATTACTCCCGGAGGAGTTCTGCTCCCTTAAGGAGCTTAACGTCCCTGTGCTAACAACTTTAAAAAGGTAGGAAGGATTTCAATCAAGAATTTATGTTCGACTACAATTGAGAAGCCTGATTTTCTACAAGAAATCACCATCAGCAGCTTCAATTCGTTTCAGTTAGACCTGCATTAGGTGATAAACACAAATTTCATTTGAGAAATTCAGAATGCTTCATTCGGACGGAAGGTATATTTACCTGGTGTTCCAATAAATTTCATAGCATTTATATATCGACTTTCCTCTTATTGTCTTAGGAAAATTTGCCACAGTGTACGTGAACGTTCTGCAAAATATTTACTGTGAACGTAAATTATTAGAAACAACAGTTATTTTAAAAATCATGAATTTGTGGTCACGTTTGACCAACGTTGGGTAAAGAAATTCACATAATCATTTAAACAACGTTGGTCAAAAAGTTTCTCGGTTATTTTGCCCAATATTTGGCAAACTTTAACCAACATCTATATTGCCCAGAAAATTTTACCCAACATTTTAAGAGTGCACACCAAGCGTGATCATTAGCTTACAAAATACACAGACTGACATTAAATCCACCCCGGCCAATAAAAGATGCTGCAAAGGGCGCAACAATAATTGTAGCTCAAATAGTCCTCTTGTTGCCGGGGATAATTGTCAACATAGACAATAAAAAGAGTTTATAAACATACCAAAATAGCGTCCACAACATTTTTCAAAATCATTTGAAAAGAACGTTAAGTTTATCATAGTGTTAATTGTTTAATAGTTGTAATGAGCAGTTTCCATTTTGCTTCTCTTCAAGTGACCATCCTAATGATAAATGGCTATTTCTGACACTGCACGATAATGAAATCCTTATTTCTGTACTTTCGTGGTCTCCATAGCCAGGCAATTGAATCTAATAAGCTTAGGTTTAGGCTACTTTTATTTATTATGAATTCGGTATCTAGAGAGCCAAGCAGACCTTTTGTCTTGACTATTTCTTTCCGTGTACTTAATGAATGGCTATTTCAGAGTGGTCACATGATATAAATAACGTCAATTAAGTTTCTTCGTGTACCTATCTTGATTTCCAGAAGCCAAAATTGTACACCTAACGGTGATTAATTTCCATAATTGTTCCCCCTGTGAGACTGCTTGATATTTAGCTCTGGCAGGTTTAATCTTTATCTTCACAAAGTCAGCCAGTTATTACATTAAAATCTTAAATAGAGACCTGACAGTAACACAAAATAGACCTGTAATGACCGCCTTCATACTAGAATGTGAAAGAGAGGGATAGAAACATGGGCTTCCGCAGGTAGGGGCAAGGGGGAAAAAATAAAAAGCCTAAAAACCGAAGAAAACATAAAGAGAAAGACGAAAAACAAACATCAACATTTCCTAACAGTTCACTCAGTGTTTTGCCTGTTAATATGCGGTAAATAGGCTTCCGAAAGGCCATTTTCAGCGATCTGAGAGGCATTTGGACCAAAATTTCCTTGCGCTCGGCGCCATCTCATAGTGGCGCGTAGCTTTTCCCCTAAAAGAATTTTGTCCCTTAATGAAAAAGGAACTTGCTGATGAGAAATGGCAAAGTAGTCTTCTACCAGGTGCGGAAAATCAAATGGAAAGTCTGAAAAGGGGTGGTTTCGATCGTGCTGATGTTCAGTTTATTAACTCCTTCGAAGCGCCCCCGTAGACCATTTTCGCCCCCCCCCCCCCCGACCGAAATCCCTAGCTCCGCCACTGGTTAGATGGAGTTTTACGGCCTAGTTTCCAACCTATTGGTTCAAGTCGAACCGGCCACTGCCTTTTTCCAGTTGTGGCCCTAATCCATTTGCTTATGTGGAGCATCACGCAGAACGGCGTTTGGTTCCACTTTTAGAGTCTTTGGTATGACTCGACCTGGGAATCGAGCCCGGGCCTCCGCGTGAGAGGTGGATGCTCTACCGTTAGACAAAACACGCGGTGCACGCACGCTGAACCCTAGTCACAATGGAGTCACAAAGTGCGGGGCTACTAAATTACGAAGCTCTCCTAATATAAACGTATTTAAGAAGTACCTTAAGAAATTTCTTCTTTCTCTTTATGTTTCTTAACAAAATTTGGTTCTTATGGTTAATGAGCCTGAAATTCGTGTGAAATATTACTGCACTTATCTGTATAGTCTATAGCTGCATTATGTTTTGTTTTATTTTAAAAAGGACCAGACTAGAAAAGCTTACAGCTTCATCTGCATGGTTCCATCTGGTTTCATTTTTTCTTTTGTTTTTTACGTACTGTATTTTAGTGCATTGTCTGATTTTATATTTCTGTACTAACATTTGTATGTAGTGCAATTGAAAAAATAAACGATACGATACGATACAATTCCGAAGCGGTGTTCAATACTTAGATGCAGCTTATTGCGGTCCAAAATACAGTTAAATGAGGCCCAGAATCCCACCGCAGAGAAGGTGTAGCTTATCCACGCCTGTTTTTAAGAAAACATTCTCTTAAGAGGGTACATCAATATACCTTTCATTCATATCGCCGGTTAACGTTTATTATCATTTCAGAAAAAGGGGAATGTTGATGATCTGCAAGCGTTTGGGGGATAAGACAAAATGGACTCCGTCGCTTTAGCTAGGGAGTTCCATGCTTTAACTATCTCTTTAGCTGTTAAATCAGTTGTAAGATGATAGACAGTTAAAAGACCAGTTGAAATGGTAAAATAAAGACCAAAGTTTGTATCATAAGCCTTTTTGAAGAAGTTTGGAATTGGAAATTAGACGAAAACGCCTCAAGTGTGAAGTAAAAGTCGGCCCGTCTAGCACGTACCGTTCCACGGGGCAAACCAAATGGAAATTCCATGACAAAATTGCAGTGTAACTTTGGTTGTAGACGGTGATATTTCGTTTTGTATAAAGTTCACTGTAAACCTCATCTAGTCAAATGGGAACGAAATTGGGAATGTTTTGTAAAGTATTTGACAAGATTTGTTTCAAAATTGACTGGGAACGGCTCAAAACTGAAACTATTGGTTATAAAAGTCGAATCTGGTCAAAATTTTGACAAGATTCCCGTCCGTGCCCAATAGACAAGCTGGAAGTTTCCTGATGGACAGTATGGCTCAATAGGTCAGAGGTCAACAAGTATTACTTTGACGTGTGCTTAAACTGACGATGGGGAAGGAAAACCTGTACAACACGAAAAACAGTATGCTATGAATTTCACACATGTGGATGTGATATCATGAGCAGAACCCCAGTTCTTGTAGGAAGTTTTGATGTCTTGCATGTATGCTTTGTAAATGCGGGGCAGACGGACGGAGCGCTCAGATGTGTTGTTACCAGTTTAACCTGAACAGATAAGAGGTTTTAGAGTGTGAAGAGGTTCCGTTTTCATCCTATTGGTCCGTTTTACCCCAATTAATTGTTTTTATCTTTGCTATTTCCTCGCTCGCAGATCTGTGTGCAATCAACAGCTTTCATTCTTGCTGCGATGTCAGTGTCACGTTATCATTTTACCGCACACCCTTTAAAAGCCCAGGCTGACTGGACAACTGCCAGAGTTCGCAAATTATGCGCAAGCGCATGGATAGGTAAGATGCTAACTGAATTTCTATCTTACATTTCCTTTAACCCTTTACCGTTGTTCTCCAATAGGGGCATATTTGCACGTCTCGGGAGTGGGCGGAAAAGCGGACGTAGCACGCCCCGCATCAGCTTCCGTAGGGTATTGACCCCTGTGACCTTAAACTATTGTCTCTCTCGTTGTTGTGGCCGAATTTTCGGGTAGCTACTCGCAATTTCGAGCTCCGCGTAAAACAGTAAAGATGGGTGACAGCCGCGCTCTCCGTCTGGGTCCAAAAGGACTCAAACAACGGTAAAGGGTTAATCTCTTTCTAGGCAGGGGTGCTTACGCATTCGTCCCACAGAAGAGAGAATTCCGCTCGAGCCTGTTATATTAAAATTTAGTTATCATTTTGTACATGAAACTGAAGATGCCATTATGTAATGTAATGTAACTTATGTAATGTAATGTTATTATTATCGAACAAACCTGATTCGTTTGATTTTGCTGTTATCCAATTGACTTAGGCTGAAATGGTGTCTTTATTATATAAATTAATTCTCAGCATCATATTACAGCAGTTCAGTTGAAATCGCAAGTCTCTTAGGGACTTTACTCCCTGGTCCCTCTATACTAGGAGCACTAAGGCGGGCTCTTGGACCGTCTTGTTTTGAAGATCTCACCTGATATTCTCCCCCAATCAACACCTTCAGTTTATTTCTATTCATTAATTTTGGGTCAATTTAGCCATTCAAAGCATTGAATTCGCAAATGTTTGGGAGCTTCGCCCTAGACCCCCGGCGAGGCTTTGCTCCAAGATTCCGCTCCTTATGATCTCAAAATTTTCTCTCCAATCACCATCTTCACGCTACCACAAGCCATTATTTTAGGTCAACTTTGAGACATTCAAAGCATGGGAATCACACAGCTTCCAGCGCCTGGACTCCCCACCAGGACTCTGCCTATGAACTCCAAGCCTTGTATTGAAAATATTATTTCAAAATTTTCTATCCAATCATCATCTTCATTTATCTGAGGTCAACTTAAAAACATTAAAAGGACAATGGAAAACCGCAAAGCTTCCGGGGGCTTCAGCCCTTTAAACCCCACTGGGGGCTTTGCCCCTGGACCCACCAGAGGCGGGCTCCTGAGCCCCATGCTGGGGGCGCACGCAACGTATGCGCGGTGACACTAACGTGGTACAGGATAATATCACCCCATTTAAAGTTCCATATTTAACAACTTCGCCCAATCTCATAGCTGGCTATGCACAGGTTGCTCCTCAATGTATTTTCGCACAACGCCACTCCGCGCTCAGGGAATTTTAAGAAAGGTATAATTAAATCAAACTTATGACAGTAAAATGGAGACCGACTTGAGGGAGCTTAAGCACTCTCATAATTAACACACCATTTGAAAGTTAATAAATCATGGAAATATATTTTGTTTCAGTTTCAGCAATTCTGTACACCCCAATTTTGTTTGGTGTTCTTCACATCAAAGGAAACTCGTCACTTTCACTGGTTCCATATCCAATCAAAAGGAAGATTTTTTCAACGATGCGATTGTTTCCAATGTTCATCTTCCCTGCTTCTATTATAATCGCTTCCTATGTGGGTATTTTCATCGCTTTTAGACGGAGAGGTGAAACATTCAAAAAGTACAACTCGAATCAAGATCCCATGAAAACTAGGAACAAGATACAAGGCAAGAAACTCACAAGAATGGTGATCCTCATCGTGATGGTATTTTTCATATCGTGGGGTCCGATTCAAATACTTTTGACTGCCCTTGACCTTCGACCGTATACTCTTCCAAAGTCAGTAGTTCGATGGAAAGTCATACTCATACTTCGATCATGTTTCTTTTTCTTGCCATTCTGTGGATGTACACTGAATCCTTTTATTTACACATATTCTAATACGTCGTTTTCTCTTGCCTGGTATAAATGTTGTTTAAAGCCGAAGACTTCGGCAATTTCTTAGCTTGTGTTAATCCTACTTGTGTTAAGGCAGCAGCTCATTTTTTAAGCCCAGATCACACTACAGCGATATCGGATCGGATTACGATCCGATTTTTATTTATTTTTTTTTTGAGTTTTACATAAAATCTCTTCCATTCATTGTCATTGTCCTTGATTTTGCTATCATGAGAACAGTACAATGGCCTCCTTGAATATATTGACAGGTCCGAAACGTTGTGAATTGTATCAGAATTTTCGTTGAAGAATTATAAGGGTGCAGCATCAACACAATAAATTACGTGTCATTTTACTGCACTTGAACGCTTAATGCATTATTAATTTTGGTACTGCATTATTAATTTTGATGGTCTTGTCCTACAATTGAGATATGGAGAATTCGGAGGGGCATTGTTTTCCCCAGTCAGTATCAAAAAAAATATTATCAGTGGTTACAAAACTCAGAACTCTTGGATGGATATTAATCTGACTGAAATCTAATCAAAATATTGTAAAATTATAGAAACTACCAACTTTGTAATCAGAGACGTGAAATAAAGTTAACAATTGTGCCGTATATTTACCAACAGGCCAGTAAACACGCCTAGCCATGCATTATATAGCTTAACAGTTTTTGTGGGTTAAATGAAACAATAGAGGTCTATGGGTTCACATTTGTGTGATTGTTCTTGGATTTTTCAATAGTAATTAATTTTGCAAACTACAAAGATGTTTTCAACTGTCACCAGACTGTGGTTGTTTGCCTCATGTTTGGCATTTTTGAACGTATGTTTATTGGAAGGAAAAACCCTGTATGATATGCGGAACTTTCATTTTCGAGCTAAAAGTGCAAGATTTGCTGTCTCGAAAGAAGACCTCGAAAGAAAGTTATCCAATATGAAAATGCAAGATGGCGTCTGTGGAAACGGTGAGAAACAAAGTTAAGAAATACTATACTCTAAAATGCAGAACTTTACTTCGTTAACTAATAAATTTTTGCTTATTACTTAAACCGAATCTGAAGCGGTAACGTACGTCGGGTCATTGGACACATTGTCAGGAAACCCATTGGTATAGGCATTTAACCGATCCGAGGGTATAGAGCAAGGACCATGAGTAGACAAACTGTAGGAGGGTTACCCTTCTGTTTGATTTCTGTTACAGGATTCATGACCCGGCGTTTATAAGATCCTACATCAGGTGACGAATCTTGCAGACTGCATCATGAGTCTCTGGAGCGTCTTAGCCGAAAGACGGAAAAGGATGCGCTAACAAATGTCATTGGTTTAATAATGTAGCTAAAATTTTGATCCATGGGGGTTTACTGTCTGCAATTCATTAAATAACAAAATTGGCAAGGAAGTATCTCAAGTGGTCGGTAAATATTCCAAATGTGAGCAATTCACTACAGTACATCTTTTCCAGACTACATTGTTTTGTAACAAAGAAAATTAAGGTGCTGTAGCCTCCACCAGTTATGAGTTCCCTTGACACCATTGATCGGTAGCATCAAGTCCCATGGTCAATCAGTCGGAGACGTCATTTTCGAGGGTGGTGCACTCTACAATGAATAAGATGCCCTTTTACAACGGGCTGAATAGGGATCATACCATCGTCATCCCAGATTTCGGTCCAAGGATTCGCGACGACAGAAACTGTAGTCGCACGTGTAGCAAAATCAGCAACAGGTAAGACAACAATCAAGAGTTGTGACGGAAGTGTAACAACGTGCACCGCCAACACGTTCAAAGAGAACATTGCCTAGTCGACTTCAATACCCAACTTTTCCAATACACCGAATGCATCGCCCATTTAACCCTACATAGGTCCTATACCAACATATCTTTATAAAATGCAGAACGTGTTTCTAATTCTTAAGAAGGGCTGAAGCATACGCGTTGACCCCACCACAAACAAATCCAAATGTTTCCCTTCAAAAAAATATTGTGTATGCAGTGTAATTCTTCGCCATTTTCCTTCATCTTGGTTAACCTGATTTTACACAAAATACTTTGAAAAATAGTTTTGGATTATTTGTCAAAAACTTTGGCCATATGATAATAGCCACTGTGTCCAATTTATTTTTCATAAGAAGTTCTCATAATATATTTATATGTTTTGATCGTTCTTCAGGCGACCATTTTGTTGATTTCGCCATCTTAATCAGTATATGGAGTCCTGCAAAATTTTAAGGCTATGTAACGTTTTCAGTTTGACATATATTGATAACATGTTTAGCATTTTCCGCGCTTTTAAGTAATTCCCGATGGCTATTTTTACTGTATTAATTTTTTCCTCTGTCGGTACCTTTCCGTTGCATTGACCGACAGGTATTCTTGTACCAAAGATTGTAAAATCTAGCTTTCATTATTTACATTATAATCATGGACGACTTGAGGAACCTGAAATGCTTTGACCACTGTTTTAGAAATAATCGATAGTGCCATTTTGAAAAATGCAACTTAGGGCAAAAGAGGTAATAGTAATGTAAGGGGAACCACATCGTCATAGGTAGTTGACTTTGAAGACCCTTAAAAACTAAGTGCATACACCAAAACTGTGATAATTGATACGTCTAAAGCAGAGTATGAAATAGGCCTATTGGACTTCTGGACTTATAAATATAGAAGTCCAATTTTGTGCAACTTTTTTTCCGGACCTCTCTTAAGGCGTGACATAAACTCTCGCAATTCTTTCCACATTAAGTGACATTATGATCTTTATTTCATAAACTATCGAGATATAATTTGACGTCGCGTGAAAACTTAACTACCCTACTTGTGTTTTTCTCTATTATTTGTCCAGATGTAAACCTAGAGTTGCTGCATAAAGCCGATTACTTACAGGATGCTGAAATATTTATTGCATACATAGTAATGGAGGACCATACACTCAACCAAGAATTGTCTTGTGACATGAAAGAAACCGTGGCGATAAACTCAAGTCACCTGTTCGTGGCAGCGCCATTTGTGTCTGGTGAACGTCATGGTATGCTTATGCTCGCCCATTTCACCGATTCCAAAAAACAAACGTTCTTTCCGTTCAGTACAAACTACCAAAGAGTCCACAAAATCGACACCATCGAAGAGATTGATAATGGAACAATTACATTACGAAAAGGGAATGATGTCATGGTCATGAATATTCAGAACAACGTCACTTGTCAACGTAGTGAAGTGGAAGATTTGAGAGAAGACTTGGATGAAGTCGTCGGCAAACTGGTAACTTCCAGTGATTATCCTTCGTCGTTTGATTGGGGTTGCGACATACTGGGGGATAGCATAAGTTTCTGTGAAACAATTAGGAAGAACCAATGTGGCTTGGCTAGAGCTGGTTCTGACGTATGCATTGAGATGACCACAAGTAAGTCTAGGCGTTGTCCAGCTTCCATGGAAATTTCATCAAAGTCTGGTATATTTCAAGCTGCTATACCTTACCTTTCTTTGCCATCATCTAGTTTCGAAGGCGTTTCGGCAGACAGGGTACATGGAACTAACATTGTTTTTCCGTGTTTTACTTCTGATTCAACAAGCATGTAATACCATACCTCTAGTAATATCTTGCTAGGTGACTTGGTTGCATATGGTGCTGGGATGACAGTGGGTTGACATATGGAGGGAATGCTAGATTAAGAAATTGTTAAATTGTTGTAGTAACTTCTATGACGATGACGATGTCCTTTCTTAAATATTTGCGACAAAATTTAGAAAATACATTAAAGAATAATAAAGTAACCAAGAATTAAAACCAAAAAAAGTTTGATAATTTGTCTTGCTGATGTTACTTTTTTGTCTCAAGTCAAGGTTAAAAATACAAGTTGAGCGCACGTAGACACCCTGTAGACACCCTGTTTTTCAGGTGACGTTTTGGAAGACCGCAAAGCATTCACCCTTACCCGTCATCGAGAAAAATCAAAGCGAATAGAAAAGGAAAGGGAAGAGGGACAATTAACAGATAAACTAGCCGTCTCCTTGTTTAACAGGTTCCAATATCAAAATGGATTTCCAAAATCCATGTCTTCTCGCAATATTTATCAAATATCTCTGTTTTCTTTGGGATTCATGTTGGCTATACCCAGAAAAAGTCACTTGTGACAATAACCTATCACTATTTGTCGCACGTGCGACAAGTATTAGTCCGTTCATTCGAACTACTTGTCACACGTGCGACAAGGAGTCTGTCGTTGTCACTGGTAATGACATTTTTGGAAGCAGTCGCCCACCCCTTTTCGCAAATGTGACAAGAAGTCGGCCCTTTTCCCATGGAATAATCTGTGAGAATCTCGTATTGGGCTACAATATTGTCAAAGAGAGGAAAAGTTATGCAAAATGAGCTGTCCAGATAAAATTAGAAAATCCATTTTGAAACTGGAATTTGTTTCTTGCCCCCAAAGAAAACAAACAAAAAAATGAAGATGAAACACGCTGCAAAACAAACTTGAACCGAAAAATGCAGACAGCTTTTTTTTTCAACCAGTCAGATACGCGTAAAGTCTGCTACAGGTGTAGGGCGAATGTTTGTACTTGTGTCCACTTGTTCCATTGTTCTGTCCAAAGGATGACGTCAGTGTATCACCAATGCACAAGGTTTATAGGGAAAACAATCTAGTGTGTCACTGTTCCGTTAATGCAAATAGTCTAAGGGATTTCCTGCGTCCTGTGGTGCGTCCTTACTTCCGGACACTTTTTTTTTCTTTTTTCTCCCCCTTTTATTTCAACTGTTTTGTCTAAGTATATACATGCTTTATCAACATGATTGACAAAAAAGCATTTAAAAATTACACAGAGAGGTTTGCATATTGTTGCTTACATGGGTATTTTACAAAAAAAAAATGTACAAAATTAATAAAACGAAGGATCTTAATCAACGAAAAGTTCAGGACAAATTGAAAAGGCTTCGTAGAATTGTGTGAAACTAACTTTCCCTTTGTTGTGGGTCTCCTTCTTTGAGAAAACACGGATAGCGCAAACTTAAATTTAAAGAAGAATTCATCAATCATTGGCTTACACTCTTCCCTTTAACAATCATAATACTTCATATTGAAACAATTATATGGATGAGTAATCTCATGTGTGTAACCAAAGAAAAGGTCTTTTTCTTAAAGAAGAATTGCGTATTCAATAGTCTACTTCCAGTAGTTTAAAATAAATGAAGATGTGTAAGGGCACTCCCAAAATAAGATCTCTAATGACTCGTCATGGATATCACAAAACGTGTATACAGGAGAATCTAATATTCCCATTAAGTTTAGAAGTCTATTAGTGGGGACAATACGATGAATGACAATACTCTGGAAATGATAATCCTCTCCTCATTGACACTACACCAAGGTGCTTTGTAGATCTGCTTCTAGTTCTCGTTACTAATTTCACTAAAACTATCCTCCCACTTTTTCCTAGAGATTGGTACCTGAGAAGTCTTCTGTAAATAATTTGAGTAAATAACTTGAGAAATGAAGGGGAATTCATGACTTTTCTGTACCATAAAATATTTTCATTAGGACTATCATCATTATGTAAATTCTCGTGCCTCCATTGAGAGGGAATGGCATGTAAAATGCCTAAGTAACTAGTAAAAGGGAAAGCTGCAAATTATACTTAGTTTGTAAACTGTCAAAAGAGAGAGCGTTGTAGTGCTGGTTAAAAAGATCTCTTACATACTTTGCACCTTTGTCATAAAGATTAGGATAAAACACGGTACGGTCGGCAACACCAATGTGAGAATTGTTCCACAGGATTTTACTACCATAGTTACTATTATATTATACTTCCGTGCACCTTGTAGAATAAAACAAAATTTGCCCTTGTGGTTGGGACCATAAGAAAGTTCAGTCTGTCTGAAAGACTACAAAACGATGCAGCCTCATTGCTGTAACATGGGTTCAGACATATCATTTGGCATATGCTGCACTGATTAGATTTAATAAATTCACAAGGTTTCCTCAGTTTTCATGAGGAGGTTTTTTGTTTCATGTTTGTCAAATGTGAGGTTACTTGAAGGAAAGACCTTGTCACCTACGAAACTTTCAATTTTAAAGCGGCACATTGAGTTGGTTCATGAAATTCCACAAATTTTTCCAAACTCGTTAAGTTTTCTTCACATACCAATAGCAAATGGTCTATCTTAGACAATCCCCATATCCTACAAACAAATAACTGTTTTATTTGTGAATACTGAACGGTTCAGTTCGGTTTTCAAAAATTCGTGACCAGACACTTTTTCAAATTTTGCACAAAACCGTGACAAGTCAGGACATTACAAAATTCAATTTTAGCTTTTCCAGTAATTATTGGATATGAAACCTGACTTATTATGCTGTCTAGAAGCATTGTCATGTTGTAGTGACCCTTTATCGCTCTCATTAAGTAATCGATATCAACTCAATGAGTCCCTTCAAGGGTGCAGATGACCGTATTGCTATTACGAAGGAAGACTTAAAAGGGAGGTATTCGATATCAGACCTGTCGACCTCTCTGACCTCAAAAAGGGAGATTCCCATTTTCACAGCCCAAAAATAGGGAGATTGGCAGAAAAACCGGGAGGTTGGTCATTTTCAACTAAATACAAAGACAGGCAATTAGGTTAAAGCCTACTTAGGCCTGGGCAACATAAATGCATGGTGAGAGGATCGTCCAATCGATGCTTTGCACAGTGCAAGTTGCTCTTATTTGAATATTTCCACGTACGTTGCCATACAGTGCATTCAAAATATCAAAACTCCCTTGGCCTATAAACAGTATTGTCGTAAAGACGGTAAAGTACTAGTCGTGTATAAGTTGTACTTGTTAACAGTGAAAATATGTTCATTTATGGTCAATTAGTCAAATAAGCATACGCCTAGTAAAAAAGAAATGGAAGACTAAAAAGACGGGAGAATAGCACATGAAACCGCGAGGCTGGGAGATCTAGATAAAACTGTGAGTCTCCCGGTCTCAAACTGTAATATTCCCTTTGAAGGAGTGAGGAAATCTGAAAAACACCATTTTTTATATTATGGTAAAGGTGGTGCAAGTAGCAACGACTTAAGACTTTAACAATTATTCCATCTGAGTAAGTGACCGACCGACCGACCGACAGACCGACCGACCGACTTACTAACTAACTAACTAACTAACTAACTAACTAACTAACTAACTAACTAACTAACTAACTAACTAACTAACTAACTAACTAACTAACTAACTAACTAACTAACTAACAAAATAACTAACTATCTAACTAACTAACAAAATAACTAACTATCTAACTAACTAACTAACTAACTAATTTTGTAACAAAATGACCACTTCTAGAACACTAAGGCATAAAATTATTCCCGCACGAAATACTTTCAAAATAAAAGCAGAACAGATCCAACAAGATTTGCATTCGTTAAATTTGAGTTGGTTAATGAAGTTTACCAAGCTTTCCCAAACTTGTTAAGTTTTCTTCACATACCGATGACAAATGGTCAAACTTAGACCAACCCCATATCATGCATACAAACTGTCTAATACTCAGTGAGTATACTTAACGATTCGAAACGATTTCCGGAACTTCGTGACCAGACACTTCTCAGATTATGGACAAAACCGTTGCAAGCCAAGACACAACTGATTTAAACCTTTTATCTTTTCCGTGCTATTGGACATAAAATGTCTTATGTTAACTTTAAGCATTATTATGTGGTGTACCAATTATCATTCTCATGAAGTTATCGATATCAAATCAATGAGCCCTTTAACAGACGACTATGTGCAAGTCTTACATTTTGAACAACATTTGCATATATCCATCCGGGTAAGAGTATTTGGCGTGCTCGCCTGTGGTGTCGTTCCGGGTATCATACCATGGAGACATTTTCTGTTGCAGGTAATTGATCCAGGATCATACTGACGTTTCTATTCAGTTGTAATTACTTCAAATCTTCCAGGAGGCAGAAAATGGTTTTATGGTGCCAACATTGGAAGGTGCCATTCCATCGTCAAAGTTTCACTTTATAATGGCATGTTTTTAAACTAGCCCCGCACACAAGGGTTATCATCTCGCTTGTATGAAATATTCATTAAGAAGAACGACTCTACCCTGCTCATTTGACTCTTGACTGCAAATTGCATTGTTGTGTGACACCTTCGGCTGTTCATTTGCATTCAGGTAGGCGTGGCTTAAGCAGCTTATAATCCAAAACTTTAATTTTCCAGAGACTGAAGCTTAGTATCAGCTATCCATCTTTCCTGGTACGTAGTAAGACTTCTCCGAAGACCTCAAACTAACAAAAGGGACCATAGTTTCTTTTCGCGTCAACCCTGTTTACTCCTACCCTGATTTTTAGCTGAATAGGTAGACAAATTTATCGTCAACCGAAACCTCGCATCAACGATACTTCCACAACATCCCTTTCACGTTCGTCAAGTGTTCTGTTCATCTATCTAGTCTTAGCTTTCTCTAAACATGAAAACACCACACCTGGGAAACCAACCTTTCCCAATTTCCCTTCCCCTAAACCCACCTCCAGTCACTACGTCCAACCAGCTTCCTATCCTTTTGTATTCGGGTCGTTCGTATTATTTTTATTATTTTGCTCTTCTTGAGATTTTTAACTCCGTACACCGCGTCCCCCAAATATCTGTGGGAGCACATCAACCCCTTACTTCCTATGGCTGCGCCACTGATGAGAAAAGTGCCTAGGGGTGCCCATGGCGTCATGCACAGGACAATAAGGCTCCCCCACGTGCAAGTTATCTGTGGACGTTGCTTTCACTAAAACAACTATACAAAAATCATGGGACATTTTTTCGCGAATGTAGCAACACTTATGCGCAAATGCGCTGGCAGGTCAGTAGCTAAAGGGGGGGAGGGGGGCAGGAGGGCTCGCCCTCTGAGAATTTTTCGCCCCACATAGGGTCTGAAGTTTGCCACTGACCAAATACATTCGTATACATTTGGCCCTCTTTGAAAAATTTTCCCTCGCTGGGGAGGTTTTGACCCCCTTCGGTCCCCTGGTTGGCGACCGGCCTGTTCGCTGTTCTCTCTAAATTCCGCTGAAACCAATGTTGTCCTCCACAAAATATACCCCAAAGTTCAAATATTTAAACATTCGACGCGGGACCCGGCGACTGTTATATGTATTTTTCCAGGGTTGTAGAAAAACTGGCAGACAGTCTCAGACTGATCAGCTGATCTTCTTTGTCTTGTTAACGTCAAAAGTCGTAAAAAAGTTTCAAAACAGAAGTGGTCCTAAAAGTAAAAACTTTGTGTTGACTTAACCAAAAATAGGAATTTTCGAGAAAAGTTTTATTCCAACAGATGCTCAGTTTTGCCTTTGATTACGTCTCAGGGTGTATCGAACTTGATTTCTTTTCCAAAGTGGAGGAAGGAACACTACCTTTCCTCACGCAACTTTCGGGTTTTGTTATATTGAGGACATGATACTGTTATTTTGACTCTCTCAATGTTATATTGAAAACATAATATCGCAATAAGTTAATGGCCAACACATAGTGGTTCCTGTGGCTTAAATGAAAACGTTTCACATTTTGATGTTGAATTTCCAAAATCAAGACAGTCCATGCTTATGATTGCTGTAAAAAAATCTTGTCGCTATTATCAATAAGATCGCTTTATTATGTGTCAACCTGTCAACCATCACATCAATAAATTAATGCATGTTTCTGGTTGGTTTCTGTGCCATGGCAACCGAGCCTAAATCAATTCAGGTTTTTTTCCTCAAAAACGGATAAATTTTAGCAAATTAATATCTATTACGGAAAACTAGAAATAGGTTAAGCTATAAAATATTCTGTTTCTTAAAATTTAATATTTACTTATTTTCAACACGACTTTTGAATTGATAGTTTACTGTACTACATATAAATACGGTTGCTCTTTTCAAACAACCGTTTGATAAAATCTATACTTAATGTTTTACCCTACATTTTGCTAATAAGTACAGTCCACTTACAATTTGGATGTATTGATAGTTCCATTAGTTTATGAATTGCATCAGAATTTTCAAGAGGAATCGTTTAGGTGCAGCATCGATACATAAAATCACATATGGCAGTAATACACACAACTAACAAAACACGTACGTGTGTAGTTTATTAGAGGTGCACGTTTATGTTAGGTACTAGTGCGACGGCACATTATCTGCGGGGGTTTGATAATAACATTGTAGATTTTGCAGGTATTGAAATTGTTTTTCGATTAATCAATTCTTATGGTACACCTAAGGTAGGCCCCAAAACTTCTGTCAGAACTTGTTAGCCACAAAACTAAGTATACTGTTACAGTACACCATATATTAACTGCTTTGACAAGTATCGGTTTCGGACCGAATCGATAAACCGAGATGCATAACCGAATATGAGAGAACAAATTAGACAGGACTAAGAATTTATTATTCTTTGGCGGCTACCCTGCTTCTTTAATTGTTACTGCACCATTAACTTTGGTAGGTTAATTTGTTCCTACGGAATACGGAATATTCGGACAAAATTGTTTTTCTTAATCTGACAGAAAAAACGAGGCTAACTTTACCAGTAGGTACTAAAGCCTAACAGTTAAATGGAACTTCAACCAACCGAAAATTAATAAAAAAAAATTGAAGTAAGAAAACAAGCAACTAAAACAAATTCCGTTCAACTCGCCGTTAAATTCACCTAACCATGTTGCACTTAGCCATTTGGAGGTTTAAAATGGTATAACTGTTTGCATAATTTTGTCAAATCTGATAATTATTTTCAACTAGAAAGATGTCTTCACGTTTGATCAGACTGTGGTTGTTTGCCTCAACATTAGCATGTTTGAGGGTAAGAGTACTCGAAGGGAAGACCCTGTATGATACGCGACAGTTTCACTTTCGGGCTGTAGGTGCAAGATTTGCTGCTTCTGACGAAAAACTTGACAGGAAGCTATCCAATCTCAAAATGCAAGATGGTGCTTGTGGTAACGGTAAGAACACAACGTAAAGAGCAAGAGCACTCCCCGCAAACTTGAAGTAATGCAATAGACTTTCCTGTTATATGATTGGCGCTTGAGAGTCATGTGACAATATTTTTCTCCCCAAATGTGAAATTCACTAGGAGTAACTGCTTGATTTACTGTATGTGCAGTGTTGGAGTCATAAAATGGTACGTAAGGTACTTTCAAGAGAAATAAGAGAAAGAAAATTGTGACATCTAGATGCTACTTCAAAACAAGTTTGGGGACTGCTTTTGCCGTTTAAAAATCGCATGTGGGTCGATTGGGGGGTGGGGAGGTGGGACATGTCCCCTCCCCAAGTTTTTAGGTGGGGGAACACTAACCTAAATCCCCCTGTTTATAATCTGAAACTAAAAAAGTTAGGTTCTACCAGAAAAACTATGCATGTAGGTTATGAAAGGTGTGCTCGACCGATTACGATCTATTTTCTGCATCAATAATTCCACATGTTTACTTTACAAATCCCGAAAATTTTCTCGCCCTCCGCTCGCAGTCTCATTGGCTGTCTTTTTCACTTGCACATCAAATATACTCATATTATTTATCGGTCTCTATAACTGTGTCCATTGTTCGTATGCATAGCAGTGGCGGAGCTGCCAAATCGTCTATCGGCGCCCTTTTTAGGTTTTCAAAATACCTCACTCTTGCACCATTATTGGCAAAATACATAATTTTATAGCGTTGTTGTAATGCCCAAATAACAAAATGCTCAAACAGATACCATTAACTGTACTATCTGCACTTTATTCTGATGAAAAGGATCATCTTAATGGGGACAGATTTTGCGGGAACGTATATTCATGCTTTATAAGCACTATTGTATGCTTCCAAACCAAGTATCAGGTTATAAGCTTGCAAAATACACGCTGGGACCGACTTTAAATTCAACCTCCCGGCCAATAAAGGTTGCAAAGGGCGCAACAATAATTGTAGCACAAATAGCTCTCTTCTTGTCGGGATAATTGTCAACATACAGACAAAAAAAAAGTTAATAAATGTACCAAAATAGCTTTCACAAAATTTTTCAAAATCATTTGAAGAAAGCACTCTGGTTTAAATAAAACTGTTTTCAAAGTGGTAATGGTTTAGGAGTACTAATGAGCTTGTTGTTTCCATTTCGCTTTTCTTCGAGTGACCGTTCTCACGATAAATGGTTATTTTATCCCGTAAATGCAGAGTGGTCATCTGACACTGACACTGCATGATAATGTCATGAAAATGCTCATTTCTGTACTTCCTTGGTCTTAAAAACCAGGAAAATGTATCTAATAAAGTTTAGGCTACTTTTTCTTATGAGCTCGGTATCCAGAGAGCCAAGCAGAACTTTTGTCTTGGGTATTTCTTGCAATGTTCTTAATTAGTGAGGGGTCACGTAATGTCAAGTATGTCAAATAATGTTTCTTCGTGTACTTACCTTAATTTCCAGATGCCAAAAATGTACACCTAACGGTGATTAATTTCCAAAACTTTTTTCCCTGTAAGATTGCTTGCTATGAGCTTTTGGCAGGTTTAATCTTTGTCTTCGCAAAGTAGTTCATTATTACATCTTAAATTTAGACTTGACAACACAATATAATGACAGCCTTCATACTAGTATGTAAAAAAGTGATAAAAACATGGGCTTGTGCAGGTAGGGACAAGAGGGGACTTTCCTTCCCCTGGAAAATAAAAAATATTGAAAAAAGCGAATAAAAATAAAGATGAAGACGAAGAAAAATTAACATCAACATTTGTTAACAGTTCACTCGGTGTTTCCCTATTTACATGCGGTAAATATAGACTGAACAAGTGCCATTTCTAGCGATCTGGGAGGCATATGTGTCCAAAATTTTCTTGCGCTCCGAGCTTACTCCCTGATTTTCTTCTACGGACGCCCATGAACAGAAAAGTTAAACATGTTTTTAATAGAAAAACTTGCTGAAGAGAAATTGCAGAGTAGTCTTCTACCAGGTTGAAAAAAACCAAATGAAAAGTCTGAAAAGCCATGACTTAGATCGAGCTGAGACTCAGGTATATACCCCTTCAAAGCGCCCCTGCAGACCATTTTCGCCCCTTCCGACCAAAATTCCTAGCTCCGCCAGTGGTGCATAGGGCGGCAGGTGTTGTTATGAAGGAGCACAGCATTTATGAATTCGAAGAAAAGGAATAGTCGTCTTCGGGGCTATGTCAATGTTCCCAAAGTTCGCTGTTCCCGAGGTTCAATGTTCATGAAAAGTTGAACCCAGGGAACATCGGGCAAACTCCGTCCCCTTCTATGTTTAAATAAAATATGTTAACCTTAAAGAATGACCAGCCTGGCTGACTGATATTGGCAAACACATTTTAGGAAAACTGAAAATATCTCGGTGCACAGTCTGTTAAATAAAATATTTTAATGCAAATTTTCGACACGCGCACATCACACATTAGTACAGCGATTCGACCATTTCGTATTTAACAATATCAGAGAAGTAAAATCACACTGACGTTTACTAGAGTATAGACTTCAATCTGAACTTAGAGGTACCACATCCATCCTCTCTCTACAGATAGTGTATGAGGGGGTGTCGTTCCAAAGGACATATTTAAAGCCCCGTTCACACTATGCGACTCGATGCGACGCAACACATTGCAACGAGATTGTTCAGACTCATTGCAAAGTGCGAAATGCTTTGCAACTAGTTGCAAGCAGACGCCCAACCCAGTTTCATTCAACCGAACATGTTCGGTAGCATGAGATTGAAGCGTGCAACTGATAACAATGGCGGACCTCTGGAATGAAGCCCACTAAGATAAGTTGATCGAAATGGACAGAACATATTCTTATGGCACGCCAAAAGATCATGTACTAAATGTATACGTTCATCAGTACATGTACGTATGAAATCAGTACATGTACGTAAGCAAACAGTACATGAACGTATGAAATCAGTACATGATCGTAAGCAGTTAGTACATGAACGTGTACTTTTACAACATCGCATGTCGGTGAGCCTGTACATGTACAACGTGTGTTTTTAGATGTACAACGTGTGATTTTACATGTACATATGATGAACTTATGGTTTTAGTACATGAAGGTGTAAATTTACATCATGATCGTATGAAGTTAGTACATCATCGTATATTTTTGGTACATAAACGTGTAATTTTAGTACATGAAGGTGTATTTTAGAACATCATCATATTTGGTGGGCCTTTTGGCGTGTCATACATTCTTGTCTCTTCACCGTAACGATCAAAGAGTATGTTACACGTTAGAATTTATCGTGAATCGCTTTCTTGTCCTGCGACTTGTTGCAAAATGTGGCAGGGGCGGCGCCAGGATTTGCCCGACAGGGGGGCCAAGCTCCCCGACAGGGGGCCAGAATATCAAGGCCCCGACAAAAGCGATGCTATGTCCCGGTAGAACGTGACTTGGCAAAATTTGAGGCGCGTGGAGCCCGCCGAAATATTGGACGTTTTTTTTGACAAATACTTAAAAATCTGGAATTTATTTGTTACTAGAAAAAAAAAAAAATTGGTGTTTATTGGAAAATCTATCCTTCATAAGGAAAAAAACTTTATATGGGCGACAGCTGCAATTCTTTTTGGGTTACGCATTGAATCGTACAAGACCTACGAACTAAGGCTTCGAAACGGAACTACAATTTGCCCGGAAAGTTTTCCGGTTTCTTGAACGAATCTTTGAAAATTAAGAACTTATTAGAATTGAAAAATTTTGGAATTTAATGGAAGAAATTTTTTTTGGTAAGGTTATAATAAAAAATTTGGTTTCTTTTATTAAGTGATATGACTTTCAGGAGCAAAATTAGCCCATGCCGGGTGATTAACAGAGTTGGTTTTGGTTATTTAGTTTACTGAGTATCCATTGAAATTGGAAAACTTTGCCACTTTTAACAATCTAGAGCTAATATTGGAGAAAAATTGTGATTTTATGATAGTTTGGGGGTTTTATGGAGCAATCTGACGTTCCTATGAGGTGGCTTTAGGGGTGATCTGTAGTTTTGTTGAGGTTACTGATTATCATGCAGATTTATGTCCTCGGAGCATATTGGAGCATTCTCCCGAGGAAAAAAAATTGGCCAAGCATATGTTTGAAGTTTTATATTTTTTTATTGTTATATGTGTACGGGAGCGTGTCAGTTTGGGAGGGAGCAGAGTTGTTCTTTTGTCCGAAAAAATGTAATACTGCCCCAAAGACTATCTAAGTCGAGCACACAGAATTTTTTGAAAAATTGGGAACCCCCGGAAGGCAGGAAATGGTATTTCCTGGGCTCGTAACTAGAATAAAAGAAACCCTTACTCCCAGATTTCTTTCGCCATAAAATTATTTTTACTTCATAATACTGCCCCCAAACGAGGAATAATTTACAAACACGCATTGTTCTGTTCAGTTACCTGTTCGACTCAAAACACTATCTGTGCCGAGCGTACAGAAAATTGTTAAAAAATCTAACCCGTAAGATAGCCGGAATGGCATTTCCCAGACTTGTAGCTAAAAATGAAGCAGTATTTATTTCGAGCCTTCCTTTAAAACGAAAGTTCAGGGGTGGCGCCAGCGGGGGGCAGGGGGGACATGGCCCCCCGTCGGGGAACACTGCCCCCCCCCCCCCCCGTCGGGGAAAGTCGGCGGTTTCGTCGGGGAGGCCTAAAATAATAATGAAAAAATAATAAAAAAAAAGAAAAGAAAAGTCTACCAGGACTGGAGTTACTTGATGGGTGAACATATTTTTTTGTTTTGAAATAATATTTTAATACATATCGGAATCGACTTTCAATCACTTTTTCTTTACTCCGTTACACCTCATTCCATGTAACCGTGTTCTATTTCCTCCCCCATCGGGGAAGGAGGCCAATTTCCTTCGCGGACGCCTAAAAATGAACGTAGAGGACTTGAAATTACTGGATGGATGATCATGAACTGTTTTTTTTTTTCTTTTTGAACTATTCTATTTTTTTGTCACGGTATTTTAAAGCCTATCTGAATCTGTTTTAATCAATTCTTCCTAGCTCTGCCATTCCTCATCCACTCTTCAATCCGCAAGGTCATGCCCCCGTCGGGGAAGGCTGACGACCTTTCTCCTGTTGTTGAGAAAACCCAATTTCGTAGGGGGCCTTCATCTTCATGCCCACGGTAAACTGATAAAAGATGCGGGTCTGATAAACTTCAATCACCCGAAAGTTCTTCTTGATTTTGCTCACAAGAAGACCATATTCTTCAAGCATATTGAACAGTTGTCTCATTTTCGCTTATGTGAAAACTCCGCTTAGATTCTAAAATGACCGTCGTAAAGAACAAGTCAAGATACCGCCCACTTTTTGTATGAATTTACTTGACAATTTGTATCTTAATTAAAAAATTTACCTCTTATATGGAACAAAATCGAATGAAAATCATTTTACTAACATGATTCCAAAGAAATTATTAGGGGAGGAAACCTAAAATGCTTGCAAATGCAACTTTGAGCCTTTTCCTGCCCTCTTTCTGACTTTGGTGCTTTGGACCATTTTTTTGTGTGGAAGCTTAATATCTAGTCGTAAAAATGTTTAATATTGAATCGAACTGAATGTATAATAAATGTATTACTACATTTTAAACAAAATGTGGTTTATAAAATTAAAAGATGATATTTTTTGTAAACAACGGATTCTCTACAGTGTTAATATTCAGTGAAAACTATTTATTCCCCTTCTAAATAGTGGAGGAATCAAATGATATGAATAAACATACCCACTGCTTCGTAGAAACCAATTCACAAGGGTTTTTTTAACCGAGAAAGTACGGTGGAGAAAAGTGTGCAACGGATATTTTTGACCGGTGACAAGTACCTTGTAACATGATATATTTTCAAATACGTTGGAACTTAAAACCATTTTTTATCTGAAATTCAGGCAGTCACGTAAAAAAGTTCACTTATTTAGGGAACATTGCAATTATAGTTATTCCGTTGCATACCCCCCCCCCCCCCCCCCGAAAAGAGACAGGACCAGGTATTGTTAATCTGGTACTTTTCTGATCATTTAGCATTTTGGTTTTTTTCTATTGAAGTGAAACTTTCATTTAAGGAAAGTTCAAAATAACGACTGCTTCATTTCTAGTTACAAGTCTGGGAAATGCCATTCGGGCTATCTGAGGGGTTAGATGTTTAAACAATTTTCTGTACGCTCCGCGCCAACTGATGGTGGCACTCCACATAAATAGTATTTTGGTCGAACAGATTACTTTACAGAACAAAGCACGCTTGTAAATTATTCTTCGTTTTGGGGCAGTATTATGAAGTGAAAATTTTATTGGGAAAAAAGCTCGAAAGCTGACTTCTGATATTCTAGTTCGAACACGGAAAATGTCATTTCCTCTCGTCTTGGGGCTCTCAGTTTTTCAAAAATTTCTGTGCGCTCAATTTAGATGGTCTTTCGGGGAGTATTACACTTTTCGGACAAAAAACAACTCTGCCTCTTTCCAAACTGAAACTCTCCCGAACGCCTATGACAATAAAATAAAATATGAAACTTCGAATATATTCCAAGCCAAACTTTTTCATGTGAGAATGTTCCATTATGGTCTGAGAACCTGAATCTGCATGATGATATTCAGTAACCCCAACAAAATTACAGATCATTCCCTACTTGATTTGTCTCATGAGAAGGTAAGATTCTTCCAATCTTTCATGCCCAAACTGTCATAAGCTTTACAACTTTTCTTCAATATAAGCTTCATATTGCTACAAGTGGAAAAATTTGCCAATTCCGATGGATACTTCATACAATATATAACCAAAGCCAACGCTGTAATCACCCGTCATACTACCTTATTTTGCTCTTTAAAGGCATAGGCCTATAACTTAAAAAAGCGCAATATTCATTATAACCTTTGCCAAAAACCAAATTTTCTTTCATTAAATTCCAAAATTTCTCCAATTTAATAAGCCCGTAATTTTCAAATCTTCGTTAAAAATGGGTAACCTCAAAAGAATTTCAGCTGTCGCCTATATAACGTTTTTTATCTTTGCCATATGAAGGACAGATTCTTCATTAGAGACCCAAAATTTTTCATGGTATTAACAAAAGCCAAATTTCTTTAAAATAATATCCAGATTTTTAAGATTTGTTAAAAAGAAAGCTCAAAATTTCGGCGCCCTACGCGCGCCTCATTTTTTGCAAAGTCACGTCCCACCGGGACATAACATCACCTTTGTCGGGGCCATGAAACTCTGGCCCCCCTGTCGGGCAAATTCTTGCGCCACCCCTGCGAAAGTTTCACTTCAATAGAGAAAAAAGCCAATCTTACTAATGGTCAGAAAAGTACCAGATAAAAGGTACAGCTAAAATTAGATGTAACAGTCTTGTCTCTTTTCGGGGGGGGGGGGGACTATGTGCAACGGAATTAAAACATACTATTTTGTTTTGACATAATTAAGAATATTCGTTAAATTTAATTGCAAGGTCCGCTAAAAAGATGAATTTTTTAACGTGACTGCCCGAACTCCAGACTATAAATGGTTTAACTCCCAGCGTATTTAAAAATATGGCACGTTACAAGGTGACTTGGAATAAATTCTCAGTCAGACTTATGGGTAGATTTATCACACCACTCTTTATCATTATGTGTAGCTGAAAACGACATGGCCGATATTCATTACCTTTGTAAGAATTCGGCTGTCCGTCCGGGCAGGCAAGATGGCAGACCATTGGGTACTGCACGCACATGAACAACCTCCCGTCCGTTTTTGTAAGAAAAAATCGGAATTGTGAGTTTCCTTGAAGGATATGGTCTTCTAAAATGCAAAATCAAGAAGGTCGTTCGAGTGACTACAGACCCACTTCATTTATTGTGAGTCTGTAGATGAAGACTCCCTAACGGTAGATGAAGACTCCCCGACGAAATTGGATTTTCTCACAACAGGGGGTGGGTAGCCCGTTCCCGACGGAGGCATGACCTAGCGCGCACGGATTGAAGATGGAATGAGGGATAGAAGAGCTAGTAAGAAGTGATTAAATCCAATTCAGATATTCATTAAAAAAGCGTTACAAAAGAAAAAATAGTTCAAAAAGTCAAAAATTATGGTCATCCATCCAGTAACTTCAGTCCTTTTCGTTTTTCATGTTTAGGCGTGCCAGAAAAATTGCCGTCCTTCCCCGACGGGGGAAGAGATAGGACAAGGTACATAGAATGAGGCTGAACAGAGTTAAGAAGTGATTAAAAATCGATTCCGTATGTATTAAAATAACATTTCAAAACAAAAAATATGTTCTAGATGACCCATCCAGTAACTTCAGTCCTTGTGAGTTTTTAATTATTATTTTTTTTTTTATTTTTTAGGCCTCCCCCGCACGAAACCTCCGACCTTCCCCGACGGGGGGCCATGCCCCCCCCCCGGATGGCGCCGCTCCTGGTTGAATGCCTGTTTTTTTTTTTTTTTTTTTTTGTTCGCTTTCGTTTCCTCTCTTTTATCTGACATTTTGAATTGTGCCCCCTGGGGAGTCGATCTGGTTTGTGGATGGGGGGGGGGAGGGGGGTCTTAGGACCTTAAGGGAAGTGTTGCGTTGTGGACCGTTAATTTCTGGTGTGCTTTTATACAATGTACAAAACTGAGAAAATTGAGCCTTTGCAAGGTCTAGATCAATATCATTTTCGTGCGTGGATGAAAGGTATTGAAATACCTCAGTGTCACTAAATTTTTCCCAGGCATAAGCCATTTGAAAGGAATGACAGAAGTTTGAAAATTTTCCAAAAGTGAATGGTATTCCTCAATAAAAATACCGTAAATTCTCTAAAACATAGTTAGGTCAGAAATTGGCTCATCTCAAATCCTACTTATACCCTCACTTAAGTCACTTGATTAGCGGGAAAGTAAACTTGACTGAAAATACTCGGTATCGTAAATAACATAGATTATGAGCGAAACTGTGGATATAAAAGGAAAGGAACTGTGGGACAGGCTGTCGGTAACGTTTTCAGTGTTTTCGAGCAGACGGAACTGTGTTACCAACTTTCCACTTTGGCGCGAATTACCACTCTAACAGGTTATTGCAAATTTACATGCTACTGTAGTACACTTATTACAAAAAAAATCTGAAAAATGAAAATACTGTTGAAATTAAATTCAAATATATTGACCAAAACAGTGTTCAATGAATGTACATCAGTCTTGTTTTTGATGTTACATTTTGCCAACTTTATTTCTTTACATGATGTTCCAAGTTGTCACTTCTTGCTTTGATCACCTATTTGGTTTGCTCTTTTTCGAATTCTTTCCTTCTCAATGACGTCTGATAGTGTCTAAAGGTATATACACCAGCAATTAGTGGCGTAGCCACGGGGGGGGGGGGGCGCTGGGGGGCCTACACTGTTAAAAATTTCTCTGTAAATTTACATTATTTTTGTGGCAAATTTTTTTCCAACCAAATAATGTTTTTTTTACAGCCAGACTGTAATCATGAAAAAACATTAAGTGTTTGTTTTTTCTTTACAGTTTTTGCATGTAAATTAGTTTACAAATGTCTACTGTAAAATCGAATAACAGAATTGTTCTGTTTTTTTTAACCTTAATTTTATGTGAATTTACAGCCTACTGTTTTCATTCTCGGCGTTTTAATATTTATTATAATATCGCTTTTTTTCCTTTCATATATTATTACGTAATATACACTTCACCATTACGTAGATCAGGTATTTGCTTATCAACGTAATGTGTCGTTACGAAGTTGTTTTCAATCAAAACACAATGAAGATGTTTTGTTGTCATATTGTTGTCAAGTAGACTGTTATCTCTAGGAACTTTGTGATTGGAAAGTCACATTTTTTGTACAATATAATAATTGTTTTTAAAATAAATATGACAAAGAATGCAAATACATTGGTTGCAAACATTTCCAGACAAGGTAAACAATAAGTTTATCACTTCCTGATCAAAAAACGCCAAAAAAGATATTATTCAAAGCAACAGCAATCCTTTTGTTAGGAAAATGCCTACAAAATAAGCTCCACCCATTTATGCAAAATGAGATATACGTCATAAAGTGGTAAATTTACAGACTCTTTCAAGTAAATTTGTGAAACGTTTTTAATTCGATCAAGTGCATGAGCGCCTGTGGCGATGAGTTGACATCAGTATACCAATTGTCAGTATAATAAATGTAAGTTAATTTTCAAATAGGGCAATAAATTTGCCAAAAATGTTTTCTTTTTTAACTGAAACTTCGCAGAACGATGCATGTTATATATTGAAAATTTTCTGGCTATTTCTTATTTGTTTGTTTGTTTGGGCTTATTTTTGTTTCTTTTTCAGCTTAAAAACAAAATGAATGTTTGTTAAATGACAGTATATTTATGTGAAATCAGAAAAATACAAAATACTGTTAAAATTTCTGTAAATTTACAGAAAAAGTTTTACAAAGCAGTAAAATTTGGTTAAAAAAGCAGACAGAAATGGTTTTTCAAATAAACAGAAAATACATGTTAAACAACCTTTTTTTATTGTAGCAATACAAAGTGTCTGTTAAGATACAGAAAATCTCTATTAAAAGTAAAATACAAAAAGTTTAAGTTAAAAAAGTCTGTAAATTTACAGAAATTTTTAACAGTGTAGGCCCCCCAGATTTTCTCCAGGCCCCCCCCCCCAGATTTTTTGCGTCCTGATAGAGTAATTGAAAAAAATAAAAATAAAAAAATGTGCAAAAATTAAAAAAAAAAAAAATCATGGATGAATGTGTGTGAAACACATTTTGTCCGCACGTATGAAATCAAGCAATAACTTTAAAATGCCTACTTTCACTAAATTAGATAGGCCTACCGTTTGTGATCTGCACTGTCGTCAATTGCATTTCACTTCGAAGATGAAACGAAAGTCTCGACGACAAACTTTAATGTGACTTTGTTAGGTTAAGACCCTTTCTGCCTTTCGGATGGCTGATTGATTTACTGAAAATAAGGCAATCGTACACTGGAGACCACTCTTGCACGACCATTCCTATACTTTATTATACACAAAATATGCCGTAAGCAGATAAGGGTAAGGTACTGCCTTCGGATAATTCTTCCCTTCCATCCTTAACAAGTAGGCCTATGTCGTGCCTCACTCCTTCCCATGACAAGTGCCACTGTAGGACGATTTTTTCGACAAGTCCTCTTTTTAGTAGTTGGCACTGGCGTCCGGGGGATTTGTAAAATGTCCACAAGGTCCGGATTTCATGTGTTTCCCACATGATCCATACTTCTGCTTTGAGGTTCAATTATTTTGAGGGATTTATTCGTAGTATTTTAATTTTGACTACGAAATGTACCGATGAACAAATGCTGCACCATTTTGCACATTGTTTCTTTGGTAGTATGTATGTCTTTTGTAAAATCTCTACAAAAACTAAAAAATATTTATATATTTTTCATGCTCCCCAAAAAAGGGAAAATCCGAAAACTCAGGCCTCAAAGTTTTGCCAACATAGCACCATTTTGCATCTAGGAAATCTAGGGGTCAAAGTCTGAAAACCTCGTTAATGCAATATCACAAAGTTGGAACCTTGAATAGATTTCATATTTGATATGTGGATGCGTTATGATCAGAAGATGGTCCTTGTTGTTTTTGGTGGAAGTCAAAGGTCATCTGAGGTCACCAGGGGTCAAGGTGTAAAAACCTAGTTTATTCGATATCTCACTTATCCCTACCTCCTCAATTAAGTTTTTGAGTCTATCATACGTTATTTAGAAGGAAATAATTCAATTGAGCAAATAGATTATCTAAGCCAAGAAGTGGCAACAGCTTTGAACATCCAGTCAAGAGGGTCTTTAGCAATCTTTATATTTGCAATATTTCACTTGTTTAATTTCATTACATCCAGCAAGGAACCACAGTGCCTATTGGGATCTTGTAATCTTTATTCCTTTCTTTCCCCCTTTTTCCCATTCTTCTTTTTTCTTCTGACTTTCTTTCCTTTACTTCCCCTTCCTTTTCTCTTCTTCCTTCCCCTTCCTTCCTTTCTTCCCTTTCTTTCCCTACTTTTCCTTCATTTCTTTCCCTTTTCTTCTCGTTCCGTTTTCAACTCCCCTTCCCGTTTTGTGTGCCCGAGGGGGGTCAGCTTGCCCCTGCCACCCAAATGGATACGCCTCTGCTCCAGCTAGTGCACTGAAGGCAAGGGTCGTCTATAACAGGGGTGGCGCCAGGATTTGCCCGACAGGGGGGCCAAGCTCCCCGACAGGGGGGCCAGCAGTTCAAGGCCCCGACAAAGGTGATGGGTTAATCCCGGTGGGACGTAACTTGACAGAATTTGAGGCGCGCGCATCGAGCCGAAATTTCTGGCCTTTTTTAAGCAAACACTCAAAATCTGAAGTTTATTTTTTGAAAGATATTTGGCTTTTGTAGTGACAATTAAAAATTTGGGGTATTTATTGAAGAATCTATCCTTGATATGAACAAGTTCAAAAACGTTTTACACGCGACAGCTGAAATTCTGTTGGGGTTATGCATTTAATCGTTCTTGTCCTATGTACTATCTCAAGACGAGACTTCAAGTTTGCTCGAAAAGTTTTTTATCCTTTTTGGAACCAAGATTTGGAAATTAAGAGCTTATTTTATTGCAGAAATTTTGGAATTTTATATATGAAAATTTGGTTTTTGGTGAGGTTATAATAAAAAATTTGGGTTCGTTATTAACAGAGTTGTCTGGTTACAGAGTAACAGAGTTGTCTGGTTATTTGTTGTACTGAGTATCCATCAAAATTGGAAAATTTTGCCACTTTTAACAATCTGAAGCTTATATGTTGACAGATTTTGGTGTTTTAAAAGAAGAATTTGACCTTCTTATAAGAAAAAGCAAGTAAGGAGTAATGTGTAGTTTTGTACAACTTTGTTGGGGTTACTGAATATCATCAGGTAGATTAATGCCCTCGGACCATATTGGTAAATGTTCCGTGGAAAATGTTTGGCTTCCCATATATTTATAGTTCTGACATAGGCCAATGGGACTGTTTCAGTTTGGGATGGGACAGAATTGTTTTGTTTTTCTTTTGTCCGAAAAATATAATATTGCCCGAAAAACTACAAGTGGTCCGCACAGATATTTTTGAAAAATTAAGAACCTCCAGAAAGCAGGAAAAGGCATTTCCGCGACCGGACTGGTAACTAGAAACAAAGTACCGATATAGTCAGTATTTTGAGCTCTCTTTCTCAATAAAATTTTCACTTTGTGATACTGCCCCAAAGCGAAGTATAATATGCAAGCATGCATTGTTCTGTTAAGTAATTTTTTTCGACCAAAACACTAAGCGGAGCGCCACCCATCAGTTGGCGCGGAACGTAAAGAAAATTGTTAAAAAACTAACACCACAGACACCCGAAAATGGCATTTCCCAGACTTGAGATTTCATTTGAAATAGAAATTTCACTTTAACAGAAAAAAAAACTTGGTAAGTGATCAGAAAACTACCAGATAAAAGGTAAAGTACTGCTACAATTAGATGTAATGGACTTGTCTCTTTTCGGGGGAACCTATACAAAAGCATACTGTTTTTTTTTTACTTTACCATAATTCTTTGTTATATTCAATTGCAATGTCCACTAAAAAGATGAAATTTTCTTCGTGACTGCCCCAACTCCAGACAAAATGATCTTTCTTCCAACGTATTTGAAAAAATGTCACGTTACATTCAGTCAGACTTAAGGGGAGACATATTTAGCCACTGTTTATCATTATGTGTAGCCCAAAATAGCCTGGCCGATTTTCGTTACCGTTTCAAGAATTCGGTTGTCGGGACAGGCCAGCCTGGTAGACGATTGAGCAATGCATGTCGAACGGACCTTTGCCAGAGGGTCGAGAGGACTTTAGAAAAAGACCGTTTGGGTAATGCCTGCGCATGAAAAACCACTTGTCCGTTTTTGTAAGGAAAATTTGGAATTGTCAGTTGCCTTGAAGGATATGGTCTTCTAGTAAGCAAAATCAAGAATATCGTCGGGGGTGACTGAAGTTAGCCCACATTTTTTATCGTGGGTCTGTGTATGAAAGATCCCCGATGAAATTGTATTTTTCTCAACAACAGGGGGAGGGAAGTCTTCCCAACGGGGACATGACCTTGCGCGCATGGATTGAAGATGGGAGGAGGGATAGCAGAACTAGTAAGAAGTGGTTAAAACCGATTAAAGGCCAGGTCACACTTCAACGATATCGAATGGGATTTCGCTCCGATTTTTGTAAGGGTTAATTAATATCTCCTTCATCTTTGGTCGGAAAGAAACAAAAATTTACCAACCAGTGTACACTACGAAATTCCAAGTAACTTATACCAATTATTCCGTGACGCCACATCCACAGACAACTTTTATCGGATACGCGTAGTTCGATAATAGCTATTTGACTATGTGACGTCACGAAATAAGTAGTATATATTTGATTTTCGTATTCCGCTCATACCGATCGTATATTTACACAGAATGGCAAATTTTTGGTTCTTTGCGAAAATGGATGGAGGAGATTTTAACTAAAACTGACAGAAATCGGATAGTAAAACGAACCGATATCGCTGTAGTGTGTACTGGGCTTAAAATCGATGCATTAAAAACAGGGTTACAAACGAAAAACAAAAAATCATAAAGAAAAAAAAGTTCACAATCACCCATCCAGTAACTTCAGTCCTTTACGTTCTTCATTAGGCCTTCCACAAAAAATGCCGCCCTTCCCCGACGGGGATGAGGTAGGACAATTAAGGTACATATGGAATGAGGTATAACAGAGCTAGAATAAGTGATCGAAATTCGATTCCCAATATGCTTCAAAGTGTGTTCAAGATCACCCATCTGGTAACTTCAGTCCTTTTAGGTCTTTCAATTGATTAATTGATTAATTAAAATCAATTTAAATTAATTAATCAATTAAGTGATTAATTGATTAATTAATTATTTTTTTTAAATTTTTAGGCCTCCCCGACGAAATCGCCGACCTTCCCCGACGGGGGGGGGGGCATGCCCCCCCCCCCGCTGGGGCCACCCCTGCAATGTGGAAACTATGCTCTTAAAACTAGTCAGTCGTCACCAAGACAAGGCAGTCTTGTCGAAATAAGCCGCTTCGGAAAGTGTGGACGGGTCTTAAAGTTTTTTGCATCAAAAATCTTACACCGGTAGGCGTATGACACGGTGTTTCAGTAGCACCAGTGGGTAACAGCCAACCCTCCTTCCCCCCCCCCCTCCCCCCTCGATCTGTGATTGTCCTGCAGTAAATTGAAGTGTGCTCTGACCAATTCATAGATTTATTTTACAATCTTTCATTTCAAATGGTTTCTAACTTACAGGAATTTTGCACAAATCTTTCGCAAGCAATCACATTTTTCGTTGTGATTCTGTTTACCTATCTTCCCCTTCCCTGAGGCACACAATGGTGTAGCTTTAAAGGGCAGGCGCCTCTGAAAAAAGGGAAGAATTCAGAGATTTGCATTTGTGACAATAGTCTACCGTGTGGTTTTGACAACTCAAGAAACTCCGAAATTCCAAATTCTCTCCAATAAAAGCTCGATATTCGTCATAATTTGTTTCAAAAAGAGCCAAATTTTCCGTGCCTTTCGCTCCCCACAAATTACAATTCCTTACCAGAAGGGCTCGCTCATACTTTTAGTTTGGTAAAGAGCCTCATTTTGTAGGCGTTGGATAACACTATGTAGCAAAAACGTTCATCGGTCGCCGCTCAATCTGAGATTTGCCAATAGAAAATGCGAATTCTTCAGTAATCCCCCAACTTTTCAATTTTTTTTTCAAGGAACCCACAATCCAAACTTTTCTGCAATGCAACCTCCATATTTTCAAATATTTGAAAAAGGGGCAATATTTCAGAGCGCCGCAAATTACGTCCCTAGTAAAGTGGTGTTCACACTGAAATAATCGTACAATTTGCATGCTTGCCAATCATGCCCTTCCCGCAAAAAACTTTTAGCTACACCCCTGAAGATACCTTACCAGAACAGTAGAAAAATTAGGCCGTGCCCCCCTTTCCACTTTGAAAATAGAATCGACGCCCCTGCATATATATATTTAAAGGGCAAAAGGACATTCTAACGATTGCTGGCAAATTTAGCGTAGAATTCTAAAAAATACTCTGCATGACTTAGTAATGCAGTTTGAAAAACTGTCTCGAAAGACAAGGCGCTTACCCGAGATCATGGGTGTACGGACCCTGAGTTGAGAAAAGAAAGGGAAGTTTTCGTGATACTGTGCCCCGAATTAAACTACTGCATGCACTCTCTTCAATTTTAAGAATTAAGAGAGAAATGAAAACGCAACCCCAATAAATGCGACAGTCCGCTTTGACAAATTCTAAATTGAAGTTTGGGGCGAGTACCTTGCCTTAAGTTCATATACACTTCAAGTACTCCCTACTCACCTCTACGTCAGACGGGGATACCGTGTGCATTCCTTCAAGTTACAATAGGGCCTACTCAGCCCACCGACTGACCGATCTACTCATGGCCAGTGAAATGCTGTACGTAATGTTATTGTTAACTAGCAGACTAGGACTTATGACTGGTCGTTTCGCGCTTCAGAGTTCAACCTTTTCACCGTCTTTACATTAATTTTGAGAATAACTATAAAAAATAATTGCATATTTTCAGCCTTTTAATTTTTTTTTTTAAAAAGGGGGTAGTTTGCAGCTTACCTGGTCACTCGGGGAGGGGGCGACTTTGTCAGGAATGAGAACTATCCTAGGGGTTGACTTTGTTGGCTCGAACGGTGAGTTTGTGAAGGACGACTTGACTCCTTACCTACATACATGTACACATAAATATCGTGTACGAAGGATCAAGAAATCGTCGTAAGAAGTTTTTCCGTCATCAGTTGAAAATTTCTGTTACATTATCGTCTTTTGAATCCCTTTTTCCAAAATTTGTCGGTGACGAAGGGCTATATAAAAATAAAAATATATAATAAGCCCTATAAATATTGCTTTCTGCAATTGACAATTGAAAAGTTTAAATGACACGTAAGAAAATTTTCTTTCGGTTATGCATGGGTGAGTAGATTCATAATTGTGCAAATAGTGAAAGGCATATTATCCGGAGAAAAAATTCATTGACTTCGAAAAGTGAAGAAAAATTTTCTCTTCAGGAGGTGAAACTGCGTCTCTATGAGCATGTAGCGTTATGAGGAGGGGCACTGATTTTTAAAATGTTTTTCTTCAGGTTAGGTAAGTTAAAGGAATTCTATGATGTAACCGCGACACAGGCTCATTAATTTGACATTTCATTCGATTTGTCATGATTATTACGTTGCTACCGGGAATATTCAGAAACATTGCTAGCTATAACCTTAATGAATGGTGTAGGGCTACTCTAGATCTACACAGGAAGAGGCTGATATTAAAAAATTCCAACACTATCAAATTTCAAGGACAAACAGTGCATTAAATGATCATGAAGAAAGTAAAGGACTTTGAAGCAATATACCCACATTACATATTATTCTCTTGCTTGGTTGAGAAGTGGGACAAGGTATTTTATTAACAAAGATTTTTCCAATCTTTAAAACGAACTCTCTTTAGTTTGGAAAAAAGATGTCGCAACAGAAGATTAAAGGACATGGTCAGAAATACATTTGTCTTTTGTATGAGACTCAGTAGTAAAAAACAACCAGAATAAACCTTTAAAGGACTTATCTTATAACCGTGACCCCAAAGAGTTCCAATTTTCCAAACCAGCCACAGAATTTTTAAATTCATTTAGAAACAATTTCAGTTTTAGGGTGAGTACGCAAAACCTAAATGTGTAATGAAAACACCAGTGACGTAGCCACGGGGTGTTTATGGGGATTAGAAAACCCGCCCCCGCCCCCCATGACCCAGCCTTGCAATGCAAAAACACCTAAAATAGCGGGTTTTTGCTCTATCCTTAGACTTTGCCCTCATGTTGTGCCCCAAACCCCCATGACACCCCACCCCCATGACACAATCCTGGCTACGCCAGTGCAAAACACTCTCAATACAATATAAGTTGTGAAATATGAACCACAGTAATCTGCGCTTTTTAACTTGCTGTCAGTCAAAGAACTGTGCCAACTGAGAACTTCTGTGGACTACTACAAAACTTTTAATGTAGAGTGAGAGTTCACTACCTTTCAGCTTATACTTCTCAAAGTAGAAGGTCTATAAAGTGAGACGAACGCTGACGTAATGTGACAAAATTGTTCAAGTTATGTTTTCTAATTTTCACAGATGTAAACCTGGAGTTGCTGCATAAAACCGACTACTTACAGAATGCCGAAATCTTTATTGCATACATGGTAATGGAAGACCTTACACTCGACGAAGAATTGTCATGTGACATGAAACAAACGGTTGCAATAAACTCAAGTCACTTGTTCATCACAGCGCCATTTGTTTCTGGTGAACGTCATGGTATGCTTATACTCGACCATTTCACTGATTCCAAGAAACAGACATTCTTTCCATACAGCACAAACTACTCAAGTGTAAGGAAAATCGACACTATCGAAGAGGCAGATAATGGAACAATTACATTACGAAAAGGAAATGATATTATGATCATAAATATTCAAAACAACCTAACTTGCCATCGCAATGAAGTGAAACAAATGCGAGAAGACATGGATGAAGTCGTCGGCAAGCTGGTAACTTCAACTGATTATCCTAGTACTTTTGATTGGGGTTGCGACATTCTTGGAGATGGCGTAAGTTTCTGTGAAACAATTAAGAAGAACCAATGTGGCTTGGCCAGGGCTGGTTCTAACGTATGCATTGAGATGACTACGAGTAAGTCCAAGCGTTGTCCAGCTTCCATGGAAATACAATCAATGTCTGGTATCTTTCAAGACGCGTTACCCTATATTTCTTCCCCATCATCTAGCTTTGAAGCTTTTGGGGTTGACAGGGTTCACGGAGCTAATATCGTATTTCCGTGTTTCACATCTAATTAAACCTACATGTAGTAATATACCGCTTACATTATAAGGTTGATATGCCTTTGTTGATATTGTGGTGGGATGGTATTAAGTTTGCAGGTGAAGGGAAGATCTATTAAAATATGATTGAGCCTCTTATGCCCCTGTGCATATGTAAAATTTTGCGACCTGTACTGTACTGTTAAATATTTACAGGGAGTGTCCTACTACCATGCCAGTACATGTAATAACTGCATGTGACAATGAAGATATATACTTTGGTCATTTGTCTTGCTGTTGTGATTTTTATTTATCTCAATTTTTATTCATCTCAAATTAGAGCTTTGGTCGACACCTGAATTTACAGTAGAATTTATGAGACTCAAGAGTCCCCCCAACCCCCCCCCCTTTACGCCATGTCCCCTGGGAAAATTGAAAAAAGGACAATATGTTAGAGTAGAACTTCAAAGCCTGGAGATATTCATCGGGGTTCCCTGGTCAAAGGAAAGAGAAAAACAGAGAAGGGGAATTAACCAATACGGAGGAAAAGAAATCTTGTATAAAAGAACTTTATTCATTTCTGCGAATAATGCATTATCTATTAAGGTGACTTCTAATGAGACAAAAACTACATCGTTCAAAATCAGCTGAATGTTTGATCACAGGTAAACCAGAGAGCGGTGGGCGTGATCTTGAATGGATTAGCAAGCCCGGGCTGCACGTATCAGCACTGCCTATAGCACCATACGACCGCTCACGAAAGCTGGAGCCTCGAATGTCTTTCCTCGCTCACGGGGAGCTCTTAGCTGGCGTAGCTACCTGAAAACTTTGCCGCTTTGATAAGGCTCCATGTAACATGGGTCCGTCCTCTCTTCAGGCATTTACAGGCTCATGCGCTTGAAAATTTGAATTTTTAAAATAAAGAGGTTTTCATATGAGAAATGGTCACATGTCATCCATCCCAAATTTTTAATAAACTCCTTTAAACTTCGTTTGCACTTTGTTATGTTTTTGATTCCTTGCCGAAGGCAGGCAAGGAATCTATGCGATGGTGATGTCGTGTGTGTGTATGTGTGTGTGCGACGCCTGCTTGTAAACACGATATCGCAAGAAGCGTAACCCCCAGGGATCTCAAACTTGGCATGTAGAATGTCCACATTGAGTGGATGGTCCCTTTTTTTTTGGTACAGATCAAAGGTCATTTGGGGTCACCAGAGGTCAAAGTGTAAATACCTTGGAAATTGCTTGTAAACACAATATCTCCAGAAGGAAAAATGTGAGCAATCTCATACGTACCATGCTGATTATCCATATTAAGTTGATGGTCCCTATTGTTTTTGATGGAGGTCAAAGGTCATTTGGGGTCACCAGAGGAAAAAAGGTCAAAACCTTGTAAACACTGTATCTCAAGAAGGGAAAATGTGAGGAATCTCATACATAGCAGGTGGATTGCCCATATTAAGTAGATGATCACTATTATTTTTGGTGGAGGTCAAAGGTTATTTGGGGTCATCAGAGATGAAAAGCTCAAAAACTTGTAAACACCATATGTCAAGAAAGGTAACTGCCAGGAATCTCATATTTACCAAGTGGATTGTCCATATTGAGTAGATGACCCCTATTGTTTTTATTGGATGTCAAAGGTCATTTGGGGTCATCAGAGTTCAAAACATCTAAACCTTGCAAACACTACATCTCAAAAGAGTATAACTGTTGAAGTAAATATCCATGAGTGGTAAGGGTGAAAGGGTATGAATAATTTGGCATGGGTAATGTAATAGGCATAGGTATATAATTTTTTTGGAACAGTTCATTAACTTCACTATGTGAATTCTTTAGTGAGGTAATTTTGAAAATGTATTTGTAAAGTACTGAAGCAAACTCATAGGAAGAAGGTCTTAGGTGCACAAAAAGGCACATCACGTGGTAGTTACTGTACAGTATGTTGATTCTGGCATGAAATTGTACCCTGTTATTACATTAAGTTCCAAGTATTAATACATGAAAAGTGGGCAGAGCAAAATATAAAATCTTAAAAGGCAAAATGTGTTCATCAGGCTAGCATACATGCTTCAATGCTCATGGGTATGCTGATTTTGCAGCCACAAGTAAACAGATTTTCATGAAACTGATGTGGAACATGTGAGTTTAAACAGTCTGTATAAGGGTCATTTAGGGACATAGTCTGAAAATATTAGAAGATGCGACCCCATCGTTTTCCCTATGGCACTGAATCTTATAACAGAGAAGATATGTGGGATAGAAATCATAATTATATTCCTAACTTTGATGCGAGAAACGCTACTACTATACCATCTCAGATTCCCAATGGTATTGTAGATGGTATCCTGGAGGCAGGGAGAAACTTTCCCGACCCTAGGGCTATTAAAATTGTATCTATGAACAGGGTGTTAAACTCCTCTCTGTGTTCTTGCGTCAAGATTCCCAACACATGTGCCTTACCACAAGAATACAGGTACTATGAAAGTTACAGGCCCAGAAAAACCGATGCAGCAATTCAAGAAATATTTCACAACTATCAAACAGTCGTAGACCAATCTTTGGGCTTCAATGAAATGCCAATGTGGCGATTTTTTAACGTCGAAACGGTTGGCTATTGTGAAATAATGGGAATACGCTCTCCCTTTACCAGACCCGTTACTGAAATTTTGGGACAACTGTGTTTGGAGGAGGGGAGATTTGACCCTCTCAACGTGTTAAAGGCACAAAGTGGGGATGACATTGAACACGGGTTAATTTCCCCGGATTCAATAAACGATGAACAATACAATTATGTAAAGGACATTTTAATAATGTCTTCCAACTCCATCAAACCTGGTGTGAGTGAAATTACTGCAATAGACGGGTTTGAAGATTACTACAGCATAATGTGTGATGGATTACCCACAGAGTGTTCTTCCAATTCGAGGTTCGAAAGGCAATACTCGTGGGAAATTATTTTATATAATGAAGACGAGGAACTGGCTACTGCTGTTATTCGTTATCTGATCAAATCTGGAAAGTTTTGGGACCTAGAAATTTTTAGCAACTCGAGCGGGGAATTAGCAACAGAATTGGTATTATTGAGAGAAGGGGTATGGACCCACGCGAGTCGAGCTACACATTTAAACATAACGGTACAAAATAATACAGGGATTGCTGTTCTTATCGACAAGAAATTTTTCCATCAATTTCAATTTATTCGATGTGGATGGGGAGGTGAAGTGTATGCCCCAGAATTGATAAGCGAGAGAACACTTGATCGTAGGTTAACCTCCCAAATATGTGACGATACTGACGTCGATTTCATTTGATGTTTTAAATAAAATGCAAACGGAATTTGAACAGGTAAACGATGAGGCATTAATCTGTGACGATTACCATGTCACAAGGACAAATCTGAACAGACACGGGCTGTACGGGTGGTGCAACTTTGATGAAAATAAAAGAAAAAACAGGCTTACAAGATCTATTACAACCGACGATCAATTGATGGCGTGCAAAGTTATATTTCCACATCATAAAGATATTATGCACATTGAATCTCTTAACCAACTTACATTCGAGTGTGCGGAGAAACCAATCAATTATAAACCCATGGTCGATGCCTTTTTTACAGACAATATACTTACGGTTGGTTGTGTGTACCCCGACTACCTGGAGGATAACATATGTAATTTAAATGAAAAAGATAACTTTGTTGCAATGATATTACATCTTGACAGCAGCTTCGAGTCCCGTAAATCAGTTGTGGTGGGCGTGGCCAGTTACACTGGTGTCTGTGAGATACCAGGCTTTTTAGGCGGTTTTAGCTGGGGACTCGAAAATGCCCAATGTCACATGGCATCTGGTAGGGGAATATTTACCCTGGATATAAACGGTCCAAATCTGTACAATTCTTTGTCAGGTATGGTAGGTGCTAAGGTTTTTATCTCTTGTGCTAAAGCGACGGATATCGTAACTCGATTAGACATGAATTCCACTAATGGTATTGGTAAAATTATGACCAGAAATGTTAAAGAAGTACATTTAAGCGATTGGTTCCAGCATATGAATCAATTAAAAATGACCGAAGAAGAACTAAACAGAGTCGTGACTGTTAAACACAACCCTTCTTTACGTGCGACACCGATTAAGCCCTGGACACATGTTTTCTTAATAAACAATGAACACAGTGACCCCACACTTCCAGATTACGAATGTTGTGAAACGACCAAATTTTTCTTCGGTGATACCTTTCTCTATCTTGGGTATGCTGCTGTCGGTATGCTAGCCATTATAACCTTCGTGGCGGTCGCAATATTTTGTTTCTTCTTCCTGTTACTGGCAAAAAAGTCAGAGATGCTAGATGAATAAAAATAAATCCGATGAAATACCTACGGCTCCCGATGCGGGTGTTTTAGTACGGACGAGCAAAGACCGTTCGGTTTATTGATATTTAAGCGACACGGCTTAGAGGTGATGGAAGGGTATATAAATTGAAACAATTTCAGTTGCCAAGTCATAGGCTGGCCTCTTACTTCTCATAATTACCAAGGGTGTTAAAACTAGAGAGAAAAAGGCGTGTTATCCTTTTCCGATTTTATTGCGTCAGGGTTATATAGATATACATAAACTGTAACACAACTAGGGAAGTGTCGTCCCATTGTAATACCAATAGCAAATTTTGAATCTTATAACTGTCTCTGTGTTGAGTTAAACAATGAAATTACTTCTCACAACGTCCAGAGTTTGGCATGGTTATACCAAGTCCCACCTGCTTACCGAGACATGAATTCGTTTATTAAGTTATCACGATATTTAGAAAGTGCTGGTAGGTTAGCTGATACACATAAATCAATGAGCAATTTGAAAATTTGCCTTGAACGAACTGGATTACTTAAATGTGCCAGGATTGTGGAGGAGTATATACAGACTCAAATTAAAGCAGGAAAGTTTGGCACCTCAGAACACGTGGTTCATATTAACTATCCCATCCGTGGAGAAGATATGGCCGGTACAGGTATTTCAAAGCTTGTAGGGATAAAAAAAAACCCATGACAAATCAGTTTATGAATGTATTGGTAAAGGGTCAAAGTGTTGACAAAAGGGGAAATTTCAATTACGTAACAGTACATGAGTATACTAACTACGACGACGACGGCGAGTTTATGCTTTCTGAGGCACAGAGAACAATTCCTGGTGTTTTTACTTATTATTTGAATGGGGATAAAAAAATTGGCTCTAAATCTCACCGATCTTCATTTTAAAGATTTAAAGTTGCGTACAGAGTTAATGAAGGAGGAATTAGATTCATTTGTACCCATCCTGCGACAAACAAACCGACTAGTTATTGAATTTGAAGACAATAAGCACATAGGGTTATTATTTCGCATTCTCTCCATGATTTGTAAAGAAGACGTTCAAAGGGTTGCACGTATGGAAGATTCTCGATTGGTTGTGTACGTAGAGCGGTTTTCCATGGGCTCCACATCGTCTAATATTAACAAGATTTTACTATTGTTCTTGGCAATGACGACCCGTGTACCAGCCCATTTCATTATCAGCAAAAAGATCAGTCCTGGTGCATATTTTACTTTTAAGGGAAATGATCTCCTCAAGAAATACCCCGCGATTGTGGGACCACACAAGGAGATTGTACAAAACTACCTTGAAAAGTTAGAGTATGAATATGAATTTCGTATGAATACGGACACCCAGTATTCCGAGCTCCAGAATCTTATTAAAGAATTGCGCAGTTGTTAACACTTTAAAGGTTTTTATAAGTAGGAGGGAGTGGGGTCATGATGATGTAGTTTTTGATCTTACATATTTATGTACTTTTATCCTAATATCTTTGCTTTTATCTCTTTTAAACGCCACAATTTAAAAGTGTGATTTGTCTATGTAATCACCGCATCGTAATTTACATTTTATATTTACTATTCCTTCCCTTTGCTTTGTATACTGAAGAAACATACCTCTTTGAATCAAACTATACACTATAATA
The DNA here is from genome assembly GCA_037179385.1 of Holothuria scabra. Taxonomy (NCBI): domain Eukaryota; kingdom Metazoa; phylum Echinodermata; class Holothuroidea; order Aspidochirotida; family Holothuriidae; genus Holothuria; species Holothuria scabra. The sequence continues at coordinate 21,698,062 of CM074194.1, read as the reverse complement.
AAAGATAACAAGTATATAAATGTTATTGGGAGTTTTTGTTTTATTTGCCTTTCTCTTTGTATCATTACTTAATTCGATGACTCCCCACGTATATCAAACTTCCAACGACCCGTTCCCAAACCTAACAAGTAAAGAAATACAAAAGCCCACCAAAGGACTGTGATATTTGCTATCCAATAATAAATCGACATAAAAATACTATGAGAGTGTTTTAGCTTAATTTTTTCTGCTTCGTTTATTGCCAACGCACAATTCCCCACAGATGTAGAACTCTTGATGACGTCTTCTCGAGCCTTGAACCGTTGCATGCGTACACTGTGTTTGGGAATGAGACGCCCCCAGTAATCAATGAGGGAGAGGAGAATGACCCAGGCCCAAGATACGATGAGCGCAAATCTCGTTTGACAATTTAGGTACATTTCGTAATCTAAAATGAGTGCGGTCATTCCGTACAAGAATGCCAAGAATAATATCACACCTCCAAGTAAAATGGCCCCTCCTTGACACGTTTTCACAATTTTAGGAGGTGTCGGCTTGGCCACTGTGTGTATGATCCCATTGAGGAAGGTAATGGCGATGCATACCAAAACGCTTATAGCGATAACCGGTATTGGTTCGCGAACGAGTTGGTTATTTGAAAAAGCCACGCTGTCGTAAACGTGTTTCATTGCCTGATAGCTTAAACACGCCGAGCAACACGCTCTATCTCCTTTGCAGTTATGAACGGGACAACTAGATTTCATAGTGATTTCTGAGGGTGCTGTTGCATTGATGTCTGAGAGGGTCATAACACAAAATTTAATGACGTCACATGTCATGAACCTCGTGGTTCCGAAAGGATAGAGATTATCAAAAAAGAACTGAACATAAACCGTACAGGCCAAAGCCAGGAAAATGTGTATTACAACGACTGGCTTAAACATGTTACAGGTGATAAATGGTGTATTGCGGTGGGAAACTAATCGCTTTCGTAACAACAGAGTATTATGGCTCTCATAGACACTCAACCCATTAATAGGATAGGTGAAATTTATAGATCGGGGACCATTTTAGAAGATGTTACCTTTTCCGAAAGATATCTGTTGGAAAATGTCGATAAAAGAAAAAACTCCTTTGGGGATACGAAAGACGTGTTTCTAGAATGTAACCTAGTATGGAGATTTTCGGGGAATGTCGACGAAATATCAAGGCACGGGCTCATGATCGACTCAGGGTTAAGTGTAGCCTCTATCGAGCCTTTCTGGCGGAAGTTTCTTTCACCTCCCTCTGGATGTTACTTCTACTGTCATACTCCCCCTTTGATGCCGGCGCTGATGCATAATGCCACAGAATTGTAGTGCCCGTGACTCACTAAAAATGATACAGTTATAGGTAAGGATACGGTAAACACGTACTTTTCGAATCGAAATGAATAAGGAGGGAAAGCAAATGGCAGAAAAGCCTTGACAAAGGCTAGGTTAAGTGGAGTGGGATACGAAAATAACTTGATCGACACCCGAACTCTGCACAGTATTTTACTGTACGCAGACAGACTCGATCCTAACAGGCCACCTGCGGAAGATATAGACCTCGCACCCCTTGCCAAAATGATATACGGCCTCTCATTCAATAATTCAATGGCGAGAGATTACATAAACGGAGAAAAAAATATTGCTTACGTAGACACCGTGCGTGCTATTACAGAACACATGCCCCCCCAGGGACTGTTAATGGTTGAAGAGGATAGTCTAGATCTGGTCGCTAGCTCGAAAAGGTTCCACGGTAAAATGCTTACAAAGGGGTATGTAAATGACCTCAACCGTGTAACCATGAGAATTCCACTCGCACATACCATAGATCATATGCTTTTAAAATCATTTGCCGGGGACCTTAACATATTTTATGTCATAGGCCCTCATAACGAATTGCTGGTGGGCCCCGGGGCAGGAAATGAAAATACGAAAGCTGCGCCACCTGCCACTGTCATAAAGGGAAGACGTGTCAAAAGCATGGTTAAGCTAACCGGAGACCCCACCAAAGGGGCACGGACCACCGAAACTGACCCCACAACTATTGTGTACGACCAAAAATTGACTGGTGTATTTGTCTTTACAAGATCGACCCAAAGTATTGACCACGTCTTAAATTATATGGCAGCACGAAGTATAGTGCATGTAAACATCTGGCTGATAAATCGTGTAGAACGATAGGGGCTATTCCTTTGGGAACCATTTGTAGAGACGAGAACAGATACGTTGTAACCACAAACAAAGCGGGGACAGAATCTCTGTTGCTAAGCAACTTTTATTTTTCAAAGGGATCCCATTGGAAATATCGTGACTTTTTCTACGAAAAAAATGATTTTTTCGGTACGGATACCAAAAATATCGGGGACAGAGTATCTGTGGTCAACACCAATTATCAAGCCGATCCGAAGACTCTCCTTGCGTTGAATAATAAATCCACTTTGACATCCAAACCCCGAAAGAGAAATGAAAAGGAAAACACTGATAAAATTTTCTTTGGCAACAAACCTCCAGAAATAAATATTCGGGAGAGAGAAGGTGAAAGAGAAAGAAAAGAAGAAGATGAAGACCGATTGCCGTTACCGTTAATATTTACCCCCAGCACTTCTCGGGAAAAAAATACTTTATCCCAGAAATCTAAAAAACGTCAAGGAGCTAAAGACTTAAGGGAAACTTTCAAGCGTGCGGGAAAAGTACAGAGAACCACACTTTTGGAAGAAGACGACTCAGACAGAATACTACTCTAAGTAGACACAAATGGGGAAGGAAACTATGAGGTATGGTCGGTTGCTTAAAAAGAACAGAACGGTTTCCAGACACATTATGAAACAAATCGAACGAATTCATAAGGCAAAAGAAGTACGTCGTCAACTTAAAAGTAATGAACCGGATGTGAAAAATCAGACTCAAGTGTTTTTAACTCCTACCGGATATTTAAATCCCATGATTAACAAGGACAGTGTACATACAACAGTTCACATACTACCCAATGTAGTGTATGCAACTCGCATGAATGATAACACCGTAATGCGCTGTGTCCAAAAAGCAGACCAGTTTCCTCTTGCTTCATTTAACAAAGAGTTGGTAACATCCCCCAATTTTTTAAACAACTATTTCATACCAAACCTAGACACGATCATGCTTACGGATAAACGAGATTTACTTCATCTTATTGGGGTGTGTGACGACCCACGATGGGGGGCTATTTTACAAGGCACGAGCTCAATTTTGGCAGATGTTCCCGGCAAAGTCACAAAAAGGTACTTAGATAGCCAAGGGGAAGGAGGTACACGGCTGGTATCTATACGTACATTCTTCTCCATTCCATTAGATAAAAATTGCGACTTAGGACCAGACCTTTATCTCATACACAAACTACTCTCAGGGAGTGCCAATTTTATAACCCCTTCAAACGCAAAAAAAAAAAAAAAAAAAACCCTCGATGTCCTTAAATTCGCAATAGAAACCGATCTAGATAAACAACTAGTTTTCACACAAAATGCAGAACAGGTCACCAAACTCGAAGTTAAGCAACGAAAGTTATCTAACCAGACGAATGTTGGAAATACGTTACCGCCATTTATAGATTGTGACGTAAGACAAGACTTTATAAGAGCGACTGCTATAGGAGATTTGGATCCGGAACAAGTAGCGTGTGTATCATTCGTTATGTTATTACCTCATGTGGATGCGGAGACTTTAGACAGCTATGAACAATCATTAGATAATTTAGAAGCGCTGGTGAGTGCTAAAAAATACTTTGCGTTTTAAAGACAGATTAAACAAAAGATATTATGATAACCCGACATCTTAAGTTAAGAATGTCGTGACGATGAACATAAAGCATGGTAATACCGTGTAAAGGATCAGTATGCAGAGCATTAGTACCAGTAGTCAACAAATTGATGTGTTCAGTGGAGGTTTAAAACATGGTGGAGTATTACCAACATGCTTCGAGGTGGAGCAGCAAAAGAACAATTTCAAAGTCAAAGCTCAAAATACGTCAAGATCATCATCCAGTGTCTACCAAGACACTCTCCACTTTACGTCTATTGTTAGTAACTCGAGGCATAGGGAACCTGCGGATATCAAGGAGGTAACAGGATGGTACAAATTGGTTAGAGAAATACTTTGCTGCTACGGATTCAATTTTAACGCCTGGAATTGTAGAGCAGTATCAAGAAACACTAGAAAAGACGTTGACCGCATTGTTTTCTCTCATAGTACATGAGTGCATTTATTGGACAAATACAGGATATACTCTATAACTTTAGTTCGTGGTTTCTAGGAACAAACTCGTGTGACTTAAGGAGGATGTCGTGCTCATTGTGTTTGTGTCGGATGAAATTCCTAATAGGGTAAAGAATGCGAAATGTTCTCCCTCTTCAAGCATTTCTGAACCTGGATTGGGTAGTAGCCTACCATAATTTAATCAAGTAAAACTTAGTAAAAGTTTTACTTACCGAATCTCCGTACTACAAAGCTGGTGGTGTTATGATTGTTGCGCATACGTTGAGACTATAGCACGGTACAAGCGGTGAGGGCTTCCGACCCAGGTTCTCGAGTTCGAATCCTTGCTATGCATGTTGTGCTTTTGGTTCTTTTCCTTTCTTTTTTAAAAGATATTTTCTGTTTTGTGTGTGTTTATTCAATATTGAAATGTAAAATGTCTGAAAGATGGCGACTTCAGAGATTTTGCTTCGAGAGTTCAGTTTTGTTTGGATTCTGTGTCAGGGAAGGATGTTTTTTCTGTTTTGAAGGAGAGTGGAATTGATCCGAGTCTTCATTTGACGGCAGTGCAGAATTTACCAGGAAAATTATGGGACATTACATTCAAGACCGTTGAATTAAAGAAGAGGTTCTGGCCCACGTTGTCTGCTGGAAATGGCTATACAGTAAGCTCATATACTAGTTCTGCGACTATTGTTAATGTACTTCACGTTCCATTTGAACTGGAGGATAACGTTGTAAGATTCGTGTTGGGGCGTTATGGTAAGGTTGTTGTGGCCGATTTAAGACTCTTCCTGACTATCCCACAGTCTATAATGGGATTAGACAATATCAAATTGAAATTAAGGAACACATACCGGCCTGTCTCAGACTAGGTGGCAGAAACTGTTGGGTGCTATACTGGGGACAACCTCGTACTTGTATGAAGTGTGGCGTTGTAGGTCATGAAGCCAAGGAATGCAACCAGCCAAAATGTTTCAGATGTCAAGCTCTGGGCCACACAACCGATGATTGTGTCGATGATGTAGTTTGCACCACGTGTAGCAAGCCCGGTCATACTTTTCGAAATTGCCCCGTATCCTTTTCCAGTAAATTTAAACTTTCATCAACATGGGTGAACGGGGAGGCGTCGCTTGCTGACCTAGATTCTATGGATGTAGAGGACGTGGAGGCGTCAGAGCGGGGAATCCCACCTTCTGCCACAGATACCAATGTTGACCAGGAAAACAGTGCTGAACCAGTAACTATTCCAGACACGCAAGATCCTTCAATAATGGAATCCGTCAATGAAGTTAATACTCAGGAGGATATTTTTGAAAGTGATGCTGTTGCCGAAATGGTAGCATCAGCCCCCCTTAACTGGGCTGAGGCAGATGAAAAGGATGACAAAATGGCAAAGGTAAACGATCATAACTTGAAGGAAGAAGGTCCAGTGTCTGAGAAAGCCCGATCTCAACCTTCCGTTCTTAAGGATAAAGTCACAAAAGTCAATAACCAAATCAGTTCTTCACAACCCGTGTCACGCCAGGAACGTAGCAAGCGGAAAAGTTTATCGCCGCCAGCCCCAATCAAACGTGTAGGGCGATCAAGAGGCAGGTCCAGAGCTCGTTTCTTCGTGGAGGACCCGAAGGACACAGTTAAAATGACGCAGGTTTACATTGAAGAAGAGCTGTGGCATTCATGCTATGTGAAAGATTGTAAAGAGGTTTTCTCAAAATACTCCTCCTTGAGAGAACATGTACAAGTTGTTCATCCGGAATTTAAGCATCGGGGTTACTCCTGCTTATTGAAAAGTTGCAAGAACGTGTTTACTACCCCGCAAGATTGGATCTGGCATGTTGCTTGTGAACACCCTGATTTTGTTGCCAAACATGACGTGGAATTTTTTGATCGGTATTTTTTGAAAAGGTTTTTGGAGTAATGGAATTTCATTCTGTTTTTATCATCATCATCATCGTCATGTTTGCTTTGTCTATCGCGACCTATAATGTTAACGGGTTACGAGATCCCAAGAAGTGTTCTCAAGTGGTTCAATGGGGCAAGATATATAATGTAGATATTTTGCTTCTGCAAGAAACTTTCTTGTCTTCCAGTGATGACTTGAAAATCTTTAAAGAGAAATGGGGCGGCCCTGTTTTTTACTCCCCAAGTTGCTCAAATAGGTCGGGTGGGGTTGTCATTGCTATTAAAGATACCCTTAATTGTGCAATATCGGATATTAGGAAGGATACTTCTGGTCGTTGCATCTCCGTCCTGTGTACCACAGCTGATACTTCCTTTCGTGTGTGCAATATCTATGCTCCAAATAGTTCTTCAGAAAGGAAGGTTTTTTTCAGTGAGTTATATATGTATACAAGAGGCGGTTATCCAGTTATATTAGGCGGTGATTTTAACTGTGTAGTTGACCCCCTTGACCGCTCCAGTACAACAGCCAATCCAAATTCTTTCTCTGGTTGTGATGAAATCGAGGATCTTGTCTCGCAGTATAATTTGATTGACTGTTACAGGGCCCATTATCCCAGTACCCCCGGCCATACCTGGGTTCGTGGTACCAGTAGCTCGAGGTTAGATAGACTGTATCTGCCGGCGAATTTTGCCATTTTCAAGGTCGACACCGTTCCCCTCCCCATTTCTGATCATAACCCTGTTTATGTAAATTTCAGACTGACAGGTATTCCCAAGAGAGGGAAAGGCTATTGGAAGTATAATTCGTCACTTAACCAAGACGAGGTTTTTGTTCATGATTTAAGATACCAGTATAGACTATGGTCAACTCTGAAACCTGCCTTCAGTTCTACTACGGATTGGTGGGAAAATATTAAATCAAGAATAAAGGAGCTTGCCATACGGCACGGAATCCGTATTGCTCGAGAAAAAAGACTCCAACTTGAGAAATTACAGAAAGTGATTTCGGACTCTAACTCTGAGGAGATCGAAAGCATTTTAAATGCTGAAGTTCAAGGTGCTTTCATTCGTTCTAGGGCCAACTATCTAGAGGAAGGGGAAAAACTTAGTGCCTTCTTTTTTAGGCAAGAAAAGTACCGTGCTGAGCAAAAAGTGATCAAGACCATTCGGGACAAGAATGGTAATGTTGTGCATAAAAATAATGAAATTATGTCCGTTTTTCACAATTTTTACAGCCATCTTTTCTCTGAGACGTGTAGTTATAATGATTCTTTGCAAGATCAATTTGTTAATTGTTTAAGAAGGTCACTTTCTGAGGATGATAAAACTCGTTTGGATCATCCCATTAATTTAGAAGAGGTTAAAAAGGCAATTTGTTTGGCTGCTAAAAATAAGGCCCCTGGAAGTGATGGTCTTTCGTATGAGTTCTATGCAAATTTTGCAGATATGTTAAGCCTTGATTTAACTATTGTTTTAACGACATATTTGATATTGGCAGGTTGTCTAAGAGTCAGCGCACTGGCATTGTTACCCTTCTGCCTAAAAAAGGGGATAAAATGGATCCTACCAATTGGCGACCTATCAGTTTATTGAATGCTGACTATAAACTTCTTGCAAAGATACTGCAGCACAGACTAAGCAAAGTTATGCCAATGATTGTTAACGAGCAACAGGCTTGTTCTGTGCCGGGAAGATCCATACATAGCAATCTTTTGTTAATCAGAGACATCATTGATTATTCTGCTATAAAGAACAGTCCCTGTGCTCTTGTATCCATAGATCAGGAAAAAGCTTTCGATCGAGTAAATTGGAATTTCTTAGCAAAGGTTCTGCAGAAACTTAATTTTGGCGATAACTTCCGCAAGTGGGTTTCTATTTTGTATAAAGACATTTTCAGCCATCTTCTTATTAATGGGAGCCTCTCTGATCCTGTTTGCATCGAGCGAGGGGTGAGACAAGGATGTCCCTTGTCTCCTTCTCTTTATGTTTTGTTTATTGAACCCATTGCTTGCTATATTAATCAATGTGACAATATTTGTGGTTTTATCATCCCTGGTGGAAATGTCCATGTAAAATTTTTACAATATGCTGATGATGCAACTTGTGTGGCTACCAGTATTTCTGACATCGAAATGTATTTTAAGGTATTTAATTTGTTTCAGTCAGCCACCGGGGCATCAATTAATATGAGAAAGACCAAAGGTTTAAAGCTTGGAAGATTTGCTTCCCACCCCTTACTGAATAACATTGAATGGGGCACTACGATTAGGATCACCGGGGTTGTGTTTGGATCCGACAAAGCAGTTCATTCTAACTGGGAGGAGAAAGTTAAGTCTGTTGAAAGGCGTCTCAAATTGTGGAGAAACAGACATCTAACCTTACTTGGTAAGGTGCTAGTTATAAACACAGTAATTTACCCGTTGTTCTATTTCGTTGCTCCCGTTTTTCATGTCCCCGAAAGTGTCGAAAAGGCCGTAAACAAGATTGTTTTTGCTTTTGTGTGGGGGGTGAAAAAGCCTGATCTCGTATCTAGGATGGTCATTACATTAGGAACAAGGGATGGCGGTCTCGGTTTGGATAACCTTAGACTAAAGGTAGATGCTTTGCTGGTGAAACCTCTTCTTAAAATACTTGTTGATGATACCCCAGTTCACCTCACTCTGACACTTTTCTTCGTAGCGAAACAACTCAGAAGATACTATCCTCATGTGTGGTCTAACATGCGGCCAAATTCTCATGTGTGTACCTCTACATTAATCAAAGCTTGTGATATAATTAAAAAGCTGTACAGTTTGGAAAATGATTTTGCGAATAATGTATTTAGAGTCAAAGACATTTATAAGAGGATGCACCCTTCTGACGTTCGAATTATAGCCGTAAGGGACCATCCATCCTATCCCTGGAATGAGATCTGGCAATTGTCTTTTCACAATGTACTTGATAATAAGCTTAAAGATTTTCAGTGGCGTTTAGCCCATGGTATTCTATACACGGGGCAACGGATTAATAAGTGGGGCATGGGTAACGGTGTTTGCCCCTTTGAAGTTTGCACCGAAATTGAAACGGTTTCCCACTTACTTTGGGATTGCCCAAAGATACAACCTATTTTAAAATGGGTTAAGAGAGTCTATGATGATGTGACCAACGGGCTTCCTCATCCACGCCTCGTGGAAAACTTCTTTTTATATGGCTTCCCCCGCAACAGTATTGAAAAATCGGTGTTTAGCAAAGTTTGGTATGTGTTTTGTATTACAAAGTTTATTCTGTGGAAATCTAGGTGTCTTCAGGTGTTTGAATCTAAGTATCAATCTGCTCCAACAATCCTTTCTATAATTATAACAGAGATCAAGACAAGGGTCGCAGCTGATCACAAACGTTTCACTAAAACTAAGTTCGATAAGGTTTGGGTGGGTAATAACTCTTTTGTTATCGTGAGAGACAAAAAGCTGAAATTTCGTCTGTAACATTTTTGTTTGTGATATGTGATTATTTGTATTAAGTTATTCTTGCTTGATCCCCTGTGGGATTTGATTGGTACTATGAAATGTGTGTAAAATTGTATAAACATGTAAATATTTTAGCTCTGTAAAAATTAATTAACTAAGCTGTAAATACTTGTAAATATTAAAGTTACTTTCCAAAGATGGGAATAAAGTTCTTCTTAAAAAAAAAAAAAAAAATGTACAGTTGAAATTAAGTGTGTTTAGTTTAATTAATTACTTGTAAATATTATATTTATTTGTCAAAACTTTGTGTATATGTTTGTATATTTGTATTTGAAGACAGAAATAAACGGTTCTTTAAAAAAAGTCTGCTTTTGCTTTCCTGTTTTATGTTGATACCAAACATGCAAAAGGTGGATCGACCTCACGGAAATCAACACACTTCTCTCTGGATTCTCACTGTAGTTCTCCACACTGCCGATTCGCGAATAGAAATATCTCGCATTCAAGGGAGCCGTGACATGTTAAGATTTTAATGCGTGGAAGGTACTGTCAAGGAAGTATCCACTCCTTATAATACTAATGACGGGGATTATTAAGGAAACGGATGATGTAAACGTAACGTGTCATCACAGAATCAATTATTGTTCTGGATATGACGAGGTCTATACGAAAGTGGTATGGGGTTATGTTGATACCATTCACCTGTATACATTAGTTAGTAGTATCATCATCAACTTTGATGATAAAGCGATGACCTATTGGGAGGTAAAAAGAAAAGTTGATGAGTTTTGTAACTTTACTATTACCCTCGGGGAAGAAGAAAGATACATAATTATATATGTTTGAGTAATCACGGTTAGCCACAAGAGGAATTTGGTGGGACTAATAAGAAAAAATTCAATGCAGAATGATCATTACTTACTTTGCGAACACAGGGCACAAAACTGGTTCTTTTGGCCTTTTTTCCTAGAGATTAATTCCATGGTAGGGGAAGGGGTTATAATACAGGTATATTGGGGACATTAGCATTTTGGTGTATTTTCTGTACTTTGCTTTAAGTATATTCAGTATTAGCAAGGTCTGTGCCGGCTGTGCGAATTTTGCAATGTATAAAATACGGATACAAAGGAATGTTATTCAATATTATTTTATTTTTTTCTCAAAGGTTTCCAACACATTGTACACATTTTTACAAAAACCATCTATGATATGTTCACTGGTTATCTGAGTTAATAAAACAGTTTCTACACTGAGCTTTACAAATTGTTTCGTGTTATCCATATTCTTCGCCAAGTTGACTTTAATTGTGTTAGTATCCCCTGGCATCACGAAATCGCGATAACTCTCAGTCCTAAAAGTATCCATAAAGAGGGTAGCACATCCGGTAACGTCATGCCACATTGATAAAAAAGCAGTCTTCCAAGTAGCATACCCAGAGCGATAGGTGGGATATCTGTAGGAATCTGGAGCAGACATCGAAGAAAAGAAACACGCGTAAAGAGAAAAAATCCAATTGGAATTTGAGTAAAATAATTGGTTATAAAACTCTTTAAACTTGGGGGGTAGTTTTTCGACCAATTCCAAAAAATCCTTTGAAATATATTTAACCCCCTCTGATTCCTCTTCAACAATGGCGACCATGTTGGAACCAAGCCTGACTTCTGTGACGTAATCTCCCGTGCAGACGTCACATCGCACCATTGATTTGGGTGAGTTTTCCATGGCGGTTTTTAGTCCATTATCAGCGATCATTAATGTTAGGTCATCGATGACAACATTATTATTTTTGGATGAAGACAGCGACGAGTTATGACACATCATCGTATTCCAAAAATACAAAAAGTAATGGGACAGTTGACCGTGGGATATTTTTTCCAACAACCATTCTTCAAACAGCGGGTCGGGACCCGAAGCAATGACATCATTTCGAACTTCTTTATAACGTAAGATGCTAAAAATAACAGATGAAATCATCCGTAGATTTTCAAACTGAACTAAGACTAAATTTACTTCGCGATTAAATCTCAGGGGAAATAGTCGTGGCATTACAAGACCTGTACTACATACATCACTGGATGTATACCTCGACAAACCTGTTAAAAAGGTTGAGATCCATTTAACATCAACCCCTTTTAAAGAACGACAAAGGGTTGTGAGAGGCACTGAAGAAATCTTCCCAGGAGTTACAGTTCGATCCATTTTACTAAACTCGTCGGGAACGCGGCTTTGTAGTTGCAATAACTTGAGGCCATTATGGGGGTTGGCAAGGTCCGAAGAGTCGAAATTATCATTAGGGCGAGTGTAAACGAAAACTCCTCTCTCACTCACGTCATAGTGTTGTTTGGTTTTGCACCGTGCAAAAAAATCTTGATTTCCAATAAGTACGTAACACGTATATCTAGCTTGTGTGATATTTTTACGATCTTTATACATTTTAAAGTACGGTAAGGGTTCACTCGTTTCAGTTTTCATGTCCACCCCTTCTCCCCCAACTTTTTTAATAAGGCTTGTAATTTTACACTGACGAGAGTCAGAATATAAGGTGACGTAAGCAATATCAACTAAATCCATTTTGGGGGACGATATGAATTGCGAGCTCTGTAAACAAAAAGTAGGAAATGGTGACGTAAAAGTACTACATTAACATACGACAAGAGTAGGATGTTCTAAAGATTGTTGTCCATCTCTCTCTAATTTATTTGGTTCTAGCAAAGTCGTCTTATCACGCATAGGCTCTTCCTGTATCATTGGTTGGACCCGACATGCCGTCATTAAATCATTGGCGCGGTTATTCTGCTCAAGAAGGACCAGTGTGTCCATCATTACATTCTCCAACTGAGTCGTATTTGTTTCCAGTGGTACAAATTCAGAAAATACAAGGAGTTGAAAGCGCGTTAAGAGTTCTGTTTCTCGAGTTTGTTTCAATTTATTATTTGAAACGGGAAATGAAATAGAGTCATCAAACTCCCTTAATAGCTTATAATCTTCCCATAATTTAACCAGAGAATCAATAGTTCCTGGATTCAACTCTTTATTAGACTTTGCAATTGCGTGTAATATAGCCGTGGCACTTTTTCCCGTAAACCCCATGTCCTGAAACATTGTATGTAGAGCGGTGATGTAAAATTGATTAGACCTATAAATTTGTTCTAATTCCCCCCGGACCTCATTCCACGTTCTTTCACTCCAACCAGTCAACTGGTACAGACGTCGACGGTACCACGTTTTTCTACAGCGTGCTTTGTTTTCTTTCTCTTCCCTACTAAACTTGGCTGCATACCAACCCTGTATTGCTGACATTGCATCGGCCTGGGCTTGATATTGTTGTTCCGCTATCCCAACTAAAAAGTTTAACACACGATTCATTTTTGGGGGGATAGAGTAGGCTACCCAGACACACCAAAATGACAGCAGCTATATTATATAACAAACACGTTACGGCTATTATCAGCTCGTTACACAATTCCAAAAGCCCCGATATGAACTGCCTGAGTTGGTGTGAAGAGTACGTAGATTACTGGTCTGTTAGGGAATACAAAGAGGAAGAAAAATATACTTGTAGTGTTTGCACATTGCTGATGAAAATCCACGACAATCCATACGAAACAAGTGGTCAAACGATTAAAAATGTAGTCACTGTGACGTATCAATTAGCAACACGATTACCGATGTCGCCTGTTTCTATCCTTTTAGTGTGGTATTTTCTTTCTAATAGTTTAAAACTAAAAAAGAGCGACGCTATCAAATATGTCGACCCAAAGGCCATATCTTTTCATTTTATCATTGGGTGCTGCTATTCCACTATGAAACATTCCCCACTTATGGCTGCTCATGTGAGGAGGGCACTACTAAACATTGGCTGGTTTAAGCGTGCAACCGAGGAGGGGAGAGTGGAGGATCAAACCGAGCATAAACGGGTAAGGGAAGGGGACGAAGAGGAAGGGGATGAAGACGAATCAAGGGAGGAGAGTGATATTTCAGAGGATAGTACGGAGGGAGAAGAAGGAGAATCAGAGTCATTGACTGTGGTTAAAACTGAGAAAAAGAACGAGGTTTTGACCCACCTACTTCCCATATCTGAGTTTCTAAGAATGGTGATGAAACAAAAATCTGCTTTGTGTAGGGGTTTTTGTGATACTAAGTCTAACAGTGAATGTATATACGCAAACAACGGAGACCTGACACACTCTATGCAAAGCAAAACCATGCCAGTCGATTCGAGGTTTTTTGATTTCGAGGCTCTGGTTTGAAAAAAATATGGGTATGTACCTTTCATACGAATCGTTCTTAGATTCAGAGCTTTATGCAGCCGGACAACTGGGTATCATGGTTGCAGATTGTAACGGAGAAAGGGCAGAAGCGATCTCAGACATATTGTCTTCGAAAAAAGCCGTAGAGAAAAGTTTTCGCGCCATAGATCCTAAAAATTTGTACTCAAGTAAAAGGCATAAAACCCTGGAGGAAATGGTCATGTCCGGGACATCGACACGAATATCATCTCTCTTTTCAGTTGTGCATTCAGACCTTGGAAAGAAAAGTTCCTCAATTATGTCCCATGAAGAAAAAAATGCCCTTATTGATGAAAAACAGGCTTCTGAGTGGGGAGAAATTTTAACACGAATATCCCACATGTTGAGTATATACGATTTAACTGTTAGGAGAGACGCAATGGATAATAACACTATTGATTATTTTACCATTTGTAAAGATATGACCCACAACTGTCTATGGTGCATGCTCAGTGTTATACCAGAGTTTAGGGTGTTTTTGTTTGATTTAGTAAACATGGCACGGAAAAAAATCAAACAAATCACAATGGCCTCAGAGGCGGGTCTGAAAAAATGTGAAACGCTGCTATTACATAGAATGATCCCAAAAGCTAAACCTAAGAAAAACATTGCCTACGATAAAGAAAAAATACCAGGTAGCCGTACTCCTTACCAACGAGAGAAAAGGGGTTCAGTCTCAGGGGCGGTTATCCGTGGGGGTATCGAAAATCTATCCGCCAAACAACTATTAGAAATGTTTCACGAAGGAGTTCATAATTACGACAAAGAACTCGTCACCGAAATTTGTACCAAGACGGTAAAAGACTACGAATCGTACACCTATGGGTTTGACTCATCCTATATTTCGTGGGATGCTTTTTATAATTCTTTCACAGTGTGGAGTCTACATAAATTTCCTTTGTTGAACGAAATGTTCACAAAAATGATTCCTAAATATTTTGACGACTGGCAGGGGCTAAAAGTTTCTCTCTTTGACCATTTGACACAATCTAAGAAAATGACGTGCGTCACCAATTTGAGAGCCACCGCCCTTGAAACAGATGTGTTCACGCGTATGAACCACACTTGTTTACTACCAATTATTGTAGAAGCGGTAAATACGCTGAAGAGGTTTAGCAAAAAAAAATCAAAGGGCGGAAGAAAATTTTGCTAATAGAAGTCTTAAGGAACATGGTATATTATACCGTATATCAGAAGGATTTCGATGACGGGGGGTGGGGATAAAAGATGAAAAGTTGTTATGGAGTGAGTGATACTCATATTTTCTGGTGGGGTTGGAGTTTTATCCGTTAAATACGAACAGAAGTTCAACACACTAATGTGTACATCTTTTTTATAAAAATAAAACCTGAACCCGCCGATCTTTCTAACTTCATGTCCATCAAGCTTGATGGGAAATATGATACATCTTGTTTAAGAGATTTACCATATGTCTATTTTCAAGAAGAAAATGTTTTGTAACTATTAACGTTTTTAGTTCGTAACAAGTATGTAAGCAAGTTACAAACACGAAAAGCTATATATGGCATTAAGTAAAAGCCAGTTATCGCTTCAGTTTGCTGGCAAAAAGTACATCTTTTATGATGTACGTGAAAAGCCATCCATGCAACTCGATATATGCACCCCTGCAATGAAAATAGTGGGAATCGATTTTCAAATTGGAACGAGTACAAAAATATTAAATGACTTTTTAACCCTGATAGGGCAACAGAAACCGGACTACCATGTTCTTTATAATGTCTTTCCTTCTACATTTGAATTAAAGGAGCTTAAACAATCGGAGCTAAGGGCTAAGCTAAAGATGGAAGAAAAAATGTGTGCTCGAAATAATATGTTTGAAAAATTGTTGGTCGTAGGGACACCACAGTACTTCGCATCGGTTGCGGCTACCATGGGACTTGAACAAAGCCGTGTTTGTGAAAGCAATCCCAAATGCACACTCTATGAGAAAATGATTTACGTTATAGGCACAGCAATCGGCGAAGAGTACCAATCGCTTGACGAACAACATATTCAAAAGATAAAGAATATAAGACGTCAAGATCATTGGATTTTAAACAGAAGTGAACGGGTTGAGTTTAGCACAGGGTGGCAAAATCATATCATCTCTTTACTCTAAACTCTCTATTCTATATCTTGCTCGTGTGGTTGGGCTAACTAGAGACAAAAAAAAAAATGGAAAATGACGAGCTGTCCCTTTTTGATGATTTTGATAATGGTATAGAGGAAGAAGATGGGGAAAATGATACCGATGATGGAGATGATGAGGGTGTAAGGGAAAGGGCTCATCTCGAAATGGCTAAAGAAAAAGAAAATCTCGCTAAACGCTTTTTAGCATATACAATAGCTGATGAAAGAATGAAAGCCAATATAGAAGAATTTATACAATCAAGACAATATAAAAACGTAGAAAGGGCACGTAACCTCATTTCCCAGTGGTCACAATTTATTTTAGAATATTTCCGCACAGAGGGTCAAAACCTGGATAATTTACCCCCCAATTGGTCTACGAGTGAGGTATTTCCCGTGGCCAATATTGCCACTGTTAGGGATGCAGGTACGGGAAAAACCATTTCAATGTGAAATATTCACGGAAACAGACCCGGGATTACTATCACTGGTTCTGTCAATAAATCATCTGATTCGTACTTACGATTACTTAATGAGACAGGGCAACCTTTTGCGTATGATTACCTTAACGGAGATAAGACATGGTTTGTTAATTTGAAATTGCAGTTCCAAGACCCTCAAATGGCTGCGGAATTTAAGGAAAATTTGCCAAGAAACAATGTTTTACAAAACTCATTAAAGAAAATGGCACAGTCTGAGGTCACATGTTCCAACAAAAAAGTCGCTACAGATATTGTTCGGCAACATACAAAAATTTGTTTGAAGGCTGTCTTTAAAATAGCAGTCGAAATGCTCAAGTGCCGTCGGAAAGAATTTTTAAGTTACGGTAAATACAAGTATCGATTAAATGTCGACGACAAAGACAGCCCCTTTTATCAACCCTTGGAGGACACATTCCCCTGGGTAAAGAAATTAGTTATTGCGCAAAAGGAAAAAGTGGACATATTTATCAAAGAAGCTCAATCGCGCGGTATGTCTGAAGAAACCACTCAAGAGCAAGCTAAACGGTTCAAGGCATTTGTTAACAAAGAACACAAAACCGATTCTAAATTAGCAGATCATGAAAGTGTGGCTTCAATTTTGAAAAGAATAACGTTAACCAATAAGGTAAAAAGTCAAGATGAGTTTCGTCGATACGTACTTGCTATAACAGAGGGTCCAATGGAAAATAATTTACCCCCACTTTCTACTTTGAATGAAATTACCCTGACAGAAGAAGATGGAAGAATTCCAGAAATTATGAAAACGCTTCATGCGTTATCATTACATAGAGTATCTAGAACCCACCACTCTGGCACTTTGGTCCAGCTGTATACATTTCTTCAGGACATAACCCGTGCCAATAGAGGTTAAGATATTCTGGTTTCTGATGTAGATACGATTATTAAAACTGTACTTGAACGAGGGGCCGGTCGTAATGAACAGCTAGTAGCGAGGAGAAAACTTGGTGCTGTTCTCACCAATTTCGAGTATTTTAGGTAGTGACCAGCTTTATATGAATACATAATTACATGAACATTTACACATATGTATATATAAGGGAATAAGGGGTTGGTACAAATAAAAAAACATGAAGTGGACGTGTGTGATTATGTTTATGTTGTCTTTAAAAGTTGATAAAATAATGGTAGTTGGAAGTTTTATATATGAATTAAACGGTACTCTGTACAAAAATAGAGATATATCTGAGCACAAGGATGCCCCCATTATCTCTTTCAGTTTAAACGAAGAGTATAGTGATGAAAGTATCACATGTGTCGTAAATCCACCTTATGAAGACTCTATTGCAAATGTTTTTATTTCCGATGTTTCGTCCAATAATTTTTTTTTCAAGTACACTATACCTATGAAATCGATGATACAAACGAGACGTGTAAATATAAGATAAAGAAAGAGTTGCTCTCTAGAAACACCCAGGGTGAAAGAAATACGGTGTCTGATTAATCATTTTCCCAATGCGGTTCAAATTTCATTTGCGTTGGACCACCCCCTTTCGGAACGTGACCTAAGACCCTGGGGTTGTGGATATTCGACCCAAGAAGAGGAAGACTTTTACCACATTTCCATTAGTACCCGACTATATGACGATTACGCAATAAAGGGGTTATTTGACCCCTATGGCCCATACACCGAAACCCCTACTTACCGACTGCGGGTAGTAGCATTACGTGATTTTTCGACAAAAGACTACATCATTCTTGGATGTGAGGTCTTGGGGGAAGATTTCCATCCTATTTTCGTCAACAAAACTTCAGCCGTGGCACACGGGGCTCCCATAAAGCGCATAACCTTTTCGGGTCCCAATGAATTTTACGTCAATGGAGACTTGTACGGTCGCATTAAAAGATACGACACCCACACACAATGCGGGGAACCCAAAGTTAAGTCAAAGTACTATTGGAAAAATGATGTTACCGTTACAGCCCCTACTCATAGTTTTCCTGGGGGAATACGCACAGATTGTTTTCATTGGGAGTCGACCGACATTTGTCTTGGAATTAATTACACGCTGATAGCGCGTGGAGGATATGTTGATATCACTAGGGTATATCCCCCCTCTCATGTGTTCCCCGCCCGAGAAATTGACGACCACTGGTATTTCCCATCCTCGAGGGATGAAGGAGGGGTGTATATAGAAGATTTGGTGGCTCTAGAAACTATTACGAAAAGTAGCTTTCCCGTAGCAACGTTGAACAACGGAAATGAGATTCAACCCACTTCCATTTTCATTATTCAGTGGCTGGAAAGCATTTTAAAGTTGGTAAAGGTATCCGATTATATTAAATTGGTCACTATTACCACTGGTACAGCGGAAGATATTTGCTTTAAATCTGGGGGCGAATCTACCGATTTTTTTGATGTTACATTAATTACGGCTATCAATAGATCATGTCATCATCTTAATTTTTTCCGAACCTCAGTGTTTAGATATAGAAACGATAACGGAAACGTCTCACCTAGAAGATGACAGTTGTTACATTACATTTGGAATTTGTGGGTGGAAAACGAGACCCCGAACAAAAATCCGTGAAAAAAATTATGTACTGCTTCACGGAGGTTTGATGGCTTTAAAAACTACGCACTCCAATTATGTTGATCCTTGCAACAATGGATCTTATGCAGAGGAATCTGTATTTATGTTTCTACAAAAGTGGTGTAAACGGAATCCATTTTGCACCGACTATTCCAATATATATACTTTTGTTCTCAAATCAAACGGTGAATGTGAGTGTGGTCAGGTCCCTAACAGTTGCACCAACGAGTGGGGGAACTCTGGGTCTGTTATTTCCACCGTGGCCATACCCACACGGATGTTGAGAGAAAATGTGCACGTTCCCTCTTTATCTTGTAGTGCCTTTGGAGTCACATCACCACTCGTGGCTTGGAACGCCTTACAGGAAGGGTTTGTTTGCAGACACAATTATGTCAACTATAATTTGCTCCCCCCACCAGAAATGGCAACGTCTATGTGCTCAAACAACAGTCTTTCTTGTGTCAATATAACGTGTGGAGGACTTCCGCCAGAGTGTGAAGCTATACCTCGATACGGGAGTTTTGTGTTTGTAACCTCTCTAGAAGAAGATAACTTCATTGACGCGGGTTACAAAAAATATATCGTTTTTGACTCCAAAACGCTTGGGAACTCGATAAAGGGAGTTGGGTGTCTGTGGGATCCAGACAGAGAGCCGGTGTAACAGAGCAGTATCGCCTCCTGAGTAGTCTCGCCGAGTGGCGAAATCACCCCGTAGTGAAACAACCGCCCGGTTAGAGTACTACCGTAGTGAAACGACCGGTCGGCAAGGTCACCCCGGTAATTGATAGTCTACACGGCAGACATAAATTTCGAAGAAAGTGTGACATGCTATAGGAGAAAGGAGAAACCAATCCTCGCCACGACGAAAAGCGATAGAAGTAAAGTGAAGAGAATGAGTGTATCGGAGAGAGTGAGAATGGCGTCGCTATGACAATATGACACACAGTCAAACTGTTGCAAAAATGTATGTATTACCGTCAAGGTCAGCACTATGTTTAGGATATAAGTACCAGATGTTTGGACAGCACTTGCATGGAACTATGTTAAGGGGAAGTTTAAGAAAAAGTTCAATTTTCATAATTAAAAGAGGAACCAAATGTAGACACTGTGATGAAATTTTCATTCCAAATTGGACATATTATTCCTCAAAATATATCCAAATGAATTTACTAGATTTGTGTCCCAAAGTGATCTTAGCATGGCAGCAGAGATGAAGATAATAGGAACATGACCTCCCTGTGGGTAATCAAACTTTGTGAAATTCTCATGTCACTTACGAAATCACATTTTGAAAAGAAATGATTGTTGAGGAGAAAATATGTCTGTAAAGTTTAAAGAAAACAATGTTCAGAAGAAAGTATGGCTGTAAAGTTTAAATATAAACAAAATACAGGTAGAAGATGTGCTTGCTTCAAGTCACTCTTTGTTGATAATGTGATAAGTTTACTTGCTCATATCTTGAGAACCACACATCAGGTTTTAATGCAAATATCACTACCCTAGAATTTTTAGAAAAAGATACATCTCCAACATATCTAAACTTTGTATGACCTTAAACCCTTCCTTTGACGCAAATTTTGTAACGTTGGCTTTCTGATTGGCTCGCACGTTAGGTATGTTAAGTATGACTCGCTCCATGCATGAGGGTAGAACTTCAGTTTAAATGTACAAGAATCACTGAGTAATTATAACATTGCATCATACATGTTTTCAAACTTGTGGGCTGGCGGTTGAAGGATATGCCCACGGTATTTCCCGCCTGTCGTAAGAGGCGACTAAAGGGAAACCAAAATTGAAGTTGAACCTATAGTACTCGGAAATAAATTTCAAATTTGAACTTTTATCCAAGTTTACTCCCTGGCACTATTAAACATATTCGTGTTTGTGTGACCGATCTAACGAACTAACATACGTTTTTTATCAGCTAAAGTAAATGTAGGGCCTAATTAGTTCTTTATCGGTTGTTGGAAATGAAGAAAAGCATCACAGATTTGAACTCGAAAACGAAAGAAATGTGTTTTTCTTAGACTAGCTTTGTATTGGCGTACCACAGGGATAGTTTTTCCCAAAGTGACACGAACTTTTCCAACGACCCCTCCTTCTTGGCCAAGGGTGGCCGTTTGATGAGACAAGTATAGAATAAACTTCCAAATTAGTGTAAAGGTGAGGGGTCGGGACAACCCACGTTTCAACTTCCGGGTCCTTATTGTAACTGTTGAAAGAGGGAGTGAGGGAGTCCAATTCCAGGGGTCACGGTATCCGCGAATGCCTCATCTTTTAGAACAAATACTACCTAGAAAGTTATTTTGTAGCATTTCCGTAACATTCGATTTTCGCCTGGGAGGGGGGGGGGGGATCCGCCGTGTTTCCACACATACTATGCAACTGAAAATCATGCGTCCACGGGTTTCGGGCCACTGATTCGAAAAAAGTGTAATCTCCGACTGACTGGAGAGTTACCCCTACCAGTAATGGAAGGTAATGGGATTAAAAGGGGTGAAAACGGTTTCCGAATATGCAATATGATGCTTCACATTGTGTTTTGAGGCACGATGAGTCCATTAATGATACGCGGATTTGATACGGTATACGTTCGTCACAAAACACTGTGGGTTTTTTTTTTTTCGTGGGGGCATGGGGATACTTTTGTGGGAGGCTTGAGTTTACTACCAAAGCGTAGCGCCACAATCGGTTGCTGCGGAGCGTACAAAGAAAATTTTTGATTTCAACACCTCCCAGATGCCTGGAAATGGCATTTACTAGGTTTAATTGTCTCATGTGGTGCGAAATATTTGTAATTTTCCTCAGATTCAAACACATTTTTAAAATACTGATTACCTCAGTTCATTCCACTGGACTATGGATCCTAGGATTGCAGATCCGAAATCATGCTGTATGTTGCAAGTAGCTGTTTCAACGCAAGCCTGGGTAAGTTATTTCCATAGGCGTATGGGAACATTTCGTTTTGGGGGCAGAAGATATGTTTGCCCGAAAAATGTAATTCTGTCTGAAAAACAATCTAAGCAGAGCGCACCATTGGTTTGCTCGGAGCGTCCAGAAAATTTGAAAACTCGCACACCTTAGGCAGTCAAAAATTTCATTTCCTAGGATTATTGGTGATCTAATCAGTCGCCGTTTTGAGGACCCTTTAGATAGAAATATTCACTTCAAACTTAAATTTTGCCAGGAGAGAAATTTTGAAAAATCGGGACCCCTCAGACAGTGGAAAATGACATTGCCCAGGCTTATAAGGGGATGTGAGCAGTCGCTATTCGATCGGAAAATTACCAGATGAAATGTATTACTACCAATGGATGAAATGGTCTTGCATATTTCTGTGGAAAAACTATAACACGGAATTGAAAACATGCTAATAAATTTTACGCGAATGAGACTCTTGAGTAAGTCAAATAAATATTGATGAAATTGTGTACCTGCCAGAACCTCCGACTATATATATGATTTTACTTTTGAAAAAAAAAACATCACATTACAAAATATGTTTGAATGGATTTTCCAGCAGACTCATGGAAAGACATTCTCACTCAGCATCATTAAAGCATCTAAAAAGAAATCACCCGACTTTCACAACCTTTGCTCGCATTTGGCCCTATGGCAGCATAGATGGCAAACCATTGGGCAGTGCACATGAAGACCCTTCTGGCTGTCCGTGGAATTAAATTGTAAATTGAAAACGTCCCATTATTTATTAAACCTTCGCTCCAATATTTTAACAATTCTTTTCCAAAATGAAAGGGCTGTCGTAATATTCTCCAAATTCTTGTCCGAATTTTCCCCAAATTCCTGCCAGAATTTAGATTTTGCAGAAATTTGGGGCCAACCTGCCCCTGCACCCGTCTCGTACTCCACTGGGTATGTCCACTTCACCCAAGGGGAATGTGAGGTCATGTGAGCTAATAGTGGTAACGTTGTTACTGTTGGGACTGCATTGAACCCACGTGGGGTTGGATGTTGCACAATGGCTGGCAGCACAAGCCGCGAAAGTGCAAATTTCTTCAAACCTCTCTGACTCAAATATTTTACCAATCACACCAAGTTTTATTTCGGAACAAATTTATGCATTCCCAGGAACTGAAAAATTCCTACAGGAGATAGAAACAAGCCAGATAGTATATGAACTGGGAAGGAGCACGATTTTGCACGACTTAAATCCAAACCAAGGAAGCCAATTTCAGCCACTCCAAATCTACTAACATAGGCGGCGGAAGATGGGGGGGGCACAAGTTTTCGGAGGCCGACATAATGGTGACTCCATCGACGTGGGGTCCAGGGGCCGCTTAAGTGCCCCTGATGGGGTCCAGGGGCAAAGCCCTGGTAGGATTCCAGGGCAGTAGCATAGCTAGGTTTTTTGTGGGGCTTATGGGGGGCTGGATACTTTTGTAGGGGGTGGCTGGAGTTTACTATCTAAGCGTAGCGCCACCATCAGTTGGCGAGGAGCGTACAAAGAAAATTTTGGATTTTAAAACCTCCCAGATGGCTGAAAATGGAATTGCCAAGTTTAATTGTCTTTAACTTTCTGTGAGAAAAAATGTGTGATTTTCTAAGATTAAAACACACTTTTGAGATACTGATTAGCTCAGTTCATTACTCCACTGGACCATATATCCTAGCATTGCAAATCCGGAATTCTGCTAAATGTGGCAAGCACTGAACATTGCACGCCTGAGTAAGGTATTTCCATAGGCGTAGGGGAGCATTTCAGTTTGGGGGCAGGAGATTTTTGCCCGAAAAAAGTAATTCTGCCCGTAAGACAGTCAAAGCGGAGCGCCACCACTAGTTGGCGCGGAGCGTCCAGAAAATTTGAAAATTCGTACCTCTCAGACAGTCGAAAATGACATTCCACACGATTGTGAAGGGGATCCAAGCAGTCGACTTTTTGAGTTTCAGTTGCAGATAAACGTATGTTCGTTCCAAACTAAAATTCAGCCAGAAAGACTTAGCCGAGCCCCACCATTAGTTGGCGCGAAGTGTACAAAACATTTTTAAATATCCGACCCCTCAGACAGTTGAAAATGGCATTTCCCAGACTTATGTGGGGATCTAAGCAGTCGCTATTTTGAGTTTCCTTTTGTAAATAATGTCACTTAAAACTTAAATTCTGCTATGCACCTTTCTAAGTGGGACACCACAATAAGTTGGGGCGAAACGTACAGGAAATTTTGAAAAATCTGACCCTTCAAAAAGTCAAAAATTTTATTTCTTGTGCTCATAGGGGGTCTTAGAAGTCGCTAATTCGAGGTTCTGTTTTCACGGAAAATGTTCACTTGAAACTAAAATGCTGCTAGGAAGACTATCTGCACGGAGCGTCACCACTGGCTGGCGCGAAGCGAACAGAAAGTTTTGAAAAATCGGACCCCTGAGACAGTCGAAAATGACATTTCCCAAGCTTATAGGGGGATCTAAGCAGTCGGTATTTCATCAGAAAATTACCATATAAAACGTATCACTACCAATCGATGAAATGGTCCCGCATTTTTTCAGGGGAACTACAAAACGGATTTGAAAACATTCTAGTGAATTTAACTCTATTGCGACTCTTTGCTAAATTCAATGTATATACTTACGACTACATATGATTTTACTTTTGAAAGAAGAAGGACTATGGAGATCTTAGCCGTCGCTACTTTGAACAGAAGAATCAGATAAAATGTACCACTTCCATTGGATGAAATGAAGTAGATGATTTTTCTTCTATTAGTAACACTTATTGACAGATTTGTCACGTTACAAGGTGTGTTGAAATGAATTTTCAAGCAGACTTACGGGAAGACATTCTCACCCTGCATCATTAAAGTATCGAAAAACAAATTACTGTACCCGATTTTCATACCCATTGCCCGTGTTTGGCTCTAGAGCAGGATAGATGGCAAACTTTTGGGCACCTGAACACCCTCCTGTCTATCCGTTGAATTAAGTTGGTAATTGAAAACATCACAGCATTTTTTTAACCTTTGTCTGAATATTTGACCATTTCGGGCAAATTTTTTGCAAGACTGCAGTTTGAAGTTGAGATGATGAAAGCCCTTTTTTCACATTCTACCCAAATGTGTCTCAGATCTTTTTTATTTTACATGAAAATTGTACTTATAATATACCGTCTTCTGTTTTTCGGCAAAGATTTGAAACTATTAAAATAATTGGCCTTTTCGGGTATTGTGTTACACAAGATTTAAAAAGTCTCAAGAATAATTGTTTCTTTTAAGCCACGGGCTTCCCAAAAGTGACGCGATTTTTTTTATCTCTTTAAAGTTTTCGTAACTATGTTTCCCTTACTATGACACGTTTCCATTTTCGGGCAAATTCTTGCAAGAATTTGGATATTCAACCATTTCGGGAATTGTGTTGTGATTATCTGTGAAGTAACGGTCATGAATAATAGCTTTTTGAGCTAATAGACCCAAATATTCTACCCACCACACCAAGTATGATTTTGGAACGATTCTGTGCATCCACAGGAACTGAAAAAAATCCCTACAGGAGGTAGAAACATGTCAGAAGCTAGTATAGTACACTTAAATCTACACCATGATAGCCAGTTTCAGCCACTTTAAATCTGTTAGAAAATTATCCATTTAGAAACCCGACGAGTAAAAATTCAAGAAATTCCGACGATATGAAGCTTGTCACAGTCTTCCTGAATTTATTCCGAAATTCAGAATGGGACACATTTGCTGAATACACTGCAACTTTTTGAAGGGCGAAAATAAATCCTTACAGATTATCGTTAATGTGGGGGTCCAGGGGGAGAAGCCCCCAGGAAGCTTTGCAACTTTTGCACTCCGAAAAGTTAAGATTTGAGCCAAAGAATAGCTGAAATGTAAAAAAAGCAACTTTAATTTAATTACTTTTGAAAAATTTATTTTGCGACATTCGATTATTGAGGGGGGCATGCCCTCCCAAAATCTCATAAAAAAATTATTGGGAGGGGAGCTAGCCCCCCCCCCCCCGGCCCCGCTTCCGCCACCTATGACTAAAAAATTATCCATCCAGAAACCAGACTAATAAGAAGTCATGAGATTCCTGATCATAGGAGGCGTGACACAGCATACCTAAATTTATTCCGTCATTCAGAGTTGATCTAACGCAAGCGTATCTTCGTCATGGTATGTCGGGTAGCCCGGATTGAATATTATCACCGGCCGGCATGAATATTTTTTTTTTGACCAAATCTCCAGATGATGGGGGTGGGGACTGCAAGGGGAAAGGCGAGTAAGGGGCTGGAGCCCCTAAGTCTCCCCTGGCTACGCCACTGGTAACAGTTTCTTTACACCCATTACCCCCATGTAAAACCTTCGCAATGATCTGACAAAGTCTCTAGTACAACTTTTGGATTCGGTTCTTGGAATTAGCTCATAACCACAATAATGGGGTCACGAAGTGTTCATAGAGGATGTGATCATTCTCATCCTCAGCAGTGGGATGGGTCTGTCGTATGACGTAGCTTAGAATTAGACGAAAAAGGTATTTTCCCGAGGATTTTCAGCCACTCTGGGTTCAATCATGATCATTCCGGGTAGGTGCATTACACATGCGC
Source organism: Holothuria scabra (assembly GCA_037179385.1). Classification (NCBI taxonomy): domain Eukaryota; kingdom Metazoa; phylum Echinodermata; class Holothuroidea; order Aspidochirotida; family Holothuriidae; genus Holothuria; species Holothuria scabra. The sequence continues at coordinate 21,671,468 of CM074194.1, read as the reverse complement.
TACAAACGTGATAGTCTTCCTCCCCTCAGCCTTAGCTTGAACTCCAGGCAATGGTCTGAAGAGGATGGCAGCGCCATTTTTTTAAATTCGAAGTGGGCTGTAACAGAAACTTAACACAGGTCCATAAAAAGTTTAATCCGGGGATGATAAATCTAATTCCCCCGTCTTTTGTAAGTTGCTAGAAGGGGCCCGATCTTCGACACATACGTGGGTCTCCGCCCATGTGTTGTCTACTAAAAAAAGAAGAATCGTTTGATATTTCGTCTTCCTCTAGGCCACGGTGGAAGGCAGCGGACCTCAAAGTTAGTGGTACGGAATATGGGAAAAACCAGCCTTTCAACATTTTGGCCCTTACTGTAACTCGTGGCAGGGGAACAATTCCCCGCCTCCTACTTGGTTGAAATGGTGTTACTTAAAGGATAAAACGTTGCTCTATTATAGGAAAAGTACCGAAGATGGCGCAGCTGTTATCTATTTTTATAAAACTGGGCCAAAATGGCGGGTGTTTTATTCCAGAAATGAAATTGAAATGGGCCAATGTTTGATTTAGAAAGCCAAATGAAGACCAAGCTGTACGAATAAGGGCGCTTAAAACATTATATTTAGAAACAGCGTGCTCGAATATCACAATTCGCTTACTTTTGGTCAAATCTGAGGGGGTTGCCATTTTACACCAACGCCGTGGGGTTGAATTTGGATGTGAAATCGAAGTTCCCCAAATTTGACCAGAATGATCCTATATACGCATTCCACGGTGCGGTTTCTAAATATGAAGTCTGATTTTATATAATCTGTTGTTAAGGAGTTATGCCGCCAAAACATCAGCTTTGGACCCCTGTTGGCCTTTTTGAAGGGCTACATCTTCTAATAGGGACTTACACGGGGTAACGGACTTCAAATTTGGAATCATATGGCTGAATACATCTTCTTGGTAATTTCGGCCGAATTTGGAGATTGTCGGTACCGCACCCGCCTTATCCTCCCTGCTACCGGGGGCTTGAGAGTGTGCTTTGGTCTCTCCATATGTGAAACGTTACAAAACGATTTATATGCTGAGTTATGGATACGCCCAGTTCAAATTTGAGCACACCGAGCTCATACGAAGCACGTAAACCACGCAAGAGACCCCTCCCTCAGTTGAAATACAGGATGATGGTCTCTTACGACGGGCGAGAATTGACTTTTTCGATTCGGCGTATTATATTGACCTGAAATCCGGGTAAAAGGGTCAATGAAGTTTAATGGCGGAAGCGACGATTGCAATCATCCCCCTATCCCTCATGGTAAGTGTCCTTTTGATTTTCGAGCTTTTCGAAAATGATCCGTCACCCGCTTCGTTGATACAATGCACGTTACCGATTTCCTCAATTTGTTCTCCAGGACCAGGAAGACGGCAGTGCAATTTTTGAATTTGGCGTGTGCTATTACCCTTAAAACGAATAATTAATCTCGTTCTGTTTTCACGATATTTATTTTGCAATAAAGAACACCAACAGTCCAGTTAAGAAAAGGAAAAAGAAAAAGAAGAGAAAATCTCGCCATGTATATATCACTCTAAAAAAAACTATGGTCAATTTGATCATTGGTTTGGTCAACTATGAACCAACTTAAATATGGTCAAATTGTTGACAAAAACTATGGTCGGAAGTTACCAATATATGGTCAAATTTGACCATGAAAGTGGAAACTTTTGACCATATTTTAGGTCAACAATTTGACCCTATTCAAGTTGATGCATCGTTGACCAAACCAATAGTCAAATTGACCATGATGAATTTAGAGTGTAGGATGGAATAAAATCATTTTCATAACTCTGGCTGTGTGGGGGTTATAGTCTTCCGATGCTAAAACATTGCTGCACTGATTTACCAAAATACTAAGAACTATGCCACGGCTATCTATTTGTAAAGATTGAGCAAAGACGGGGAAGTGTTTTTGCAGAAAAAAAGAAACTACAAAATAAGTATTTCGCCGTATATTCAAATGTTGAGCCCTTACCGAAACTTGTTTGAGTGTGCCATACCAGCAAAATCTATGGTGTGTACTCTCGCACGTGTCCACTACTATTTATTAATCAACTTTCCGCATGGAGGCCCCACATGGAGGGGAGTTGAAATGGACCACAAAATTATTGCTACTTTATGTGTTGTAAGCCGCTAGTCAACGTTTGGGTCATTACCGCAAATCGTGAGTGGAGACCGTAAACCCCGAGAGTACCCGTCCATGTGTCCTATATATAACATATCTATCAACGTTGGCCATGGTCTCTTCCCCTTGGCCATGGTGACACTTCTACATTGTTAAAATGTCACAGACATGTTAAAGATTTAGTGTAAAGATCAATGTACTATGTCGACCCCGCCTAAAGGCGAAAAACTTTAAGATTATGTTTCGTACGAAGTAGTAGTACTGTGTGTTTAAAGAGTGCTCAAATTATTAATACACATTTAAACAGCTTTGTATCGAAATGTTCGAAGTATATTGTTTATATCGAAAAACTGAGTGATGATTTTTTTTTTAATTTTAAGTGAAGTTGTTATCAAGAAAAAGTCAATAGAAATGAGATTTCAACTTGAGGGATAGTTTCTTACTTGATTGGTTTCGTCAGCAAATGGATCCAGTAAGATACGAGATTTTTTCTGTCCTGACTTAAGGTAGCGGGCCACTAGTTGTAAGTCCCATTACTTTACACACTAAATTTGACTACTTTTGTGCCCCCTAGCTCCCATTAGAAGTTTTCAACCAGGACATGCCACCCCTCTGATCGAAGCTCACAATCTCGGCTTTCATGGAACTTTCAAATTTCCATACCATGATCATTAAAATTTTGAACTAGAGAGACTTGAATGATAGGGGCGTGTTTCCCGCCATAATATCTACTCAGAAACGGCATTTCACAGAGCGTATTAATTAATACCATAAAAAATAGCACTGAAATTGGTCACATTGCCTTCAATACTGCACAGTTTGTATTTCAACTCATTTTCTACAAAATCCAAATGCAAAAATGATCATATTTTGTAAATAGCACAGTGAGAAACAACATCCCATAAAATTTTTATGGCGCTTTGTCTGTTAGTAAACATTTTCCCAGGCAAAAGCATTGAAGTTCGTGGTCCGCTACCTAAAGTACGTAACCTCGACACCGGGAAAATGCGAAGATTTGCTCGACAAGGTGTCAAGCTCCTCAAAGTACGAATGCAACATACAACCGAGCAACAAGAGCGTTTATATTTGTATTGTGTCCGTATTTGACTATTTGTTCTCTAGTTTGAAACCAATTAAAAGGCAAAACGTGGAGAAAACCTGGCAATCGTGACACGTAGCAGAGATGACGACCGTTTGTGGATTCCTCATGGTCTGCTTAATTTGCCATATTTCGACTAAATATGAAGTTTCCCCCTTATAAAAAGTCGCTTTGGATAAAATTTCGACAACCCAGCGAGTAATTAAAATATTGTTACACTGAAATATATTGGGTGAAAAAGAAGTGCTTCAAAATAATTTTGGGAGTTGTTCCTAACTGTGTAACTCCTGAAACAGGGTCATTTTTTAAGAACATCGTAGATAATGAGCTGAAGTGCAGCAAAATTCAGGAAAAATTTGACGAAATTCAGTGCCATTTATCGATTGTATAACTGCGCTGTGTAATGATGTACCTTTGACCATCGACAAGGATGGTAAAACACGTAGCTTACCGATCATTCCAGGTTCTCTACTGAGCTTAAAATTTCAATGGTCATGAAATAAAAAGAGGAGCCCACAGTGTGAGTTTTAACCAGACGGGGGGTTGGTATTTCCAGGTGTGAAAACTTCTACAAGAAACTATAGACCGGGGAAGGGCCTGATTTAGTGGGTAAGTCCAAGAGAAACATAATAAGTGTTGCGATAACTCTTGCTTTATAAATACTTAATTTCTGAATTAATCACTGCCACAAATTTCAAAAATCTTTTAGAAGGACCAAATCCAAGAACGTCAATTAATGAGGTGCTGGTCGCTACTTAATCGTCTACCTTAAATTTAAAATTGCTATACGGCTTCTTTCGAAAGATTTTTCCGAGTATTTAAGGTAGCGAACTTGCAATAAAATCTTCAATGACTTACACTCTAATTTGAACGAGTAAAAAAACCTCTCAAACACTCGTCGAAGTTTGACCAGGTCTACGTCACCATTGCGCAAAAAGCTGACAGGTTATCCTTCGATACCAATTCGATTTATTACAACCATGTCCCAAAGAAGTTTTGCTAGTAGACCTCAACTGTGCTTCCGTACCCTTATCCAGGCTTATTTTACTCACTTATCAAACACTAGGCTGATATATGCTCGCCAGTTTTCAAATTGCTTCAAATGACCTACATTTTAGCATAAAATGCACTTCATTTAGTCAACTTTGATATTAAATTGACGATAGCCCCCATCATTTTAAGTAATATATTGCAAGATTTTGTCCTAATGTTTCCTATTGATAATATTTTGGTGGGATGATGGCGTATATTACAACGAGACGGCAATAAGTAGAAAAACGAAGACTTGGTCAAGTGTAAAAGGACCAGTGTCTTTGTTACAAATAAGCAATCCATGCCAGGAGACCAATAGGCACTTAGGTGCTTAAGCCTACCCCCACACAGTCTTAATGAATTGTTACCATAGCAAAAAGCTTTTTCGCATCGACGAGTTATGAATATTCATTCCAGAGCGCGTTTTACAAAAAGCAATAGTCGCTCTCGAGAGACATACAAATTTGGTCTCAATATGATGAGAAGCCCGGCAACCCTCGTAGGCGGGGCTTCTGATCATATTGAGGCCTATTGAATGAAATACTAGTTACAGTAAAAATGGAATATAATGTATCTTAAAATGGAAAGTTTTTAGAAATCATTTATAGCAGTCAGCAAAAACACTTTGTTGGGATGGGTGGGGGTGGGGGGGGGGGAGCGAGGGGTAACTTTGACCGAACTTATCATGTTAGTTATACATGATAACTTCCATATTGACATGTTTTAAAAGTTTACAGCAGGCATAATTAAGGAAAGAAAGCCTCGTGAAGGGAACAAGAAGCAAAAAGACCGACATAGAGAAAACTGTTTATTTCATTTACTCGTTCATTCATAATAATGTCATATATTTAAATATATAAATATATATATTGTCTCGCTTCAACTCTTTGAAAGACGATAGAAGCAAACAAAGACGCACGACGAACGGTTTAAAGTTATAAGTTTATTTACAAGAAACTACGGACTCAAACGGGTTGAATAGAATCATGAAGAGGTGATAAAGTGATGCAGTATACTATTTCTGAAAGAGTTACGAAAGTTTGGCTAACTAACTACATGCTTAAGGATACTTCTGGACTCCTCCAATCCTCTGGCTGAGGTCATGCCAGTACACAAAAATTTCTTCCTTTTATAGAATTTTGGGTCCTGCTAATTTGCTAAGAAAAAACATTAGAATTCTTTAATATTTCTTATATTACTTAACACGTAGTCAAATCTAGTACAGTTTGTGACCTGTCAGGCCTTAGAAGTATTCCTATACCAACTCTAGGAATGTGGTTACATATTCTCTTATCTTTCGAATGCATCCTGTGCTTTGTCCAGATTTATGGGTTCTATTTCTAAGGTTGACAAGTAATGCAAACAGTTGAAACTTCTGCAGCCGAAATGGTAAAAGATCGCTGGTTGGTCAAAAAGGACAGGTAAATGGTAAAGCTTTATCTGATTGGTTATTAAGGATATCGCACACCCAGCTACCCGTAGTCTCGCTAAGTGGGCTATTAATCTTCTACCTGTCGCACCTAAATTGAGGATAGCATGGTATAACACAGTAAAATAGTACCAGAAAGCCAAAAGGCTTAGTGATTCCTAGGCATGACGTTAAACTGCATCCAGGGTGTGGCTTCTGTTCTATTCAGCCAGTCTAGAGAAGGACCACACATGTTTGCCCTTTAGGGGGGTTCTTGTCCATTTGGGGCGTTCAGATCCTTAAGGGAGCAGAACTCCTCCGGGAGTAAATGTTTGGTTTTCGGCCCTTGGCTCTTTGCCAGAGAGTCAAGGGGACTTTTAGAAACCAGAAAGCCAACAGGCTTAGTGATTCCTTGCCATCAAATACCTTACCTGCTTTCAAATTGACAGTGCTTGATAAATTTTTCTTTACATTTTAGGCACAGAATTTTCGCAATTTTACCGGTGGTGACCTCAAATGACCTTTGACCTCTACTAAAAACAATAGGGTTCTTCCTCTGAACATGACAAATCTATATACCAAATATGAAAATTGTCGGGCAATCCTATCTGATGATATCGTGTTTACAAGCCGTTTTCGCAATTTTACCGCTGTTGACCTCAAATGACCTTTGACCTCTACCAAAAACAATAGGGTTCTTCTTCTCAACATGAAAAATCTATATACCAAGTATGAAAAGTGTCCGTCACTCTTATCTGAAGATATCGTGTTTACAAGCTATTTTCGAAGTTGTCGCAATTTTACAGCTGGTGACCTCAAATGACCTTTGACCTCTACTAAGAACAATAGGGTTCTTCCTCTAAACATGACAAATCTATATACCAAATATGAAAAGTGTCGGACATTCCTATCTTAAGATATCGTGCTTACAAGCAAGTGTCACAAACACACACACACATACACATACGACATCACCATCGCATAGATTCCTTGCCTGCCTACGGCAAGGAATTCCAAAGGCTTAGTGATTCCTTGCCGAAAAGGGGTGCTTTGTTTTCCTCATAAACCACTGAAAACGGGCATTTTAAATGGAATCAAGTTTTGTAGATGAAAAAAAGCATTGCTTTGGTTAGTGGGTGAAGTGTCGGTCATTACTAACTAAAGGTTTTTGGTCTTTGATCTCTGGTGACCTCAAATGACCTTTGACCTCCACCTCCACCAAAAACAATAGGGTTCTTTCTCTCACCATGGCAAACCTATATACCAAATATGAAAAGTGTCAGTCATTCCTATCTCAAGATATCGCGATTACAAGGAGCGTCACAAACACAAATACAAACACACACACACATACACACGACATCACCATCGCATAGATTCCTTGCCTGCCTTCGGCAGGGAATCAAAAACAAAAGGAGTTTGGTGAAGGAATGGTAAGATCTAATCACTTTGTTTTATCTAGAAATTCTGAACTTGCTGACAAGTAACTCAAAAGCCATTGAAAAGTAATAGAATATTGCTGGCCAACACTCAGTTTGTACTCATAACAAAATGCACACAAGGCTAAAGCTAAAGGAAATAAATTTAATTAAAAAACACTAGCAATACACACAAGGGGTGACACTAGGATATGCTGTAGTTGTTGGTCCAATGAGGATATTTAAAGGTAAAGAGCAAACCCCCACCCCCAAAGTTATTTTGAAGAAAAAGATAAATAACTCAATTTTCTTATTTCTCTTCAAAGTATCTTCAAAGTACAGTAGGTAAACCAAGCAGTTATTTCTGGTATATTTCACACCTGAAGAGAAAAAACATTGCAACATGACTCCCAACAGACAATCATGAAACTGGACAGTCTACTACACTTCTTCAATTTGGGATGACTGCTCCCGCCTTTTAAAGTTTCTGATGCACACTCGATCATACCTGAATTCAGATGTTTCAGTTTCACTGCTGTTGTCTTGTCGAAGAACCAACAAATACATGTATGCAGACTCCTAGCTTCAGTGAAAGAGGGGCAGCCTGGGAATTATAGCTGTATGAAACACTGTACGTGCAAAGGGCTGTGCACCATCAGCCAACTCTGTAAGGCCACATATAGGTTTTAAATGTATGCTTTCTTTTCTTATACTGAGATGTAAGCTTGTCACTTCACACCTAAATGGCTGCATTAGAGTCCATACAAGAGTTAGCAGTGCACTCAATGGTAGGGTCTGTCCCCTTTTTGGTGAATTTTGGCTACACCCAGCAGGAGAAGGTGAAAAGGGACAGGGTAGAAGAGAACTTGAAGGGGCAGGGTACAGAAATACCCTCACATGATGGTATTGTGGGACTGAAGAGGGGGAGGGTTCGCTTCCCCTGTGAAACAATGAAGTTAGTGGTCTGATATTTGCATCCTCACTTATTGCACAATCTCAGGCAATAGCATTTAAGCAGATGTCAGCTGGTAGTACACAGAAATCTATTCTTCCACTGCACTTGACAGACTGGTAATATGTCAGATTAAGTTGTTCAATCTGCATTCATACTGTAGCTGAACTTAGATGTTCACTGCTGTTGTTTAGTCCATGAACCAACAAATATGCATCCTTATGCCTGCCAAGAATGATTTCTTATTGCACATTCTTAAGCAAAAGCATAAGCAAGTGCCATCTGGTGGTCCATGGAAATCTCTTGTAGCAAGGCTGGACTGGACAGATTGGTGATGACAATCTATGAGAGAAAAAAGTATTATGTGATATACTCTTATTTGGTGAAAGACACACAGACCAAAATTCCCCAAATATTTAACTACAGTACAGTTTGTTCTTGACAATGACCAATGACATGATTAACTTTTCTTGAATCTTCCTTAGAATAGTGTTTAGGACTCGTTATTCTGATCAATAAGAGAAATCAATGGTTTAAAAGCAGCTTTTATACACACTGCAACAATTACACACTGAGCAAATTTGACGGCCCATGGTGGAAGTAAAACTATGTGTAGTACTTACCCTTTTGCTGCTCTTTGTTGTGTCATTTTGCATTCATTGAGAGTTTGACAGTATACTACACTACTAGTTCAAGTTGTGTTGGCTACACTTGCCCTTTGTATAGCCACGGACTTACATACATGGACAGAGCATGTAACAAGTACCTCCTATCCGTAAATGGTTGCCACCGGCTGGGGCAAAAAGGCGCACCAAGATGGCGGCTGTGAACTTATACCTGTAAATCGTCTCATTTGACAACGACTCTGTAATATTTTAGGCAAAGGTTATACTTGAATGGGAAACAATATCATATTCCTGAAATATGTGAGGTGATTTTTGACCAAAAAATATTTCAACTCTCTTGCAAAATATGGTGAAATACTTGAGCAAGTCCAAGTTTTCACACAAAACCATAGCAGACGGCCACCTTGGTGCGCTTTTTTTCTCACTCTACGGTAGGGACAATGTACCGCAAAGTATGCAAGCATTTTCAAAGGTATTTAAAACTCTTTGACATCTGACCACTTCAAATGACCTTTGCAACTGCAAACAATAATTACAATCATCAACTGAATATTGGCCCTTGTACATGTACAGCATGTTTCTTTCCAAAAGAAACCCCCATTTGTCTTGAAGTCATTTAATGGTTAAAAGTAAATCTCGTGTTTGACAGCATTGTAAAAAGCTCGAAAAGCCCTTTGCAAGGCTTGAAATTATGAAGTTTATTTTCTCCCGTAGAGTTGTCAACGACTAGTGGAATTGTCTGCCAGACTGGGTAGTTAACTCCCCATCAGTACACTGCTTTAAGGTAACATTGACAAGTTCTTCCATGACTGTGGTATATAATCTGATTTTTGGGGGCTGTTTGTTTAGGTTTGATGGTTTGAGTTTTGGATACGGTTTGGACTTGAGGGCATCTTATGAGGCCTTGGCCCTCCTTTGCCCTTCAACCTGTTATGTTATGTTTGTTAGTGTGACATGCCTTACGTTAGAGGCTACATAGCCTAGGCCTAAAAATCTCTAGGCCTATTCCTTGAACAGGACTATCCCTGCAAGCAAAATCTGACGGTCTGGTGGCCATCATGGCCGACGGTCAGTCGTCAAAGACCCGCTGGATTGACACATAAGTGCATGATGGGGAGGCGGTTTTGAACCAATCAGCATCATGCCCATTACAGGACCGTCAGCGAGCCACCCGACATTTCTCCGAAGGACCGCCAAAGTGGCTGACAGTGGGCCGTCAGAGGACCGACCAAATTTTGCTATCAGAGATGCTAGGTCCTGTCGTTAAGCGTAGCACACAGTTCTGTTCAAGGACTAGGCCTAGCCTAGGCCCCTAAAGGCCAACTAGGCCTAACTGTTAGGCCTAGGCCTACCCTATATTTTCATTCAGAATTTCTTACGTGCGCACCAAAAGTAATAAATGTCTGCAAAGTTTCTCAATAGTACATTACCAAATACTAGGCTAGGGGCCTAGGCCTAACTTATAGGCCTAGGCCTAGTAATAATTGCACGGGTGCATAGGCCTAACTTAGGCTATCTCTGAACAATTTCGGCAACTTCCATTCAGTAATTTCAGTTGTATACAGAATGACATTAATTATTTTCCTTCCCTCAAAAACCGGAGGCGTCTCTTACGGCTGTCACTTTGAAATGTCTGCGGGTAGTTCCCCGCCAGCTCTTCTGCAAACTTCACCCTCACCTGTCTTTTCGGCTGCCATTGCCTTTCAATGTTGGAGCGAGGACGAGTGACACATGCATACAGCATAGCATACAGCAGCTACCTAGTTAGCTAGCCAGTCATATATGGACGGGCGCGCGATCGCATAATTTTGTAAAACTACCTTAGAGGTATAATGTCATGGAATGCATTTGCCCGGCTAACTCACTGGGGCAAGGGCCGCAGAGTGACACCGCCGACCTGTTTAACTCAACCGGCGAGACTACTCTGTTACACCGGTAAAGCAGTTACTAATGAAGTACGAACGATCAGAATCGGCCAAAACGCCGGCTCCTATCTATACACGAGCGTGTTCATCGTAACCATTATACACAGATTGAAAACCAATAAGAAAAACAAAATTAAAAGTATTGTTTTTTCACTATCGTTATTTATTATGTCATAGCAAACTTTGCTTGATCGTAAATGTTCTTAAGATTAATAATATACTTTTTTAAAACTCCCACATGAATATCACAGCTACATCCCACCAAAGCATTTATTGTGTTGGGTTCGTTGATTAGTGTGGCCACTCTAGAGTTGACGGTTGCTCTTGTCGTTAAGGCAGATTCGTAGTATGACATATTAACGGGTAAATTGTTTACAGCATCATCCCCTTGAACCGTGTCTGCAAATACACACCTACATTTAGTCCTTTTTGCCTGTTCTACAACGTCGGTATATCCCACGCTTAAATTGTTCAACTTGCATGATACACAAGCTCTGGTGTGGGTCTCGTTTTTTACCCGGGATCGGTTATCAACCCCTGGGTCCAATATCTCGGTTTCTTTGGTGGTCCCAACGTCTGCTACAGTAGGTTCCAATTTTCCCATGATGTTAATAGGTATTACCACATAGGAAGATAAGGTACAAATATAGTCTAAGATGTCATTCATTGCTTTGTTCTTGCATAAAGGTAATTCGTGTAGATTTGGAAAACACCTATCCTCGCGTTCCTCGCCTAAGTTGGCGTTATGAGATGCTGTCCACTTAATGTCTTTGGATCTGGGTCGCCCCTTCCCTGGTATAAGTCTCACCAGATGTTCATAAAACCCCCTTGTGAAAATGGCATGGATAATGTCACACGCTATTACTATCCCAGCGGGCTTGTAGTGGTACATAGATTTGGGTGGTAGATGTAACCACTTTGTGTAGCTCATTTCGTCATGGCTGTAATTAGTCATTGCCGTCATCAATCGATCAGTAGCTAAAAAAAGCCGCTTTATACTAACTCTTAACGCAATGGCTTCTACGTTGTCTTCTGTTATGGGGGCCACTTGAACCACGAACGATTCGTATAGTTGATTGATTTCCTCCAAGACTTGTCCCACACGCCGCACCAATTCCTCAAAATCACTTTTTGAATGTGAGACTTCCTTAAGTCCCATGGACGAAATTGTTTGAATTTCTTTTAATCGTTCTTGCATGGAAGAAAGATGATATTTTACGGCTTCCCCCATTTTTGGCAGTGAGTCTATTTCTCTTTCCAGTTCCGACATGTTCAACCCCTTTCCGCTTTCTCTTTCCTTCCCTTTCGGTAAGCACTTTTGTTAATTTCCTTTTAATTCTTCGTCCCTTCTTTGTCTTTGATCGCCTTTGTGCTACCCCCCTCCTCTTGATTTTCCTCTCTTCCTTTACCTTTGATTCCCTCCTTCTTTTCCCCCTCCCTTTACCTTTTGGCCTACGATTTGTGTTTGATCTTCTGCCTCTATTAGCTCGTTTCCTTTTATATTTCGTCAACTCTGTACGCGTCCACGCAGTAAATAGTTTATACTTTTTAATATGACAAGCCACCGTTGGTTTGTTCAATAATACAGCAGTTTCAAAATCATTTTGATTTACGTGTATGACTTGTGGTACAATTTTGCACTTTCTAAGCAAGGCTAATTCCTCATGTAATATTTTCACGAGGTCGTTAATGGAAGTCGTGTCTTTAACACCTAAGGCTTTAGCAAAGATAGCTGGAATAACTTCTTTTCCCGTTTTCCCAAAATGTCCAACTTCACACGCCCATAGATTATTTTTCCCCGTCTGCGGTTCCAAAAGCGCCGTCAAGATTAAAGAATACAGCTGGACCTGGAGCTTGTAGGCATATTCGCTCTTTGGAAATAATAAGTGACTGTTAATTTGGCCATGCGTTTTCAATTCATTTACAAAGATGTTCTTCCCGTCGTAAAGTAATCCGTCTATTGTCCCAGACAACCAGACTATTTGTTTATCGCCTCCAATTCCTATCATTCGCTCCTTTTTTTCCTGCCCATCTTTTTGCCCTTTCGCTACTTTACAACCTTTATTTTTGTTTAAAATTATAGCCGCTTTCAATTCCAATTCTCTCACTTGTCCGTATTTTCGTAAATGACGTAATTGTGTAATTTTATTACATAGGTTCGCCGTAATGACTTGCTCAAATGGAACTTGACAAACCTCTCTCTCCTGCTGTTCCAAATATTGATGAATATGCTTCCCAGTTTCCTTAGCAAAACAGTGAACGTTCTGTTTTTCCTCTTGGTGGCTCATGAGACTGTTTCGAAAGGTTAGTGCTTTTAAAAAAGCCGATTTTTCTCTCGGGGAGTTATACTTAGCTCGCATATTCGTCAACTCCTTCACTATTTGCGTCACCGATACAAACTGCTGTGTCTTGATCTGCCAAAAACTGTCCATCTTTTTCGACTACAACAGTTTCTAATGCCTTAAAAATGGAATCTCCCCCCACCAAATTCTGTCCCCATACAGTGTCTCTAAGTGCACGTAAAAACAGTTTTACACTTTTGGTTTCAAAAATGGTGTGTCTTCTCTCACCCTTAGCAATAAAGAGGTAATGATTTGTTTCTGTTCGCAAGGCACATATCCCCAACTCTTCTATAAATAGATATAAATATAATATATCTTGAATTTGAGTAATATAAGTATTGAGAGGGGTTTTCAAGAACTGGTCTGGAGTTACTACATTGGTTTTAGAAAGAGTCTCGTCTCCGACATTATCGTTTGTTTCCCTAAATAAAAACGAATCTTCTGCATCGTATTTTGTCACCGTACACACTTCCGTTGTTGGTACATTAACCACACTCAATAAATGGCTTAATTGTAATTTAATACCGTCTGTCACAACGATGGACTTGAGGGACATGTAACAATTAAACAATAGACCGTTATATTTACAGCTCGCTTTAAAACAGTGCGTCTTAAAACAAAATTTCACCATTTTCACAGAATGAATCAGCACAATTTTGACCCCTCCCGTACAAGTGTTACGATGTACGCGATTCGGGCAAATTGGAACCACGCCGCTATCGTAATCGCTCTTAAGGACTACTACAATCTCACCCGTCCCCTTGTGGACTCTCAGAATAGTGTTTTCAACAACCTGATTAATTTTTCCTTCGTCATACCCCAAACCGTTTTGTCCCCTTGCAGCCATATATTTTTTCTTGAGAGCAGCTCGCCCCACTAGATTCCAAAGTTCGTTAACAATGAGCTCCAACTTCTTTACACTGTTTTTAGAATCTAGTCGATAAAACAACACAGTTCGCTTGTTTAAGGCACCCATAATATCCGTGACAGTGTTGGCACACTTTTTATTTACATAGTTGTTAATTTGAGTCTTTTCTAAATCTTTCATGTACTCTTTATCTGTCACTGGTACAATGCCATTTATATTCGTTACTAACGTCCCTTTAAAGTCTACGTGGGCTCCGTGAGAAAATAAATATTGAACGGGAATAGCTTCATGTAAGTCTTTCCCATCAGAACGATAAATGCAAACAAGAGGCTTAGTATTGTCTGGTTTATGCATATAGGGGGCTCTTACACCATGCCCGTAAACAACACTCTTTTGTCCCTCAAGTTTGTAAATCATCGGGTCGTACACATCTGTGTTGTTTACACCACAGTCGATTCCAATGGTCGCTTTATATTGATGTCTGAGAGTATTCATCAGTAATACAAACTGCGCAGCTGCGTGAGACGTAAAGGCATAGGGTGAAGGGAGGCAAACGTGGTGATGAAAGCCGTACTTTTCAATCGATCGATTGTCACACGGCTTAGAATAAAAAATATAGTGTATGACATTTTGAAAGCTTTCGGGTATGATTTTTCTCATTACATCATTGACAATTTGAATCATGTCTTTCTGTGCTTGTTCCAGGTCCAGAGGCTTTTCTTGCACGTTAAGAGGCTTTAAATCAATATCTAAAATGATATTCGAAATGTGCATATCAGAGTTGACAAATTCGTGAATGAACTTTGAAGAAGATAATACATTATGTAATTGCTCCTCGACGGTTTTGTACTTGGATTCTAACAAGTGAAGTTTTTCTACCCCTACGATAACCCTATCTAACCCCCAAAAAGAAGGACCTCCCGACATTTCATCATTTTCTCCCCTTTCCCAGCACATCCAAAGAGGGGTAGTAAATGAAGCGGCATCCATTAAAGTGGCCTGAATTCCGGTTAGAGCTTCGTTATTACAGGGAAAGAAAAGCTTTCTCGCCTTTATTTCTTTGTTTCTCATCCATATCCCTGGAGGAGGTGTAGACATTTGTTTTCGGTCTGATATACGCCGATACTCTGTCATCACGTACCGACAGAGCTTTGAATCTCTAGATGTAGCTAAAATTTTGTCCGCATTTCCATACAAAAATAGAAAAGCGCCCTCTTCTTTTTCAACAGTAATATTTTTATATATTTCATAGAAAAATTGTTGGGGACTAAATAAGCTGCGAATCTTGTGGACACGTTCCTCCACCCAGGAATCTATGGCTTCAAAGTCGAAAAAATCGGTGGGGGCATGGGCAATATTTTCCTGCATGATGCTAGAGATTTGTATGGCTGTATAAAGTTTTGCCCATGAGTTTTCTCTCCTTTTCTCTTCTAAGACACGCCCAATTTCAAAGCCTCTAGTAGCAGACTTTTGAAATTGCTTTAACACCTCTTCAAAGCCATCGAGAATTTTCTGGAACAATTCTGGGCAGCGAATGCTGTATTTGAACCATTCTTGATTCATGTTCACAAACGAGGAGGTGTTAATCTTTTCCAGTTCTTCATCATTTGTATTTTCATCAATGAGTATATGACGTATTGCTTGGTATAGAACATATTTTGGAGGAAGATGATTTGTTTTCCATCTCAATGTTGTATGAAAATAGAGCCATAAATATTCGTGTTTGTACAACGACCGCTTACAATTTTCACGTTTAAAATAACTCTGGTCCAAACACCAAAAGTTATGGTTAACAAACCATGTATTAATAAACCCTAAAAAGGACCAATTTTCAAGTTTATACACGTTTTTGTTTTCAGAGAGTATTGATTTTGCGGAATTTTGTAGATTTTCCTCCATAATATGTAACACGAGGTCCCAATCGTAGGTGTTACAGAGCGCATTATCAAGAGCCGTAGTAAGTTTTAACCATTTACAGAACACTGGGTTAGAAACTCCCCCCGTAATAGCTTGTAGCGAAAAGACATTCTTCTTAAGCATTTCATCTCGTTCTTTGGGGTCGGCTGTGAATACTAATAAGCCCATTACTTGACTGCTGTTACTGGCCAATTTATTATTGATTATAGCCTCTAGCAAAATAAGTCCTGTGATAGGTTTTGAATCCTCTGTGAGCACTTCTGCCTCTCGAGTTACATATGTCAACTGTGGAAAGTAAAGGTATAGGTAGCTCTCCGCATCTGTTTTTAAACCTTTTAGGGGTTTTAGGCCCTTTTTTCGCCTTTTCTCGACTGGAGAAATAAGCAAAGCATTAGCAGAGTCTACGGTGAAAAAGGCCCGCCCTATTAGTAACTCTACCATGGCTGAACAACACAGATTTGTAAACCCTTATAAATTTCTAGGAAAAGCTGATTCGATGTACATATATCCTATACCCAAAGATTCTACTCAGGGATTAGTTTCCTTGGTTGGTATCAATGTTTTGAAACTTTTGATGCAGACTCATTTATACTTTTGGAGCCTCCCTCGAGCGGCAGTCAATGACATGGTGGCGGATTATTACGCAAAGGTTGTGCGTGTAACAGACTCTATATGGACGGATGTGGTATTGACGCCCGGTTCTCGCACATTAATGTCAAAAGATTTTGAGGCCGTTGACGAACAATCTCGCAAAATTTATTTTGTAATTATCCTCCCTTGGGGGCTCAGAAAAACGTACATTGTCTTTGATTACAGGTTCATGGTTCACGGCGCGTCGGTTACTGCACGAGCTATAGAACAACTTACCAGTTTTACAACAGGAAACGAATGAAAAAAAGAATTATACACAATTTGTTGTTAAGGTTTTGTTTCTCTGTCTTAATTTTTTACAAATGTTACTATCTCGCTCTCTCTCTCTCTCACATACAGTGTAAATAGTTCATAATATCCACTTTCAACCTGAGACTGAGTTCGTGTTCTTCATGCGTCATGTTTTCTGGGGACGACCATAAGCATTTACCAGGGGGTAGAAGGGGGTGAAAAATGGTCATTTCTAGATTTGTATCTACATAAACATATATTGGTGAGTCATTAATGGCCTGCGCGACAGCCTTTTCTAACCCTTCGACCAATTTTTCCGAGTTGATACCCTCACTACTTTCGCAAAATAAACTCTCTACTGTTCTCAATTTTTCCCCAATAACTCTACCGATCCCACGTTGTATTCAAACATGTCTCCGACATCGCATTCTTCCTGTTCTCCTTTCATGTTATATTTCCGAAGCCCTGTTACTTCTCCATTGTATACACACACTGCAAATTTATATACCTTTGAAATATCTTCCCCTATCATGATTCTTCCAGTGCGCAATGGATTAGGATCTATACCAAAACGGCGCATAAATCCTTCAAAAGTTTCCATATTAAGCAAGTAACCCGTGTTATCGTCATATACATTACATAGTTTTGTACACATGTAAATTTCTCCTTCATCGACATACCAGATTTGCGGGTCTTTCATTCCACGTTCTCGTTTTACGAATGCACGGAGAATGACGTCACATAATAATTTTATAACTCTGCGTAAGTTATTCTTATTTCTGTAAAATATTTCTTGTATGGCTTCCCATGGTGGCGGAAAAGTTGTCAGAGGTAGCATATTTTCTAGTTTAAAACCTTTCCATGGTTGAACCACTTCTGTGTCCAACATAACTACTCTCTTAAACATGCTCTCGAGCAACATACAACTTAACACTCATTATTTAAAAGGTTATAGAGTCCAATCTCAACCTCCCCACCGTAGGCTTTAAAGACGCCACCTCCCCCTCCTTCTTCCCCCCTTTCATTCCAAAATACCCAATGTTGTTTGTCAACCCACCCGGGTATGAATAGGGCAAGCTCTCCATTAGTCGCTTGAGGTTGCTTAAAACTTAAAAATGAATGGTTGAGTTGTAAATGAGCTCCCTTATCAACTATTTTTTTTTCTACAACAATAGTATTTTCCGTGCCTAAAACGACTTTATCACTTTTCTCCACATCCTTTACATCGCTAGGGTTTTGATCTTCGTTTTTGGGGGATTCCCCTTGTAAACGGATTGCCTCCAAAAAGCTTTCCATTTCAGCATCAAGTTCTTCTTCCAACGTACAGCTTTGAATGGTAAGTGACCCTTCGCTCGTGACATTATTTCTACTTTTGCAATTGGGGTGCTTAATGTTAATTGTCGTTAACACCTGTTCTGAGGGAGCATACGGGTTTATGTATTTTCCCGGTCTTTTTGAAATAAAGTAAACGTGTCCCGTTCCCTTTTCTATAATTTCAATACAGACCACATGATAGTCTTTCCCGTTCCGTTCTACAAGTTCTGTTTCAATAGGGATTAAGAGCCATTCGTCATATCCGGGAAATTCATATGGTTCGCCCAGGTTTCGGTACACCCCAACCGTTTTCATATTTCCATATCTATAGCACACTCTGTAAATCATATTCCCATAGTTTAAATCGCATCTTCCAGCCAACAATAACCTTCCCTTAGTTTTCAATGAGGATCCAAACAATTTGTTGAAAATAAAAGACTTCATAATCATGTACGTTTACTCCTGTATACTTTTGTTCTTTCTGTTCTTGCTGGATTCTTTTGCACGCTCATACATCATATTGAGCTTACTTTGTAATTTCTTAACATACGGCGGTTCCGTCCACAGAGGTCCCACGCATTCTCCTCCAGTTAAATCATACGAAATTAACTTTGCTGCCGATTTTCGAAATGCTGAATCTCTGTCTCGATTCGTACCTATTCTTTGATTTAAATCTTGATAAGACACTGATTGCTTAGAAATATGTTCTAATAATATCAAACACAGAGTCGTGAACCGGTTTTTAAATTCGCTAAGAACCTTTTCATTAACCTTTTGTTTTTCAGCGTCCTTCCGTAAATTTACAATGAACCAAACATAGAGCCTATGTATACACGACATAACAACCGGCGAATGAATAGTCTCCTCTCCTCCCTCGATACTTTCTTTGTGTTCGAGCAAGAAATTAGTCATACTCGTATGAAATGTATAAGGAGAATATTGAGTTAAAATAAAATTTTCAGTTTGTTGATCACCACCCTGAACATTATCATTGTTTAACAACTTCCACATGATTACTTCTTCTTGGAAAGGGGTCTCACTTTGCGTATCTGGAAGTAAAATAATTTCGTCATCTTTTTCACTCGGAAGTAACAATATCGATTTTTGTCTTTCAGTAAACATACACACATTATGTTGATTTAACACACACGTTTCTGTACGTGTATTACCCGGGCAGAGATGAAATATAAAATGCTTTTTGCAATAAAAGAGAGCTATATCACGCTTTACCACTTCGCTTAACCAACCTAAGTTTTCATTTTCTAGTGGAATATATTTACATTTTTCAGTTAAGCAAACAAACATAGAAATTGTATAGGTATTCATTTTTTTAAAAATATACCATCCAGCAATAATATGATAATAACAGTTAATATTTAGTCTTCTCCAAAAATAGCCTTCGCCAGCTCCTCTGTGTATCTTTCTTCTTGTCCTGGTCTCAAGAGACATTTATCAGGTGTACCAGGGTCAATTTGTACACCCATATCCCCTTCACCCTTGTCGTGTGATACGAAATCAGGTTTGCTAATAGGTGTTTCTTCCTCGGTTGCAAAAATGGATATAGGCACTAGAGAGCTCGCCAAGTCTTCTTGAGGTGTGGATTCCTCCAAACAAGCTTTCTGTTCACCCGTTTCAACGAATTTCTCGACCGTATTGACGGTCACATTAACATGGTTCTCGATCGACATAAGTAACCCCTCCTGTACCATGACCAACACGACGTTGGGTAAGGCACGGTCCACGTTGCTATATATCAAAATATGTAACTTGTCCTTAGTATTACGTCTCTTTTTCTCCCCAGGCTGTTGCTCATACTCTCCTTTATTGTTACTGTATAGCACAGAAAAGGAACTCTTGCATTTTTTCAGTTCACTAATAAAATCGACAATGCGCGTTCCCACCATATTAAATGTTTCGTGGTCTTCACCACTGGGCTTATGAGCAATGACACAAATTTCCACAGAATTCCTGTCGAACCATCTCTGAATCATTTGAATTTGAGTAGGTGTAAAATTTCCTTCCTGACGCCACCGTTCTCTGGGGCTCTTTCTTTGGTTGGGTAGGCGCTTCTTCCTTTTCTTTTTACCATCCTCGTCCTTTTTCTTACCTTCCTTCTCATTTTCTCCCTTCATCTTTTTCCTAATACTATGTTCGAGCTCGACAATATCTGCCACGATGGCATTATAAGAGCATTCTCCGCCCGTATGTTGGTCTCTCCCTTCGTCAATCACTAAAGGGTTGCCCATACTCCGTTTTCTATAAGTTAACAAACATGGTCGTGCTGAAGGAGAGAACTTGTCCTCACTATAATCGGGAAGCTGACATTCCTTCTCCCGCCTAATGACGTCATTTGGCGAACTACTGTTACTATTGTAAAAGGTTATCTTCGGATTACACTCTGCTCGTTGCTGATCAGTCAGTGCGAAATTCCTTTCACGTAATATTTCGGAAGTCATGGTATCTGCTGACTTTTTCCCTTCTTTCTTCCTCAAAATGTCAAATTTAAATAAATTTAAAAAGTATTCTATCATACTTTTTAACCGTTAATTTAAATATACTGTCTTCACCACATCAAACAAAATTCCTGGAAAAAGCTGTACTGTTGATATAAGCAATAGTCCACGACTGAACAACAATACGGTAGTTAGGGAAAATTGTCTAAAGATGACTTCGACTAAGTATCTTAACTTCCTTTTCCTCATGTGTAGTTTTCTCGGCTACGTAGTGTCTACTATACCTGTGATAGAATTAGAAGCATATCAAAATAGCTCAGAGTTTATTAAAATGAGTGGAGTGATTTTGAGAATAGATGCACGTACCAATACAACGCTTCAACTAACTACTGTCTCAAATCTTTCTCTTGAATATATCTATTGTCTTGACGGAGGCGCTTTGGTTTCTAACCACGCGCGAAAGATAAAAGGAATTGTTAAGGCGGGCGAGAATCAGACATGGGAATTAACACTACCGTCAACGCCGTTGATTTACACGGCTATGTTAGCAGGAAGTAATATTCCCTGTTTCGCAGTCGATTCACGGGCCCTTACTTATTTCCATTTTTTCTAAATAGTAAAGAACGCAATAACGCGGTCATTACAGTAACAGATGTGAATAAACTTTTGACACGAAAAATACCTCTCCTAGATTCTCTAACCTTTGTGACTTGGTGGTTAGTTATATTTCTAGTCTTGTTCATTATTCTTCTCATCGTTATACCTGCGTGTATTTTCTATACCAATTCCACACGCACGTACCTAATATAATTGTACCATGACATCATCTTCCAACCTGGTGCAAGCAACCGGTTCGTTATTTAACATTCATGCAAATGATGTAGGGGTCTTGCCTCAAGAAACAAAATATGGCTTTATATACACTATTAAACTCACTGAAGACATTTTTGGGATGATGTTGCAGGACAGTGATTCTTGGACTCCCATAACGACATCATTTAACGATATCGGTGATAGAGAAAACATTTTCTTACTGGAAGAGCAGCATTACGAAAGTGGTTTGGGGGCTATACTACACTGTGATCCCATAGAAAGTGTGGTACGTCTCTATGTGCCTCGAGACCCCGGATATCATGGGGTAAAGCTCCTAATTTTAAAGAAACTGAACAAGGGCCTTTTTTACATAGTTGATCCAAACTTAGAGGACTTACTTCCGTCCCACATTTTATTATGGATGTCGAAATTAGAGATTCTCGGGCCTAGTCTATATGAATCTCCTTTTTTAACACACAACAGTCACATGGCGACCGATGTCTTGACAACTAAATTACAATGGCTAAAAAACATTACGAAAGAACAGCGTACCTCTGTACGGATAACAGTGTGGTCTGAGACAAATGACTTTGTTGTCGTAAATTGTTTAGAATCGATTCTTGCTGCCGCAGAAACGGTGAGAGACATTGAAGACAAAATTGCGGCTGAAGCCATCCGTACATCTATAGAGGCTGATTTAGAAGATGTTTTTAAAGAGACTAATGGGGTCGCGCTGTGTGCAAAAATGATACAGTACATTCAGGCCACTAAACACCTAGCGGAGATATTTGGTCCCGAAAACAACTCCATAAGCACCGTCGTACAAATTGTAGAAAAGTTATCAAGGTATGCAAAAATACACGAAGAATTTTCCCTCGACCTCTTTCCTGAAGCTACTGAGGAGACAGTGAGCACGATACTATACGACATATTTAATCATGTTTCCGTAACATACTCAGACGCACAAGATCTATTCAACTCTGTAAAACATGAAAATGCCATTTTGCAAAAAATGAAAGAGCGAGTAGAATCCTCAGCTCATGAAAGTTTATTATTTTCTTTGTTTAATTTTCTGTCACAGTCCATAACCACATCACACTTATTACAGCTTTTGGATCTGAGAGCTTTATCGCACTTACAAATTCAACAAATATCCAAATACAATCAGGTTTATGAAACTTTACCCGAGAAGGTGTTAGTTGACGACCAGGCGGTACAAACATTTAACGAGAAGCAACATTTACTAGACTATTCATTGGATGACCTACAAAAGCTGCAAATATGTCATGTTAACCATGTAACCAAATACAAAGAATGGGAAACTGCCACCCAATCAGCAATCAAGGGTGTTAACGATTACATGGGGGGTGGAACTCTCATGGAATTATGGGGGGATTTCATACGCCTAAGTTTAAAGTTGGTACCCTCGACATTGTACAAGCATCGTTCTTCTCCTGTTCTGTGCTACAATAATCGTGAAAATCTTCAAGAATTGATTGAAAACATTTCTCTGGTTTTCTCACTGGGGTTAGACGATAAACGAAAGCTTCGTTTGGCCGTACAAGAGTCTTACCTACGTGTTATAAAATCGATTGATGATTTTTGGGCAGTGGATCAAAATTTTTTAGAGGTGGTTAATAGTATGGCCACAATGGGCCTTTATTTGTCATCCCCCAGTGAAACATTTGTAGGGGTGCCCCTGACAATCACCGAGAAGGCAGGATGGGCATCTAAAGAGGAGCATGACATTTGGTTAGAGTCTCTGCGCACCCTTCGTCCTGTCAACTGGTTGTTACCCACGTGGTTGGGGTTTCCCATCGAAGAGAGTGGTGGGTCTCTCAACTCTGTTTTTTCGATAGACCCCGCCCATAATATATTGAAGCCCATGCATAAGGCCTTGGAAGAAAACATATTTTTACCGTTTTATAAAACGAGGACGGAGTCTACTGCGACTTTAAAGACGTTTAATACCACGTGTAAAAATCTGGGGAAAAATAATGAATTCATTTCGTACAATAACCTGATTTTGCAAACGGCGTCCGTATTCCAAACACGCAATGAAAAGTCTCCCAAAACTGATACAAGTCTGTTGCTGTGGAACATTGTTAATTTTATGGCTCTCAATTACGACTTCCCAGAAGCTCAGTTTCCCTTCACCACCCTCGTGCACTCTGTTCAAACCTACGATAAATTTAACACATTTCTACAGTTATTATCTCATTGGAAAATTCGTATCACGGGACATGTGGAAGATGAAATAGACAAAATATGCAACGCCCTGTTAGACCGCGCCCTCACTATATATGGCCCACAAGTAACAAAAATCATCGAAGAATTTACTTCTCAGGTGCTCGAGTCATCTCTCAATTCCTGGTCTGAGGGTTATTTTAATCAGGGTTCTTACATGCAAATCAATGAGGATGAAATTGAATTTCTCGACAATGAAGGGGGGTCATCTGTCCTTCTGTCTCCCCTATTCTAGTATTCCAAATTCCAACCGTTACACTTTTATGTGTTCGAAAGGTTGAAGGGCATTGCCGCTATTGGACCCAAAATGGTAGCCCGAGAACTGAAAGAATGGTTTCTTACTGGGTACTCTCGGTGGGTCCTTACATCCGGGAAGGAACAAACCCTAACTCTTACAAGAGAATCTATTACCAAACCATCCAATGATATATTAGTATGGGTGCTGTCATCAATCCTTTTATTAACACCTATTGATTTTCTATTACGTCCAGCGTCTCCTATTGAAAGCTTAAACGAAGAGACCTTGGTTACAGATTACTTGAAAAAGTATTTGATGAATCAAAACGCGTACGTCTTTGTTTCCAAAATTGTTAAATATGAAACGTTGGAAAACAGACACAACCCCCCTACCGGATATTTATACGAGAGATGTCGGTTTACCTCGAAGGACGGAGAAGTCCCCAACAGTAATTTAACTCGGATTTGGGAGTCCATGTTCCCTTTATTTTCGCTAAAAGATCAAGTCTTGTTGGGAGATATTACGAAAGGGCCCCTCCCCCAAATCTCCTTAGATACCTTTCTTGACGTTTTAAGTGGGGATATATTTACAATCCATTTACCGAACTTTCTCAAGTCGATTGTCAATCGCTTAAGCCGTAAAAGTGACGTACTATTTATATTTAGAGATAATAAACAAAATGTAGTGACCATGAAAAACAAAAAAACAAACATCGATTACGTGTTAGACTTTGAAGATTTATTAAGACAGCTTGTTCCAAACTCGAGTGATATTACATATGAAGATGCTATTAAAAATTCCTACAGTGTGGTGTTCAAGTCCCCTCAGATACTACAAGAGCCATACATAAAAGCGGTAAATACACAGAGCTTGATAACCAACATGGAAATGGCTTCTATTGTCGATTACTTAGAAGAGAATAGTAATAAGATTGATAAAGAAATTCGATCTGTGGGTATACAAATGTCTAATACGATATTAATTCCTCCCCCCAATGCCTCGTATTACACGCTTGGGTTGTCCAGTCTAGTCGATGACTTTTTAGACGAAGTGGCCGATTTGGGTGAAAAGGTGAAAAACAGGGAGGAAGAGAATGTATCACCCTTCCATAATCCTCAGTTGTTTGAAGGTTCTGTAAACTCGACATCCCCCTCTCCGTCCGGATGTGATTCGCTGGTTTGGGATGCCGAAAACTTTGACACCGGACCAAGTCTAGTACACGAGGAAGACGAGATTACCTCCCTCTTAAATGAAATAGAGCTTGAACTACAAGATTTACAAATTTCGTCACCACCGAGGAGAGCCAACAAACAAATCACAATCGACGTTGCGGATATAAAAGTATATGCCAGTTTGCGTTCCGAGGTTGCAAAACTTACAACCTATTGATTTCTCTCTCTTGTTTTATTATACGCATACACATATCTTGTTTCCTTCATTTGGTGTGTTAATAAAGTTTTGGCCCTCTTACTTTAAACTGGATTTTAATCTATTGTAGACTTCTTTGTCGGGTTCTGTATATTGCAGAAACAGCTGCGTAAACCCAAACGGGTGGTACATAAAGTCGCGTTTCTTCAGTCCTGATGTAACCTTCCATGACACATTGCACACCGGACATCTTGGAAATCCATTTTGATACTCTTCTAAATATTCTAATGCGCATCTATGAATACAAAGCACGCACATTTCACAGCTACAACATTGCGTGGGAGCAGTAGTCATTCGATTTCGATCAAAATTAGTGCTGCATATTGAACAGTGTCCATCTTTTGATAACTGACGTCCCGCCTTTAAATTTTCCAAGGCATATCGAGGAGCCAATTTATATTTCCTGCCTCGAATAATTGCTCGTCTTCTACACCCAATATCCATATCTCGTGCAATAAACGCCAGTTCGCCCTGGTCAATTTCTTGTATGATTCGTTTTTCCTCTCCTTCATTTTTAGTAATAACCGTTGGTACATATTTGTATTTCTTCAATATCTCCGGATCTACATCTACAGAATATTCTTCTACTTCCGGGCTAGAAACAATTTCGTCCGAGTCAGACGGACTAAAACTAAGCCCGCTTAAAGCTGAAGTTGTAAAATATAAAGCCATGAGTAACTAGAACTGCATTTGCTTGCAAATACGCAGAATTGTAGTGCGTGTTAGAGAAGTCTTTTCAGTTAGTACAGTAGCCCAGTTTTTATTTGAACTTTAGGATTTGTTCATGGCGGGAAGAGGGGCTGTTGTTTCTTTTTGGCCACTCCTCTCAACCCTATTTCTTGATAGTACAAAGATGGACCACTTGTCTCCCAGCTCCTTGGCTGGACGCATAAAGAAATCATAGAAGAGTAACCAATGATGGAGTAAATCCGGACCTTCTATGCTAATAGTCAGTCACTAGCTTTATTTTGAAGCATATTTGCCAACAATGAAGCAAGTGCTGAGTAGTCCTTGAACAAGACCGTGTACTGCGCTTAACGGTAGGACCTACTCCGTATACAGTATAGTGTGGAGTAAAATGAAGTGGACGAAGCATAGTCCCGTTCAAGGACTCGTGCTGAGTAGCCTACTTTGCCATACGTTATGCTCTGTTGTGTTGCTTACTCCTGCCTGAAATGGTTTTATCGGTTCTCGACTCCTCTTTCACCGTTCTCTATGTTAAATAATGACGCCCTCTCAAGCTCTCTGACTGCACCGCTGCATGCATATAACAACTGTCTCGTGGAAGGCCGAATAACTGTTGACGCTGTGTGTTTTAACATCCGTGTTTCGTTAATTCGCAATGCATGCTACATGCATGCTGTCAAAACGTTTCGGTCAGACTGCTGTCAAAATAGCTTCTGCTTTTACCACTGAAATAAAGCATGATAATAGAACTACAGCACAAATCGCTTAATCCAATGCAGTAAAGCCAATTCGTTCCGTACAGGGAATTGGCAATACCCTGCTCCGTAGTAGCTAGATGAAGATACTGTACAATAACGTCTTCATACTGTTCAACGATAGTGGACGCAATGGCGCCGTGTTACGTATACCAGTTTGGAAGCACCGCCGATTGATTCTCCAGGCTTATCACTTCAGTGTGAAAAGGCCGAACCACATTACATCGCGTTTTCTGGAAATTTATCCGCAATGCTCTTTCATGAAGCTAACTCCTTAAATCAGCCTTGTAAGTGTAGTATTTGCTTTTCTGAAGTTGATTTTTGTTTAAAGACGGCCACAGATTGCACTTACTGCTATTGTTAAAGGGTAGAGCATGGATATTTGTACGATCTAAGTTACGGTACGCGCAGGGAAATGAGTTGTGGGCCATAACAGGCTTTACAAAAGAAATTGTCAGTCGGCCAGTAAATGCCAATATTGTAGTGCGGCGCACTACAATAATAAAATTTACGCAACGACTAAATTAGAAAAAACATAACCTATTCTTTATAAAATGCTCCAACATAGGTAGCCGACTTAAGACGCGCTTATACTGAGCCGCCAACTGTTGATACACAGGGATACTGGAGGGTAAATGTCGGAACGCAAACAATGAAATATTTAAAAGTTTTAAATGAATACATAAACATTTCATTGTTTCAAACTGTAACAAAAAACAAGGTTTGTAAACCATGGTCTACAAGCAAAGTATAAACACACTGGCTCATTTCACAAAAAATTTATGGCCGTTCAGCTAAGCGCCGTTAGATTTTACCGTTCTAGTTTGTGCTAAAATGCGTAGTCTTTAAACATTGTTTCGTCGACACAATACTCTTCAGAAATTATACGGTACCCTGTAGCCATATTAAGTTTATAGTTTGCATTTCTTTTCCCAATAACATTGATCATATAATTCACTGTCCAGTATAGCCGACACCCCTGAAGGGGGGGGGGGGCACCGCGCAACACTTTACTGCCGTTACATTTACATAGAAACGGTGTCCCGTTATTTGCTTTGATAATGGGAGGTGTCAAGTCCAAAAACAGATGAATTTGAATTATTTTGCAAATTCATAACTCTAATAAACCGATCTTTGTATTTCTTGCACGTAACATATAACCATTGTGTTGCAAGAGTCGCAGACAAATAATTTTCCATTTACAAACGAACAGACACGAGTTCTGTTCCCCCTCCCCTTCCCTTTTTCTCGATACATTCACTATAGAATGAACAGAAAGGATGTACGAACAATAGCCATACTGTTATTGGTGTATAGCCTATGTGTAATTGTCTTTTCGGTTTGAGCAGGAAGAATCATGCTTTGACGAGCTCACATTGAGACTGGAAAGTTTAATAATCTCAGACAGCATCACATTCTCAAACTGAAGCAAGCAAAGGTAAGAGAGAGGCTCACAGGAATTGGGCTGTTCGCTTGGAACCCTTTGTGTTCGTACAGACACACCACTCACCCGACACGTTAACGAACAATTACATCAACGAACAGAATGTGAAAGGGAACAGCCCGCTCCTATTCTTCTGTCGCGGCCGGTGTGGTGAATCTTCACTTGAGAATGCAATCGTGCGTGAAATGATAGTTCATCTCGGACTCAGGTTGTGAAGGCTTCTCATAATGAAAGAGCAACTCATGGAAACTGGAGGAGCTTAAAGTAGAATTACAATGACAGAAACAAAAACCTCTCATTTTTACACAGATTGTAGTTCAATTGTTACTTAACAACATCCTTTTTGATTTTTGTAAATAACTCCTCACAAAGTCACAAACGAAGGGAATAAAAACGTGGGTTTTCTCCTACTCAACACAACCGAATTCACTCACTTTGAGAACACCGATATGACCTCGAATAGCACACGGGTCAGTGCGTGACGTCATTGTGAAGAGTCGAGCTCTCTGCCTGTTGGCGCAAAGAATCGTACACATCTGTATTGAGTTACTACGATCACTGTGCAAGATTTCAGGTGACTTCGAATCAATGTCCAGGCAGTTGGCAACCCGCGGTTTGCGGGCGGATTATGAAAATCACGTTATTCATGTTCATATCAAAATCTGCAAATATAGGCTACCTCTTGGCAACGATAATACCACTTTCACCTTTTCGGTTCCAATGCCGCTAGCTAGATAATGCAAGTCCCTGCATAGAATAGGCTGGGGCAGTTCGCCAATACCTCAGTTTCACAACCAGTTAAGCTTCACGGGTTATGGGAGCTACTTTCTGTAGAATGTTCGCAAATGTAGACATAGACTAATTAGGCCTAATTTATCAATTGAATGAGAAGAACACATTGAGAACAGTGCCCTGCCTGCTTGGTTCGTTCACACAATGGCTACCCGGCGAAATCACACAAGTGGCCTGAGTCACAGTGAACGAAATCGTGACAGTCAACTTACCACATATCCGAGAAAGGTATTAAACCCATATAAACATCCAGAAAACAAAAAACGAAACGAAATAGAAAACCCTTTCAATCCATAACAAAGTGAATAAACTTCCATAGTCCCTGGAGAAGGCTACGAGAGAACAACTGTGTTGATCCAATACACAAAAGCATACAAGTAGGCAATGCAAGCTACGCTGTTTTACTGCAGTGATGTCCCGCTTGTACGGTCCCGATATTTCGGTAACAGTGCTAATTATACTGCGTGCTAAGTTTCACTGAAGTCATAACCCTGAAAAGGAAAATTAAAACGGGAAACAAAACAAGCTCACCAAGTGTTTGGATGGTCCCGTATATATAGGAAAACTCACCTTCGAGTCTGCCAACCATCGACATTCCGCGGTCAGAATGGCCTCCAACCAACCAGACCCCGAGGTCGAAGAAGAACCAGCTGAGGGATATGTTGAATTAGAATGTGTGGATTCTCCATTTAGTGATTCATCATCATCTTCAGAGGAAAATGATGAATATGATGACATTGATCTTGAGGGAGGAGAGGATGGAGCGGAAGGTCATGTACCCAGAATGGGACCTAACCCTTACATGTTTGAACCTGTCCTTGCTGAAGGAGCTCAACCCAGAGAAGAACAACCTGCCGCGAACCCTGCCAATCAGGGCCGTCTCCAAGTTCTAGACTGGTTCGTTTTTCCTTTCTTATCTCTCTCTCTCTCTCTCTCTCTCTCTCTCTCTCCTTTTTTAATTTTAAGTAAAATATATACGTAGGTACTTAGAAGAGTCTGTGTATGATGAATGAAGTTCAAAAAAGTTTCTTGTTCTCTGTGAAAGGCGCGCTTTGAAATTCGTATAGGCTACGAAAACGTTTAATAAGTGTTGTACGCAGTGGATGGAATGAAGAAGAGACACCCATTTAATCCCCTAAAATCACTTTTAATCACTTCTCACTGGTCAAATTGTAAGAGAGCGGTATCGGCAATGTTCTACACGGTAGTCACCCCCTCCCCTCCCGGGCTAGGTTTTAGGGATGTAATTGTTTGAAACCGTATTGAAAGAGTATTTTCCGAGCATATGTGGCCTCACCACTATAAGAATACACAAAATTTCGAGGGGGGGGGGTGTATTAAAACTTATGAGGGTGGCAGCACCTAACCACCCGACATGCACCTCCCCCTCACCAAACCCGCCCTTCCTCTTAACCTCCCTAATGTGTGATAACATTTTTCAGACATCTAAAGGAGTTTAATTTCTTCCTATCATCGTTATCCTTTAGTGAAGGGGTCTGTTATGTCCATTTATTTGCAGCTTTTCTTTTCTCATTTCATAGCTACATTTGACAGTAGAAATTTTAGCTCAAAACCTTTTCCCACTATGACATGGGTATTGGCACCGGTGAGGCTAAGGGAGAAGGCTCACGGAGTTCGTGTAAAAGTAAATTTGGGCGGAGGGCGTGAGAAATGGTGACTGTCTGAAAGACTATAGCGGAGCGCTTCCACCCCATCAGTTGGCAGGGAGCGTTGAGAAAATATTGGAAAATCGCGACCCCTTGCTGGAAATGGCATTTCCTATATAGGCTTGTTAGTAGAATCTAAACCTTCGATAGTCGCCTCATGAGCTTTTTTCAATAGAAGTTTCATTCTAGTAAAAACTGAGTAAATTGTAAAATGATGAGGACATTACGAGATATACCACTGCCAAGTTGGGGAAATGGAAAGTAATAACTGGAAATGAGCCTGTATGCACGGTTGTACATAAATTAACACTAAGAACGCGGCGCGACGGAATGGAAAAGGGGGGAGGGGGGGGGGGCTAAGTGCGAACGAGTATATCTAAGCGGAGCACCACCATTACTTGACGCAGTGCAGGTGTATTGGACCGATCAAGAATGTGTTCAACATCCACTTCCGAAATTCTTGCCGCGGTCCCCACTTCTTGAAGCCTTTGAAATTTTTTTTTATTTATTTTTCATGGTTCCAACGACACTGCAACAAAGATACGTCTTTTCCTCGAAAAATTGTTGAAGATTGTGTTGCGTTACTGAAATTCCCAAATCGTGTACGCACCACATGCTCAATGATATTGGCGCTCTAGTAGCCAGTGTCTTCAATTTAGGTTTCACTTTGAAGTTCATCTTTTTCTGTAAAACATACTGTGGATTCCAGTCGTCTTCGGTGAAATGTGCAGAACAAATCTTTGCGTTCTTTCCGTGAGAAACACCAGGGGCCCGTTCCACAAAGAGTTACGCACGATCTTAAGTATGATTTACTGTTGGCTTAAGTATGGTGAATCAAACTTAAGATTGTGCGTAACTCTTTGTGGAACGGCCCCCAGGTGCAACAAAATCTTTTCTCGTTCTCCTCACAAAGCGTATCCAGAGTTTCCTGCACTTATCGTTGGTTTTCTCGCTCGGAAAATCAAAAAAGCTCAGCGAGGGATCCGCACTTGTTCTGGTGCATCCCCCAACAACACAATTTCTTGGCATTTTGCGTCAATTCGTAGTTCTAGTCCAACAGCGAAACCTTTTTGGTTTGATGTGATTCACGTTGCATGCTGTACTGTACAACCACAACTAACGCTAGCTTGCATATACTTTGCACGTGTGTATGTATACACTGCACTTCACCATGTAAACAAGCTTAGGTCACGATAAGAATGAGTCTTCACAGTGACGTCACGGGTCAACTTGGAACACGTGACCACTGCAGTTCTTTTCGTGAAATGTTCGATTTCTATCATGAAAAATGGGCTGTTTTATCCCCAAATTTATACCATTTCCTGTCATTAGTTTTACTTCATATTTGGCACACTTCAAAAGTAAGCCTTAAGGAATACTGGAGAGAAAACTTGGGCTGTTTTCTTTGATGGCAAATGCCATTGTAATTCTACTTTAAGTTAGGAATTGCTGAATGAAGCGTGTTGTTAATTTATTTTATTTATTTGATTCTTCCACAACTCGACATTTATTTACACACACAACTTTGACTACTTATTATCGAAAAACAATAGCTACCATGGGCGTGATCGCAAAAGCTCTTCGGACACTTAAGGGGATGATTCTCCATTAGAAAACAGTATCCTTCAGACTCGTAATCGTATTGCATTTACTACACCATAATTACAAGTCCCCCTTCCGGCCTCTCCTAATACAACAAGACAACATCCCCCAAAACAGAACCCTCCCTTCCCCTACGATATAAGAATAGATTATGGTAATGTTTGAAACTGGTTATTGTAAAAAAAAACTTTGATATTTTAGCGGCAAAGAGTTCCACGCAATAACTGAGCGACATCTAAGGCTCTTTTGGGCATTGTTTTGGCAAGGAAACGGGTGAAGTTCTGCGCGTTGACGGGTCTTATGGTCATGAATTTAGGTACTGTGATTACACAGATCCCTTAACTTTCGGAGCACCTTGCTATTTTTACATCTAAAAATAAAACAAGCAATGCCCAGGTTGACAATATCAGATAACTTAAAAGAGCCCGAGGAAAGTAAAGGACGGATGTAATTACACCATCTAGACCCAGATATGTGACGAATAGTTTTTTTCTGCATTAGTCCTACTTTGTTTAAACTAGATTTAGTAGTTCCCGACCAAACAATCAAGCAGTATGTAAGATGGTTTAGTTTTATGATACAACGCAAGACATTTTTTGGCAAGTAGTGTTTGGTAAGTTTAAAGAGTGTTCCCACACTTCGTGATACATATATAGAGATGGTATCAATATGGTCACGCCATGATAGTTTACACATATTTATGTCCCTTACTATCCGCCGAGCCTGTCTGTCTACACGACTGCTCTCCGTTAGGTTACCTACCGCCATTATTTTAAAATTCAATGACACGCACTTTCATGTTTAAAAAGACATTTGCAATCAATTTTCATTTGTTTAAAATTATTTTACAGACATGATTCACGAGTAGTTGACATTACGCAGTTGAACTCCCAGCAGCGACATTTTCCTCAGCGACACCAGAGTCGGTAGCTTCAGGAGCGCGTGGACAAGAAGCAATACTTATAGGAGGGTTGCGTACATCGTATACTTCAGCCGCTGCGTGTAAGAATTCTATAAAAGGATCCTTGCTCTCCGCCTTAATTTTAGTTCTCCATATGTGTTCAGCGAGGTAACCCACCATGTGCTTGTGCCTAGTTCCATATGCTGGAAGTCCTTTTCTAACATGGAGCCACTCATTTTCGATGTGGTTGGTGCACGCTCCTGATCGAAATAATAAAAACTTTTTGGTGAACGATTCAAAACAAGCGTCGTGTCTACTTGGAGTAACCCTAGTGGATATACAGTGAAATGAAATAGCCGATTTTGGTGTAATTATCTTATCGAATAATGATACTATACATACCTGTCTCTTTATTTTTGAACTCAACAGAGTGATTGACGGTCAAATGTGTGTATCCCATTTCTCGTAACTTTGAGTAAGACTTCCAGCAATCACTGTGTATAATGGAGCCGGGAAGAATCCATTTCTTGATGAGGGATAGGAGCGTTTCCTCATCCCGTGATGGTACAGGAACCATAAAAATTTTGCTGCGATTTTCTTTTCCTCTGCCTCCAAACACCCATTGACCAACTTGCAAGCGGCCTCGGTGAAACTTTCGCTTACCAAATTTGGCTTCATCAATTTCAACGACGACACCAGGTCCTCCAATTGGTTGACTATTTCTAATCAGGACCTCCTCACAGACTTCTCTTGAAAAACTGCACCAGTCTACGCAGGTAGCCGAGGAAATGTTGAGTTCGTGCTCCATCAGATCTTGTTGAACGTTGCGGCTCCACCAGTAGGTGAATTTTATGACTTCGGGGATTGAAAGGTTACTTTTCGAGAACCACGAGTATTTTCGGAGGGACTGTGAATAACTATGAGGGGTTTTCCCCGTGTGCGACACCTCCATCTGTCGAGAGACAAAAAGAAGAGTATTAAGGTAGGCTTATTAAATACAAGTCATACTAACCACTTTTAACATTTTTAAATCCCTTTCCTTCCCTCCCCCAAAATATATTGCGTGTGAATCCGAGCAACTCACCGATAACCATCGCTTGTAGCGTTTGACCCCGAGGTAGCTTCTAGTTTCATTTGTTTTCCACAGATCTCACACAGGGGTGCGTCGTGTAGAAGACGCTGTTCTTGCAACCATGAGAAAGTGGTTTTTTTATCTTTGAGAATATTATTGCAAAGAAATTCAAAATTAATTGGTTTATCAATTTTTTTCTTCTTGTAATTAACACCCCATGATTCTGTACAGCCCGATGCCATTTTTTATTCGATGGCTTTTCTGCCATAAATGAGATGACTAAATTACTGTTTTATCCCTGCATACCTAGGTGTATGCTATGTTAACCTAGTAGGCCTATCATTTGTTTTAGGTGGGGCTGCGTTTAAACTTTTAATGTACAATTCTCCTCTTAGGTACCAAAGTAAGAATGTTTTGTTTAAAATGATTATTACCATTCATCTTTTTTTATCATCTCAAACCAAGAAAAACAAGTCCACGAACCTTTGTAAAATATGGACAACTTATATCGTTTATTTATCAACTTGAAGGTGTTGATGAATATTATGCACATAACTGTTGATAGCTCTCGTAATGAATCAAGTTTTTCCATGAAAAGGTTCTATCGCGGTGAAGCCATGACGTAATGGGAGTGGAGTCTCCCTAAATAATGATATGTGTTCCGATCCGTGTGGTATCATCATAGAAATTGAAGATACGTGCAGTTCAAGCTAACACCCAAATGTCATGTAAGACAACTTCCTTTTGCTTTGGACTTTTTTCTGAGGTGAGTTGTTTTCCGTGCCTTATTTGTCGTATCATTAATTGTAACACTTTCACTTTAGACCCGCTAACGTTAACATTTTTCGCACCTTTGCTCTTTAAATCGCATTTTCACGTGTTGGTATGCAATCTATATATGGTAAGCATTTTACGATGAAAAGAAAGTGGCTGTATCCATCGAAAAGGCTGTTTTTAAGGCTAAGAATTCGTAAAACATATCCTCTGGTTTCCATTAAGACTATTAGAGACCAATATTGGCGCGATTTTAACCAAAGTGCTTATGTGTAATTCTGCGAAATCAAAACCGTGGTCGAAACACTTTCATGAAATTTTTTTCAGGGATGTGGGAAATAGCAATGGCTTGAGTGTTGTGACCGTAGCTTGTCTACTTTATCATTATCGGCTCGCGGCAAGGGTATGTGTAAGGGCACGGTTTACAACATGTAATGAGAATATCTTGAGTCGGTCAGTCACTGCGTTACTATGCCAGTTAGCTGTAATATTGCACTCTGGGAAAGATTATTCCAACACAGTTCCCAATCAGCATTGTGACCATTGACCTCCTCCATGGTGACGATGCACTTCTGTGGTCCCATACATGGAATAATCCTTCCCATGTTGCAGTTTTGAAGCGCCCTCTATTTCATTGGCATACGGTCTATGTATGGCACTTACAAGTCTTGCTTGTCAACTGACCAGTTCATTGTACGTATTACATTACGCAGTCATTGTACGTTGTGTGTGTTCGGGAGTTTTGTTTGTGACGTATACAAATAGTGTAGGACAGTTTACACAGCCAGTAAACAACGGTACGTAAAACCCTTTCTTAGTTCACCATTTTTACATTTGGTGTTCAATACTTTTCGATCACACTAAGTCGTGCGGAGCCTACTGATGTGCGATCTTCAGTACGCCGAGCCCATGTAATGAATGTGCAACTTAACGGCCGGAAACACGGAGAAAAAGCCAGCGACACGTAATATGCACGAGTACAACAACAAGCTAGGAGGTCACCGTGGTTCGTATTAAAGATCCTCGGCTTGCTTCATGGTATAATTTCACTAAGACCGGTATAAATAACAAATATTGCCCCTTTTTGGAAGGTTTTGTGTTCTGTTACGGCGTTCCCACGAACCCACCGATGCCCTGTGTTGCATCGTCCTTGAGTTTACGATTCAACCGCAAATAAGCTCGGTGTTTTTGATCCGTGTCCCTACGAGTTGAATCAGGGTTAACCCAGAGCGGTATAGCCGTGCTGCACGCAAGCGATGAAGTAAACCACCAATGAAATAAAAGCCAGCATAGGCTGTGCACCAATAAAATGCAAGCAAGCATGCCCGTTGAGTGCTGTGCTATACAAAAT
This sequence comes from Holothuria scabra, assembly GCA_037179385.1. Lineage (NCBI taxonomy): Eukaryota > Metazoa > Echinodermata > Holothuroidea > Aspidochirotida > Holothuriidae > Holothuria > Holothuria scabra. The sequence goes on along the minus strand of CM074194.1, from coordinate 21,635,313 downwards.
TTGTGTTGAAAACTTGTGGGGTATTTCCTACATTACGAACATGTAGTCTATACCGTACCCACGTACATAGCTCCTTTGGGCAGAAAGAAAGCAAAGCGGACAACAAAGCAATATCATTGTAACTCATACGAGCATAATTTTTGGGAGTCTACCAGATATTCATAAGTTTTTTTTTTATTTACAAGGGTCAGTGGTAACAACAAGGTTCATTTTTCATATGATTCATCGTTGACGTCAAATCCTCATCACGTTCTGTTTTGTACGGTTTTGCATCGTCTCTCGAGACATGCGGTGTATCACACCTGATAAACCTGATGAGGTTAGGTTAACGTTAGAGACAGTGAGGAAAGGTTAAGGTTAGAGCCTCGAGACTTACCGGTATATTCATACATGATATTATGACACAAATTTCGTGTTTCAAAAGGTTACCGGTACCTGCTCATAAGGTCCCTTATTCATAACCGGGAAAGCAGATTCGTTATTCATAATAGCAAGAGTTCAATATTCATAATTGAAAATAAAGGTCCGATACATGAAGTAGAAAGAACGGTTTGTTACTGATGATTAGAAAAGGGGTTGCATACTCATGACAGGAAAAATGAGTCATAACAACGGACTGAAAGGGGCCAAAGGACATTTATAAGCTTTAAAGGCTACCTGTATCTCGTAACTTGCGCAGTTCCTCTGTGGTTTCAGCCCACTTAGGCTTCCGCCCCTCAGAATTTTTTGCGAAGAGATGACCTGAACGAAAACACTTCGTTCGCGCCGCGGGCTAGTACGGTATCTCGCGGCAAGGGGACCAGTCCTTAAATTTGACAGGGAAACTTTCTACTTAGAATAATGATGAAACCCTTGTTTCATCGGTGATCATAAATATCGAAACTAGCAAACTCATTGGCATAGGGGTCAGACTGTGGCACGGGGTAGTCTGCCCCCCCCCCCCCCCCATTGCCGCAAAAATCTAAAATTCGGGCAGGAATTTGGAAAAATTCGGACCGCCACTAGGGATTTAAAAACTGCAGGGTTTTGAGAAAATTCCTAAGCGTGCCCGGAATCTTAAAAAAAAAACATGCCCGAAAGGGAAACACCCGTTCTAGTCTTGGTAAAATAAGTGTCATGAAAAATCAACAAGAATCCAGAAATTCGCTTTACATTCGAGCAGCACAAAAAAGCTATTTTTCGCGAGCTTTACTTCAGTTTTTTACACCACAATGCCCGAAATTGTCGAATATCCAAATTTTTTTCAAGTATTTGCCCCAAAATGGAAAAGTGTCATGGTCAGGGTAACACATTTACGAAACTAATGAAAGAGATAAAAACACATTTTGGATGGCTGACTCTTTAAAAGAACAATTATTCTTCTGCATGTTTTAAATCTTGCGCATACAAAATGGAAAAAATGGCTCAGTATTCTGATACTTTCAAATCTTGTCAACCTTGCCAGAAAACAGGAAACGTTGTGTTCAAAGTAAAATTTTCACAAAAATGGAAACGATTACAAAGATTTGTCGCAGTCGAGACATTCTCGGATAGCTTTCGATGTAAACAAAAATTTTAAAACGTGTCATTTAGTGATAGGCTTCCACCTCTTTTTTTTTTATTTTTCATTTTTTTTATTATAGAAGGGTCTTCTCCCAAAATGGTAGCACCTTGTTTACCAGAGTCGTAACACAAGTCCTAAAATTTACCTCCCAAAATATCAGCACTGGTACACTTACCAGTGGTGTAGTCAATTCGGGAGAGTCCGAGTCAAGAGTCCGGCAATTTTCAACTTTCAAGAACTCGAGTTCGGACTTGGACTCGAGTCCTTGTATTTTCTCAAAAGGAAAACAATCAAGCTCTGTCCGAGTCCATCGAAGTCTAAAATCACGTTTCCGAGTCCGGAATCGACTACAGTCCTGAACCTTAAAAAGTTTTTCATTTAATTCAAGTCCAGACTCTCGGACGATGTGTCTACAATAGTACAATAAGCATGGGTGGCGCCAGCGGGGAGGGGGAGGGGGGACCATCCGTCGGGGATCACTGCCCCCCCCCTCCTCGGGAAAGTCGGCGGTTTCGTCGGGGAGCCCTAAAAATATAATACATAATAAATATCTGAATCGATTTTCAATCACTTCTTCTTAACTCTGTTGAACCTCATTCCATGTACCTTGTCCTATCCTATCCCCAGTCGGGGAAGGACGACATTTTTTTCGGGGAGGCCTAAAAATGACAAACGTAAAGGACTGAAGTTACTGGATGGACGATCATGAACTGTTTTTTCCTTAATCTGTTTATGATATTTTTTTCTTTTGTTCTTTTGTAACACTATTGTAATGCATATCTGAATCGGTTTTTCATCACCTATTACTAGTTCTGCTATCCCTCATCCCATCTTCAATCCGTGCGCGCAAGGTCAAGTCCCCGTCAGGGAAAGACTGACCTCCCCCTATTGTTGAGAAAATTCAGTTTCGTCGGGACGGCTTTATCTACAGGCCCACAGTAAAAGATATGGGCCTGATAACTTCACTCACCCGGGCCAGGGAGCACAGCTCCCTGTCCTGAAGATTTTCTTGATATTGCTTACTCGAAGACCATATTCTTCATGAAAACTCACAATTCCAAATTTTCCTTACATGAACGGACGAGTGATTGTTCATGTGCATATGGTGCCCAATGGTCTGCCATCTGACCTGCTCCGACAGCCAAATTCTAGCAACGGTAATGAAAATCGGCCATGATGTCGTTTCGGGCCACAAATAATGATATACAGCAGCGTGAGAATGTCTCTCCATGAGTCTGACTGAAAATTTATTTGAAGCCACTTTGTAACGTGACATATTTTCAAACACTTTGGAAGTAAAATCATTTACAGTCTAGAGTTCGAGCAGTCAATAACAAAATTCATCCATTTAGTGGATCTTGTAATTAAATACAACGAAGATTCCTGGTAGAGTCAAAAATATTTGTTTGTTTTCAATTCAGTTGCATAAACAAGAGAAAAGACCAATACATCTAAACGTAGCATTTCCTTTTATCTGGTAATTTTCTGATCACTTACTATATTACTTTTTTCTATTGAAGTAAAACTTTCATTTTAAAGGAAAGATACAAAAATAACTTCATTTCTAGTTACAAGTCTGGGAAATGCCATTTCCGGCTGTCTGAGGGGTAAGATTTTTTTTTTTTGATTTTCTGTACGTTCCGCGCCAATGATGGTGGCGCTCCGCTTAGATAGTGTTTTGGTGGAACAGATAACTTAACAGAACAATGCATTCTTGCATATTATTCTTCGATTTTTGGGCAATATAATAAAGTGAAAATTTCATTCCGAAAGAAAGCTCAAAATAATGACCACTTTGCTTTTTAGTTACCGGCCCGGGAAATCCCCTTTTTTGCTGTCTGTGGTTCTCAATTTTTCAAAAATATCTGTGCGTTTCACGTAGAAAGTCTTTCGGTCAGGATTACCTTTTTTCGGACAAAAAAGAAAACAATTCTGCCCCTCCCAAACTGAAACGCTTCCACACGCCTATTTCAATATATCAAATATAAAACTTCAAATATATGCGAAGCCAAACTTTTCCCGTATGAAAATTTTCCAATGTGGTCCGAGGGCCTTCATCTGCCTGATGATCTTTAGTAACCCAACAAAACTACAGATCACCTCTTACTTGATTTTTTCTCATAAGAAGGTCTAATTCTTCTGAAAAACTCCAAAATCTTTCACAAAATCACAATTTTTCTTCAATATAAGCTTCAGATTGTTAAAAGTGGTAAACAGTTGTCCAATTTCGATGGATACTCAGTACAACAAATAACCAAAGCTAACTCTGTTAATCACCTCGACATTGTACCTAATTTTGCTCTTGAAAGGCATATCACTCAATAAAGAACCCAATTTTGTCATTCTAACCTTACCAAAAAACCCCAAATTTTCTAATATTAAAGTTCAAAATTTCTACAATGTAATAAGCTCTTAATTTTCAAATCTTCGTTCAAAAAAGGGACATATATTTCGGGCAAACGTCTAGTCATGTCTTCAGACCTAAGAACGTAGGCCTAGAACGATTAAATATATAACCCCAACAGAATTCTGTCGCGTATAAGACGTTTTTGACTTTGCCCAAATGAAGGACAGATTCTTCCATAAACAAGCCAATTTTTAATGGTCTTTACAAAATCCAAATTTATTACAAAAATTTAAGATTTTTTCTTCAAAATAAACTCCGGGTTAAAAAGAAAGCCCCAAATTTCCCCTCAAATTCTGCCAAATCACGTCCCATAGGGAGTAACTCAACAAACTTTGTCGGGGCTTTGAAATGCTGGACCCCCCCCCCCTGTCGGGGAGCTTGGCCCCCTGTCGGGCAAAATCCTGGCACCTCCCCTGACAATAACTTAAATTTAGTTACTGACGTCATATATATTACATTTCATAATTTTATTTATATTTGTATTTTTTAATGTCATATTTTTTCATCTGAGAGGTTATTCTGGGGGGGGGGGGCAGGACAATTTCATGGGGTTTTCAGTTACTCCACTTCGCAAGCAAGTTCAGTCCGATCTCATTCGTGTATGTTTCATTTAATTAGGTATTTCGGAAAAACAGTTTCTTTCTATGTTTTACTGAAGTGAACATATTTGCAAACAAAAGCTGAAACTTATGATTGATTGTATTCTACTTTCAAGATTGGGAAATGCAATTTCCGGCTGTCTGAGGGTTGCGATTTTCAAAATTCTCTGTAATATCCGTGCCAACTTATGGTGGCACTCCGCTTAGATAATCTTTCGTACAGAATAAAAGATTTTCTGCCCTTCCAAAAATGCCCCTTTTCAAACTATGCCGTACATGAGCTAGAGACTGGATCCTCTTTTGGCTATATACTCCTAAACACATGCTGGTCCTGTGGCACTGACGGGCGCCCACAAGAAATTTTGGCCTTTTCCAAGAAGTTAATTGGTACGGTGTAATGGCATGCATCTTCTAACAGTGGCCCATTGAAAAACAACTTGACTCACATGTTACTTACCAACAGACCAGTGATAGCAATCGTACAATTACCAGCGCTCAAGGAAATACGTTCTTCGTGCTTAGGGTACTCCCTTTTTAAGTTGTTCATTTTATATAAGAATTGATTCGCGGTATTCTCTCTGCCATCTTCGAGTACATAAGAGAGTTCCTAGCATAATCCATTCTAATGAGGGATGCGTTCTCGCTCCAAGAGTACTTTTCTCCCCTCCCAAACATTCCTTTCGATGTTTGCTTCTTCCGTGTATAGCTCCAATCTTTCTTCAACCTATTGCCAATCTTTGAAAAGTGTTATGATTACGACTAGAATAAAGTTAATGCTACTTTGGACACACTAGAACACACATAGCTTGTAGATTAGACAACGCCAATGTGTACATTGCACGAGACTGATATGTACCGGGAACTCATCAATTGGTCAACACCTGGCCGCCTGAGGCCAAATGTTTATTTACTCTGGAAGGTTTGCCTCGAGCAAGCTCATCTCAACCCACCTCCCTTCGTGGGGCAAACTTGCCTAGAGTTTGTCCTAGCCCTAGCCCCGTTCACACGAGGAAAACGGTGAGTTGACCTTGCTATTTAATGAGTTACCCGGGCAACTCGAGGCAACGGTGGGTTCGTGGGAACGCACCTTGTGACATGTGACCTTGGTGTGTGTGTATGACCTACTGAGCATGACCTTCGTTCAGCCGCATACATGTTCACGTAAAGAAAGTACTGTACCAGCACGTATAGTGCTCCTACCGTTGTGCCCCCTAATTCTGAATTAGTACCAAAATAACGTTTTGTGGTCAAGAAAAACCACAATCCTGTACAGATCAATGCTCTTTTAACTTGACTCTTGAAGTGTGCGAATTTAATGGCAAGTTTCACTTCGTAAGGTAGCATAAATGGCATACGAATGCATGTAAAGACACAAAAGTTTAAGTTTTATCCTCATGAACCACCATGATTCAACTTTTAACACTGTTCTTGTCAAAGTCGAAAATCTTGCCCCATTTTGCATCTAGACTCCTTGAAAACGTCAAAAAATTCCCGGACACCCGTCCCCTTAGACCATACTGCCCCCCCCCCCCCAGAGAAATCCTCCGTACGCCACTGCGTTACTACATACAAATAAACCAGATATTGTTTACCAAAATAATATACGTTGTTATTTCCGATTGCTTTATGTTATACTTTAAGATTAAAATGCAGGTAATATTACAAAATGACATGGTAATGTTGTTACACTTGTAAATTTGCATATTTTATATGAAATACATACACATTGACCGGGAAAAGTTTTGGGGAAATTTCATACCTTTGACCCCCCCCTGGAAAAAATTCTAGCTACGCCACTGGGTGAATTCACACTTTTCACTCTATCAAGGGGTGACTAAGTTCACTCTTTTGATTTTAGAGTGTGGCAAGATGTGTTCAGGTTTTTCAGACTGTGGTTGTTGGCCTCATGTGTGGCATGTTTGAATGAAAGCTTACTCGAAGGAAAGCCCCTTTATGACATGGGGAACTTTTATTTTCGAGCTAAAAAGGGAAGATTTGCTGTTTCGAAAGAAGACCTTGAAAGGAAGCTATACAAAATTTAAATGCAAGATGACGTCAGTGGTAGTGGTAAGAAAAAACATAAGAAATGATAAACTGTAAATGACAAAGTTTTTGTTGGCTAGTGAAGTGTTTCTAAATTTTTTTAAACCGAACGTGACGCAGCGACGATGGACCATTGAACACTACAGGTTTACATGCGATTATGACAAGCGTAATACTCAATTAATTTTTTTTTCTCCAGTAAACATTGTTTTTGTCTTATAACATTGCATTATCGACTGAAAAGAATGGTTTATTCCGGATAAACTTGAATTATCACCGAAATACCCTTTTAATCGGTGATAGTTCAAAGTTCGTTGATGATAACCTTAGATATTCCGTTTGTAAACGTGATTTTTTTACCGATAAAATTTGCTTTTCGGTTAAAGAGCCCATGAAATGACTCAATGACAGTGATTTGGAGTGATTCTCTGACACTATCTATCACCAAAAAAAACATTTATTTTAAACATTTTTGCCCCACAAAAGAGAAAAGCTCAAATGAAATAGTACCCCCTTCAGCACAACAGCTGAAAAATGTAAAAGATGTAAAAGTGCATTGAACCAAAAATGACATCACAGGAACCCAACTTAACAGTGTGTGTATTATAATGCTATGTTTAAGTAACATTTAGCTCACAGATTGCGTAGCATGAGACCGGTACTGGTCAAATAATTTCTGAATCATATCTGAAGAATGTCCCAGTATATAAAGCCAAAAATATATCAATCAAAATTTGAAATTCTCACTCCCAATTCCTCAAAAGAGGAATTTTATCATTATTCACTAAAGCTGTCCCATTCATCATGTTAGGCCTATCAGTTTGAATTTTTGGTTCCAGCAATCTAGTCGATCTATTACTAGACAGCAATTCTTCCAACCAGAAAAAGAAAATATTTCAACTCACATTCATTCAGATTGTTGAATAAGAAGACTGATATCTCACCCGGATTCCTTTGAGAGAAATACCTTCCAAGTAATATTTGTCACAAACATTAAACAACAAATCAACCAATGGATCTTGTACTAGCACAGACTTCAAAACTAATTTCATGCAAACTTTTGATAAAAATATGGAATACTTCCTGAAATAACCAAAATATCAGCTAGTCTCCTTTCCCACTATATTAACTGTTCCTTTTCTTTGGACCAAGTCAAATTGCAGCATTTATCCAAAACAACACAGAACCTTTGGTAGTATTTAAGCCACTGTGCAGAATGGTATACAGTATATCATATGGGCCTGTGTAATGAGAGAATCACTGCTTCCTCCCCAATAAAAATAATAGTTACATAACACTGGAAGACAAATGGATGCAGTTACATCCCCCAGGAGCCTGAGGTATTTTTCTGTGTGTATAATCTCTCACCACGGAACTTCCAAACACTTGTGCCATGTATTATATACAAAACAATTGTCCCTGCTAGTTGGCTCAAGGAATATTGAGAAGTCACAAAACTCCATCTGTTGAACAGGGGTATTCCTTGGTGTTAAACCCCCCCCCCCCTTTTCACTGGTTTTGAGAAGCAAACATAGGTTTAGGTTTTGTAGTGATAATTTGTTGATTATATCAATCATTTTAGGCCATCTATACATGCAAGACTGTTTAACATCAACAGAGTAGGGTATACTGCATGTGCACTATAGTACACACACTGTGAAGATGGGATCCTGTGATGATGTCATTCTTGATTCAATGCACTTTTACATTTTTCAGCTGTTGAGCATTTCTCTTTGGTGGGGTGGGATTTTTTTAAATAAATGCTATTTTTGTTGATAGATAGTGTCAGAGATGACCCCAAATCATTGTTACTAAGTCATTTCATGGGCTCTTTGAAAAAGATGTTTTTCTTTTCGGAGAACAACACTGACTATTAATTAAAAATCTAGTTTTTTATCCAAAATTCACATTTTTGATCGATAAACATGATTGATAGCCGATAAACATGATAATTCACTAACCCATGGTTTTCGAATAATGAACATTTAATTTATCATAGGCGTTTAACCGCTTAAGGGTGGAGCGAGGCCCTTGCGTTGGAAACACAAAATGCAATTTATTGTTGGGTATAAGCTTACAATCCTCTTTTCTGTTAACGGAATCACGACCCCGGGTTTATTAAGACATACACAGATGACGAATCTTGCAACTAAATCATCAGTCGACTTTTTAAGGGGGAACCAGTATTGGTTGTCGCCAAGGGCGAATCCAGCAATTGCTGTACGAGGAGATCGCTGTTCACCACTGTACCGCATCACGGGAGCAAAGTAGGAGTTTTTCCTGGTTATGGTCCATGAGCGGAGAACCACTTGGAACCAGGGAGCTGGAAGCTTTCACAATCCAAGACAATTTTGAAACAGAAAACTTTTATAAAAATTGACTTTTGAAGAGAAGAGATGAAATGGCCCACGATCTCTTCAGTTACTCATAGAATGATCCAGGAAGCTGTTTGAAAGGCAACAGGAGGAGCTTTTCAGTTAGTGGTCAGAGGCATAAGCGAATTTTCTTTCCAGAAAATCAACTCAGAAAAATCATTCAGAATCATGTCCCTTCCATGAGGCCTACAAAAATTTCTAACAACCTTAAAGCGAATTTAAAATAATTTGATACAGTACCTGAGGGACTATGAATAAATACTATGACCCTCTTCTGTGGAATCAACGTATCACGTAGGCAAGGTTGGAATACTTTTGGACCGAACTTAGGAAACTTATCTTAAAACCAACATTTGTCCTTAAGCTGTTAAGACATTCAGCAAGGCCTCTGTGCAGCGCTTGTCAGTCAGACCCGACTTAGCCAGGAAATCTGATGCATACTGACATAGGGAACCGAAACCGCATAAGTTTGGTCAGTTGGTTGGTTTTTTAGCGTTTTATGCCTCAACTTCTTTTGACTACGGGATCAAAAGCGTTACAAATATTTTTTATGGATTGTTTTCCTTATTTTGAATTTTACTATTATTTTACTGCTAGCCATTTTGCTACTTCCGTCATCTTGATTTACCTACATTTGTACAAAACAAATATTCACATATTTTGAAAATGTTTTGAATAACTTGGCACGAGGTATGGCCATATATAAAAATCAACTGTCACAAAAACACTTGTATGTATTATTCTTCCTTTCATAATAATACTTTGGAATTAGAACATTATTTTATCCCTGCCATATGTGTGACTTGAATCACAAAAACCGCCAAGAATCATACGTCAATATTTAAAACAAATAAATACACGGGTTTGGTGTATCAGGCGTAGAAGATATTTTGAATGATCATTATTTGGATATGATGTAATATTCACATAATTATCCCTTTGTCTGTAATTTTGCGTTTTCCGACATTTTGGTTAAATGATTTTATCCAAAATTGGGTTTAGATTCAAAAACTGTAGTCAGTCAAATGAGGACAACTGTTTAACATGTGTTTTTAATGAGTATTTCTCATCATATTTTGACATATTATGATCGTTCTTCCGGGTCCATTTTGCTTTCTACCATCATGATATAGGTATGGTTATTGTTATAATACATTAATTGATTTTCTTTGGTCGGTGTTTTTTCCGCCAAATTGAGTCAAGAGTTACTTAGGTTAACTTTAATAACATACATCATTATCATGGAGGATTTTGAAAACCCGCAGTTTTTGGCAGAATTTTTCATTCAAAACAATCCATGACGGTCATTTTAAAAATATGCAAATTATGACAATAGAGATCATTCTAGAGGAATCAAATCGTCACAGATGAATTTAGGGGACCCTGGAAACCTAGGTGCTTACACCAAAACGCAGTACCATAATTTTTTCATTCAAAACAGTGTGGAATAGTGGAAGTGGCAGGCGTTTCGGAAATGTGCAAATTAGTCAATACGATCAAGTCCAGATTCGTTTGCCTTCTTGTCCAGACACCTTTTTGGTCCGAGGGTAAATAAAAAAGGACACTTCAGTTTGTGCACTTTTTCCACATAGATTTGAAATTTGACTTTTCTTCCATAAACTATGGTTACATGTTTTGGAGTTACATGAATACTACTTTACTTGTGATTTTTTATGTTTTTAACCCAGATGTAAACCACTCGTTTTCAAAACAATCTACACTCCACACATCCAGACAAGGCACCTAAAGCAAGCTTTAATAAAGCACTGGAATTTAATTGCAGGTGACCCGCAACTGTCCCGTCTGTTTCCCGACCGTCCTATTATAGCCTATAAAAGGGCACCAAATCTTAAAGATTTACTTGTAAAATCAAGGTTAACCCCAGACCAGGAGTCGAACGAAACAGAAGAAAGCTATGACGATATTTTACTTGATGCGCTTATAGCTGCATTATAATACTTGTGACAAACCCGGCCTATGCGTACAAAGCTTAACGGCTACTACTGATGACGTTCTGCCAACAGAGCGAAGAACAGAAACCGGTCTAGTTGGTTTATACAAAACCACCTACTGTAAATGTCAACACGAAAACAACCCACATTCCTCCAAAAGAGTGGAATTATTAAAGCTTTTGATTATATCATATTAACATGATCGGGTATTTTTTCCCTAAAAATACGACAGTTTACCGACTCGATAACGTCAGATAGTGAACCGCCTACCCCCCCCCCCCTTTTCTCTGTTTTTTGCCCAGATGTAAACCTGGAGCTGCTGCATAAAACCGACTATGTACAGGATGCTGAAATATTTATTGCGCACATGGTAATGGAAGACCTTACACTCCAGGAAGAATTGACAAGTAAAATGAAAGAAACGGTTGCAATAAACTCAAGTCACCTGTTCGTTGCAACGCCTTATGTGTCTGATGAGCGTCATGGTATGCTTATACTCCCCCTTTTTACTGATTCCAAGAAACATACATTTTTCCGTTCAGTACAAACTACGCCAGAGTTGACAAAATCGACACAGACGAGACAGACTGTGGAACAATTACATTACGAAACGGAAGTGATGTCATGGTCATGAATATTCAATACAACGAAACTTGTCAACGTGGCGAAGTGAAGAAATTGAAGGAAGACATGGATGAAGTCGTTGGCCAACTGCTAGCTTCCACCGATCGACTATCCTCAACAGTTTGATTGAGGTTGCGACATTCTAGGAGGAAACATAAGTTTCTGTGAAACAATTTGGAAGAACCACTGTGGTTTGGCCAGGACTGGTTCTAACGTATGTATTAAGATAACCACAAGTATGCCCAAGGATTGCCCAGTTTCTATGAAAATACTGTCAAAGACTGGTATCTTTCAAGATGCTATACCATACCTGTCTTTCGCAATCATTCAGTTTTGATGGCGTTTCTGCAGAGAAGTTAGGGCTTAAAGGCACTTAAGGGTCGCGTTGAAGCTATAGTTCATTTGGGTGGATAAAAAGACATACCTGACTTGCAAGGATAACCGCCCTAGAGACGCACATGTTTAAAAATTGGCGTTTCAGTTTTTTTTATTGGCCAAGTGCAGGTAGGGTCCTGACACCCTGAACCCACGACACGGATCCGAGCCTGAGAATGTTGATTCAACTGACATAAGCTATTTACAGGATCATATTCCCCCTATTAGTCCTACCGAAAGTCCTGACAGCCTTAAAGAGCACTTAAATATAATATAGGTCTTTTCAGTCAGTCAGTCAGTCAGTCAGTCAGTCAGTCAGTCATTCAGTCATTCATTCTGTCAGTCAGTCAGTCAGTCAATCAGTCAGTCAGTCAATCAGTCAGTCAGTCAGCCAATCAATCAGTCAGTCAGCCAATCAATCAATCAGTCAGCCAATCAATCAATCAGTCAGCCAATCAATCAATCAATCAATCAGTCAGCCAATCAATCAATCAATCAGTCCGTCAGTCCGTCAGTCAGTCAGTCAATCAGTCAGGTCAGTCAGTTAGTTAGTTAGTTAGACGGAGTTTTACGACCCAGTTTCCAACCGATAGGAAGTATTTTGAGATAACTTCAGGATTATAAATAAAAATTATGACCCTCTTTTGAGGAATCAACTAGTATCACGTGGACCAGGTTGGCAATATTTTGGACCTAACTTTAAATGTTAATCTTAAACACCCCATTTGTCCCAAAGACATTCAGCAAATCGCAAATTCGATATTTACAGAGAGATCTCTAACCTATCAGGGGATGTGTCCCCGCCCCCAAACCACGGATCCCCCCTTGATGTGTCTAAAGGTCAACTCGGGGACAGTATCCCCTTGATAAAATTCTGCACTGCTGTTAGTCAGTCAACAGTCGTTGCATGTTTTCTTGCCTTAAAATATGTACAATTTCTAAAGTTGGCTTCCTCACGTTACTACAGACATCATCATCATCCTGCATTTCAAGATTGGATAGCTTCATTTCAAGTTTGTTTTAGAAAGAGCAAATCTTTTACATATAAATCGAAGATGAAAGTCTCGCAAGTCATAAAGGGTCTTTCTTTCGAGTACCAATACATTCAAACATGCAAAAAATAAGGCCAAACGCAGTCTGATGTTCTATTCTATGCAATGTGACAGACAAACGAAGAAACTTTATTTAACGCATGGCTGGGTATGTTTAAGGACCTGTTGGAACAACCAAGCTTATTTAGGTCTGTAATTTTACAATTTAACATTATTTATAAATTTTCTGTCTGGTAAATTCTCATTAAATATTTGAATTTAGCACCTACTGCACTAGCGTAGCCAGCGGGGGGGGGGGGGGGAAGGGGGCAGAGTTCCCCCTCCCACACAGAAATTTTGGGGACGCGATGGGCGATGTTGAAAAAATGAAGGAGGGCCCCAAAAGAATAAAAAATAAGAAAAAAGACAAACGGCAAGAGGAGGGAGGGAATTGGGGGATATTTTTTACAGTTTTTCGGTGGGGGGGTTCTTAGTCGTTACGATAAAGTATGCAGTCCCCGACGACGACTAGTCTCCCCGATGGTTTACCTGTTTTTTGCTCTGAAGGGACAATTTCCCTGATAAGAACCCCAAATTTTCGGCGCGCAGTGCGCGCTGTAGGACTCCCTCTAGTTTTTTCAATACTTCCATTCCACATATCTAGGGGGTGTCTGTCAACCTTACCAAGTAACGGGTAGGCACAGCACACAGGTTATGTAGAGGTCGTAAATTTCATCCCATATCACAAAGCCTGATTGCTGTACTCTTGTGTGTGTCATGCGATAGATCAGTTGGTGAGCTACTGACGGAGCATCATTTTTATCGGGTATTCCAGGTGGTTTCGACACAATGTATGTTTTCCCCGATACGGTCTACAACCCCTATAGTTTCTATTTTTTCTTTTTGTTCTTAATGATTACATAGGCTATGTTATTTTTGTAAGCCTACCAAAAATTTTTGGGCGCTTCGCGCGCTTTGCAATTTCACGATTCAGACTCAAAAGAACACTATCAGAGCGCAACTCGGGTTTTAAAATATAAAGTGGTATTGTGCAAAATGTGCCCCAGGCTGCAATGACATGGGATAGTTAGGCTCCTTCATATTCCCTTCTCACCACCCCCTCGACGTAGGGGCTATCGGAACTTGTGGTCGCTTGCATGGCCCGCCCCCTGTCCCGAATGATCTTTCGCCTTCCCATGGTCGGTTTAGTTATTTTGGCTTTCAAAAGAGTTATTTCTGCGATAAAACCGAAAATGTTCGGTACGCTTTGTACACTCTTCCTCAGTTCCGTTACCTAGAGCTAATAAAGTACAAACTCTTCGGCATCTTTTCAAGTAAATTAATAAGTAGAATAAATGGATTAATGTACATTTCGGTCATTTCGCTAAACTTAATAAATAAAGTTAATTATCTCTTGTGTCAGTCCTCCGGTACGGACTCGAAGGAGGAAGTACAACATAAGTTGTGCCCGATAGGGCCCAAATGCCGGGACAATGGACCTATATAAGCTTTAAATAAATACAGATTCTTTTTAGTGTAGGCTAACCAAAACAAAATTCGCCCGCTTTTACTAGGTTAAATCAGTGCGGAAATATCTTTCTCCAGCATATACAAATTGTATGTCGTATATGACTCGCAATGGCAGGTATAGTGCACAGGTTTTCTTCAAATCTCCCTCACCAACACATCGATGGCATCCTGGCTGTCGGGGCTTGGGGTCGCTACCCACCCTACCCCTTCCCCCGTTTGGAGAGTGGCCTTTCGTCGGACAAATCCTTGCGCCAAGCCTGGAGGGAAGACACATTTTTTCCAGTTATGGTTTGTATATGTGTAATGAAGCAATGAACTAAAAATGAAAGCTGCATTTTTTTGGCGAGCGGCAACTATTTTGGAGGGGCGGCCAATTTCACTAGGAGGGCGTGTCGCCCCTCTAAAACTCCCTGTGGAGAACACTGGAATCTAGTATGAAAAAAACAAAATATAGCACCATATTGCATGTAAGCTCTTTGTGACAGCAAAAAATTCCAACACTAGGGAAGTGCCGTTTCCGGCCATCTGAGGGGTTTGTAAAGCCAAAAATTTCCTGGTACACTCCGCGCCAATCGATGGTAGAGCTCCGCTTAAAAACATGTGTTAACATTTTTCATAGACTGATTTTTTTTTTTTTTTTTTTGCATTTATTGAGAAATTTCAGAAATGAGATCTATATTTCCAGGCTGGGAACATGCAGCATAAAACATTCGGGAAGTGCCGTTTTCTGCCATCTGAGGGGTTTTTAAAACCAAAAATTTTCTTGTACGCTCCGCGCCAACTGATGGTGGCACTCCGCTTAGATAGTCCTGTCGGGCAAGATTTCTGCCATTTTCTCTGTCCAACATTTTCTGCTGAAGTAGATCATAGTGGTCAGAACTGTTGCCAGTACTCCACGCCTGCTCTCAGTAAAAGTGGATGACAAAGATTTTTGTCCAAACGTCTGAAATGACTTAGGCAAATAAAAGTGATTAAGTTTGGGTATCTTAAAATAGTCGGCAATACACGCCACTAATGAAAGTTTCAAATTACAATGACGTAATGAAAAACTTAATTTTAAAGGGCCAATTCTTTCACCCCAAACTATAATTTTTGTAGTTGTCCATAGAAATTCTCAATTGGCCTATCTCTTTGATTTACAGCTAGTTCAAAAAAAAAAAGATTACCAAAACTCATATAACATAACATGTAGCTACTGTAATGGGAGTGTTTTGTTACTACATTGGGGTCTTGTACACTCTCCGTTAAGCAATAAACTGGGACTACCACAGCTGAATGAGGATGAATTTTAGACAGTGGTGGGAGGGGCTTTAAGTAAGTTGGTAAGGAAAATTGGAACTGTGTGGGGTGACAGGATTAGACATTTAAATGTACACTCCTTTACAAAATTGCTTTTTCAATGAAAAGGTCATGATTTGGTTAAATATGGTTTGACATTTACTAGTTCTTTTGTAGAATATATTACCATGGTTCTATTTCATAAAACTTAGGAATATTCCTATCTTGTACTTAGGAACGATAATTATCCTAAGTCGAGAATTGTTCCTAACTTATGAAGTTTATTTCTACCTAAGATAGAAATTATCCTGTCTGGATCGTCCTAAGTGATCTTCAAGAAATAGAGCCCAGGTCAGTCTGTGGCGGAATGGAAAAAATGGGGGTTGGGTGCCATCTGCAGGACCATCTAAGCGGAGCGCCACCCTTTGTTGGCGCGGAGAGTACAAGAATTAACGATTTTGTCTTTACCTCTCCAGATGGTCGAAAATGGCACTTTTAGAATGAAAAAATAAGAATAATAGTGCATTGATATCTATCATATAAGCCTTTTTATGTCTCAGGTGATCAAAGTTATATTCAGAGTTTTGTCACTAGTTTTATATCTGCGTATGTCGCCATCAGAGGGCAAAGGCAAAGACAGACAAATGCGTACGGTAGCATTTCAGTTTGGTTGAGTAGGAGAGAAGATTGTCTGTCGGAAAAATTCAGTCCTGTCCGAAAGACTATCTTAGCGGAGCTCCACCATCGGTTGGCGCGGAGTGTAGAGAAAATTTTGAAAAACTGAGTGCGATCCCTCAGACAGTCGGAAATGACATTTCCAGGCTTGAATCAGAATCTACTGTAAGCTGCTGTAATCCTGCCTTAAAGACTATGTGAGCGTTGAAAACTCGCAACCATCACACAGCTAGAAATGGCATTGCCAGATAAACTGTCTTTGCGGATCGCCACCAAAAGTTGGCGATGAGCGTTCAGAAAATTTTTGAAAATCGCAATCCCAAGACAGCCAGAAATGGCTTTCACCAGGTTTGTAAGTAGAAACTAAGCAACGCTTTTTTGTAACCCTGCCCGAAAGATTAAGGGGGGGGGGGGGTCGCACACCATTTGTCACTAGTTTTATTTCTTTGGATGTCGTCATGAGAAGCCATAGGCAGACAAAGGCGTACGGGAGCATTACAGTTTTGGGAATTAGGAGGGCAGAAGGTCCTCTGCAATCGTGTCCGATAATAAATATCTTAGTGGAGCGCCACCATCAGTTGGCGCGGAAAGATGGCCAGAAGTATATAGAACATTTTGAAAAGTCGAAACCCCTCAGATAGCCGGAAAAGCCATTTCCATTGCTTGTCAGCAGAATTTAAGCAGTTTTTATTTTAAACTTTAGTTTGGCAATGATATTTAAACCAATAAAAAAATGAAAAAGTGCAAACTTATCCGAAATTTGCCATGCAGGTAGCCATACTTGGTGTATTTGGTGCGTTAACGTTCCTCGTGGAACAAACAAACTTGATAAATTTGTTTAGGTCTCTGGTTTTCTAATTTATTTTTTTTTTATAAATTTTATGTTTCATAAATTTCCACTAAACATTTGAGTTTAGTACTTACTAATGAGGTAAGCGGGTAAAGCTCGTTTGTTCTTACTGATTAGAGAAAACAATATTTGTCTCAACTCTTCATACCTCACCAAAATTAATGATACGGTTAGCAATTACGAGCAATAAAGTTTCGACTTTTTATACAACAACAAGCGAGTAATTAGTCTAAGGCTATGCACATTGCGTATATCCTCCAAATCGTCGGAACTAACAAACAATCAAGCATCTAAAAAATGTTCCAAAATTTGAGTTTACGTGAACATTTGGGAAAATTATTCTTTCAGTGCATCCACAACGTAATCTTAAGTGTGATTTTATGCAATTGTTTGTGTATAAATTGTCATTTTGGTGTAAAAATTCGCATTTCCATCTGCCGCAAAGCTAGGTTGGCTAAATACTTATATTTGTGCTAATGTTATTTGCACGTACTGCACAAAAACAAAGGAACGTGATACACCATATGCTGAGCTCAGTTTGACCGCTTCATGGCCTTTTGGCTAAGATCACGTGTAGTATCTGTTCTTTTCATCCAGTCTAAAATGGAGCCATATATGGCGGACCAATAATGTAAATGGTCTGAGGGCCGTGAGGTTGGTCACATATTGTCCTTCAGTGGACGTATAGCTTCTTCGGGAAGCAGTTCAAAGTTTGGTTTCGCCAAACGGCCCTTTGCCAGAGGGTCGGGAGGACTTTAGAAAACGCTCGATTTGTGTATTCCACGTTGTTCCCCGCAATTAGTGAACTAGCTTATTGCAGTAACCGACCATCAAAATTAATGTCACAGTAAGCATTTAAGAGCAGTGAAATGCTACGTAATGAAGTGTGTAGATTCCGCACTCAATTCTTTGTAGACAATTCTTATACAGTTAATGAAGTAGCGGGTCTTGCCATAATTTCCAAAGTGTTAGTGAACTCTACACATAAGCAAAATGTAGAATAAAACACGGGGAATAATAAATTGATTTCATAAAACTATTACTTGGGTGACAATGACTCTGTTATTTATGTTACTGCTTTTCTTAACCTATATCAATCAGGGTCGTCGATCCTGGGAGAAGGGGCAATTGCCCCATGAAAATACTGTAGGAGGCAAACATATCGTTTTACGCCTCCATTAATTTAGATAAATTAAAACAGAATAAACGAAATATAACATTGCAGTATACAGATGACTGTAATAGACCAAAATCTGTCCTGCTTTTTCGTGTTACTTCGTGACGCACTTCGGAGGGTCTGATTGAAAAAAATACGAATCGATGGAAAAAGATGAAATAATAACCCATGCAATTACCACAAGCGATCCGTTTGGCCTATGAATCAAGAAAAAATAAGTAAAAATATCCCTTTAAATTCAAAATCTGGCGAAGGTGAATTAGACACACAACTTCCACGTTTTAAGTAAACTTTTCCTCGAAAAGCACTAAAACTACAGCTGCAGCCTCTAATCATGTTCCAAAGGCACTTTTATTATCTGAAATGCGCTGTAATATTAAATTTATGAAAAATTAAACAAATGTAAATGTTTTTTGGGGTACGTGGGATTAAAATTGGTAAAAAGATGTGGAAAGAAAAAGGACACTTTTTCGCGAACGAGGAACTGTTTATGTCCCTGCTACGTCGGTTTCGCGCGTAACGTTAACTGCGAATGAGTAACTCGAGCTGGATACCGATCCAAATTGTATAATCTGGGTCACTCCGATCTCTGAAAAAAGAATAATACCCTTCAACCCATCTAGTATCATTTTTGTATCGAGGGACGTCGAAATCTGGAAGATTAACAATACGAATACGGGAGAGAATGTCACCAAGCTTTATTTCGTGTAATAGGTTCTAATAGGCACTGACATCTGCGGGTGTGTTGGTTCTCAAGTTATATGGAGTAGTTGTAGCTTTAATTCGGCTTAGCAGTAACTTACATGCTATCTAAAAATTCTAAACCGCTACAAGCTTACTTAAAATTTGGTGGTCGAGCTGTTATTAGCGACTGGGAACGGTTTCCCTTCCGAAAAAATATCGGAATTCGTGTACTAAATTTTCTGGTCCCAATATGAACCTCTGAGCTCAGCACTAGTGCCAAACTGAAAACGGTACACTGACCACATTTTGTAAAAGCCATCAGCCCTTTCCCGATGAAATGCTTGTTGTGACACTCGACAAAGTAGCCATGCATTAAAATTTTGATCTTTCTGGCACAAAATCTCATCAGAAATTCCTGCCCCCTGGAGACTGGGTGTCATGACATGGCCGATAGCTTTAGACAGGGGCAGGTTTTTCAATAGAAAATCGCAATTCAGACCTGGCATCTTTGCTACTAGGCGTAGACCTTTCAGGTGGGGGTAGGGGGGCTGCACTTCTCCCAGAGCAGGGGAAGTGCTTATTTCAGGGCACTGACATTTACATATATTTATGGGCAAGGGGTAGCATACAGCTAGTCTGTTCGGCCTGCAGCGGACCGTGTTGACATACGGCCGGGCAAAATAGGACTTGAACTTATATTCAGTTCACGGCAAACAGGATCCGCCTCTTCCCGTAGCCTACGCCTTTGTGGATTTTTTTAAATGACGGTACCCGATATGTTTTCTTTTTTAAATATATCAACTTGAAATATTTTACCTTCTATTTCCGCATTTTTAATCTTAGTTTCAGTCGGTTGAGCATAACTTTACCAAAGCTGGACCGACTTCCTTGGTTCAAGATCATTTGGTGTCTAATTATGACTGAATTCGATTCCGTCAAAAGTCAGATACAAATTCAATCCTTGAAACTCGTTTGAACTTGGTGTGGGTGCGGCAAAGATATACGGAAGGTCACTGCAAGCGCTACTTTGGATTCGATGTCCCGCATGCGGTGTGTATGAGAACATTTGACTACGGTAGGCCAAAGCTTCCCTGCCTGGAACGGTCTTTCTCGAGAGACTATCTTCAATTGGCGCGGAGCGCATACAAAATTTTGAAAAATCGCGACCCCTCAGACCCGCAGACCCCGATGACATTTCAAAAGTTTCCCAAATTTTGTTGTCCTTTTAGACAAAATATTTCAAAATCAAGAACTTTAACTGTAGAAAAATTGGAATGTTATGAAAGACAGGTCACAAAATAGCAACATAGCTGCCGGTGTCTCTTCATGATGTGGTGTCACAATTGTAATTTAAATATCCGATTTTGTTCAAGTTATGTCCAGAGCTCAGAAAAGTTTAGTGAGAACTAGCGCACTTTATGTTGCATAATGCGGCGAGCAAAGCGCGCCGGAAATTTCGCTGTTTTTTGAGATTTGGAAAATTAAAAAAGGGGTTTCTGAATCACGGGAAGTGGGGGAGCGGAAGCATGCTTCCGCCCCTCATTTTTCACTGGGGGTGGGGGAGCTTTCTCCCCCAGCCCCCGCTTCCTACTCCTATGCTTAAAAAAGTTTTTTTTTTTTTTTTTTACTTTTCGAAAGGTATGCCTGCCATTTCAAACCAATTGTGCTCAAAGGGTTCCAAATGAAATGTTTACCTATAAAATACATGCAAAATCAAGCGTTATGAATAAGTGCATGGCAGGTTCGAACCACTGGTTGTTGTGATTACATCTCTAGGAATCTTGGGCCCCTCTCCATCTGAAAGAAGATAATGTATTGATACAGTACAGCTCTCACCCCGGTCTTTTCACATTTTGTAAACTTTACCCCACGATCGGTTCCCTTTTTTCCTGGCAGACAGAGATGCTGGCGATCAGTTCTACTACATGATGCTAAGTTTCTCGCAGGAAAGTTGAGATTGGTTCTTTGATGATAGATCATATAGTTTGAACTTACACTTGGAGTGAACGGCCAAGGCTTCATGGAGTTTCGACGGTGGTTCAAAATCATGCAGGCATGCTCACTAGAAAAGATTATACTTTACAGCTTAAGGTATAGTCAAAGTTTTTTGGCAGCCCAGCTGAAAATTGGAACCCTTTTGGGTTAAACCCTTTGAAACCAAAGGGTTTCAAGTGATACCTTTTGTAAATACCCTTTTCATTTAAAGGGCAGTCCCTTTGGTAGATGATGGAAATTGGTCAAAACTCAAAGGGAATTATAAAATTACCCTTTTTATAAACCAAACCCTTTTGAAAACCCGTTACCATTTGGAAACTGTTGAAACCTTTTGGTTAATTTGGACAAAAGGTCTCAATGGGAATTAAGTTCTGCTTGGCCGTAAGGAGTGTCCATTGAGGCCTTTCCTCTAAAGTCGGTTAGATGGACGGAGTTTTACGTAACGGCCCATATGGCCAGCTTCTAACCAATTGGTTTATGTCGAGCCGCCACATATCGAAAAGTTTTGATCATAAACCTCCCAAATGCGTTACAGTGTGCGGGCGCATTTTGCATTTTTAGGTTTTTCGCTTCATGTAGTATTCGGGTTTGTGTCTTAAGGTCTGGCTAAACTGGATTTGTGATGTTCATACTACTGCAAACTCTAGTGAATGCTTTTTTGACTGGACACCCAGCGCTTACTTTTGTCGTAAATCATTAATTTATGGGATTTGATGTCTATGGGCTAAAAACGTTTTTCATCCCAATTTTACATAATTTAGTGGATTAACACTTCTTTCCACAAATATATTGACACGGCTAAACGCGTTTCTGGGAGCTGCATGTCACAGGTAACAGGAGGAGAAGAATTGCTTTTATTTCGATCTATATTTTTTGTCGTAAAACGCTTGTAGTAAAAGCATAAAATGGCCCATTAATTTGGGGAAATTCCCCAAATTATGACGTCACAAAATTTTGAAATCAAGTACTTTGAATGAAAATCGGCATTTCATGAGTTCCTCTCACCTTCACATACCATTCCAAAGCATAACCGATTTAGCTTACCTTTATTAGAACATTTAAAAAATTTTGATATAGAATGAGCAAATGATCGTTTTTGTATAAAACTTTTCGATATGCGGACTAGCTTTTCCAGTTGTGACTAACTGGCTTGTTTTTCCTACTCAATTGCTTTACGCTGTGTTTTTTACAGTCTTCAGTATGACCAGGACAATACTCGAACTCCTGACCTCCCAACTGCAAGTCTAGGCGCGGATTCGCACATTCAAAAAAGGGGGGGACTGACCTAAGAGAAAACAGGGGTGAGAGAGAACTGCACTGCTAATTTTCCATATGTTTTATTGTTGATGTGGCGAAAAAGAGAGGGCTGCATGGGGCGTAAGCCCCCACCCCATGTACTCGCGCCTGAAGTCGGATGCTTTAACCACTTGACCATATGCCGTACGTTATTTACTCTCTCATAACTCTGCTGCAAACCAGACTTGATTGAACAATATCATGTGAATCATCTATTGGTATCCTTACTGAACGCATCTCTTCTCTCTGTTTCTTGTTTTCCATGTCAAGTGTGTTTATTTCCTTCCTCTTTTCTATTCCAAATTCTTATTCTTGTTTTGTCCTATAGGCCTATTTCATTTTCCTTCTTCGCTATCCTTTCGCTATCCTTTCTCGTTCCAGTTCCTGATTTATTCAACCTTTCCCTAGATGAGGGGAAAGTTGTCATACTCCCCCCCCCCCCCCCGGTCAATTAATTGACATAAAAGTTTATCCCTATTGCCCGGCGCATATTGTACAAATTTTGTTCGTGTCAGAAAATTCGTGGAACTAGTATCTACAATGAACGTTGGCCACAAAAAGCCAACAATTCACCCTCAAATTTCTCTTCGTAGGCCAACTCGTTCGCTTGTGGTAATTGATATGATGTTCAAAAGGTTAAAATTGACCTTCGTGGGTAATTTTTATGCCGACCCTCAAATGTGCGTCACGAAAGTTAAAAACAAAAGCACTTTTTCGTGTACGGCCCGCTGCCTATAACTGTAAGGCTTTCAGGAACGTCTGTTTGACGTTAGCAAAATAAAATCAGACAACAACATGAGTTTGGACAACAACAAACAATTAGACAACGTATATTTACACAGCAAAATTAGATTGAGCAACAAAACGTTATGCAGTACGTCTGAAACTGTCGTTATCTGACCTCATGTTGTCTAAATTCATGTTGTTGTCCAATAGATATCATTTTGTTGTCCAAACTCACCTTGTCTAAATTTAAGTTGTTGTCCAAAACCATTCATTTGTTGTCTGATTTCATTTTGTTGTCCAAACTTAAGTTTTGTCCAAACTCATTTTGTTGTCCAAACTCATGTTGTTGTCGAAATTCATGATGTTGTCTTCAATTGTTTTCAAACTTATGCGGTTGCCTGAGTTTATTTTGTTGCCAAACTCTTCTTTGTCTAAACTCTACAAGTCTAAACTTAGGTTGTTTAATATCAGTGGGCTGTTTAAAAACCGCACAAGAGGGCAATCCACGGAGTTGCATATCTCATCGCTAACATTTGCGCAAGTTGGTTACAGAAGTTGAACTATTTATGTGCTAAAGTTTTATCTGTGCTGTTTTTATGCTACAGTAGAATCATGGAAGTACTACCTCGAGGTAGTACTTCCATGGTAGAATGTCATTGACAAAAATTACCATACTAAAACTCCATGCCACAATCCTTTAAAATTCCTTTTTGAAGTTCAAGGGAAGAGATTTTTTTTTCGTTCCAAGTGACAGAAGTTTTTTTCGTAAGATAGCGGGGGGAAAGAATATGGCACCTACCAATCAAGTTCTCGGAACTATAGGCGCACCTCTTATTCCCAAAAAACATAAATTGGATATTTAAATTCTGACACCGGATTATAAAAGAACTGGAGAAATAGGCTACCCAATCTTTGTAACGCTTGCCCTTTTAATCCAGTAGGCCTATCTAAGATTTTGGAATAAATTTATTTTTTAAGATGCTGTTATCCCCTTGCAACACTATGAAAAAACAACGAGCTTGGCTGTTACACGAAACTGATACGGATATGGACGCAAAGATTATAAAAGTAAGACGCTTTCGGGGACGCTTTAGACAAGTGCGTAATTGTTATTTTTTCGGCGATAGCTGGGCGTATTCTCCATTTTGACGCGACGGCAAACTTCATGTGTGTCGAGCTGGTATGCTCATCTAGTGCGTCTTAATTAAAAAAACTGGGCGTGTGCGCCATGTTGAACGCGTGGCGTTATAAGATTTCCCGCCGACGCACAAAGCTTTGCTGCGTACTGGCCTGTGGCGAATCCTAGCCCGTGGCAAGGAAATTGTCACGTACGTTTTTTGGCGATGCTTCAGAACCGCCAAGTTTTAAGGGCACTAATATGTAAGATAGGTAGGCCCTATACCTAACCTGCCTAACCTAATGTTAGTCACCCACATTTTAATATCTTGGGTTATAACTCAAGATTATGAATGGCGTAGGTCTCAGAGCCATGCCTAAGCCCCAGACCTAGCCTACATACCGTTCACCAGCTTCAGGTTTCAAGTCTAGCCCTAGGTTAGACTTTAACTTTCATACTAATAGGACTAACAGTTACAGCAACTTTGGATTGAAAACAACTGCCTGCATAGACCTTATGAGAACACTCTAGATATAAGGGCTATCAAAGTGAAGTGCGAGCAGGAACTTAAAACTCTCACTGCATCATACAAGTTAGTGAATAAAGAATTTGAGTTGTGAAGACGAGACTGCTACTACGAAGTACTAACCTGGGCCTGAGGCTCAGTCTAGCTTATTTTGGCCTATATTACTTGATGAAAAATAGGCTAGTTACAAAACATTAAAGTGGTAATGACACGGTCAAAGTAAGTTTCTCGGTAAGTTTGGGTACACCTTGACAAAAAGTGAAAGATTTCCCTTCTAAATTATATCCATAAATACCGAAAAACGGCGATTTGAATTCCCAATTACAGGCCAGGCTCAGCCCATTTGAAATTCGCAAGCGAAAAAAACGTATGTGAACGCGTCTCAAAATGGTGAGGTCATTGGAGGCACGGTTAGCAACACTGTACCAGAGAGCTCACAATCATCGAATCATGTGCATGGTAACGCGTGTTTGCGCATACATAGTTGCAAACACCGGTGCTAGGATAGCAATGAGGGTGGCCACTGACTACATTGTGAATTGTGCATTGCACGGTTACTGCTTAGTATTCGCAATAGCACCTTCACCAAACAGCTCATACAGTAAAGACGCGCTCATGGTGGGGACGCGCTTGTTGCGGTCTGCTCATACATGTTCATAGCTGTTCTTTATAGCGCCAGAACCGCGTCTTTCTTGCACAAAAACAGAACTATTTTTGCCCGCGCGCATATGCACGCGAACATATTGGTCAATGATTTGCTCCGAATCCCCACCATGGTCCGCGCCTTCCACTCTGTATGTTGGACTCTAGATTGTGATGCAATCGTTTTCATGAGGTTGCTAAGATAAGATAACTTTACCGAGCGTTACATTAGTTTTACATCAAAGATATTATAAACATAGATACCAAACTCCTATCCCTTAACTGTTAGACGCGCTGACTCCTCACGGAGGCTCAATCGGAGGGGCGGAAGTGTTCATTTGACATGCGCACAATTCTATTCGGTTATCTGTGAGCACAATTGTGCATGCGTAACAAAAAAGTCCATTGTGACGAGATGTCAGCGTGCGTACATTTTTAAACAAGTTCTGTACGCGCACAATGCATTTCGCCTTGTGAGGCCTGGAATAATTGACGCGTACTTCCGCGTGCTTGGAAAAAGAACGCAGTAGTTGATTTAAACGCGTTAGAATGTCAACGCGTGCATAGATGTGCGCTTTTGAAGATGCCATAGGAACTGACCAATCAGCAAGTCAATGAACTTCAAACCAGTCGTTGTGTATTAATGTTCAAATTTTCTTAAGTAGAAAACCGCGGAAGAAGCCTAAAACTGTTTCATGTAGGTGAAATTTATTGTAGAACGGTGTTTGCAAGAATTGCAATGTTTTAATATCACACGTATTTATTGTACCAAAAGATATCAATTAATTGTTAGCTTTCAAAACGCCTGAACAGTGATCAGCACTTCCGCCCCTCCGATTCGGTCTCCGTGAGGAGTCACCGCTCCATTTTAAGTTTGGTATCTATGCAATATCTTTGTTCCACATCTAGATGCGCGCCGTAGGGCGGGGTTTGTGTCGCCAATTGCGTCATAAAAGTCAGGTGAGCTGTTGCGGCATTTTTCGAAATTGAATTTCGAACGCAGTTTTCCTTCAGTAGAATATCATTTATGCCGAATTGTACGGGTTTTTAATGGGGTGTGAGATAACATTTGTAAAATTCTGTATCTAATCTTGCAATAGCCTACACAAAAGTTTTTGTGGCCGTGTCATGCCCACTTTAACCTTTGACAATCGGTAACGTGAACTATGTCCTTGGTTGCCATGACAACCACACATATCGGTACAACTTATCATGCCTAGGCTATTGCACTTAAACTTTCAGATTTGTGGGATGCTTCCGTTAAGAGTTAAAGTGAATACAAAAAAAGTATTTGAACCCCTGTCACGTGACATTTGAACTTGGTTGCCATGGAAACTACATATTTTGGTAGAACTAGTCTACTCTATTATACTTGTGTACATTTAAATTTGGGGATAAAAACGTACAAATTGCTGACGACTACACCTATCTCGGGGTCACGTTTAACTATAATAACAGTTTTTTTAAGGCCGTGAATGCACAAGTAAATCAGGGTAGACGAGCTCTGTTCAGTATGATGCATAAGTCCTATAACCTTTGTCTTCCACCCGATATCCAGATAAAATTGTTCGATCAGCTTGTCCTTCCGGTTCTTTTGTATGGATGTGAGGTATGGGGTATCCAAAATATCAATCAAATTGAAGTCTTTCACACTAAATTTTGTAAGAAAATTCTGAAGCTTAGTAAGTATACGCCAAATTGTATGGTGTATGGGGAGCTAGGGCGACATAAAATCTGTAAGTCTGTTGAAATGAGGATGGTCTTATTTTGGTGTGCCATATCCTCTGGTATAGGTCATAATCTAGCACATTTAATTTATAAGTTTCTTAGAATTATGTATGAAACCAAAGTATATAGCTCACCATGGACTATTAAAGTGAAAGATATATTAGACAAATCGGGAATGTCCTTTGTATGGAACAATAGTGAAGAAGTATCTAGTAACTGGTTGAGAGCAGCGTTAAATCAACGTTTAAACGATATTTATGAACAGGAATGGATTGCTGAAGTAAATACAAACTCCCAGTGTAAGAATTATAGGATATTTAAAACTAGGTTAGTATTT
Organism: Holothuria scabra; assembly: GCA_037179385.1. NCBI lineage: Eukaryota > Metazoa > Echinodermata > Holothuroidea > Aspidochirotida > Holothuriidae > Holothuria > Holothuria scabra. The sequence goes on along the minus strand of CM074194.1, from coordinate 21,607,803 downwards.
GAACCCTATCTGCTTAATTTTGATCACTTTCTGGGTAATTCATTCTGTAAATTTAGATGTGGGAATAGTAAGCTACCGGTGGTTGCAGGTAAATTTGAGTTATCATGAAAGAATCTGTGACTTGTGTGATGGGGAGGCCCTAGGGGATGAATTCCACTATATTTTGCAGTGCCCTTACTTTACCACAGAACGTAAATTATTACTTGAGCCGTATTTTAGAAGACGGCCCACAATTCTCAAATTGAAGGAACTTTTTCTGAGTAAAAATACGAAGATCGTGTCCAACTTGTTCAAGTTTTGTAAGATAATTATGAATAAATTCTCAGGTTAATTGTAATCTTAAATCTATAGGTGACTGGTGTCTGAATAGTCGTAGTTTGTTAAGCAGTGTTAGATGGTATTATCATTATGTTTGTTATTATTTTTCTTTTTTCTTTTTTCTTTTTTTTTCTTTTTTCTCTACTTTTGCTTTGTTCTTTAAACCGTTCTTTTTTGTATTCGATGCATTTTGTTGTATCATTTCCATTTGTTATATTCTTTATGTCTATTTGTAAGTCTCTTATACCTCTTCGAGGTGAAATAGAGAATAAATGAAACTGAAACTGAAACTGTGAAGTTTCATGTAAAATGAAGGTTTTCTTTTGAAGTTTTAGTACAAAATAGTAAAGAGAAGTGTTTTTTGCCAAATGTGACCTTTGACCTCTGACCTTTGATCTTTACTTCTGAGGGTATGGGAGACATAAGTTCCTACCCTGGGGTACCCACCTACCAATTTTGAAAAGAATCGGTCCAGCCCACTAGGAGGAGTTTAAAAGACAAAAAGGTTGTTCTACGAACAAATTATCACTTGAAAATTTTTTGTTCCACTCTACCACTTGACCTTTGACCTCTGTTGCCATAGTAACCACATATTTTGGCAGGTCTAGATGCAATCATCATATGTGTGAAGTTTCGTGTCAGCAGGACGTTTTGTGTTGGAAATATCGCAGAAAAGGTGATTTCACTAAATTTTACCTTTGACCTGTAACCTTTGACCTCCCCTTCCAGTTGTGTATTAAAATGCAATTGTTCCTACTAAGGTACCATCCCACCAAGTTTGAAGAAAATCGGCCCAGCCGTTTACAAGATATTAGGAAAACAAAATTGGACACACACACACACACAGGGCATACCCGTATTCAATGCCTTACGGGGTACACAGAACTGTTCCCCGTAAGGAAATGGTCGGAATTCCCCTTTAGCCGTTTATGTCACGCGGCACGTGAATGCCGCGAGCGAGGGCGGGCTCTTGCATATCACGTGACAGAGCTCATTGCAGTATCCGAATTTTTGGGTAGCTACGCCAGTTACGAGCTCCGCGTGAGCGAGGAAAGACGTGCGAGGCTTCAGCTCTCGTGAGCGGCCGGTACCCGGCAAGGTACCGTTTACAAGCTCATGCACACTCACCCACCAACACACACACACACGGACAGGTTTTGACCCCTCTCTCAGCCCTGGACCCTCAGTCACCCCGGGGTACCTCACCATGGGTTAGACCTCGAGACTAGTAACCTGGGAAAATTTACCGTTACCATGGCAACCATTGCGATTTAAGCTGGCTTTGCCATATATAGCCCCATAGGCAAAGTGACTACAATATCTCATCCTCCTCACGGAGCGATGAGATAATAATACGTTATGGGCTAAGGCCACGGACTTTCTAGAAATAGACAGAGCACACTGCACGATTTGTATTGTCGCTAGTGCCGTACGTGTGAGTAAAGGCGTAGTAAGATGGCTGTCCGCTACGGTTTTTCGTGTGTGCGTGAAATTTTGGACTTACTCAAGTAAATCAACAAATTTTTGGAAGAGAGTCAAAATATTTTCGAAATAATGCAAGGTAAGGTCAAAACAACTATACGTGTTGCAGGAATATGTAATTGTTTCCCATTCAAGAAAAACTTTTGTTTAAAATGTTACAGAGTCGTCAAATCATACAAATCATAGTTTCATCGCGGGCATCCTGGTGCGCCTTTTTTGTCCCTGTCGGTAGCGACAACCTACGGATAGCACTTACGCATTGCATGCTCTGTCCATGTATATAGGAAGTCCGTGGCCACGGCACAGTGCATAGCTGTGTGGCACATTTGATATTCATTTGTACTCAGATAGACGTGGACGTTTAAGCAGCCTAAAATAGGAAAGCTTTCCCAAAGGGACTGGCGAATGTTCTCTGTTTTAAGCGGAACTATGAGACTGTTATAAAGAAATGCTTAAACCGCCAAAATTCGTGATAGAACGAGAACCAGATAGCTGAAGCTGGAAACTGTTTAAGCGGTTCTAACATACTTAGAAGGACAGTCTTAGCTTCTTTTGGGAGTAATCTTTGTCCGAAGTGCAGTTGTAGAATTCGGTTTGCCAAATGAAATTTCGAGTTTTTTCCTGTAATGAGCCCATCAGTCAGAAAAATGAACCAATGAAAGATATGTTTGTTTATGATTATTCATGAATAAACAATTATTGGTGCCATGCGTATATGCCCAACTGAAAGTAAAATGAATACACGTACGTCTGGGTTGCTGGGAGACGAACAAGCTGGCTTTAGAAGGGATCATTCGACAATTGATCACATTTTTATGCTTTATTCTATAATTGACTATTATTTAAGTAAGCGCAAACGTATATATTGTGCTTTTATTGACTACAAAAAGGCTTTCGATCTCATAGACAGAACTTTCCTCTGGACTAAATTGGTAGCGAGTAATATAAACGGTAATGTATTAAACGTTATCTACACTATGTACAAAAATGCTAAATCATGTGTTGTTAATATGGGGGAGAAATCATCCTTTTTTGATTGTAATGTTGGTGTCAGACAAGGTGAAAACTTGTCACCAGTTCTCTTTGCGATATATTTAAATGACTTTGGTAAATTTATTAGTAAATATTATGACGGTCTGAGTAGTTTGTCTAACGATATGAGGGATTATCTTAGCAATGATGATGTTGAAGTTTACCTTAAACTATTCACTTTGTTGTATGCTGATGACACAGTTGTTTTAGCTGAAAACGCGACAGATTTACAACAGGCTTTAAATGGTGTCAAAGATTACTGCGACACTTGGCACATGACTGTCAATATAAGTAAAACTAAAATCATTGTGTTTTCTAGAGGTAAAGTCAGACGTATACCCACATTTTATTTTGGCGATGATACTATTGACGTGGTTGATGATTATGAATACCTTGGTATCACTTTTAATTTTAATAATAAGTTTACTAAAGCAAAATGTAAACAAGTGAGTCAAGCAAAGAAAGCTCTTTTTAGTTTGCTCACTAAGTCTTATAACCTTAAGCTCCCAATTGACCTATTGTTACAACTTTTCGATCAAATTGTTAGTCCTGTTTTACTTTATGGCAGTGAGGTTTGGGGTTTTGAGGATCTTCGACAAGTTGAAGCTTTTCATCTTCACTTTTGTAAGCAACTTCTGAAAGTTAAGAAATCCACACCAAATTGTATGGCTTATGGGGAGCTTGGGAGGTATAACATTACTCGAGTTATTGAAGGAAGACTTGTAGCGTACTGGGGTAGATTGATTAATAGTAAGGATAATTAGCTAGCAGGTATGATGTATAGATTCCTAAGAATTTTGCATGACAAAAATGTTTACAAATCGCGTTGGATTTTTCGGATTAAAAGTATTTTTGAAAAAGTGGGTATGCCCTTTATCTGGAATAATAATTATAATTCAATTGATATTAACTGGCTTGATAAAATCATTGGTCAAAGGTTAAATGATATTTATGTTCAAGAATGGATCTCTGAAGTTAATAGCAATTCCCAATGCAAAGTTTATAGGATTTTTAAAAGAGACCTGAAATTGGAAAAATACCTGACGGCCCTTCCTTTGAAAAATAGGTTAGATCTTTCTAGGTTACGCTGTAGCAATAGTAGAATCCCCACTGTGTGTGGCAGATACCGAGATATAGATTTTTGTGATCGAATTTGCGAGTTATGTAATCAAAGTAAATTAGGAGATGAATATCACTACTTGTTTGAATGTCCCTCATTTTCCAGCGAAAGGTCCAAGTTCTTAAAGCCGCATTACTTTAGAAATCATAACACCCTTAAAATGGAACAGTTGTTTAATTCGGGTAATAAGAAAATTTTGTTAAATTTAAGCTATTTTAGTTCTACAATCTTACGTCAATTTTGAAATTTCAAACATGCGGTTTCTTCCGTAAAATGGGCAGGTTGTTGCCATTCTAGTGTTGTGTTCTTTCTTTCTTTCTTCGTCTCATTTCTTTTCTTTTCTCTATACTTCTTTTCTTCTGACCTTAATCCTTTATGTTTGCATACTCTTTAAGATTTATGTCAATGTTTGATGTATATTGTATGTATATAAGTCTCTTTAACCTCCTTTGGAGGTGTCACAGAGAATGAAATAAACAAACAAACAAACAGCATTCGTTTGAATCTTCGACGGATGGCCTGTACACAAACAACTAGGGCTATACTCAGGTTAGTATCACGTTAGGCTTAGGCCTTTAATTGTAGTGAGAAACGTTGCCCACGCCATCGAAATTGTTGCCCAATAACTTGAAAAAGGAGGAAAATTTCACCTTAAGTCCTAACTGGAATAGGGGAGAACGTTGCCTGACAGAGCGAGGCAGCATAAGCTTAGACTACAGGAATGAATATGTATTACAGGAAGGTCTTATAGCTGTACATTTTTCGTACAGCGAGCACATCCTAGCCTAGCGTTCGTAGTTGATTAGCTTAATGAAAGTATGATACGCGATTGCGTACGTACAGTATCAGTAGACACTGACTGCATCTTGACGGTGCGGTCGATGCGATCCCAAAAGCAGCTGAAACATGAATATTTATAAAAGGCCAATGACTGCCTACGTGACACATAAAACGAATTGCATATTCTACAGTCGTTTGAGTAACTATAACTTTTTTTTCAATTGTCTTTGTTTTATACTCTATTATATTAAAAGTTATTGGTTGGTTGGTTGGTTGGTAGGTTGGTTGGTTAGTTAGTTTGTTTTACGGCCCAGTTTCCAACCTATTGGTTAAAGTCGATCCGGCCACGGCCTTTTTCCAGTTTTGGATCATTGGCTTGTTTTCCCTACTCCATTGCTTAGCGGAGCATCACGCACAACGGCAGTAGTTTCCATTTTTAGAGTCTTTGGTTTGACTCGACCTGGGAATAGAACCCGGGCCTTCCGCGTGAGAGGCGGATACTCTTACCGTTAGACCAAACACGCGGTGAAACAGGTAGAATCACGCTTGGTACATATTTCGTCGTCGGTATGGATTCAGTTATCCAAAAAAATGAAGACGTAATTTAAAAAAATCAAGACAGTTTGGGTTTATGTTTGCTGTCTAGTGAAAAAAAAATTGTAGCTATTATCAGTAAGAAAAATCACTGGTATTGCTTGCCAACTTGCATTACTAATCAATCATTACATGAGTCACTTCATTCCGAATAAGCGTTTTATTAAATCCATGAACCATGTGTGTTTTCCCTACATTTTGCTATAATATGTAAAGTTTACTTACAGTGTGGATGTATCGATCATCCCATTAGTTCATGAACTGCACCTGAATTTTCAATCACGAGTCGTTAGCGTGCAGCAGCGATACGAATTTTATATTAAAGTAAGTAGCATTTTACTGTTCGTTAATGTTACTGCATGATTAATTTTGGTAGTGTAATTTGTTTCGCCTACCGTTGAAATATAGAGTATTAGGACGGAAAACTGTTTTCCCTAATAAAGAAGCAAAAAACGAGGCTTCAGTATGTACTTAACTTAACACTTGAATGGAACTAACCCAACCGAATATTAATACTATTAAGTACGAAAATTAGCTATCAAAACAGATTCGTCCAGCTGGCATTTAAAGGCACCTCTGCATTAAGTTGTTTAAAGGTTTGAAGTTTCGTACTTGCTTTGCATTTGTCAAAACCGATCAGGTCTAACAACTAGAAAGATGTCTTCCAATTTGATCAGGCTGTGGTTGTTTGCCTCAATTTTGGCATGTTTGAAAGTGATCGTACTCGAAGGAAAGACCCTGTACGATATGCGGAACTTTCATTTTCGGGCTACGGGTGCACGATTTGCTGTTTCGAAGGAAGAAATTGAAAGGAAGCTATCCGACCTCAAAATGCAAGATGGTGTCTGTGGTAACGGTAAGAAAACACCTTCAGATATAATGTATTTTAAAGAGCAAAAGAACATTTTAATTTTTTGGCAAATTTGGTGTGTAATGCTGTAAGGCTCTGACACAGTAAAGCAGAATTGAACAAATTGTCCCGAAAAACAGGCGCTTATCCGAGGTGACGGGTGCAGAGCCCGTAAGTTAAGAGAAGAAACAGAATATTGCTGTAATTTACGACATTCTATGTGCTTTTCGGTAACATTGCGTCTGAGATTAGACCTGCCAGCTGCATACACAGGCAACCAGTTTTTCACCTTCATACCAGATCATGGGCGGCGATCCCTGGAGGTGAGGGATATCACGGACATGCCCCGGATTATTTACAAAATTGCCAATTGACTTTGATTTTTTCCATACGGTAATGTTTTAAAATGAGGTTAAGTACCCCTCCCTTTTTAAATGTTTAATTTTCATTACATACCAATTAAATAAGTGAACGTAACCTGGTAACTCGTTTGACAGATAGTATTTGGAGAATTCCATTGTTCATTTGCAAACATCGAATTCCTTGTCCCTTTTCAGCTTTTAGAAGCAATTTAAAATATATTGTGCAGTTGTCAATGAGTTGAAATGTACATCGCTTTAAATTTACAGACAAAGTCTTGTAAACTATCAACTATCACAAAAAATCGTGGCTCGCGTGACGTGTTCAACTAAACGCTATGGATTGAGCACAAAAACTAATATGAACTTCCAATTTAACATTGAACATACTTTAAAGACACTGTATCGTGGAGCGAAACGGGGGCGGCAGCATGTTTTTAGAATTGTTCTTTTCTCCTTCGCGCATCAAAAACTGTTACAGCGCCATCACCCTCCTTGGCCGTGAAAAATGTTCGTGCAATCGACGAAGGGAAGTTGAAGCATGGAAGTAGTAGACGGTACTCATTCGGGTGATGTGGATTTCTGCAAGACATTTGCAAATACCACATACAACGAACAATCGTCGGCAATAACAAGAGAAGTCGGCGAGGGCAACTTTTCCCAAAATAAACATGAGACTGACGGCACGACATCCAGGGAACGCTTTATCAGCTTTAATTAACGAGTAATTTGTGATGTTTAAAGCTGCGAGAAGGTAAGGAAAAGAGATAAGAACAAATACGATGGCAATTAGTAGACATTGACAGTAATTCTGCGAAAAATCCTACGCTTGGCGATGTGTAGTATTACTTACGTGTACATGCCATACAAAATTGAACAAGGGAGAAATTTTCCCAAGATTATGGGCACAAATTCCCAAGGTCCGATATACAATACAGCAAGAAACAAATTCAACTTCCATCACGTTGCATGTGGATCCTTGTTATTTTATTGAGTGTATAATTAATGCTACAGTAGTTTCTACCGGGATACACCTTCAAATTAAGGCTGATATATCTTAAACAGCTGTGAAAAGGACAAAACTTTAGTCATTGCCAGTATGAAATTACTTCAAGTACAACACTCTTTGTCCTACAATTGAGTTACATAAAGCGTGTTCGATTTGCTTCCCTTGACTTACTCGAGCCTCGAGCTAGGGCTGCGATGGTCATGCGCAGTTGGGTGAAATAAACGAACGTTTTACGGTATTTATTGGAGAAGTTGGTTCACAATAGCCAATGACAGAGCCCGTAGCTGGATGGCAGAGCGAACTCTGGTACGTACGTATTACATGCGGTTCGCTTGTACGATGAACGTAGACTCGAAACAATGCCCATTTAGAAAATTCTCGAGAAATAACACTTCAGTGACTTCGCTAATTCCGACATCAACCACTTTTCACAAGTTTGAAGCTTCATGTTTACCCCACTGTATTTACGTGCTCAGAAATTGTTTACGAATGCATGTTGTTCGTTTAGCTGCAATGTTTTCCCAAAGCACGATGGGATATTTACCTAAGTAACCTACTCGAAGGGTCGCTCACTTGGGCCTGGCGCGAGTAAGCGCGAACACTGACGTCATTAGCTAATCGAACGTAGTCGTGCCAGACACGAGTTAACTCGGGCGAGTAATCGAACACGCTAATAGTGTTTTAGTTAAATATATCCCACAATTAGAAAGACTTCTGTGAATTGACAGATTTCAGACTACACTCTGATCACATATGATGGCCTAGCTAGCTCGACAATTGGATTTTCACCCCCTAAATTAGGACAAAATCAAAAAAGACTAGTGTAATGCACAAAAGTTTAGGAAGGGTTTGCTTGATGAAAGCATTATATACAGTATGATTAGAAATAAATTGGACTGACCATGTTCAAAGGATAAGACTGTTATCCAAGCAGATCAGTACTGTGGTAATAATGACAACAATTTCCACTGAATGCTTAATTGACATGTGACAGCAAATTGCATCTAGGGATAGTCTGGCCATGATGGTTGTCTGAAACAGTTCTTCCACACCCAACCTCTGGAGAACTTAGTTTACTAGACCAAAGATTTTAAGACTTTTCAGGGTGCTTGCTATAATCCATTACCTAACCTCATTTTAAAACATCAGGGTATTAAATAGCCCTCAAACAGGTCTATGTCGTCAGTTAAATGGCCTAATGAAATGCTCTACATGTAACAGAATACACATGATGCAGCCCTGTTAACTAGGTAATGTGGGGGGGGGGGGGGGGGGTGGCAATTAGAACTTCTCTCCACTGATACCAGAAGTGTAACTGAATATAAGTCTATCAATCATTTAAAGCCCCCCCCCCCCTTACCCTCCAAATTAGGAAAAAAAGGTTCTTGCTACCCCACGTGACAAAGTTTTTTTGTCAAACTATGTTTGCCACTGCTAGGCTTCTTTAAAGGGTGAATCTCTTCATTCCAGATGGTTCCAGCCAGTTCTGGTAAAATGGCTAACATCTTTAGCTTGTCAAAAAGCACACAAACTTTTGTTGCTAAGAGACTAACCCTGCCAAGTAGCTGTCATGTTTAATAAATCAGAACAATTGCAGTGCATGCAACTGCCCGTTGTAATGAAAGCATAAGCTCCCTACTGCATCTTCTGAATTGGTCAATGGAAGAGCAGTCACTTATTACAAAGGTTACTCTCTCATAACTAATCCACATGAGTATCCATATTTTTTGAAACAGATTGCCTTCACAAGCTAGCGTACATCTCTCATGTTTCATATGCGAACTACTGTATTTTGCATTTTAATTAACATCATATGAAATAAACATCATATTAATCCAGGCCTATGTGTCATTCATGTAAGTTACAGCTCAGTAGCCTCTGCATAAGCATGCAGTAAATTAAAATATCATACCATAGTAATCTAACCTTCAAGAATACAACATTTTCATCAGTTTACTCAAACTAAAAGGTTGTTACTACATGTGACATATTACTTATTTATATTATGCTCTTCTTTGTTTCCTTGAAGGCACTAGCACTACAGGAACTGCATCAACTTTTCTGAAAAAAAAAATCACCTACAATACCTACTATATGGCAGAACTCATGCATGGGAACCTACCATTATCTTCTTGTTAGGCTGGAAGGAAAATTGATGTCTGCTCCTTAAAGAAGAAAGTGCAGGCCAGGTCTGTATGGTGGCTTTGAGAACTACATCTCCACTGCAAGCTGATTGCCTAGAGAATTCAACTATTCAAACTTGCTTCGTATGACTGTCAATAATGCAACATTCCGAGACTGGGGAAGACGGCCGGTGTCATCATGTTAGGATACAGTGACAGGAGTGCAAGTATAGGAGTGGAAAGGCCACCCAGAAGTACATTGAGATGGGAATTGCATATCATGATATCAGTGACAAAAAATGAACTTGTAGACCCAAACTATGATGCAAGATATATCATGAAAGTAATTGCATGAAAGCCTCAAATTCCTACATTTTAAAAACTTCATTTACAAAGATGGTAGTAGTTTTCATACCACTTGAATTATAAACTTTTTTTTAGAAAAAAAAGTTTTTGTATCATTTTTGAAGTGAATTCATAACAACATGCAAAACAGAAGAGTTATGCTTTGTTTAAGAATTAATCATAGTGTCTACTATTGTAAAAAATAAGAGCTTTCCACTGTCATGCTTGTTGATCAAGAAATGTATTATGGCATGTTGATGGGAAATTTTAAGTGTAAAACAATAAAGTGAAACAGCTGGTACAAGATTCCAGTAAGATTATGGTACTCTACCTGATTTTCATCTTTTCTGTTATGTAATATTTCTGTCAACTGACTTTTTAGGAATTCCAGTAATTATTATAATTTTGTCAAAAATCATTTAATATTACTATGAGATATGAGTGAATTACATATCTCCTATACCTTTACATATGTCTTGAAGACTAGTTGGGTCAGGCTATTCACTTACAGAGGTAGATCAGAAAAATGATGGGGTATTTACAGGATGTAGATCTCCAGTGGTTTACAGCAGTTATGGTAGTGTTGTAAATTGCATTCACTGGAGCAATGAGAATAACAGTGGCTGTTTTGATGATTTTGAGTTTGCAATTAATGAGCTGTTCATTCTCAGATAGAATCAAGCATGCACCTAGTGTATTTTATTAGCATTCTGGACCAAAATAAGGGGGGGGGGAGGGGAAGGGGAGAAAAGAGGAGGAGGTGATACTTACCATGCACACTGTCCTGCAGGTTGAGAGGCTGACAAGAACTAGTCCACCTCCTTTTTGAAGTTTACAAATCCATCCCTAGAAAATGTATGGTCAAACTTTCAATAGATCACATTCCACTTTTTTCTGAGGGGCAGCAAGTTTTTACATAGTTTGTTTTCAGACTTCAAAAAGGATCACAATGAAGCCCTATTTTAAAAGCTGTGTTCTACACACGCTAGTACCTTCTCTGATTTGAACAAGAACACCAACCTAGTGCACCTTTGCAGTAGAAGTTCAGCAAAGCTGAATTGAGTTTCAAAAGTCTACAATTACATACAACTTCATTCTTATTGGGGACTTCTAGGTAGCAGTATGGTGGACCTGGGTGGACAATGCACAGGGGTCCATGGAGAATTCAAACACCTCAAAGCTTGTGTGTGGAAGGTTTCATTCCTATCCCATACCCCCACCCCCACCCCCACCCAGGAATATTGGAGCTAGAGGGTTTTAGAAAAAGAATTTGGGTACCCCCTTGCTGTCTAGCTTCCCTCTGCATCTAGAAGGCTTTTTTATGCCATTGATTGAGTACACAACTTCCAGTACCCCAAAAACATTGATCAATAAGAGTGGAGTAATTGTTTCAATTCATATCAAAATTTAACCAATTGGTACTGATCCTCATGTATATAAAGGTGCTATATATTCCTAACTATCTTTGTGGATATGCTCAGTACATTCCCTTCAAGTGTAGCAGTGCTGTTTGTACAGTAAGCAAGTGCACATACTGTATGCATGCAATTTGCACAAATATATTTTCTCCTGCTTATGGCAACAACTTAATTCTGCATCATCCCTCCATAACTAAGAGCAAACAATGATGGATGCTAGGACATATATGAGACCCATCGAAGCAGTGCCACAGTATCCAATTTAAGAGGCACCATGCATGCACCAGCATGCACCATTTACTACCAGGCTGGTTTCTAAATGGCACTCAGGTGGGGGCACATAAAGTACTGCACAATATCACATATAAACAAGCTTGTTGATCAGGTGTAGGATTAAACGAAATTAGTGGAAGAGAGCTGATAAAAGAGTTCTCATGGATTGCTCAATGCTTGAAGTAAATGTAACCAAAAGTTTTATTCAAGTCATATTTGGTCCTTGGGATGTTGGCATAAGGTACATGAATGTGGCAACACAGACCCAAAGCACGTCATGAAGTACTGAACCTGAAGGAAGTACTGTTCAAGGAGTGATATCAATGTTTCAGCACAGATGGGCAATGCTTACAGTATCAAGTCCTGATTTTACAATTGCTCTTATTCAAAATGAACCACAGGGATTTGGTTTAACCCATTCATAGAAAATTTCAAGATTGGAAAATTTCTGTGTCCCAACCATGGCAAGGGCTCCAAACATGGTGATAGGTAGGAAATGTGTATTTTCAGCACAAATAAAATTTACACTGGAAATTAAATGTTCGTCTATAAAAAAAAAATATATATTCTTCCAAATTTTCAACAATTCTTAGCAAGGAGCTTCCCATTTTGCTGGTTTTTCCACTGGCACCCTTGCTCATGGCATATTCAAATCTAAGAAAAGAAATATTTCGATCATTTGCACAAGAAGTTTAAGAAAACACATTTGATCAGTGCAAGTGTAGGATATGTAACACAAGCTTGCTCCAAGTTCACAAAAATTGAATTAAAAATCTGGTAACTTTAATTGCATATATTTTGAGCATCTGAAGAATTGAGTTAAGAATTTTATCACAACATTCTACTTCACCGTATTAAACATAAATTTATTTGAAACATTTTTTTACAGGATATCTTTTAAATGTGAACTGGGGTCTACTTCTGGAGGTAGAATATTCAAGCTAGGCCAAGTCCTCTCACTATTTCATACATTCTCCCAACCTTTTTAATTCTAGCCACCCACAGCTGTTTAAAACTTTTCATTGCGCAGACACAATCCTGGTCTACTGTTTGAAGGGTATATCATCAAAGTGAGCACACAAAACCCTGTTGAATCAGACTGCACTCTCTGTCGGAATATGAGCCACTCTGCATTCTTGAACTTGATATCACAGATCAGGATGATGCATGGGTATTTCTTACACAGTACAGTTACTACCAATAAATAATCTATAATTATCAATCTGAATATCCTGAATATGCAGTTTCAAACTTCCACTTCCTTTGGCATACCAATGTCTCTATTAAACAAATGACTTAAACACTTTTAGAAGGGTTCCTGCCATCATTGAAAACCTAAAAAGTCATGAAATTTGAAAAAAATATTTTCCAGGGACTGGTAAAGTTTTCCAATTCCAAAAATTGTGTTAACCAAGTCATGAAAAATTCATGGAAATTTTCACAAATTTTCATAATTTGATGTAACAGCTCCCCCCCCCAAAAAAAAAAACCAAAAAAAAAGTTCTGCAAATTCTTTTAATATTTGGTCCTGGAAAAGTGAAAATTTAGTTTCCAGAAATGTAGGAACCCTGCTTCAACTTATGATTCATTTGAAGCTTACAAAAGACACATGCTCCACTGAGTGCACCAAAAATTGTTCCTATATTCTTGTTGTCTTTATTGTGCATGATATGATAGTCCCATTATTTCTTTCATGCTTTTTAGAAACTGGAATAAAATTCAGACCTAAAGTTTCAGGTATAGCTGATGTTATAACATATAAATGAAAGGCTTCAATACAGTTACAAGCTGGTTGGCAATACTGTTCAGGTATCACACCATCTTCCTATTCACAAAACTTCATACACAAAACACATTTGGCCAATAAAAATTGCTTTTGTGATGTAAACCATTAAATGGCAAGCAAGGCAAGCAATCTTTCCAGTACTGATGTGGTTTCCTGGGTTGTGCCAGGTTACTCAAAATCATGCATAAATCCATCCTGGTTGGTAAGCATCAACCAGGTGCCTTTTACACCCCAATTGTAGCTGAGATTTTGAATCTTCAGTCCAGTTGAACGTGACACTGTACATGACTAGCATATGCAGAGGTGAACTTGACAACTTTGGGTGGATCCTTGGGCTGGTCCTCCTGTGCCAAAAAAAAAACAGAATAATATATGAAATGCCCACAGAAATATTTTTGCTCTGTCTGAGTTTTGTTTCCTTGCTTACTTGAAATTTTTCTGGATTGCTTAGTAATCTGCATTGGTACTTCTTCAAATTAAATATAATAAGCAGGTTCAGCTGGAACTAGAAATGTATGAAAAACACTTATATTTTTTTTATTTTTTTTTATTGTTCTCATATTTCTCACTTTTTTGAAGAGAGAGCTACTCATAAAAGATTTCTTTCAAACTTGGGGTGCCAAAACTTGATTAACTGGACAAGGCCAGAGCTTCAGAGGTGAGGTTGGTATTACTGTCAGTAGGTCTTGGAACTGGGGAGAGGCAATACTACCATTCCGGAAATATTTTGAGCAGAATCCAGATCAAAATGGAAATTCAAAAGATTAACAAAAACTTGATATTTTTCCATCAGGTACAAGGATTCTCTTTTCAAAGAAACTGAAACCAATGCATAGTGAATTTACCTAGATAGTCTACTTTCATGTTTAGACTTGACTGCGTCCTCCCACATTATATTGTCTGCCTCTGCCTCATCAGTGTCATTTTCATTGTGGCAATCCAGGAAATCTTCAACTGAACTGTTGACAAAATAGATTGTACTGCACTTAGACCTGTACTTCAAGTCACCTCTTGTCCAAGCAGGCAATAATAATGGAGCAATTAGCAAAGTTTGAAAACTACATTTTATCCTTTATATCATATTTTGAAGATAAATGAATGAAGAAAAAAACTAACAAACTGACAAATGGCAAAAAATTTGCAACTTGGGTAAAGGTATTTTTTATCCATGGATGTGTTCATGCCAAATGCAAATGGTGAATGTTCCTACCATGCAGTTTCATGATACTCTTTCAATCTAGGGAAATATCAGATCTTCTTTTCTGCCCTTTAATATCAAAGTATGACTAATGAAAAGCTTAAAGGGCAAGAGCAGTCTCCCCAACTTGAAGTAGTGTAGCACACCGTCCCTGTTTCATGATTGGCTCTTAACGGTCATGTGCCATTTTTGGGGGAGTCACTGCTTGGTTTTCCTAGAATATGTAATATTGAAGTCCTAAAAAATTATTAAAGACACTTTTAAGAAATTAAGAAAAGTGAAAAGAAAATTGTGAGCTTTAGCCTTTGCTTTGAAATACAGTAAGTTTGGGATGACTGTTTTTGCCTTTCAATGTGGAAAAATGACAACAGCAGTCATGTACCTTGGAGTATTATGGTTAAAATGGGAAGACCCAGTGATTGCAGATCTGCCAGGACTGAGCCTATACAGCACATTAAAAAATTACAAACCAAAATCTGTTTAACAAAGGATTTTTTTCTTTCCTGGTCTGCTTTTTGATGTTAATATCCGACATTTCAAAAGCATGTTGGAAAGCAGGTATATGTTTTGCAAGCATGTGACTGCATTTGGAAATGGTCAATCAGTTATCACTAGCAAAAAAAATTGCATTTTCAGAATTAACACTCAAAGAAACAGATTGGGTAGTATATATTGTTGGAATAATAGATAAAATAAGTAATAATAAAAAACATAGGACTTATGACTTCATAAATCCATTTTGAAATGATGGGAGTAGCCTAGCTAGGTTAAAAAATAAAAGGAAATACAACTACTGTGAGTAGAAGAGAGATGCATATCTGACAGTCAAGCTACGGTACTGTACTCCAGAAGAAATGCTTACTGTCATGAAAATAGTCAAAGCTTTAGAACTTCATGAACAATTACAGTAAATATAGCACCCTCCTTCCACACTGTGACAAAGACATCACACTTCCACTGCAGAAAGACAAGGGAAGACTGGCATCCAATACCCCCATCCCTTTTTGTTTAGGTAGAGGGCAAAACAACTCCATGCTTAAATCTTGAATGACCCTTTGTGTTTCGGCAATTTATTTTGCCATAAGTGTTCAGTAAACCAGGAGTGCCAGAGAGGTGCTAAGGGGAGTGAGGTGGGACAGGGGATTCATCTCCCAGTTATGATGGATGGTCCCCACAGTATATCGGAAACATTTTAGGAAACATTTTCCATTCTTTTCAAGGGAGCATAGATGGGTATGTTACTTATTGTCCAGAAAGTGACAAGTAACATTCCAATTGTGTACTTCCTTCTAATTCTTGAAGGAAATGCAATTGTCCTTTAAAAATCACAAAACTTGAAATTTAATATTCAAACCCAAATCAAAATTGAATTTAAAATCCAAATTTTCAATTTTTCTTTCATAACATTTTACTCAAAATAATTCCCAGACAAATCTCTGGGCTTTGGCCACAGATTTGGGTTGCTTGTGCCTACAGTATTATGAAGGATTTCATCATTCCCTTGGAAAGAGACTGTATGGCACCATGCCGGATGTTGTGACTTATTACAGCACGTACTACAATGCTATAATCATGGGTGAAAAGAGTTGTGAAGCTGAGAAGCTACTTCCCAGAAAATTTGGACATCTGGAGGAAAATTTCCCTTTTCATGAAAATGCAGGGAGAATTGTGGAAACTTTTACTCTCTTCCTGGGAAATAATGCAACTCCCTTCCTGGAAAATAAATATTTTTTCCAGCCCTGGCTGTAATACATGTTGTAGTTAGATGGAGTTTTACGGCCCAGTTTCCAACCTATTGGTTCAAGTCCAACCGGCCATTGCCTTTTTTCCAGTTGTGGCTCACTGGCCTGTTTTCCCTACCCCACTGCTTATACAGAGCAGCAATCATGCAAAATGGCAGTAGGTTCCTTTTTTAGAGTCTTTGGTATGACTCGACCTAGGAAGTGAGCCTTCTGCGTGAGAGGTGGATGCTCTACCGTAGTACCGTTAGACCAAACACACCATCTGTGTAATACATGTTGTATAAGGGAATATCGTGCATATAGGACATGTATGATGTTTGTCTGAACTCAATGAAAGTTCAGCTAGTCTTGGGCAATAACTATTGGTTTAAAGTTAAACAGCCATTTGCAATCCTCCCTGTGTTTGGCTTCCATAATTACCTGTAGCTGCTGATGAGGGACAAACTGGCTCTAATATACTGTCATAGTGGCCCAAACAAGATATTGGATAAAGGCCTAACAATGCTCATAATTAACTGCAATATTTTAGAAAATATAGATATAAAGTTTCTAGATAGCAAAGATGAGATTTAACTATACCCAACATGAACATGTCATGTACAGTATTGTGTCAGTCAACTCAATATAAAGTTCAAAGTTTAAATTTACTTTCAAGTACAGTTCAAGTACAAGTTAATTTTCCTTATACTGTAGATAGTCACCTCTTACAGTAGGCAGGATCAAACAGGCTTCGCCCCTGGACGCTCTGAGGTTTTAGCATACTGTATCTCTGAATGAAAAATGTAGTCTCTGGAGAGGTATGTTATTTAAATTCTTTTCAGTAAACCCAAACCCAACTCCTGACCAGCTAACATTTACGCGGGGGGAGGGGGAGTGAGGGAGGCCAAGGACAAAATCTATGGAGGGCAAATTCCCCCTCTTGCCCCAACATAGAGCCACCACTCATGGTGCTAATTAAAGCTGCGAAAACGTTACGAGCAATTCTGAACAGCACAAGGTAGACTGTTCTGTGCTATAGTGTTGTGAACCATGGAAGTACTACCTGGAAGTTAGCTGGGAATACATGCTTTTGGAAATTGAAAGACTTGTTTTAATACATCCTGCAGTTATTTTCACTCACCTATGGGTGTAACAGCTAGCAGCTGAGGTGAGGTTGGTCATTCACTTGGCTCTGTCTGTGTGGCCCACTGCATGTACGGTACAGTACTTTGAAGAACACCTGAAAAGTAAATTAAGACTATTTGCAATGAAACAGTATTTTATCTTAGGGAAGAGTGCATATATTAGACTTCCATGATTTCAAATCACATGTCCCTCAATGATTAAGAGGTGGTGTCAAAATTGGTTGTTATAAGAGTCATAATAATGATGATTGATGATGATGTGAACACTAGGCCCCATTAAAACAGAAAGGGACAAGGGGGGGGGGGGATTGCAATCTATTCTGTCTAAAGGAATTTTAAATCAACCTATACGGATTACCAGTGGCATCAGCAGTGGCTCTTGTATACCCCCCTTATGTAAAAAGTATACTGGGCAAAATGTGTAAGAACTTCACAAACACCTCTTGAAAGCAGCACTTTTTAGTAGTAAAAACAACAGCTGGGAAGTACCATTTTATGCAATCTGAAGCACATTTCAGGCAAAGTGTTCTCTGTACGCAATGTGGTGGTCAATAGTGGCTCTCGATATACAGTAAGAGCATTTTCGTTTGCCCCACCACTTCAGCACTTTCCCTCTACCAATGAAAAAGTTTAGTAATGCCACTGTCAATAACCGAGGACATAAATTTTGCTCAGGCACTAATTTTTATTGCATTTGGCATTTCATGTACACTCAACGTACAGATTCCCAGCCCGGTCTCACTGAAGACTTTAAAAATGGAACCTACTGCCATTGTGCTTGCAAAAGCAATGGAGTAGGGAAAACAAGCTTGTGAACCAAAACAGAAAAAAAGGTCAAGACTAGCTTGACTTGAACTACTTGGTTGGAAACTTAACCCAGAAATAGCATTTATATGCCATTCCTGCCTAGATCTTGGGGAAAACAACTTTTAATACTGTATGTACAGGTACAGCAGCTATACTACATGCTTAGCCTACCTTACAGTACCCCTCATAGCCCAGGCCTCCATTTTTAAAACATTTAGTGTTGTCTTGGGGCAACCATTTCACTCATTTTGGTTCAGAAGGAAATTTGGTTGTCCAAAATATTTTTCACTTAATTACAAAACAGAAGGCTAATTATGTTCATCAAGGGTGGATCCGGGGGGGGGGGGCAACTAGGGTCAACTACCCCCCATGACCAGTCTAGCGCCCCTCAATACAAGAAAAATGCGCCCCCTGAGTCCTAAAAGTAAAGTAAAAACTGCCCAAAAAGTAAAAAAAAAATAAAGGTCCCCAGAATTTCGAACTGTACAGCTATATATAACTGCGGCAATGGGAGTTGGTCTGAGAAATGAAGTAGGTCAAATTCAAGTGTATGCGGCCCCTGTATGATGTTGGCACCCCCTCTTTCAAACTGCTCCTCCTTCAGCTAGGGGCTGGATCCGCCCTTGATGATGCATGTATTATTGGTCTTGAAGAATAAAAAGATGTGATGTTTGAGAGACAGGAACACTGCAAGTCTGAAGTATGGTTATGAAACTATTATGGAAAAAGGTGAAAGAATTTATCAATCAGCAGTATACTTTTTCAGTCCGAGAGGAAAATGGTTGTCCCATGGGACAACCAACCTGGTTGTCCGTATGGAATTTTTGTTGTCCCAGATATTCTGACAACCATGAAAATTGATTCCTGTAGCCCAACTGGTTACTGGTAGTAGGCCAACAGTACTTTGGCTTGAACTGAATTTAGAATGCAGATTGCTTATTTCCCTTGTGAGGAGGGGGTTGTGGGGTGGTGGTCACTGAGGGGAAGGAGATCAGCATCAGTTTTCAGTTGCATACATGTACAACCAATTGTTGAATATTTGGTAATTATATGCCAAATTGTATATGAGCATATAAGCAGAATTCAAATTTTTGCCCCAGTGTATGGTTTGTTGATGGTGTGTTACTTCCCCTCTTTCTCAAAATCCTGGATCTGCGACTGAGTCCAAAATCTGCAGATCCAGGTCTTCTTAGGCCACTGATGAAGGCCTACTGTAGTTAACTTTCTATACTATAGCATTGTTCCACACATGGGGGGAAATTTATGATGTACGTACTTGAAAGCCTAGGCCTATATATGGGGCCTTACCTTAGAGTACATTAGGAAGGCAGTTGCCTTACAACTATTTTTACCACATACCTGGCGAACCACTACTGGCATCTGGATGGGGACCCTCATCACCCTTATTGAATGCTTTCAATAAACATTCTCTTCCTTGCATTTTGAATAAGCCTTCATAATTTCCTTTGAAGTCTACCAAGCCTTCAGTTACTGTTTGAATGCATTCATTAGTTTTTTAATGTGTTGGAATGTATTCACACATGAATGATATATATGAATGCTTATCAAAGCCTTCATTTCCTTTTTTTGCAATTCATATAACTAGTATCAACTACTATGTCATGCCGTTTATTCTTCCGAATAGAAAATTTGCCTTCTAACCCGCTTATCTCTATGTTTGCGCGGGTACGGCGCAGCAATAACGATCTCTGGAAAAGGGCAGCTGCACTACTACTCGCTGGCTTGCGGTTTTCATCTCGTAAATCATTCGCACTGCATATACGAAAGTACCACGGACGCGTGGGACAGCCGATTGAAAAAAATATTCCTCCGCTTAGTGACCCTTTCCACTGTGGTAATTTTATTACTACGTTTGGTTTGATAAAGTACTCGTAACTGACCTTTGTCATTTCATAATTGCATTCCTAAAGGAGATTTTCTTATTGAAATGGTTTGATTGTGATACGACATTTTTGCTTTGGAAAAAGTTAGGGCGACCCTCCGATTTATGATAAGTAGGCACTAAGTTAGGCTAGGGGAAGATTCATGGAGTGCGTGTCCAACTTTAGGAATTTTTCATTCGCTGATCGTATCGCAACATCACTAAATGCTGCACTGTATAAGGTGTACTTGAAAACTGAATATATATCCCAGACGTGGTCATTACTTAAACGCTAGTCTACTGTAACAGTACATTGTTTTATTAAAGCGGAAAAAGATAAAGGCAAGAGCAAATCACGTCGAGGACAACCGATCCTAGACCTAAAATAACTTAAGATCAGGGTTCGAATTTCACAGTCGCACGGTCGCCCGAGACGACCACAAATTCGAAAGGACTACGCTATCAGACCTTTCAAAAACTTGTTTGCAAAGTTGTTTGATGGACAACCAAATTTTATGAGTCCGCAAATCGATGTGCAAGACTGTAAATATCACAAAATAGGAAGCTTCTTGCAGGGAAATTTTGCGACTCACAGGGGGGGGCTAAGTCCTCGCGCAGCATTTCGTTGTACAATAACACTACTACCGCAGCTGTCAATACACCAAAGCAAATGTGTCGATTCTACGTGAACGTCTGACGATCGTTTAGGCGGGATTTTGGGACTCTTGTTGAAGCCCTGCCATTGCTTCACCGTGAACGTTTTTTAGAGGAATGTGGTGCAAAAATATCTCCACCTACAGTTAACAGAACGAAGAAGTCCTGTTATCTCATTGTGTCAGAAATCGTTGAAGCAACGTCCATGTCAGAGCTTCAGTGATGCAGTATTTTTTTTCTGCTTCCAACGAATTTCTTATTCATATAATGACATGTGTTCTCGTATGCAAAGTGAATTTCATCGCCCTATGTATGGCCACTGTAAATACAAAATATAAAAGCATCTGCTGATAAGAAGCAATCTGTTGAAGAGTGCGCAAATGTCAAAAGAAGAAAAGTTCCTTTTTAAGTTGGAAGTACTAGTTCTGCGAAATTAACGTTAGACGGCAATTTTCAAAATTCCTAGGTAACATTTTTGACTGGAATAGTGCAAAAATGATTATCAAGTGAACATTCCCTTATTATGTTTTAATGTGTTAAAGGCATTTTATACGCATTTATCAAATGGTTTCGATGGTTACATTCCAGTATTAATTCATCAAATTGCAGCAGTTTTAGGAAAAGTTTTTCACCTAACAGGCCTATTGGTCTCCACGATACTTCGGTATTTAATGGCCGGTGGAATACGGTACTAGTGCTGGCTTGTGCCGTTGCTTAAAGGAATATTTTCATCATCCCAAACAGTTCCAATTCTCCCAACCTACTTACTTCTACTTCTAGCCCCTCCCACATTTATCTAAAACTCATCTTTATCAGTGGCGTAGCCACGGTGGGGGGGGGGGGGATTTTCTCCATCCCCCCCCCCCCCCCCCAGATTTTTTGCGTCCTGATAGAGTAATTGAAAAAAATAAAAATAAAAAAATGTGCAAAAATTAAAAAAAAAAATCATGGATGAATGTGTGTAAAACACATTTTGTCCTCACGTATGAAATCAAGCAATAACTTTAAAATGCCTACTTTCACTAAATTAGGTAGGCCTGCCGTTTGTGATCTGCATTGTCGTTTATTGCATTTCACTTTGAAGATGAAACGAAAGTCTCGACGACAAACTTTAATGTGACTTTGTTAGGTTAAGACCATTTCTGCCTTTCGGATGGCTGATTGATTTACTGAAAATAAGGCAATCGTACACTGGAGACCACTCTTACACGACCATTCCTATACTTTATTATACACAAAATATGCCGTAAGCAGATAAGGGTAAGGTACTGCCTTCGGATAATTCTTCCCTTCCATCCTTAACAAGTAGGCCTATGTCGTGCCGCACTCTTGCCCATGACAAGTGCCACTGTAGGACGATTTTTTTTTTCCGACAAGTCCTCTTTTTACTAGTTGGCACTGGCATCCGGGGGATTTGTAAAATGTCCACAAGGTCCTGATTTCATGTGTTTCCCACATGATCCATACTTCTGCTTTGAGGTTCAATTATTTTGAGAGATTTATTCGTAGTATTTTAATTTTGACTACGTAATGTACCGATGAACAAATACTGCACCATTTTGCACATTGTTTCTTTGGTAGTATGTATGTATCTTGTAAAATCTC
Organism: Holothuria scabra; assembly: GCA_037179385.1. NCBI lineage: Eukaryota > Metazoa > Echinodermata > Holothuroidea > Aspidochirotida > Holothuriidae > Holothuria > Holothuria scabra. The sequence goes on along the minus strand of CM074194.1, from coordinate 21,585,302 downwards.
TACAAAAACTAAAAATATTTTTATATTTTTCATGCTCCCCAAAAAGGGAAAATCCGAAAACTCCTATAATCAGTTCAAAGTTTTGCCAAACATAGCACCATTTTGCATCTAGGAAATCTAACGCAAAGAAAGTTTCTCAGAAGGGGACACAACTACTTTTGGTTTTTCTGTTAAAGGGTGAGGTACTGCTTTAGGTAAGCTGAAAGTGGGAAGTGCCGCTTCCGGCAATCTGGAGGGGTTTTAAAGCCCAAAATTTTCTTGTACGCTCCGCTCCAACTGATAGTGGCGCTCCGCTTAGATTCAAATGTTGCCGCAGTTTGCGATCTACGTGCTTCTGAAGTTAACAATTTTTCCCAAGGGAAAGGGAGATACCGGCTCCCTTTAGTCTCATCCCCCAGGCCACAGATCAGAAGTGCCCAGTTTTGAGGTCCCTAAAAAGTGTATGTATGGCCATTTTTCATAGATTGATTTTTTATTCTCATTATTGAGACATCGCAGACATGAGATTCGTATTTCAAGGCTGGGTACATCCAGCTTAAAACACATGGGAAGTGCCGTTTCCGGCCATCTGGAGGGGTTAAAAGCCCAAAATTTTCTTGTACGCTCCGCTTTAACTTATGGTGGCGCTCCGCTGAGATAGTCTTGCCGTGCCTGACCCTCGGAGGTACCAGGCCCCTACTTGTTACCTAGGCCCCCCCCCCAAAAAAAATCCCATCCTGGCTACGCCACTGATCTTTATCCAGACACAATCCTTGTTTATTGCTTCATGGCTTGCCCCAGTGGCCATACAAGTCCATAATGTGTACTCAAGACACTCTCAGTGCCCATGCTGTGTAATTCAGCTATGATGCATTGTTTGAATGTGATGCCAATCAAAGAGCTGTACCAATTGAGAGTTTTGATATATGTATACTGAAACTGTAGTTTAGGGTGACGAATGACTGCCTTTAAAGGGTCAGTCCTCTTACCCCAAACTACACTTCCTGTAGGAGGGGGGGGGGGTACAGAAGCTCTCCATTGGCCCAGCTTTTTCATTGACTGAAATAATAAACTGAGATTGTGACTGAATAAGGATGAATTTCAGACAATTGTGGGAGGGACTTAAGTAAGATGGTTAGGAGAACTGGTACTGTTTGTGTTTGGGGTGAAAAAACTGGGCCCTAAAAGAAATACCGATATAGGGGCCTACTGTGAAACATTAGAGTTCTGCACTTGAAATGTTTTCATTACGGGACTACCAGTACCGTTTCCTGGGCAGGACAACCCGCCATAATAAATTCCTCAAAAACGAACCGGAGTATAGAGGGCCAAACCTCTCATCCAAACTGCAATTTTGGTACAGGGGTAGGCTACCGAAATTTTCAATGGCTCAGCTCTTTGATTGACAGCTAATTCAAACAATGCAGAGTATCAGAGCTTATATTACACAGAATGAACGATACTGAGAGTGTTTTGATTATATAAATTGAGTTTTTCTATACTCACCTTGAAACAATAAACTGAGATTGTATCTGGATTAGGATGAATCTCAAACAGTTGTGGGAGGGGCTTCAGCAAGAAGATTAGGAGAATTGGTAGTGTTTGGGATGAGAGAACTGGGCCTTTAAGATCAAAATGTTATGGACTCAAAATTGTTCGAAAAATTTTCTCGTACCGCTTGCAACTTCCAAGTATCATGAACTATATATGTAGTAAAGCCATGAACAGCAGGATAAAAATGGATACCGTGACGGGAGAAAATATACAGACGATCATCTATGAACTGGGCGGAAGGTGGAACGGCTGCCAAAATCATCAAGCAGCTGAAAGACGGAAAGTTTCTGCTTCAACACAGAGCTACCGGAGCCAAAAATACGAGCGGCAGTTCACCCTTTTGTGAATGGAGTTGTAACTTAAGGCACTACAATTCCCGTTCTCTCTGGCAGCACCTTACAACCCGAGAATTGTTCCTACTCCTCAAAGTCATGGCTGTCAAATTTTCTGACATTTTCAGGTCAATTACACAGAGACAACTTCTCACAGGATCACTCCTGTTCTTAAATATATATAAAACCACCTGCCAAATCTAACAGTCTGCAGACTTGAAAGTTTGACCAACTGACCAAGGAGCACAGATGACCACAAATATTCACCACAACAAAACTAATGCAGCAAACACTCAAGTGTTGTGCTGTTACCAGTGCATCCTACCTGCTACATTTCCTGACAAAACAAATGAAACAAAATCGCCGGTACGGTGACAAAATGCACTCAAGATCTCTCAAATTTCCTAGGAAGTCTCCTCATGCATTGAGCTGTACCGCAAATGCTTTTTCTTTAGGAGCAAAGAGAATACTGAAAATATCCATGAAAAGGTAGCAAAAGTTAAGCCTCTCACTACTTCAAGTTTTCACACTGTAGGCTCCGTTCCCCTGCGAAGTGTACCCGCATTGAGGTAGCTACAGGAGGGCAGGTAGAGACTGACTCCGGCTCTGAAAAGTGAAAGATTCGGAAATTTGCCTTAAAAGGCCCCTGTCAACTTCAGTGCCATTTTCTTTACCTTTCCTTCACAAAATTCCAAATTCTCTCTAGTGACACTGTGGAAGATTTATATTTGTAATTATTTGTTCAAAAAAAAAATCTGTGCGCTTCATCGCTCCAAATTATAATCTCTAATGAAGTAACTGCTTGTTCATCATAAATCAGTCTAGTAAACTTTTCTGACCTAGGACAGTGATGTTTCTCCTAGCTTCATTTTCTTGAATATACCCTTGATTTTGAAATATTTTGTCTAAAAACTGCTAGTTTCGGAAACTTTTCGTTGGGAACTGGGACTCAATGCGCAAGATTTTGGGTAGCATTATAGCAACAACGATCTGCAGTGTTATCTCAGCTATATTCCAATGGGAACCATTAATTCAGTCTTCAAAAACCCCATGATTTTTCAAATTTCGTTACCGCAAACCCAGAGTATAAAATAATCCCAGTCTGCAATACAAACTTTATGTTTTTTTAAGTATTTGTTTGAAATATCCCAAATTTTCTGCGCCCTCGTCGGCGTCCCTCATAAGTAGTGTTCATACGTTAAAAGCGGGGAAAAGTCGGACGCTTTCTCCCCCCCCCCCCCACCCCCGCCCATTCTCTGCAATAAGTCTACTGCAGCCTCACGAATGGTTCCCCTCCCCTTCCACACCGCGCCGGACTCCCCACTCAGTCTTATTTGTGTGCATATGTCAGATATTTTTTATCCTCTTTCTGTTCTTTTTTCATAGAGACATATTTGGGTTAGTAAGTTATGGAGAAACCATTTTGAATCAGTTCAGATCCCCAAATGTGCACGCTGATTTGACCCAGTTAACCATGAATTGTCGACATGCCTATCTTTATCTGCTCTTTAGAACAGCGATTGTTGGGCAAGCTATACGTTCACCTTGACAATTGAAAATTTTTCGGCTAGAAAATTGATAGCTTAATTTTACAGCTAACGAAACTTTTCATTAACCTCATTCTACTCTTTAAATCACTGCACGGGACCCGGCCTAATCTGTCACAAAGCTCGTCATGCTCACTTTAGGGTAAGAGATACTGTGATTAGCCCCGTGCAAAGTTTGCCTGTAACTTAGAGCCCTGACTATCAATTGCCTTGTTTCAGTGACAGAATCGTGTGTGAAACGGCGATGTTCCGATTAAAAATAAATCCCTGTCCTCTGTCATGTCTGTTAACTAAATTATTAGCAGGGTGAGACCTTTTGACCCCTTCTTTGTTACTCCCGGCAGACAAAATGTGATTGAGAGTTGAAAGCAAAAGATTTTTCGCAAGTAATGTCACCAAATAATTTTCGAAGAAGCTTGGGGGTTTTCAAGTGAATTCCCAGTTTGAAAGAACCTCTAGTATCTTGAAAATGGATTTTTCCTGAATGGCTGGAAGGTTTCCCGCCCCTGCAACACGTTTCCTGGTTAAAGCTGAGAGTGCGCCCCGTTAGTAATGACCATTCTCTTCTTAGCCTTCAGAGGTACTCAGCTGGGCGGCGATCTGTGTCAGATATTGGGTGATATTTTCACGAGGGAAACGTGGGAATAGGGACTCTGATATGAAAGAGGACCACCAGCAAATGGTTATGATTTTATGCAGAAGTGAAAACTTATGGTAACCACCGTTTGCCGAATCACGTCATATCTCAAGCCGGTCATGGATAGTCTATATATCCTGTGCCAATGTGATGAATGCATGGTGGGCGCAAGCGCGTGACGAGCGCGCGATATTTTTCTCTTTTGATAATTACCACCTCCCTTGGCAATACAGCATGGAGCTTTGGGTAGGACATCTAATGGCAGGGTCCTGCCTCAATACAGAGTGTTGTTAAAGTGTTGTCTTTGAACGATTTTTCCATCATGAAAAAGGCTAATTTTGAAATATACTTGAAATACGATTGTGTACAAAATCAAGCATTCCATTCATCACGTTAAGCATGTTAGTGTAGGGCTCAATGTGGCTGCTACATGAAACCCCGTAATGTTTCGATCCACGGGATAACTTGAAAGGGTGTACAAGGCGAGAGGCAGAACTATCCCATTAAGGATCCAGCAACCTGCAGCTGCACCAGAAGTGACAGTTTTCCCAAACAATATCCGGAATGAAAGAGTTTTGACGCGTAAAGAACGTTCAATTTCAGAAAGCTAATATTTAACAGTGATGATAAAATATCCGGGATGTTGTTCTCACTGGTCCATAATCGTCCATAATCGAGCAAAAGCGGGGAGCATATCACTCCATGCAGCCAGTATGTTGCCAGAGACCGTCCTTCGCTTCATCTATATGCGGAAAAATTCTTATATTCCATTTTAAAGTTTATCATTGATAAACAGCCGCTGCCTTCCTCTTAAACTGACACATGTTCTCGTTTAAGTGTTTTGCTGATATGTTTTTAAGATTTCACATCATGCAAGAGGCTTCTCATAGGCCCAACAGAGACGGTACGATAAAAAGTTTATTCCATTGCTTTCCCCTGTCTCCATCAAAATCTACCAAACATTCAGTTTCATTCTTCATGCTGAATTGTTTTGTGTTTCACTCAGCTGCTCAGTGGGGCACGAGGCGGTTCCCTCCTTTCTTGAAAAAATGGAAATGTGCCACTTGAGCGCCCCAAATTGCAATATCTTATGCGGTAAGTGGCATGGGCGTCGATTATGGGGTTGGGGGACAAGGGAACATGTCCCCACTTTTTTGAGTGGAGGGGACACTAACGTCAAAGTCCCCCTGGCCCACTCAGATTTTTGGACCTGAAAATTAAACGTTAGGTACTACCAAAATACTATACATTTAGGATATGAAAGATGTGATCTACCGATTGCGATCGATTTCTGTATCAATGATTACACCTTTAAACTGTGTAAATCCCCATGATTTTCAGGGAATCCGCGCGCTTGCAGTCCCATTCATTTTTATTTTTTTTTTCACTTGCATATCAAACATACATTACTTATCTGTCTCTATGATTATGTCGATTGTCCAAGTGCATAGGGCAGTAGATGTGGTTATGAGGTAGCACAACATTTGGGAGTTTGAAAAAAAGGAATCGTACCCGACTACCGCATGTTTTAATGAAATTTGTAATCTTTGCTGAATGACCGGCCTGGCAGTCTTAACACATTTTAAGGAAAATGTCATGGCGCACAGTCTGCATGCAACTTTCTCATTAAAATAAATGATTTCAAATGCAAAATTTCGTCATGATCACATCACACATTCACCTAGCGATTCGTCCATTTCGTATTTAGATCATTATTAGAGAAGTAAAATCGCACTGCATTTTGCTAGATAAGAGATTTCAATCTTAAATTAGAGGTTCACCTCCATCCTCTGCCTGCAAATAGTGTATGTTGAGGTGTCGTTGTAAACTTCGGAAGGATATGTTTAAATGTTTTTGTATCAACAATCTTACACCAGTAAGCCTATGCAACAGTGTCTCAAAACACCAGTGGGTACCGTCTCCCTCGATCTGTGATTTTCCTGCCTGCAGCACTGAGACTGAAGTGTGCTTTGATTAGTTACGGTGATGGATTTTACCTTCTTTCATAAAATTGGTTCCTTAGTGTGAGAACTTTTCGCAAACTTATATACGTGGACATAGGATGTAAGGTGTATGCCCTGACTCCTTTCCGTCGCTACCGACTAGGACCAAAAAGGCGCACCAACATGGCCGCCATAAAGCTATAAATCGTCTGATCTGACAATGACTCTATTATATTTAAAAAAAAAAGTTAAACTTGAACGGGAAATAATATTACATTTTTGCAATACATGAAGTGATTTTGACCTTACCTTTGCCATATTTCAAAAGTATTTCAACTTTCTTGCAAAATATGTTGATTTACTTAAGCAAGTCCAAACTTTTACACAAAATCATAGCAGAAAGCCATCTTGGTGCGCTTTTTTCTCACATGTACAGTAGCGACAATCTACAGTGAAATATGCTCTGTCCATAGGACGTCTTTGGAACATTTGTACCAATTCCTCACAAACTATCACAATTGAATCGTTGTGAAATCTATTTACTTGTAGAATACACACGGGATGTGAATTCACATTGACCGTATAGTCCATTGAAGTAATTAACCACACTTTTAAGACCATGTTTTGAACTGTTTTGATGTTTCCTAGTAACTAAATATTGAAACATTTATCACCATTTTGCATCTGGGCTCCTTTTCCTGCAACACCCAGTGGCGAAGCTAAAGGGGGAAGGCGGCTCTGAAGAAAGGAAGAATTTGGAAATTTGCCATTTGTGAAACAGTCTACAATGTGGTTTTGTCGGACAACTCATGAAATTTCGAAATTCCAAATTCTCTCCAACAAGAGCTACATATTCGTCATTAGTTGTTTCAAAAAGGACAATTTTCCCTTTTGCAATTCCTACAGCAGAGGTGCTTGCTCATACCTTCAATTTGGTAAACTTTTCCGAACTCTGCAGGTGACAAAATTGGCAATGTGCTACATGTGACACCAGATCATTGAGTGACAACTGTAACTAGAGTGTCATTTTTAAAAACTTCCAAATTTTCTCCAGTGTAAACTCTTGACTCAAAAAATTTCGTCGGAGAGCCTCATTTCGTATGCCTTGGATAACTATCATTGTGCAACGAGAACGATCTTTAGTCGCCGCTCAATCTCAGATTTGCCAACACGATATTAAAATGCTGGAGTAAGCCTCAAATTTCTTTACAGAAAATTCAGAATCCAAACTTTTCTGCAATACAAGCTCCATATTTTCATGCATTCAAAAAAGGACAAAAGTTTCAGCGCGGTTCGCAAGCCCCGAATAAAGTCAATCAATCAGTGATGTTCTCAGTTTAGTGGTGTTCACACTTAAAAAATCGTACAATTTGGATGCTTACCAACACCCTCCCCCCTTCCCCGCAAAATGTATTGCTACGCAGCTGTGGACACCAGGACAGGACAGGAAAATATTTAGGCCAGATGCACCCCCCCACTTTGAAAATCAAATCGTCGCCCCTGGTAAGTGGTCGCTCATATCTAGTGGTAAACTTTTCCGAGCCGCTACCGTAATTTTTCCCTAAATTCTCTTCAATAAAGGCTCTTCCTTTTGAAAATATTTTGTCTAAAAAAGAAGCAAAGTCTCGAAAGCATTTTGAATGTCATCGGCAAGCCTCAATCCGCACTTCTTATTATGAATAACAACAAAGATCTCCAGTCGACATGCTATCTTAGATTGAAAACGCATATTCCTCAATAGTTCCCCGATTTGTAAAATTTTCTTATATGAAACCCAGAATCTAAATTATTTTTTTGCTTTACAAGTTCCATGTTTACAAATATTTGTTAAGAGGAACCTAAGCGCGCCTCATGTAACCTTCCGTATGCAGTCGTGTTAACACTTTAGAAAAAAAAAATTGGAAAATTTGGGTGCTTTCTGCCCCCTGCAATGGCGTCACCAGACTTCTCATTCTAGCCTGAGGCACTGAGGGCAAAACAATTTTGTAGGGGGTACTGCAAGAATCCGCTCATGGCGCCACCGAGGGCGTTTTTTTTTTTCTTTTCAAAATTTTCCGCACACTACCGACTGCACCAACTGAAGGTGATATACACCCCATGTAGCACTTCAGGCAGGATTAGACCCACATCTTTCCTTAAGAATCACACATTAAACTGCACATCAACTGCTTTCTCTTTCTCTTTCTAGTTCAGATCCCCTTCTTCAAAATGTCAGTCGAATCCGCTAGTGGGAGTATGTTTCACTAGGTTTGCTACCAAAAACATTTTACTTGAAGTTGCCCTAGGCTGGGAGTAATTTTTAGACCAGTTTAAAGGCAATAATCCCTTAAAATACGACGTTAATACCTCGCAAAGCCTTAAGAGCTTCCAGGGCTTCACCCCCTGGAACCCCACCAGTACATTCACATTATATCAAGTTCTTTCTCTATAGTTCATCTCCCCCCTTTCAAAATATTAGCCGGATCCACTCTTGGTAGTAGTTTCACTAGACGTTTTACCAAATATCTTACTTGGAAGTTACCCTGGAGGTAATTTTAGACAAGTGTTAAGGCAATAGAATTACCCTTAAATGACGACTGTAACCTCACAAAAACCTTAAATCCCAGGAGCCCGAGGCTCTCCCCTGGGATCCAGCCAATGAGTCTCGCACTTAACGTTCCCCTGCCCCCTCCCATCTTGGCGACGCAACTGTCCCCTAGAAAGAGTCTAGTTAGGCCATTGCTTTCTTTGTTAAATGTATTCATATATTTCGGCACTATACGACAGCCAAATTATCTATTCCGGTCAAGGCTTCTACTCTAATTACCGCAATCATGATTGTGATCGTCACAATAAATGTTTCGGAAGCAAACCGACTAGACTTCTCACTATCACCAGGGAGTTGCAACCAAATAGTAAAGAGAGTTGTTACAAAAGACTAAGTACATGTCCATTTCTTCATCGCTAAACAAATAGATTGAACGGGTCAAAGCAAAGCAGTTAACTACACTCTGATGTCGATGACTTTCGATTAATAATTCTAAAACAACGTCTAAATTCGATGATAAAGTCTTCGCAGCCTCCTGGGAGCTGTCAATTCAAATGATAACTCTTTGATTTGTCGATATGTTCCGAGAACACACGGTACCTACCCACGAAGTCGCTTAGAGCCAGAGAAAGGTGCGTATGTGGCAGTCTCGACTGAACATAAATCCAGTGGCACGTATCGAATATCAGGTAGCTCAGTTGGAATATGCGGTAGCACAAGCGGACAATACGGTAGCACGTCTTGTTCATGCCAAAGTTTGTGCTAGAGTGTCATGGATCTTTGTGAGAAAGGTGTTATTAGAGCGATTTTTAGAAGTTTAGATCACATCTTCTCTTTCGATTTGAATGGACTTGTTGGGAATTCAGCAACCTACCGATTGAGATGTAGGCCTACCTAGTTAAATCATGGGTAGTACTGAAGGCAACGGACAAATTCGGCCATTGTTTTCCAGTCAGTCTTTGCTACCGGATGTCCCCCCTAAAGAACCATATACCTATCCTGAAACATATTTTTCACCAAGGTTTGCTAAAACTCCAGAACACATGGGGAAACCCCTCGGATCCCACCTGAGACTTTCTCCCCTTGGAATCCAACAGAATATCTTAGCAAGCTCTGAACCCCATTTGCTAAAGGCAGGCTTAATGTACCTGTTCCGAGACTCAATTTGTCATCAAGAGATATGCTAAAACCTCACATCTTCGCCCCTATACCTCTTACCGGTTTTTGCTAATGGACCCCACCAGGGTAGACTGGAATAAGCACCCACTGTACCTACATGATACTCTTACAATGCAGCACGCGTGGGCATTGGGCCACCTCTCTCCCGCTTCACGGAAACCATTATTAATCCTAAAAATACGTACGCACTTAACCATCACAAATGCTACCCAATTTCTCAAAAAATTTCAAATTGGAGGAACTGCCCCACTTATCCCCCTCCCCCTCCACATGGGGCCATTTCCTTAACTCCTAAAGCTAGACAAATTTGCAAATTCCAAAGTTTTCTTCAATAGGTTGCATCTAAGCCTGCATAGCACCGGCATTAGCGGCTCGGCATAGGGGCACGGGGCACTTGCCCCCCTCCCCCAAAAAACTGTTTCCAAAGCATGGTCTTCAATTTTCCAAAAATAACGTTATTCGATTTGACCTGAATAAGAAGTAGCCCTCTATCTCATACAAATGTCATATATTATTTATTAACTAATGCGCAATTGTCAAAGATATAGTTCGTAATTGTATCAAGATTTTAGCCCAGATTTACAGGCTCATTCGACCACTGGTCATATGAATTAATATGATTCGAAAAGTCATGATTTCAATTTATTTTAAGGCGGGTTTTCAGCTCCTTCAAACAAACAAAAAAGCCCAGAACCAAATTTTTGTTTGATATTTTTAAACATAGCTTCCTGGTGAAATTTTTACTCATTTCGCATGTTTTGTTCTCCAGATATTAGAATTGAAGTTGACATATTTTCTACAAAGAGTGAACTTGCAACAAGTAGGCGTGATGCCATGTGTTCACATTGAGGACAATATTTAGTTGTTTTTCTCTAAAATTAAACACCATATTTATACAACTTAACTGTGATATGTTGGTACCATAAGTGCGTCCCGAGCAATGGAAGTTTTAAAACTTAATTTGCCTTAGGGGCATGATAGCGTCCCTAATCAATTAAAGGTCAAACAGTAGGACCAAAAGTAAATAAAAACTAAAACAAAATATTGATTATCATTATGAATACATGACATCGCACCTTCTTGATTCAAGTTTACTCTTTGTAGAAAATGTGTCAACTTCAATTCAAATTTCTCGAGAACCGTCCATGGGAAATGAATGAAAACTTCACCAGAGTGCTTAGAATATGTTTGTCTTTAACATATTAAACAAAAAATTTGGTTCTGGTCTATTCTTTTTAATGGAGTTTCTACTTTGCGACAAAGAAAATGATAAAATGTCACATCGTCCTGTAAAGGAGCCAGAACATTTTATCTGGTAATTTTCTGTTCATTTTGCAATTTGATCATTTTCTTTTTATTAAAATGAAGATTTTATTGCAAAGGAAAGCTCAAAATAACGACTGCTTAAATTCTACTTACAAGCCTGGCAAATGCAATTTCCTGCTTTCTGAGGGGTCGCGATTTTTCAAAATTTTCTGTGCGCTCCGCGCCAACTGATGGTGGCGCTCCACTTAGATGGTCTTTCGGGCAGTCAGTCATCACTTCTCATGCCACTCCCCCCCCCCCCCAAAAAAAAAAAAAAAAATATTTTTGCACGACATCACCTGATACTATGTGAGACATCTTGGTCACAAGTTGAGTTTGCTCCCAAACAAATTTCCTTACATCCGCTCTTGGGCACCGGGTTGTATGTAAGGGCACCTTTTTTCAAAAATTTCAAAGAGGAGACCCGTCTCATAGGCTCGGTTTCGTGGCAAGCATGGACGTACCGTACGAGACGGGGTAGGAGCGAAGGCCATGCAGGTGCGATGAGCAATAATTTGCCATTAATCATGCAAAGGATCGAGAGTTGGAGCAGTCATATAGAAAATTTCATTGATTTAGCAGAGCTTGAATTTAGCCAAGAGTCACAGTAGAGAAACAGCGTACTTTGAATTCCGTTGAAGCTTTTTCGGAAAGATTCAAGACTATTTTATTTAATGGTAGTGATTCATTTGATGTGGTTATTATCTGATTGCTCAGCAAGTTGTTGGTTTCCCTTATTTTTGCAAGGAGAAGTTAAAATAGCAACTTTTTAGGCTTTACAAACATGAAAACGTGAGTAATTTTCGGCCATCGGAGGGGATTTGCGATTTTTCACAATTTTCTTCACGCTCCACGCCAATCAAGTGGTGGCTCTCCGTTTAGAAAGTCTTTCTTGCAAAATTACTTTTTTGGGGGGAGAGTATCTTTTAAAAACTTTCTGATATTTTTGCAGTTTGCGTACTTATTTTGAAGAGAGCATTTTACTGTATTGCAAGTAACAAACACGATAGCGACTGCTTAAATGCTACAAGTAAGTTGGGTTTTTTCAGCCATCTGAGAGGCCGATTTTTCGAAATTTTCTGTGTACTCTGCGCCAACTGATGATGGGGCTCCGCTGAGATAGTCCTTATGAGAGAATGATGTTTTGGGGGCAAGAAAAAAATTGAAATGCTCTCGTACGACTGTGCCGAATTTTGGTGGTTAACGGGGATGAAACTGAAAATTTTGTGTCTTTACATGCAGTTTAATGTCATGCACGCTATTTTTTAAAGTATTGTTTTCTTTTAAATTTGCCAACTCAACTCTTAAAAGTCAAAATAAAAGAGCATAGAGACGCCTTTACCTATAGCGAAGCCATGTCTATGACGTCTCACCCTTAAAAAGTGTTGTCACTTTTTTAGTTGATGAACAACCTGTATGACCACTGTCAAAGTGAAATTTTCTAAGAGTGACAAAACAAAAGAACAGATATCTCCCACCCTTTTCAATATTTTTATGTTTAACATTTTTAAGGGAACAATTACTTTTTTGATGTATCATTCCACAGTTATTAGTCAAATTAAAACGACAAATTGTTTGGTGAATGGCGAGTCTATGAGCATTTTTACCAGCAAAAGACATTGGGATACATATCCGATCACATAATTCATTCATACAACCATGGACTTAACCCCTGAGTACAGAGAGGACTTCAGCATGGTTCAACTCTAACCATGACAATATTATACTTCACTTAACCTTCAATAATAATAACGTTTAAAAATAATGCATTGCCCTACTGTTAACTGCATGGAATTCTTGGAATGTGTGATAACGTTCAACCTCCTAATAACTATAGTAGAACAAGTGAGGGTATTCCCAGTTCAGTGAAGCACACAACCCATATTTTGGGCATGAGGTCATGAACTGACAGATTTACACCCTGCAAGAGGTTGTATATTTATAGCGGGTATGTCTATAACGAAGACTTCGAAAACGAAGACCGAAGACAGAAGACCTCGAAAAGGAAGACCTGAAAAAGGAAGACCTCGAAAACGAAGACTACTTGTAGCTTACGGACATTGTAGTGTGTTGGGAACATAAGAGCTCAAAGCATTCCGTAGGCTTATCGCGTAACATACATACTTTTCATATACGGTAAATGAAACGTAATTACAAAAACGATACGGATAAAGAATGAATTCCTACTCGATTTCAGACTTAAACACTTCTTAAACACCGTTCTTGGGTGCCTTTAACAGTTTCAGCACTCAATCCGACGATTAGAACAGTGAAAGAGTTCATTTTCTTCGAGTCTTCGTTTTCCAGTCTTCGTTTTCGAAAATGGCAGAATAGGTCAAACTCGAAAACGAAGACCGAAAAACGAAGACCTTGCCAATTCAGTTAGTTTTTCCTTTCAAATCCATAAAACTGTATCCTAGCTGCAAAAAAATCAAATTGCCAGCCTTGTTTTAATTATTCAAGGGGTATTCCAATGCGACAAAAGAAAAATTGCGATCTGCGTATACTGATAGTATCTTGAATGTACCTCAGGGGCGTCCGTAGGCCAACCTCGTAACATTTTTATGCTGGAAATAGGATAAATTGGGAATTCCTACTCAATAAAGTACTCTAAACCACTTCTCAAACACCGTTCTTGGGTGCCTTTAACAGTTTCAGCACTCAATCCGACGATTAGAACAGTGAAAGAGTTCATTTTCTTCGAGTCTTCGTTTTCCAGTCTTCGTTTTCGAAAATGGCAGAATAGGTCAAACTCGAAAACGAAGACCGAAAAACGAAGACCTTGCCAATTCAGTTAGTTTTTCCTTTCAAATCCATGAAACTGTATCCTAGCTGCAAAAAAATCAAATTGCCAGCCTTGTTTTAATTATTCAAGGGGTATTCCAATGCGACAAAAGAAAAATTGCGATCTGCGTATACTGATAGTATCTTGAATGTACCTCAGGGGCTTCCGTAGGCCAATCTCGTAACATTTTTATGCTGGAAATAGGATAAATTGGGGATTCCTACTCAATAAAGTACTCTAAACCACTTCTCAAACACCGTTCTTGGGTGCCTTTAACAGTTTCAGCACTCAGTCCGACGATTAGAACAGTGAAAGAGTTCATTTTCTTCGAGTCTTCGTTTTCCAGTCTTCGTTTTCGAAAATGGCAGAATAGGTCAAACTCGAAAACGAAGACCGAAAAACGAAGACCTTGCCAATTCAGTTAGTTTTTCCTTTCAAATCCATAAAACTGTATCCTAGCTGCAAAAAAATCAAATTGCCAGCCTTGTTTTTATTATTCAAGGGGTATTCCAATGCGACAAAAGAAAAATTGCGATCTGCGTATACTGATAGTATCTTGAATGTACCTCAGGGGCGTCCGTAGGCCAACCTCGTAACATTTTTATGCTGGAAATAGGATAAATTGGGAATTCCTACTCAATAAAGTACTCTAAACCACTTCTCAAACACCGTTCTTGGGTGCCTTTAACAGTTTCAGCACTCAATCCGACGATTAGAACAGTGAAAGAGTTCATTTTCTTCGAGTCTTCGTTTTCCAGTCTTCGTTTTCGAAATTGGCAGAATTGGTCAAACTCGTAAACGAAGAACGAAAAAGGAAGACCTTGCCAATTCTGTTAGTTTTTCCTTTCAAATCGATAAAACTGTATCCTAGCTGCAAAAAAATCAAATTGCCAGCCTTGTTTTTATTATTCAAGGGGTATTCCAATGCGACAAAAGAAAAATTGCGATCTGCGTATACTGATAGTATCTTGAATGTACCTCAGGAGCGTCCGTAGGCCAACCTCGTAACATTTTTATGCTGGAAATAGGATAAATTGGGAATTCCTACTCAATAAAGTACTCTAAACCACTTCTCAAACACCGTTCTTGGGTGCCTTTAACAGTTTCAGCACTCAATCCGACGATTAGAACAGTGAAAGAGTTCATTTTCTTCGAGTCTTCGTTTTCCAGTCTTCGTTTTCGAAAATGGCAAAATAGGTCAAACTCGAAAACAAATCAATTAAATTGTATCTGAGGTGCATTAAAATCAAAGTGCCAGCCTTGTTTTAAATTTTCCAAGGTGTGTTCCATTGCGATAAAAGAAAAATTGCGAACTGCGTATCTTGATAGTACCTTGAATGTATCCTAACATTTGTATGCTGAAACAATGATAAATTTAGAATTCCTGTTCGACTTAGGACTAAACCACTCCTTCTAAGAGGTTCTTGAAAGCCTATACCAGTCTCATCAGTCAATCCAATGTAAACCAAGTGCCAGTGTTGCTTTATTGTATTCGAAGTGTATTTCAAAGCTACCTAAGAAAAGTCTCAATATTCTTGAACGATCCTCGGTGACTTTCGAGGCTACTTTATAACCTCGTAATACTTTTCATGCACGGGAAAAAGAACGACTTGAAAATCCACGTTAATTGAAGTCTCAACTTCTGTTTCAAACCGTTAACTGGTTAATGAGTATTTACTACAGTCCTTTCACTCCTTCCAGTGATTTGAACAATAAAACAATTGCTCTAAGCCCAGGAGGCTTTGTCCCACATGTGGTTGTGGGAGAGGTTTCAAGCTCCCGCAGGAGGTAAAATACGTGTTAATAATATGATCCAAGGAAAATAATATCGCAATATGTTTGTGTCTGTCTTATTGAGAAAGAAATTCCTGTGTAGTTTTATTGAAGAAATTTAAAACAAAGTTGACTATATAGAAGAGAGTCACAAAACTTTGTATTTTGAGATCGGAATAACTTGGGTTTATCAGTTTGGGTTCCCTTGTTTAAGTTACGTTGTAAGTTATGTCTTCAGGTGTGTTATCTCCGGAGGTGCCTCCCTTGTCTCCCCTTTCGAATGGTCATGTTGTCAGTAGCTTGAGTAGGTTTCTACATGTGTTAAACATCATTGGAATAGCAGAAGGAACGAAAAAGGACGAGGATAAATTGACTCGATTCATGACAATTTGTTTATTAATTTTCAATATCTTTTTATAGAAGGACTTGAATGAATGGATCATTTTGTAATCACATGCCATCGCTAATCATGTATTTTAGGTGTGTACAGACTATGTACTAGTCTAGTGTTTTGCTTCATTGTCAAGACGTTCAAACGGACGTAACAGAATCACAAATATTCATCTCCACAAAAATAGTTTACATGTTTCCTTGTTGCTTTTATACGAGAGCTTCCCTCACATTAAATTTCTTTATACACGAAGAATAAAAGTAGTGTGAAAACGACGATAACATGAGATAGCACCGAATCAAGCAGTGAAAAAATCGTTCACTGATCTTCTTATAAATACAAACAAAACACGAAATACGTTAATATTTCTAAAAGGAAAAATGCTCTATATCTTATGATGCGTTATAATTATGATAAATTGTTTATGAAGGATGAAAGATTAGAAAATACTAGCATGGGGAGTCCTTTAAGGGTTATCTATCAAATTTATCAAGGGTGCATCAGCTCAAGATTAAATTTATAAGCAATACATGCAATGTATTACGACCACGCAGTCTACTTTAATGGTAATATTTACCTATTATGACGCCCGCATTCTTCTATGAAGTTCTTGTACCAAGATATGGAAACATATCATTTAAAAGCATAACTTGTAATGATTGGAGGCAATAATTACGCTCAATGCTTCATATGAGGAAGCTCGGTTCACCTTAATTCTTAGTAAACTTGGATGGCATACTTTCATCAAAGTTGTAAATATTAACGATTTTACACGGCTTACAAGTGTTTGAACGGCATTGCCCTACGGTATATTGAAGACGTCTCCCAAACGAGAAATGAACATTTCCATCCCATGAGATCAACCTTATCTACTATTCCTGTTCTGTCAGTGAATGACCGAATCTTACGATGAGCAATTTTGTAACGAATTGGAACGCTTTAATAAAATGGTCCCTTGTTTAGTTGTAGACAATTAGAATTTATTGTGTTTATACGTACAGACAACTTGTGAGATTGAGTATTCTAACGTATTATTTCTTTTCATTCTCCATGCTTCCATGCTTACATTTTCAATGGTTCTTATTTTCGGATTTTTAATATTTGATAACGTTGTACGTGCTGCACTTGGAAAGTGTAATGTGATTTACATAAAAGGAATAGGAAATGCGACAAGTACACTACCAGTCATGACAAAGTCAAAAATATTTTATAATTATGTAATACCATCTCATCAGCCAAACTAGCGAGTCATTCATTGAAAATATTTGTTTCAATTAGGTTGTTCTTTTTTCCCCTTCTTTTTCGAGATTAGTCTATTCTGCCGGTATCGGGACGACAGTCTCAAAGTGACGATATCTATTTAACGTAGTATCATTACATGGTGTCATTAACATGTCACGCCATTTAAAGTCTATTCCACACACAAATAAACTAAATACCTGCCATGTGAAGAACGCATACATTCACTGTACGAAAGTACCTGTAAAATTTACACTAAATTACTAGCCGCTGGGCAGCCACTAATTTTGTGTAAATTTTACACTGCCTCACAGTATATCGTTAAACTATTTGTACAGTAAGCAGGTAAGAAAACTGTAATTTTTACAGTCTCACGAAAGGTACTGTAAGATGATCTCAATTGATTTCATTTAATTTTAATATGCAGAGACGGGATAGAGTGAATTTTAAGATTTATTTACGCAAAGTCTTGAATTGCAAGTACAATCAAATACATACTTCGAGGATTTTTACATTCAAAAAACGGACACGATCAGACTGTCGATAGGACTCCATGTGGCCATCAAAAAGAAAAAACTGAGTCCGGAGGATGAGAAGAAGTAAAATCCCCTTTTTCAAAACATGATTTTTGCATGGCGGATACAGGTTATATATTTTAAACACCAAGCAACCCGCTTCTGTGAAAAGAATTGTACTGCATTGTTCCTTTGGAATACAATGAAACGAATCAATGGTAGAGATCAATAATAAAAGCTTACAGATTTCACAATCAAATTGCAGTAAAACGTTGTGCAAAGGAATTACGTAATAATTAAAGACTCGATAATTAACTGTTTCACCTCAAAGAAACTGACTTTTCATGACTATTAAATACTCTTCGCGCCAAACGAATACGTTCACGTATGGGATACGTGTACAGGCTAAGGATGAACGCGTTTTACGTAAACGTGTGTAAACAGTAAATTTACTGCACTCTAAAAAATATTTAAACGATTTTGTTTAAAAATTAGGATACTCACGAAAATGAGTATTTCTACTCGAAATAAGTGAGTACTTCAACTCAATTTGTGTAAAATTTTGCACAAATTCAGCAATTTGTGTAAAATTTTGCACAAATTCAGTTGGAGTTCTCACTTATTTCGAGTAGAAATAATCATTTTCGTGAGTATCCTAATTTTTAAACAAAATCGTTTAAATATTTTTTAGAGTGTGTACAGAAATGACTACATTATCTTACTGTAAGCGAATACTGCAAATTACTGTAAAAACTGCATCGATTTAAACAGTGCTCTTAACTCCAGTTCGGCTGTTAAAAGACACAGTAGGCCTATGTTTGTAAAAAAGATTCATGAATTACTACGAGTTTTCTATATCACCTCGGGATGTCCTTTGACTTGGGGCTTGTTCCACAAAGAGTTACGCACGATCTTAAGTTTGATTTACTGTTGGCTTAAGTATGGTGAATCAAACTTAAGATTGTGCGTAACTCTTTGTGGAATGGGCCCCAGCGCTTAAAATACAGTAGGAACTTCTTCGTGGCAAGATGCATCTATACACCAAGTATGAAAACTGCCCGTTTCCAAAGATGAGATTTGGCGTTAATGAGCAAGCGTCGTAATAACGCATACTCACGTTATCATGTCTGCATAGGCCTAGGTTTCTCTTTCAAAAAAATAAATAAATAAAAAAAATAATAAAAAAAAAAACGGACATTGTGGATTAATAAGTTAATAAAGAAAAAATTCTATAGCCATGAGTGACCCCGTTCATGTTCGACTACCTACGAACAATATTTTTCTTAAGACTTAAATGAAATTTGTACAACGAAAAGGGCGAAACAGATGATACAACAAAGCAAAATTGCTTGCCGCTGAAATGTAAGTCTGTTTTTTTCTTAAATGACAGTGCTTTGTAATGTATCCACAAAGTATTCAAGCTTCATACATTGAGATATCATGTATATCGGGTTCAGAGATAAGGGACTCAACGACTAACGAGATTCACCTTTGACCACTCACTAAATCGCAGGCGTTTTTTGTTTGTTTGTTTGTTTTTTGTTATTTTTTTTTTTTTTTTTGAAAGAAAAACCTATGCAGACATGATAACGTGAGTATGCGTGATTACGACGCTTGTTCAGTTGCGTGGGCAGGCTGAGCAGGCCTGTTTAATTTGTGGTCTTTTGTCGTATTTAAAATCTTTTTTATCCAGTGCATCTTCACTTTTTAGCCTCTGGTTTAGATTTTTGTGGCTTTTATGATTCTTAGAGTTTTAGCTTTGTGTTTGTCGAGTTTTTAGTGTCACTTTTCTAGCTTTTTATCGTGTCAGGGCGTGTCAATTTTTTCGTTGTCACATTCACGTTGTAGTAGTAGTAGCAGTAGCAGCAGCAGCAGCAGTAGTAGTAGTTAGTAGTAGTAGTATAGGCGACAGTGTTAGCCTAATGTTATACGTCAACCCCAGCCTTCAGCATTGCTACTAGCCTACCCAGTCTAATACAGACAGGATCTACGTGGTGTATGATTCCATTAGGGCTATTTCCTCAGGATGGAAATGCGATTTACTGCATGTTCATTCATCTTCTGCATTGTACTGTTGGTGAAATGGTGTTATCCTAACACTTCTGTCAATGCCGTATCCCAGCTGACCAACTCAGCCACAAGTATTACCCGGGTGAGTTTGTTCCACTTCTTCTTACATCAAAGGGATTAGGACTTTACAGAAGATCGTATCTTGGGTATTATAGTAACCCTGTTTCTAGATCGGTGCAAACCCTACTTTTACCTCGGATCTCTGGAGACATTAACCTAAATCCAGGCCCTAAATATCCTTGTGGAATATGTAGCAAGAATGTCAACTATAACCTGATAGCAATGAAATGTGAAACATGCCTGGTTTGGTTCCATAATAAGTGTACTGGCATGAAAGATCAAATGTACCAGGCACACATGGAACATGATTCATATACATGGATTTGTTACAAGTGTGGTATGCCAAACTTCACGAACTCCTCCCTCTTCTTAATAGATAGTACTACGACTTAAACTCATTTGACATTCTGACCCAAAGTGACTCAGATGTGTCTTTAAATGATCTCATTGGTACCCCAATGTATACGTCTAGCCCCAATAAAAATCAGTGTCCCCCAAATAGGCCTACAAGTACTAGTACTTCCCGTAATGGTTGGAGATCCAAGCGTAAACCGGCTCAGATGCCAATGAAGTTTCTGAATATCAACTTTCAGAGTATCAGAAATGAAATAACCGCCTTCCAAGTATTGGTTAATAAAGAAAATCCGGACGTTATAGTTGGAACTGAGACATGGCTAGATGGCTCCGTTTATTCGAATGAAATCCTGCCATCATCCTACCATATTTTTAGGAAGGATCGGAGTACTAAAACGTCTGGAGGAGGAGTTCTTCTTGCTGTTAAGAATGACTTGATAGCTAAGGAAGAACCTGATCTCTCATCACAATGTGAATCTGTTTGGGCTAGCATCCACATGAAGGTTAGTAGAGCTGTATACTTTGGAGTTCTTTATAGATCTGATTCTGGTCGTAAAGAAGATGATCAGAAATGCATTCAAGAACTCGAAACAATTTTCCATGAGATTCCACAAAGTAGCCATATTTGGCTCTTAGGTGATTTCAACCTTCCTGACATCGACTGGGAGAATACCTGCTTTAAAACAGGAGGAAGGTACCAAGCTGTTAGTAAGCATGTTCTTGAACTTGCGCTTATAACCTCAGGCAGATAGTTACTTCCCCTACTAGAGATGGCGTATTTGTAAAAATACGCCATCTTTTGTTCACCACATTGCAATCTTACCTGGCCTTGGTGACCATGACATCGTCTCTGTTGATGCCTTGCTTTCCCCACAGAAAATAAAGACTCCGCGTAGAAAAATTTATCTGTACAAAAAGGGCAAGTTTGATCTTATTTCCAGTGATATGGAGGAATTTGCCACCTCTTTCAGTAATGAGAATGTAGAAACACTTAGTGTCAATGAGCTCTGGATGGACTTTAAGCAAGCTTTACTCACTTCAGTTGATAAGCATATCCCTAGTAGGTTATCTAGAAACATCACTCAGTTACCTTGGATTAAACATCCCCACATAAGGCTGATTCGACGGAAACAGCGTTTGTATAACAGAGCAAAACGGTCAAATGAACCCTCAGACTGGGATCAATTCAAGAATTTCCGGCGCTCTACTGATCGTATTATTCGCAAATCTAGATCAGATTATCTCCTTAACGTTGGCCAGAGCCTGGAATCTGGAGATGCGAAGCAAATCTGGCGCTTTATTAAAAACGCTAGACAGAACTTTTCATGTGTTGCTCCCCTAAAAACCGTCAGAGGCATTGTCACCTCCGCCATTGAAAGAGCAAATGTTTTAAATGCACAGTTCCAATCTGTATTCACTCACGAGGACTACAATAGTGTCCCTACCCAGCACGGGATTTTCCAGAGATGGCACCTATTGATGTTACAGTCTCAGGCGTCGAGAAACTGTTGAACGATCTCAACATCCAGAAAGTCCCCGGTCCAGATGGGTTAATACCAAAAGTTCTTAAGGAATGTGCCAGTAGTGTTGCGCCAATACTGACTATCATCTATCGTAAATCAATCTCTACGGGTCAGCTTCCTGCAGATTGGCTGACTGCAAATGTAACTCCATTATTTAAAAATGGAAATCGCTCGGATCCTAGTTATTGTCGTCCTGTATCCCTTATATCTATTCCATGTAAGTTGTTAGAGCATATCATACATTCAAATGTCATGGGTCACTTAGAAGACCATGGCTATCTCCATGACAAGCAACATGGTTTTCGCAAGGGTCGCTCTTGCGAAACTCAATTAGCCTTGACAATTAATGACATTGCCAGAATATTTGATGATAAAGGTCAAGTAGACGTTATCATTATGGATTTCAGTAAAGCATTTGATACCGTTCCTCATGGGCGGCTCCTAGCTAAATTAAAACATGCAGGGGTTTGTAACTCACTACATACCTGGATTAGAAATTTTCTCACTAAAAGAACTCAAAAGGTCACTCTCGATGGAGTGTCTTCTCCCCCAGTGAGCGTGACTTCAGGAGTCCCACAAGGTACGGTTCTGGGTCCCCTACTCTTCCTAATCTACCTTAATGATATTGCAGAGACTTTGTCTTCTGAAATCCGTCTTTTAGCCGACGACTGTATTTTATATAGGCAAATTAAAAATGAACATGACACTAGAGAGCTCCAAACAGACGTTGATAAACTCACATGTGCATGGGAACAACGCTGGCAGATGAAATTCAATACAAAAAAGTGATGTGCACAAAACCCATAAAAAGAACGCAATCAAATACTCCTATCAGATGGGCGATTCGATTTTAGAAACAGTTGAAAATCATACTTACTTAGGGCTGGAAATAAATAACAAATTAAGTTGGGCGAATCATGTCCATAAGGTGACCTCAAAAGGAAATCAAATCCTTGGCCTGCTTCGCAGAAATCTGTATAGTTGTAACCGTGAGGTAAAAACAGTGGCATACAAAAGCTTAGTAAGGCCACGGCTTGAATATAGTGCCTCCGTCTGGGACCCCTATCAGAAAGACTTGAAAAATCAGCTCGAGGGGGTCCAGCGCCGTAGTGCAAGATTCGTCTGCAAAAACGGCCAGCGTCACAGACATGATTTCTAGTCTATGGTGGGAATCACTGGAGCATAGGAGGGCTGCTTAAAGATTGAGACCCTTTTTTATAAGTCTGTCAATAAATAAGTAGCAATTGATACTGATTCTTACCAGTTAGTTCCTTCTAGTGGTGTGTCTACTAGAGCACATGCCTCTAGTTCTTTTGTGAAATTATCTACCCACAAACATTGTTATAAATATTCACTGTTCCCTAGGACTTTTGCTAAATGGAACTGCTGTCCACCCAGTATTAGGAATGCCCCCACTGTGAGAGCTTTTAAGTCGGGGTTAAATTCTGTAAGTCTTGAAGAAATTATTAGTAGAGGCCATTTTAGTAATTAGTAAGCTGCTCAGTCTTCTGTGCCTGCATGTTACATCCCGTCTCGCGGAGTTTATGCAGTATTTCACCAGAACCAGAACAAGGTAACATGAGTCGCATTTATCGCATTTTGTCGCATTGGAATACCCCTTGAATAATTACAACAAGGCTGGCAATTTGATTTTTTTGCAGCTAGGATACAGTTTTATGGATTTGAAAGGAAAAACTAACTGAATTGGCAAGGTCGTCGTTTTTCGGTCTTCGTTTTCGAGTTTGACCTATTCTGCCATTTTCGAAAACGAAGACTGGAAAACGAAGACTCGAAGAAAATGAACTCTTTCACTGTTCTAATCGTCGGATTGAGTGCTGAAACTGTTAAAGGCACCCAAGAACGGTGTTTGAGAAGTGGTTTAGAGTACTTTATTGAGTAGGAATCCCCAATTTATCCTATTTCCAGCATAAAAATGTTACGAGGTTGGCCTACGGACGCCCCTGAGGTACATTCAAGATACTATCAGTATACGCAGATCGCAATTTTTCTTTTGTCGCATTGGAATACCCCTTGAATAATTAAAACAAGGCTGGCAATTTGATTTTTTTGCAGCTAGGATACAGTTTCATGGATTTGAAAGGAAAAACTAACTGAATTGGCAAGGTCTTCGTTTTTCGGTCTTCGTTTTCGAGTTTGACCTATTCTGCCATTTTCGAAAACGAAGACTGGAAAACGAAGACTCGAAGAAAATGAACTCTTTCACTGTTCTAATCGTCGGATTGAGTGCTGAAACTGTTAAAGGCACCCAAGAACGGTGTTTGAGAAGTGGTTTAGAGTACTTTATTGAGTAGGAATTCCCAATTTATCCTATTTCCAGCATAAAAATGTTACGAGGTTGGCCTACGGACGCCCCTGAGGTACATTCAAGATACTATCAGTATACGCAGATCGCAATTTTTCTTTTGTCGCATTGGAATACCCCTTGAATAATTAAAACAAGGCTGGCAATTTGATTTTTTTGCAGCTAGGATACAGTTTTATGGATTTGAAAGGAAAAACTAACTGAATTGGCAAGGTCTTCGTTTTTCGGTCTTCGTTTTCGAGTTTGACCTATTCTGCCATTTTCGAAAACGAAGACTGGAAAACGAAGACTCGAAGAAAATGAACTCTTTCACTGTTCTAATCGTCGGATTGAGTGCTGAAACTGTTAAAGGCACCCAAGAACGGTGTTTGAGAAGTGGTTTAGAGTACTTTATTGAGTAGGAATTCCCAATTTATCCTATTTCCAGCATAAAAATGTTACGAGATTGGCCTACGGAAGCCCCTGAGGTACATTCAAGATACTATCAGTATACGCAGATCGCAATTTTTCTTTTGTCGCATTGGAATACCCCTTGAATAATTAAAACAAGGCTGGCAATTTGATTTTTTTGCAGCTAGGATACAGTTTCATGGATTTGAAAGGAAAAACTAACTGAATTGGCAAGGTCTTCGTTTTTCGGTCTTCGTTTTCGAGTTTGACCTATTCTGCCATTTTCGAAAACGAAGACTGGAAAACGAAGACTCGAAGAAAATGAACTCTTTCACTGTTCTAATCGTCGGATTGAGTGCTGAAACTGTTAAAGGCACCCAAGAACGGTGTTTGAGAAGTGGTTTAGAGTACTTTATTGAGTAGGAATTCCCAATTTATCCTATTTCCAGCATAAAAATGTTACGAGGTTGGCCTACGGACGCCCCTGAGGTACATTCAAGATACTATCAGTATACGCAGATCGCAATTTTTCTTTTGTCGCATTGGAATACCCCTTGAATAATTAAAACAAGGCTGGCAATTTGATTTTTTTGCAGCTAGGATACAGTTTTATGGATCTGAAAGGAAAAACTAACTGAATTGGCAAGGTCTTCGTTTTTCGGTCTTCGTTTTCGAGTTTGACCTATTCTGCCATTTTCGAAAACGAAGACTGGAAAACGAAGACTCGAAGAAAATGAACTCTTTCACTGTTCTAATCGTCGGATTGAGTGCTGAAACTGTTAAAGGCACCCAAGAACGGTGTTTAAGAAATGTTTAAGTCTGAAATCGAGTAGGAATTCATTCTTTATCCGTATCGTTTTTTGTAATTACGTTTCATTTACCGTATATGAAAAGTATGTATGTTACGCGATAAGCCTACGGAATGCTTCGAGCTCTTATGTTCCCAACACACTACAATGGCCGTAAGCTACAAGTAGTCTTCGTTTTCGAGGTCTTCCTTTTTCCGGTCTTCCTTTTCGAGGTCTTCTGTCTTCGGTCTTCGTTTTCGAAGTCTTCGTTATAGACATACCCTATTTATAGCTCTGGGAATTGATGATTGCTAAACTGGGAAAAATGGATGACAGAAGTAGTATTGTCTTAACAAGTTTAATGTTGGTTTGCCCTTAATGTGTATCAGTGGTTTTGCAAATCAGACCACTGACTGACACAAGTATACACGGTAGCTTTACCAGGGAAGTGTTGCCTGGCTATACAAGAAAAGTAGTTCCGACCCGACTTTAGGTGAGTTAAGGTGAAGGTCAACTTGTGCCGTCGGAGTTGTGGTTCTGCTTCATTTATCATGAGAGCACTAACAGCAATAAATAACCAATGTGACATAGACTGTGTGCACTAGTAAAGGAAGTTGTACTGCCAAGGGATACGGCAGAAATCTATTAGGGCTGTTAAACGACATGGTGGCTGGATGTCACTCAAGCATATGCAAAGTTACAGAAATCAATTACTGGATAATGGCGCCTTGATCCTGCTCACCTGATTGCACCAGATAATCTTCATTTATATTAGGCCTATACTGTAAATCCAACATGCTCAGGCTTAGTACAGAACTGTTGTTCTCATCAAGTCTCTTTGGCAAATTACTGATCCAGTAAAGCTGAGCACTTACTCATTGTCAAGTGGACTGTAAGCTAATGAAACACCTAGGATTATCTAAGTGATAGCATACTGTAGGTCTATGCTTGATGAGAAAGTTTTGAGAAGACAATATTGGGGAAAGTGCAAACTCCGCGCCAGGCTCTCTGAGAGATCATAAGTGTAAACTATTTGGGGCATGTATATGAGCAAACCGAGGACATAGCCTAGGCTAGTCAGATTTTTCAAGAGTAGTGCGGCTTATTCTGGGGTTACGATTTTGATGAAGTGGTAAATGCGGTGCTGATCACTTCTGCTGTAACCTGTGCTAGCTCGTCAAAAGCTTCACTAGGCATATAGCTACTAATAAAATTGTCCTAACGTTAGGCCTGTGCATACCACAGGTCGTCCTAGCGTTATATGGTATATTTAGTACATATATATAAAAAGGAAAAGGTAAGACACACCGCCTAACACCAACACAGTGCTTCGCACAAAACTGTTCACGATTTCTCACCTTATACTACATTAACCTCTTCAGATCTCTCCAGAACCCTCCCATCACCTTCTTCTAAAGAAACACAACAAACTTGGAGTTGTCTTAAACAAAAAACCTCACATCAAATGCAAAAAATCTTCTCCTCCGATTCAATCTTAACAACGGACTAGATCACTCTTCTCCAATTCATGACGTCACATTACGTAATGGGGGTTACCCTTTACGAATACGGTTCTCTCATTGGATAGTTCTGCTTTCAATAACGACGTATTTACGTAGCAAAGTTTAACGACCTCAACTAACGGCGTGGACTCACACAACTATTAAAACACTTATCCTTTCATGGTTGGCAGATTTGAAAAGTGTGTCAGTTAAAAAACTTTTGTCAAGACTCGTGTGTAGGGATGGATACAGGCAAATTTGTTTTTTTTTTTTATTTTTTTTCATGTTCAGTACTGGTATGCTCCTTTACTTTTTAGAATCCTCATTTGATTCCATTTTTAGACATATTATAAGCAAAAGTGCTCTTCAGCAAAAATCATTACCTAATATAGAGGCCATTAATCTATTTGCCCATTTGTCTGTTGACAACTCTTCCTCCAAATCCACAAATTCGATTTACAAATAAAATAATTTTCTGGCACAGAACTGCCAACATTGCTGTTTTGAAAATATTGTACACTATAAAAAAAGCCTTGCAATATGATACACCTGCTTACATCAAGTATATAAAATGAGAACGCATGTATGAGAAGACCTCTGCCTGATAGAGAAGTAAAAAAAAGCTCTGAAAAGGAAACATTTCTTGCCTTCTTTGCTTTGTCATTCCTCCAAGTGCCCTTTTTTAGCCATGTCTTCCTGTTTGTAGAAGTACCACCAGAACATCAAAATGGTTGGACTTTTTTCTTTCAGTATGAAGTTCAAAGTTTGCTGGCGAGTTCCAGGAGGTCTTCTTAAAGCCCTTGTGGAATCCAGGGGCAAAGCACCTTGATGCTATTAGGTTTAAACATATCCCTGGTTGAAAAAAAAACCTAAGTCTGACGAGAGTTATTTTATAGTTCATGAAACTCCATGGTTCCCAATCTTTTTGTTTTATAGTAACATTTCCCACAATCATTTGTGTAGGGTTAGAAATTATTGGTTGGGAAAGCAAAAATGACATGATTTAAGCAGACTCTACAGGAAACATAAATTTTTCAATCATGGTTACCCATATGCTGTTCTTACTCAGTCCATAAAAAAGTATGATTAAAATTATTTTAAATGAGTACCAGATTGGATTGAGAAGGGTGGGGCAATGTGGGAGAAACTTCAGGGGACAAGGAAAAATGCCCTGCTGCAGCAAAATGATCACCACTGCATGCATGCATTTTGCGTTCTTGCACAAAAAGCTGTTTTGTGGAGGAAGTGACATATTATAACCCATATGGAAAGGACCAGGGTCCAGGCTATTACCCAGTGTCACTGTGTGAAAGATGTGCAAATGTCAAGCACTAAAGCAATGAAAAAAATGACACAGACATTGTGATTTCACTGTGAAAAAGTTTAAGTTGCTTTGTTGTAATTCGATAGCCCAGGATTATGCTGAAGTTCATGGAACATGATTGAATATTCAATTTCTTTCTATGATTATAACAGGACACAAGTATGTGCTACAAGTTACAACTATTAAACAGTCATACCATACTGAAACTTTCTTTCCATAATTTTAAATTACTCTGCACAATTTGTACTTAAATCAACCTTCAATGTAATCACTCCCTTTTTTATTTTTCATGGATATGATTATTAGGTACATAACCATAAACTATTTACATGATCACATCATATCACATCCAATAAATAACATACAATAACTGTACTATTGTAACTCCAAGTTGAGGTGCATGTTTCATGCATGTAGCTCACAACATCCCAACTGCCTTTAACTCAAACTTTAATTCTGTTTAATTAATTCAAAAAAGTACATCATTCCAGAAACTTTAACCATACAGTGCCTTACTTGTACCGTTACCCCAACTATTCATGCATGATTGTTTCAGTGATGCTTAAAATGACGTCATGCCAAAGTCATCACAGACAGCTAATCAATTATCTTGAACAAATACATACAGTACATCCACACTGAATGAGTCTGTTGTTATTGTTGAAGTACAACCCCAGCATTCTGTTGCACAAGAATAGCAAACACTAGTCTAGCATATGAATGTTATCAACTGAAGAAAAGTGCTGCGAAATGAATTTACATTAGAGTGAAGTGAAGTCTTGCCGGTGACAATTTTAAATCAATTAGAACAGTTGACGTGGCCACCCTGAAGAGCCAGTATGCTGAATTGAATGAAAAAGGCATTCAATATACAACAACATTTAGGCGAACGTGGACAGCGAGTGATGGTCTGATTTTAGTCAGCCATAACTGTGGTCTATCATCTTTTAATCTTTCAATTTCCTTGCTTACTTGTATTGTTGATGGTTGCACACTGGAATGCTTCTTGATTCCCTCAAGCTCACTAGATATGAGGGTTTGAAATTACATTTTGACAATGAATGAAGGTGATTTCAGGCTGATGGACCCCACTAATGGCTGACTTCAGTCACTGAAAACAAGCGCTGATCAGATTAGTTTATAAAAAGGCCATGTACAGTAGTGACGGCATTTAGAAACAAAGGCACATAGTACATTTATACACATACTTTTACTCTGATAGACAACCCCGTGTAGGCCACTCAGTCCCTGTCTGACAGCCCAATTTCGCCATCAGGGATGGAACACTTTTGCATGATACGTATGTCAAAGTTCATCAAGAACACATGCAAGAACATGTATCCATGCTTTGATACCAACCACTAAAACATGATTTACTTATAACAGAGAAGGATATATACCACAAACATTCTAGGCAGTGCCCCTTCAAAAGTGAAGGACAATACAGGTTGGATGCTATAAAATATTATAGTTATATGTTGTACAGAGGAGGCATGTTTTGAGAGTCACAGTATAGTGGCAAACATCACCACAGCAGATGGACAAGTCCTTTAAAGTTTATGAAACAACTTGAATGAAGCCTCCTGACCACAATGCAAACACTGATCATCTGAATTTTCCCCTCCATGGGCAGACATAAATACTTTGTTGAACAATTACCTCACCTTCTTCATTATTTTGGGTCACTTTGTGCTAAATAAGTTTAATATGAATAAAAGATCAAGTCTCAATGCCCAATTTGAAAGTTGTTTTTAACAGAAGTGTACATTATTCATCCACTTGAAAGTGGGCATCATGACTTGGCCGATATTTTTAGGATAAAATACTGCAGACAGCAAAGTGACCTTGAGATGTATATCAGGTTTTCACAGCCCAAACAATGAGTTTTTTTTTAAACTTTGGAAAATGAAGTACGTAATTGATATTTTTTCCCCCCAAGTATTAATAAGTTGACAGATTCGACAAGAAATTTGTCACATTTAACCCTGCATTTTTCATTTTTATTGTCTTGCATAACTTCACTAAATCTGAACTGATTTCCATTGTTCGAGATTCATTTGGTAACTAATGAAGCCACTGAATTCTATTCAATCTAGTTGCACTATATGCAGGAAAACAAATCAATCCTTAAGAATCTTCTGAAGGTGGATGCCTAACATTTTAAGATTAACCGCAAAAATACGCCATTCCACTGCTGGCTTCGGAAACCAAGGTTCATGTTTAAATGTCCACCTTACAAGGCCCGGAATTCTGTAATGAAAGAAATTGACATTAACATTTATGTACTTATGCAAGTAAAACCCAAAAGAAAACTACTACTTGGTCCAGAGCCAAATTAATTCTTGTTTTTTGTGGCAAATTCCGTTCATTTTCCATGTTTGGTTCTGGATATATTACCAATAGAATATGGCCAGTTTTATACAGAGAATAAACTTGAAGCAAGTAGGCATGATTTCTTGGAATCACATCAATGGCATTTGCTTTGTTTCTATGTATAATTAACCAACAATTTCATGCAACTAACTTTGACTTTAACTATTAATACCATAGGTTTTATCTTGATCAATGGCGTATTAGAAACTGTATATGCCTTTTGGAGCAAAACAACATCCCTTATAAGAAAAAAGGTCAAACTAATAGGATGAAAATTAAAGAAAAACAATGTCACTCCATAACAACACACCAGCTGACTTCAAGTTCACTTTTTATAGAAAATGATCAACATCAATTGCTAATATTTCGAGAACCAAACATGGGGAACGAATACAAAATCTACCAAAATGAAATGTTCAGAATCTGTTCCTCTGTTTAAAAGAAATCTAATAAAAACAAATTTGGCTTTGGACTATTCTTTTCACTATTACAGTACAAGCTATGTGAATAGTGAAATGAAATACTTTTAACATCCTCGCAGTGTAATTTCCTGTTAAAACAGGGGTATTAGTAAGTTGGATTCATGTTGCAGGGTTTAAAACTTGTAGCTATGGGAGTATCTCCAAATTGCTGTACAGCAATGAAACACTTTAATTTTGGCAGTTAAAGCAAAACCATTGATCTTTCTCCAGTTCTTCCTCATCCCCATATAGCCCAACACATTGGTAATGATACCAAATATCACAGGTGTCACAACAAACACAATCCACAACGCATTCATTTCCACACCCTCCACATGGCCATTGTGCAACCTTTTGCTTTTTTGCTTTACTCTTTCCCTTCCCTTTCCCCTTTGTCTTTTTTGATGGACCTGCTGATGTTTCAGGAGTTTTGGGAGTTTGTTTCATTTTCACTTGTTTCCTATGTGCTTCACCCTTTGTTACCTGAAGATTACGCAAATACTCCTTCCTAAAATGACTGCATGACATCTTGAGATATTTGTGAATAACTTCATCTAAAATTGTTTTAATGTGTTCTTTCATGATGTCATTCTGCTCTCCAAATAATCCATTCCACCTGCTAATGATATTTGTGTTATTTTGGACCATTTTGAATATGAAATCATACAATTCTTTTCCATACAAATTTACATTTTCCTCTGTTTCATACCTTCTGATTGCATAGTCGAACTGTTTGAAAAATTGAAATGTCTCATCAGTCACATAACAGAGGCTACCCCCTCCAAATTCCTTTCTTTTTAATTGAAGCAATGAACTCTTATTGATAGATGTGTTGGAGAGGCTAGCCTCTGTTGACATTAAAGTCTCTAATAGAAGACATTCATTGTGACATTTCTGCACTGTACCCCTTGCTTTTTCTTTGTACAGATTTGCAGTAACAAATCTCTGTTTTTTTTGCATTAGTGTTCCAATACACCAACCTGCAATGTACCTTATCACACCCCACCCATGAACTGATTGTTTAAACATATTGAAATTTCCCTGAGGTAATTTGCTGACGTAACTATCTGTCAGGGCAGCAGATGAGTTTTGAATTATAAGACCTCGCACCTTTTCAACAATGCCAAATGTAACACGATAATGAACACTCTTCACATCATCAATTGTGAAGAGTTCTTTTACATATGACTTGTACATGGCAGAGTTGTAAAATTGATAAGTACTACTGTAAAATGTGGTGAAATTAATGTTCGCCACATTTGTAATGTCCTCAGCAATGTGTTGCTGGAACATATTGTTCAAATTAGAGAATACCCTTCTAAAGAAAATATTTGTAACAGGTATTCTTTGTTTAATAAAATTCACCATATCATTCAATTTCTTTTGCTCATTGGTAACTGGATTACTGTACAAAGGCTAGTCAATACATTAGGGACATTAATCCAATTTGGTAATTCTTCCTCTCTCCCTTCTATTTCTTGTTCATACGAGTCCAAAAAATGGAAGAGAATTTCATCATCAAGCTCATCATCCTGATGTTGTTCATCAGATTGAAGACTTGATGGACTGGACTGAGGTTCCAGATTGGGAATTTCTTCACAGGATTGCAGCTGTGGGGATTGGTGAGCTTGATCACTGACAACATAATTTGCCTTGACACAGCGTGTACAACCCTCACCAAGAGGCTGTGACAAAGGCTCATAAAAAGCATTGATTGACTGTGGCTGTGGTAGTACCAATGATGGTGAGAAGTTAATTACTTGAATGCCAGACTTTGTTCTTACTCGACCAACAGCCACACCAAGTTGACCTGGCACCGTCATTTTCCTACAGTCAACCAATACTTCATCAAAGGTCAGACCTTGTGCTTTGTGCACAGTCATGGCAAATGAAAGGCGAAGTGGCAACTGCTTTCTAAAAGCCACATTTTTTTCTGTCTTTGGATCAAAGACAGAAAATAAATATGGCTTAATGCATGTCATGCCACTCATACCTTCAAATTGCACCTCCACATAAGTGTCATACAATTTTTTCACAATGCCCTGTTTCCCATTGACAAGATGCGAGTAAGATTGGTCATCAAAACAACTGGAGCTCCCACCTTTAGATGTAAAATTTGTGGTGCTGCTGCTCTTTTCATTGCTGTGAGATCTCCTTCGTCTTCACTCTTGTACATTTTCATGTCACCTGCAAAAGCAATGGGCATGGTTCAGCAATTATCTTCCTTCACGTTTAATTACAATCTCCTTACCAATAAAAACAAAACACAAAAATAAAAAAAAAAAAAAGAATGCAAAAGTGCATTGAGGTTTGGGTGACACATAAATGTTCCATTCCATCATGTACCATATCCTATAGTTCGAATATTTAACACCATATTAATAAACTATTTTAGTTTCCCACCTGAAATGGTGTAAACAAGAATGGTATATTTTGACCTCAAGTGAACCCAGGTGACATTTGACCTTCACCAAAATTGATGTGGTTCTTTCACTCAGTATGGGGCATCTCGGTACCAATTTCGAGATATGTGACATCTTCCCTTCCTAAGATATTGTGTAAACAAGCAAAGGGTCACAAACACAAACACATGCCATCATGAATGCATAGGTTTCTCTTTTCATCAAAACAAAAAAACCACAAAAGATCCTTGCATTTCCTGTGCATTTATTGTTAGGTCTTTTTCCATGACCTTCCAAGGACCATGCATATACTTCTTGCCACGACCTTCCCCCTTAACGTGATACATACAATATGAGATGAAGAGAATAATTAATTTTGATATTAGTAGCCAGTGAAAATACAGTCTGAAATTAGCCTTAGCATATAAATGATAACAGAAGATATCCCTTTGAATTCAAATTTTTCAGGCCTTCAGGTAATTCCATGAATTTTCCAAATGGGAAATAATTTTCAAATATAAAATTTTCGCTTTTGCAGGTTTCCCTCATTTGCTGCACTCCACAAATAAACTTGGTGATGTTTCAAAATATTTCTGGGTGAACATCTACATTTGTATGCCTGACAGGCTATCGCAAATATATGCTCATCTGACTCAAATAAAAAGTTTTCCTTTCTTTTGGTCCTTATACTTCAAGCAATGGAACAAGTGGCATGTCAATTAGGTTCCAGACAGATGATGAAAGTTTCCTGGTGAAACAGGTGGTGTGTTGTAAGACCAGTAATCCTTGAAGTTTTATGCATAAAAGTGTAATTAAACTTTATCATGGCTCTTCTCAAAATCACCAAGTTGTGTGAATATTTGCACACTACAATGAAGAATGGAACCTTTCTATGCTTAAATCTTTTCAAGTTAAATAAAAGAGCACACCTGCCACCACACTCCTGAATTTCCTGGGTAGTGTCATTTTGTAGTACACCAGTACAATTGAAAACTATTTAAGGCCTAATGGACCCACCAATAACTTGCAAAATTAAATGTTTCCTTTTCAGGTTGTAAAATCTATATTAACCTTAAAGAAAGCAAAGTTTACCTTGTAACATACCTTTCATGTCTAAGAGATACTCTGAATTGCACTGATTGACATCATAGTTTGTAGCAAATAGTCTTACAGGAGTGGCTCCGATGGGCAATGGCCTATTTAGTTGTTTCATAAGCTGTATAGTGTGTTCTGATGGTTTGCAACCTGTGCTCAATTCCTGGACTGCCTTTATAAGGTCTTCTGTGACAAAGATAAAACAAATTACAAAAATTCAATTAAAAATGGAATACTTGCATGTTCATACACATCAAATTGTATGTTATTACATTTAGTAACCTTTGCAACAGTTTAAAGGCAATCAACTCTCACCCCAAACTACAATTTCTCTATTAGTCTACATACATATTTTCAATTGGCACAAGAAAAAAAAAATGGTTTTGATTTGCTTCTCAGGTTGAATACTCTGTAAAGACATTTCCCAACAATCAAGGTTTAAAAATATACAAGAAGTCACACACCATTGAATACACAGGGTAAGTTCAGCAGTATTCACCCCCTAATGACTATTCCTTTGAGTTTAATAAACATGTTGCCTTATGACGACCTTTGAAGAGTAGCAATTATAAAAAGAAATCTCCAAATTCCACAAGTATCTCCAAAAGGTATTTATGTGCAAAACAGTGACACAAAGTGAAGGACAATTAAGCACAAAAGTTCACAGTAATCACTGTTGATATAATTTTATGTGGGTGAAGCGAGCCTCAATTCAAATGTGGAGTTATATATCAAAGGAGGTTGAATACTGGTATGGGTTTGAATAAATGGTGAATCTAACTTACCTTCCTTTTGTCTGTGTACTTCCTTCAATACAAAATGATGTGGGATAATTTTTTCACACAGCTGTCTTCGATGATGATTTGGCCAGTATCACCATTCAAGGAATTTGGTACAGGTTTCAGTTGGTAGAAATCCCCGACTGCCACCACTTGCATTCGTCCAAATGCATGCGAAGGGACATTTCGGATGGAACGTGAGATTTCTTCAATTTGACGAAAAACATGGCTTGATAACATAGAAATTTCATCTATGATCAAAACATCTGTATTTTCAATGTCCTTCTTGAGTTGAATACTGGTGGGATCAGTTTTTATTTTCAAAATTATTTCTTCCGTCTGGTACCGTCCATCTTTCAGTCCAAAAAAAACTGTGAACAGTCTGTCCACCGAGTTGAGAGGCAGCTATGCCTGTAGAAGCGCATACCTTTACATTCTTTTTGGCATCCAGGAGAACATCTCTTATCTGCTTCAACAAGTGCGTTTTGCCAGTACCTGCCTGACCCAGAATAAAGAAACTATGTCCATATTGCGCTGCTTTGAGAATGTCTCTGGCCGTCATATTGTACGCTTGATGATAGTGATGAAGTGCACCAATAGTTATTTGCAGGTGTTTACAGTATGGTAGCATACAATGTTGGGACTTACATTACACAGCCTAGAATTAACTACAAAAATCTTCACGTAATGTTATGCTGTAATTACAACAGAAAAATTCGAATTCCTGTAGATAGCTAGGATAGGCTATAGGCGATGTGTGTATACTAACTTTAGACTTAGGGCCTGGGCCTAGGCTACAGTACTTAACCCACAGATAGGCCTAGCTAGCTGCATGACTCCAAAGTTAATAGCTGTCTCATTAATTGACTTTCATTGGCTTTCAACGTCTGATCTCCACCTTCCATAACAAACAAATGATTACGTAAACGTATATGCGAAGAGTCTGAGTCCTTAATAACTCAAAAAGTAGTCGAAAGAAAGGCTCCGTTGGAAGTAATTATCCTATTGCTAATTCGATACTGGCTGTATGTCTACGAGCGCTTTCAATGTCACTGGCTATTAACATTATATATACTGGTGTAGACCCTTTGAAACTGCGTAGCGAAGATGTATTGTTCCCCACAGTGTAAAACTTCCATATAGAAACACGATACGTAGAGGGGCTATGTAGAGAACGTTGTTGCGGACTTTTGGTAACAATAAAGTCAGATGTCACAAAAGATAAAACGTAACTAGTAAGGCCTACGCTAGTTGTCCATGATGTAATTATTTATAATCTACGCTAGCACAATGTTCACAAGAAACAGGACGTTGATGCAAACATACAAAAGGAGCAGCTTTCCAGTACACCCGGAAACGTTCTATTTCGTGCAACTAGATCCATAAGTATAACAATAAGCATTTCGAGTTATGCATATGGTACGTACTAAAACTAAAAGTGCACTGTTTTAGCCTACACTCTCTTTGCGAGTGGTTTGTTTACGTGAAAATTAAATGGTTTTGGTGACATCAAACCAGCGTTTGACTTGCGTCCCCTGGAGTGAAGTGTCTGTCCCAATATGATAGAGTTCATAGTATAGCAATATGAGTTATAGGGTGGATGTGTTGAGTTGCCATTATATAAACCTCTTTGCTGGCAAAACAGATTTTCAACTAGATCTGTGTTAAAACGGGATGGAATAACACTCCCTTTGGGAAATTCTTCCAAATGCAATCGGCAAACTTCTGGAAATCCGTACAGCAAGGCCTCAATATCATCACAGCATTCTGTTGAAAGAATGGTTTTCTTACGTTCACTGGGTGGTATATTTTCATTTTGAGCTGCTTCCTTCCTCCAATCATTGAACCAATTTAAGGCATCCCTGAGGACTTGAAGCCTTTCATCTTTCGGGGTTGTGATTGGTAAAGAAGATCGGAACACTTTGATGATGTTGCTAGTATTATCCAGAAGTTTGACCGTACTATCAAGGTCAGATGCATTGGGAAGAGTGGCTCTGTAGCATTTCATAAGGTGGAGTGCATCATCATCCAACATATCCTCTGCCAGATGATTCATTTTCTCTGACTGATTCGGAAATAGATGGGAATTGGATAACTTGTGATGGATTAGACAGCTGTTTGTGTCTCGATCCCACTTAGCAGCACTCACCCAGTGTTCCCAAATGATTCCTTTTTTTTGGTACTGTAATTGACGAGTGTGTATGGTGCTGTTGTAGCCACTTTTCATGATGCCATTCCTTATTTTCTTCATATTGTGTGAAAAGTCCTGGCAGAAGATGGTAGGTTTGAGTGGATTTACTGCATTGGTTGCTACATATGCACTGTCACTTGGATTGCCAGTAAAATGACCCCAGGGTTAAATTCCATTCGAAACCATTTGGAAAAGTTGAATGGTTCTGAATGGACCCGAATGGACCTGAATGGTCTCAAATGGATTTCAAATGGTATATGAATGGAAATGTACATCTGAATGGTTTTCTGACCGCATACCTGAATGGAATGCAAATGGTTCGCGAATGGTTTTGGTGTTCACAAATGGTTCCAAATGGTTCAAACTGGAAACCATTCAGTGAATGGTATATATTATGTACATCAATGGAACATGTCCAGTTCAACATGCATGTACATGATGCAAATGGTCAAGTTTTGTCTGTTGGTGTAAGCCAACCTGTTGCAAATTCATTTGAAAGGATATGTAAAGCTCAATGAAACAAATAAGTTATAACCAACTGGATTTGATACATCTCTCACAATTTGTACACAGGTACAATTGAAGGTGTAGACAGGAAAGTAAGAACTTTGTATTAACCTAAACCAGTTTAGATTCTTCTCAGCCTGATTATTTCCCTGATCATTTTCCCAGGCACATTTTATTTATAGGAATTTTGGAGGGGGCGGGGCACAGTTATCAAATTTTGTGGGGCTCAAATGAATTGGGGGTTACAGTAAAGCCGTCCATAGCAACTCGAGTAGGCAACAACCGCACCCCTGGATTTCCCTGAAAATTTTAGCTTCAGTTTTCCCTAACAGTATAACCCCCTCCCCTACCTTGGAAAGGATACACGAGATACTGTAATGCACAGCATGGATATCAGCTGGAATAGGAAATTCTTCTTGCCATTCCAATACCCGACCCACGCCCGAGATCTCTTGACTCCCTTCCCCACTCCACTTTCTGGCACTTAGCCCGTACTTGATATCCTCGTATACCCCAACAACACTTTGAAATTTTGTAGTTGTAGCTTTGCAGCCTGGTATCATCTACAGTCCAGGGGCACAACCTCCTCAATTATTGTACTCATTTCTTCTCTCCATTTTCTCCATACACAATTCCAATCCCCCTCCCCACCCCATCATGCTGATGCAAATCTTTGTTGCCTTTGAAGTTGCTCATCCTTATGATAACCGTGACACTGAACAGGATCAAAGCACAATACATTGCTTGTTTGAATGGAGCTATTACGTAATAGCTTGGCATGCACACAATGCATGATACAGCACTGTACCATACAAAGCTCACACATGCTGTACACCCATGTGTACATCACATGTAGAGTACACTGTAACAAAATAGGCGCGGGCACAGCTAGCTAGTACGTATACAAAAGCTATCATACTTACACTACTACAGAGAGTGCTGTGCAGTGGTGTGCAGGTGTCATGAATTCAAGAAACGTGAAGTGAAAGGGCAAGACTGCTTTGCTTAGAGGACTTTCATGATATGCTGAAGCACAGTAAGTAAAGGAATATGTTTTTAAACTATTGCACCAGAGAGACCAATAAGCAATGAACAAATGTTAGTGAAAATTAAGAGCCAAAGACTGTATCAATTAATGGGTGCTGCTGTGTTAACAGTCGGGCTTAATGTTTATAGGCCCTAGTACTAGTAGCGGTTCCACAAGACAATTCGTAGCACTAACTTATTCCTGTAGTACTAGTATACAGAGACTAACGTTAATTTATGAAGCAGACCGTTTTACGGGGGGGGGGGTGGACATTTTATAACCTACAAGGAGAAGAGGGATGGACATATTATATGCTAATAATACACGCAAAACCCTCTACAAAGACAACCAAGCTTAATTTTATTGGATCCAAGTTCATTAACCAAATTTAGGGTTTTGAAAAGTCATAGGCCTATTACTGGCCTCAGCCTGAGTCATACCCAAAATAGTTGACCCCAGATCATGGTAAAATTTGAAGTTGAAGTAAAATGTTTTTTCTTTTCTTTTGGAGGGGGATTGGTTATGAAGACTGTGTCTTTCCTTTTGGGTGCTGACTCAAAAATAACAGGATGGAAAAGGAATTGCTTTTTGCATGTTTCCACCTTTATCTGTAAGTAAAGTCCTGTAGCATCGGGCCTAAATAATAAACAGGTGCACAATTTGTTGCAGGCCTAGGCATATATTTAGTTGTGTGCGTATGATAAATAATTAGTAGTGTAGTAGACTGTCTTGTTCCATGATTGCCTGTTTAGAGTTATGTGACAACATTGTTTCTCTTCAAATATGAAATTTACTGCTTGGTTTACCCAGAATATGCAATATTGAAGTCTAAAAATATGATGAAAGATACTTTGAAGATGAGAACAAAATTGTGATGCTTAGCTGTTGCTTTTAAATAAATTTTTTTTTTTTGGGGGGGGGGGCTGTTCTTGACCTTAAAAGCTTAAGTTTTCTTTTATCAAGAAGATTTTACCCTTTAAAACCAATTTTGTTGTACAACTTTTTATATACTTTTAAAATTTTATTTTTCATTTCCCAAACAGAATGACATCATAATGAAACTGTCCCCTGCTTGACCTGCACAGCTGATGGAGTTATTTTTCAGTGTCTTAAATACTTTTCATTAATGTCTCGACTGCTGTGTACCATGTAGCAGAGTAAAGCATAATCATTTTAGTGATAGAGAAAATTGTACTGCATACATGGAGCCATGGACTGAACAAGTTATCCTGCTATTGAACTGTGACACCAATGTACTGGTAACCTTTTATGGCCTGCTTCCTTTTGAATAGCGATTTTCTTGTTTGAAACTACAAAGCCTGTTTTCGTTATCACATAATATGAGCAGTCCTGATTGTTGAATTATAACATATCCATGACATGCAGGCTACTGTACCTTT
Source organism: Holothuria scabra (assembly GCA_037179385.1). Taxonomy (NCBI): domain Eukaryota; kingdom Metazoa; phylum Echinodermata; class Holothuroidea; order Aspidochirotida; family Holothuriidae; genus Holothuria; species Holothuria scabra. The sequence goes on along the minus strand of CM074194.1, from coordinate 21,545,027 downwards.
TGATGTTCTTGCTGTGGAGTGAGAATGAGTCCTGAGGTTGGAGAACTACAGAAAAGTGTTGAAGTAGATACTGTAAAGCAGTTACAGGACAACTTATGAGAGGCATCTTTGAATTGACCACAACACTCAAAAAGATATTTGCTACAGATGGCTACGGACCAGTACCAATTTACAAAGGAAATGCTGGTGTCCTAGTTTTTGTGCCTCATTTATTGTAATGTGATAAATTGAACAGTCTTGTTTAAACTGTCAGGATGATGTAATTAAGAAGTGTTGAATACTTGCCTTGGTGTGGAATATTTCCTTTACTCAGGAGTAAATGGGAGGATCGGACGAAGAATACAGCCATTGGATTTGGAAACAAAATAAATTTTCCCCTTTGTGGACCTTTCATGTGCCCTGTGTGCAACCTCTAAAGGCATTTAATTGTGTTAAAACATCTTACTTTTTCAACTTGGATAACCATGAGAATAATTTTTCATGGACCAAACAGTTACCAAAGTTTGTTTTATTTGGGAAATGTGAGAAGACTGAAGCCTACTCTATGATTTTTCATGAAATGCATTTTACCATGGAAATCCCTATTATTTTAACAGCAAATGTGAAATAACTGGTGCTTAAAGTTACAGTTTAAATTACTTGGTGGACCATTTTAATATTTTGACAGAGCTTTGATTTTAATTTGAAAGTCAGAAGTTTTTTTTTTTTTACTATGGACAAAACATTCTCGTCGATAATTTTTCTACTTTTTCTTCCTTGGAAAGAAAACCCACAGTGTGATTTTTTTCATTCCTTCGGTTTACTGAAAGGTGTACCTTACATTTGAATTACAACGAGCTATATTTTTTGTCTATATTGTGTTTGCATATGAGTGCGTATTACATGATTTTGGACACCATGAACTGTTTTTACATGTGTTTAAGTTTGTAACAAACTTGCCAAGTATCAATTGACTTTTGAATTTGAGTGAAGTTGTACTCATATGGACTATTTATGTTGTTCTTCATTTACCTTGTAAGTATCAGAGCTCACCCATTACATGTAATATCCTTCAACTGGGTTGCCAGCTCTGCATGATGTGCAATCCATTATTACTTTTCTGTAAGCTTAACAGAATGCCATCAGGGGATAATAAATGTACACTCTGTTGCTACTAGTTAAATTCTTATATTGTTTTAATTAATTTTGGTTTTACAGCAACTGTACAGTATTTTCCATCTCAAACTTGCACATAGAAACCATTGCAGACCATTTGTGGGTGGTTTCCTGTTTAAATTATTTGAAACTGTTGAGATGCATAACATGATGAACCATTCACAAACCATTTGTGAATGGTTCTAGTCATTACATTCAAAAACCATTTGCATTCCAGACCATTTGAAGACCATTTGCAAATGGTACCATTCAACACCATTTGGGACCAGTTGTTCCATTTAAAGACCATTTGCACACCAGACCATTTGAAGACCATTCGCAAATGGTACCATTCAACACCATTTGGGACCAGTTAAAAACCATTTGCGCACCAGACCATTCGCAGACCATTTGCAAATGGAACCATTCGGGACCATTCAGAACTGTCCAAAAATACAGTGTGAAAAATACCATTCGGAACCATTCAGACCATTCGCGAATGGTTTCAAATGGAATTTAACCCTGGGTATCTCATGAATTGCCTGTTTGCAGCCCCCCCCCCCCATCTTGAAGTATACAGTCCACTGAAAAACCCCAGTCCTGCAGTAGGGCTATGACATTCCATGTCATGGTATATAATTCGCTGGCCTTTACACCTGTTGTAGGATAGTGACAAACAGGGAATCGAAAACCTGTGTACCCCAAAAAGTAATACTGCAAAACTTCTGTGGCCAATGTTTGATTTGGAACTCCATTCCGCATAATTCGGACATAATTCCCCTCTTCACCACTGTCTATCCATCCTACCAGGGTCATTCTTCCATCCTTGTACTTCATGACCAAGTCCTCTTGAATCTTAGTTTCATCATGCATCAGGATGCCAGCCATTCCATCCGGACTTATCTTGGCATCCTGTGCAGTCTCATACATCCACCGTAAAACATCATTCTGGGGACCTGTGTCTTGATGAACAATGTTCTTATATCTCCTTAAGTGCCTTCCAGATGGTAGAATTAAAATGTTGCTGTCTTTAAGGTCTTGGTAGGTGTGTGGACTCCGTACCCATAGAGAGAGACACACACTTAAAATGCGTTTATCCCAACGACGAGAGTGAACACTTTTGGCTGCTAGGGCGTCCCGTTGTGCTTTCAATAATACTTTCATCTCATTAGGTGCATTCGGAAAACACTGGTTAAAAATTTTTTCCACATCAATATCATCTTCATCATGAAGGTAAATTGCATTACATTTCTTCACTCTGAACAGACCTTGACAGGATTGGCATGTACCTGTAAGTGATGTCCAAATGTTTATTTGTTTGCAGCTTAATGCACGTGCTACAAAAGTTTCACTTCCATTACCATTCCTATATTTCTCTTTTTCATAGCTGTTATGGTCACCCAAGATTGACTCATCATATGGAAATCCTTTACATAATGACATTTTCCTTACAGTATCAAGTATTCGGAGTGCATGTTCCTTTGAAGGGGTGAAGGAACAATCCACATATAAAGATTTAAGGTCCACCTGGTGTCCTCTGACCCACAGTTCCCACTTTGTGTTTGACAGCACAATTGTTTTCATAATCATATTGTCATTTACAAAAACTGGTGAGCCAATCATCAATGTTAACTTCTTCGCAGATGACTTGACCATCACATCACGGGGTAGGTATTTGGGTAATTCATCCAAAGAACACTTTGTTACAGGAATCATATTTTCTTTATCCAATTTGGATATTCCTCTGTACAAGTTTTCAAGCCGTCCTGATACTCTTTTTTTGTGATATTTAACACTCGGGAAAATTCTTTTCACAATGCTTCCAAATTTATGCTTGCTAACATGGCTGCAACTTTCAAACAAATCTCTGAATAAAACCTCTCCATCTGGATCTGTTTTGACATTTTCTGCCAACCTGGGTGTACAAAGTGATGTGATATTTTGTTGTGCATGTTAAAAAAAAGGAAGTGAAGTGCTAAGATTAGAAATGACCATCCATGTATGTTAATCATTATCAGGATACAGTTACCTTTTCCAAAAATTCAAGAAGTAGAAGGGGGGGGGGAAGGAATTAATTCAATTCAAGGCTAAGAGATGGGCAGCTATTTTAAATATGACAAGCATGAAAGGTCACAGGGTAATTGAAAACTGGGGACATGACATGAAAAGAAAATGATTTATTTTAAAACATTATCAATTGACTCAGGTGTAAAATTTGAACTAATTCAGATTAGCTGCCACATTGAGGGACTCAGAGATGTAACAATCTTTTCTTTTTTGAACTTGTTAAGACACAATCGTATGTGTAATCAGATTCAATGGTGACATCTTCCGGTATACCACACACATGGACTACAGAGAAGAAGGGAAAGGCCTTTGCGGCTTTAATTAGCCCCCACTTTTCTTGCCATAGGCAGTTTGGGAAGCTTTAAATTGGTGTTACATTGTTGAACATGTCAGACCATGTTGGTGATTAGCCCCCTCCCCCCACCCCCACTTCAAACTTTGCTCCACTCCCCTGACTCTAGATACCTAACCATTTGTCTCACGACGTGGGGAATTCCCCCTTCGGCCTCCCCACCTCTGTGCATGCCAGTGAGTTGCATTGATGAGTTGGCAACACACATAACCATAGCCAGGGTTTTTGATTTTGGGGGACACTGGATAAGTATATTGATCTCCATTCTGTGGGTTGGGAGGGAAGCCTTTAGGGGAGATGTTTATTGGAGAATTAAAAGTGGATCGTGACTCTGATATATCGGCTGGGGCAGATGCCCCCCCCCCCCCACCTCAGCTATGGTCTTGGCAACGTGTGCTCATTAGCATGCTGCTTAAATTGAATAGGACGTTTTAGCCAATTTTACCCGTGTAAGAGGCGTTTTTTGGGGTGAAGCTTGTCTCAGACTGTCATTGCGGCAGTTAAGCCTGTTTAAACCAACGTTGTTGCTCTATTGAGCAAAAAGTCTTTGAGGGGGCAAACGCCTCAATTTTATTGATCTCAAGATACCTGGATGGGAAGTTCTCTATAAGATTCTGGATTGTTAGTTGCCAGCTTGAGATGGCTAAAACTTGCTATTCGCTTCTAGCGTCATGATGAATTTCCTATGAAAATGTATCACCTTCACAAAGCAATCATTATAGAATCAGCAGTTTTTTTAAAACTAGCATCACTGTTATGGGCCAAGGGCCTAATCCTGCTTTCCATAAACTTATGAAGTAGCCTAAGCTACATGTGAAAGTTAGCTGTATGTGTCAAAGCATCAACCAATTAGATATTGTAATATTTCACAGCGTATCCTAATATGTTGTATTTCATATGAACTTACCATGTTGTAACAAATTTGCCTGTATCCATCCCTACACACGAGTCTTGACAAAAGTTTTTTAACTGACACACTTTTCAAATCTGCCAACCATGAAAGGATAAGTGTTTTAATAGTTGTGTGAGTCCACGCCGTTAGTTGAGGTCGTTAAACTTTGCTACGTAAATACGTCGTTATTGAAAGCAGAACTATCCAATGAGAGAACCGTATTCGTAAAGGGTAACCCCCATTACGTAATGTGACGTCATGAATTGGAGAAGAGTGATCTAGTCCGTTGTTAAGATTGAATCGGAGGAGAAGATTTTTTGCATTTGATGTGAGGTTTTTTGTTTAAGACAACTCCAAGTTTGTTGTGTTTCTTTAGAAGAAGGTGATGGGAGGGTTCTGGAGAGATCTGAAGAGGTTAATGTAGTATAAGGTGAGAAATCGTGAACAGTTTTGTGCGAAGCACTGTGTTGGTGTTAGGCGGTGTGTCTTACCTTTTCCTTTTTATATATATGTACTAAATATACTATATAACGCTAGGACGACCTGTGGGTAGGCCTAGGGCCTATTCCGCGCCAGAATGAGAAAGGGAATTCCGTCTTTCGTTTGCTACTGTATTTTTCTCGTTTGATTTCTCCTTCTCGTGACAACGTGTGCAAACGCTGTCCTTTGATTTTTTCTTTCTGAAGTTCTGAACAGGAAGACATTTTGCTGTCGTAAGACTAAGACTAGCCCCTTCGCTTCGACCAATATCTCAAGTTCAATGCAGGTTTTCTAGGCCAGTTCGTCTTTTTAGAAATTCCCAAGATCACGTCTCGAATAACAACGTATAGCCTCTCAACGTTGAACTACAGTAATAATAGCCTATAAAAGCATCGAAGTCAAACTGATGATTAAAACTCAAAACAATTAAGCCAGAAATTTAACACAAATTAGCCACCTTGTCATTCTTATTAGAACTTATTCACATATTTCATAACTAATTAATAAGTGATTTAAAAAAAAGTAGAAAAAAGAAACAATCACACAATATTTCTTTTTTCAAAGTGGGAAGGAAAAGAATGATCGAGACGGTTCAAAATTCCCAAGATATTGGGAAAATTCCCAAGGGTCTCTCTGTTGTCACTGAGCAAGGTACTCACTTGTATCAGGAAAACAACTCCCTGCTACATACAAATTAACACAGATACTACGCATGTTAACGCTCACACAAACAAGCATATGTAGCAGTACGCTATCCCACGCAATCGTATGAACTGTTATCATACGGTGTCTATGGGCTACATCCGGGATTTCGTGTGGGATAACAATTTTTTTTGAAGGCTGTCCAAATGTCGCCCCCGTTTCGCGCCACGATACTGTGTCTTTAAGCTTGCCTCATGGGGTAAATTGAGAATAATTCCACATTAGTACCTCAATTAACAACTGAAAATTCTTTTTTATAGTTAGCAAATGCAAGAACCGTTATATTTTACGATCAGAAACAATATATGCAACCTTAATCAAGTACCGCACAAGTCAACAAACCAGAGTGCACCCCAATCCCCCGCGCACACCGTGAAATCTGGAAAAGAAAAGCTAACCGATAATGTGAAAGCGATGGATTGTGCATACTGAGTTACGTAAAAAATTTCTAACGACTGTTCCATATGGTATGTACATATGTGTATATGCCCCCTGTAGGCTGGATGTTGTAGAATATGCCCATGGTATTCCACCCTGTCGCTAGAGGAGACTAAAGGGAAACCAAGTCTGAACCTGAACCATACCTGGAAATAAATTTAAACTTTGAACTTCCCTAAGATAATTGAAAAAGAACTGAAACACAAAATATAATTCCCTCTTTTTCTTATGTTCCATTTTATTTGTTTTTCAGTTCGGGTGCGTTTACATCAAATTTACACACAACAGAGAGAATTAGAATAAAAAGCAACTTGTTCATGAAAGTGGAAAAATGCTCTTTAAATCCGTCTTACAAACTAAGAATAAAAAAGGTCAAATACAATGTTATAAACACAAAAAGGCGCTTTTAAATCTTCATACTTGAAATTTTAAATAAACTTTAAGTCCGGTGCTTCTTAGAAGATAAAAATTTTGACGCGTGTAAAGCAACCTAGAAATTTTACCGAAAACTTGATCGATTATAATTTCTGACAATAAATAACATTTTACATGGCTAAATGAGAAAATGGAATGGATGACAAAGGCTATTTGCTTCTCCAAAACATATGATCATTCAAAGCAACCCCACTTTGACAAAAACTATATTAAATTGAATCATTTTTTCCGTTACATAAGAGAAGCCTGTTAGCACATGTGCCGATCTGATCGGTAAGTTGATCTACTGACTGGTTGATCGGTCGGTGCATCTGTGAGTTGAGTGGGTGATTGGGCGGGTTGGTCGGTCGGTCGATCAATAGATGCGGTTTTAAACACATGCAATCACGAATGTGTTATGTAGTGTCGGCTATAGATTAGTATATAAGTAGGAATTACCTTCTTTTAAAGCCTAGGTTCTCAACCTTTTTTCATCCCCGGACCCCCTAGGTTGTCCCATAATCTGGGGGGACCCTCGTCGGGGCAAAGAAAATCTTTTGACTGAGTGAGTTACGACTTATGCATTATTGTATATGGATGATCCAATTATTTAGTTTCATAGCTAGACCTTTTTTCCAGAGGAAGGGGGGGACAAATTTTTCGATTTTATTTTGAAAAGTGTGAACATTAGAAACTTAATTTGAGGAGCGTGCCAAAACTTTGTTTTTTTTTAAACAAATATTTGTTAATATGGAGCTTGTATTGCAAAATATTTTAGATTCTGAGTTTTCTGTAAGGAAATTTGAAATTATTGAATAAACTGCCTTTCCTATTACCTGACATTGAATGGCGACTGAAGATCGTTGTTGTTATATAATGTTATCTAAGGCCTCCGGATTGAGGGTTCTCGGCGACATTGAAAAAATTCTATTTTTACACAAAATATTTCAAAATTAAGAGCCTATTTGAAAAAAAAAAACTGGAAAAGCTTACCAGATTGATTTATGAGCTAGCACTTACTGCAGTATGGATCGCAATTTTTGGGGGGGGGGGGGGCGAAACGCGCTGAAAAAATTTCCTTCTTAAAACAAATAATTAAAAACATGGAGCTTTTATTGGAAAGAATTCGGAATTTTATGGAGGAAAAATCGGAAACCGCACTGTAGTTAACTTGCGTCTCAAAATGGCAAATTTCCGAATTTTTCACTTTTCAGAGCGAGGGGCGGGGGCGATCGCCCCCTGTGCCCATGTACCTAAGGCACTGATCTTACTCGAGTTAAGAGAATTTTAATTTGAAATTGAATCGAAAAGATAAATGGTCTCAAAACTATATTACCATTGTATGTCTATTGGTGAAAATGTAATCTCCTCATCAAAGTATGAGCCACACATACAGGTATAAAATTTGGTACCATTTATTTATTATTTGGTGCCAAAATAGATTTTTGTGTGCCCTTGTTTAACATAGAATTTAAAAGAAGCACCAGATGAAACGAATAATGTAATGAGAAAATGTGTAGACATAGTTTTGCTTTGCTTTTGTATTTTGTCGATGTTGAAACTGAAAAGAAAAGCGGAATATACAGGTACTGCGAGTCTTAATAATACTGCTATTATCAGGTCATTTCTATAATATGATCTTTGTTCAATACTCATGACTTGTTCATTATCATAGAGTTGTAGGGTATATCTACAGGTCGGATCACCTTTAAAACAGAAACTACCGTACTATTTTAATGGGGTTACTTGTACCAACATTCTCCGCGATTCATGCCCGACCCTGGAAAACCAGTAATTTATTCACATCAGGTCAATAAACAACATTACTTTTCTGCTACCAAACTAATAGTAGCAATCAGAACCAATCAAAATGAATCTTTTATCAGGATAAAACATTGTGTCTTTTGTGATGTTGTGTTGAGAGTGATGGCAAATTGAAATCTTAACGGCAAACAACTTATTTGATGTAATCCGTTACGCTGTCACGCTTGAGAACATATGTTCATATCATTTGAAGATACGTCACTCAAAATGTGTACATCGCCTTTCCATTACTGAACGTTGGAAGAAAATTGTTTGTGCATTGTGGTTGGATGGCATCGTTGGAGCTTGCATGTGTGAACATTCAGTTGTATAAAAAGACTTGGGTTTTCCAAGGGCTATGAGGTCGGTAGATCAGGGAAATGGTAACGTAGTGGGTAGACAGATAAAAAGCGGGTATATGAATGTGGACAATGTAAGTATAAAACTCGATCTGACCCAATTCGTTCAACAGCGACCATGACGAAGTTCAAAATCGTATGTGATTGATACATAGTAGCATAACTTGTTTACACTGTTTACGTACTTTGCGTTGAATACGGTGAATAAAGGAGGACTTTACTGGCTGTAATGACTACGAAAATTTCTTTACAAGCCACGAGAAATCTCACTACCGTAGCTTAGGAGTACGTGTTGTATGATTTGATAATTTTATATTACGCCCACGATTTTTCGTTTGAAATTTTCAAAGCACTGTAACTTTTGCGGACCCCCAATTTTTCTACGGACCCCTTATTTTTTCCACGGACCCCACGGATCCCTTGGCCTTTTTCGGGCCCCAAACAAGCTTCATGGACCCCCTGGGATCCGCGGACCCCAGATTGTGAATCACTGTAAATTTTAAAGGGAAAATTCAGTTACCCCAATTTGAATCATGTGACAATATTTTTCTCTCTGAACTGTGAAATCTATGAGCAGTAACCTAACATATGAATATTTACTAAATCTTTAAAGTTACTGGGGAGAGAAGTCCTCCCCTTAAGTCACTTCTACGACAGCCGGGGAATACTGATCCTGTGTTCTACAATACTCAGCCCATGCAGGTGGACCGATTAATACATGGCCAGTGAATTACTGTACACGATATTGGTTTAGTAACTTTCCCTTGGCGGTTTTCGCTCTTCGTAGTTCAACACTTTTACCGTCAACTTAACATTAACCCTGAAAATAACTCTAAAAAGAGTTGACTATTTGCAACCATTTTAACAAGCATGGTACCACGAGACGGTTAATCAATGGAAATTTTTACCGAAAATGTAATTACTTAAGGAGATATTTAATCCATATTTTATTCAATGTTTTTGTTAACACTCTCCCCATAATCCTTCAAGTAATATTGTATTTCGTGTACAAACATTTAGGAAACGAAGAAATTCTAACACAACTTTCTTATGTCTTTGGTTCAAGAAGTGTACTTTGAGTCGGTCATCCGGACAACATGAAGAGTGATTTCGAAATGTTCTCAATGAAATGATATTGCCAAAATAAAAGTCATCAAACTATGGAAGGATGTTATTATCATTGAATCAGAGAAATGCTTTGAATGATTTTTATGACAATATTGAGTCCTGTCTGAAGTCTCACTAACGCAACATAGGATAAAGGCTAGGCTGAGCAAATTCCCTTTAAAAAATGGGGCTAAATTTTTATTTTTGACAGATTTTGAACTATTGTGATTTTCGTCTTGAGCTATTTTAGTAGAATTTGTTTATTAAAAGGCCGAAAAACCTCAGTGGTCCTTTAAATAAACAGTGGCCGACTCCAGGTACTGATCGGCTCAAGATACATTCACTATATTTCAAATATACGGTAGTTCGCTGTTGAACTGAGAGTTTGTTAAGGGCGAACTCGTTGAAAAGTGACTTTGTCAGGGGCTAGTTTGCCAGGGAGAGTCCTTGTTAGTGGTTACTTTTTCTACTGTCTTCATACTCACGTTTCTTGTAAATATTATTACGTATTGTATCATAATAATAATGATAATGAATGTACGTTTGTATGTAGTACAGTTGAAATAAACAACAACAACAACTTTAATAGGGCTCTACTTAATTGGTCGAAGGGTGAGTTTGTGGGGGACGACTTTGCAAGAGGATGACTTAACCTACCCCAATCTACATACATGTACACACATACCATGTGCGGAGGACCATAAAATTGTCGTATAAAAGGGTTTGCAATAATCTGTTAAAAGATTCCTTTGCATAATTGGTAATTTTCATATCATCTCCTTTTGAACTGTTGAAACTCGATTTTTTCTCCGTCAGTGATGAGGGCTAGAAAATTAAGCTCAGCTACTCTTAATATTACGTCGAACATTTGACAATTAAACAAAACTTTTTCTTTGGGTTATGCGTCAGTGAGCAAATGGAAAATTGTACCGTAGTGTGAAAGGTAGAACAAATGTCTTATTTTCGCCTCAGAAATACGATAGAGGTCGTGGTGGAACTATACAGCGTCCTTTCGGGGCGATGGGCACTGTTTAACGAGAAATTTCTTAACTGGCTAACGATAGCCCTAATCCCTAATCTAATCCATAACCCTGACAAAGAATACAATCGATACAGTACAATTGCAACTACCAATCAAGAAACACCTTGTTAAACAGTGCGCATCTACCCGCTTTTTCTGAACAATTTATTCTACATAGGCCTACCCTAGTGTATTTTAGCACTGTAATCAATGGGAAAACAGTTTGGGACAATTTACCACAATCTTCGCGAATCTCCAAGACTAACATGACCCCCTCCTAATGTAGTGCAGAAAGAGTGACTGTGTGAGAGGAACAGGATGACTCACGTCAACACTGGAATCGGAGCGAGGTTTGCCGACGAGATTTTTTGAAGATGGTAGTTGTAATTGCAAGGATTCAGCGTGGCGTATCCTTGGCAAATGCCTATCTTTATTAATGCATGAAGTTCTTCCATGCATAGTAAACGGGATTATGCGTATTTTCATGTCGAACTGCAGCTATTGTTACAACCGATAATGTAAAAATTAACCGATAATGTAAAAAAAAAAATACCGATAATCCCTTATAAAGAATCCCACATAATTCCTACAGGAATCAGCATGTGGGATTTATGTGGGTTTTGGGGCATGTGGGAAAAATTCCCACCTAATTCCCACATAAATCCCACATGCTGGTCATCCCTTCCCATACTGGGTTCTACCATATTCTTGAAGGGGGATTTTTCAATGTACTCAGGTCTTCGTCATTATTTTCCATTCATCATCCTCTGCAGGCACACTACTATATACATGTGCAGTATACAGTCACAGTGTAATGTTCCTATGAATTAAAGTGTGTCCAAAAGAGTATTATGGCTGATTTTAAATGTAACGTTCACCTTAAAGTTCTTGCCAAACTGTATACACGATTGTTTCTTCATCAAAATATTTTGTGAAGGCATGTGCAAAATAAAAGTCCACTAGATGCAACTGGTTTGAGAATCAATGTTTGAAATTCATCCAAGTTTGTTTGCAACACAATTACTGATTCCTTTTAAAGTACATCACATTGCCTGCATGTGTTCTGATGCATGCAGTCTCTTCTTCAGAATAATTTGTGACAAAGGCATGTGCAAAATCCTGATGAATGTCCATAAGAAAAGTCCACTAGATGCAACTTGTTTAAGAGTTAAATGATGTTTGAAATTTGTCCAAGTTTGTATGCAACACAATAACTGATTCCTTTAACAGCACATCCCATTGCCTGCATGTGTTTTGAATATGAGAGTCCAGTTGCTGAGGCTACACCTTATAAAAATATCTCAGTCCATGCAACAAAACAGCACTCAGACTAAGTCACTTACTTAACAGTATTCAGCACATATATAGTCCACAGTCTCCACTTACAGTAAATTTACAACTGCACAGTTTGCATCCACTCTCACTGCTTGCTTACTATTAACTGCTGACTGCTGTATACAACACAATGTTAAACTGGTACACTACTTGCTTTCCTATACAGCCACACTGTGCATGTACCATACAAAGACTCCTTTCAAAAGGGCTTTGTTGTGACAGAGCCTTTGAATAAGCCAATCACAATAGACTTCCTTCAAAGCTGTTCACTGCACAATCCAGACAGCCATTTTGTGCCTTCCCATATGGGGAATTTAACTTCCCATACCAAAAGATGACTTCCCACATGAAGAGTTGACTTCTTATATGGGAAACTGAACTCCCCATGTGGGAATTTAACTTCCCATATGGGGATTTCAACTTGCCATATGGGAATTTCAATTCTCATGTGGGAATTCAACTTTTTGATGTGGGAAACTCGCACAGGCTGAATATTATCCCACATAATTCCTGAAGGAAGTTGTAACTTCCTATAGGAAATTGCAAATTCCTATAGGAAGTTTTCATCTTCCTACAGGAATTATGTGGGAATTATGTGGGGTTTTTTTTATAAGGGATAAACTAGCTTAGCTGCTGACATCATACTCCTTTCAGATTTTGGGTGCGATCAATAGAAAAGTTAGACAATTTAACACTTTCGGTTAGGTCACGTGGTCAAATGTACCTGTACGTCTTCCACGCATGTCTACAGGTCTATTTGCCCACCCAGCGAAAGATCACCGCCTGCTTTGCATTGTCTTTAGTAAAGGTCCTTCGAATTCAAAACTGTTCACAAAGACCGAAGATACAGTTCACACATTTCTTTATCGGCCTATTAAGATAAACATCTATCTTAGGGTTCATATTATGCATCCAACTAACGAAATGTGTCTTAATGAATAAACCTCAAATTAATGTAAAAATGAGAATACACCGTCAGCCGGCTAGCATGATGGGGGGGGGGGTTAGTCTGGTCACCCTACTTACCAGTATCGGCCCCTGCATTGTTACTAGTTCTTTTGCTAACTTGAAAACGAAATGATTTTTAAGTTCTTTCTTCGCAATCTCCACGGGTTGGTGCAGGGGTGCAAACCAACGTAACTCCCACATTAAGCATGTTCTTCCCAAAGCAGAAAGTGCTTAAAGTAAGGTGTACGTTGACGTAATGTGACTCTACTGATTTAAGTTACGTTTTCCGACTTTCACAGATGTGAACCTGGAGTTGCTGCATAAAACTGACTACTTACAGGATGCTGAAATATTTATTGTATACATGGTATTGGATGACCATACACTTAATGAAGAATTGTCCTGTGAAATGAAAGAAACGGTGGCAATAAACTCAAGTCACGTGTTAATCACAGCGCCATTTGTTTCTGGTGAACGTCATGGTATGCTCATACTCGACCATTTCACTGATTCCAAGAAACAGACGTTCTTTCCACACAGTACAAACTACGCAAGTGTAAGCAAAATCGACGCCATCGAAGAGAGAGATAATGGAACAATTACATTACGGAAAGGAAATGATGTCATGGTCATGAATATTCAAAGCAACGTCTCTTGTCAACGTACCGAAGCGAAGGAAATGAAAGAAGACATGGATGAAGTCATTGGCAAACTGGTCACTTCCACTGATTATCCCCGGCCGTTTGATTGGGGTTGCGATACACTGGGAGAGGGCGTTAGTTTCTGTAGGGCAATAAAGAAAAACCAATGTGGTTTGGCTAGAGCTGGTTCTAACGTTTGCACTGAGATGACTACAAGTAAGTCTAAGCGTTGCCCAACTTCCATGGAAATATTATCGAAGTCTGGTATCTTTCAAGATGCCTTACCCTACCTTTCTTCTCCATCATCTAGTTTCGAAGGTGTTTGGGTTGATAGAGAACACGAAGCTGATATAGTTTTTCCGTGTTTTACATCTAATACAACATACATGTAGGAAAACACTGGAAGCACTGCAATGTTGGTACGTGCCTTGGTGACATATGGTGGCGGGATGACATCACGTTAACATGTGAAGGTAGGATAGGCTTAACGCATAACAGTTTGTTAAGCCTATCATGTATTAAATTTGGAGACCTGTCTCCTGTTTAATGTTTGCAGCAAGTTTTCTCATAACATTTGAATACATTCAAGACTGATAATGTAACAAAGAAGATAAAACAGCAAATGTTCGTCATTTGTAAGTTATTATTGTGGTAATTATTTGTCTCCCTCCAACGTTAAAAATGCAATTTTGAGGCAATCTAACGACAGACACATTAATTTCCAGGTAGATGTAAAAGTGCATAGAATCCCACTCTACTCCCACTCCGGGTTCTCGTCCTTTCACTGACGAAAGAAAGAGACGGGGCAGGGGCGCAGTGCCCAATGAGGCCCGCTCCCCCCCCCCCCCCCCAAAGAAAAAGAAGGGTGTCCTTAAATTTTGCCTGAAGATGCAGTTTTAAAATCCTTAACATAATTAGGTACAATGCGTATTCAATTGTTCTTGAAAAATAAAGTCCAAATGGAAGTATGTTAACTCTGCTAGCATGGTTAGTCAGCTCGATTTGTTGGGGAAGGCTGTTCTCATGGCTGTCAAATATCTGACACATTCAGCTTGAGAGACACCCATTTCGGTGTAATTTCAAGCTCTTCGATAATTGCCTCCATGTAATAAAAATATCCACTTACAATGCAAACGATTTGTCGTGCAGATGGGGATTTCTTGTTCATTGGTCGCGCTCCGCGTTAGTATCTCCCAGCGAATCTCATTCTTGAAAGAGAGGCCCGTTCTTGGTAGTAAATCATGACACGACCTCACATACAAGCTTATTTCCCAGTGATCAGATGATTAGCTTACCTTATCATTTCATCGAATGTTAGCGGTGTAATTTTCTGATAGACCCAATTTTCTCATCATTTTGAAATTTCCCATTTTTTATTAAAATGAAAATTTTATTGCACACGAAAGCTCATAAATAGCAAACACTTAAATTACAAGCCTGGAAATGCCAATTTGCGAAATGTTCTGTACGCTCCTCTCTGATAGTATTCCGAGCATTCACCAGTTCCTACGCCCTAAAAATATTTTTGGACGACGCCCTTGGGACGGAGATACACAATAGCCGTGTTCCCATTTGATCCAGGGAGGTGGATCTTGATCTACCGAAGTGGATCAACATCAGTTACCTTGATCGAGATCCGCGTTCCCATTTGAGTGAGCGCGGTAGATCAAACGTGTTTTATGAACACATTGCGCAAGCGCGAAAAGGTCACCAATGTTTACAAGTCGGCATGCCATGCATTTCGTATCGATGTATCACAAAAACATACATGAGTGTAACCGGAGATCCAGGGTCACTTGATCTACCGATGTGTTCCCATTACAAACTTTGATCCAGCGCGGTGGATCTTGATCTACCCCGAACGGTCGATCAAAATCGGTGGATCTTGATCTTGAGTGAGTGTTGTTGATCTGCGTTCCCATTAGTGTTTGATCCACCTCGGTAGATCAAGATCCACCTCCCTGGATCAAATGGGAACACGGCTAAGGAGAGGGTGTTAAAGAGTCAACTTTTACGTCATAAAAACGAGGAAGAAGAATCAACAGATCAAATTAGAACCAGACTGGACAAAACCATAGTTGTAAATGTTTGCCATAAATGTTTGCCATTTTGCGAAATGTTCTGTAGCCTACGCAGCTCCTCTTGATTTCCATCCCCCCTTAAATTAATCCAATATCCATGTAAATGATGTCAAGTTTAGACCCCTCGAATATTATACATGAAAAAAAGAAAACTAAGCAAGAGATTAGAATAATTTTCCCTCTATAGAGTGTTTTCACTTACGTTACAAGCCTCTCCTTTTTGAAAGGTAAAAAGTGTTGAGTACCCTAGCAAGTGTATAGCTAGTAGCTGAGAAGCAGCTTACCACCCAAGTGTGATTGTTGCATTGAAACACTGTTGATTTTTTCCCGGCAGTGGGCGTGGCTCACCAATTGTGACGTAATGTGAAAGCACCCTACAAGACTAGCTTTATGTTAAGCTTATGGTCTTTATGTGACTGTAAGAATGTTTTTTACGTGATTAACTTCTCATGCGGATATTTTTCACATACCCATTCTTTGGTTTGTGCATTACACGTTCTTACATATTTCTTGTTTCCCACCTGAATACTCAAATGTAATCTTTAAAAGTGACAGACTTCTTGCATTTGTGATAGCTTGCCTGACGAGCTTAGCTATATAAATTGAAATGCATGGAATTACCTCCTTACTTTGGATTAACTGATAGTTCCTATAGTTTACTGAAATGCATCCTGATTTTTTTTTTATGAAGAATTGTTAGGGTGCAGTATCCTTACTGCATTCTTATTTGTTGAGGAACTTTTCTTACAGTTAAACCTGGAGATCAGGAGAGAAAATATGTTCCACAATTATTATCTCTTAAGCAACACCGAATTCTTTAAAAAACATTGCCTGAAAAACAAAAGAAACATCGAAATAGCCACGGCAAAACTTTTAGGAACTAGTAAAAAATACGTTCGGGCAGCAAATAAAAAAACAACCGTCAATGGTCGTTGCATTAAAAAAAATTGGAAGATAAAGATTGTTAATGTCCAAACGTCTGAACGACTTTGGCAATAAAGTGAGCAAGTTTGGGTATTCTTAAAAAGTTTGCAATACGTGTGACTGACTAAAGTTTTAAATCACAATGTCATAATGATGACATAATGAAAAACTTGTTAAAATCAAAAGGGTCTCTAAATGACCAATATGAAGAAATCCATTTTTATAAATGATGATTAAGGTTTTCATTTTCTTACCTTAGCATATAAAGAGTGCAGCCAATATGGGTAAAGAGAGGTAAAGAAGCACTACGCCAGTCCACGGAGTGGAAATTTATTTTCGGGAACTGCCACCGTGGTAATCGTTTGACGGGAAAACACGGTAGCCAGGGCATTGACCTTGCCAAGGGATTTTTGAAGGTTGCAATATTTCTTATGTCCCAAACTTGAACAAGTAATAACAAAAAATACCAATGCCTTGGGAAAAACATGCCGACACGATTGTCCCTACTCCATTTCAATCTTCCTTGGCCCATATGCCCTCGTCGAAGTTGATAGAGCTCGGAGTGAACGATGTCTGTTTAGTAGCCGGGTAAAGAATTTGGATGTCGTGTTGGCACAGGCAATATAAGTCAAAATTCACAACACTGAAGCTTTTAGTATGCAACAAGAGTATACGATTTACACGTGTACTTGTTTGCATGCTGCATTAGGGACGTTTAACCAGAAGGAGACCGAGGGAGTGACCCTTTCAAATGTGGGGTTTTCCTGTTTGATGTTTTTAGCATGCTCTTTATTAAAACAGGAAAAAAATCTGCTGATGATATGATCTATGATAATGATGAAACTGGTTAACATTGCATCACATTAAATCTAAAGGGCTTCAATTGTTCAAAAATTTCTCAAAGGGGGGCGGGGGACCACTCGCAATAGACCCCCCACTGATGCAGGAAGTTTAAAAGAAGAGGGGTCTTGTTTGCTCGTTGTCCTGGGGTACGGATCTAACTGGATGGGTATTCTCCCTTTAGGAAGAGGGCTGAGGAATGCAAAATGGTGATCAGTATGTAACATTTTAAAGCCTTTTCACACGATCGTGACGACAAATTTGAGGGAAGCGGTTGCTGTCAGACTGTTTTCCGATTTCCTGTGACGAGCTGAATTTCTCTCGAGCACTTTAAGAGGTGGAGTACATGGACATGGACCCTAGTTCCCATAAACACGCAACCGAAACTGGTACAACAGACTAGCACAATATACCAACATTTACTACTAATGCTTTGCAGATGTAGACAACTGTTAGCTGGGCGAGCGTAGTTCTGTAACGCATCCAGACTCAATGTTATCGTGTACGAGGCTCGATATTTGGTATTTGTGTTCTGAGTAAAGGAATAATAAGCCCCCAAAAGCCCCCTTGAATTTTCTCTTAGATTATCGCAATCCTAATGCGCACTTGTTTTATTGTTTATGAGGCAATGAAGCGGGACCGAGGTTGAGAAAGCCCCTTCCCGCCCCCCTCCCGATATGCGCCTGATATGGCCTACAGAACTGACTGACGACGAATTGAGAATCGTGATAACGACCTTTACAAATGCGTCATCAAATATTCTTAAACAGCGCCACTAATTTAGAACAATTTTAGACGTGAGTTATGACAACGACGTAAGATTAGATAAAGTAAGGCTTGGCAACAATGAAATCAGACAACAACGTGAGTTTGGAAAACAACAAACAATTAGACAACGTATATTTACACAGAAAAATTAGTTTGAGCAACAAAACGTTATGCAGTACGTCTGTAACTGTTCTTCAAGTTAATGTTGTCGTCGAAACTCTTTTTTATCTAACTTCTGGTTGTTGTCAAAATTAAAGTCGTTATCTGACCTCACGTTGTATAAATTCATGTTGTTGTCCAAACGATGTCATTTTGTTGTCTAAACTCACCTTGTCTAAATTAAGTTGTTGTCCAAAATCAGTCATTTGTTGTCTGATTTTATTTTGTTGTCCAAACTTAAGTTTTGTCCAAACTCATTGTGTTGTCCAAACTCATTGTGTTGTCCAAACTCATGTTGTTGTCGAAATTCATGATGTTTTCTTCAAGTTGTTTTCAAACTTATGCGGTTGCCTGACTTCATTTGGTTGCCAAACTTTCTTTGTCTAAACTCTCCGAGTCTACACTTGTTGTTTTATAATAGCGGCGCTGTTTGAAAACCGAATAATACGTTATGTGCTGGCCACGGTTTTCCTATACATGGACAGAGGCATGTTATATTGTCGCTAGTACAGTGCATGTGAGTATAGGCGTAGTAAGATGGCTGCCTGCTATGGTTTTTCGTGTGTGTGTTTGTGTGAATTTTGGACTTAATCAAGTAAATCAACAAATTTTGGAAGAGAGTCAAAATATTTTCGAAATAATGCAAGGTAAGGTCAAAGCCACTACACGTGTTACAAGAATAAGATATTGTTTCCCATTCAAGTAAATCAAGTTTTTTTTTAAATATTACAGAGTCGTCAAATCATACAAATTATATTTTCATGGCGGCCATCCTGGTGCGCCTTTTTTATCCCAGTCGGTGGCGACAACCTACGGATAGGACTTACGCGTTACATGTTCTGTCCATGTATATAGAAAGTCCGTGGCTCCGGCAAAGTGCAATAGCTGTGTGGCACATTTGATATTCATTTGTACTCAGATAGACGTGGTTTAACCAGCTTACAATAGGAAAGCTTTTCCCAGGGAACTGGCGAATACGGTCATGGTTAATCAAATTATGAAAGATTTCATCCATGAAAAACAAAATATCCGTATGTAATTTCCTTTTGTGAAACAGGTAGATAGTTAGTTAGTTTGATAGAGTTTTACGGCCCAGTTTCCAACCTATTGGTTCAAGTCGAGCCGGCCACGGCCTTTTTTCCAGTCGTGGCTCACTGGCTTGTTTTCCCTACTCCATTGCTTATGCGGAGCATCACGTACAACGGCAGTAGTTTCCATTTTTAGAGTCTTTGGTATGACTCGACCTGGGAATAGAACCCGGGCCTTCAGCGTGAGAGGCGGATGCTCTTAGCGTTAGACTAAACACGCCGTGAAACAGGTAGAATCACGCTAAGAAAATATTTCGTTCGTATGGATTTCAGTTATCCGAAAAAATGAAAACGTTATTTTAAAAATCAAGACAGTTTGGGTTTATGTTTGCTGTCTATAGTGAAATAATTCGTGTAGCTATTATCAGCAAGAAAGATCACTTGTATTGCTTGACAACTTGTTTTACTTATCACCCATTTTATGCTTGAGTCACTTTCTTCCGAATAAGCGTTTTATTAAATCCATGAACTATGTATGTTTTCCCTACATTTTGCATTAATATGTAAAGTTTACTTACAGTGTGGATGTATTGATCATCCCATCAGTTCATGAACTGCATCTGAATTTTCAATAACGAATCGTTAGCGTGCAGCAGCGATACGAATTTTATATTAAAATAAGTAGCATTTTACTGTTCGTAAATGTTACTGCATGATTAATTTTGGTAGTGTAATTTGTTCCGCCTACCGCTGAAGTATAGAGTAGTAGGACGGAAAACTGTTTCCCCTAATCAGCAAAAATGAGACTTCAGTATGTACTTTACTTAACACTTGAATGGAACTTAACCCAACCGAATATTAATACTGTTTAGTACGAAAATTAGCTATCAAAACAGATTCGTCCAGCTGGCATTTAAAGGCACCTGTGCATTAAGTTGCATTGAGTTGTTTAAAGGTTTGAAGTTTTGGAATTGATTTACATTTGTCAGTTTGTCAAAACCGATTAGGTCTACCAACTAGAAAGATGTCTTCCGATTTGATCAGGCTGTGGTTGTTTGCCTCAATTTTGGCATGTTTGAAAGTGAGCGTACTCGAAGGAAAGACCCTGTACGATATGCGGAACTTTCATTTTCGGGCTACAGGTGCACGATTTGCTGTTTCGAAGGAAGAAATTGAAAGGAAGCTATCCGATCTCAAAATGCAAGATGGTGTCTGTGGTAACGGTAAGAAAACACCTTCAGAAATAATGTATTTTAAAGAGCAAAAGAACATTTTAATTTGTTGGCAAATTTGTTGTGTTATTCTGCATGGCTCCTACTCTGATTCAGTAAAGCAGAATTGAACAAGTTGTCCCCCCAAACCAGGCGCTTACCCGAGGCGACGGATGCGCAGCCCGTAAGTTAAGAGAAGAAACAGAAAATTGTTGTAATTTACGACACTCTCTGTGCTTTTCGGTAACATTGTGTCTGAGATTAGACCTGCCAACTGCATACCCAGGCGACCACTTTTTCACCTTCATACCAGATCATGGGTCGCGATCCCTGGAGGTTTGGGAAATCCCGGTTTATTTACAAAATTGCCAATTGACTTTTCACACATGTTTTAAAATGAGGTAAAGCCCCCCTCCCTTTTAAAATGTTTAATTTTCATTACATACCAATCAAATGAGTGAGCGTAACCTGGTAACAGATAACATTTAGTTTTTGAAGAATTCCATTGTGCATTTGCAAACATCGAATTCCTTGTTCCTTTTCAGCTTTTAGAAGCAATTTAAAATATATTGTGCAGTTGTCAATGAGTTGAAATGTAAATCACTTTAAATTTACAGACAAAGTCTTGTAAATGTTTAAGGTCAAATATCACAAAAAAATCGTGGCTCGCGTGACGTGTTCAACTAAACGCTATGGATTGAGCACAAAAACTAATATGAACTTTCAATTTAACATTAAACATGCTTTAAGCTTGCCTCATGGGGTAAATTAAGAACAAATCCACATTAGTACCTCAACTAACAAATGAAAATTATTTTTTATGGTAATCAAATGCAAGAACCGTTATATTTTACGATCACTGTACAAAATATGCAACCTTCATCAAGTACGGACAAGTCAACAAACCAGAGGGAACCCCATCCACCGCGCGCACCGTGAAATCTGGAAATAAAAAGCTAACCGATAATGTGAAAACGATCGATTGTGTAACATACTGAGTTGTGTAAAAGATTTTTAACGACAGCTCCATATGGTATGTAAGTGTGTGTATGCCCCTGTGGGCTGGGGGTTGTAGACTATGCCCATGGTATTCCACCCTGTCGCAAGAGGCCAAATTTGAACCTGAACTATACTTGAAACTAACTTTAAACTTTGAACTTTCCTACGATAATTGAAAAAGAACTGAACACAAAATATAATTCCCTCTTTTTCTTATGCTCCATTTCATTTGTTTTTCGGTTCGGTGCGTTTACATCAAATTTACACACAACTGAGAGAATTAGAATGAAAAACAACTTGTTCATGAAAGTGGTGAAATGCTCTTTTAAATCCGTCTTACAAAATAAGAATCAAAAGGTCAAATACAATGCTATAAAAACAAAAAGGCGCTTTTAAATCTTCATACTCGAAATTTTAAATTAACTTTATGTGCCGTGAAAATGAAAATTTTGACGCATGTAAAGCAACCTAGAATTTTTACCTAAAACTTGATCGATTATAATTTCTGACAATAAATAACATTTTGCATGGCTAAATGAGAAAATGGTATGGATGACAAAGGCTATTTGCTTCCCCAAAACATATGACCATTCAAAGCAATTCCACTTTGACAAAAACTATATTAAATTGAATCATATTTTTCCGTTACATAAGAGAAGCCTGTTTGCACATGTGGTGATCTGATCGGTTTGTTGATCTACTGAGTGGTTGATCGTTCGGTCGGTGCATCTGTGAGTTGAGTGGGTGGTTGGGCGGGTTGGTCGGTCGGTCGATCAATAGATGTGGTTTTAACCACCTGCCATCACGAATGTGTTATGTAGTGTCGGCTATAGATTAGTATATAAGTAGGAATTACCTTCTTTTAAAGCTTAGGTTCTCAACCTTTTTTCATCCCGAAACCCCTGAGGTTGTCCCATATTTTGGGTGACCCCCGTCGGGGCAAAGAAAATCTCTTGACTCAGTTACGACTTATGCATTATTGTATATGGATGATCCAAGTTATTTAGTTTCATAGCTAGACCCTTTTTCCAGAAGAAGGGCTGAAGAGGGGGGGCAAATTTTTCGATTTTATTTTGAAAAGTGTGAACATTAGAAACTTAATTTGAGGAGCGTGCCAAAATTCTGTTTTTTTTTTTTTTAAACAAATATTTGTTAATATGGAGCTTGTATTGCAAAATATTTTAGATTCTGAGTTTTCTCTAAGGAAATTTGAAATTACTGAATAACCTGCCTTTCCTATTAGCGAATACCTGACATTGAATGGCGACTGAAGATAGTTTTTGTTATATAATGTTATCTAAGGCCTCCGGATTGAGGGTTCTCGGCGACATTTAACAAATTCTATTTTTACACAAAACATTTCCAAATTAAGAGACTATTTGAAAAAAAAAACTGGAAAAGCTTAACAGATTGATTTATGAGATAGCACAATTACAGCCCAATGGATCGCAGTTTGGGGGGAGAGAAACGCGCGGAAAAATTTCCTTCTTAAAACAAAAAATTACAAACATGGAACTTTAATTGGAAATAATTCGGAATTTTATGGAGGAAAAATCGGAAAACCGCACTGAAGTTAACTTGCGTCTAAAATGGCAAATTTCCGAATTTTTCCCTTTTCAGAGCGAGGGGCGGGGGCAATCGCCCCCTGTGCCCATGTACCTAAGGTACTGATCTTACTCGAGTTGCGAGAATATTAATTTGAAATTGAATCAAAAAGATAAATTGTTGCAAAATTGTATTACCATTGTGTGTCTATTGGTGAAAATATCATCTCTTCATCAAGGTATGAGCCACACATACAGGTACAAGATTTGGTATCATTAAGTTTTTTATTTGGTGCCAAAATGGATTTTTGTGTGCCCTTGTTTTAACATAGAATTTAAAAAAAAAGCACCAAATGAAACAAAAAATTTAATGAGAAAATGTGTAGACATAATTTTTCTTTGCTTTTGTATTTTGTCGATGTTGAAACTGAAAAGTAAACCGGAAGATACATGTACTGTGAGTCTTATACTGCTATTATCAGGTCATTTTATAATATGATCTTTGTTCAACAAAGTCATGACTTGTTCATTGTCATAGAGTTGTAGGGTAGTGTAAGACTCTGTAGGTCGGATCACATTTAAAACAGAAACTACCGTACTATTTTAATGACGTTACTTGTACCAACATTTTCCGCGACTCATGCCCGACCCTGGAAAACCAGTAATTTGTTCACATCAGGTCAATAAACAACATTACTTTTCTGCTACCAAATTAATAGTGGCAATCAGAACCAATCAAAATCAACCTTTTATGAGGATACAACATTTTGCCTTTCGTGATATTGTGTTGAGAGTGGCGGCAAATTGAAATCTTAAACGGCAAACAACTTATTTGATGTAATCCGTTACGCTGTCAAGCTTGCGAACATATGTTCATATCATTTGAAGATACGTCACTCAAAATGTGTACATCGCCTTTCCATTACTGAACGTTGGAAGGAAATTGTTTGTGCGTTGTGGTTGGATGGCATCGTTGGAGCTTGCATGTGTGAACATTCAGTTGTATATAATGACCTGTGTTTTCCAAGGGCTATGAGGTCGGCAGATCATTTTCTAAAGTCCTCCCGACCCTCTGGCGAAGGGCCGTTCGGCGAAACCAAAACTTGATACTGCTTCACGAAGAAGCTATTACGTCCACTGAAGGACAACACTTAACGACCAACCTCGCGGCCTTCAGACCATTTTCATCGTTGGTCTGTCATGTATGTCGGCAGATCAGGGAAATGGTAACGTAGTGGGTAGTCAGATAAAAAGCGGGTACATGAATGTGGACAATGTAAGTATAAGACTCGATTTGACCCAATTCGTTCAACAGCGACCATGACGAAGTTCAAAATCGTATGTGATTGTTACATACAGCATAACCTGTTTACACTGTTTACGTACTTTGCGGTAAATACGGTAAATAAAGGACTTTACTTGCTGTATGATGACTACGAAAATTTCTTTACGAGCCAAGAGAAATCTCACTACAGTAGCTAAGGAGTACGTGTTGTATGATTTGATATTTTTATATTACGCCCACGATTTTTCGTTTGAAATTTTCAAACCACTGTAGCTTTTGCGGACCTCCAATTTTTCTACGAACCCCATATTTTTCCACGGACCCCACGGATCCCTTGGCTTTTCGCGGACCCCCAAACAAGCTTCACGGACCCCTGGGTGTTCGCGAACCACAGGTTGAGAATCACTGTCAATTTTAAAGGAAAAATTCAGTTACCCCAATTTGAATCATGTGACAATATTTTTCTCTCTGAACTGTGAAATGTATGATCAGTAACCTAACATGTGAATATTTACTAAATCTTTAAAGGTACTGTGGAGAGAAAGAGTCTTGAATAAATTTGTGAAAAAAAGGTTTCAAAATAAGGTAGGGGTGACTGCTATAAATTACCGTGACATTTTAGTTAATATCCGTTTCAAGTCCCCCCCTAGTCACTTCTACGACAGCCGGGGAATGCTGATCGTGTACATATTCTACAATACTCAGTCCATACGGGTGAACCGATTAACACATGCCCAGTGAATTACTGTACACGATATTGGTTTAGAAACTCCCTTGGCGGGTTTCACTCTTCGTAGTTCAACACCTTTACCGTAAACTTAACATTAACTCTGAATATAACTCCAAAAAGAATTGACTATTTTAACAAGCATGGTACCACACGGCGGTTAATCAATGGAAATTTTTACCTAAAATGCAATTACTTAAGGAGATATTGAATCCATATTTTATTCAATGTTTTTGTTAACCCTCTCCCCATAATCCTTCAAGTAAGATTGTATTTCGTATACAAACATTTAGGAAACGAAGTTCTAACGCAACTTTCTTATGTCTGTGGTTCAAGAAGTGTACTTTGAGTCGACGGTCACCAAAACGTTGCTGATGTCCACAAGAGTGATTTCGAAATGTTTCGAAATGTTCTCAATGAAATGACATTGCCAAAATAAAATTCTTCAAACTATGGACGAATGTTATTATCATTGAATCAGAGAACTGCTTTGAATGATTTTTATGACAATATTGAGTCCTGTTTGAAGTCTCACTAACGCAACGTAGGATAAAGGCTAGGCCGAGAAAATTCCTTTTAAAAAATGGGGCTAATTTTTTTTTTTTGACAGATTTTGAACTATTGTGATTTTCGTCTTGAGCTTTTTAGTAGAATTTGTTTATTAAAAAGGCCTGAAAACCTAAGTGATACTTTTAATAAGCAGTGGCCGAATGGAGGTTTAGTAAATGACCGTAAGTATCGCGCACCCCAGAAACAGAATACCATACAAATTTCACTATATCGTAGTAGCAACACGTAGGGCTAGCCATTTGATGGTTAAATATTAAAAGCATGGCATTTTTCATCAAAATAAATCCATTTTGAATTCAATTTCGCTTTAAGGTCGTTCAGGATTTTGAAATACATTACCTCATTTTCAACTGCGATATTTTTTGGAAAACTGAGCTGTGTCACAAATCTGTTGTTTTCTTGGTCACACGATGTTACCACCAGTTGAAACTTTGACGGTCTATTTATTAACATGTTGTGCACGTTAACGTGTATCACTTTTGCGAAGTTGAGTGATGTAGTCTTTTTCCCCTATGATGGCAAGGGGTCAAAAACACATGTCTTAAAATTTGAGGTAATGTTACCTGGTGCAATCGACGTGCTCTACATTCCAATCATTTATCCCTTAGGACATCTATAATAATACTGATGTTGATAAATTATTTCTTGGACATTAAAGATGTTTAAAACTGTTTTCACTGTTACTTGGTGCTATTTTTAAGCGAACACAAATTTCACCAGGCCTTTAGTTTAAAATGAATGGAAAACAGTCACCAACTTTGTCAACAAAAACACAGTTTTCATCAGTTTTAACTCATTTAAAGACTGAGAAACTGCCAAAACCCTTTTTTGGCGACGTCTGACAAATGTAGTATTTGATTTTACTCCCACAAAGGACGCCATCACTAAAATTTAGGGTGCGCGAAACTTAGGGACATAAAACAACATGAAGTTGTGAGAAAGGGCCCCAACTTCAATCAAACATTACTTCCTTTAATTTCTATCTCCATGTTTCATATCAAAGTAAAGCGAACGAATGATAGTTCGGCCTGGTTATAAATTTTTTTACTCAAAGGGTGAGTTGACTATGATGTTTACAAAATAGTGCTGGAATGCGCAAAACTTTCATATAATCATGCTACTGATTGACTCAAGAAACATTCACTATATTTCAAATAGAGGGTAGTTCGCCGTTGAACTGAGAGTTTGTTAAGAGCGAATTCGTTGAAAGGTGACTTTGTCAGGGGCTAGTTTGCCAGGGAGAGTACTTGTTAGTGGTTACTTTTATAGGGCTCTACTTTATTGGTCGAAGGGTGAGTTTGTGGGGAGACGACTCTGCTAGAGGATGATTAGCCTACCCCAATCTACATACATGTACACACATACCATGTGCGGAGGACCATAAAATTGCCGTATAAAAGGGTTTTCGATAATCTGTTTAAAGATTCCTTTGCTCTATTGAAAATTTTCATCTTATCTCCTTTTGAACTGTTGAAGCTCGATTTTTTCTCCGTAGACGATGAGGGATAGAAAATTAAACTCAGCTACTCTTAATATTACGTCGAACATTTGACAATTAAACAAAACTTTTTCTTTGGGTCATGCGTCGGTGAGAAAATGGAAAATTGTACAGTAGTGTGAAAGTTAGAACAAATGTCATATTTTCGCCTCTGAAATACGATAAAGGTCATGGTGGAACTATACAGCGTCCTTTAGGGGCGATGAGCACTGTTTAACGAGAAATTTCTTAACTGGCTAAAGATAGCCCTAATCCCAAACCTTTTCCATAACCCTTACAAAGAATACGATCGATACAATACAATTGCAACAACCAATCAAGAAACACCTTGTTAAACAGTGCGCATCTAACCCCTTATTCTGAACAATTTTCTTCTACATGGGCCTACCCTAGTGTATTTTCGGGGTGTGATCAATGGAAAAACGTTTTGGGACGATTTATCATAATCTTTGCAACTCTTCAAGACTAACAATACCCCCTGTACCCCCTCCTAATGTAGCGCAAAAAGAGTCACTGTGTGAGATCAGGGAGGTGTTAGGAGATGAACAGGCCGGGATGACTCACGTCAACACTGGTATGGGAGCGAGGTTTGCCGACGAGATTTGTTTAAAATTGTAGTTTTCATTGCAAGGATTCGGCGTCTTGGCAAATGCCTATCTTTGCTAACGGCTAATGTATGGAGTACTTCCATGCATTGTTTATGGAATTATGCGTGTTTTTATGTAAAAAATACCGATAATAAACCAGCTTAACTGCTGACATCGTACTCCTTTCAGATTTTGGGTGCAATCAATAGTAGTTGGAAAATTTAACACTTTCGGTCAGGTGACGAGGTCAAATGTACATGTACGTCTTCTACGCACGCCAACAGGTCTATCTGCCCACCAGATGTTTTGCATTGTTTTTAGTAAAGGTCATTCGAATTCAAAACCGTTCACGAAGACCGAAGATACAGTTCACACATTTCTTTATCGGCCTTTTAAGATGAACATGTACCTTAGGGTTCATATTATGCATCCAATTAACGAAATGTGCTTTTATGAATAAATCTCAAATTAATGTAAAAATGAGAGAACACATTCAGCCGGCTAGTGTGATGGGGGGGGGGGTTAGTCTGGTCACCCTACTTACCAGTATCGGTCACTGCATTGTTACTACTTCTTTTGCTAACTTGAAAATGAAATGATTTTTAAGGTCCCTTCGCAATCTCCACGGGGTGGTGCAGGGTTGAAAACCAAATGTAACTCCCACATTAAGTATGTTCTTGCCAAAGCAGAAAGTGCATAAAGTAAGGTGTAAGTTGACGTAATGTGACTCTACTGATTTTCTGACTTCCACAGATGTGAACCTGGAGTTGCTGCATAAAACCGACTATTTACAAGATGCTGAAATATTTATTGTATACATAATATTGGATGACCATACACTTAATGAAGAATTGTCCTGTGAAATGAAAGAAACGGTGGCAATAAACTCAAGTCACGTGTTCATAACAGCGCCATTTGTTTCTGGTGAACGTCATGGTATGCTCATACTCGACCATTTCACGGATTCCAAGAAACAGACGTTCTTTCCATACAGTACGAACTACGCAAGTGTTACCAAAATCGACGCCATCGAACAGAGAGATAATGGAACAATTACATTTCGGAAAGGAAATGATGTCATGGTCATGAATATTCAAAGCAACGTCACTTGTCAACGTACCGAAGCGAAGGAAATAAAAGAAGACATGGATGAAGTCATTGGCAAACTGGTCGCTTCTACTGATTATCCCCGGCCGTTTGATTGGGGTTGCGATATACTGGGAGAGGGCGTAAGTTTCTGTAGCGCAATAAAGAAAAACCAATGTGGTTTGGCTAGAGCTGGTTCTAACGTATGCATTGAGATGACTACAAGTAAGTCTAAGCTTTGTCCAACATCCATGGAAATATTATCGAAGTCTGGTATTTTTCAAGATGCTATACCCTACCTTTCTTCTCCATCATCTAGTTTCGAAGGTGTTTGGGTTGATAGAGAACACGAAGCTGATATAGTTTTTCCGTGTTTTACATTCAATACAAGATACATGTAGGAAAGCACTGCTAGCATTACAATGTTGGTACGTGCCTTGGTGAAATATGGTGGCGGGATGACATCACGTTGACATGTGAAGGAAGGATAGGGTTAACAGTTTGTTAAGCCTATCATGTATTAAGTTTGGAGACCTCTCTCCTGTTAAATGCCTGCAGCAAGTTTTCTCATAACATTTGAATACATTCAAGACTGATAATGTAACAAAGAAAAAAAATTACAGCAAATGTTGGTCATTTGTAAGTTGTTATTGTGGTTTTTATTTGTGTCCCTCCAACGTTAAAAACGCAATTTTGACACATCAACTTCCAGGTAGATGTAAAAGTGCATAGAATCCCATTCTACTCCCACTCCGGGTTCTCGTCCTTTTACCGACGAAAAGAAAGAGAGGGGTCAGGGGCGCAGTGTCCAATGAGGCCCGCCCTTCCCCCCCCCCCCCCCCACAGAAGGGTGTCCGAAAATTTTGCCTGAAGATGCAGTTTTAACATCCTTAACATAACTAGGTAAAAATGGAAATGGCATTTTGCGAAATGTTCTGTACGCTCCTCTCTGAAAGTATTCCGAGGATTTACCACTTCCTACGCCCCCAAGAAATATTTTTGGACGACGCCCTTGGGATGAAGAGACACAAGGAGAGGTGGTTAAATAGACAACTTTTACGACACAGAAATGAGGTAGAAGATTCAACAGATCGAAGGAGAACCAGACTGGACGGCAAAACCATTGTTTTAAATGTTTGCCATAAATGTTTGTCATTTTGCGAAATGCTCTGTACGCAGCCCCTCCTGATCCACATCCCCTCTTAAATTCATCCAATATCTACGTAAATGATGTCAAGTTTAGGCACCTCGAATATTATACATGAAAAAAAGAAAACTAAGCAAGAGATTAGAATAATTTTCCCTTTATAGCGTGTTTTCAATTGCTTTACAAGCCTCGCCTTTTTGTAAGGTTAAAAGTGGTGAGTACGCTAGCAAGTGTATAGCTTGTAGCTGAGAAGCAGCTCACCACTAAAGTGTGACTGTTGCATTGAAAAATTGTTGATTTTTCCCGGCAGTGGGCGTGGCTTACCAATTGTGACGTAATGTAAAAGCACCCCACAGGACAAGCTTTCTGTTAAGCTAATGGTCTTTATGTAGACTTGGCCAAGTCTCTCGTGAGTGTTCCCCGGGGAGCTGGCAACACTAACGCTATACACAAATCTAGTACTTAAGGCACAGTACAGCATACCGTATTTGCCTTTTTTCTTATACGCGCTCTATTGGTCTATAAAGTAAGGTATCGCTTGTCAACAAGAAACGATACAATTAATAGACCGATAGAGGGCGTATTAGACAAAAGGAAAATACGATATTCTGTACTATGCTGCAGGAGGGGGATTTTGAAGAGAAAGTTGTTAGCTATCCGCGGAACACTCACGAGAGACTTGGCCAAGTCTAGCCTTTATGTGACTACTCAAATGCAATCTTTTAAAGTGACAGACTTCTTGTATTCGTGATAGTTTGGCTGACAGGCTGACGAGCTTAGCTATATAAATTGAAATGCATGGGTAAACTGATAGTTCAAATAATTCAGTGAAATGCATCCTGATTTGATTTTATTTTATGAAGAATTGTCAGGGTGCAGCATTGTTACTGCATTCTTATTTGTTGAGGAACTTTTCATACAGTTGAGACCTGGAGATCAGGAGAGAAAATATGTTCCACAATTATAATCTCTTAAGCAGCACCGAATGCTTAAAAAAACAATGCCTGAAAACAAAAGAAAAATCGAAATAGCCACGGCAAAACTTTTAGGAACTAGTTAAAAATACGTTTGGGCAGCTTTAAAAAAAACATCCGTCAATGGTTGTTGCATAAAAAATTGGACGACAAGGATTTTTAATGTCCAAACGTCTGAACGACTTTGCTAAGTAAAGTGAGCAAGTTTGGGAATTCTTAGATAGTTTGCAATACGTGTGACTGACGAAAGTTTTAAATCACAATGATATAATGATGACATAATGAAAAACTTGTTAAAATCAAAATGGTCTATTAATGACCGATATGAAGAAAGTCATTTTTATAAATGATGATTAAGATTTTCATTTTCATTTTCTTACCTTGGCATTGAACGAGTCTGCAGTCAATATGGGTATAGAGAGGTAGAGGAGCACTGAATACGCAAGTCCGCGGAGTGGGAGATTAATTTTTAGGAACTGACACTGTGAGAAATCGTTTATCGGGGAAAACACTGTAGCCAGGGCTTTGACCTTGCCAAGGGGTTTCTGGGGGTTGCAATATTCCCTATGTCCCAATCTTGAACAAAAAATAACAAAAAAAGAAAAAAAAACACCAATGCCTTGGGGAAAATATGCCCACACGATTGTCCCTACTCCATTTCAATCTTAAAGGCCCATATGCCCTCGTCGAAGTTGATGGGGCTCGGATTGAACGATATCTGTTCAGTAGCCGGGTTGAAAATTTGGATGTCGTATTGCCATGGGCAGTATAAGTCAAAATTCACAACACTGAAGCCTTTAGTATGGAGCAAGAGTATACGATTTACACGTGTACTTGTGTGCGTGCTGCATTAGGGACGTTTAACCAGAAGGGGACTTTGAGAGTGACCCTTTCAAATGTGGGTTTCTCTGCTTGATGTTTTTAGCATGCTCTTTATTAAAGCAGGAAAAAATCTGCTGATAATATGGTCTGTGATAATGATGAAACTGGGGAACATTGCATCAGATTAAATCTAAAGGGCTTTAATTGTTCAAAAATTTCTCAAAGGGGAGTGGACCACTCCCAATAGACCCCCACTGATGCAGGAAGTTTTAAAAGAAGAGGGGGGTCTTGTTCGTTCGTTGTCCTATGGTACGGATTTAACTAGATTGGTATTCTCGCTTCAGTAAGAGAGCTGAGGAATGCAAATGTAACATTTTAAAGCCTCTTTCACACGATCGCGATGACAAATGGGAGGGAAGCGGTTGCTGTCAGACTGTTTCAAAGGAACTGGCGAATACGATTATGATTAATCAAATTATGAAAGATTTCATCCATGAAAAAATATCCGTACGTGTTCTCCTTTTTTGAAACAGGTAGATAAAAACTTATTTAGTTTGAGAGAGTTTTACGGCACAGTTTCCAACCTATTGGTTCAAGTCGAGCCGGCCAAGGCTCTTTTTTCAATCGTGGCTCACTGGCTTGTTTTCCCTGCTCCATTGCTTATGGGGATCATCATGCACAAGGCAGAAGGTTCCATTTTAAGGGTCTTTGGTAAGACTCGACCTGGGAATCAAACCTAGGCCATCTGGATGAGAGGCGGATGCTCTTAGCGTAAGACCAAACACGCGGTGAAACAGGTAGAATCACGCTAGGTACATGTTTCGTTCATATGGATTTCAGTAATCCGTAAAAATGGAAACGTTATTTTAAAAATCAAGACAGTTTGGGTTTATGTTTGCTGTCTTGTGAAATAATTCATGCAGCTAGTATAACAAAGAAAGATCACTTGTATTGCTTGAAAACTTGTATTACTTATCAACCATTTCATGCTTGAGTCACTTTCTTCCGAATAAGCGTTTTATTAAATCCATGATCTATGTACATATTTCCTAAATTTTGCTGTAATATGTAAAGTTTACTTTCAGTGTGGATGTGTTGATCATTCCGTTAGTTTATGAACTGCATTAGAATTTTCAATCACGAATTGTTAGCTTGCAGCAGCGATACAAATTATATATTACAATAAGTAGCATTTTACTATTCGTATATGTTACTGCATGATTAATTTTGGTAGTATAATTTGTTTCGCCTATCCGTGCATTAGGACAAAACTTGCTTTCCATAATAAAGAAGCAAAAAACGAGGCGTCAGTATGTACTTAACTTAACACTTGAATGGAACTAACCCAACCGAATATTAATACTGTTAAGTACGAAAATTAGCTTTCAAA
Organism: Holothuria scabra; assembly: GCA_037179385.1. Classification (NCBI taxonomy): domain Eukaryota; kingdom Metazoa; phylum Echinodermata; class Holothuroidea; order Aspidochirotida; family Holothuriidae; genus Holothuria; species Holothuria scabra. The sequence goes on along the minus strand of CM074194.1, from coordinate 21,511,694 downwards.
ACAGATTCGTCCAGCTGGCATTTACAGGCACCTGTGCATTAAGTTGCATTAAGTTGTTTCAAGGTTCCAAGTTTTGCACTTGATTTACATTTGTCAAAACCGATTAGGTCTACCAACTAGAAAGATGTCTCCACCTTGGATCAGACTGTGGCTTTTTGCTTTATGTTTGGCATGTTTGAAAGTGAGCATACTCGAAGGAAAGACCCTGTACAATGTAAGGAGCTTTCATTTTCGGGCCACAGGTGCAAGATTTGCTGTTTCGAAGGAAGAAATTGAAAGGAAGCTATCTGACCTCAAAATGCAAGATCGTGTGTGTGGTAATGGTAAGAAAACACCTTCAGAAATAATATATTATACAATATTTTAAAAAGCAAAAGAACATTTTAATTTGTTGGCAAATTTGGTGTATAATTCTGGCTCTTACTCCGACTCAGTAAAGCAGAATTGAACAAATGTCCCGAAAGACCAGGTGTTTATCCGATGTGACGGGTTCGCAGCCCGTAATTTAAGAGAAGAAAAAGAATATTGCTGTTATTTACGACACTGTCTGTGCTTTTCGGTAACATGTCTGAGATAAGACCTGCCAGCTGCATACACAGGGGACCAATTTCTCACCTTCATGCCAAAAAGTGGCCGGAGGAGATCCCTGTTTGTGGGGACATCACCGACATGCCCGGTTTATTTACCAAATCGCCAATTGATTTTGATTTTTTAAATCAGTAATGTTTTAAAATGAAGTATAGCCCCCTTCCTTTTTTAAATGTCTAATTTCACTACATACCAATCAAATGAGTGAGCGTAACCTGGTAACAGATGACAGTTAGTATTTGGAGAATTCCATTGTGCATTTGCAAACATCGAATTGCTTATCCCTTTTCAGCTTTTACTTTACTGTTTCACGTGGGGCTCGAAACTGCAAGTAGCTACCCGAAAATACGGCCACAGCAACGAGAGAGACAATAGTTTAAGGTCACGGGGTCAATAGTCTACGGAAGCTGATGTGAGGCGTGCTACGTCGACTTTTCCGTCCACTCCCGAGGCGCGCAAATGTGCCACGATTGGAGCACAATGGTAAAGGGTTAATCCAAAATATCTGCACCACGGGGCTCTGCACACACGCAGAGACAGTGGCATCAGCTTTGCAGTAAACACACTCCACAGGCTTATTTTAAGTACCTTGTCTCATGGGGTAAATTGAAAACAAATCCACATAAGAACTGTTCAATTAACAGCTGAAAATTCGTTATAATAGCAAGCTAGTGCAAGAAACGTTACCATCACTGTTCAAAATATGCACGTTTAATCAAATATAGCGCAATTCAACAAACCAGAGTAAACCCCCATCCCACAGAGTAAACCCCTATATCCATCGTGAATCGGAAAATGAAAAGCTACCCGATAATGTGAAAGCGATCGATAGTGTAACGTACTGAGTTATGCAAAAAAAAAATCCAACGGCAATTCCATATGGCATGTACCTGTGTATGTATATATGTACATATGTATGTCAGTATGTATGTTAGTATGTCAGTATGTCAGTATGTCAAGTATGTATGTGTGTATGTATGTATGTATGTATGTATGTATGTATGTATGTATGTATGTATGTATGTATGTATGTATGTATGTATGTATGTATGTATGTATGTATGTATGTATGTATGTATGTATGTATGGTTAGATAGATGAGATTAAACGATACACCAACACGAATGTGTTATATAGTGTCAGTCAACTCAACAAAAAATCAAAGTTCAAATTTATGTTCAAGTATTGATAAAGTTCACGGTTAGTTTCCCTTTAGTCGCCTCTTGCGATAGGCGGGAAATACAGTGGGCATATTCTACTACCGCAGCCCGCAGGGGATTGTATGTGTGTAATTATGTGTCTGTATGTATGAATGTAAGCAAAGGTAGATAGCAAAACATGCGGTATGAAGGACAACTTCGTGTATTATGAGGGGACCAAAGTCAAAGTAATTCCTCAAAAGATACCCACTTTAGATTCGCCTGTCAACTTACTCACCCCGACAAACCTCCACTTTGGTTCTATTTTTGTATTGCTATCCTACACAGTGTCTATTACAAAAACACATCCTACGTAATTATTAGTCATACTAATCCTAAACAGTTCTATCGCGAGGATGAACAGATGAAGAAAAATTTGAAATTACGATATAAAAATCGTTTTTAAATGCTGGATGGGTAAATCCTGCAAGATTATTGGAAAAAACCCAAACATAAATATAATTCCCTCTTTTTCTTTTGTTCCACTTTATTTGTTTTTCAATTCGGGTGTGTTTACATCAAATTTACACACAGCAGAGAGAATTGGAACAAAAGCAACTTGTTCATGAAAAATGATAACTGCTCTTTAAATCCGTCCTACAAAGTAAGAAACAAGAGGGTGAAGTAAAATGTTACAAACAGAAAAAGACGCTTTCAAATCTTCATACTTTACTTCAAATTTTAAATTAACTTTTAGTGATCCGATTCTTAAAAGATATAATCTTTGACGTATATAAAGCAACCTCGAATTTTTACCTACAACTTGATCGAATACAATTTCTGACAATAAATAACATTTTACATGACCAAATGAGAAAATGGTATGGATGACAAAGACTTTTTGCTTCCCCAATACAAATGACAGTTCAAAGCAACCCCATTTTCACAAAAACTACATTAAACATCATCATTTTCAAATTACATAAGTCAGTCAGTCAGTCAGCCAGTCAGTTTGTTAGTTAGATGGGGTTTTACGGCCCAGTTTCCAACCTATTTTGGTTCAAGTCGAGCCGGCCAGGGCCTTTTTTCCAGTTGTGGCTCACTGGCTTGTTTCCCTACTCCATTGCCTACGCGGAGCATCACGCACAACGGCAGTAGGTTCCTTTTTATAGCCTATGGTATGACTCGACCTGGGAATAGAACCCAAGCCTCCTGCGAGAGAGACGGATGCTCTTACCGTTAGACCAAACACACGTTCCCCGTTACATAAGAGGAGCCTGTTTGCACATGTGCCGACCTGATAGGTTAGTTGACTTGATCTACAGACTGGTTGGTAGGTCGGTCGGTGCATCTGTGACTTGACTGGGCGATTGGGCGGGTTGGTCGGTCGGTCAATCAATAGACGTGGCTTTAACCACATGCCATCAAGAAGGTGTTATGTAGTGTCGGCTATAGATTAGTACATAGGTAGGGTTTACCTTCTTTTAAAGCGAAAATTCACTTACGCCAATTTGAATCAGGTGACAATATTTTTCTCTCTGAATTGTAAAATGTATGAAAAGTAACCTTACATGTACAGTATTTTATACTAAGTCCTTAAAGGTATTGGGAATAGATGAAGAACACATTTGTGAAAAGTAGCTGTCGCTTCAACATTAATTCGGGCAACTAATGTTGCCGTTTTAGTAAATATCCGATTCGAGTTCTCCAATAAACTTGCTTCTACGACTCAGCTTAGGTGAACCGATCAACACATCGCCAGTGAATTATTGTAAACGATGGTTTAGTAACTGTACGTTGGTCGATTTCACGCTTAATAGTTCAACACTTTTACCTTCAACTTTACTTTAACCTTGAAGATAACTCTTAAAAGAATTGACCATGGCAACCATTTTAACAACCATGAGACGGTTAACCAATGGAAATTTTTACCGAAAATGCAATTACTTAAGGAGATATTTAATCCACATTTTGTTCAATTTCTTTTAACCCTCTTCCATAATCCTCCCAGAAATATTGTATTTCGTCTTCAAACATTTGAGAAACGAAGAAATTTCAAACACAACTTTCTTATGTCTTTGGTTCAAGAAGTGTACTTTGAGTCGACGGTCACCCACCCGTTGCTATGTTCAAAGGAGTGATTTCGTAATGTACTCGATATGAAATGATATTGCTAAAATGAAGAAAAGTCGTCAAACAATGGAAGAATGTTATTATCAGCGAATGAGAGAAATGCTCTAAATGATTTTTATAACAAGATTGAGTCCTGTTTGAAGTCTCACTAACTCCACACAGGATAAAGGCTAGGGCTGAGCAAAGTCCCTCTAAAAAATGGGGCCAAATTTTTATTTTTGACAGATATTGTGATTTTCGTCTTGAGTTTTTTTTTTAGGAGAACTTGTTTATTAAAATGTCGAAAAACCCCAGTAGTACTTTTACAAGCAGTGACCGACTCAAGGTACTGACCGACTCAAAATACATTCCCTATATTTCAAAAAGGGATACAGTTCGCTGTTGAACTAAGAGTTTGTCAAGGGCGAATTCGTTAAAAATGCGATCTTGTCAGGAGGCGAGTTCACATGTCACAGTGTGTATTTGAAAGTGGTTACTTGTCTATGGATCTACTTTGTTGGTCGAATAGAGAGTTTGTGAGGGACGATTTTGCCATAGGATGACTTAAATTCCCCCAGTTTACAAACATGTACACATATACCATGAACGTAGGGCCATGAAATTGTCGTTAAAAGGGCTTAGATTCTTTTGTATCATTGGTATTTTTCATGTTATCTCCTTTTGAACGGTTGAAACTTTTTTCTCCGTCGGTGATGAGGATAAAAACAGCTACCTAAATATTACTTCGGACATTTTGACAATTAAACCAAAAGTGAGATTATACAAGAGAATTTTTTTTAGGTTACATATGGGTGAGCAGATGCAAAATTGTACAGTAGTGTGGTGAAAATTAAAAGCAAAAGCCATATTTTTGTCTCTGAAATATGATAGAAGTCATGATGGAAATATACAACGTCCTTTTACTGGACAATTTACTCTACAGGCTAGTGAATTTCTCGCTGTAATGGTTTGTCGAATAGATAAGTTCAAGATTCTAGTTGTTATTGTAAGGATAATGCATTGCGTATTCTAGGAAAACGTTAAATTATTTTTTGTTAATGTATGGAATTACTTCCAGGTTAATAGGATTGAGCGTGTTTTCATGTTGATCTTCAACTATTGTCAGCCTTACTGCTGAAGTTACCCCTTTCAGATTTTGGGTGCGATCAATGAAAAGGTTGGAAAATTTAACACTTTCGGTTAGGCCACAAGGTCAAATGTACCTGAACGTCTTTTACGCATGCGTACAGGTCTATCTGCCCACCCAGCGAAAGATCACACCGCCTGCTTTGCATTGTCTTCAGTAAAAGTCCTTCGAATTCAAAACTGTTCACGAACACCGATGATACAATTCACACATTTCTTTATCGGTCAGTGAACATCTAAGAGTTCATATTATGAATCCAACTGACCAAATGTGTTTTTATGAATAAACCTCAAAGTAATGTAAAATGAGAAAACATAGTCAACTACCATGATGGGGTGGGGGGTTGTCTGGTCACCCTACTTACCGGTATTTGTCCATGAATTGTTACTAGTTCTTTTGCTAACTTGGAAATGAAACGATTTTTAATGTCTTCCTTCGAAAAGCCTAAAGGGCTGGTTCAGGGCTGAAAACCAAACGTACGTTATTCCCTCATCAAGCATTTTCTTCCCAAAGCAGACAGCGCTTAAGGTAAGGTGTACGTTGACGTAATGTGACTATACTGATTTAAGTTATGTTTTCCTATTTTCACAGATGTGAACCTGGAGTTGCTTCATAAAACCGACTATTTACAAGATGCTGAAATATTTATTGTATACATGATATTGGATGACCATACACTTAATGAAGAATTGTCCTGTGAAATGAAAGAAACGGTGGCAATAAACTCAAGTCACGTGTTCGTAACAGCGCCATTTGTTTCTGGTGAACGTCATGGTATGCTTATACTCGACCATTATACTGATTCCAAGAAACAGGCGTTCTTTCCATACAGTACAAACTACGCAAGTGTAAGCAAAATCGACGCCATCGAAGAGAGAGATAATGGAACAATTACATTACGGAAAGGAAATGATTTCATGGTCATGAATATTCAAAGCAACGTCACTTGTCAACGTAACGAATTGAAGGAATTAAAAGAAGACATGGATGAAGTCATTGGCAAACTGGTCACTTCCACCGATTATCCCCGGCCGTTTGATTGGGGTTGCGACATATTGGGAGAGGGCGTTAGTTTCTGTAGAACAATTAAGAATAACCGATGTGATTTGGCTAGAGCTGGTTCTAACGTTTGCATTGAGATGACCCCAAGTAAGTCCAAGTTTTGTCCAACTTCCATGGAAATATTATCGAAGTCTGGTATCTTTCAAGATGCCTTACCCTTCCTTTCTTCTCCATCATCTAGTTTCGATGGTGTTTGGGTTGATAGAGAACACGAAGCTGATATAGTTTTTCCGTGTTTTATATCTAATACAACACAGATGTAAGAAAACACTGCTAGCACTACAATGTTGGTACGTGCCTTGGGGACATATGGTGGCGGGATGACATCACCTTAACATGTGAAGGCTGGATAGGCTTAACGGTAAACAGTTTGTTAAGCCTATCCATGGGCGTCCGTTGGTATGGGCAAATCCCCCCCCCCCCCCCGGAAAATCAAAAATTTGAAAAAACGTATAAAAATCAAACCAAAAACCCGAATAAAACGTGTTTTCCAAGTTTCTATGAGAAAAATAGGCTTTAGAAATGCCATTTCCGGCGATCTGGGAGCCATTTTGGGCTGAAATTTTCGCATGCTTTGTGTCAATTCATGGTGACTTGGAGATTTTGCCCCTCCCTAGAAATTTTGCCCCCCCCCCCGACTTTTTTTCTGCGGACGCCCATGAGCCTATCATGTATTAAATTTGTAGACCTGACTCCTGTTTAATGTTCGCAGCAAGTTTTCTCGTAACATCTGAATACATTCAATACTGATAAATGTAACTAAGGAGATAAAACCTCAAATGCTGGTCATTTGTGAGTTTTTGGTGTGGTGTTTATTTGTCTCCCTCCAACGTTAAAATGCAAGTTTGAGGCAAGCTAACGTCGGACTCATTTATTTCCAGGTAGATGTAAAAATGCATAGAATTCCACTCTACTCACACCGCGGGTTCTCGTCCCTTCACCGACGATAAGAAAGAGACGGGGAAGGGACGGAGTGCCCATTGGGGCCCGAGGCCCCCCTCAAAATATCAAGGGTGTCCTTAAATTTTGCCTGAAGATGCAGTTTAAAAATCCTTAACCTATCGAGGTACTACGCGAAGTCAATTGTTCTTGAAAAATAAAGCCAAAAGAAGTATGTTAATCCTTCTACTGTTCTAGCATGGTTAGTCAGTTCGATTTGTTGGGGAAGGCTGTTCTCATGGCTGTCAAATATCTGACGCATTCAGCTTGAGAGTCCCGCATTTTGGTGTAGTATCAAGCTCTTCGATAATTGCCTCCATGTAATAAAAACAGCCGCTAACAATGCAAACGATTTGTTGTGCAGTTGGGGATTTCTTGTTCATTGGTAGCGATCCACGTTAGTATCTCCCAGCGAATCTCATTTTTAAAAGAAAGGCCCGTTTTTGGTGATAGTAGATAGAGGGAGTAAGATCTCTACCCTTGGAGGCCCCCATGGAGGCCCTCTAGAGGGCCCCGTGGAAGGCTTTTGAAAGGTCCCCTGTAGAAGGCCCCTGTGGAAGGCCCCCTTGAGAAACCCACCGTCAAAAATCCCGCCAGAGGGTATTGCGCAAGATTGCTCTTTCGCAATGCAGGTATTGAACAATCAAAGCACATCGGACATAAATCATAGGCTATGAAAAGAAGGACCTATCAAAACAAAAACAAACACGATACAGGTAAACGTAAAACGATCAATAACACGTGTCCACAAAATCCAAATCCTTAATGAAATTTGAACCACTGAATATGACTGTTTTGTTTTGATAGGTCCTTCTATTCATAGTCTTTGATTTTATGTCCGATGTGTTTTGATCATATCATAGCAGACTGCACCGCATATTCCTTTCCCTTCTATTCCCAACAAATAATGATTGTTTGTGATGATAATACACTTTCGCTAAAGGTGGGAACATAAAGTACCTATTTGATATGATTTTTCGTCCCAAATATGAAAAAATTGACGGATTGGACTAACATTTTTAAATCTGATTCCGGCATTTTTGTATGTAATTCCCCTGGACAGATTTCCATCATTTTATGGTTCGCGATAAGATTAATGGGTAACTAATTTATTGACTGAGCCCGGTTCTAGTAACATTCCTCGTGGAAATGCAAATCCGAAAGAATCTTTTGAAAGTGGATGTCCAGTAATCAGAAGGTTACTCCTTACAGTGAGTTGCCCAGGCTGACAACTCCCTGCTCCTCAAATGTCACCTCACCTGTTCACTGCTGGATCAGAAAATCGGGGTCATTATAAGAATGTAAAGAGTTCAAGCCGAAGGAATCTGTAATGGGGAAGGAAGCTATGACGACTGACCATAGGATGCAGAATAGAGACTAATTTTTCAGGGGAATGGCTATGGGAACGTTTTAATGTACCTGAAAAACTTTCAATTCTGGGTGAAATGCGGTGTTAGTTACCGAGTTACCTGAGGCCTTAAGTCTCCCTCCATTTCTGGAGTTTTTTCATTGAAGGAGTAAGTTGTTACTATTTTAAGAGCGAGAGCAGTCATCTCAACTTGAAGTAGCGTAGTAGAATGTCCTGCCGTTTCATTAATGGCTGTGGAAAGTCATGTGAGATTTTTTCTCCTCAGATGTGAAATTTACTAGGAGTAACTGCTTGGTTTACCATGCAATATTGAAGTCCTAAAATATTATGGAAGATACTTTGAAAAGAAAGAAGAAGAAAATTGTGATATTTAGCTGTTGCTTCAAAGTAAGTTTGGGGCGACTGTTCTTGCCCTAAACAAAAGAGTGAACTAAAATTGAAACTGCGTAAAGAGTGAGATTGATTCTTCATTGACATTTTTCACCCCAAATTTAGATTAGTCCATAATTCCGTGTCTTTTGAAGATTGTTTTTAATTCTAAATGTTTTAGAGATTATTAAGCTAGGCAACTTAGTCACTCTTTCGGAATTAGAACAAAATCTGTGGAAAATTCCAACCACTACTAAAGCTGGGGTGAAAATTTCTTTCTTACAGTTCCTCACCATTCGTTGATAAACATACGGTTACAAAATTTTGACGTTGCCAATATGTTTCAAAAGGCCTGCCAAGACGGAGGCTTATTCTGTTTTTTTTTTCAAGATATAGTGAGTAGTATGACAAGTCTGAATATGAGAATACACAAATAAGCGTACGGGGGTAATTTTGTTGAGGGGGCAAGAGCAATTTTGCCCAAATAAAGGCAGCATCTATCATGTTTTGCTCATGTTTTGTCCGAATGGACCAGCTGTTTTTGCCCGAATTGGGAGGGTGAGTGCCCCCCTTGCACCCCGCCTCTTACGCCTATGAATACACATGAGCAACAAATCAAACCAATCATTTAGTCTGCTCGGCTTTCCGAGTGTATTTAGTTCATGATACGTATACATCCCTTATGCATCGACATCACACGACGCCATTTGAAGGCAAACAATAACAGTAAGTACTTGGCATGCACCAATTGCATTTTGCAATGACGTATCCGACAATTAAGGTATAACAATCAATTGCAGGTGTAGGTTGCAGTTAAACCCTCTTGCCTCCATTGGAGGGTGCACTTTCTGTTCTTTGACGTCATATGCATAAGCCTATAAAGGACCATAAAGCATAGATTATACTTTGATTACAGATGGCATTTGGATATCATAGAAAACTGAATAAAAACGTCAAATTGCTCCCAACGAAAGGAGTCCCTAAAATAAAATCCCTCAATTATAATTCTGTTCACCGGACATCTTTGTCTCGTTGGAATCAAGATTAAGCGACTTTTTCCCCTATTTCCACATAGTTAACTTATAAACTTATACACCAAAACTGATTTCTGTTTGCTATCACGTTGTCCAAAGATGATTCACTGATATGAAAATTTATTCTAAAAAAGGTCTCAATTCAGCATTTTAAACTTTATTAACACGTATTTCTTTTTCACCCATACCTTAGCCACAAGCATGATATTTGCGTTCGATAGGCTATATAGGGTTTGGCTTTCAAGTGAATTCGCCCTGAGTTTCCACAGGGGCCATTGACACCGTGCCGTAAGGGTTCCATACTGGTAATGGGACGGTTGGACCGGCAGCACCAGTTATTTAGATAGCAAATTTGTCATTAGCAACAACTGTGACTCAAAAAATCAAATGCTTGACGAACGGTCCCCCTAGATTAGTTTGCGTCCCCCTGAGGTCTAAGTCTAGTTAAGAGCCTGCAAGATGATATGTAAACAAGAAGGCAACGTGATTCGTCTTCGAAAGTAAAAATGAAGCCCTAAGAAATTTTAGGGGCGTGCATCGGGCGCTTTCCTCTAAATCCGTCCCTGATAATGTGTAATCCAAGCGCTATCGCTGTATTTTTTTAAAGGTAGGCTTCTCTGAATCTTTCGAAGATTCAATTTTTGGAGTCAATCAAAATGATCTAACCAACTAAGTTTTTAATATCCCTACCTAAAAATGTATTTTGGGATGATAATATAATGTTTTTAATTTGCTGCTACTCAAATCTCAAAGTAAATAATCATTTAAAGAAAACATGGATATTCATACCCCCTTTCTTTTTTTGAGATGATCCCCATGACTGAAGATTCCAATTCACAACAACTTTCTTTGTAAAAAAAAATACTGTTATAAAACAAGTGCTTGCAAATATATGTGCATGATCTCTACGAAAGAAAACCCCAACTTAAAGTAATTCTTTACTTTCTCTTTTTCAAGAGAGATATACCCACAATTTTCTATAGCGTCATGGGCATGTATATGGAAAAATATTTTAGGTACAGATAACTCCGATTTGGTCTCGCGGTCTGGGTTGACATGTCTGTCCTGAACGGCAAGGAAAGGGGGTTGCCAAACACGGGTTTCGAGGAGTAGTCACTGCGAAGGAAAATAAATATCGACAAGAATTCATACAATATAATTACCATTCATTTCATCAGAAATAAGCGAAGGCGTACAAGGTGAGCTTTACGAGGAACTGCCGCCTGCAGGATTCTCCTAAAACGTTGAACGGAATATTCAATAGTTTTCTTTACTATAAATGATACGCTAGTACTTAACACATACGGGTAGAAATGAGGACTAGACGTGAACTGCTTAGACGAGCACCCTCCCCTCACACACTTTGGAACTTAACCCCTGCAAAAATAAGATGAATTTGATACTTGCTACATCGAAACTGAGGGTTTCATTTCAGAGATACACAACTTGTATGTACTTTTAGTGAGCAAATGCCCGGACATGCATAACAACACCCGGCGGGTTGGGGACTTAAGAATACTTCGTTTGCAACTGTCAGGGGAAGCTAACCCATTCTTGCCTGCGGGCAACGTGGCCGTAATACCGAACGGCCTTTTGCCAGAGGGTCGGGATAACTTTAGAAATTGTTACGCTGTCGCTTCATTCCACAAAGGTAAGCCTATTTTAATAAGGTAGATTACAAAAGAGTCATAGACCACCGGTAGTTCTGCCAGAAACATAAAAGGAGGGGGATTTATCACAGCTAAACCCCAAGTCCAAAGTGATGTTGTCCTAGGAAAAAGTTATCAGTGGGTTTAGAAGGACAAAAACGTTCTTCAAGGCCTGTTTAAGGTGCAATTGGAAAGAGTTTGAGGGCCATTAAGCTACGTAAGTTAAACTGTTAAAATATTGCTGCAAAAGTGTCTTCTTTTTATGTAAGAAATCAAGATATTGACAATTTTTATTTTTATGGAAATGAAAAGGGGTGGATTTTACCCTTCTTCTGGAAAGGGGAAAAAATTTCCCTTACTCCCTGGCAGAAACACTTGTCTTTAACTCATCAATCCTAGTTTATTGCTTCGGGAATACTCTGGTGAGCGGGCAACAGCCTAATATGTAAATAGGACATTCTCAGGGCATGCTGTGCAATGTGAGCTACTTCACATTTGTTTGAATTTGATGTCAATCAAAGAGATGTGCCAATGGAGAATGTTGGTAGGCTTTGAGTAAAACTGTACTTTGAAGTAAAGAGTGACTGCTTTTAAAGCTGGATACTTTCATTGACAGATAACAAAGCCGTAGCTACCGCGGGGAGGGGGGGGGGGAAACGTACCTCTCTCTTTTAGGCCTACCTCCCAATACACAAAAATTGCAGTCAATATACCCGGTGCCCCCCAAAACAACAGTCTGGCAATCGGGCCTGACTGTTAATATAAAACTTACGCCGAAAGTCATGAGGAAATATTTAGATATCCACTTTTGAAGGGAAACTGTATTTCCAATCATGCATGCGCATATCTGCAATATTTACAAATTTGGAATACATAGATATCCATTTCACTTGTGGTTGTGACGGAGGAAAGGGAAAAAGAAGTTTCGTAGCCCTGCCTCTCTCCATCGGTAATAGACGTAAGTCGTCACGAAAGTCAGGATTTCTTAGTATTCCTTGAAAGAAGCCCCTTAAAAACAACGCAAAATAGCAAATACTTACGAACAGTTTCGCAACGTGATCCAGATCTGCCATTGACACAGGTACACCTAGCGCCAGAAGCTGAATCTTCTTGGCAGTACCCTTGGCCCTGGCAAGGATTTGGACTACAAGGATCTGAAATTAAAAGTGAAATTAGTTACATAAAATTGAGTCAGTTTGGTTAACATTTGTAGTTATTCTTGAATTCTGTAGTACAAAAACGCTCCTTTCACAACTGAATCATACTCGTGAATCAAAAACACAGCGTCCTTATGCTGCTAGAATTCAATGGAACATTTGAGCCAATATTACCTGAAAAGGGACATTTTCTCCAGTAGAGCCTATTCCTATAATTGCACCAGTTACAAAAATGTTTGCTCTATTGAGCAAACAGTCTTTAAAGGGACCATAATCCTGTGACTTTATTGATCTCAGGATAACCTGAACATGAAGCCTGCTGGTTCTGTGATAGATTACTGTGAAGAGTGATCAGTTCAGTATAGAGATGGCTAAACTTGCTATTTGTTTCTACCGTCATGGGGGCCAATCTTGTGTATTGTCTTTGACTCAGTTTTTTAAGGGAACATAATACTAAAACTTTAATGACCTCAAGATACCTGAAAAGTAAGCTCTTTGATAGATGACTGTGAAGAGTGATCAACTCAGTATAGAGCTAAAACTTGCTAGTCGTTTCTAGCGTCAATCTTGTGTGTTGTCTTGAACTCAAATGCCAATTACTCGGAACTGAACGCGGCATGTGCATGCTCGGACTCGGATTCGGATGGTTGGACTCGGCTATAGCACTGATGACGATATCACCAGACAGTCGTGGTCAAAACTGGAGATAACTTGTTTATACCGTCTTTCCTAAATTTGACTAACATTTTTAGATGCAAATATCTCAAAATGGTATTTATGGGTTGTTACGAAGAGATCATGCGATTGACCTATTTTTCTACATCAGTTCATAAAGAGCCATACTTCACTTGAAGAATCAAAAACGTCTTCGCCACTTCTGAACCTTCCCCAACCTCAAGAACTGTCTGATCACCTCTTGCAAAGATTTGGATAGCTTAAGGCAAACTCTTTTCTCCTAGAACACCATAACAACTTGGTAGTCTTTGGCAATGGAACTATTCCGGATTCTTTGGCACACACTTCTTCATGCATTACGGCATAGTTGCCCCGTAGCCTGACTGAACTGTATGAGACACAGGCCCATAGCTAAAGCCAAAACTTATTTCGCTTCCACTTATCTATTTTTTTGTAATATTTCAAAGCTTACACATCGCATATTCAACGTAAATTATTGAAATACTTTCCTAAATTCATAATCCCGTGGGTTTTGTGTTTAGTGACTATTCTACTCTTGGACTCCTCGAGTAAATTTGAAAGCGATTGCAGTCTTTTTCCAGAAAACCAGAAGGTTGTTAGGCCGAGGTCCGCATGGGGCCATTTTGATATACTTCCTTTTTAAAACACATTTTAAAACACATTTTTGTCGGATTTCCTACAAATTTGCCTGTATTTAAGCACAGTTTGACCAAGTGTGAGGCAGTTAGTTTATTCTTGAGAGGAGATACCCCCTGACATCTTCTCATATACCTAAGGTAAGGCCTTCAAACTGTACTCACTGGTACTTGACACTACTGAGGCTGATCCACCACTCGATCCACTTCCCGTGGATGTACCACTTCCGGTTCCTGTAGAGGTTCCACTTCTTTGATCTCCGGTACGGGTTATGGAAACCCTACTTCCACTTCCGGTGCGATATATGACTGTTTTAGACACTGTGTCAGAGGACGGACAAGAATTAGAGACTATCCGAACGTTGCATGCTGCTCCTGTCCAGCAACGCGTACAAGCACAAGACGCAGTTCCGGACTGCGTTGTTTGACACACACCTTGGACGCACGAAGGGTTGCAAGTTTGTCCACCGACTAGAAGAAAGTAATAACATGAACACGTGATGTAAGATATTGACTTCATGAACACGTGATGCATGACAATAATTACCTGAACATGTGACGTTCGCCTTTTGTGTCAAGTAGAGAATTTGTGACCAAACGTTTCAAAAGTACATACGAAGTGAAAAAAAAAACCAAGATGACTTTTCAAATTAGATCTTGTCTTTACTATCGAACTTTTTGACTACTCATTGGAATGATAATTACAATTAATATGAGGTGTTTATAAGCAACACACTCCCTTGGGACACTGATTTCCCCCATGTCTAAGTACGGTAATACCCTGGAACTCATATCACGACATAGTAACCCTATGCTAACACTTGAACTAGTTAAAGACTACAATGAAAGTATAGGTCGTGTTAATTTATCCAAAACACTTTGTTGTGTTGTTATCACCGCATAAATGTGTTAATCCAATGTCTTAACACGATGTGACGCCAAAGGTAGATTGGGTGACTAACCTGCGTCGCGTTTCTGTGGAGGCCGCCCTTAAGGGTGCGGCCCGTTAGTTTTCGCAGAGATAAGCTGAACGAAAAAAGTTTGTACGCTCGTGGGATTTTGCCGGGTGACATGAAAACGACAAAGTTGGGTCTTTGGGGTCAAAAGCAGTGAAAACACCTTAAAAATAGCTAAAATTTCCATAAAAAACCCATTCAAAATTTACTACTTTACGGGGTAATTCATAGTTGTTCCTTATAATGCATAAACATGAACTATATAGGCTTATGCAAATTTTGTGATTTCAAGAGAGATACAAGCCATAGCCCTATATGGCTAATGTCATTCTTTCATATCATATTACAACCTTCTTTTTGAAGACAGATGTAACATAGGTAAATCTTTTTAAAATCTAGCTTGCATTAAAGCCGATTCGATACAACAAGGTTCTAGGTTCTATGATGTCACATCGTCAATAATGTCAGTGTATCGGAAACGTTCGCATTCTCGGTAATGCAATCGAAGTTAATTCAACGGTATTTTGTGACGTCATCTAGAATCCGGCATAGTTGAGACAGCATTTATACCACTCTAGGAACAGATGATCAATAAATGCTCAATGTTGAAGAAACATAGCATATGCAAAATTTTTAACTTCGCTTAATTTATCGGGCAATATTTATACAATTATTAGGGGAAATCATGATAGTTTGCCCAAACTTGAGAAATTTTCTTCTCCAACAATTTAGAATGTGCTATAATCGTCAAACTAAGTTAAAAGTGTAAAATTACCTTAATCGCATTCGGGGCATTGTAGGTATCATACCTTATGTCCAATTTCAATTTAACTATAATTTGCAGAGACTTTTGCTTACTTTATTTATGGAAGAGAAGAACATTAATAAATACAAAATAAATGCTTGTTCATTTTCTCTACAAAGCTAAAAATATTCATGTAGTTATCAACAAATGCTTACCAGTTGCAATAAACATCGTAAACGCAAATGCAACCAGCAGTACTGTCAATACGGCACCCTTCATAGTGTCCATGTAACAAATACTCTGAAAATATAAAATACACAGTAAATTGTTATTCATTTTTCCATACAGAAAAATAAGTAGATGGGGATGTTGTCCAACACAGGATCTTACAAAAATTTCTCATAATTTTTATTAGAATAAGAAATTGTGAAACATTTCTCATACATAATTCGTATTTTCATGCAACAAATTAACCCAGATTTCGTCAGTGTCGCATGAACCGGCCCTTCTCGCGTTCCACAGAAACGTCCTCACCGTGTAGCAGATTGAATGTTCTGTTGTATATGCGCGGGTGTTGTGATCAGTGCATTTCAGGGCACAGGAAGCTGTTATTCAGGAAATTAACAACAGCTGATACCGTACAACTAACACTGAAAGGCTGTAAACTCGAACTTACCCCCTTGGACACAGTCTCTGTGTTGTACACTTTAGGGATTCAGTAAAAGGATTTGACAACTGACAAATCACTAACGTAGACCCCGAGGTTATATAGTCCTACAAGCTAGTAGCGATCTTACTATCTTTTCTTAACGATGGACGGGGCTGAAACAATCCATAGCCAACGCTAAACTTGACGCTAGTCTAGAAATTAGAATGAGCGGGATCCATGGGCATACTTACATTTTGTTACTTAGCCTAATCCTTAGAGGCTTACAGGCTAGTTCAGGAAAGTAGCTTTCTGCCCACTTGGGGTGTAACAATAAACGGGTCCATGAGTACCTTGCAGCCAGCTTCTACACTTAACAGACGGCTGTTCTAACAGGATATCCTGTGTGATCGGGCCACTACTAGGCCTTCCTTCAGTGGCGTACGAAGGGGGACCATTGGGCCATGCCCCCTCCCCCTCACCGATGCCATTTTTCTTTGTTCTATACGTAATAATACGTAGTCAAAATTTAGTAGCACAGATTTAACTTCAAAAGATAGCATATGTGGCACCAGATTGCATATAAGGACACCCAATTTTTTAAAATTTTTAAAGGGAAGGGATTGCCTCTGCAAGGCCCCTCAGTGATCCCAATTTTTTTAATTCCTACAAATTGGCAAATTCTGTCAAATTCCAATGTTTACTTAAAAAGGTAGACTCTGTATCGCACTGCAGGGTGGAATCGATTGATGGAATCGAAAATAGAGACTACATGTTTAGATTCTCTTTATAAGCATGAATATGCTATTTTTGGCCATCTGAGGGGTCTGATTTTTGAAATTCTCTTTACTCTCCGCACCAACCAATGGTGGCGCTTCGCTCAGTCTTATGGGCAAAATTACATTTTGGGGGTCAAATTAGTTCTTAACTTTCTGATCACTTTGCAGTTTGCGAACATATTTTGAAGTCAGTATTATATTGCAAACGACAAAAGAAGATAGCGACTCGTAAGTTTCTTCATATAAGTCAGGAAAATGCTGTTTCCGGCCATCTGAGGGGTCTGATTTTTCGAAATTTTCTCTACGCTCCGCGCCAACCAATGGTGGAGCTCCGCTAAGACACAATCTTTATGATAAAAAAGTTTTTCTTGTGGCCAAGATAAACTACATTTTCTATACCGATCAATGCTCTTTTATTTTTACTCCTAAAAGGGTGAAAATTTAATGACAAGTTTTACTTCGTATGGTAGCATAAATGGCATAAGAATGAATGTAAAGACACCAAAGTTTCAATTTTATCCTCACGAACCACAACGATTCAACTTTTAACACTGTTCCTGTCAAAGTCGAAATCTTGCACCATCTTGCATCTAGGCTTCTTGAAAACGTCAAAAATTTTCCCGACACCATTCCCCTTAGACCATACTGCATGTCCACCCCCCCCCCCCTTCAGAGAAATCCTGCTTACGCCACTGCGTTAGTACATACAAATAAACCAGATATTGTTGACCAAAATAAAATAATTGGTTAATTCCGATTACGCTGTGTTATACTTTAAGATTAAAATGCAGGTAATATTACAAAATGACATGGTTATGTGTTTATACTTGTAAATTTGCACATTTTATATGAAATACATACACATTGACCGGGAAAAATTTGGGGGAAATTTCATACCTTTGGCCCCCCCCCCTCCCGGAAAAAATCCTAGCTACCCCACTGATTCGCACAGTCAGTGATGGTCTGATTTCAGTTGGCCACAACTGGGGTCTATCGCCTTTCAAACTTTCAATTTCCTTCGTTGTTAACCTGTATCATGGAGGGATGTGCACTAAATTGTATATTAATTCCTTCAATTTTACTGAATATGAAGGTTTGAAATTGATGTAGATGACTGATGGACCCCACTAATGGCTGACTACAGTCACTAAACACAAGGGCTGATCGGATTCGTCTATATGGGGATGTATGGCAATTAAAAACATCAAAGAATTCTGCAGAGGACGTTAGGAAAAAATATCTCGTGTAGACCTTGTGCACATGATGTCAGAGAGCAGGAAGTACGCCCTCCTTTAGGGGCATAACAAACCAACACAGACAAATGCAGACAACTGATTTGTCAACCAGTTGAATACACGCATAGTCTTTTACCCGTGCAGGGCGAAATCTTGTGCGTTTGACCACGCGTTCCATTGTTCTGCCCAAAGGATTACGTCAGTGTGTCGTCAGTGCACAAGGGTTATAACTGTACAAGCCGCATGCCCAAAGAGGTTGCTAATATTTCATGCTAATGATTTTGCTTCTTTGTAGAAACTTCATCACTTTGAGAACTTATTTATGCCTGTAGATGACAGGAAATGTTATTTCCCGCATCATGAGAGCTGCACTGAGTTATAAAGTTTTGATATTGGAAACTTGCATTTGAAAAAATTGGGAAAATTCCCCATTTTCAAGATGAAAATTACTGTACCAAACCTGACAGAAGTTCCCGTGCAAAGGAGAAGGCATATCACCATGCTCGTCTCAGAGGCGTAGCTAGACTTCAGGTGTACTGGGGCAAAACACGCAAATTTTCCCACTTCTTTAACGTATGAACATTACAGACTGTATCAGGGAAAGCAATTTGCAGTGTCGAGATCGCTTCGAAATTCGGGCTTTTTCAAACAAATATTTGAAAATATGGGGCTTGTACTCCACAAAACGTACCCCCTTAAAACTTCGGTTATGGTTCTCCATTAGACCGTTACTAAATTTGAAAAGTTTGGGTTCTAATGAAGAATCTGCCTTTTCTACTTTCGTTATGGGAAATCAAGTTGCATGCGACTGTTTTTCACCAATAAATAAGGCTGAATTATACCCTACTTTTTACGAATAAGAAACGAAAAAAGGCGCGTGGTTATGTGGGACCACAGAATGATATTTCCTACCAGCATGTCCAAGTGGAAGTAGACCTAGGACGTACAGCATTAACTTACACATTTCTGTTTTGGAATGAAGCCTTATAGCTTTCAAGGTTACTTTAATTAAACTTGCAGGTTGTATCATTTTTAAAGAGACCTTCACATATCACAAAAGTCAAATGTACTCTAATGCCAAGTTACGTTTAATTGTTAGGGAGCGCTTTTTTACTTTTGAGGCAAATTCAACTCTTCTTGGAGAGAATTTCACTATCCTTGGAGAGAATCCACACTCTTCACTCTATCGAGGCGTGACTCAGTTCACTCTTTTTTTTGGGGGGGGGGATGTAGGGCCAGCTCATACCATTTTGGGGGATCATATCTTTTAGCAAGGGCTTGACCCGCCAACTCTCGAATAAAACAATGAAATGATGGATCCCCCCACGCACACACACACAAAGATGAAGGGGTACAAAAAAGCACGAAAAACTGTTAGCATTTCGTGACACCGTCCACAGAAATGGATTCTTTCAAACATTAATAAAGCCAATGAAATAAATGGGGCTGTATACTGTAACTTTGGTGTGTCCCACCCACCAAAGAGGGTACAATGCTATAGGGAAATTGTCCCAATTTATCCTTTCACACATCTTAGTACAGGGATCTGTGTTATGATTTCCGAGACTCTCTTTTCGATTCCTCTTCAAGTTTGTTCTTATGCTTCTAGGGTTATCCTTAGTGATAGGGTTCGGGTAAATATCTTTGACAAACTAAATAATTAATGTCGCATAACCTTTACAATGGTTTTTTGTCATCTCCTAGTTGAGGACTGAGCAGTGATATTTAATGATATGTTAGGCTAGATGCAGTTTTGCCCCCGGTTTCTTACCAATTGGTTAAAGTCGAGCCTTTTCCAGCTGTTACTCACTGGCTTGTTTTCATATACTCCATTGCTTATGTCAGCACAATTGCAGTAGGTTCCATTTTAAAGTCTTCGGCATGACCCGATCAAGACTCGAACTCCCGATCTCAGCCCGAGTGCAAGTATAATGCTCTGATGAAAGGTTGCTGTATAAAGCATACGTGCGCTAACCTTCCACAAGAGAAAGGACAGCCAAACCCAACCTGGCTCCAACACTGCCTTAAAGCCTCGTTTGTTTGCTACATGTTTATGATAAATAGGTTTGAAGGGGAATTTAAGCAAAAGTTTGATCTTCTTAAGTGATAGAGGAACAAAATCTACTCAGTGTGGTGAAAGTTCCATTCAAATCGGACATGTATTTCTTGAGATATCAGTAAATGAAGTCCGTAGATTTGTTTTCAAAAGTGAGTTTGAGGGCAGCAGAGCTTATATCACTTCCTCACATTGACAAGAAATGCTTTGTTTCCCTTTGTTTTATCAGACTGTTGGGCTGACCTTGAAGTTAATAGTAGTATGACCTCCCTGTGGGGGATGCAAAGTTTTTAAAATTCTCATACCACTTATGCAATCACATTTTAGTAATGTGGGATTGTTGAGGAGAAAATCCAGTATGAAGTTTAAAGAAAAACAAAAGACTGCCCATTATGTGGGGATGTTATGTCACATGTGCTTGCCTCAAGTTCACTTTTTGTTGAAAATGTGAAAACTTTAAATGTTCATATCTTGAGAACCACACATCGGATTTCAATGCAAATTTCACCAAAATGCTTAGAATAAGTACCCCTTTAACATACCAAACCCTGTTGCGACCTTAAACCCTTCTTTTCAGGATGGACTTAGCTGCTACGAGGTTAATATACTTTTACAATATTCACAACAGTGAATTTTCCTCTCTTCCAGGTTTTGTTATATTAATCATTTATAACCTAGGATTGAATAATTTGATTATATGTTCTTGGAATTTTCTTAGAAGTCGACTGCTTTCCTATTACTACTACCAGACTACTGTGACAGTCTTAAATTCCTGTTGCTTCGGCAGGTCGGGTCATACCAAAGACTTAAAAATGGGACCTATTGCCGTTGTGCGTGATGCTCCCCATGAGCAATGGAGTAGGGAAAACAAGTCAGACAAAAACAAGAACATATCCCATCCAATTTTCCTCACAAAAATCCGATTTTTTTAATAGAACTACCAGATTTTCAAACACTATGAAAAGCAAGTCAACGGTTTTTTTTTTTCTGTGATAACAAAATATGAAACCTTAACAACTTTAGTCTTGATGTCCATATGAACCTGCACAGATTGATCTTCATTAATTAGACTCCAATATTCCAATTCTCTTCAACAAATAAAATCCTTTTTCAAATTTTAATGCCAATTTCATTTCTCTAGATTTTGAATTGTATGATAAGAGGAAGCCAAACTTTTTCGGGAAATTTTCCAATATCGACGGAGGCAGGGAAGGCATATTTCAGTGGCTTTCCATTACGGTCTTGCAAAAAAGACAAAAATATTAATATTCCAGACCATGTCCTCCAAACCCTGTCATAATACCGTTTTCCTAACACAAGATATTTCACTTCAACAGTTCAAAGATCAGTTATTTTCTTGAAAAATACCTCCATGTACTTTGCAACCAAGCCACAGAAGGTTGAGTAATGTGTGCATGTTGTGTCAAATTCCTATTGATTTCTTTGTATAATTTAATGTCCTGTTCGACCTTGAAATTTGACACTGCTGGGATATTTGAATACTTATCCTTTAGATATATAGAATTACCCTACACCATATGTGGGGTTAAGACAACAATGCTGCTTAAATGTAATGTCAAAGTAATGTGCCGCGATTGAATCACATATGTTTCCTATAACCACCATTATGCACTTAATCACAAGGAAAATGCATTGCTATAAAAATTGTTATCTCCCGAACGCTATATGCCATTAAGATGCAGTTTTCACCAACTGAAAGAGAAAAAACTCGTGAAATTTGTTCCCGGAAATGACTTAATCTACATGATGGTGTTGAGTAACCCCAACAAACTACAAGCCACTCTGAAGACCCACTTGTTTTTTTTTTAACATAAAACGGCTATATCCTTCAATAAAAAGGGTAAAAAGTCCAACATTTGTCATGAACCTACAATTTCCTGCTCCAATATAAGCTTCGGATTTTCAAAACTGGCAGAAAAATTTCGGACAATTTTCCATGTTCTGTTGATACACGGAACAATAAAAAAACCCAAACAAACTTGTATTTCAATCACCTCGACATTCTACATTATTTTGCTTGTGAAATACAGATATTTTCCAATTTCACCATTTTCAAAAGCACCAAAATTTTCTTCATTAAATTCAAAACTTTTTCTAATAAACAGCTCTTAATTTTCAAATTTTTGTTCACAAACGAAACCAAGGTAAAAAGGTTGGCAAATTTCCATATTCGTCTGAGAGCCAATTTGTACGTGCAGGCTTACAATAAAATGCGGAACCCAAAGGAATTTCAGTTTAATTTTGTTTTTGCGAAGGGTATATTTTTCAATAAACACCACGGATTTTAGAGGTCCTTACAAAAAGCCAAAATTCTTCCAAACTTCAAATATTATTCAAAACAATTTTCCATTTTTTTACTACTTGTTTAGAAAAAGTAAAAAAATCCGGCGCGTTAGGAATGCCCCAAATTCTACCAGTCAGGTCCCACTTGGAAATTATCGCCTATGTCGAAGTTATGAGTTCGATATGCGGACCCTCCCCCCCCCCTCCCCGGTTAGGGTTCGTCGGGACTTTGGCCCCCTGTCTGACAAATCCCGGACTGAGCCCTACCACCCCTGCCGACTAAAATTTAATAAAATAGAAAATGTACTCCATGCAAGTCTTAACGTTTGGTTTTCTCTATTCCTTTTATAGGAAAAGTATTTAAGATTCTCACCTGAAGTTGGGCAAAATTGTTAAAGAAGGCTGCCTATTAGAAGAAACACATCAATCCTAAATATACAAGAATGAAATTTTCCATTGTTTTGGAGAATAAGTTATAGAAAATAAAAAATGCATACCTTTGTAATAGGCAAACGTCCTACAAAAGTGCAAATTTCTGTTTGAATACGACAGTGCTAAGTTAATGAAAACAATCTTGGAACGTAATCTCTGAATCTTGTTGGAGAATAACAAGGAATCAAATGCTTGCACATATCAGGGAGTATAGCCTATAACGTGGAACTGTAAATTTATATAAGTGGACTCAATTTTATTTGAATATTTGTTTCCGTGATCGTGAGTACTTCGCACGCCAGCAAGTTTCAGCTGTTAGGATCAGGTCACCTTACTAAGGAAAACTCGACCTTGTATTAAAGCTATACAAAGAAGATAATCTCATACATGTCCATTCGATAACAAAGTTAACATACTGACCCTTGTACTAAGCGTAAGGGCCCAAGAGGTTTACAAAACTATTCCTTCAAAATTGTTTTCATATTGTTGTCACTTCATTTCTTCCTATGAGGTTTGTGAAATCTCTAGACAGTAATTTCCTGCTCCGCCCAGGAAGTAATTAATGGACATTCCGATTGAAGAATACAAACTAAACAAGTAGAAATTTTGTTTGTTTGCTTGCTTATTTTTCTTTTCTTTTAAGTTCGTGGAAGTGCTACCTTTGGGAATGATTTCATCGAATAATTATTGATGGATTTGGAAGGATAAATGATGTTTTATCGGCAGTTTTACGGGAGATATTGTAGGGCAATTTGTGCGTCCTCCCGACTAGCTCGCGGGGAGGACGAATTTTTTCGTCCAGCTCATCGCTACGAAAAAATCAAGGTGGCTGCAGGTACAGAGGCGCTACGTAGGCTACCTCCCGACCCATAACAAACGATCATGACACGCATACACACAAATTCCAAAATATTTGTAAAGGTTAACAAGCCATGAGCCACAACTTAAAAGAAGGTTGTGGCCGACTCGACTTTAACTAATTGGTTGGAAGCTGGACCGTTAAAATCCATCTAACTAACAACATAGGCTAACAATGGTGAAGTCACAGCCTACATATGCTAAGAAAACACTCTTTCTCCGCCCCCGCCCCCCCAGAAAAAAAAAATATATGTATGTATATATTTACCTAGCACCACTCATACGAAACTGTGTCCATATTGTCTGAAACCCATCCTCCGGAGAGGGAGATTCTCCGAATTGGAATCGTATCTTGGGGGTACGGGGTTGCCTGGTGATGATTACCCTGTGGGTGCATTACTTTAACGGTCTTATACGAACTTGGTGATACCTTGGTCAGTCTTTTCAGTGTCGTAGCTACTGGGCGGGGGGTGGGGCAAGGGGACGAAATTTCCCCTTGGAAAATAATTTGGGAAAAGTTGATGAAATTGGGGAAATTTGATGATCTTTGTCATTCTAACGAAAATTTCTCAAAAATTTTGTTAGAATAAGAAATTGTGAAACATTTCTCACACATAATTGCTATTTTCATGCAACAAATGAAACCCACATTTCGTCGGTGTCGCATGAACCAGTCTAGTTTTGGTCAAGACCCTAATACTAGTTATAATACAACATCTGCTCCTTTTTTTTGAGTACGCCCTCTACTGCTTCAGAAATTCTCAGCTCTGTGCAGTCAAGCCTCGCCCTAAGCGTTAATGAGGCTTGTGACGTCATCCTCTACTAAAATGGAAACTCCGCCCCCGCCCACAAGAGAAAATCATGAGTTTCGCAGAATAGGTACCTAACATGCTGGGGGAACTTCAAGCTTCTGAATAATGCATAAAAAGGCGTTCCTTGTTGCTGTATCCTTGGTCATTTGAAATCTTAAAGTCTTTTCTTTACTAAAAATATCGTGAGGTATTGTTTCTTTCGCAATTTCACAGAGAAATTTTCCATCAAAAACAGGTCAACTTTTGGTGGGGTTTTTTGACTGGCCTGAAATTTTGCGAAACACCTGACCGTATTCAGGATCATTGGGGTGTAAAACTTCCAAAATCGAGTGTTTGAGACATAAAGCTAACTACTGATACCTATTACTCTACGGGCAAAACAACAAAATACAGAAATAGTCGCAATGAACGTTTTTGCAGGTTGGAATTTTGCACTTTTTGGCCAAGTAGAGCACCGCACATGGCGGTAACGTTATGGTTAACATATGGTAAGCTATTGTCATTGTCTTTTGATTCTAGGCTGCTAACTAGGATACTATTTTAGTCATTTTGTCAAGTAATAAAGTGAATTTTAATATGACTGACAGGCCCTTTTAAGGTTTTAAACCACTAACAAATAACATTAAAATTTTACAGACAGGCCTAGTCTATACTAGGCCTTGGCCTATGCATGCTAAAACTGCACACTGTGGTACATAGTGAATGTATGAATGTGTACTGATGATCTGTGATCATCATACAGATACTAATTTACTCACTAGTCCTTGCTTGCTGTATGAGTGAGTTTTCATTTTAGAAAAAAGCTTGTAAAAAATTTTAAGAGGCCTGTAGCACAAAATTATTGCAGTTTTGTGTCATATGCACCTTGTGAGTTGAATCGGGAGCAATGTACAGTACCAACGATGAAGATGAAGAACCAAAATAAGAACTTTACCAGCCTGTCGGTTCTTTCATATGGTTTTACCAGACAAAGTCAAGGATTTTCAAAAGGGAAATGACTTGAGGAATATACTTAGAGTATATGGAATGCGCACCTATAAGAGCTCCATCAGTTTCAGGATTTTTTTTGTTTTTTATTTTGCCTGGGCCATTGTTCTCAGTTTTCTTTCTTACCGTATTTTTGTACTGTTGTGCTGAATCATATTTCTACACAAATGAATTAATTGTGCCTTAGTTCTCAGCCTGTTCCTGTTGAAATGTAATTGCTAGTTATAGCCTTCACCTACTAGTGCTCTAGGCCCATTTGGGGGTTAAGGTCAAGATTAGAGCTTGCATTGCTATATACCCTTTTCTTGTATAATGGCACAAATGGGATTCTGAGTCAGTGTATCCTAGAGGACAATTTTTCTCTACACAAGCAAAATGCCAATTTACTGACTTAAGAATTTTGGTTGTGCACTTGTGCCCTGTATCATTAGCTGTTAATTCTGATGGATGAAATCTCATATGTTCTTCTGAGACTGCCTTCTCATGTGAAGTATAAACTGTTGTCATTTTACACCACTAACTGAGCAGAGGAGAGATGAATAATGTAGCAATTGCCCCATCATATAGTAATGGCATATTACAGTCAAAGTTTTTGTCACTAACTTGAATTAACTTGATGGCCTGTTGTTACCTTGGACTCTCAGTTGATATGTCTCCAGTTGTGCATGGGGGTGGGGGTTGTGTACTGAGTACCCAGTTCCCTAAAAAAACTTAAGACCCACCCAGTTCCACATGCTGTTCACAACTTATATTACTAAACAAAGTGTTTCTGATCCGAGGCTTCATTTCTTTGACCTCACCACCTAAGGATAAGGACTGACTGTAGGCCTATAGCGTTAATTACCCCAGAGTTCACTAACAAGCCTTACAAGAGAACTATACATTCCAATATCCCTCCATTTTACCTCTTTATTGTCTAGTTTAATGCTACAATTTTTCTGTCATGTTATTGTTTGCAATAATTTATGAGTCTAGTACAATAACTGTGATTTACTGATTGTATAATGTGGTAACGTGCAAAGTGTATGGCCATGTATGTCAAAAGGTTACCATGAGTCGGTCAATTAATAGGTGTTGTACATCGTGCCGTACGTTTGTGTAACACTGTGGTGATCGACTCAAGGTACTGACGTACTTAAGATACAATCACTATAACCCTTGCATCGGTAGCCACTTAATCGTTACATGGTTTTCAAAAATTGACTCTCAATGTAATTTTCCTGCTATATATATGTAAATCAAACGTAAAGGAAGACTCGACGAGGTTAGCATGATTAATACTTATGTGGAGGATATTTCTCGCTCGGTGTAGTTCCATTTTCGCGCAACTAATGCAAACACCTCAGTACGGGAAATTGGGCTTTTTACATACGGTGCAAGGCAGTGTCAATACCTGCTCTAAACTTTGCGAATACCTGACCGTATTCAGAAATATTTCATGGTAATGTTAGATTTTTTAGGTGTATAAGGAAATTTCTGATGTACCCTCTTTCTGGCATACCGGGCCAAAAAACTTGTTTTCGAGAAAAAACCAAATTTTCCGAACAGAATGAAAACTGTTTTTACGAGTTCAAAAAATCGTCTCAAATTCTTTGCTTTGTGTATAAAATACTTCAAAAACGTTGCAAAACTATCGGAAAATGTGTTCTCTATTAATTTTAATGATGATTTTGTAAGATTATGTGTTTTTCATGTCGAAATTTGGATTTGAAAACAGTTAGTTTTTGCTAACTATATATGCAAAGGCTGTGACGTCATGTATACTCAAATTAGAAAAGAAGCGACTTTTGGTGGCTGTGCAGACTGGCTGTGTGTTATTTCTGAAAGCAAACTTCTCTGCAAAACAGTCAATTTAAAGCCCGCCCTCTATTTGAGTTGTGGTAGGAAAGGTGTAATAACGTCTTGACCAAGACTAGAACCAGTCCTACTCGCGTTCCACAGAAATGTCCTCGCCGCGTAGCAGATTGAATGTTCTCTTGTATACGCGAGGGCACGGTTATGATCAGTGCATTTCAGTGCACAGGAAGCTGTTATTCAGAAATTTTACAACAGCTGATAGAGTACAACTAACACTGAAAGTAAAGGCTGTAAACCCGAACATATCCCCTTGTACACAGTCTCTGCGTTGTACACTTTGGGAATTCAGTAAAAGGATGTGGAAACCGACTAGTCACTAGCGTGCCATAGGTTATTATATTGTCCTACAAGCTAGTAGTACCTATACCGATTTTACCATGTGTACATAACGATGGATGGGGCTGAAACAATCCATGGCCAACAGTTAATCTAGAAATTGGAACGAACGGAATCCATTGGCATACTTAGATTTTGTTACTTAACCTATTCCTTGGGGGCTGACAGTACAGGCTTGTTCGGGAAAGTAGCTTTCTGCTCACTTGGGGTGTAACAATAAACGGGTCAATGAGTACCTTGTAGCCTTCTTGCTGTTCTAACAGGATATCATTTGTGACCGAGTCACTATTAGGCCTCCTTTTAGTGGAGTACGAAGGGGGAGGGGACCATTGAGCCATGTCTCCCTCACAGATGTCATTTTTCTTTGTTTTAAAATACGAAGTCAAACTTAAGTAATACAGATTTTACTTCAAAAGATAGCATATGTGGCACCAGATTGCATATAAGGACACCGAATTTTTAAAAAATTTCCAAATAGGAAAGAAGGCAATGTCCTTCAGTAATGCCAGTTTTTTTAAATTCCTACAAATAGTCAATTCTGTCAAATTCCAATTTTTAGTTAAAAAGGTAGACTCTGTATCTCATTGGTGGCATCGATAAATAAAGACTACATGTTTAAAAACATAAATACGCTATTTTTGACCATCTGAGGGGTCTGATTTTTCGAAATTTCTTTTACGCTCCGCGTCAACCAATGGTGGCGCTTCGCTAAAGCTTTGGGGCAAAATTACATTTTTGGGGTCAAATTAGCTCTTTACTCTCTGATCACTTTGCAATTTACGGCCATATTTTGAAGAGATCATTTCATTGCAAACGACAAAAGAAGATAGCGACTGGTTAGATTCTTCTTATAAGTCTGGAAAATGATATTTCCGGCCATCTGAGGGGTCTAATTTTTCGAAATTTTCTCTATGCTCCGCGCCAACTAATGGTGGCGCTCCGCTTAGATAATCGTTGTGATGAAATAACGTTTTGTGACCAAGAAAAACCACAAATCCTATACTGATCAGTGCTCTTTTATTTTGACTCCTAAGAGTGTACAAATTCAATGACAAGTTTTACTTCGTAAGGTAGCATAGATGGCAAAAGAATGTAAAGCACAAAAGTTTCAGTTTTATCCCCATGTTCCTGTCAAAATCGAAAATCTTGCACCATTTTGCTTCTAAGCTCCTTGAAATCGCACCAAAAAATTCCGGACACCCCTCCCCTTAGACCGTACTGCATGCCCCCCCCCCCCTTCAGAGAAATCCTGCCTACGCCACTGTGTTAGTAAATACAAATAAACCAGATATTGTTGATCAAAATAATATACTAAGAGTTGTTATTTCCAATTGCTCTATGTTATACTTTAAGATTAAAATGCAGGTAATATTACATAATGACATGTTTATGTTGTTATACTTGTAAATTTGCATATTTTATATGAAATACGTACACATTGGAAAAGTTTTGGGGAAAATTCATGTCTTTGGCCCCTCCGGAAAAAATCCTAGCTACACCACTGGTCTTTGTTCTTTATAGAATACACATGATTTAGCCATGCAAACAAGACGAGAAATAAGTTGACGATAGTATAGTGACGGTTATACGTTCGGTATGGTAGCATTTATACACAGAAATCAGTGCAGTTTGTCAAATGATATGTTTTAATAAAGTTTAAAAACACAATTTAAGTGTTAAATCGATATTAAAATTAGTTAAGCGTAAATTGAGTGAGTGACTGAAACTGTGAGCTCGTGAGTTTGCGAGTTCGTAACAGAGGTTCGATGACGTTGGGTCTCCGCCTAGATCCGCGTAAAGAATAGCGTTATCTCCCAGCAAAGGTATCGAAACAAAACGCGGTAAATATGATGGATGCCACCCGTACAAATTACCGTGGCGATATAAACATGTATGGATTCATAATATCAATACTCTAAAACAAACGAGTGAACTTCGTCATTCTCTAATAAAGCGGTAAGTTTGCATTCACTTCTTTGGGGTGTTAATTCACTCCACGAATATTAAACCTCACCCCAAGAAGAGTGCAAATTCACTCTCTAACCAGTGCATTGCAGAAATTACTCCTTTTAAGAGTGATCCCTGAAGGCACTCCATCAAGAGTGAAATTTCGCTCTTTTGGAGTAAATTTCACTCTTTCTTACGTGAATTTCCTCTAAGGAAATTTCCACTCTCTTGGAGTGAGCGTTAGTATATCTTAAACTCTTCTAAGGAGTGAATGTTCCCTCTTTTTGTTTTTAGAGTGACACACCAATCATCGAAAATGCCAGACCATGTTGTATCCAGAGGGCGAGTTAAACGGCAAAATGGCGTCACTTCTTACTGAAGATAGCAAGCGCCCTCAAACCTTATATACACTGTTTTCGTCCTTAACATGGTTCTTTTTATTTGCGGTGCTTGCCCAGTGGCGGATCCAGGGGGGTGGGGGTGGGGGTATGCATACCCCCCCCCCACCGAGATGGTAAAAATTTGTATAGATAGAAGACAGGCTAATTGTAGCATAGGCCTACTTACTTTTTGAAAGTGCAGTGATAGTTGTTATATTATTTGATTACCGTATTTTAGGTCATATTCTTCAATAAAATGAAAAATGTAAATTACAATGTATCTATCTTCCGTATCATTTGGTAAATTCCCGTTTTGTTTAAACATTGCGCAATGACGAATGTTAAATCTAGCGTTTTCTGCCAACGGCCGTTGGTAACGCTGTTTATGACATCGCATATCATGTGTGTCTATGTAAGTACGTGGGGTTACGACTACTGTCGGATAATGGGCCAATCGTTAATACGAAGGCTTGTTCGGGGATGTTGCAGAGTTTGTAGGCGATATGAGCTGAGATATGCACAAACAGATGAGAAGAAGATTTAGTTCTGATATAAGATGATTGGCGGTTTTATTCCATTCGAATAAAAGCCGGCACAAAAAGAATTATTGACATTTAACGTTATACAGTTCGACTCAGGTGCTCTTCGTCTGAGGTCTGCTGCACCAGTGTGTGAGTGTGACCAAAACTTGCAGGCTCGGAGCTTTCATGTCTCGGGGGATGGGAACACATGCAGTCCCCTGATTGGTTAAAAGTTTCGACGAACCAAATTAAATAAATTTTAAGGAATGTGCTGATCTTAATGACCAATGAGGAGGCTGTAGAGGGTGAAATTGGCCACACCTTGAAAATACAGGATACAGCATACACGTAGAACTAGGGCGAGGTAGTTTGTCACGTTCACAGGTAACACGTGACTGGAAACAGGAAGGGCCCTGGGAATCTTGGTCAAAAGGAAGGGAGAGTTGCTCGTAAACAGCAAGACGACGTTCCTGTTGAAGGTCATGAAGGGTGCACCAAACATGACACTAAGTACAGTTTGCACATGACATAACCTAAAACCGTGTGACGGTAATAGAGTACAATCAGTATTGAATTCACATTGACCGCATAGTCCGTTGAAGTAATGATTGCCCACGCTTTTAAGACAATGCTTTGAAAGCTTGGGGACCGCGTGTTTGGTCTAACGGTAAGAGCATCCGCCTCCCATGCGGAAGGCCCGGGGTCGAGTCATATCAAAGACTCTTAAAAAAGGAACCTACTGCCTTTGTGCGTGATCCTCCGCATAAACAATGAAGTAGGGGGAACAAGCCAATGAGCCACAACTGGAAAAGAGGCCGTGCCCGGCTCGACTTGAACCAACAGGCTGGAAACTGGCCCGTAAAACTCCATTTAACTAACTAACTAACTGAAAGCTTGTGAGCTTGTTAGTGGCTCAAAATATTGAAACATTTAGCACCATGTTGCATGTTGTCCCCTTTTCTTAGACACCCAGGCGGGGCAGGGGGATCTGAAAATGAAGAATTCGGCAATTTGCCAATTGTGTGACCAGACTACTGTGTGGTTTTGACAACTCATGAAATTATGAAACTCCCAATCAATTTTCTCCAAGATTCAAGAAAGAGAAATTTTCCACGCGCTTCGCGCGACACAAATTGCAATTCCTTAGCAGAAGTGCTCGCTCATACCTTTACTTTGGTAAACTTTTCCAAGCTCTGGAAGGACAAAATCGGAACATTGCTACACTTGTGACATCAGATGACCAAGTGACACTGTAAACTATATACAGTACCATTTTCATAAATTTTCTTTCATAAAATTCCATACTTACTTCAATATAAGCTCAAAAAATTCGTCGGAGAGCCTCATTAAGTAGGCGTTGGATAACATGATGTAGCAACAACGATCTTTGGTCGCCTCCAACCTCAGATTTGCCGATATAGAAAATGCAAATTCTTCAGCAATCCCCCAACTGTACAAATTTCCTTGAAGGAAACCCAGCATCCCAAACTTTTCTGCAATACAAACTCCATATTTTCAAATATTTGAAAAGGACGGAAATTTCGGCCAGGTCGAAAACGCGGAAACGCGGAAATCGCGGAAACCGCGGGAACCGAAAAACCGCGAAGGTTGTCCAAAAAACTGTCCGCGATTTCCGCGTTTTCGACCTGGCCATATGGCCAGGTCGAAAACGCGGAAATCGCGGAAAAGTGTTTTACACATGGTAGACCTGAGCGAAAACTATTTTATCACTTTCGTATCATTTCCTATGCAGTGCAACAAAAGCCATGAGACCCGTTTCAGTAACCTGAGATGAAAATTGCGTGGCAGTTTGTAACTCTCAAATTATGAGTAGCCGGCCCTTCATCAGTCTCTGCCATTTGACTTAAAACGCATTTATCGTTACATATTATCAATTTCCATGCACAACACCTTTGGCTCTTTCGTGGAGAAGTTTCCTGTAATTCCTAAAGAGGTAACTTTTTCCGCGATTTCCGCGTTTTCGACCTGGCCATATAGCCAGGTCGAAAACGCGGAAATCGATTTATCACTTTCGTATCATTTCCTATTCAGTGTGACAAAATCCATGTGACCCTTTTTATAATCTTGAGATGAAAATTGCATGGCAGTTTGTAACTCTCAAATTATGAGCAGGTCCGGTCCTTAATCAGTGTCTCTCATTCGACTTAAACCCAGATTTTATTACATATTATTAATTTCTGCAACACTTTTGGCTCTTTCGTTTAGAGATTTCCTGTAATTCCTAAAGAGGGAACTTTTTCCGCGATTTCCGCGTTTTCGACCTGGCCACATGGCCAGGTCGAAAACGCGGAAATCACGTAAAAGTGTTTTATGCATGTTACGCCTGAGCACTTTTATCACTTTCGTATCATTTCCTATTCAGTGTAACAAAAGCCATGTGACCGATCTTTCCGATCTTAAGATAATTATTGTGTAGTAGTTTGAAGCTCAGACTGTGAGTACGAACTAAACCAAACCAAACCCAACACTACCCAATAATCAGAACAACAATTCCTACCAACCAAACCCAACAAAACCCAACCAACCGAACCAAACCCGCCCGATCAGGTTTGGAGCATTTTTAGTTAGTTGTTATCCATCACTTTACTGCATGTACGCTTTGCGTTAAAGCTGCCGTTATCAATATCGTAAAATGAAACGGGTGGGTCCAAAACGAAGACTGAAGACAGAAGACATGAAAAATCTCTAAAACGAAGACCTCCAAAACGAAGACCGAAGACAGAAGACATGAAAAATCTCTAAAACGAAGACCTCCAAAACGAAGACCGAAGACAGAAGACAGGAAAAAACTCTAAATCGAAGACCTCCAAAACAAAGACCGACAACCAAAGTCTCTCCTAGTAGAAGCACGGGAAGCCATCCCCTGCCTTATTAAACACATTGCATAACACCCTGTTGTATATTTCTATGTTTACTTCCGGGTCTTCGTTTTTCGGTCTTCGTTTTGGAGATTGTCCTATTATGCAAATCTCCAAAACGAAGACCGAGGTCTTCGTTTTAGATATTTTTATGTCTTCTGTCTTCGGTCTTCGTTTTGGACCCACCTAAAATGAAACACGTATCAGAACTTCCAGTCACTGTAGCACGGACCAGTTTCAACACTAGACCAGTTTTTGCGAGAGAGTAATGTACTCTCGAGCTTAGTTGTGGGTCCCAGCTAGACTTGGCCAAGTCTCTCGTGAGTGTTCCCCGGGGAGCTGACAACACCAACTCTACAAAAATCCAGTACTTCAGCACAGTACAGCATACCGTATTTGCCTTTTTTCTAATACGCCCTCTATCGGTCTGTAAAGGTATCGCTTCTCAACGAGAGACTTGGGACAATTGGTTTCTATGACGTCATAATTTTTATGTTATTCCTTTACTTTATTCATCCCTCATTAAGATGAATAATATGTAGTAGTTTCTCAATATCTAGTCCAATCAAAGTTGGCAGTCTGTAAATCATCATATGAATAAACATATATTAGGTCACATGACCTTGTCATTCATATCTGTCAGCCAGCAGTGCTAGCAGTCGACAAATGTAGAGCCCATACCGTAACGATGAAGCGACTATTTTCTTAGCAATAACATGTGAAATTATTCCCAAAGACATTCGCAGGGGTTTGGAAAGAGTCATTATTAATATATGGGACACCAAGAAGACCTCGAAGTTTGATCACCGGCAGGATTTAAGAAGTAAATTTATCGATCGACCACCTTTAGCGGTTGAGTTACACGAAGCGCAGAGAAGGCAATGACGCTTACAGTATAAGTAAATACTACGAGATCTAACGATAACGTTACTTCGTAAACACTGCATAGACAATGAGTTATATAATGTTCTATCAAGTGGGCTAGCTGTTGATGTGTGTAACGTTAGTGCTCTACAAGAACAATGAAGTTTGACCGTGTTGGACATATGCAAGTGTAGCAGAGGAATTTCACAACTTTGTAACTTACGATTAATGAATATGATGAGGCACTGTTCAGCATAGAGGACGGCAAGGGGAACTACTGGGAGTCTGCAAATTGAAGAAGACATATCCGGCATGCTGGTATAATTGAGGTAAACTAATGCACTTTGGCTACTTTCCAATTGCAACCTCGACCCCCGCCTAGTCTCCTAAACCCAGGGGTGGGATTTGACTGGGGACTGATTTCACAGTCATTCTGTCCCCACCCGGCCGAGACTTGAGTGTGCTAGGATTTCACTCCATCAGTCTGGATCCGAAGGCCGGGGTAATCTGGCAGGTCTTTTTCTGGTGATATGCATAGTGCCTAGCTGACAGTGGGGACTTGGCAGGGGATTTACCCTCGATATACCCAACCCAGCTTGGATATGGCCAGGCTCTGTGTGGGGATTTAACAATTTCAAAAATAAAGTTCCCGGGCAAGATTTGACCATCCCCAGGTCTAGGAAGTGTCAGTGTTGCAATTGATAAGTGCATAAATCTTCATGGCATTGCAAGATTATTGCAGCCAGGCCCTTTTAGTTGACAGCTATAGGCACCACAACATACAGGACTTGGGGCATTGGTAGCTGCATAGGTCAAAATCAATTGTCCCAGACCCATGAATAAGGTAAAAGGCATTTTCTACTTGGCCTTACATAATTCAGGTTGCCCCAATTCTACCCAGGGGTTTCACTATAACAATTCTTCAAACTTGCTTACAACTTTGTTCAGGCTTTTACTTAGTCAGAGAGTTGCATGCATACATTTCAGAGGAACCCTGCAGAAGGGACTAGTTTTGCTTCCTAACAAAATAATTGCTTTATACAAGCTAGGTGTAACACTCTGCTACTGTACAAGGGATTGTCAATCCTGTAGAAAACCAGGAAATTAAAGGGACAATCCTCTCACCCCAAACTACACTTCTAGTATAGGGTAACAGAAACTCTCAATTGGCTCAGCTTTTTGATTGACTGCTAATTCAAACAATGCAGAGTACCAAAACTTATATTACACAGCACGAACCGTTCTGATAGAATTTTGATTGTACACATCGAGCTTTCTTTTCCCCCTGAAGCAATAAAATGAGATTGTGTCTGGATGAGGGTGATTTTTCGACAATTGTGGGAGGGGCTTAATTAAGAAGGTTACAGTAAAAGAATTGTTACTGTTTGGGATGAGAAAATTGGGCCTTTAATTACCCAGGCACTGAAAGATCACTTGACAAGTTTTATGAAATGTACAACTGCTAATTTTTAGCCCTAGCATAATTAACGATAAATGAGCATTCATATGTAGACCTACTGCCTATATTTTGTAACTTCAGGAACAGCTACAGTAGAGTAAATTGCACTGGTTGTGTTTTTTATGAATGTGAATATCTACACAAAGAATATAGTACAACTTGAAGACTATATAAGATTTTGATACCATAAATTCGAGGTAGCCCAGGCTAAATGTGTGTTGTTTTCTTGTACTAATCTGAGTAAAAAGATTAGGTCATCAGACGTGATAGCCTGCTAGTGCTGTAGCACTGCATGTTTCATCGTGCAGTGTTTCTATCAAGTCTCCATGGTGGAATATTTGCTTCAAGTGTGAATGGTATGAACATTTTAAAGTGTACTTAATTCTCCTTCATTTTTCTTTTACACAGAACTTGAGCCATTGGAGTAAGTGGGACTGTACTGTACATACTGCAAAGCCACCATCTTTGGCAGAGTCAGCAGGCAACCAGGCTATGCAGTACATTAAACATTTAACACCAAGCTTAGCACGGTACATGGAGTATATT
Source organism: Holothuria scabra (assembly GCA_037179385.1). Taxonomy (NCBI): domain Eukaryota; kingdom Metazoa; phylum Echinodermata; class Holothuroidea; order Aspidochirotida; family Holothuriidae; genus Holothuria; species Holothuria scabra. The sequence goes on along the minus strand of CM074194.1, from coordinate 21,475,199 downwards.
AGGCATGGAATGTATAGTGTATGTGTTGAAAACCTGCAGTATCTTGACTCCAATTTTACATGGAATGAGTGGTTACATGAACTATATGTAAATAAAATCTTTGGCCTGGAAAATATTTCACTGCAATTTTTGAAAAGAGAGATAGACTGCACTTGACAATCATCTGAGATACCAGTACCAGTACAACCAGTTGGTGCAACTATGGTGTTTAATTAGAGAACAGTCTGAAATTATCATTGACTGTCGTGATTGGTATATGCACTTGTCCTCCAAAGCAATAACTGGTACATATTAAGTTACATTTTAAACAGGGACCTACCAATTAAACATTAAAGAAAATATTTTTCAACTGCTGTAGTAGAAAAACAAGGACTACTCTAGCTGTTCACAGAAGAGGTGCTTTCAACAATCAGTAGGATTTAGTTAATGGCATGTGCAGGAATTTTGTTGATTTTTTTATTTTGCTTAATAAAGTAAGCTGCTTCCATGGGTACAATGAGTACAAATTCTTTATTAATAGAGGTGGTGTGATGTAATGCATGATGATTTCAACAACTGTAGAAGTCTTATAGTAGTATACAGCTTCCTGAGATTGAGAAATGTTTCCAGTTTTACTGAGCTTATTGAGACCTGCACTGTTTACATACAAATGTGGTATGATGATAGCAACTCACTGGTTTTAGGAGCATTTTTGTGGAGGGTTGGGGGAGAAAGTATAGGGGGAGCTAAGTGCAAATTATGGGATATTTTCTCAGCACCCTTGTATGATGTATACACAGCATGTCCTTACCACTACTAGCCTCTGCAATATTTTTGTGTACTTGGATTTTTGTGTGTTTGTGGGTAGGGTGATGGAAAAGAATCTGGCAAGTGTTGCACAAATGTGACAAGTGGAGAGACACTTTGTACATTACCATCTGTAACTGAGCATCATTCTGACATGCGTCTGGGTGATCACTTCGGATTAGCAATAATCCCATCATCACAGCTAAGTTAATTGGAGGATTACAACTACTGTAATGCATAGCACATGCAGCCTTGTTACAAATCATTGCAGGTAAGTATCTGTAGAACTTGCATTACTACAGTCTAGTTCTACATTCCATAACCTCTTGAGACAGTGTAAACTCAGCCAAAGCCTTACAAGTGGCAGACTTATGCAAATGATTTCAGGGACAACTTAGTTTTTTAAGGGGTGAGGTGGGGGGGGGGGGGTGGGTAGAGACCTAGGTCTCCATAAAACTGCAACCAGACAGGCCATGCCGATAGAGTGTTTAATTTAAGTAATGTAAGGTTACAGGTGGGATTTAAAATTATGAATTGCTTCTCTGAGACAAGATATTTTTGTCCTTCATGGTCCTGGGAAGGTAAAGGCCTACCTTCAGGCCTCGATTTTCAGAAAAATTTGTGGTTGTCCTTGGGCAACCAATTCCATATTTTTAGTTGTCTGAAAGAAAATTTGGCTGTCCAAAACATTTTGTGTCCAAAACACTTTTTGACCAAATACAACACAAAACAGTAACTGCGTTTATGTATAAATGGTCTGGAAGAATGAAATGATAAAATTTTTGCAGGACAAAGGCACTTGAAGTGTGAAACTATGATGAAAAATTTTGCAACGAGTTGATCAGTCAGCATGTACAACATACTTCTTCATTCAGATAAAAGCAAGCTGCTGGAATATAATTCTTCCACCTTCTGGTTGTTCCTATGGAACTTTAGTTGTCCCAGACAATCGCACAACCAAGAAAATCGAGCCGTGCCTCCCACATGATACATAATCTGAGAGATTTGCAAAATACCCATGTTAATCTCTCTCTTTCTCTCTGAGCTTGGACCACTGTTTCAGTAGGCTATGCATGTCTTATCTTATGCTACTTATCATTGTTTGAGACTGGCAGCAATCAGTAGAAGAGAGAATAAAAATTATCAGATTCAAATTAAAACACATGTTTATATTGAATTAAGTGTCATACCTAGTTAGTGCTGCTGGCTGTATGAAAGAATCACTGTGGTCAATACTCTACAAGATGGCTGGCTATTTCTACCTTATCACATAGGGTATATTGTTATGCATGTCTCATAAATCCCACTTTCATATATTCCATCTTGTTTTGGTCCCCTGTCTCAAAAGTCCCATGTCTCACTCACTGCTCCCCAACCAATCAACTCATTGGGATTATAGGGGTTTGGGTTAGAGATATGGTTATTGGGCATGCACTTAAAAATATGAGGGGAACAATGCCACGGGGAACCAATGCATGTTACAGGTAACAAGACTATATTAGATTAACAAGGCCACCATATGTGGGTAGCTCACAGGTAGGGATATTAATTGGGCAGCTGACCCATATTCTCCCCAGTATCAGTTGTTTGCCCAAGAGCTCTCTCATATCAGTGAAGTGGGCTATCATAAAAAGGCCACTTATTAATCCCAGCTGAAATTGGCCCACATGAAAAGAGTTAACACCGATTGGTGCAGCTGCAGAGGAGCCAACCCAGGCATGCATTATTTGTCCCCCTTCCCAAGATTTTGGCCTGTGTCCCTCCCCAACTTAGGTCAGTTAAGAATTGAGTAGACAGAAAAAAATTGATAATATACATCTCCAGATCTAATTTTTCATACTGAGAAATATCCTTGCAAGCTTTTGGGTTTTCGCCCCCTGAACATGCCTACAGTACCAACAGCCTGAATGGGAATGAATGTTTTGGGATCTGTATTCTGTTTGGAGCTGCGTCCAAAATTTTTGCCCCCAACATTATCCTGTGCCCTTTATTTGTCCCCACCCCATCCAGTTTTGACAGTCTAGCACCACCGCTGCCAGTGCATGGCACAGCCCCCCCCCCCCCGGAGGGAGGGGGTCGGTCAGAACCTTGCAATGCAAAAAACACCTAAAATAGCGGTTTTTTCTCCCTATTCTTCCCTCATTGAGTGCCCCATGACACCAACCTCCTCCCCCGATGACACAATCCTGGCTATGCGCCTGACTGCTATTACAGTAGTATCAAAGATGGGGGACCATTGACGGGGAAGTACAGAGATGAGACTAAAGACATATCCCCTTAGGTTTGACAGCAAAATTGTTCCTCATCCATCAAATAACGGCATATTCTTCTCCTACCCATTTGACTTATCTGTCTGTAATCTCATAATCTCAGTAGAGTACTTTTTTGGATTCAGACGGTTTCGTTCGTTGCAATACTGTCCATTTTTTGTGGGCTACAATCTGACGATAACAGTTCAATGATTAGTGTCTGTAATCAATTCGCATAATTGCTTCAAGTACTAATTCAATGTGTAACGTCGCTGTAAACTCCGATTTCGTGCCCGCAGGATAGATCGAATTGTCACATACATTGTGTCACTCATTTTACATCATACGAATTTATTCCACTATGGTACGGGCTCAAAAACATAACGTTTTCTGGAACGCCTCAATGGAAGACGATACTACTTTTCAAGGTTATAAAGAGCGATCGTATTTTCGTTTTACCACGAGAGATATCAATTTCATTACCCCTTATACGCTTAAATATTTAAGAAAGGATAATTTAAGATATATTTAAATATTTAATTATTATGGGTATGATCAGGGTCTTAAATATTATTCACACACGTTTCTATACAAACCTTCAATTGGGCGATACTAAAGTTTATGTTTGAGAATGCTGATTGGTTGGTAGTGCTGATACAGTTTAAAGATGACTAATAAATAGCTTCATTAGCATGACGTCATAGAAACCAATTGTCCCAAGTCTCTCGTTGAGAAACGATAGAATTAATTGACCGATAGAGGGCGTATTAGATAAAAGGGAAATGCGATATTCTGTACTATGCTGCAGTAGGGGGATTTTGAAGGGAGCACACCACCATTATTTGCTCCATTGACTTACACACTATTTCCCCTTCATAACATGCCCCCTCACAGCTTGTCAAAGTTCACACCCCACTAAAGCTACCCCTCACATGAAAGCCAGTGAGTTGGCCAATTATGGCATCACAAATTCACCATAGCATGACCGTTTAGATTTTGAGATACAAGGGGATGAAGTTTAGGGTCTGTACACCCTACCCTATTAATCCGCAAGGTGACGGAAAAAACCTCTTTTTCACACCAAATTTTTAAACAGTCTAAATCGCCTTCAATTCTTTCCAATTTGACAACACTCACACATTAACATGTCCTCTTTCATATTCAAAACAAAATAACCACATCTCATTAGCTTAACTCGAGCAATTCACACTTAAAGAGGACCTAAAACTGACGGTGTACTTTGGAACTACTTTTTCTCAGCAAGGCCGTTCTCCTAATGGTGGTGTGCTCCCTTAAGAACCCATGAAGGTTGGAGGATCCTCCTCAAATTTTGCATGGACATTCTCATTGTGATTGTAAATAATGAGTGAATCTTGTTTTTGTCAATTTTCATCCCCTTTTATTTTTCTCAGGCCAGTCAGAATTGCACCAAAAGCCACTTTTGTGTACAATACTGCTGTAAATATGAATATTTTGGTTACAATAGACATGGTGACATTAGTTCATGAAACAGCATTTTTTATGACCAGATGATAGTCACTTTGATTTTGTAATTCACCTTAGAGTACATAGAGACTTTCTGGCCTTTCCTGGTGCAGAACCATTTCTTTTGCAGGCATTTCCAGGCAAATTGAAGTAAATCTTGCAAAAATACAAAAAATCTGTAAAAGAGAGAGAAAATATCACTTTAAAAATCAGCACAGGGAAAAAAATTTCAATTTACACTGACTGCAGGTCAGAAAAAAATAGCATAACACTTTTCAATAAATTCCAACAGCTCAGTGACCCTTTAAATGGGTTAAAAGCATTATTTGGGGCCTACACTATAGAGGGCGCTGTTCATGCTTCTTTGTAAATGCCCAAATTCAAATTGTTTAAATTCTACAAAACAAACGAAGCAGTTTACAAATGTGATCAGGAGTCTTCAAACATTTTCTTTTGAACAGAGATTATTGATTTTGCCTTACTTTTTTGTATTCATTGCAGGTGAAGAGGTTTTTTGACATTTATATTACAAGGGAAAGGAATTGAAGTGCATATCATGGCCAAGAGGAAAGGCATGAAGAAGAGAAAGGGAACCACCTTCAAGCTGAATAACAAACATGCATGCAAAGTCAGCACTGGCCAAATTCCACCAGAACCTTCTTATGATGTGCCTGATAATCTTCCTCAGACCCCAAACAGTTATGCAAGAGTGACTAGAGAGGAGTATGAGAGAGTTATTCACTCACCAACAGTTCAGGGCAAGGTACCAAACCTTTGTAACACAATGTTTTTAAGGCCTCTTTATAAGAAAATTCATGGTAAGCTAGGTGAGTTTGAACGAAAGTTTAATGCAGATTCACAGAAGGACATCTGCAGGGAAGTTGAAGGGTACAGATTAGTACATGTTGGAACCATTTCAAGAGTTATTCAAGAAGCTACACTTGCTCACCTGGGTGCCACACCACACTGTCCTGGCATTTTAGTGGCTCTGGCTGATTTGGAGATAAAACGAGGAGCTGGTGTGGAGGAAGTGTTTGGATGCCCTGTGTGCGGCTCAGCAAGGCCGTTCTCCTAATGGTGGTGTGCTCCCTTAAGAGAAAGTTGTCAACTCCCCGCGGAACACTCACGAGAGACTTGGCCAAGTCTAGGTCCCAGCTCAAGTGGAGACGAAATTTCGTGTCGTTTGGTTAGTTTGTTGTAGACTACACCAGTCTTTTAGTATACTTTATGTAAATATATGGGTGTAATATTTAATATTTATATAATAAACATCACTTTTTGTATATTGCTAACGTTGATTAACGATTGCTTGTCAAAAGCAATTGACCACCGTAAATTAAATGACTGGCAATTTGTTATGGCTTTCTCTATATCAAGACTACGGCCTAGACGTCACGCGAAAAGATTAGGAATGCACATAAAGCTAGTATAGTAGCATACTGGGCTACTGTAGCTTGCAGCATAGCTAGATGCAGTGCTAGCTAAGCAGTTCGCTACACCGTAGCCTAATTGCTCGTTGCAATATTGCCACAAGATCTTGAAGTCGGAGATATGGTAGAAATATTTTTCTGTTTTTACACATGGACAATACACGAAAGGCATATAGTCGACCTCTCTGAATAGCCTATGATTAGCTGCTGGAACAGGAGACAAGGAAAAATATTCAGGGCCTATGGCCTAGCTGCTAGGCCTAACTAACAGTAACAGTGGTAAACGTTACAAGCCTTGGGCCTAACAAGGCCAGGCCTACTACTCAGTAACTGAGTAAGGTTTGTGAACGTTCGCTACCAAGGCTTTGTTAACTTAGCTATACACAGCCCTTGCCTGACTATATGACTAGCCTATTCAAAACAGCAGTGTGATCGGTTGTTGATTGTTGTGATTAGAGCAGGTTCAGAGGAGAGCCACTCGCCTCATTCCTGAGGTGAGAAATTTGCCTTATCATGCTAGGCTTAAACATCTTGGGCTTACCACCTTGGAGCTGAGAAGGATTAGGGGAGACATGCTCCAGGTTTTCAAGTTCCTTTGTGAAAGGAATCCCCTTCTGACTTGTAGTTATTTAAGGGTTCAAGGTAATTCTCGGGTGCGTGGGCATTGTAAAAAGCTTGAAAAGCCTTTTGCAAGGCTTGACATTAGGAAGTTTAGTTTCTCCCATAGAGTTGTCAACGAGTGGAATTGTCTACCAGATTGGGTAGTAAACTCCCCCTCAGTTCACTGCTTTAAGGTTAACATTGACAGGTTTTTCCATGACTGTGGTAGAATCTGATTGTTTGGGGCTGTAGTCAAGCTTTGGTGGTTAGACTTTTGATTAGGGCTTGGTCTTCAGGGCATCTTATGGGGCCTTGGCCCTCCTTTGCCCTTCAACCTGTTATGTTATGTTATGATTCCTGAAACTGATTTTTTTCAAAAAGCAAATTTTTGATAGCCTAGGCTAGGCAAGGCCTAGGCCTAGGCCTAAGTAAAAACCTGATACTAGCCTAGGGCCTAGGCTAGGCCACTGATCTATATTACTGGATTGGGTGAGTATTGTTTCAAAAGTGAAGCGACCGGAAGTGCACTGTCGGCCATACTAGTTATTACTAGGACCCAAAACTTACCTGCTTGGTTACGTTATGTGCCGCGTAGTGTGCAAAGAGTGTAGGGAGCGAAAGATTCGTTGGATTAATTTTGCAGCACTGGCGAGTACGTTCATTCAAGACAATGAATTGACAACGATTCAAGAGCCTTATTTTCATTTTCAAAACGTCAATTTTGAGGCTTTAGTTAGCTTAGTTGTCAGTTTGATATTGTTCGGTAAAGGGAAGGCGTTACACTGTCACACAATTTTATACATTGGCCTACTGTAGCCTAGGCCTACTGCTGTATGTTAGGCTTAATTAGATTTTACTGTACTAGTGGAGCAGTTACTGTAAAGCCCAATGTTACATGTTTTGAGGGACAGTCATGTACAGTATCAACCTGTATAGGCATTAGGCAAGCTTAAAAATGATGACTATTGTGCACTTGAAAGGAAGGCTTAAAGAGATCTACAAGTGCCATTCACTGAAAAATGAACCTCACTTTTCACTGTTTTGCCCAGAAGGTAGGCTAAACCATATACACTGAAAAAACTGAAAAACAACTACTCTCAGTCATCAACAAATTAGTAGGCCTACAGTAACAATGGCGTTTATTTTTCGGTAGTTAAAACTTGAGAACTATTTTTACAGTTCATCTACCTGGGACCACTCCAAATTAAAGGGACAAGTTTGCAAAGTTTTTTCAGATCTTTGGTCCTGACAATTTCTGCATGGTTTCTTTCCCCATGATACACCTGGATCTTGCACTGAACATTTGGCAACATGAAATTTATGGACAGCGGGTCCACCATATGTGGGTACTTGCAAGCTCTTGAAACACTGGAGATAGACTGAAGTTGGCCAGGACTGAAGTTACTATGGCAGAAGGGACACCTCAGTGTTGAAATCTTAAATAAACTTGTGTCAAGGAGAAAAAGCTCTTAATACCAAGTCAGTATCATGTAAAAGAGTCAAGCCTTGGTAACATCAGGAGGCTGCTTCAACTAGCTGACCCACTTCAAGATAGGGAATTGGATGGATAAGGAGACAGACTAGGCTACCAGTGTTTGCCTTTAGGCTATACTGTTATACAGAGAGCGTTGTTTGAATCTGCTCTCTGTGTAGCAGAGACATTGTTAGCCCTAGTCAACATACATCACTTAAAGGTTTCCTGCCATTTATGTAGTGACAGTTGTTTCAGTTCAGTCTTCTTGGACGACATCTTTCACATGACTAGTGAATTTGTAACATCATCGTAGGCATCATCAAAGGACTTGGCATGCTGAACTTTAACCAAATGATTGGAAACTGGGCCGTAAAAGGTCTATTTATTTAACTCCACTAACATCATCATAGCCAACGGACAGCTGAACGAGACTTGTTTTTTTTTTCTTGAAGTTGCATTCAGCATTCTTTCTCATGAACTTTAGTACTTTACTTTGGGGTTGTTATTAATTAATCACCAGTAAGTTGTGAATGCACTTTGGCCATTTGGGGAGTCCTGTCACAGTTTTTATCTCACAAGTACAAGAATGATTTTCTTATTATGTTGCCCAGTAATCCACAAATATTCTGTAACAATCAGTCTTGTGTCAAGACTTGCACCCTCCATCTTTGTGACATATCACTACAACTATGGAAGTCATATGTAACATACCCCACCCCCTCACTGGGTATGCCATCTGATTAAACTATTTTCTGTATTATAGTGATGACAACATAACTGTAACCATTATTTCATCGTAATTGCAAGGAGAGCTTTACAAATCAATCCAAAACAAATTAAGGTGTATACAACCAGCTCAAAAGTTAACATTATGGGCTCAAATTAGTTTTTGGTTTCGATGATAAGAGAAACCAATGCAATTATGATGGCGTGTGTGTGTATGTGTGTATGTGTGTGTGTGTGTGTGTGTATGTGTGTGTGTGTTTGTGACACTTTGCTTGTTAACACGATATCTCAAGATAGGAATGTCTGACAGTTTTCAAACTTGGTACATAGATGTGCCATATTAAGAGGAAGAACCCTATTGTTTTTGGTGGAGGTCAAAGGTCATCTGGGGTCACCAGGGGTCAAAGTCTAAAAACCTTGTTAACACGATATCTCAAGGTTGGAAACTTGGATAGATTTCATATGTGGTATGTGGATGTGTAATAGTCAGTAGATGGTCCCTATTGTTTTTGGCGGCGGTCAAAGGTCATCTGGGGTCACCGGGGGTCAAAGTCTGAAAATCTTGTTAACACGATATCTCAAGGTTGGAAGCTTGGATAGATTTCATATTTGGTATGTGGATGCGTTATAGTCAGTAGATAGTCCCTATTGTTTTTGGCCGAGGTCAAAGGTCATCTGGGGTCACCAGGGGTCAAAGTCTGAAAACCTTGTTAAAGCAATATCTCAAGGTAGGAAACTTGGATAGATTTCATATTTGGTATGTGGATGCGTTATAGTCAGTAGATGGTTCCTATTGTTTTTGGCGGAGGTCAAAGGTCATCTGGGGTCACCAGGGGTCAAAGTCTGAAAACCTTGTTAAAGCAATATCTCAAGGTAGGAAACTTGGATAGATTTCATATTTGGTATGTGGATGCGTTATGGTCAGTAGATGGTCCCTATTGTTTTTGGTGGAGGTCAAAGGTCATCTGGGGTCACCAGGGGGCAAAGTCTGATAACCTTGTTTATCTTTCTAAATGATATTCTGTAAGGATATAGAAGAATTTCTTTGAAATATCATGATGTGCACTGCGTTATATTATGCTGCTCTATGCAAATGCAGTGAACACAGTAATTAGAAACTTTTGTCACAGCCAAAATGTGGGAAATTAGTTTCCCTTATGAAATTCTCTTTGGACACATTCTGTTTTGCCACATTTTTACACTTGGCATCAGTCAGTTCAAGGCTCATTTTGTATGATCACGCATGTTTTTCTTGTGTTAATTTATAATGACTGCGTCGTAAAATTTTATTTAGATTTATTGATTGATGGCACTTATCCTTTACTTCACTTAGTGTTTGACAAAATGTTAAAGAGGCAAACAGAGTTTGTTTTATTTCTTTCATTGGATTAAAACCACGGACTTCCTATACATGGACTGAGCATACTGCACGGTAGATTGTCGCTACCGTACATGTGAGAAAAAGGCCACCAAAATGGCCGTCTGCTATGGCTTTGTGAAAATTTGGACTTGCTCAAGTATATTCCCATCTTTTTACAAGAAAGCTGAAATATTTTTGAAATATGGCAAGGTAAGATCAAAATCACTTCATGCATTGCAGGAATTTGATATTGTTTCCCATTCAAGTTTAACTTTTGTTTGACATATCACAGAGTTGTCGTCAAATCAGACAATTTATAGCTTCATGGCAGCCATCTTGGTTGCCTTTTTTGTCCCAGACACTGGCGACCATCTACGGATAGGACATACACGTTACATGCTGTGTCCATGTATATAAGTCTGTGATTAAAAGTAACAAAAAAAGGTTGGTGATTATGGTCTGATGGTGTAATTGGTTACTGTATGGATGAAGCTACCTAGTTTTGCAGCTGTGTAGAATTTTGTTTCCCAAACAAAATTACAAAATTCTGATTAAACAGTTATGAATGCAGAGTTAACATTTTTCCCCATGTGAAGGACCTCTTCAGTGTCTCTTGATTCTGGTAAGTAATCAGTAAAAAAGGAAACATGGAGGAATGAATGGTTATTATTTGCTATCAAACTCTGATTGCCCCTTTAACTTTTGAAAGCATAGAAGACAAAAATTGACAAAAGTAAAAAGCAATCTACCTCAGTTTTTAACTTTCCACCTGTTGATAATAAAATGGCATTGTAAGGGCAATAATGAATGATAACGAATATTCATGAGTGCAGTGAGTAATTTTTGTTGAAAGATTCAACGTTCTTCTCACCGTGTTGAAGCAAGTTGAAAAAAAAGTCATTCAACAAATGAAAATAATCATACTATGGCATAGATACAAAATGTCTTTGTTTTATGCACTACCTAAAACTTTTGTAGTGATAAATATTCATTATTAGCCTTTAATGAAATCCGTCATGGCTACCACAGTTTTGGGGGTAAACTGTGGTTGCCAATTACAGTATGGGACCTGGTTCATTACTCCAATTAGCTGTTCTAATGAGCAGCGGATTTGATTTCCATTCTGGTACAACAGAAGCCCAACATGTTTAGGGTTCAAATAAAAACAACAGAATTCTAAAATAAATGATGGCAAGAAAAGGATCAAATTGCTTTACTGCATTGAAGGGTTGCCACCCCTTTCAGTTTTTTCTGAGCTAAACTGCTATCAAATGTCAACTTTGATGGCCATTTACAAATGCTGAAATGGGCATATAATTGGTACTGAGAACAGTTCTTGGCAAGATTGAGCATAGGGTATTTTTTGTTTTTATTTTTTGGAAATGTGGTCAAAACATGACCTATGATTATAACACTAGTTGCCAATACTGCATTGATTTAAAGGCAGTTAACTCTCACCCCAGACTACAGTTTTTGTAGTAGTCTCAGAACTTCTCAATTGGCACAACTCTTTGATTGACAGCAAGTTCAAAATGTGCATGTAAGTGCTGAGAGTGTTCTGATTACTCATTGGATCTTGTATACTGTCACTCTGAGGCAATTAACTGATGCTGTCTGGATGAGGTGAGTTGTTGGAGGGGTTTGAGTAAGTAGGTTAAGAGAATTGGAACTGTCTCGGAAGAGATGATTTGCCCTTTAAGCAGGTCTTGAGTTGAAGATTTTCAATGTGTGCTACAAACCACACTTTTCAGTAAATTAAGGAGTGTGGTAAGTGTGCTCTTCATCAAACTTTTATACTTTACCTTAAGTTAGCTCCATGTGAAAAAATTGCCCTTCTCACAGTGATTTTTGGTTTCGATGAAAAGAGAAACCTATGCATTCATGATGGCGTGTGTGTGTATGTATGTGTGTATGTGCGTGTGTGTGTGTGTGTGTGTGTGTGTATGTATGGTGCGTATGTGTGTGTGTTTGTGACACTTTGCTTGTTTACACGATATCTTGAGAAGGGAAGATCTGACAGTTCTCAAACTTGGTAAACAGATACCCCATACTGAGAGGAAGAACCCTATATATTTTGGTTGAGGTCATCTGGGGCCCCGGGGGTCAAAAACCAAAATCCTTGTTTACACAATATCTCAAGACAGGAAACTTGGATTAATTTCAAACTTGATATATTGGTGCATTATGATGTAAGGAGAAACCCTATCGATTTTGCTGGAGGTCAAAGGTCATTTGGGGTCACATGGGGTCAAACCCTGAAATCCTTGTTCACACGATATCTCATGGTAGAAAACTTGGATTAATTTCAAACTTGATATGTTGATGCGTTATGATGTAAGGAAGAACCCTATTGATTTTGGTGGAGGTCAAAGGTCATTTGGGGTCACATGGGGTCAAACCCTGAAATCCTTGTTTACACGATATCTCATGGTAGAAAACTTGGATTAATTTCAAACTTGATATGTTGATGCCTTTATGATGTAAGGAAGAACCCTATTGATTTTGGTAGAGGTCAAAGGTCATTTGGGGTCACATGGGGTCAAACCCTGAAATCCTTGTTTACACGATATCTCATGGTAGGAAACTTGGATCAATTTCATGCTCGATATGTTGCTGCGTTATGATGTAAGGAAGAACCCTATTGATTTTGGTGGAGGTCAAAGGTCATTTGCGGTCACGTGGGGTCAAACCCCGAAATCCTTGTTTACACGATATCTCATGGTAGAAAACTTGGATTAATGTCAAACGTGATCTGTTGATGCGTTATGATGTAAGGAAGAACCCTCTCGATTTTGGTGGAGGTCAAAGGTCATTTGGGGTCACATGGGGTCAAACCCTGAAATCCTTGTTTACATGATATCTCATGGTAGGAAACTTGGATTTATTTCATACTTGATATGTTGATGCGTTATGATGTAAGAAAGAACCCGATGTATTTTCGTGGAGGTCAAAGGTCATTTGGGGTCACATGGGGTCAAAACCTGAAATCCTTGTTTACATGATACATTATTGTAAGAAACTTGAATTCATTTTAATCTTGATAGGCTGATGCATTATGATGTAAGAAAGAACCCTTTCGATTTTCGTGGAGGTCAAAGGTCATTTGGGGTCACATGGGGTCACACCCCGAAATCCTGGTTTACACTATATCTCAAGGTAGGAAACTTTGATTAATTTCAAACTTGATATGTTGATGCATTATGATGTAAGAAATAACCCAATTAATTTTGGTGGAGGTCAAAGGTCATTTGGGGTCACACGGGGTCAAACTCCGAACTTCTTGTTCACCTTATATCTCAAGGTAGGAAGCTTGGACTGATTTCAAACTTGATATGTTGATGCGTTATGATGGGAGGAAGAACCCTATTGATTTTGGTAGAGGTCAAAGGTCATTTGGGGTCATAGGGGTCAAACTCAGAAAAACTTGTTTAGGATAGCTCAAGGTATGGAAGGTGGATGGATTTCAAAATTAGTATGTAAATGAATTATGGTGAGAAGATGGTCTGTATAAGGTTTTTTTTTTTTTGTGGAGGTGAAAGGACATCTGGGGTCATGATTGGTCAAACTTTGAAAAACTTGTCAAAATGGGATATCTCAAGGTAGGAAACTTGGATGGATTTCCTAATTAGTATGTGGATGTGTTATGGTGAGTTGAAAGTACTGTACCTGTTGTTTTTGGTGGAGGTCAATGGTCATCTGGTATCACCTGGCATCAAACTCTGAAAACTTTGTTTGCAGAATATCTTAAGGCACAGTATGAAATTTGGCTTTTTGAATAGAGAAATGTTTTGGTTAAAAGAAAAACCAGTCACTTACAGGTGGAGACAAAGGTTATTTTGGGTCACCAGTTGTTACAAGAAATGTAGCATTTTATTGAAAAGAGCATGTATGTATCATCGAAACCTCAATGCATTTTTGCATTCTGGTTACTTATAGTGCATAAAATTGCAGTTTTGGGTTAACCTGAAGAGTGTGGGCATAAGTGTACAGGGGTAATATTCTGTTAGAGGGCAAGAACATTTTTTGCATGAATAATGTCACTGTTAATCATGTTTTGCCAGAATAGACCAACTCCTTTGGCCTGAATTGGAAGGGCCAGTGCCCCCCCTGCACCCCCACCCCATATGCCCATGAGTGTGGGAGGTGTCCTCCAGTAGATGCTTCTTCTCATACTCTCATTACACTAGGCTGAGTTGGTTTGAAGAGTCTCTCTTTGGAAGCAGGGAATTATTTTGATGTAGCAAGATGATTTTAAGAGCCTAGTGCATTGCAATATTGCATACACAGGAGCTGCATGCTTCTCTGCCATTTTAGGCAACAAATCCAACGATATCAGAGATGACAGCCAATTGTACTTAGAAAGGTGGAAAATATAGGTGCATCAATCATCAATAGAGAGGTAGGGATTATCAGGGCTGGCTGCAGTCTGGGCAAAAACTCGGGGTGGGGGATATGGGGGGTGGGAGTTCACACACTGCCATCATTTAGCATATAGTGTATGTATGGTTTGGAAGTCTCGGGGAGGTTGGCGGTTGCCCCCTGTCCACCCGGCCCTCAGGGGACCTACGGCCATTGTTATGCCTACAACCAAAAGTATTGAGTCTGGTTGCAATATTTTGAGTAAATTTTGTTTGAATACTCTCAGTGGCATCTTCTCTGATTGTGGGATGATTCAATTGGTTTTTTATCCTAATAATTTTGACGTCTAATCTCCTAGTTAATCATTATAATGGGCATATACTTGTACTAGTACTATGTTACACTAATTGAATGGCCTATAGGAATCTTCGGCCAAAATCCACTCACAAATGGAAGGTTCTGTGAATATTTTTTCTGTTTTATGCTGTCTCAACATAGCTCTCCTCTCTCTTTCACTTTAGTCTCATTTTTTCACTCTTTTTTTTTCACAACCCAGGGCACAACACTGCGTTGGTCAATCAACAATTGCTTACAGTACAAGGTTTCTTTTTTGGTAGTGCTATATGCATCCCAGCAATATGGCGCCGACGGACAACCATGAGCTTCAAAAACGTAGAGGCTGATAGAATGGGTTACCCAATCCAGTAATATAGATCAGTGGGCTAGGCTAGGCCTAAGAAAAGTTATAATGGTCTAGCCTAGCAGATTTTAGGCCATAGGCTACGTTTCACTAGGCTATGCAAAGAAAAACCATGTAGGCCTAGGCCTATGTAAGCCTACCATAGTTTGAGTTAGAAAAAAGAGTGACTTTTTTCAAAAAAGCAAATTTTGGACAAAAACCTGAAAAGAAAAGTTATGATAGTAGATTTTAAGCCATAGCTTTTGCACTTATTGTACTGATTGCATTTTTCAAAGTTTATTTGTAGTAACGTTTCCATGTTACTCTAATTTTTATATTTAATGAAAATGTACTCAAATTACTCAAGACAAATCATGTTCCTTACCAGAACATGATCAATATTCTTGCATTCTTGGAAAGTTTAGGCCCTATACTATTTAAAAAAGGTAATTTCACCATGTTTGAATTGCTTCGCCATGTTCTTAACGTATTTGCTAGTATGACAATTAACATGGTAAACTTGACTTTTAAAAAAGTCTTTAAAGCAACGTGCTATTGTGAATCAGCTGTAAAAGTGCTCACCAAATAAGATAGAAAGATATACTACTTAATTATTCAGACAACATGTACCAAAGTTAAGTTACTGAAAACTGACAACTCTCCACTGAAGGTTATGTATTTCATGTCCAAAGTTTGCTCTGTGGTTTATCGTATCAACTATTGTTAGCAAAAACCTCTTTCTTGTAAAAGATTGTACTGTTGATTCTTTCTCTCTTGTAATTGACTTAAACATCATTTCTGTTACACATCCACATTTATTGATGTAGACATCAATAAATCTTTCCCAAAACTCTTATTTCATCTGCTTCTTGTCTTTAATGGACATTTTTCATGTAATAATTTTTATTTATTATTACCAAACATATTGTTTAAGCCATATTCTACCTCCAAGTTACTACACATTTCGCAACAATGTGACACTTTTTGATGGGATCCACAGAGCTCTACGAACGAGTGGGAATACGTAGTATTCTGGTTATGTGTGTATCCAGGGAGCTACAACTCCTTGGTGTATCCAGCAGTGCGCTACAGTAAATCCCATTCACACATGCAGTACCAAGGTCATATGGATATGTTAAGCATCCAGTTTGTGGTGTGAGCTGATGTCAATTAATTGGTACAGTATGCTTTGGCATTCGCTCGCACAAGTTACGTATGTTGTGCCGTGTAATGCAGGCTAGACTATGTTACGTCGGATGACTTCGCATCGGCAGTGCATCCATAACATTTCCGTTCTTAGCAATGAGCTATAGTAGAATTACAGCTTGTATCGCAGTTTGTATAAGACTCTAGTTCTATTGCAGGACTGCAAGAAAAACTTTCCGCGTTTTCGACCTGGCCATATAGCCAGGTCGAAGACGCGGAAACCGCGGACAGTTTTTTGGACAACCCTCGCGGTTTTTCGATTTCCGCGTTTCCGCGTTTTCGACCTGGCCCGGAAATTTCAGCGCGCTTCGAAAATTACTGTCATGTAGTATAGTGCACCCTCCATGACCTTTAGCAGACACCATCTTGTTGTTTACGAGCAACTTTCCTTTCCTTTTGTTCTAGATTCCCAGGTCCCTTCCTGTTTCCCGTCACGTGTTACCGGTGGACGTGACAAATTACCTTATCTTAGTTAGATGCAGTGTTGTAACAAGTCACGACTCGAGTCACTTCCTCTTAAAATGATAGTGACTCGATAGAATTCAGGAGTAATTTCCCCATTGAAATAGTACAGTGACTCGAGTCAATGACTCGACTCGAGTCACTTAAAAGTTTGAAAACTGGTGACTCGAGTCACTTATCTAGTGACTCGATTACAACACTGGTTCCATGTGCACGCTGTAACCCACATTTTCAAGGTGTGACCAATTTCACACTTTGCAGCCTCCTCATTGGTCATTTAGATCAGCACAATCATTTACATTGGTGCGTCATAACTTTTGACCAATCAGGGGACTGTAGGTGTTCGGATCTCTCACGAGGTTTCCAAGACCGAGCCTGCGAGCTGGACACTCGTTCAGTAGATACTGAAGTATAAACCTGTAACGTTAGTCACTTTGTAGATAACTGATTTAAGGAACCTTTTTTTTTTTTTTTTTTTTTTTTTTTTTTGTTGGCCGTTGACTGAATAAAAATCACTAATCATGCTGAAATAGAACTGAAATCTTTACTTTTCCTGTCTGTGCGTCTGTTTCATCTCGTATCGCCATACTCAGCAAGTTTCCGTACCAAGCCTTCGTTATACCATTGTTTCTTTATTTAACATTACGCCCCTAGTACAGTGGTAATCACACTTAAAAATATGATCAAATTTGGATGCTTGCCTACCACCCCCATTTCCCTTTTCCTGAATTCTAATAGGCATTAGAGACTAAACAACTGTCATACATACGGTAGTGTAAATTTAATGTCCCATCAACATGCAGCTCCCCCCACCCCCTAGCCCCCCCCCCTCCCGCCGCAAATTCCTGGATCCGCCACTGCATACATCATATGCCCTTGGTATCATCTCTCAAGTTTTTACGTCCTTACTTTAAGAAAAATATTGCATTTCAACCCATACATCTCCTTTAATTTGGCAATAGCCATACTATCCATGGTTCTGTCACTGGTTGGCCGAGAGCATGCGCAGGAACATATGCGAGCATTTAAGGTTTTTCGTGGACAGAGAAACAGCGATATTACACACTGAATGTAAACGAATTAGAATATATATTTCATAGTTCATTGTGACGAAAATGTAAGTGCATCTCCTCAAATCTGTTATTAAGCAGTCGCGACATCATTCGTTTGTAAAAATGAATGAACCTATCCAGAGTAAAAGAATTACTCCGTACTGGGAAATTCATCAGCCATAAAACTATTTCAAGTTACCTTTTTTAAGATTCAGTATCATTTCCCGTTTATTTCTGTGGACAGACACAGTTGATGTAAATATTTGCATACGATAAGACTGTCAGATGAAACGTCTCACAAGTTTGCTGAACTGCTGATTCGATGGTCAAAGGTGGGCTAGACCAACTTGCCACTGAGTGGCTTTCGTCAAATATTTAATGAAGCTATGAAATAAAGTACGTTGCATTACCGACTATAGCATGTACTGAAATAATGAGAGATGTTTCGATACGACTCCAGTATTTTAGGAGTACAGTAGGATGCACATATCTTAGTTTGGGAGTTTTGTAAGATTGTAGTAGGTAACAATGAGAATTTACCAAGAAAGAAATTTAGACTTCAGCAAGTTTAAAGGGTCAATTACTAGCCTTAGAGCGGGTCCATAAACAGAGACAGCAGTCTGGAAGGCCTACAAATTAACCACAGTGTAATCAACTCCCTAGTGTAATCTACATAGTTTTTTCTTAGGGGTTTAGCTTACATTCCAGGCAAAATGGTTTGGTGGGAGTTGCTTTCAAAAATTGTGCCATTTTGCCATTCGAACCTTGGGAAATGGAATTTTTAAAGCCCGGAGCTCCCGGGTAAGTGATGGATGCCGTACCTCTACACCGAAAACACGGAGAAAAAGTGGGAAAAGAGTCTCACCACACCCACTTTCTGTCTCCCAGTTGAAAGGCAACCGAAAGGAGTTACATATGTTCGTTATTACAGGTGTAGAATATGCTTGTAAGGTTGTGTCGTACCCACAACTTTATTATTGCACCTTTGACCTAAAGGCCCAATTCTCTCCTCCCAAACAGTACCAATCCTCCTAACTTTCTTACTTAAGCGCTTCCCACATCATCTTAAATTCACCCTCATCCAGACACAGTCTCAGTTTATTGGCTCAGGGTGGGTTTAAAAAGGCTCAATGTATATAATCTAAACACTCTAAGTACAGTTAATGTTGTGTAATGCAAGCTTTGACACTGTGCATTGTTTGAATTAGCTGTCAAAGAGCTGAGCCAATTGAGAATTTCCGCACACCCCTACCAAAAATGCAGTTTGGGGTGAGAGGATTGGTCCTTTAAATATATTATGTTTGCTTTGTCAATTGACCTTTCGTGTGCCTTTCAAACATTTATACTATTTTAGCCTTTTTTTAAAAGCTCACAAGGAGGACCTATTTTAGTTGCTTTTCATGAAATTTGGAGCTGAGGCAGGTTTTTCAAAAGAGTGTGGGGACTCCTGTGTATCAACTGTGTTCGAAATGCCATTTTGCGAAAGGAGTGTAATTAACTGGAGGGTCTTAAACTAGGCTCCAATACACCTGTACATCAAGTTAAGGAACATCACTTCAGGAAAACGGTTAGTGTCTTTCCTGTGGCTCTTTTGCAAATCTTAGGAAATGTATAGGCATGCAGTTAAACAATTTTGGCTGGGGGGAAAGATTGCTTTTGGAGTAGTGAGTGCTGTGCCACCATGTGTCATATGCCTCCTGACGTAATGCGATGTGTGAACTAGAAAGCCAAAAGGCTTAGTGATTCCTTGCCATATGATATATTTTACCGAACATGGCTGCCCACATGACAAGCATGAGATCCCTCACAATTATTGAGATTTACTAGTAATATCAAAACCTTTTGAAATCAAGTGCCCCAAAATTAAATGACATTTTACCCCTATTTAAAACAGTAAGGAACACCTACCTAACATGACCATCAACAAGCTAAATATGAGCAATTCACAAGCTGAGTATGAGGTCCATCCACAGTTATCCACCTAAAAATATCATGTATACAAGGTTTTGACCTTTTGTGACCCCAAATAATCTTTGACCTCCACAAACAAAAGAAATCTCCAACACAGTTTTGACGCTGGTTAACTATATGTTGCCTAATAACTTGATAAAGAGTATTTTTGAAACATGCTCATTTTAATCAAAATTTCGGGTATTGAGGAAAGCTGATGACTATATGTTCCGAAAAGTCAACTACTTTAAGGTTAGTGTTAGAACAAGCTCTCATTCTAACACTGTCCTCAATGCATTGCAGCACAGAAACATCTCAACAGAGAGGTGTAACCTTGGCTATTAGTGGCAGTCATTTTGTATTTGTTTGTTTTTGTTTTGTTTTGTTTTGTTTTTTTTGGGGGGGGGTGAAATGCCCTTACCAATAGCTATGATGTCCTTGAAAATTAACATCAAATGGGAACCCCATTAATCAAGAAATTAACAAGATTTGTAGTGTGCCCTTAAAGAGAAATATTGCATTTAAGATGCTCCAACATAGCTTTGAAAGTACATAGCTCTAGTCATTTTCAAATCATTCGGGCTCAACAATAAATCACAGTAGTAGCTTCATCTACTCCAACTTTTATGCACATGAAGAGTTATGGAAGTTGTGTCTTTTAAAATGTTGAAAGTTTGGGTGAACAAATTATTCTCTAGCAAGAAACAACTGAATTTCTACTTCAGGAAAACTTATTTCCTAAAAAGAAGTCTACCTTACTGCCTTATTTGTAATTATATATCCCTTTTTTCAATAAATATTGGATTTAAAAGAATGAAATTTTTCTAACAAACACAATATTTCCCATTTTCCCTTTAAATTGTCTACTTACGGGAACAGCATAACAGAGTACAAGTCAAGTGTTCCTTGTTTGTTACACATTGGACACTATTATGCTTGCATTGATTACCTACACTACAGTACTTTCTGAAAAATAAGGCTTGTCCGGAGGGCCAAGGAGAGTCAGACACCATTTATATAGAAGCAGGAAACAGTTAAGTCCATTGAGAAGCATGATTTGATGAGATAATTTTTCTGGACACTGTGGCAGTCAACTGTGATAGACTAAGTTAGATAACGGTGACCTGCAATTACAGTTCATGCACGCTCCAGGGTATTTGATCCAAATGATCAGTAATTTAGTTCTTTTTTAAAAAACAAATAACCCTTGGTGTATTCAAATCATTAGTTCTCACTTACATGTCTCTATGAGAACAGTGGCACAAGGTTTGTCTGAAAGTTTTAACAATCTTTGATACTAAATTTAATGTTATCTAAATTTTTTCTTAAGGGTTATCGGAGAGACAATGTTCATATGCCCTAAAAGAAATTTTTGTGCATCACACAGAGCAGTTTACACTTATGAAGTTCCCCGATTGAACAATTCTCTGCTTTGTGCGCAATGAAGCCTTCTCCAATATGTTCAGACTATGTCCCCAAATGACCCTCAGACAGCCTTTGTTTAAACTCATAATATAAATGTTTGAAAGGCCTACGAAAGTCCTGTTCGAAAGGTCAATTGACATAGCAAATATAATATATTCAAGTTAAAGGTGCCATATTGAAGTTGTGGGTACGACACAACCTTACAAGCATATCCTACACCTGTAATAAGGAACATATGTAACTGATTTCGGTTGCCTTTCAACTGGGAGACAGAAAGTGGGTGTGTTGAGACTCTTTTCCCAGTTTTTCTCCGTGTTTTCAGTGTAGCGGTACGGCATCTATCACTTATCCGGGAGCTCCGGACTTTTCAAATTCAGTTTCCCAAAGTTCGAATGGCCAAATAGACTTTTCAGAATTTTTGAAGTTGTTCCGAAATCATGGGTAGCTCCCGTTTACTGTTTTGCAATCTAACTCAGGGTGGCGCTCTCCAGGAGAAAACTGGTGGCACTGCGAAACCTCTCTTCGCTTTTTTGCCTCCATGAAGCTATAGTTCACAATTTATGGAAGCAACTCCCACCAAACCATTTTGCCTCGAATTTAAGCTTAACTCCTATGAAATATGTAGATTACGCCAGGAAGTTGATTACACTGTGGTTGATTTGTAGGCCTTCCAGACTGCTGTCTCTGTTTATGGACCCGCTCTAAGGCTAGTAATTGACCCTTAAAACTTGCTGAAGTCTAAATTTCTTTCTTTGTAAATTCTCATTGTGATCTACTACAATCTTACAAAACTCCAAAACTAGGGTATGTGCATCCTACTGTACTCCTAAAATATTGGAGTCACGGTCATATCGAAACATCTCTCATTACTTCAGTACATGCTATAATCGGTAATGCAACGTACTCCATTTCATACCTTCATTAATATTTGACGAAAGCCACTCAGTGGCAAGTTGGTCAAGCCCACCTTTGACCATCAGCAGTTCAGCAGACTTGTGAGACGTTTCATCTGACTGTCTTATCGTATGCAAATGTTTGCATCAACTGTCTCTGTCCACTAGGATAAACGGGAAATAATATTGAATCTTAAAATAGGGTAACTTGAAACCATGTTATGACTTCTGAATTTCCCCGTGCTGAGTATTTCCTTTATTCTGCATAGGTTCATTCATTTTTACAAATAAATGATGTCACGACTGCTATATAACAGATTTGAGGAGATGCACTTACATTTTCGTCACAATGAACAATGAAATGTACATTCTAATTCGGTTACATTCAGCGTGTAGTATTGCGGATCTCCGCCAACCAGTGACAGAACGAAGGATATGGCTATTGCTAAATTAAAAGAAATGGGTTGAAATGCAATTTTTTTTAAAGTAAGGACATAACACTTGAGAGATGATACCAAGGGCATATGATGTATGATTCGCGAACTGTAAGTCTCTGAAAAGCGTCCAATTACTGATTGTATTAACTTCTAGAAAAAAAATATCAGTGTCCCTCCCTTTGGAATGGGGGCTGGGGGTTGTAGAATATATCCAGGGTATTTCCCGCCAGTTGTTATAGACTTCTAAATGTAAATGGTCTGAGTAGTGTCCTTCAGTGGACGCAATAGCTTCTTCGGGAAGCAGCTAAAGTTTGGTTTCTCCGAACTACCCTTTTCCAGAGGGTCGAGAGGACTTTGGAAAAGAAGACTTCTACAGGGAGGCAGTTGTACCTTGTTTGAACTTCACATGAAACCGAATTTTTAGTTTGTAATATTCGACACGGTGTTGAACCTTATTTTTGTTACCTAGTTGACACTATAACCCATCCCTGTATTGCGCGTGGCGCTGTAAATCTCATCCAGCTAATCAACAAAGAACTATAGCAAAGATTTACACTCCAAA
The DNA here is from genome assembly GCA_037179385.1 of Holothuria scabra. Classification (NCBI taxonomy): domain Eukaryota; kingdom Metazoa; phylum Echinodermata; class Holothuroidea; order Aspidochirotida; family Holothuriidae; genus Holothuria; species Holothuria scabra. The sequence continues at coordinate 21,452,064 of CM074194.1, read as the reverse complement.
AAAACATTTACAGCAATGCAACACTTATTTTGCCTCCACTTTGAGAACATGATTACATTCTAAAATGTCTGGCTATTAAACACTAAATGTTAAACAATAAAAGCCAAAACGTTTAATGATTAGACAGGTGTGTTTAGCATCTTAACATGTCGAGAGTAAAAAGAGCGTTTAGAAAGCGCTCAATAACAGGATTTCTAGATCGGATGTATCACAGCGAATCATTACCAGTACCATATATCATGTGACCAGTTTGTGCACGACATTATTATGTAGAGTACGCAGAAAAAATACATCACTATGGGTAGCGGAGGGATGGGGGTGGGGACATGGGGGTTTTACTCATGTCGACATTTCTGAAAAAGAAATTAATGTAATCACGAGAGAGAAGAGAGATTTACAAAAAGGAAAAATTCTATTGTCAGTTTTCATAAAAGTGTTGCAAATGAAACAGCATGATTCACATCGCTATAGACTTTATGTACACTAACGTCATCCTTGGGGGCAAAACAATGGAACACGTAGCCGTTCGCATAAGAATAGACCTTATCATGCATATCACGTCACAGAGCAAAAAGGACGACCTCCTTTGGGGCAAAACAAACCAACACCGACAAATGTAGACAGGAGATTTGTCAACCAGTCGAATACGGGCATAGTCTGCCTGTGTTAAATTGTTTTTAGACCAAAGATGACATCGTGTGTCGTCAATTCATGAGGTCTTCTTATATTATCAAGAGAATTTACCTATTTCCTATGTTCTGTAGTATATGAGAAAAGCATAAGAATTAAAGCCTCTCGTCTTTCCAACAGCACTGTTATTCCTTTTTTAAACAAAAAATGACAATTCTACCAAATGATGAATATTGGGGAGGTTTCATTGTTCCCTGTTGCGACAAGTGTCATAAATGTATCTACTAAAATACCGCATATGAAACAATAAGGAAGCAGGGGCGTCGATCCTGGGGGTGCGACAGTAGACAGTTGCTCCACCAATGAAAATATTGGATGCAAACATATCGTTTTACCCCCCCCCCCCCCCCCACACGCACACACAACAAAAATTCAGTCAGATAAAAAAACAAGCAGAATGAACAACAAAATATAACAATGTGGTATAATGATCACTTAAGAGCTTTGACATAATGTCAAATTGAGTCTATCATAGTGATAGTAATAAAAAAGACTGCATTTATAATGCGTAACTAATCTATGTCGTGTCGATGTGAGTGTGAATGTACGTATGTGTGTGTGTGTATGTGTGTATGCAGAGCCAAGTTTTTATCTTCAGGAGACGGGTGAAATGATGATCGGTCGTCAACCTGATGGAGGAGGTGTCCTCCTTTTTGGAAAATTAAGGTGGTCTAGATGCAAAATGGTGTTACATTTGATGCCAGGAAATGCTATCACTGTCTCCACTCTCTCTTCTTCTTTTTTCATCCTTTTTACGGGGGAGGGGCGCCTATCCTCCTTACATGATTGTTAGGCCGTTGCGTGCAAATAACCAATATTTTATTACTAGACTATGTCATGGTGCTGTGTGGGATTGTAAATTTTTCAGGTTCGAGTTGTTATTAGATGGTACCAACTCCCTCTCCAGAGCAATGGGCACACTTTCTATTTTCAGTTCGCCAACTATTACCTTACATACCAACTTGACACGTCTGTTGTACTTTTTAAAACATTTTTATTTTTGCCTTTTCCTCGTTCAGTAGATTTTATCAATTCTTAGACGAGATTTACAAAAAACATTTCAATTTTAAAAATAAAATTTTGTATGATTTTTGTTCAATATCTTTTAAAGCGAAAATTGCTGGTTTATTCTTTTATTAGAGTCATACATCACACATATGAGCAGCAATTCTTTGGACTTTTTTGTGCAAATTTTGGTGTTAATCATTTTAGAAGTACTTCCTTCTAACAGAAGTATCAAACTATTTTTCTCTGGATTCTGTTACACTGACGTTGTCTTCCCAAGCAACTCACACTTACTCTTATTATCCACCGTATTTTTACATCCGGGTTCCTTTGCTTCCTCCTCTTGATCCTTCATCTCCTTATTTTTTTTCTTACTTTTTCTCCTCACGTTGATTACTTTTTTAATGGACAACACCGCTGATGCACCGGCAATTAGTGCAATGCCAATAGCGCTCAACCAATCAGGCGTATAATCTAAGAAGACCACGCCCAATATTAAAACTATGTACACGTCATTGAGAAGGATCAGGGAGACATATACCACATTTTCAATCGATGTTGCTAAGTACATGAACACGTACGCTGAAAATGCAAAGAGGCCTATCAAGATAACGAACGATCTAGCTTTGTAAGAATCTGGTAAAGTCCATTCCCCCAGAAAAGTGATTGGACCAACCAACAATATGCAAGAAAGTACGGCATTGTAAAATGCGGTTTTCATCGCGTGTATGTTTTGTTTCCCCATTTTCCTAGTTACCACTAAGGACAGTGCGAAAGTTATCGCACAGGCCAATGCTACTAATGGCGGAATAAGCCCTACTTCCGTTTCATTCCCTTCTGCCACATTAGAAGGCCCAAATATAAATTGAGGGCGAGATACCAGGAAAACGCCCGTTAGGGTTAAGAGTGCCATAAATGCTTCAAAGAAGCCGAGAGCCTCCTTTAGAAAGAGTCGACCAAATATCCCCGAAAATGCAACGTAAGAATTTATAATTGCTGTTGCGTCAGCTGTGGGCATGTGCTGGTACGCAAAATACTGAAGGCATATTACTGTCAATCCCAACACTCCGTTGACGCAATGAAACAGAAATTCCTTCCTTGAAGAAGGTAAGAAGGGTATTCCTCTGTAAGATAAAACAATCGACGTAGGGAACATAGACAATAACATGCGAATGAACGTGAGCGTTGTCGAGCTTATGTCGCCTGACAAAGATGAAACAATGATTGCAGCAAAAGCGTGTAACGAAGCAGAAACAAACGCAAATATGAAACCCCTATAGTTATAAATTCTCCGAAGTAAACCCACATGGGAGGGAGGCTGGTCTAACGATTCCTCCATGACTTCCAAATCACGTCTCTATCAGTTCTCCTTTAACAGCCACCTGTACGTTCCTTTTTATTGGATTTATTCGGTCCGACTTGATACCTGGCCTTAAAGTCCAAATTGAAATTTCCTCCAATGCACACTCACTTAATGCACATAAAATGACCTATACCATGGTGTTTGCTAATCGCGAGAGCTTTGGTAAAAAAGTTATGACGTCATTAAATGTCAACGAAGCTGGAAGAGGTCCAATGGGTTTTTATTACTTTATCTCCTGTAATAACAATAAGATCAGCGGTTGCATGTATTATATCTGTTCGTCGTTACGCAATAACATTGTCGTAATAACGTTACTGCCACATGAAAGTCTAGTGGAAATCGTCACATGACCAGTTTGTTCAACTCGTTGTTTCACTTTGAAATGCTACTGGGTACTGAATGACATCGAGATGTTGTAATTAATTACCACAGTTGGCAATGCAGTGCCTGTTTCTGGCAAGAAAATACAAACGTAAAGTGCAATAAATATTAGTGGCAGCATATCTAATAGAAAGAGTAAAGAGGAAGCGTTGGACATAAGCATTTGTTTCACAAATTAGGTAGCTACAACAAAGTACACGCACTCGTGTACCCACATAAAAACACACGCTGAAGTCGGATGCTCTAGTAATCATGCACTTGACAGCTTGACCACAGGCACTGGATGAGTCTTACACGACCGAGATAACAAGGGGGCCCTTACTATACAAATCTCATTGTGCGTATTAGATGTTGGCTGGATTTTGTACTTAAAGATGTAACGGATCAAAGCTTTCTTTTGACCCGCAAGTATATGTCACCGAGACACAAGTCTGCGATATATTAATCTGTTACGAAGGCTTTCAATTTAGGAGAGGTTGTCTGTATTTCTGATCAGGCATTGTTTTTCTTCACGTATTCACATACTGTACAGGTGTATGGGTAAGTGTTTAGAGCAGATCCGGTTTGCGGTAGGGATGTCTAGAGTTAAACCTAGCTGGGTTATACCGAAGACTCTAAAACGGAACCTACTGTCATTGTGCTCACAAAACCTATGGAGTAAGGAAAACAAGCTACAAGTGGAAAAAGTGCCGTGGCCGCCACCCGACTTAAAGTTAAACCACTGAGGTTGGTTAGAAACTTAGCCGTAAAAATCCAACTAACTTACTTCTTACTTACCCATGTTCACACTATCTGTGACAGCTGAACCTAGCTAAGGACTGGAAAATTATCACAAACTTTCCATTAGTTTTCCCTCACACCAATACCGTGACATTTGTGGACCAATTCGTTGGCGACTTAACAAACAAGCCAGTGAGCCTCAGCTGGAAACAGGACCGTGATGATCCGCTCGACTTGGACTGGCAATTGGTTAGAAACTGAGCCACAAACTTCATCTAACTTTGTGAACTGGCTGTAGATGCCAACTGCTGTCTTGCGGTACTGCATTGATTAAGTACAACGCTCTTTACAGTCATGTGACGCTGGTGCCATGGATACTTCTACAGATACCACTGAGGGTCACGCTCTTTTCAACTTCAATATTTGAATCCATAGCTAGCGAAATACTCGTGGAATGTCCCACAAATACAACATACACACATTTCGACACACTACGGCAGATTTGTATCCAACAATTTTCTGTATGTAGTTCAGTTCACAAAGACGCAATTCCATATAGATGTGTCCCTGCAAGGACCTTATATGAGTTACGTATCATTACTATTCCAAGCGGTTGTTTCCGAGTTTAGTTTAGAACTGTCCACTTGGGTACTCGTTAGTATGGAAGACCTTTATAAAATCAATCTGCGGGGAAAAATCTGCTTTTTATCCTTTTTCGTCTTTGTGACATTTACGTTTTTTTTTACAATCTACATTTCTTGGGTTTTTTTCAACTTTTTTTTTTTCAACTTTTTCAAGTTTTTTTTGTTTTTGCTTTTTTTTGTCTGGTTCGTTCACTGTTGTCCTGCCATTTCTCCAAATTCGGGATGTTCTACATCTTATAGGACAAAAGCTTGGGAAATGAACGATATATGTAACATGAAACACATCACTTCTGTCGAAAAGCTGTTGAACCAGTAACGTTTGTAAAATGTTATTTGGAATTCAGGAAATGTATGGACTAATTTCGGAATATTTCTTCTTTTTTTTTTTTTGACTTATGGAAACACTATCAACAATGGGGTACGCGGGGAACACCAAAAAGGAAGTTGGGTAATTCGTTGCTCCTTGGAATTGTGGGGTACAGCGTGGAATATACAACATCAAGTTCAGCAGGCAAGTTCCTGACCTTGTTTTCGTCAGTACGTATAGGACCCTATGCCAGAGTGAGCCTCGGTGAACGCCGGCGATCGTCACCGTGTCTTTTCGACTCGTGCTCAGCGGTTCACATGGCAAGCGTGTACTAATCACTCCCAAACCTGCTCCCGGGACAGTCATTTACTGTCCCCACAAATGCAACCCTGAATTAAATCATATTGCAAACTTACATTAGTTTGTAGTGATTGTTGTGTGAGTCCCCTTGCCGCGCATAATGTCGTGTATCTTCTTCATCTTCATATGGTCATGAACTTGGATGGAAGCTGGTTCAACCAAGTATTCATGCGTTCACTGCCTGTTTGGTATGTATGTATGTGCAGCATGCATGCACTGGCGAAAAAATCTGTTAAAACAACCTTTGGACATTATAGACTACTGATAAATATTGACTTTTGTCGATTCTTCTCATATAAAAATTTAACAGCACATATAAAATGCCGAGTATTGTTAATTTTTATCTGATCGTCTAAAGTAACTTGTACACTAAGTTTCCCTCGAATCACTATTTTTTTTCATTTTTTTTCTTTTTTGAAAGTCTTCAAATTTATTTCAGAATTATGTTAAAGGTAATTCTTTATGTTACATTTTCATTAGTAAGAGATTTATTTGATTCCGTAATCCACATTGTTCAAAAAATGTTCCAAAAGTTGGCAACATATAGAGGCATGGTCATTTAAAAAACAAAGGTGATTAATTTGTTGGCATTGTTTGCATGACCGTAGATCATGGGGAACTGGGGTGGCGTCTCCCTTACCTTTTTGGAAAGCCCACTCCCCAGTGGCGTAGCTAGGATATTTTCCAGGGGGCAAAGCTCGAAAATTTCCCCAAAACTTTTCAGTTTCAGTATATTTTCAAGGTCAATGTGCATGTATTACAAACAAAATACGTAAATTTATGATAATAACAAGATTATCATGACGTCATGTAATGTTACGTAAGTTAACACTTTGCCTACAAGATCCTGAAGCTGCCTACTACATACATAGGATTAAGACAATGTCATCATAGGCCCGTTGTCACCCCCATCCCTAGTGATTAATTAGATTAATTTTCCGAACAGATTAAATAGATTAATTTTCAGTCATTTTCAGTCATTTAAAAATAAGGTAAACATCATGCGTTTTCCCAGGTTTGCAGGGTTATTATGCCTAGACAACGGTGAGCTATTGTTATTAGCTCCATCCATGGTTAAACACAGAGTAAGATCAGTCTATAACCCGCCCGGTACTAGCTTGTAGGATGAGAGGCTATTAAATGCTTACACTTAATTCCGGGCGCTGTCAACCAATAGGTTTTGGACTGAGCTGTTAAACCTCGCCTAACCTAACCCAAGGCGTTGTCAACTTTAGTGACGGAAGAGAGTGATACGCGGAGTGCGACCATCGGTTCGCGCGGAGCGTCCTGCCAGGGAAAATTTCGCTGAAAACGCCTCTAGATTGCAGGAAATTACACTCCTTGTGCCTCATTATATACTGCGTGCTTAGAATGCCATATTTTTCTTATCCTGAAAAACTTTTAAGGAGACAATTTGTTCACAATATATATAAAAAAGGAAAAAAATTAGAAACTCTAAGGCCTACCGGTATGAATTGCTGACAGCCTTAAATCTAATATAAATATAATGGTTGTGGAACGAAAACAAACGGAAATTTTGATGATTAAATGAGGGAACATTTCTTTCACGAGGCGATGATTATGTTACTATTTATTAGAAACGTATTATCCAATAGTGCATCAAGTTGATGAACATAACATTAGTTCAACAATACGTAGGGGAACTAGCTCGATGATGTAAACTGTACTCCGGTCTTATTGCCTGTCATTGTTGCGAAGTATACGCTGAAATGATAAAAATACCATGCATGTGTACCAGAGAACATTCACGCTGCTGCAGGGAGGGCATTTCCGCGGAACACGAAAAGCGCGCTTCATGCTGCAGTGACATAGATGAGATCTGTGGAAATACGTTGCATGGAAATTCGAGTTATGCATGAGAAATGTTTCACGATTACTTATAGTACACTTTAAAGAAAAACTTTAAAGAAATAGGAAATAGCAAATTTCCCTGTTATTTCAACTTGAAATTTCCCCAAATTCCACGAATTTCCCAAAATATTTTCCAGGTTGGAAACTTGTCCCCCCCCCCTCCCCTGCCCCCATTGGCTACGCCACTGCCCCTCCCACTCTTTGAAAATGCTGAAAAGAAAATATGTGCTTTCGTTATTTTATATGCTTCTTTCAACGAAACCCGTGTGTGTTTCTACTATTTATATGCGGTAATAGAGGCCTGGGGAGTGCCATTTCATGTGGGAGGCATTTTAGGCCACAAATTCTCTCGCCAGTCGCCAACTCATGCGTTGTCGTTGAACACTGGCAGCATACTTGCCAACTCTACTGAAGGGGACAAGTTGTAGGCAACGATATCATGGTGCACATGTATAAAGCGCAAGGCCTATGTACAAAATAACACCTTACCCCTGTTCAAAGCTGTTATATGATTCTGTACATATCGTACTTTGCAGAAAAATAATTTATTTGCTAGAAACATGATTGTAGTAAATACCCATATTGTTATTCCTACAACATATTTTATAATTATATGTATGTTTATGCAAACATATTACCTGATAAAGGATGCATTATTGTTCGCCCGTAACCTCAAGGGAATATGCGCAACGTGTATGGCAATAAAGTTTCCTACACAAAACAACATGGAGGGGTCTTAAGGATAATATGAAAGAATAAATATCAAGTATTTTTGTAAAACGATTATTTATTTCCGCGTACGGTTCTCAATGTAATTAGCCGGGTGGAACAACGATTAGCCATGCAGTTGCATAGGATAATGCACGGTCGAATGGTTCGTTCAAGCAGTCAAGCGATGTACGAGGGTGCATGCAGACTTTTTTAAAAAGGAAAAGTCGTTTGTATATAACCACATTTAAAACATTCTACTGATGTTGGAGTCCGTTCATCCATAACCGAGAGTTTATCTCGGAATGACGTATGGTGTTATTACCGTAATGGACCAATGCAGGTTAAGGATATTACAAAATAAACCAATAATAGATTCATAATTGTACATTAAAATACCCCTTGATCCCCTCAATTTCACTGTATATGAGGGTTTAGAAATTATGCATGTAGACAATAAAATTAAGACAGTAAAAGGCTCGTTGAACAGACTAATGACCTCCTTTACTAACTGCTTGGATTCGTTAATCATGGATAAGTTGAACATGTGATATTTCCATCCTTGAGCTGCACATATAGACCAACTTTCCCAGAAAACGTTATTTGTTTGCGACCCTTCTAACTGTGACCATAGAGCTAAGGTCAGCCCGATGCTTTAACTTAATTTTGGCTCATAGACCAATCTTTTCAAATTAAATTATTACCCATTGCGTTTACATGAAGGTTCATTACAATGATCGGTGTGATATCATAATTAACCCGTCACGAAAGTTTATGAAACCGTACTGCGATGTGAGCAGGTGAGGGGTTTGGTCGAAGTTCTGCCAACTAACCGACAACTCTCTCGAAGGCGTATGCGGTGCACCAAAAAACTTAAACTTTCATGTCTAAGTTCTTTTTATCTCACTGACATTCATTGCGGACCGACTACATAGTCAAGCAGTGGTGTAGCCGGGGGAGGGGCTGGGGGCCTCGGCCTCACCAGATTTTCTTCAGGACCACAGATTTTTTTTGCGTCCTGATAAAGTAATTGAGAAAAAATAAAATGTTTGAAAGGAAATAAACTTTCACAAGTATTTCGTTCAAAAACAGTAAATAAATAAAACAAGCAACAATTAAGAAAACATGCATGAATGTGTGTCAAACACATTTTGTGCGCACGTATGAAATCAAGTTATAACTTCAAAATGCCTACTTTCACTGAATTAGATACCGGATACAATCTGCACTGACGTTTATTGCAAACTCGAATGTGACTTTGTTAGGTAAAGACCCTTTCTGCCTTGCGAAAGGCTGGTTGATTTGCTGAAAACAAGGCAATCATACACTGAAGACCATTCTTACACGACCATTCCTATACTTTATCATGCACAAGATATGCCATAAGGGTAAGGTACTGCCCTCGAATAATTCTTCCCTTCCATCCTTAACAAGTAGGGCTATGTCGTACCTCACTCCTGCCCATGACATGTGCCACTGTAGAACATTTTTTTCGCCAAGTCCTCTCTTTACTAGTTGACACTCGCATCCTGGCAGATTTGTAGAATGTCCATGTGGTTCCCACATGATCCAAACTTCTTTGCGGTTTAAATATGTTCAGAGATTTACTCGTAGTACTTTAATTTTGACATAGTAATGTACCGATTACTGAACAAATACTGCGCCATTTTGCATCTAGACACCACTAAAAACGGGAAAACATAGTTTCTTTGGCAATATGTATGTCACTTATAAAATTTCTAGTAAGACTAAAAATGAGTATTTTGAAATTTTTCATGCTTCCCAAAAAGGAAAATTCTAAAACGTAGGCCTATAATCAGTTCAAAGTTTTGCCAAACATAGCACCATTTTCTACAAGGAAACCTATCTCAAAGAAAGTTTCTCAGGAGGGGACGCAACTACTTTTGGTTTTCCTATTTAAGCTGAAATCCATTCAAATATTGCCGCATTTGCACAAAGCTACGTCCTCCTGAAGTTTACAATTTTCCCAAGGGAAAGAGAGATACCAGTTCCCTTTAGTCTCATCCCTAGGCCGCAGATCAGAAATACCCAGTTACCCTAAAAAGTATATATATATTACCATTTTTCATATATTTTTTTTTTTAATTTTCTTTATTTGAGACGTGGCAGAAACAAGATTCGTATTTCAAGCCTTGGTACATCCAGCTTAAAACACGTGGAAAGTGCGGTTTCCGGCCATCTGGAGGGTTTGTAAAGCCCAAAATTTTCTTGTACGCACCGCGCCGACTGATGGTGGCGCTTAGATAGTCTTGCCTCGCCTGACCCTAGGAGGTACCAGCCCCCCCTTTTTTTTACCTAGGTATACCCCTAAAAATTTCATCCTGGCTACGCCACTGTGGTCAAGCGGTTAGAAGAGTTTATGAACCGTACAACGAAGTGAACAGATGAGGGTTTTTGGTTGAAGTTCTGCCAACTTACCGACAAATCTCTCGCAGGCGAGAGAAATTGGTTACTCTTGTCTTACTTGATTAGAGTAAGGGCGGATACAACGAAATTCGTTTGGGGGGCAAACTCAACTTCCGACCAAGACGTCTCACATAGTATCAGGGGATGCCCTGCAAAAATATGTTTTTGGGGGGAGGGGCATGAGAAGTGGTGACCGACTGCCCGAAAGACTATCTAAGCGGAGCGCCACCATCAGTTGTCGCGAAGCGTACAGAAAATTTTGAAAAATCGCGACCTCTCAGACAGCCGGAAATTGCATTTGCCAGGCTTGTAAGTAGAAATTAAGCAGTCGTTATTTGAGCTTTCGTTTGCAATAAAATCTTCATTTTAATAAAAAATTGCAAAATGATCAGAAAATTACCAGATGAAATGTACTGGCTCCTTTACAGGACGATGTGACATTTTATCATTTTCTTCGTCGCAAAGCAGAACCTCAATTAAAAAGAATAGATCAGAACCAAATTTTGTCAAAGAAAAACATATTCTAAGCACTCTGGTGAAGTTTTCATTCATTTCTCATATTCGGTTATCGAGATATTAGCAACTGAAGTTGACACATTTTCTACAAAAAGTAAACTTGGACCAAGCAGGTGCGATGTCATGTATTCATATTGATGGTAAATGTTTTGTTTCTTTTTTTTATTTATTTTTGATCCTGCTGTTGACCTTGAATTGATTAGGGATGCTATCTTGCCCCTAAGGCAAATTAAGTTTAAACTTCCATTGCTCGGGATGCACTTATGGTAACAACATATCACAGTTAAGTTGATGATAAGTTGAAGTATAAATATGGTGTTAAATTTTAGAGAGAAACAGCTAAACATTGTCCATCAATGTGAACACATGACATCACGCCTACTTGTTGCAAGTTCACTCTTTGTAGAAAATATTTCAACTTCAATTCTAATATCTGGAGAACATGGGAAATGAGCAAGAAATTCACCAGTAAGCTATGCCTAGAATATGTTCTTCTTCAAATTATGAAACATAAATTTGGCTCTGGACTTTTTTGTTTGAAGGAGCTACACAGCCGCCTGCGGAAAATCATGACTTTACGAATCATATTAATTAACAAGACCAGTGGTCGAATGAGCCTGTAAAACTGAACCGGCCACACAGAAGCGTTGATAGCGCTATACCAGCACCAATAACAGTACTGCTAACGGTGGTTTTAGAGCTACTGTACCAACGCTTCTGTGGGACCGTTACTGGGCTAAAATTTTGATGCAATTACGAACTGTATACGGTGTCCTTGACAACTGCGCATTTGTTTATACTTTGTAAATAATATATAACATTTGTCTGAGAAAGAGGGCTGTATATTGGTCTGAAAAATTAATAGTATCTTTTAGTCAGGGTAAAATTGTCATGAAAAATAGTCAAAGCGAGCACAAAATTCGAGACACAATCGGGTAGCTTAATAACATTTATCTCTCAGCCTCTTTTCCTAGTCTTGCGCAAAACAATATCCAAAATAGTCGAATGCGATTTTTTTTTAAAATTGCCAGATAAATAAAAGGGTATCAAAGCAAAGCACCCCCCCCCCCAAAAAAAAAAAATATATAATAATAAAATAATACAAAACTTGCAAAAACATCAGGACAGCTTATCGAACAACCCGTTCCGTGATCTTGAAGAAAACTTTGATCGAATAATTAGAATGTTTGGCAATGTTTTTCTAAAGTCCTTCCCACCCTCTGCACAAGGGCCCCGTTTTGTTTTGAAAATTGGTGGGGACGTGACTTTCTAAGCGGAGCGCGACCATGGGTTCGCGCGGATCGTACCAGAATTTTTTTGACAGATGTACCCCCAAGATTGCCGGAAATTGCATTTCCCAGACACAGTGATGATCAAAAATGGGCCATTCATTTTAATATTTCACGGTTTCAAATGGTTCATGAAAAATAATAATTGAAAAAATAAAAGAATAAGAGTTACTGATGATAAGTTTATCAAAAACAACATCGTAATGAGCCGATATAAAACAAGAAATTAGTCCATCTCCACCTTTCTTCACCGCCCTTTTGGGCACCGCAGTTGGGCTTGGGGTCCCATTAATATGTGTTGGGAGCTACACGCAAGTTGACGCAACAACAACAACAATGGAATACACAAACAAGACTGAACTGGGAGTCCTGCATGCCTTCCTGGTTCGACCGCTGGGTTCTGCATTAACTACCAGACAAAAAGATAACAAATAAACAAAGCAGATGAACTAGAATATTGTACTGGAGAAAGGCAAACAGGGTCACCTAGAGGTATGATGAGCAGCATCAGTTGTAGTTTTGTTGCTTATTTTGATAACGCCTAATGGGTACTTGAGATCTTTACCACTAACGCGGTATAGCAGGATATCATGGATAGTCCTACTTCCAAAATTCACTCAAAAGATGTTGAGGACATGGTATACCATGTCCCCACCTCTGAAATTTTTGGTGGGGACGCGTCCACGTGTCCCTGCGGGAAACGACGCCCATGCCTCTGGAAAAGGGCCGTTCGGCAAATCAAACTTTAACTGCTTCCTGAAGAAGCTATTACGTCCTCTAAAGGACAACACGTGACCAACCTCACGGCCTGCTGACCATTTACATCATTGGTCTGCCATGTATGGCTCCATTCTAGACTGGATAAAAAGAACAGATACTACACACATCCTAGACAACAGGCCGATGAGCGAGAATGTTTGGCGACGAAACTTTTGGGAAGTTATCTATGGACACACGGGAGGATGTGCATGTATACCCAGAGCCCAAACAATAGATCACGATTTTCAAAAATCAATCTAACGCCATTTGGGACGTTTCTTAGTGACACCTACCCCCCCCCCCCTTATGCTTAGTGGCCCGGCCAGGACGACTGTCCAGAATGGAGACGATGCCCGTAAGCTTTATCCCTTCGTATCACCAAATATGGTTACCTCTTCTGCTATCTACGTTTTTACTGATTAACCATTGCTCTGCAAAAAAAAGTTGAAAATAACGACTACTCGGATTCTGCTTACAAGGGTGGGGAATGTCTTCTCTGACAGTCTGATAGACTGATAGATCACGTTTTTTTTTTTTTTTTTTTTTTTTTTTTTTTTTTGCGAACATTTCCTCACCCTCCGCGCTAATCGATGAGAATACTTTTGGGCAGTTATTAAAAAAATGGCTGCTTAGGTTCTGCTTATAAAAGACTGGGGAACACCATTTGTGGCTGTCTGGCGTTTTTTGTTTTTCATTTTCATTTTTCTTTCTGTACGCTCCGCTCCAACCGATGGTGTCACTCCGCTTAAATAGTCTTTCGGGCAGGATTACAAAAAATAGTGAATGTTTAGATTCAGCATGCAAACCTGTTAAATGCCATTTCTGACCGTCTGAGAGATCACGATATTTCAAAAAATTCTGTATGCGCCACTCTAACTGATGTCGGCACTCTGCTCATTCTTTCGTGCAGGACTGTATTTTTCGAGCAGATAATCTTCTTACTCTAAACCGAAATACTTCCATACGTCTATGTCTCTTCTGTGTTGGTAATTTTCATCCTATCATGTCTTTTCAGTGTGTGAACTATCTTCATTTTTGGAAGTAACTAAAGGCGGTCATTCGTCAACCAATTTGGAATTTTACCTGTAGTCTACAGAAATTCTCAACTGGCACATATCTCTGATTGACATCAAATTCAAAAAATGCAGGGTAGCTCATATTTTACATCATGTGCTGAGAGTGTTTGATTACACATTAGTCACTTGTGTGCTCATTCGATAAACTAGCCTTGATAAGGATTAGTTTAAAAGACAGTTGTGGGAGGGGCTAGAAGTAAGAATATTAGGGTAATTGTAACTGTCTGAGAGGCGAATAACTGCCTTCAAGTCTTCGTCTTCGGTTGCTATTAGTTACGAAAGAAATTCAGGATAGAAAGGAAAACCTAGACTCAGTTGAAATATTTGCCGAAATTGACAGTAAGTAGAAATTGGTGGTACAAAATGGATTTGGAATAACGCAGCTATAAATAAAACATGAACAATAGTAGTAATTTTATTGCAATATCTTATTTCTCATAATAAAATTATAATCCTACAAATACTAATCCCGTCACCATAAACATTTCAAGTTAATCTTTGATGCAGTTAACTCTTATCGATGTGGTTCTAACCATGTTTATAATACGCCACAGGGTTGGTCAGTCGGTCATGCACAAAGAAGCAGGCTGAAAAGATATAATTTAAGAAGATTTAGCATGAAAATATGGTTGATAATTTCACCTTAACGAGTCATTAATATTTCAACCCTAAGTTTATTTCAAGAAATCCCCAAACAACAAAGTACACAAACAATGTGGATGTTTGAATAATTCCAATTCAAAGCTTACGGTACGGACCCTGCTCAGGGATTTGATAAGCTAGTTCGATCGGTTGCCACAAGAAATCGTGGGAAACCAGTAGTTACACAAATCGATCTCAGCACAGTTCCCTTGTGCAGTATGAAGTTCGAGTGTGGCCCATTTCACTGCACCGATTTTCTGTGACCCGACGGAATTTCAGATAACATTAGCGTCGATCAGCAGTGTTGTCGCCCTTCATGATGCCATACCACAATGGCACTTCCATGAGACGACCTTTTTCAGTTTTTACTTATTACCCTTTGTGCAGACCTTCAACAGTGACATATACTGTCACAGATTGAGTTTACGTCTGTCTTTGAATTACATGAATATGTCTCGAAAATTACAAAGAGCACTAATTCAGTTTCTGACAACAATATCACTGCCTAGTCTATTCTTAAATCGGTGGTGGACATGCATTTTGCTCTCGATTGACTTCTAAGACAAGAACAACTGTATATGATAGCTACAGGGCATCTAATTATTTCAGGGAGTTGAAACTCCCTGATTATTTTCTTTGTTACTGTGCCCCTACATCCTCTCTTAATGCATGTCCAAAGTCCCACAAGTCTTGCACCTTTCTTCCCTCCGTCCATTTTTTCCTCATCCTCATCCCACTACACCCTCTTCGTTTGCCAGAAGTTCAGCCTATATGCCACTACCACGCCACATAAAATGGGTCACCCCATTTTCATCATGGAATGACTTCCATGTTTTCATAGAGGTACGGGGGCTGGAATCCAGAGACCACGGACTCCCTGGAGCAATTTAAAGTTTCGTGTTACGATTCTTTGTCAAAAATGTAAAAGAAAACACCCTTTCCTATGTATGGTAAAATTTTACACAATGTTTTGCGAGTTTTCCCTCGTCATAACTACACCTCCTCTGGTTGCATACTATTATGCGAGTATTTTTATGTGTTGTAACAACGTCTCATCTGTTTGATATTGGGCAGGGACGTAACAAGCGGGTGGACTGGGTAGTCAATGTCAAGGGGCCATGAGGAACAGAAGGCCAAATAATCCGGAGCTGATGCGTGCCAAGGCTCACACCTACCCCCTTATCCTCGTGAGCAGTGGCGGAGCCACAGGGGCAAGAGGGGAATTTGTCCCCAGATTTTGTCCTTGCCCCCACTTACCTCCCAACTTAGGTCAGTTGGGAGTTATATTATAAATTATATACCCCTCCAGAGACTAAATTTTTCATCTAGAGATATGTTAAAACCTCAGAGTTTCAGGAGAAGCTTCGCCTCCTAGACCCCGACCCCCAGGAGAGGGATCTTTGGACTCAGTTTCGCTCTGCTCCAGAAAATTATTGACCCATTTATAAACCCCTTCTCAACCCCCCCCCCCATTTTGACATTCTCGGGCTGCCATTTCTCATGAAGATCGTAAAGGTTTTAGAGAAATGGATTCAGTGCCTCGCTGACCTTTTCATGTGCCCAAGGATCTTCCTTTGTCATTGATACATTAATAGTTGTATTTAAACTAACCTTTCTTATATTTGACATTCATTGCGTTTGAAACTATTGCACTCAATCCCTCCCCAGCATTGGAAACACTGACACTCAGCAGCACCTGCTGCATTCACAACGCATCTACCGTGGACACACTGGCTAATCGTCATGGTGTCGCATGGACTGGCCGTGTAAGCCACTGTAACAAATAGAAAGCATATGTTGACATTAAAAAAGATTTTGCTCACTGAGAAGACTCAAGAAAGTTTAATCCCTATTAGAGTCAAAAACTACAAAAGTCCAAATGAAAGGTCCAAATAGGGCTCATGCACATGAGAGTATGGATGAAATGAAAAACACTTTCTACAGTCTGGGATAAAACCAGATGAAGATTCTCGATTTTGTTTTCGAAGGGTGCGTCAGAATTGATATCTAATGATTTGACGGGTGATAATGGCTTTTACCGGGAAAAACAGTGCGGACATGAGTATAGCCGTCAACCGTATTTACCGGTAAATGGTGCTCCTAATGACCAATGTGAAGGATAGATGGTGTACTGGGGGGTTGAGGAAATTCTGTTTGTTGGTTGGTTACCCGGCAATAAACTGAAAAGGAAATTACCTAAGAAACTTCAATGAAGTTTCGTAAGGTTTAAAGTTCTTCTCTTCTGGGAG
This sequence comes from Holothuria scabra, assembly GCA_037179385.1. Classification (NCBI taxonomy): domain Eukaryota; kingdom Metazoa; phylum Echinodermata; class Holothuroidea; order Aspidochirotida; family Holothuriidae; genus Holothuria; species Holothuria scabra. The sequence continues at coordinate 21,435,056 of CM074194.1, read as the reverse complement.
AAAAGTCTAGAGGTACCCCCTCCTTTTGGAAATATTTTGCTTTTCAAGAGGGCTGGCATGCAAACATGATGCAGTTTTGAAACATTTAAGGTATATTTAAACATGCACGATGGCCGTGCGACTGTTGCCCCGTGAGACTCGGTCAAAATTCTTCCGAGGGATTTCCCCCTACAAGCTGATTTTCCGCCAAATCCTCTCACAAGTAGGGAACGTGACTCTTCCCCCATTTCTCCCCCCTACTGGGAAAATACAAAAGGTGGTACAGCCCTTGGAGCTATTAATGGCATCAGAGCGATTTTCAATTAATAAAATTAGTACCTGACAAAAATCTTAACAGAATACTTCAAGCTGAGATAGTACTGGGGGAGGGCGGTGTATGGGAAGAGAGCGGTTTTGATTCAAAATTGAATAGAAAAATGAAAATTATTACGGTAACCGCGATGTTTATTACACTTCATCATACACGCTGTGGTACGGTAATCAAATCTGTGCACTTACCTGAGGCAATGAAGCCGATGACGAGGAATGCAATCACGTATTTCATGGTTGGGTTCTGCGAAACAAGCAGATGAGGAGTATTTTGTATGGAAAGGAACAAGAAGGAGTGCACTATAGTAACATGTAGTTCAAGAATATCAATCTCAGTCTATACTCTAAAAATTTCTAGTCAAATTTGAAGAGAATCTAATCATTTGGAAGCACAAACGATAATCTTGTCAAATCTATGACAAGTTTTAACTCAAAATCGAATAGTTTTATTTTGAGCCATTTCTAGTCAATATTGAAACTAATCTTTCCGGTTCGTGCCCCCATTTGACGGACTAGATAATTTTTAGAGTGTAAATTATGTTACTATCATATACAACAGCATTCACGCATAATGGTTTCAAAGAGTTGACACCTAGCTACATCTGCACCAGATTACTAAAAAAAAAATCAAATGACCAATCAAAACTACCTAGACCTCCACTTAGAGGTATTATGATTCAAAACGGTGTATAAAGGGTTACGGTTGACCAGGTAGATATTTGACTTTCAGTATTTGGAAATGATGCGTACAGATGGAAGTCCGTTTAGGGCGTTTTTCAACTCCCTTTCCAACTCGTGCATGCAATTTTGGAGACGCATGAAGTTTAACCATGGAGCCATGTTGAAACAACACCATTGCACCATTGCCTACTTTCTCCCCATCATCATGAATTGAAAATGAAGCCATCATTTCATCTGATCTGTGAAATGAAAGAGAGGGCGCTATATATATTCAATTTCCCCATGTGGCAGTATCACTGATCTACAAACCTGCTGCTGGATGTTAGGCGTGCACGTAACTACCTTTGGAAAAATTGAAGCAACCGGAAGTGGCCGTTTTGCAGGTGGCAAAAACATCCAGCCGCGGCACAAACTTCACTGATTCATACAGCCTTTTGTGCACTGAATGACAACTGTAACGTATTCATTATGTGCAACCTAAATTGAAGACAACGGAAATGCCGAGATCTTGTGCTATTTTTAGTTTCAATTATTCAGCAACAGATTGCAAGTATATGAAGTTAGAAACATTGAGGCCTGTGCTGGTTTCATGGTAGGCCTACTTCATATAGGAGTACCTCAAGTTCATGCTTTATTTACAAGGCACCCGAAGCAAAGTCATCCACAACTGAAGTCTCCTCTACTGAGCCCCTAGTAACAAATTATGACACCCAGTTACAAAGTCACTCCTGATAAATTTGCCTCCTAACTAAATACGACCTTGAAAAAACCCCCGCTGCCGGACAAGCCAGGTTTACCCGAGGCTATATAAGTCCGTCGACTCCGTAAGTTGAAAAAGTGCCCAAAAAGTAAAAATGTAACTTTTTAACGACAAAAAAGATCGTTTTGCGCCAATATGAAGACGTGGGTATTTCGGCAACAAGATTACACTGTTCTATGCCTCCCAGACTCACCCCCCCCCCCCCCAAATAACCAATTTACCGTACCGGTAAATTCTCATAAGGGAATCTTACGGGACCATTTCATCATCCTTAAGGGTCCATGTGGTTTCGCAGCGCTGATCATGATAATTAAGAGACCCATTGGGCGGCCCCAGTTCCAAATGACCCATATGCCATGGAAACTAATAACTAATTCTGAGGCTCATTTAAACAACTGACCGTGTATGGGGGGAGAATATGGGTCAACGTCAGTCCTTTAATATCCCTCGTGCATGTGGACTACCCACATGGGGCCCCTTATTAATCTCTTTAAATGCCCCCACTGGTATGGGCTGACCAAGGGTTAGTTTGATAGGATTAAACAACACACCAACACGGATGTATATATAGTGCCATATAATACAAATGCGGTACATGTCTTCCTGTTTAGTCGCCTCTAACGCCTGGAATACTGTGGGCATATTCTACAACCCCCAGCCCACAGGGGGCCTTACCCATAACGCACCCATTAAGGTTTACTACTTATGTTTAATAGCACGTTTTGAAGCATTTTTTAGGGACCGTCGTCTTTGTCAGGAGGCGATTTTGTTACGGACAATTTTTTTACGGGTGACTTTGTCAGGGTGATTTTGTGTTGGGCGACTTGAATGACTGCCTTACCCCCACTGTGCCATGTACGGTTTATTGACCGCAATGAAGCATCGGCATTCGGATAGTACTATTAAATAACTGCAGGCATCTCTTCACTTGGACAGTAAAATATTCAACAGTATTCCTGAGAAAGTGTTGATTAATTGGCGTGGTTTATTGACTTGATAATTTAACACTCCTACCTATGGAGTGAAGCTTAATTCACTTTTAAAAGGAATATTTGAAGTCACTATGGCCGGTATGAACTGAGAGGTGGAGTTTTCAGGGGAGACTTTGTTAGGGGCGACTGTGTAGGCGACTTTATGGGCTTGCATGCATAGGGTAAGACTCGACACCCTCTTCCACCCCCACCTTTTTATTGAACTTGCACTTAGTAGTCACTGTGAAACTAGGACTGAGAGGCCCTAGCCACTCAGTCAAACTGCACTACATGGAAGTTTTGCACTCAAAATAACATGATCTTGTTCAGTTCTCTAAGTAACTGACATTTCTGTTAAAAATGAGCACATTCCACAACATATTTGGCCTTATTTAAAGCCAAAACGTCAATTTATCAAGCCATCATACCAAATTGCCTTTCCAACTGTGTGGAGAGTAGCACCACACACAATATGGCGGCACTGTTGCTTCAATTTTTCGGCACCACCTTACATGCAGGCATGTAGATCAGTGGGCAGAATGCATGGGTTCGGCCTTGCAGTGGGCACGAAGTCATATTCGTTCTACTCATCGCTACGTAAAATTCAACCGAATCATAAGGGGACGGTAGCCACCGGGACGCTTAGCATGCTACAGTAATGAAATTCATTAACGAATAAACTTTTTCCGAAATTCCTTTTACGACACAAGGTTTTAGACTATTTATCGATCCTTTTTGTAACACCGGATTATACTGAAGAACCTGCGTTCAAATATCTCTAACCCAGGTAATCTAACCTCATTTTAGTTCTCACTATGTTTTTGAAAAAAAAAATGGTTTAGTCGATTTTCCTTTTACCATCCTATGAAAAAAATATTGTAACTTATGAAACTATGATTTCCAAAATGACTTTATTGTTGAAAAAAATGATTTTAAATTATGTAGTTCCGTAGCTACGTAAGGCTGACTCAAAATTGAGAGTAAATTGAGAGTGCTGTAAAGCTGTCAAATTTGAAAAGTAATTCTAAGCCGCAATTGGACAAGAACAGCCAGCCATATTTCATCCAAAGTTCAATAGATTTGACGAGGACCAGCCTCTAACCTCGAAAGGTTTGGCTCACACAAATTATCCACGTCCCCATAGAAGTATTTTCTCAATATAGAATAGTGAAAATTCACTCTTTCAAGATTGCCTACATGTACAGCGATCACTCTTTGTTCGAGTGAAGATCGAGTTCAATAGCACCCTGCATTTTGAGTGGTAATTAACTCAAAAAGAGTTAAAATGTCACGAGATAGGGAGTCGAATGTTATTCTAAGCCGAGTAGTCAATCTTTTGAATACAATTTCACTCTGTTACGGTTAGAAAATATATACCCAGATTTGACGTGGACCCAAATGATGATTACAGAAGGGTTGGTATAACATATACTCTAGCATTAATACGGAAATGTTATGTTACAATTTTCACTCGTTTAGTTGCATATATTCCTGTTAAAAAGGATATCTTGAATCATGATACTGAGTGCACCATAATAAATTTGAAGTTTCGAGCAATAACCGACTTCCAACTAATTTAAAGACAGTTATCATTTTCCCAGACATATTCAGTTCTCCCAACCTACTATCTACTTCTGGCTCCTCCCATAACTGTCTAAAACTCATTTCAAACGTAACCACCCTTTATAATACACCAGGACATAGCCTATGTAAGGTTCTAATGTATAATTATGATACTCTAACTACCGTGAAATATGGGGTCGATGCCCACTGTTTAACAAGAGCTAATTTTACTTTTGCATGTTTGGAATTTTATACCAAAAAGAGTTGTGCCCCAATTAAAAATTTCTTTAGAATACTGGTTAAGTTGTAGTTTGGAGTGATGAATGACTGCCTTTAAAATGGAACCTATACTGCCGTGGCGTGTGACAGATGCTTTGCATAATCATTAAAGAAAGAAGAGTACAATGCCCCGCAACTGGAAAAATGTCGTGGGCAAAGCTAGATTTATGCCAAGAGATTTTTAGTAGAGATTTTAACTCCAACAAATTAAAACATATCAAGTGTAACTTACCTAATGTGAGAAATCTGGCGATGCAGATGATCGATGGTTGTTTACTATGAAGACATAACTTTCAACAACGCCCTTTAAAGTCTGTAAGTATTGATAACTTTTCTGCCAAATGGATCATTCCAGCACCTTTTCAACCAATCAGGAATGGATTATGGAAAGTTGCGATGAACCACATGACCTGTCAAGACGGGTTCATCGCAAGGCTGGACAGATTATTCGTAGCTAGACGATTGGGCCTCGGCCTTGTTTTAAATTGCGAAGAGAAGAGTTGAAGGCTACTCTAGGAATATATGGGTATTTTGTAGCTCTTTCGAAAAAAAGCGTATTGAGATAAGAATCGGAACATATCTCCCTCAGGCTGGTGCCATGTTTTATCCAATGCCTTCCGATGAGTCTCATTTTATAACGCCATCCCACTATCTGGAAAATAAAGGTTAAAGTCTGTCCACGATTTGATAAGCTATACGAACAGATGAACATAGAAAAATCCTTCGGGGTCACTTATATTCAACCTGGTTGGTCAAGTGTTGTCCTTCAGTGGACATATAGCTTCTTTATAGGAAGCAGTTTGAAGTTTGGTTTCGCCGAAAGGCCCTTTGCCAGAGGGTCGGGAGGACTTTAGAAAAAGTATTATATTCAACCTAGTAAGAAAGAGGCCGCACGTGACAGACGGTCATGATTGTATCGGTACATCCGTCCAGGGTGGAAAGTGGAAAAGTACTCCAATACAGAGATAAGGGTATTAAATGATCATCCACTGAAGTTACAAATAAGAACTGAAGAAGTACCAAAAACTTCGCGCGCTTCACCTGCATTCATCTTCAGTTGCGCTTTGAATAAAGATTAACACTAGTTTCAAATACACTGAAAAATGTCCGTAGTTTTGCGAAATTTTTGTGCAACTATAGAAGAAAAACTAAATTAATACAAAAAGAATATGTATAAAGCGCTGTCAATGAGTTGACAGCATTTTTCTTTTTTTATACTTTTCTTTTCATTTTGAATCCTGCAAGTGTAGGCTACAAACATTTTTCACGATGTATGTTGGTTGTTGAAAGTTATATATCCACAATTAGGTTATTGATTTTTCGTATAAGGGTGATTCTGAAAAACACGATTTGGAATTGATAAGTACACCGCGGGGCGGACGAACTTTTTTCGTCCTGCTCAACGGTAAGAAAAAATCAACTGAGAGTGCGGCCGACGAAGAGGCGCTACGTAGGCTAATCGAGAAGAAGTTCTCTCCCTTTTTTTAATTCTCACTTGGAGAAATTCATAACCCTAATGAAGCATCATATTACGTATGAAACGTTAGATGTTTTATACTGATTCCAGGATAGTAAAAAGGGACTCAACCTTGTACATTTTAACATCAAACCTAAATGATGCAACGTTCTAGATTGCATTATACTATATACATGCGCAGAGAGCATTCTTATATTTCGTATTTTGTCGTTGTATGCAATGCCAGTTTAGGACTCCATGGACAGGACTCGATGGTCAAGACACTTTTCAGGGTTAGGAACAACTTGAAGTGTCTGGGAAGAAATGAAGAACGTTCTTTCATAAATTTCACATGTTTTGTTTGCGCGTTCAGCATGTCTATAGGCAAACCGTGTCGGGGTGGGGCACTGATTCGGATGTTGAACACCTACTGAAGCTAGGCCTCCTCGTCGGACATATTCTTGGACTACCCCTTATCGAGTCAGTTTGGCAGGATTCACCATGTCATATAAATATTCCCAGTCTCCAAATGTCGGTACTCTTTTTGCAATAGTCACTCTCGACACAGTCAAAGTTATACCATGTTTGAGAACAAACTTAGTTTCAGTGAATTATTGCTAAAAAGTTAGTTGGCGTGCTTAATCAATTCATTTCCAGTCGAGTAATCTAAACTCTTGGTTATAATGGTAAACATGATGGCTAGTGTACATGAATTTAAAGCTAACTTCACTGACACCAAGAATTTCCAAAGAAATTAAAACTAAGCTTCCTCGCCGTGGAAAATTTCTTTCAAAGTGAAACTACTGCAATTACTACTCGAATTTTAACTGTAAATCATAGTCCTGATAGGCTCTCTATGACAGAGTTCTTAATTGTCATACATTCGGGAAATTTACCTTTGTATGTTACCGTAATTTTACTGAATCACAATAGGCCTTCCTGATGTATGGCAGTCCTTTGTCCCGTCATTGTTTTCGAAGTCCTAACCTTTCATCTGTATGTTCTTGCGTAGCTCATAGGGTGGTAACTCTCTGCGTAGGTAGCTGAAAAATCAAAGGCGTGATTAAAGCCTTGTTCCGTTCTCTTTTGAAGAATTTTCTCGTCTCTGCAGTGCAAAAGGAGTGTAAATTGGACAAGAATAGCGAAATTTTGGCGTTTTCGCCCTCATATGTACATCTACTGCCGTACCAGTGAGCTACATGTGGTAAGATTGAAAAAGCGGTTCCCACAAACTGGTGATCACATATACAATAACAAAGGGACTATACACACCAATTTAGGTGCCTCCTTCGCGGTGACGGTGCCCTTATATCGGATATCGTAGTGACGAGTCTGTTTTGGTGGATGATAGGGAGTGGGGCTATACGACCACACTGATATTTTGACTATCTGCTGTCAGCGCATTTACCTTATTTTCATCCCCGCCCCTTCCCTTTCCTTTCGACACCTCAGTTAAACTACTGATAGCCATCAGTTCAGTCACCAATAGAACGCTTGTCGCAATTTTGAAGTGGTGCTAATGCACCACTTCATTTCACGGGTCCAATGGAATTCGAACTTTATACCATTCTGCATGCGCGTACCCAGGAAGAGTCAGGAAGCGTTCATTGATGTCCTGGGAAACGGGTATAAGGGAAGGGGATCTCCTTCCTTCTTTGAATTTTTCTTTTGTGAGAAAAATCAGATGCAAATGGTCCTTTATTTGTTACGTTTGAAGAATAATTACTCATGACGGCTCAACCGAGAGGTTGTGCACGCTTGTTGCTCCCCTGTCTGAATCCGCGATTGTTCTATTTTTTCCAAATCACCATATAACAAAACCACTGCTAGAAAAAAACTACTTTATTAATTTTTATGTAGTCTGGCTTTATTGATGGGTATATATCATTATTTTTGGCAGTACAGAGACAGTTGACTCTTTGAATTTATAATTAAAAACAACTTCAGCAACTATCAAGATTTATCAGTTACAGTACTTGCCTTAAGCATCTAACTGGTAGAATGTATACCAAGATAAAGAACTGATTTCTAGACTAGAATCAGTTTGATTACGTAACTCGACATACTGAAATGTTATTTCATTCTTGAAAATAAGTCAATGCATTTTTTTTCTAAACGTATATCTGATCCAATATCTTGCTGGTACATCCGTAACTTTACACACAGTACGTTGATTTATCACTCTCAGAGTGGTGGGTTGATGTCCGGTTGAATGATATACTCAAGATAAAGAAATGATTTGTGTACAGTTGTATACGTCAGGATATCCTCAAGCACACAATATAAGTTATCAAACTGTCTCCTGTATTACGTAACTTTGAAAACTGATTGCTACCATTTTATTTACGTAGGCCTCTATAACTACGTGGATCATCGAGACTTAAACGGGTTTTTAATAAATTAACATAGAATACAACAGGGGTGGGGTGAATGAGCACGAATTACATAAATTTATTAGGCCTAGTTGTATCATGGAGCTACCAGAGCATTATATTCTCGTCCGCACGATTATTGTTTGATAAAGTACCCATGCAAAGGACCAAGTTTTTCGTTCAATGCAACATGCTGCAGCATTTAACCAAAGTGGCGACAGCCACAGGAGAGATACGCAGTCTAATGAAGACGACGTCGTTGTTCACAACAAACTTAATCATTTTTTCGAGACTTTGTCTCTATCCATATCTGAGCTGTTTCGCATTCATGATATTCATGAGAAATTTCAGGACATACACTCTGCTGCCTACGTAGGGTCGGGAGGGTTATCCCCAAAGCACCCATTTAACAGTTAAAGGCCTGATCCTCTCACCCCAAACGGTTCCAATTCTCCCAACCTTCTTACTTAAGCCCATCCCACAACTGTTAAAAATTCATCCTCATCCAGACACAACCTAATTTGACGGAATTTCCGCAAGTAATGATATAAGCAGACTATAAGTTCCAGCAACATGGCAAGGAGAAGGAAATGGACGGGTGGATCTAACTTAAAAATGTACTAGATAAACTTCACTGTCATTTTGTGACAAAGGACTGTGCATGAAATATGCAACCCTAATATAAACGAAAGAATATCCAAGCGAAGTGCCAACCATCTGTTGGTTTCGCTGAACGGTTCTTTGCCAGGGAGTTGCTCGGAGGACGTAAGAAAAAGGACGGAGTGCCGAGGAAGTTTGAAAAAATCACGACCACTCCGATAGCTCGAAATAGCATTTCCCAAACTTGTAAGTGAAATATAGATAGTTCTTGCTATTTTGAATTTTGGGTGTGTCGTTTGCAATAAAGTTTTCCGCTTTGCCCGAAAAATTGCATTGCTGCATCCGGCCAAAAATTTCAACGACGTTGAGTTGGGGTGCACTTTCTGGGGAGGCTACTTTGGTCGTTTGGTTGTTTACATGTAGGAAAATGGGAAAACCAATTTTGTCGATAAACAAAGGCAACATAAATATTGCGCGTCGACAACTTCAACGTGCTACTTCGTAACCCTTTTTGAATTGTACTTCCGGATGTAGCTCCTTTTGGGGGAAGAAATCTTTTTGGGGTAACGTTTGGCCTTTTCCCTCGAATCTTCGCCACATTTTGCTTCACGAAAATGGCAGTTTTGTTCTTCTAGTGACGTATTGTTTCCATCACAGTTCTGTAAACTATTGCATACAGCACGCCCTCATTCCTATAAACTATTTGATACTGTTAAAAAACTTGTCTAAAACGCGAGATTCATACTTTCTGGTTGACAAGAGCTGTCATTTATAAACTAAACTAAAAATGGTACTAACGTCTTGACTAAGACTAAGGTGAAAGTGGAAAATGCACCTCTCATGGTCAGTCAAACGGCCTGAAGAAGAAAGACAGCTAAACGGGTTTTTTTTTATGTAAGAGTCAACAACGTATCTCTCTGTGACACTGACATTCCACTTCTGAACTTACCTGCCTACCATGCTGTACGGCATATTCCTTTTTCAGTCAGTCGGATAGTTTTGGAAGCTTGGGAGTTGATAAGACACAGTCCGTTCGGTGGTGTACTTCTAAACGTACTACATCGACATATTTCGAGGTATTTTGAGGCAAATGTTACAGAGAGCGTGCGCGGTGAGTTCCTCTGGTTCCGATTAGCCCCTGAACATTGACTTCCAGGTACATACCGTAATGCAAATATACCGGTACGTTAGCACACATACTTTGTAATTTTCTTAATTCTATACCGTTTCTTCTACTTGAAGATCATTTTCAATTTGAAATAAGGATATCCTACAGTCTACATCCACAGCGTCAGAAACATATGCTAAAGTACAATTACCAGATAGTTTTGTGAACCACAACTCGAAAAAGACAGTGGTCTGCTCGACCTAATCCAATCGGTTAAGCCAAAGTTGACTGAGCTATGAGAAGTCATAACTAAGCCAAAGGTAGGACGATACTAACAATTTTTCTCGGCTGGGGTTTTGTGTTCATCGTATGGTAGTTCTGTTCTTTCAGTAACTTTTTTATCCCATAAAGCTCTAAAAACTCATGCAAGTATGCCGTCATTCCGCAATTATAACCACTGTTCACGGCAACTGTTCGTGAGCTCCCTCCTTCTACAAAACATGAAAATTTAGTCACGTCTTGACTAGTAATAAAGTTCAAGGGATTGTCTTAGCTGAAACAAAAAGGAAATTCAGCCAGGACAAAAACTATGGAGAAGTTACTTAACTGCTTCCGTAAGCGGTGTATTTACGGTTTTGGTAGTCTCAGGGGACAGTGTTCCCATCAACCAGAAGGCAGGCTGCAAAAGAGTATTCGGGAATTATTTCCATTTTAGGACAAGTTTTTTTCTCAAGAATTTATGCGTCTTCGAGATAAACAAGAAATTCCCAAAATGTTCATATTTGTTCAAATTTCACAAACGTTAAAAATTTCCCCCGAATTTTGAGGTTGTCTTAGTCGTTGGCTTAGGAGAATGGCAGATTGGGAAAGGACTCGTAATCCGTTTCATGAACAGCGCAACCATTATATTACCAGCCGTTGTTCTGCTTCCTTTCTATATACCTTTCTGTCTTGAGCTACTTGTGAAGAACTGTATCCAAAATCATAGAGGAAAGGACTAAAAAAACTACACATTATTTTCTTCTGACAAATTACCCACAAGCTGGACACTTATGAAGGATACATATAGTTTGACCTGAATTCGTATCTACGAGAGTTGCATATTCCAAGACTCGATAGGGAGGGATATATGAAGAAAACGTGAACTGTACAAACTACAATGATAGTCCCATCATCTGACGATCAAATTAAATCATACATATTGTACATCAGTTTGGAGACAGTTTGGAGTTAGTTAGTTAGTCAGTTAGTCAGTTAGTCAGTTAGTCAGTTATTTACGTCCCAGTTTCTAACCAATTGGTTCAAGTCGAGCCGGCCACGGCTTTTTTCCAGTTGTGACTCACTGGCTTGTTTTCCTTACTCCATTGCTTATGCTGGGCAGCAAGACTGCACATTATTTCCACTTTTCCATTAGGTTCCATTTTTAAAGTTTCCGGCATGACCCGGCCAGGACTCGAACTCCTAACCTCCTGAGTGCAAGTCTAATGCTTTAACCACTTCACCATGCAGTCGGTCACTGTTAAGTAGCAAAAGACGCATATCACAAGACGAGAGAACTCCCCCTTTAAAGAAAACAAACCAACACCAACAAATGTAGACAACTAGTTGGTAAAACACTCTTCATATGCGCCTAAGTTTGTACACACGTGGGGCAAATTCCACGGCGTGCTGCCCGCCGATCTATCCTACACAGAGATGAATGACGTCAATGCACAAGGTCTGTATGGAAACTTAACAATGATCCCTCCTGTATTGTGTCATTTTCATAAACTAAAAAACGTCTGCACTATAATACAAAATGAATGAAAAAACAATAGGTAATAACGTTCACGCTTTATTGAAGTGAAGGATTTCACGAGAAATATTTCATTTATTTACACGAATTCCTTTTTTTATTTTCAGAACGACTGCACTGTTAAAATATTTTGCAAAATACTTTTTAACATTGTAAATGAACATCCGGACTCATCCAAATATTTTCCAAAATTCTTATTAAAACAATATGTAGCATTAGAATTAAAAGTTATGAATGTTGAATGCTTTTGCAAGTTTGATAATTAAACTTTTTCATAAGCTACAAAATAAATTCTTTAATGTGAGACCTTGTTCTCTATGATATTGCTATCTCGCTACCTTAGAAATCATGTTTTTAAATGTCACTCGAAACATTCATTACAACAACGACTGTATCTATCTTTTCCACACAATGTTAAGTTAAATTAGTGATCTTCCTTTGATTGTCATGTATTAACAAGAAGCTTGCTACCTCTTCTTCAATTACATTGAATCGAAGCCTCCAGTAGTCTTCGTTTTTCCAGAGTTTCGTTACTTTGATTACTTCTTGTTTCAAAACAGGATAAAAATTTGCTGAAACTTCGATAAACATGTTATCTTGGTGTGATTTAGAAATATCTTATGAATTCACCGTTTTAAGTAAGTTTGCATGTAGGCCAATCAAATAATATAACATCAATTTAATTGTTATTATACTCTTATAGCTTTATTTTGGTATGTTTAAACTTTACAAAAGCGTCACGACCCCTGTTATTGACCTTTCCTTCCAGTCCTTTTATTGTGGGGGTCATGGTACCGTCACACATCATTAAAAACAAATGATAACATTTTGTACTCAAAAATATAATTTCTTTACAGTACCTTGATACCTAAACCAGGAGTCATTCTCTCTTCATTGTGGCTCGAAAGAATTCATTCTCTTTAAAGGTCCAATTCTCTCACCCGAAACCGTTAAAATACCTAATTCCCTCCCACAACTGTCTAAACTTTATACTCATCATCTAGACACTATCTTAGTCAATTGCTGGAGGCGGGTCCCCCTCCCCCCTCAATGTGTAATCAAAACACTCTCAGCACAGTACATGCTGTGTAATATGAGCTGAAGCCCTTACTAGTCAATCAAAGAGCTGTGCTAATTGAGAATTTCTGTAGAGTACAAAATATTGTAGTTTGCGGTGAGAACTGTTGCCTTTAAAAACTGTGAAAACAGTAATGTTTCAAATTCATCAAAACATGAAGCAACATTCCGATTTTTAAATAAACATCAGGCACGGGTAGACGATTTCACCTTTTGATTGGACTGTGTCAGGCAACTTGTGTGAATCTTGGGTGCGCACGAAATGCACTTATTGTGTGTTTGCAAAGTTTTAGTAGTCAACCTCTTATTTGTCTACAGATTCACAGGACGTCACGTGAATGATAGGTCTGCAATGTAGTTGCAAGCAAAATAATATGTCCTAACACTTTATAATACTTAACACAATCATATTGAAGATTTAACCAAACGGTTGATAAAATAATTTTTTTTTTCAATATTGTGTATTTCGAGACATTGAGGTATTGATTTAAAGTAATGCAGTTTGAATCAAGAAATTTATCTCTTGCCCTTTTGAGTTGTTATTTATGCAACGTAAAATCACGGCATGTAACATACCGCCAAACTATCGTTACCAGCGTTTAGTTGCAATGCCGTTGTCGTCTCTTTCCAAGGATACTCAATTGTGAAATTTTGAAGTAATCATTGAAACAATGTGTATATAATTGACTCATTAACATTTCCTTTTTATATTGAGTTGTTTGTTATTCAAATTGAGACGTCAATCGTAACTAATGATGTCAAAATTAGAAAACAGAGCTGGTTACAAAAATTATTTTTAACTTGACAAAAGATACAAAGTCTCAATGTAATTTTTAATTTTTAACAAATTGTTACGTAACACGTAAACAGGGTCATGCTACTTCATACCGATCTTTACATGTTAAACGTAATGCAAATCATTAACATCTGCCTGCATAGCTACCAGCAGAAATCAATTTAATTTGAGATTTGTCATCATCGGTTATCACTCGACGAATCAACGAACACATCATGACTGAAACAATACATTTCAAAAGTAATAAACATCTATCCTTCACTTGATTGTTTATGTTTGTTTTACTTACGAACAAATTGTGCGTGGTGTCACTTTCACCGTTCACTGACATCTGACATCTCACAGATTTTGAAAGAAAATTATTTTAGAAAAAGCGACTGACTTCAAGTCTACACCCTCTCGTCCCATCGAAAATTAGTTTAATCATATATAATCATACCCAAGTGTAAAAATTTGAGTCACCTATGCCTGCTTATAGTATTTTATTTCCCATGCAATGAAAGTTGAAAACTGTATCACATTGAAATTTTTGGTAAATATACTAACGGCAGACGTGAACAGTTAAGTACGGATATCACAACTGAATGGTTTGGTTTGCTTCATTTGATAACTGAACATATTTACGAAAATTTCCCAGTCATTTACATCATATGCGAAGTATAAGGAATTGCTGTACACTCTACAAACTGCTAGGTAAACTTTATCCAGATATTGTTGGGTTTATTAAAGTCCCGTTGCTGATGAAGATTTGCTCATTTTTTTACGTAAATTTAACTTGATTAGTTTTTTACGTAATATTTTAGCAGCAGGTATTTGTGCCCAACAATTTTAAGAGTGCATATATGAAACAAATTTTTTTCTCGGTTGCCCCCCCCCCCCTAAACATGCATTTTTAACTGTAAATCAAAAGTGACATCCGTTTTCGTTACTACTTTATCATCCCGTACAAATATTATTGCAGGCCTATAATATGGAATGTTTCAAATATTTACAAGTATAACCTTTTTTATTACCTATTTACACTTTGAGCTGTCAAATACTTTCAGGTAGTAGGTATTATATACATCTTTACGTAAAAGTATTCACTTATATTTTTAAAGAAACTTATTTAGTGATCTATTGTCTCCCTTAGATAACAATATGTGCTTCATAATCAACATAATTCAATGCATTGACCATATAATTATTCTTTAGTGAAATACTCTAAAACCCTCTTGTTTGCTCTTAAAGGTCAAGAGCAGTCCCCCCAAACTTACTTTGACGCAACAGCTTAATATCACAATTTTCTTCTTATTTTTCTTCAAAGTTTCTTTCCTCATATTTAATAACTGCATATTCAATATAAAACAAGCAGTTACTTCTAGTGATTTCACATTTGAACAGGAAAATTGTTGTTACATGACTCTCAAGAGACTATCATGAAACAGGACAGTCCACTACACTACTTCAAGTTGAATTGACTCCTCTTGCTCTTTAAAGACTGCCATTCATCATCCCGAACCCAATCTACTTATCTCTAGCCCCTCCCACAACTGTCTTAAACCCATCCTCGTCTGGACACAATCCCAGCTTTGACCCAATTTGGTGAGCATACAAGACCCTAGTGTGTAACCAGAACACGTTCATTATGTATGCTGTGTGATATGAGCTGGGCCTACTCTGTTTTTTTTCCTTTGAATTTGACATCAATTTTGATTTATGTCAACTGAAAATTTCTTTAGACTACACGAAAAATTGTAGTTTAGGATGACGAATGACTGCCTTTAAGTGGCTATCAGCTTACAGCTCTGTACGGCCCATCCTTGTTTTGTTTTTTGTTTTTTTATTTTAGAATTTTTAAGTCTTATTTACATCTCCTTCAATTGATATATCATTGGAAGGATAATATATTATATTACTTACAATAAACTTAACTCAATAATTAGGAATGCGTTTCAAGATTTTTAATATCAATTATTGGACGACTCTTTGGAATGATACTCTTAATCAAGGTGATATATACTGAATATAATTTGCATAAAAATATCTGGTTTCTTGCTTAGTAGACCACAAATAGACATAAATATGTACATAACTTTTACAATAGTTCTTATAAGGCTTATTTTGGCCTATACAGGAAATATTGTCAAAACGGTAGACTTCTCTGTTCGTACATTGTTGACAAACCCACATTGCCAACTTAACGTCGCACATTGCTGGGAATTGGGCCGTAGCATTTAGGGGCAATGTTCCACCCCAAAATAATTCTGCTCCACCATATAAAAATTGAAACTGCATAAAATTTCATCTGGAGGGAATAAGAACGAAATTTGATGCCCCTTCTATCACAAAATTGCCTCCTATAATTTAAAACGGACTACTGGCCTAACTGGGACCACGGTATTCTTATTTTTTCCTATAGTATTGGCGCTGCTGGCATTTCAAACCCCAAATTTGAGCAAAGTTCAAATTTGGTGGAAATAATAACGATTGTTGTGGAAAAATATTTTCATATCTTGGCTGCACGGATTCGTTTATAAACTAGTATCAGTCATTGCCCAACCTTTTATCGAAACATATACAAGTCCCCTTCCCCCTTTTTCCATCTCTACCAATTAAGCAAGTTATATATGTATTTATCATATTGTCTAGAATAGATATATTACAAAACTGATGTCAAAAAAGGAGTTATGCTATCATACTTAAGGAATAATATAAAATACGTAAAAAATACGTAAGAAATTATATGAAATATTTCTTTTTGAAACGAGATAACATAAACTAGCATGCAATGGACTGATTATATTTATTTTTCGGTGACTGTAATTGTCTATGAATATCTTATGAATCTTCCACATTTGTATACAGATGTCCAAACCTGAAAATAGCCTGCCCTTACTATTATCACTTTTCCATGAGCGTTTATCTTTTCGAACCTCTCCCACGATCAGCCACCTAATTCGGCATTTGCCTAAATTTTTCCCATAAATATTTTTACATGTGTTATCATCTTATTAACTTACGAAGTTGCAACAAACTAATCAAGATAACTTCTACTTAGAAAGAAAAAGAGAAATTCCCTGAACACGATATCAGTTTCCCATTTGGACCAAGGCTGGTACCACCACAATATATTCGACAAAAGTAAATATAAATTGAAGCAACAACTACAATTCTATTTTACTCTCGGTGGGAGACCTTCATCATCGAGGAGCAAGCTCGTCTTTGGTGACGAACGCCACCATTCGTGCGGACGTGGAGTAGGTCCTGTTCGTTAACATCTTAGACAAACATTTAACAGAACTGACTCACATCATTCTGGCACAGCAGGTATTGTACTTTTAAACCTACAAAGTCTCAGAGAAGGAAACGAGAAGCCCAGGCACACACTAGTAACATCAGCAAGCTGACTCTAGAAATAAAGGCTGCAAAAACAAGCAATATACAGATATTTGTTAATGATCTTTGTTCATTTTTGTTTTGTTTTTTACTTTTTATTTTAAAACATGTATCATTTATAAAATACTTCGATATTTCCACAAATTAAATTTAGGCAATCTTGCCACTTGACTAAAACTTGACATTATTGATTAATCCAAGAATCATGACAATTAAATGTCCCAAAGGCTTTTTTTGTATGTGTAAGTTTTTGTGTGTGAATACTTCTTATTAATTTCATATTCAGAATTGAGACAAAGTACACGACAAGTTTAAAAGACAGAGAGATGTTATTTAAAAAAGTCATCGTGAAAGGCAAACGTATTTTTATCAGGTGATGATTGGTTTGAGATGTGACTTAACTGTCAAAAATCGCTGTAAGTTCACAGAAAAAAAAAACCGATACTACATACAAATCATAGAAATGTTCTGGCATATTTCTATTATTTGTATGTAGTATCGCTTTTGTTTTAGTCTTCATATACCTCTTCATTTTTGTTCTGTTCATTTACACCGAATTTTAACAATCTACGGACTTCGAATATAGAGAGCGTGCGAGGTTTCCTAACGTACGAACATGTTCAGGTTTATGGGTGTTGTCTTTGTCTTATGTGTTATGTTTACTGGGGTAAATTGCTTTGCAAGGGGGTCAATTACGACAGATTACTGCGTGTATGAGCAACTACTTGTAAGATTTTGTAGAAATACAATCCCTTTGGTTAAAAATGAGCAGAAATATTAATTATTATCATATTCATTTGTTTAATTTTGTCTGAAATTTTGAAGATTTAGCAACAAATTACCCTCATAAGAATAAGCACGACAGTAACAAATCTGCCTTAAGGGTGACGACATTTTGGTCACGTGAGCCTCTGTCAACACGTAGGGAATATCTGCATTTCTCATTCAAATACTTACCAGAACACGTCAATATTCCAGCGTATCCTTCAGAAGGATCTCCAAATGTAATGCAGTAATGATTATTTGTTGTATCAGTATCAGTGAAGTTAGCCCCGGAAGCCTTCGTCAAAACTACACAAACGTAGTCATACGTCTCGCAGTCTGCGGTAGCAATGTTTACGTACGCGTTAACGACGGTAATGGATACACTGCTGCCAGATTCAATACCAGCTCCAAGATTTGTCGAAGAACTGGTCTCTGCAGCGTATGTTTGCGTCTGGAAAAATATAAAATGTAAATAATTTCAGACGCGGTCCGTTTGACATTTAACTCCAAAATATTCACTTTCAAGGAAGAATTGTGATATTATGCCCTTATAGTAGTTAAATTAACAGCTATTGGTGCTCTAGTAGCCAAAAAATGAAAGGTCACATTTACATATTTTATGCTTACAATTTTAGAAATAAAGTTTAATCACTAGCACAAAGTGCAGAAAGAATAACAATTCACGAACGAAATTTTTCTCTTAACTCTACTTTTGCCAATGTCGAGAAAATAAAACAGACTATGCTTACTCCAAGCCTGAACCGAGGACTGATGGAAGGGATGAATAGGAAGTAACAGCTTCTAGTGATTTTTCGTTTCCAGTTATACCGTAAAATGTTGTTTCAAGTTCATCAGACCCCCCCCCCCTCCCCCCATCCAATAGTGAACGACGGTATGACGTGTTTTTATCAGTCTATAGGATTTTTGCAAAATGTGCTGGTTCTTTTTCTTTCTCAAAAAATACTAAAGAAAAAGAAGAGAAAAAGGTCTAACAGAAAATGGAATTTTCCATTTTCTTAACATTTTTAATCATTATTAAAATTGATTAACATACCCCGGTATTGGCGGAATTCAGGTTGGTACTATTACTGAGTGCAAACGAAAGTGCATAATTGTTTCCAGAGATGGCTGCCTCGATACCGAAGTTGCCGGAATTTTCAATAGTAACGCTGTATGTAAAGATGTTGTCAACATCAAGTGCAATTGTCGATGACTCGTAAGCAGTCACTGATAGACCTGTCACTTCCATATCTGTCAAAAAAAGAGAATTACATCCTTTTCATTTTCGGTGAAGATTAACAAAATATTTAAACATGCATCTTTACACTTGGAGGGATCTGCTGAAAAACAGTATTTCTTACTGGTTTCACGGCATAATACTACGTCTTGTAGGAACGTATATTTTTACTCTTCTAAAAAATAAAAAAGTCCTATGGCATGTAACTCTTCGAAAGAATTCAGATACTTGGATAGCGAGAGGTGAAAGCTGTTTTTGAATCAAGTTGTGACTTATACTAATATGTGACATTTCCAATACAAACGTTATACAATAGAAAACAATACAATGTAATTAGTCACATAAAATTATTAAGTGGAACCAGGGACAACCTCTTGTTGGGGTTTTGGAAGGGACAGCTAAGAGTATAAACAAATTATGACAATCAGAATGAAGCATTTGACTATTTCTAAATGTTATTGAATTTGCACTACACTGCCATGAAAATACAAATGATGATTTGGTCATTTTTGTAAGCCTTCATTTGTATTATCCATTTAAATTAAGGTGAAGGGATTGTGGGGTTCTCTGGTTGTCTTGACCCACAATAGAAATAAAGTGCAGAGACAACTTTTTTCCATTCTAGATATGTCACCAAGAAAAACTTAAACGCGTCAAAAGTGCATCTATACGATCAGCCCATCTGTAAAAATAAAAAATCACCAATCTACACCAGAAGACCCACCTGCACATTGATAGATACCGGCGTAGCCATCTGATACATCGCCGAAAGTCACGCAGTGGTAGTTATTTGTACTGTCGGAGTCTGTGTAGTCGGCTCCATCTGCTGCGTTTATCTGTACACATATGTACGAGTAGTCGGTACAGGAAGCAGACGGTATCGAAACCGTCACGATGATATCACTGATGACCAAAGTACCCCCTGCAGAAATGGCAGCACCCAAGTTGGTTGAAGATGACGTGTCAGTTGTTAGAGAAAGCACCTGAAAGATTTTTACAAAACAATTATTTTATTATGTTCATCTATGCAGGTCTAGTACAAATTAGAGTCCCCAAAACAAACACCATCTCCTAAACAAACACTGACCTAATCTCCTAAATTAATCTGTTAATGCTAATATACAGAAAAGCTTCTGGTAATTTTTGAGTTCCTGCGGGACCATTTCTTCCGAGGGAGGTCTGTGTTTGGTTTTCATTGGCTACCAGCTTGTACTGCTCTAAGCCAGTTTTCCGAATAAAATGTACTAGTGCAAAATTATTTACCGAACTTGCGCTGGTCGGATCAGAACTGCTGCTTGCGACGAAAGAAATGTTAAAATTATCCCCCGAGGATGCTGCTGCAATAGGTGTTCCCCCAGAGTTGCTAATGTTTACGGTATATGTGACGTTGGTTTCTTCATCTAATACATATTCAACAGATGCGGAAGTGAAGCTACTTGGTATAATATCTAGAAAAGGAAAGAAAAAAGGTAACATTTGAATGTTTCATATCCAGAGAAGGAATCTGCCGGTCAGCCGTTTTATTACATAGAATTGTAAATACAAAATCAGAAGACAAAGAACATTTTCCGATTTTAATCCCGACACATTTTCTAGTTAAACCCTTGCCCGTATATCCTGAGTAGCGTCTCGGTTGTAACCGGGAACTGGGAAGCCCCAGCTGAACGAAAAGAGTGCGTTCACTTCGCGGGGTAAACCCATCAAGGAAACAAAGCAAAATGAAAGGAGGAAACAAAATATCGAACTTGAAGAGTTACTTTTGAACCCCATATTTGATTAATATATTTCAAAAAATTCATAGCTTTACAAAAAAATGATTTTATCGATTTCATTCATTTTAATTCAAAGTTTACATACCAACAGGCGACGGAGTAGCAGAGGTGGACGAACCAGCTGAAGCAGACGGAGAAACGGTTGACGAATATGCTGTGGTGCCGTCAATAATCTCAACCATTTCTGTCGAAAATATCTCTGTTGACATGAGCTCTGTAACTATTTCAGTCACTATAACATCTTCACCACTGCCCTCTTCTTCTTCTTGACAAAATACTGAAAATTAGACAAGAATATAACAACCTTTATAAACTTGATGCTTATATTTATCTCCATGTTAAGAGGTTCAAGGGAAAAATATCAAAACAGAAAATATTCTGCCTCACACTTTTCAATTTCTTTTTTATTCGTCTCTCATAATATCTCATTAAAATACGACCAATTCGAAAACGCGGAAACCGCGGAAATGATGTTTAAATAACGATAACCGTCAAAATGACTTTCCACGGTTTCCACGTATTCGACCTGGCTTATGAAATACTAATCTATTAACAAATGTGATAGTACTTTGTGGGGTATATACATAACGACAGCAGAATTATCTTCCTCAGAAAAAGTTTAAAAAAATCATCGATTTACACTTGTGTAGTTTCTCTGCCCCAATTTTTCTGTTTAGACAAATTGAATTTGACGTTCGTAGCTATCATCGATCAGAACGGTGAGTCTGTAATCGATAGTTAGACAATGCGACATAGTTTCCTGTACACGCGATACCAGGCTATGTTCCCCATCCAAATATCCGAAGTGCAGATATACATAGGCAGATAGGAAACGAATGAAAAAATATTTGTGAGACTAAGGTTGCCATGCAATGCTAATCTTAGTAAAATATAACAATTTATGCAAATATAACAACATGCTAACGGATGAAAATATCTAAGAAGAACATTTGCTGGTGATAATTTAATATAAATGCAGAAGAAACATGAAATTATTCCATTTATTTATTTTTTCGGGGGTTGGGTGGGACACCATAATACTCCTTACTAGTTTCATATAGTTGCAGATTTGTAATGAAGACGTTCGTTTGCGAAGAAGTCTACCTCAAGGCTTATAAACAAAATTGATGAAAGACAGTGCTTGGTGGCCTCAATGTAGGAGTGTTACCAATTCAGTTATAGATTAGCGAATGCTTTTATCAAATATTGAACTATTTTTTCTATCATTCGTTTAAAAAATTCCTGTTTTCACAAAACTGGAAAGAAAACCTCAAGTAATGCGACGCCTAACACAAAATGTGTTTCGTGTTAATTGGGTCGATATAGAAAGTTGAACGTTTTGGTGATGACACGGTATCCTAAGATCTATGTAGAAACATGAACTTCCCTCTCCAACACCCTCGCCACCGGCGCCACTACCCCCACCAATTTCCAGTTTATGATATTCCGGTATCATAGCAAAATCTTTTTACAAACATCACTGGTGCTATGTATTTCCGGTGGTCATTTTGACAAGTGTACGTATTGTCACAGTTGGCCCACTGACGACTGATCGTCAGATCGTAAGAAACTGGCATTTCCTGTGCACGCAAATGCTTCAAGTTCAGCAGTCAATACACGGGGAACCATGCTAATAACCACTTCCTAGTCCACTTACCTTTGGGCGGGTTGAATAAAAGAACAAGAACGGCTATCCATTTCATGTAAAGCGCCATCTATAAAAGATAAAACGATAAATATTTAATTGTAATTTCTTTTTCATCATCTCATTTCAGTTTTTATAATAATATTCAAGCAATGTACAAAAAACGTTGCAACCATTCCGTAATTCACACTGGCCTACTGTTCTCTGAAGCAATGATTACCGTACATAATTGAAGAGAGGTCATTTTTACCATACACTCCAGAAACATTACGCAATACCTCTGTCAAATAAATGTGTACAATGCTGCTCTAACCCAGCATACAATAACCTCAGTTCACATTTAACTTCGTCTTTTTGTTACTAAATCGTAATGGGGCTTTTCTTGATATCCATTCTATGTTATTAATTGGTAACATCACAAATTTGTCTTCTCATACCTAAGATGATTTATCATTATCAATAGATAGTGCACTTAGACGGCCTATCAAGTTCGGTTCCATTACAGCCCTATAATTAATACAGGTTAAATCACAAAAACACAAATTCTTATAAAAGATAACAAATGTCGATTTAAACTATTAAAAAAGCCAAAACGTATTAACAAAAACACCATTTTTTGCAGTGGTTGCAAGTCTTGTGCTTCGGTGCACGCGAAACTTCGAATAAAAGACGTCAAACCGTGCTTAAAACGAAATATTTGAAAATGAGCCACCAAAATTTAAGAAAAAAGTCTATACAGGTACACCAGTTTCATAGATAAACGTGTAATTTTACTATAAGAGCTATTAAGTCATCTTCCTAGAAAGGAAACGGGATCTTGCAAACTTTCAATGTTTGTCACGTTAACGTGAAGAAAGTGCAGTTCGATTTTTCAATACATCTTTTCAAATTGTAAAAAGGTCGATTTAGGTACACTGAGTTAAACGTATAGCATTATGCTCTATCAAATATTTCCCTCTTGTGCTCTTCCAACTGGAATCAATTAAGTGTGCAATAAAGTGTAATTTTGTATCGATAAAAAAATTTAAAAAAATTGATATTTCACGTTCACTCTTTTATTGGTATTTTGGAAAATTAATATTTTCTTTTATTTTTAAAATTCCCGAAGGTCAACGGCAAAGGAAGAAAATTAAACACCTAAGCCGAAACTTCCTGGTTTAAAGCATACACGAATCTCGATGGACACGAAATAATGTGACCGACCGCTTAGCATTCATATCTTTATTTTATAGGGGTGTTTCTTTTATACTGGGCAATACAAATATTTTTGCCCATGATGACCGATAAATTCTTTTTGGTCATCAGGTCATTGACTCTTGTATTCGGTAGCATGCATATCTTTAAGGTAAACATTGCATTCAAAAGACACAAAAATGACATGCCAAGAAGATGGATTAACCTTAAATAAACCATTTAGTCTTCTTGACAGACCCCCGTAATATCTCTTCAGAAAATTGTGTTTTAGAAGAGTTATGGCGTGTTTTAGGAGAGTTTTGGGTGAACAAATTATTCATGAGCAACTAATTTCCGAATTTCTTTTTATGGGAAACTTATCAAATTGTTCAAACGCGCCGGACTCCCATACTGTTCTATTGTGAATAATCCTTCATTCTCAATTTATAAATATTGGCTTCTAAAATATGATATATTTCTGCAAAACAAAGCAAATATTTTTATTTGAAAATGCTTACAAAAACTTCATAACAACAGCGTTAAAACAATCCAGCTTACATGAATCAAGGTTTTCAACATTTTAGGGAATTCTGAAATATATAGTTGTTATATGTCGAATAGCCTATATTGTGTGCCTCACACATGAAATTTTTTATTTAAAGGGTTAAATCAGTATCGATGATTGTTTTCTTGGAGGAATGTAAAATCAAAAAGAGTGTTTTTATTATATTTATGTCTCCACCACTATTAGCTTATACAAAATTTCCTTCAATTTTCCGGTGGCGCTAGAAAAAAATTGGAGAAGCTGTAGACCTGTATGTTTTCTACTCGTGTGATTCATGACACTTAAAGTACTTATAAGAAAATTATAGAAGGTCCGCGCTCATCTTTGGGACCAACCTCCGCTCTTTTACAGAAATTAATATAAAGATAACAGTAATATTTTCTTCGATTTCCTGTTTCTTATAAATCCTTTCATCGGATGGACAATCTCTTAATGTTCATGACGTCACAGAACTGACCCATCTGCAGCCGGTGCTGTGCCCTTCTTCCACTGTTTTGAAGAAATATTTGGGCTGTAACTTGGTACAACCATCCACTGTAATCGCACATGAGTGTTTGAGGGAACAAATGCAAATAATTGAACAAAGAGAGAGGGGTCCAGAGGTCCAGGGTAAATATCTCCCAGATTGGACAATAGGAATTCACATCTTTGTCTGACCTAGGCTATCCGACATCTTTTGTTGATTCTAATTGTATTTTGTTACCGTAACTAAGTACACATACACTTTGCTGTAAATTTTGTTTGTTTATCAGGTTTATCACAAATAAGAGGCTTTTGTTCCGTTTGCCGATGCTAAAGGTTTCATTCTCTTTGCCAACTCCACGTGGATTTTTTATTTTTCAGAAACCACTTTCCTCAGTGATTAGAGTTTGTCCTTTTGACAGTAAATTATCGAAAAGTTCATGTTTGACTAAATTTGTATATATGTTTTAATATTGCATAAAATGTGTTTAATTTAGAATAGGTGACCGGAAGTGACAAAAATCTTTATAAAATCGTACCGCGTTTGATCCGATCTTATCCTAAACGCAACCATAACTTGATTAGACATCATAAAAAAAATCGCTACACCCTAACCATCCCCACCAGTCCTGCTTGAGGGCACTGAACACTGATTCTACCTAAAAGCCTGCAAATCAGATTTTTTTTTCTCTCCCCCTCTCATATAATATTTTTCTCTTGCCTGCAAATTTCGCCTAACATGTCTTTTTAATTTAAGCGATTGTCTTTGTGCCATCTGAACTTTGTGGAAGTAGATTTGGATGTAATAAGTGTTCTTTAGTTGGATACCTGTTCAATTAAGCTTGTTTTAATATGACTGGTCCCATTATATATTTTTATTAATCAGTTTTGAGAGGGAGAGATGGGGAAAAGAAGTCCCTCAAAACTTACTTTGAAACAACCGCTATATCTCACTATTTTCTCTCAAACATCTTTCATAATATTTCAGGACATGCGGTAAATCAATGGTAAACCAACTAGTTATACTTCTAATAAAATTCAGAATCATCAACAATTCATGAAATAGCAAAGGATACAAAATTAGTGCAAGTTGGAGTGAGTGCATTTTTCCTTTAAGGACGAAACATTTAAAGATGTGAATCAACGTATAATCATTTCAATGTTATTCACTTGGAAGAATTAAACATTGTCACAAAGGGACTGCGTAGCCGAGAGAACGGGAAGCGGGTGCTATAACCCCTTCCCTTTTTCTGCAGGGGCCATTACGGAATGCCTTTAAAACTGAGAACTAGGGCCTAAAGGTTGTTTAGCATATTCGGCCGCTTCGCTCATTAGCCAACCCCCCCCCCCCCCCCCATTCAGAATCAACTCCGCTGTTCCTGACACTGTAATATATGCGTATAATTGTCACACAGTTATATTCCTACAAGAACAAGGAAATTATCCATTTTATAGTCCAAAAAATAATAATTCAAACGTTTTATCTTAATTGAAAAAAATATTTTATAGTGTCATAAATTTATAAAATTTTAAACAATGGTTGTGGCTAAGCTCAGTGGTGTTCGTGCTCAATTGACAAGAAAAATGGAAGACCTCTTTTTGTCTTTATATTTCCATTACCAAGGCTAACATTGGGAATTGCTGTTACGGTGTTTCATTATCAGGTTAATCCTCTTATAATTGTTTAATTCTAAAAAAATGATGTCATCATTCCACACAATATGTATGAAAGGTAACTTACCTCAATCTGCAATCTTTCCGAACAAGTCTGGTGACTGTCGTTTTAATCCAACAAAAAACTTTCAACTTTCACCTTAAAATTTCCAACCACCGTGCAAATGGACGAGTGATAATAATTTCAGTTTTCCAAATAAACGGAACTTTTCCAAAATATGAATGAAATGAACTAGTCTTTAATCCGATACTGAAAGGAATCATGCATAAGAGTAAACCTGGTCTAAAGATAGCAGTTAAGTATTTAGCACTGGTCACTTCAGCATTCACTTTCGCCTCTGCAGCTTCGTCGCCGGTTTTTCACGCCCCGAGCAAATGTAGAGTTTAGTTGCATAGCAACACCTTGGTAACGGAACACAATATTTCCCCACTACTTTCTTACGACACTACGATGTTTCCATTAGCACCACGCAATAAGTTACGTAATCCACTTTTCATGGGCTGAATTTATATTTACTTTAACATAGCAAAGCCCTCTAAAGACAAGTCTGGCAAATTTGCGACTGTGTATCGGGTGCATTTGGTCTATATATCACTTTCATCGTACGAAGATACCGTGCGTTCCTCCGCATGATCGCGTATAACGTTAAGTGGTTGGATCAAAATTGACTAGGCCTAAATAGAGTTAAATGAGTCGTAAAACTGTCAACGTGGTTCGTGTTTGACGCAAATGTCAGGACAAAATGACACAAGCCTAGTAATAACTGTTGGGGGATGATAAAAGGTCTGTTCTATAGGTCAATCAACGTAAAGACTTAGAAAAAGGCGCCATTACTACTTTCTGAATGACATAGAAAATTAGAATACCTACAATTATCATATGACAAGGAAAATGGCTGCCATCCTAAAGTTGAAAGCGACTATCATTGCGACATTTTCCAAATACGACTTCTTATGAATGATGATTACTTCTGAATATATAGACGTATTAGTTAAAACTTATTCAGACACGGTCACAGTTAAGCCGTGGTCACACTACAATGAATTCGGATCGGATTCCGATTTTTCGGGTTTTTGTTGAACCTTCTCCATCCCTGGTCAGAAAACGCTAAAAAATTGTCACCAGTGTAAATATATGATTTCATCTGATGTCTACGAAAATAAAATGCCAAATGATTTTCTTCGTGACGTCACACCGACGAACATTTTTTATCGGACAGTGTTAGTCGGATTAAATCCGCCCATTGATGTGACGTCACGAAATAATTATCGTAAATTTGATTTTCAAAGTCCTGCCGTACAACTCATATATTACGCTGGTTGGCAAATTTTGGTACTTTCCCACCAGACATGGAGAAGATTTTAACAAAAACTCAAAATCGGATCGGAATCCGATCCAAAATCGTTGTAGTAAAAATGACTTTATTTCAAAGGCATAAACAGGCACCTCAACTCTTATCTTGAAACAACAACTAATTCTCACCAATTGTTCCCTAAACACGGTCGGTTACATTTCATTGAATTCCAAGGACTTAACTGCATAATGTTGCACAATCAAGGTGAAGCAATCAATTACTCCTCAAAATATCACACTTCATTAAGAAAGATATGGTCACATAATTGTCAAATATTATTCATTTAATAGGGTAAGCGCTTCTACACTAATTCCTGTTTGGATGAATGAATTTCTCTTTAAAAAAGTCCAGAACTAAAGTTTAGATATGTTAAGAAGAACTTATTCTTAGCATTTTGGGGAAAGTTTCATTCATTTCCCATGTTCGGTTCTCTAGATATTAACAATTGAAGTTGACACATTTTCTATAAAAAAGTGAACTTGAAGCAAGCTGGTGTGTAACAATGGATTCACATTAGTGGCCCAATCTTGTCCGCCGTCTTTGGAAGGCATTTAAGGGAATATTGACGAATGTTTTGTTTATGTAAGGTGTCTTAGATGCAAAATAATTCTTTGTTTTTCAATTCTTTGAACTGATCATATGATAAGAGATTTTTTAGAATAAGTGGGAAATGGTGGTTGCCCAGAAGACTCACTCAGCTGATCGCCATCATCAACATCAAGCTTTGACAGCCGAAAATGGCATTTCAAAGCTTGTAAGTAGGGTTGAACTGTTCGTTATTTTGGGCTTGGTGTATGCAATAAAATTTTCACTTTAATAAAAACAATGGACAAATTGCAAAATGATCAGAAAATTAGGTCTACCAGATAAACTGCACCGCTGTCATGGGATGAAATGGTTAAGTGAAGTTATTTTAGTTGAACTGAAAAGAAAAATTAAATTAAGTATGTGAGGCTGTTTCATAAAGAACGAGCCTTCCTTCAAGAGTGATATTCGATGGGAGATAACTGACGCACAGCGCGACAATTGGTTTGGGCGGAGAGTCCTGCCAGCCTGCCAAAGGGATTTTTTTCTGTTAAAAATCTATACAGATTGCTAGAAATGGCACTTATAGAGCCTAGAATGTCCAGAATTGCCATTTTTGAGATGTTTTATGCTTCTGGAACTTCCAAGGAAATGTTCCGAGGCCTACCGACATGTGTTGCTGACCTCCAAAATTTGAATATAAATATATATCCTGAAAGTTGAGGTGCAATGAAACCCAATAGCAAATGTAAAGTAAGGAATAAGTCGTTCTTAGGTTAGTTAAGATGTAACGACGCACCAACACGAATGTGTTATATAGTGTCATACTGTTCACATACTGTTCAAGTCCTCCCATCTAATTACCTCTTACGACAGGTGGAGAATACCGTGGGCATATCCTACAACCCCCAGCCCACAAGAGGACAACCATTAAGGGACTTGCTCGGTTTTGTGGCGCTGACAACCCGCCAGTCATGGGATGAGTAATAACGGTCTTAAGTGAGCATTTTATAGGCGATAGTCGGGGACTAATTTCTCGCCACACACGACCTGCTCAGCCCACCTGGATGCAATTTTACGTCATACACAGGACCAAAGTCGTTCTTCGAACTGTCTTCATGTTGCTATTCATTAGCATTTTACCATCCAATAATGCGTCGATGAACATAACTTATGCTCGGGAAAACGATGTTCAAAGTGACTCTTAAAAAGGGTTTGATAATCTCTTTGAACTCCGCAACAAGTCATGTAGGACCGTATGAAAGCTTTGGCAGTTCTGACAGATTGTACTGAGTGTAAGCATGTAAGATGTAGAGTTTTATCGGGTTCAGTGGTGTTGAAATTATGTCCAAGAAAAGACTGGGTGTAATACTTCAGCAACAGATAGCAACCGGAATTGTCACTTGTTAAGCAAGAAATCCAAATCTGCATGACAATTTTTTTGCGTTATAGGTGGACGTTTTTCACTAGATGACACCGTTAGAGCTTGAGATAACGCCAAAATGCATGACTCTTGAATGATTGAAAACTTACAGCCAAGAGAACAACAGATTGAACTAACTATCCACGCTAGTAGGTTTGATATACCTCCCATTGAGCTTCATTTTCAAAAACAATTAGCGAGTTCGGTAATTCGTTTTGGTGGCTATGCACATGAGCACGTCCTCCAAATCGTCGGGGTAAAGAACCGATTCCGCACCTGCAACAGGTGTTTCAAAATTTGAGTTTACATGAAAATTACATAATATTACTCTTTCTTGATCCATCCATTTCATAAGGAGGGATCTCAAGTGTGGTTTTGTGCAGTGGATTGCGTCTAATTGTCTTTAATATGTGCATTTTAATCTGACGTAAAGTAGTACTGAGATCCCTATTTTCGTTCGAGTTCACTGTATACACTTGGTCTTGTATACACGTACTGACGAAACAAGGGAACGCCGTACACTAAGACCTGAGCTCGGTTTGTGTATCCCACGCTCAGTGGCCCACATTTCCATGTGGCAACCAACTACCGTAAGTTATGAAAGTTATGTAATGTGGCCACATTGTCTCAGATTGTGTCCCTCCATAATTGAACATTCTGTTCGTCTTTAAAATTTGATACACTGAAAACAAAAAATTAGTCAGATCGGTGCCTCTACTGACTATTTTGACTGACTAGAATATAAAATAGTCGGTTGACCGGTCGGTGGTCACAAACTAGTCAGTGGATTAGTTCGTGTGGTTCCGACTAATCAACCGACTAGTTTGTGATAACTGACCAATCCATCAACTTATTTACACCCTAGTTATTCAAATTAGTCAGGAGAGGTACCATCCTGACAAGTTTTTGTTTTCAGTAATACTGTTGGAATGTTTGAGTATCTTTCCTGTAGATTTATACCTGCACCATACGTAGAGTACAACCGAAAATGTTGCTTAATATTACCCTCAGCGGCGTCGAAGTTATAAATAAATAGAATGAAATGTCAAATTAGTGTGACACGATGACATCACAGATTTCATAGGATGCACCGAATATCAAGAGAAAAAAATGGCATTACATTAAGACTAAGTATCTTCTGAAATTTTCTGTATGCTGTATTGAAATGCAGTTTCACCTCCTGAAAGATAAAAAATCTGCATATCTTGAAGTTCATGATTTTTTTCTCCGGAATATGCCTTCAAGGGTTTCAAAATGCCTTTTTAGACAGAATTCTATGACGCACTTTTTTTTGGGGGGGGGGGGGCGAGCCCCAATGGGAACGACGCCTCTGAATAGACTATACTTCTGTACGGCTACAAAAAGAAATTCGGTATTTTCCTAATAAGTTTTGGAGTGAGAGATGAGGACCAATTTATTATGATTGATAGTGTAGGCCTGAGTCACCGAAGCTGTGAAAAATACCTATCATATTTTGTCGTAATGTTTATGCATAACACGAGAAACATATTGATTGCTTTGATGTTACTTCACATTCTATTTGAAATGATGACATTGCAATAGACTAACTACTGGTACCATACTTTTGAGTCAGTTTTAAAGAAAACAACACAGTCTACCTATTTTAGCTATCCATGTTTGAAGCTGCCTGTAGTCTAACACAATAGCAGCTGTATGCATAATCCCGCGTAGCGTGAAAAATGTCTGAAATGTTTAGTTACTGTAGTTGGCTAGAAATACACTCAAAATAGCCAAAAAGGCGATCATAAGTCATGATGGGGATTAGTCAATTTTTCACATAGTACACTCATAATCCCAATGTGGCGATTGGGGGCGCGACGAGCTCTTGCGCGATGTCCCTCGCATATCTTCGATGTTAGTTTTATAGTAACATCTTAAGTCTGCAGGTTGAAAAGTAGTAACGGTATTTTTTCTTCTAGTTTTCGGCAGTGGCGTAGCTACAAATTCATAACTGGGGAGGGGTCAAAGCACATTTTAGGGACCAATCCCAATGTATGACCATAGGTGAACCTGAGCATTTCAGTTTTGGGGGCAGAAGTTTTTTGCCCGAAAGATTCTAAGCGGAGCGTCGCATGGGTTGGCGTGAAACGAACAGAAAATTTTGAAAAATATCACTGAATGAAGGGGTCTTGAATCTATTCGGGAAAAGAACTGTGCAATGTAAACTTTGTTGGTACTTTTGGCTAAATTCAAGAGGCTGAATTGAGTGAAAGTTTGTAATGTGACTGCCCGAACTCCTAACTATAAATGATTTTACTTCTTACACATTTAAAAAAAAATTGCACGTAACGAGACGGGTTTAATTAATTTTCAGGCACACTAATGGGAAGACATTTTCACACTGTATCAATGACATTATGTAACTGATAAACAAACTACCCGATTTTCATTACCGTTGCCCGAATTTCGGCTGTAAGGGTAGGATATATGGCAAACTATAAGGCAATGCAAGTCTGCAACTGAACACCCTCCCTGTAACCTGTCCGTGTAATTAATTTAGCAATTGAAAACATTCCATATTCTTTTTCGATCTTAGTGAGAATATTTAACAATTTTTGCAAGACTAAAGTATGAAGTTAAACTTTTCCGATAAGCTGCCCGAATGTGTGTCAAATCTTTAACGTTTTAGCCTCTATGTAAATCTTTACTTTGAAAATAGCGGTTTTCGTTTTTCGGCAAAGTTTTGTAAGAATTCAGATAATCGCGGCCATTACGGGCATTGTGTTTGGCAAGATTAAAATACAGGCTGGAGAATGGTTTTTAAGTGATACATTTCTCAAATGTGTTGCGATTTAAAGTTTTTGCTTTTTTCATATTTCGTATATATGTTACTTTGATTATAATAGTTTTTTCGGGAACGCATTTGAAAAAAATTTAAATATTCGACCATTTCGGGCATTTCGGGCATTTCGGGCATTTTGCTGTGATGTACAGCTCGCGATTCACGAATAATAGCTTTTTGTGCTGCCCGAAGGTGTAGCAAAGTTCTTTGTATATTTTTTGTTGATTTTTCATGAAAATTTTACCGCGAGTAGGGTTTTCTCCTTCAAAACATATCTTCGTAAGATTTTGGGCACTTTAAGGAGTTTTCTGATTAGTTAAAACTATGCCAATATTTGAACTAAAATGGCTGCTCGATTTTTTCCAAATTCCTGCAGGCACGAATTTTAGATCTTGAAAAGTGTGTCTTCCCTCTACACCCGCCTCGTTCGCCTATCGGTGCAACTGACACGTGCCTTTTTAACAAATAAACTTGATGAAAATTTTTAGGGTGGCCTAGCTGGCAAAAGTTTTGGGCCAAACAAATCCCCGTCCCCCATGGCTGCTCTTCTGGTTTTTAGGTTGGCAAGTGCCTCTTTGTCTCTCTCCAGCGGTCCATGGTACGAATACCTTCATACAGTCATATGTAAAATGTGGTTCTCCCATAAAAGATTTAAATCGATATAGAACACGAGAGATTAAATATATTTTGGTTGCAAGCTATTCTGAAGGCACCCAATCCTTAAAGAGAAACTTCATATTTACCAGTAGAAGCAAAACATGCCCTCCAAATCCGAAATGATTTTTTAATGTAAACCTTTCTATAGAAGTGATAAAGTATTTCAAGGGGCAATGTTAGAAAAGCAAAAGACATGTTTCATAAAAGGAATTATTATTTATTGGTTTTCACCTTGTGGGTACGATTGTCAGATTTTGCTGCTCTTAAGCTAGAGAGAATGTTCTAAATAGTGGTATGTACCGTTCAAACTTAGTACCTTTAGTATTCGACGGACGGTACTTAAAAAAACGGATTTCCACCCGTACGAATTGGGCGAGGTTCTGTTGTACCGTACGTATAATTTAACAATCAGCGTTTATTCACAATAATTCTGCACCGCAATCGGACACTAAGTACTAACAAAAAAGGATGTCGTAAAAAGGGCGACTTTCTTGACAGAATAGAGGAGGCTGTCTCGATCTTGTATATAATTTTCACCAATAGTATATTGAGAAATACAGTAATTAAACTGTAATTAGCAAAATACTGATTTTTTTCTTACTTGAAAAAACCTAATGTCATTGTGCATTGTGCTCAGCATAAACAGTCGAACTATCTGTCTGACTGACTGACTGACTGACTACGTAAGTACATAACTAAGTAACTGATGAATTAACTAACTCAATCACTAAATAAGATCACTAAAGTATTTCTGTATTCTAGTAAACAATCCTTTAAGAAAAGAAAATCGAGGTGCTAGAACAAAGGGCTTATTTCCTTCTTTAAACTCTGAGTGTTCCTGTAACATGAAGTGACAGCTATGTCACTGTACGATAGTCCACGTTGGTTTTGAATCTTTTTAAAGACTGTTTTGAGATATCTTAGATATATGAGGTGAAGAAAATCGTTTAGTTTGTTTAAGAAGCATTCAAAATGTGCTCTTTACTTTCTCATTTTTCCAGTAATTTTTGGAAGAAAAAATACCTCAAATATTATTGTGGAATGTTGATAGGTCTATATATAAGAGAAAAATGTTTGCATCATCACCAAGAGTAAAATTAAAACACCAGTTGATGTAATCAGAACGTATACATGTATAAGTAACGAATGACAAACAGCCAACTAGAGCCCAATGGTCACTGTGGTTCCTAGCTGGATAAGAACTGTACAGCCAGTCTCCGAAATAGAGATAAGCAAAGACTCATACTCAATGTTTGTAACATCCTCACAAGGAATATTTTAGTACTAATTAATTTTTGTGGCCTTACTTACAATCAACTTGTATAATGCTTGGTGATCCTTCAAAAACATTTCCTCATTTCGATATGTATTTATGCTTGTAATCAAACTTGATATTATCACCAATGAACAATACACTATGTGGTCAGAGAGAGAAAAACACCCCTTGTATTTCTCTCATACGTTATTTTTACCTGCTCTCAAATAAAACGTGGTATTACTTTAAAACAATCTACCATTTGCCCTGTTTGCTATCTCTACGCAGAAAACAGGGTTTATTCAGCAGTTAAGCAGAAAGCAAGTGATTAATGGGGTGTGATAATAGAAGGATTAGGTTACCCCACAGGGCACATCAGTATCAAAGAGACATACTGTATAATCCATGCATTGCTTCCACTGGCAGAGAGACCAGTTTAATGCAGTGTGACCTATGCTCATTGAAATCTACAGATTGCCCTTTTACAACATTGGATGATCCAAAATCTGTGTACAACCCGAAGGAATCATTACTGAATGAACGTAAAGGCCAAATTTCTACGGTGTTTGGGTGTGTAAGCATGCAAAACCAGGTGAAATAACAAGAATGCAAAAATGCATTGAGGTTTCGATGATACATAAATGTTCCGTTTCAAAGAGTGCCATCATGCACCATTATCTTCTCATTCAAATGTTATACTAGCATGTTCAAAAAATAATTTTGTCATTCCAGATGACCTTTTGACCTCCATAAAAGCCATACATAGCTAGAATGACAAACAGACAGACAGACAAATGGACAAACAGCCATCTGGAAAGATCACATTTAAAAAGGTTTCCAGGCTTTGACCCCTGGAGACCCTAGATGACCTTTCATCTCTGCCAAAAACTATGGGGACCATCTTCTAACCACAATGCATCCACATACCCAAATATGAAATCTATCAAAGTTTCCTATCTTGAGAAATTGCATAAGCAGGATTTTCAGACTTGGACCAGCAGTGACCCCAGATGACCTTTGACCTCCATCAAAAACATTACGCACCATTTCCTGACCATAACCCATCCACGTAACAAATATGAAATCTATCAAAGCTACTTAACCTGAGATATCACCTTAACAAGGTTTTCAGACTTTGACCCCTGGTGACCCCAGATGACCTTTGATCTCCACCAAAAGCGATAGGGATCATTTACTATGACGCATCCACATACCAAATATGAAATCTATCCAAGTTTCTTACCTTGAGATAAAGCATTAACAACGTTTTCATACTTTGACCCCTGATGACCCCAGATGACCTTTGACCTCCACCAAAAACAATAGGGACCACCTCCTGACCATAACACATCCACATACTTCATATGACATCTATTCAAGCTTTCTACCTTGAGATATCGTGTTAAGGAGATTTTCAGACGTTGACCCCTGGTAACCCCAGATGACCTTTGACCTCTGCCAAAAACAATATGAACCATCTACTGACTATAACACATCCACATACCACATATGAAATCTATCCAAGTTTCCTTTCTTGAGATATTGTGTTAACAAGATTTTCAGACTTTGACCCCTGGTAACCCCAGATGACCTTTGACCTCTGCCAAAAACAATAGGAACAATTTACTGACTATAACGCATCCACATACCAAATATGAAATCTATCCAAGTTTCCTACCTTGAGATATTACCTTAACAAGGTTTTCATACTTCGACCCCTGGGGACCCCAGATGACCTTTGACCTCCACCAAAAACGATAGGGACCATCTCCTGACTATATCACATCCACATACTAAATATGAAATTTATTCAAGCGTTCTACCTTGAGATATCATGTTAAAGAGATTTTCAGGCATTGACCCCTGGTGACCCCAGATGACCTTTGAACTACCCCAAAAACAATAGGGACCATGTACTGACTATAACACATCCACATACCAAATATGAAATCTATCCAAGCTTCCTATCTTGAGATATTGTGTTAACAAGGTTTTCAGACTTTGACCCCTGATGACCCCAGGTGACCTTTGACCTCCACCAAAAACAATAGGGTTCTTCCTCTCAATATGGCGCATCTATGTACCAAGTTTGAAAACTGTCACACATTCATATCTTGAGATATCGTGTTAACGAGCAAAGTGTCACAAACACACACACATACACGCACACACACACATACATACATACATACACACGCACGCCATCATGATTGCATTGGTTTCTCTTATCATCGAAACCAAAAAATCTATTGACCCTATCTTTATCTAGCTTACAAGATTTTTTTAATAACATTTCCAGTGGTTGACCTCTAGTGGCCTTGATGACCTTTGACCTTAACCAAACACAGATTGATTTGAAATTCGTCCTTTCTACCTTAAAATACTGTATTAAATCGTTTTTCAGTGCTTGACCCCTGGTGACCCCAAATGACCCTTGACCTTCACCAAACATACCAGATTTCATCCTTACACCATAACACATCTACACACAAGTATGACATCTATCCAAGTTTCCTACCTTGAAATATAGTATTTGAGAAGGTTTTTAGTTTTTGACCTCTGGTAACCCCAAATGACCTTTGACCTCCACCAAAAACAATAGGGCACACCTTCTCTTTATGAAAAATTTATGTACCAAATCCAAGTTCCATCCAACCTTCCCTTGCTGAGTTACAGCGTACCCAAGCTAGCGTTACAGACACACACACACATACACACACACACACACACACACACACGCGCGCGCACGCGCCAACCTGACTACATAGGTTCCTTTTGCTAACGCAAGGAACCAAAAATAGGATATTTCACAGTTTGTGAGCAATACATAATAACTTAAGATGTTCTTTCTTTGGTATTATTGGATGTACATTGATGACGTCAAAACTGATGTATTAAGCTTGTTCAGTGGTATTGTTAAATCAAATTGTTTTGAAGTTCATATCGTCGGTAACCAGGTAAAACTTTAATTTAATGTGTACAGCTCAATTTATCCGAGACCTCGTCCATTCCATTCTTTTCTATCTTTTAGGGTTCTCTAAATTGACAAGGACGAAATCGTTTTGTGTAACACTTAGTAACTGTCGTAGTGATCTAGTCTAATTTTCTCAAATTGTTAGGCTAGGACAGGGCAGAAAGAGAAAAAGAGAGTAAGGTGGAACGCGTAAAGAGGATCAACACACGCTGTAACCATGGGATCCATTCACTGCCACAATGGTTACAGACATTGGCGCGTATTGTAGTTGCTAAGCAACAGGCTGCCTCTATTCTGACGTATTTACTTCACATGTCATTTCCTATTGTTTGAAGAGCCTACAAACTGATGGGAAGTATTTTCCTTGTTTAATTGGCTGGGTTGTACAAATTTACACTTTACTCTCTAAGAGGTCGTACAACGCTGGTTAGAACATGAGATATTTTTACAGATGTATGCGAGGTAAATAAGACAATGTATTCATGTAACAGTTAAGTAAGAGTTTTCTCACTTTTAAAGGCTGGAATTAAGTTACGTGTTTTCTTGATTTGTTATGGATATATGTCCTCTGTATACTCTTTTGTTTCTAGAATTGACGAAGATAACAAAATAACCTGACGCTTTGATCGGGGAGATGTTAACAACTCGCTGCTTTGCATGATCACGACAAAAATGCTATAAAATGTAATCGGTGACTTGTTGCACTACCACTCCGTTCGTAGGAAAACTGATAGTAGCGTATCCAGTAGGAGGGGGGCTGGAAAAATGAGTGGAATGTCTCCACAGAAGTTTGGGGACGCGATGGGCGGTATAAAAATAAAGGAGAATAAAAACAAAAGGGCGAGAGGTGGAGGGATGAAAAGTTGGTGGGCGCAATGGGTTGGGAGGAGGGGCTCAGAGGGAAAGGCAATTTGGAAAGACTGGCTTTCAAAGTGTAATCGTTTGGTGATATTGAAGATAAAGAGTAAACAGCTTAACAATATAATTGAAACAAAGTGCGCGGGAAGGCGTAAAATTATCGTTGATACGAAGTTTCCATTGTCTAAACAAAGACCTACCCCTATTTTTGTAGAAAAAATGAGTAAATAAGGACACTTACAGTTACAGCACATAAATCAGGCCCTATTAATGTTTTGGATATAAAAATAACCGTTGACAACAATAGAGATAATTTATTTCAATAAATAATGTAAGCTAAGTTTATGGTCAACGACGGATTTGATACCTATAGGCAGGATTAGTATTATTAAAACTTTCGCCCTTTTACAATTCGATCTTCTTATTTCAGGTGATACACCCCTTACCCAGTGCTTTCATTAAATAAAGACGTATTTGTTACATTTTATCTGGGGGCAAACCACATAAAATTAAAAGAACTATTTGAATAAGTATTGTGGACAAATGTGGCCTGAGTGTTACTCGCATCGCTTCTTTTTTAACGGGTTAAATAGTACATGGGTTAAAAGACATACAGCTAATGTCAATGCAGCTTGGAAATTGTTTTTTGACTTTTACCATTTAGACTATGGGAAGCAATTTTTATTTCACCTCCAATTTGATCATGGACGTTGAACAAAACACGTTGGGCAGAAAATTTACATTCTCCAAGGTTTTGGTATAAATTCTCTTTGAGAAACCCTTATACTTTTCTGATCTTTCATCTAAAATTTTATTTGTCCAGCAAGAAAATGAATCTTGAGTTACTCAATTTAAACGATTTTTCATACAAATTTAAGTTTGCTGTCCAAGTTGAAAAGCAACCCAAGAGTATGTTCCACAGTAACCTATGATACCGTAGCATACAGTCGGCATTCAGAGACTGCCTAATTCTTTTCCAATAATTTTTTCAATAACTTTTAAGTGGAACGTTGAAGAATTGCAATTTGTAAACATAAGAATGGGGCATTGAAGTAAAAAAAAACTTATGTTCATCGTAAAAGCAACTTCAAAATACATAATGTTGGGATTACTTTGGAGGAAGATGTTAAAAGATATACTACGTAGTACGTATACATTATTTTTGCTCGTTAAAATGCAAATACACAGAAATTTTATTGCTTTGTAAATATTTTCCATATTGATGCATACATTGATTAAAAAAGATGAAAAAAATTAAACACAAGAACGGGACATTGAAAATTCGAATTATGTTGGAGGAAAATGTTCAAATGAATGGTCTTACATGTTATTTCTGCACACGAATATGCAGATACATTGTATTTTATTGTTTTGTTAATATGTACCACATGATGCAAATACTCAATATAAGCGGATAAAAAAAAAACGTGTTTAAGCCACATAATTACATCACAGGTGCACTATGGTTTGGCTTCTTTATCGATTGATGCTAGTTGGGAGAAAAGTAAAGAAGAAACGTTGTCGTAGTAAATACCTCTGTTACAAAACGGTCGCCAGTACTACTTGACAGAACCTGCCAGAGAATGCAAAGATCACATCTATCCCTACCCGTTATGAAATGGTGGGGAGGTGAAACGTTCCAATGGGATAAGGGCACACCAACTTGTGGGACTGAGTGTGGCTGGGGGGACGAAATGCTCACCTGGACTGATGTGGACCCACGAGTCTACCATAAGGACAAAACCCTAGTAGAATAGAGGACGATTCTGCCATAGGAGCTGAGGTGTTGGGACCATTAGAATTAGACATTAAGCTATTTAGTAATGATAGACAGTAATAAATACGGTAGCGATTCTCTTACAACGCTAAACGACCACGAATTTGTCCGCGACCTCCCTGTTGCTAGGCTTCATCGCTTCAAATGTCAATGAAGTTAGGACAGGGAACTAAGTAAGGTGGGTTTTTAACCCAAGAGAAATCAACGGATTCCCATCTGAACAGGCCTTTCACTCAAATTGCACCCAGTTTGATCTATTTTGCTGAGACCGGTACCCGAAATTAATCTGTTATCCAAAAGTCATATGCTTGGTCTATATTCTTGGTCAAAACAACTGCCCCTCAAAGCCTTACAATGTAGATTAACATAGTAATCAACTTTTGCCCGTTCTTATCTCTTTTCGTTTCGATTAAGTTATCAAGAATCACGGTGAAATTTCTCTTGAGCTTTCTTTTACTTTAAATGATTTTTTTCCTATTTAGCCCCTGTCATGTTCCTCTCTCTTTCTTTTGCCCCTCGTCGACTACAGACTAAGCTGAATTCCTATTGCAATAATATATTCAGTTCCAAACTGGAAGGTAAATATCACCCCACCACCGAGTTTTAACAATGGACAGTACCTCTTGGTGACTAGATGACAAGGTAGCCCCTCAGTCTGGGGGTCTGATACCCCTATTTATATTTATATCCCATTGTACAGGATGTATAGTTTCAACGGTAGATCCGTGAAAACTCTCCAATAAAATCCCCAGGGTGACTTCATGTAAAGCTTGAAGCTTTACATCTTCTTCATAAATATCTGCCATATCGAACCACATGGGGTGGTCCTACTACAGTTTTCACCGCAAATTTAACATGAACCACACTGATGATGATTCAGATAGGGAAGGCATACTTTGTAAGTTTAATAAATTGTTTCAGAATTGTGTGATTTTGCACTGCGAGTATACAGAAATCTGTGACGAGGGAGGGACTACCCTCTCCAACCCGTCTTTAAAGAGCAAAATGCCTTTGATACCTTGAGAAACGGCTCCTTTATTTATACGTCCTGTTCCATTAGTTTTTTAGGTCCCTTCAATACAAGCTTGCCCTCTATTTTTATTCTTAATTAACTTCAAAACAACTTTTTTGCAAAAGTGAATTTACACAGACAAAAGATTCCCACACAGAGTGGTTGCAACCAGTGGCGGAGGAAGGAATTCAGTCAGAGGGGCAAGAATGGCCTGTAGGGAGCTTCAAAGTTTGTAGGGCAAGAATATTCGGTCAGAGGGGGCGAAAATAGGCTTAAGGGACGTTTTTATGTAGGTAGAAACATATGCCTCAATACGGTAAAAAAAGTAAAAAGGGCGCTGACAGTCCGTCAAGGGACCGTCCCGTCTGACTAAATGGTAGCTCCGCCACTGGTTGCAACCAGTGGAAGTTCTCCAAGTTAGGCATGTTGCGAATTTTCTCTAGGTCTTATAATTACCCCCCCCTACCTCCAACCGATCATTGTACCTACGAGTCCGGAAAGTCATGTGATGGTCTGATTTTAGTCGGCCATAACTGGGATCAGTTACCTTTAATTTTGCAATTTCCTTGCTTACCTGTATCATGGGTGGTTGTTCACTAACATGCTCCTCGATTCCCTACATTAAACTGTCTATGAGGGATTGAATTTACATTTTGACAATAAATGAAGACGATTTAAGGCTAATGAACCCCACTAAAGGCTGACTAGTCACGATACACCGCGCTGCTCGGATTCGTCGATACTGCTAGATAACCCTTTCATGTTTGAGACTGCTTCCTACATGAGTTTCTTGCCTTTTTTATTATTATAAAGCAACGTTGCCTTGCCGCTGAACAATCACACATTTTTGCCCCGTTTTAACTGAGGTACACAGTTTTCTGTATAAGAATTACGGAAAGCAGTCGTTGAAAAGCATGTTTCCACATGATTTTTAAACGGCCATTCATACATACTGGATACCCACTGCCTATTCAAATTGTGGTGAATGCTTTTCTCCAGATGGTGGCATATGGGATTTGTGGTTTCCATAATATTTATGAGTAAAATTTGGATATCGTTCGATGACACCGCACTGTTGCCCATTTTTGTAAC
The DNA here is from genome assembly GCA_037179385.1 of Holothuria scabra. Lineage (NCBI taxonomy): Eukaryota > Metazoa > Echinodermata > Holothuroidea > Aspidochirotida > Holothuriidae > Holothuria > Holothuria scabra. Next base: position 21,392,887 of record CM074194.1, on the reverse strand, counting down.
CCAAAGCCCACAACATGCATCACCGAGTATGTGCACAAACTTTGCTTCCAGTTTTCACCATAAACAAGTGAATCCTAGTAGGTCACATACGAATGTAAATTGCAGATCCATTGAAACTGAAGTCTATCAGAGTGACTAGAATTTAGGCATATGAAGTCAGAAAGCCAAAATTGCTCCTTCCTGTCAAGGAAAGTACATATCAGTGCAAGACACACCAACAAATGCAGATAGCTTATTTGTCAATCAATCGAATACGCACGTAGTCTACTATAGAGTGCCTTTACGTGACGTCACAATTGGTAAGTCACGCCCACGTCAACAGCGTTTTAGTGCATCACTAATCAGCCACATGGTGGTCGTTGACTGCTTCTCCGCTAGCTACACTACCGCACATTTTTGGCCGTCAAAAGGGGCGGGACTTGTGACGTAAGTGAAAGAACTCTTTATGCACTTTGTGGAGCATGCATGAGATATGTGCTTCACTATTTTCCTCCAAAATGACGTCGCGTGACGTAACGCATATGGGCTGCAATCAAAAATTAATGTCACAAAACATTGCGCAAGAATGGAGGATTTGTTCTTGTGATATGACATCTAACATGATATCAATTTTATTACTTTGTAATCGTATGTACAGATTCTAGGCACACAAAACATGTAACAAAACCACAAATTATGAATAAATTTACTGACTTGACATTTTTGAGTTATGAAATCAAAAATAATCTCATGATTTCTTCCCCACGTTGGATACATAATATACCATCCCTACTACTTGAACAAAAACAATGTCATCCTGACAACACAACCTTTGCGTCTGACTTCTAACTAAAATCAAAATAACCGTTTTCTAAGACCCAAGAATATCAAGATTTGTTAGGAAAGTTTCATCTGCTTTTACACATCTGTGAATTACCGACACATGATGTAGCAAATAATATCCTGTGCACTGCAGGGAAATGTCTCACTTTTCGAGACCACATGGAAATTCTATCGGACCAAATATCCAAAATTCAACACCTTAAAAATACACACACACAATTTAACATTTCTTCTGTACTTTCACCATTATCCACACAGCAGGGGAACCGTTAACTGACATTATGATTTCATTTTCAGTACATCCCCTTAATGGTTAAAATCCATGATATCAACTGAACACAGCCAGTTTAAATATATCCCTTTAAAAACTGAAACCCAGGTTTCTTACTAGGTTCAGTCAGGCTCATTTCAAGTGGCTGCAAATAATACACTATGTGCCCTTCTTAAATCTATTATTGTGATAAAAATTTGTAAGGCTTCCCATTTGCAGCTACTGAATTCAAAACTGATTACCAAATACTTTTTTGGAGGAATGAGGACAAGTCGATTAATTTTTACAAAGAAGCACACATTACTGTTCTACATTGATACCAGCCAAGGGTTAACCATTGTAGTAAGGTTCCATGTCAAATGGTTAGGCTACAGCTGCCTCAGCCAGGCTGTGACATCCAGCCATACTTTTTTACTGCACACAATAACAGCTGGTTTAAATTGCATCAGTGGTTGTGATGTGTTTTGTAGGAACAAAGGATGACTGCGACTGCTGTTACTTGGCTGAGGGAACTTGTAGCTTGATATTCTGACAAGAAGCCTAAGAACTGAGAATGCCACGATAAACACTCTGACATTACTTTAAAATAATGCTCAATTCATATCTGAATATGAAACTGCAATGCTTCCAAGCACCTCGAAATGTTTTACATTACATCATGTCAGTGCCAGTTAATTACCTGAATGAATGACAAGAATTTTTGTTTCAGATACAGAAAATATAAATTTACACCATACCCCTAACACAATAAAAAAAAAAAATTAACCCCAATTCATACTAAATATCATTTAAGGATGAATAAAAATATGTAAGAATGAGATGAACAAACAAACTGACAATGAAAGGTCTTATAAGTTTCAATTTTATGTTACCATTTAAGGCATATTTATGCATCTTGAAGGATACCATAGTCACACAGGAAAGTTTGTGTTATCTGGTGCGGGCTTGGTTGTATTTTGACAAAAGAAATGAAAAGTCAATTGGCCTTGAAAGGCATAAAAAATTTCCAAGGGCACCAATTCCTTTGCTAAATTACACCAAGTCCCATGGGTCTTTCAGGCATTCATTTACTTCAAGCTCTTAATTCTTCTTGCCTCCAATCATATTACAAGTTATTCCACAATTTCACCCTTCTCCAGTTGTCTTACTTCGTAATACCACAACTAAGGCTCTACTGAATGACTACCACTTCTTCAAATATTTACCTAAATTTACTTGCTATCCAGTCTTACAGCTTCCAGTGACACCTCCCTGCAGCTTCACCTTACCTCACACCAATTGCACAATCTTACCCAGGGTGTCAGTATAGAGATTGATACATCACTGTCTGGAGGAGCCAAAGGCTCCATCTAAAACATTTTGAAACACACTTTAAAGAACATAATGATCAATAGAGGGGGGGGTACCTGTTGGTGCCTCCCCACCCCCTCAATCAACCACTCTTACCCCTCCTTTCACCTCTATAACAATCAAACTCTTCCCATTTTACTCTTCTAATCCACTAAATTCACCTAAATGTGTCATCTTCTACTTGTAATTACACGATAGTAGCCCCCAAATTATCCCATCTTGGCCAATTCTTCAATTTCATCTTATTTCCCATAAACCCATACCAAAATAAACCCTCACTGAGTCAGAAAGCAACTGATCAGGTTTGTGTTTTCTTCTAATCCCTCATCTCCCACCAATCTGCATTTACATGATATTGTTAGTAGGAGTAATTTAACCTCTCTGCTAACATTAGAGCTACATCGAAAAAACAAAAAAGAATTCAAAATGAACCAAGGTATACAACAAACAAAAACAATAGTAATAATTTCAGACAATTCACAGCTGATTGTTGGCAATTTTTCTGCAGAGGAGGCCACATCTTAATTTAAAGATGTTTTAAAAGATCCTCTTAAAGTTTAAGCAAAAAACAAAGGTTCAAAATAAAAAATAAATGAGAAAAACAAACAAGAACCAACCCCTTTTAATACAAATGAAAGCACCCTACTCACATCTTGCAACAATTCTGCAAATCAATCTCAATTTACAACAACATTGTGAAACAAGAAATTTATTCAATGACCCCACAAGTATCTAATAAAAGTTGTTTTCCAAACTTTGATAACATCTTTCTTTTTTTTTCAAGGGGGGAGGGGGACCAGACACTCACCATCTTTAAACCAGACTTCTAATGAAGAAGTCAAAGTACCTCATAAAACTCTAACTAGGATTATGGTGTGTCTGAGATAGTCCAGCATAGTAGAGATGTATTCTATGGATCAAATGCTCTACAAGATAATTAGCATTCAGTTGTACATACTACCTCATCATGGGGGCATGGTACTCCATTGATTAAGATGCCAGTTTTGTGATCCAAGAAGTGCTGGTCAGACTCCTGACTAGGTCAGTAGCCATCATTGTGTCCTTCCAACAAAATGCTTCATCACAATTGCTTCTGTAAGGCTAACTGCCTTCAGTTAGTTAGTTTGATGGAGTTTTCCTTCTCAGTTTCTAAAAATTGGTTTAAGTTGGGCCAGCCTTTTTTCCAATAATTGTCTTGGGAAAGGATGAACTAGAGGGATCCTCTCTCTGCAAACAACTTATCATTGAGCAGGATTAATATTTGTACCGCACCTGTATTTAGGATTAATTAAATATTGCTACATTAAAACTGTGAATACTTCTGTAATGACCAGTTCATGAGATACAATTTAGCACTGAACTCTTAACCAACTCCAAATGAACTGTGGTGTTACAATTAAATCATGTACTTTTCTCTATATTATACACAAAGCGGATGGTGAGAACAGATAATTGTCTGAAATCGTTTGGTTCCTGTTACAAGTTTCACTACAAAATGAAGAATGGAGGGCTCAAATATTTTCGCACGGACGTAATGTACTGGTATCTGACAGACGGCTAGACAGATTTCACACATCTAGAATTGTTGCACTCTTTCAAAACCTAGATACCTAAGAGAAAATACAGTAAGGAGAAGGGGACTCTGGTGGGTTTTCAGTTTTTTCTTGACAAAAAAATTGTCAGTTAAAGTGCTAATTAACAAACCAACACTACAAGTGGAATTCTTATCAGGCAATTATGGTTGATCTTGATCAAAGCATCATTTTTTTTTTCCTTTTAAAAATAGTGGGAGCAGGATAAATCTCTCTTTTCCATCGTTTCAAAACTTACATTAACTGATTCATGCATGAGGCCACAAATGCAGTTGGAAAACATACTTCATTTCCAGTGTTCAAGCAAATACCTGGTATGATACGATATATACATTATTCTTTTTATACAAATAGTGTGAAATTACAAATTAATAATAAACCCAATAATAGCTCAATCACAAATGACACAAGACCCTGAGTTCATCTGAACACCACTTCAGAGTGTTCTAACATTTTCAATTCACAAAATTGCAGCTTACCACTAAAAAGTGATTGGCAATTGAAAAAGATATCACACTTGACAAATCTTTATCGCATTCATTCAAACATTTCTAATTAATTTTCAATATCAGGGGAATATTGTTTTTAAGAGTCAACTAATACAGCCTAGACAGAAAATAAACTTTGTCACTATTAAGTTATCAAAACATTCACTTTCACCAACATACTACAGCATTGGTTTTCTTCTCCCACATGTTATAAACTAAGTAAGTTACAAATGCTGCTTTACATGACCCTTCAAAAAGGGTTCTAAATCTCTTTTCTTGGCTGTACCCAGTTTAGGTAAAAGCACATGCATCAGTTATTAGTTAGATGGGGTTTTATGGATCAGTTTCGAACCAATTGGTTTACCTTAGGCAAGTCAAATGACTTTTTCCAAGTTGGGGCACACTGGTTTACTGGTAAGACTATCAAATCACAACTTAAATCAAAATATTCTCCAAAAGAAAATCACAAATTCACCTATGCTTTTACGAAGTCAAATAAGCAATGTGTTCAGTTTATGCCTGATTTAGTAGTCTGTCATCTTTAGCAATACAGTATTGCTGGCTAAGTCATATTTACTTTCTTGATTTGAGAGTGGCAAATTATGAAACAATCTGAACTACAGAATTACTTCTAGACCAAACAATAAGTGATTTGCAACCTCACTTTGGTTTGTGACCTGAAGGTCTTGATACCATTTTTAAAAGTTTGCCTGAACAAATCAAGCATGAGATAAAAAGAAAAGGATTTCCCTCTCTTAAAACATTACTTTGATTAAATCCAAACCACCCTATGAATTACCCACAATTCAATATCCATGTACCTATTTAAATAAGTATTAAGTTTTTCAAACCAAAAATGTGAAATATATTTTCACTGATGAAAGCTGTCGAAAAATCAGGAAACGTTGTTCTGTCAGGGTCTGGTATTGTAACTTACATTTGAAGCAATGCAACAAGAAAAAAAAAAAAAAAAAACTGTATGTTATGCACCCCTTTAGTTAGGTTAGTTTTCATCAAACATGTCTTAGGATCCAACCTCGAGGCAAGTTGACAAAGGCATGAATGACATGCCTTCCCTTCCAAAATTGTTCCATTTGGGTGCTGAAAAATTACTTGCATTTGTAACAATTTTTATTAATTAGACTGAAAACAATACCAAAACAAATGGGCTCTCATTTTAATATCCAGAGTTATTTCTGTTTGAACTGCATTTAATTTTTAGCAATGAACAGACTTTTTGAACAGCAGTATTCTTTATGTGATCTTGTAAATTCACAAGATACAAGGCCACACAAACTAGCATAGCCTTCGCTAGAGGACAGCCTCTTCATTTGCTTTGATCGAACAAGTTAAATACTTACTTTACTACTTCTACTGATAATTACTAAACATCAATTTTTCCTGGTGTCATAGTGATTTAAAATCCTCCAAAACTAAGAATCAATCCTCCTGTATCTACAATTATCACAGTAAAAGCTGTTCAGCAGGAAGTATTTCTGCTTGACCAATGAGATGTTTTTTTTACCCTACCATAGTTATGTGATTTATTACTCAATCATCTTCATTTTCTGATACCATTGTGCCATTGGGTTCATGTAGATCAGAAAGTCTAAAGCTCCAATTTTTAACTTCATAAAACTTCTTGTTTAGTTGGCAGGAAAGACATTCAAAAGCTAAGTCAAAAGCCAGGGCCAAAGAAATTACTGCGATACAGCTGATTAACCTACACATACCAGGATTTTAACTCACCCTGGGTTTCAGATGCAAGGGAGGGGTCCCTCAGCCCCTGAATTTTTGGAAAAACTTCTGTGTATCACCAAAACACTCACACAAAATCTCTGGCTATTCACTCACCAAGATGTTGCTCTAAACTTTGTGCAGCCTCTTGGCATCAAACATAATCTACATAATTTTCATTTACAGTTGAAAGTGGTGACTCTCCCCAAGTAGACACAAAGTGTCTCCCTGTTACACCCTAAATAAGCTGTAGAACCAGGAGACACCACTGTTGTATTAATATCTATATTGAATATATATTTACAGCAGTATATGGCTACCACTTTCATGAGACTCTAGAAAACATTTTGAGACCCTTCAAATTTTCCTCAGACTTTTTGAAAAATTCTGAGGTCAGTGGGATTTTGAGAAAGGAGGAAGACTGAGCCAAAATGAATGACTGCAAGTTGATTTATTAAAAGCAAAGGACTGTAGCTTTTCCAGAGAGCAAGAAGGGCACATGGGGTGGGGGGGGGGAGGCCAAGGGGGATAAAAAAAGAATGAAAGTGATGAAAGAAACAGGTTTCAAATAGATGAAGTTGTCAATGCTTAACGTTAATAACAATGATAACTCTTACACTCAAAACATTATTGTAGCAAATAACAATAGAACAAAACAAAATAAATTGGTAAGCAATGGCATATTTAATCTTAGGCTCCTCACTTAAGAACAAATTAACAATGTTAGCTGCATCTGACATTATATGCTCAGAGAATGTCAGCTTTCAATAGTATTCAAGATAACCTTCAGATTGGGTAAGCAAAGTCTAAAAGCCCATTTTCAACAAGACTTTACATTGAAACTGATTTTCTAAGAAAAACATGATCTCTACAAGGAAAAGCGATATTTGAAGGAGAAGTGAAGTCTACATCACAGAACTGTCATCAATGACTTTTATGGACCGTTTCACTGAAACATAGGAAGAGGTCCATTACACAACACAAACAGAAAGACTTTTTAAGAATGATTGCCTCCCATCAATTGAACAGTTTTCATACCCAATGTTTTGTGGATGCAATAGTTATTTTGACCATCATAGCTGTACTCCATAAAATATTCCAAACTGGCCAAAATTCACTTTCTTATTTGTTCCTTGTTCGTTAATTATAAAAATGTCAAACTTAATTGAGACCTATGCCTAAAAAGGTTGAATGAGGGATTCCCACAAAGCAGTCTACCCACCCACAAAAATCTCTAATACTTTGACAGTCTAGTGGTGAGATGTCAAATGAAACACATGTATAGCACCTTGCATTCCTCACTCTCACTATGAGAATTAAACTCATAAAAAGTTACATCCACAACTTCTACCCACGGCTAGTAGCATTTTAATTTATGGCATAGTACTGACAATCAAGACCGTCATACCATTAAACATGTACCACTCAACTACCCACCCCCTCCTGCCCCCTTCTCAGCTGACAAACACCCACAACCCATAGATTCATGAGAAGCAGCTTGTCAGCATCTCGGGAATCTCGAGGCATTTTCCAAAATGGAAAAAAAAACTTTACAAACAACAGAAAAGATGAGTTGTATAGGACTTACTGCTACAACAGTCAAATATTTTGTTATGATCAGGCAAACAGAAGTGCAAAAAAAAGATCACAACTTGGGACACTCCGTTTGTGATGATACTTTAAATAAAACAGCAGAGGTTACATCTTATGGTGAAGGTCACTCTTTCAAACCACCTGTGCAATATACTGTTCACAACTGTATTCAGATACAGTGGCTATCAAAACTGTAAACTTTTTGAGCTGAAATGGGGTATTCTAAGGGCAGCAAACATGCCATAGACTTGCACTTAGCTTGCAACCGTTACAAAAAGTATGAATGTTTCTTCAGTGAAACAGTCATATGGGTAATATCCTACAGGGTTCCCACACTTGTAACATTCTGAAATTCAAGATTTTTTCAAGACTTTTCAAAGAGTAAAATGAGAATATTTTGGACCAAAATATGAAGAATTTGGTAGAAAATGGTCTTTATTTTTCCACATTTGCCTTATGGATGCATAATTAACATGACCTCAAGTAACAAACAATAAGGTTCCAATTTTCAAGACCATATGGTGATTTTACCAAACACCCAACATTTAAGCATTCTGAAGACCATGATAAAATTCCAGGCTTTTTCAGACTTTTCGAGTTTTTCTCACTGCATGAGTACCACCCTGCTTACAGCTAGAACCTCGTGTATCCTGCAGTTAAAAATAACAGCTTTGACTTTCCTTATCTTGGTAGGTGTGTTGGAAGACGAAGATGTTTCTGACAAAGATTGCGAGCTAAATTCTCCATCATCACCATGACAAAATTCATTTCTTTGACTTTCACAGACTTAATTTCAAACTTAACATCATTCAAGAAATACAGTCATCTATCCATATAAAACAAAGTTTGATTCAACTATTAAGCCACTTTTTTTCTTGTCCATTAATACCTACCACTGATGGCTCAGAGCCACGTGTTGAGGAAGTTTCATCAGGTTGAAGACACAGTTACTGGTTTTTCATCCTGAGCCTGTGATATGGGTGGTGTTGGCTTAGTCTCTGTGGAATTCCATGGACTGTGGGTGGCATTTGTGGTAGTGGAGGAGGCTGGTTGCTTGTTGGTGGCCGCTGTGGACGTACTGTTTCCTGAACTTGACTCTGTGGCATTGAACTCTTCTTCGTTGTCCATGCCCCCATTGGTAGAGTCATACTGGGTATTTTCCAGTCGAGTAATCAGCCTTTCGTCTTCATCGCCAAATTCTCCTCCCATTAGGGATGGTTCTCCGACTACCATTACATCCTGCAATAAAGTGAACAAGTGAACATGATGATCTTTTCAGCCCATAAGAAATACCACCCAAGTTCCCTGCTTTTGGCCCCCAAAGGGTGATTAAATGGCTACCCAAATTTGAAATATTAGTCCCATTGAACACTCCAGTGCACAAATTGGGTTTTGAAGTAACCAGCTACTACTTTCAAAGGGTAAATAGAGACAACAGAGCATACTATGATGTATAATGTACAATACAGCTGGTGCAACTGAGCACTGCAAGTGTGGCTACTATATAATCACATCATAACTGTGACTTATAACTTACTACCACAGTAGAACTACTACAGTATTGTATATACCATTTTAATGAAAGTTTGGACAGGGCTTCAATGGACTGGATTAGTCCATATGATTAATGTCTGGTGTAGTCAGTTAGTCATATGAAGTTTTACAGCTGTTTCTAAATAGCTGGTTTAAGTGGGGCCAGCAGCTGCCTTTTTTCCAGTAATGTCTGGTTTAGCCAACATACTGCAAATATTTAGAGGTAAATAATTAGTTTAATATGTACAATAATATGCACCAACTTCCAAACTTAGTGATAATCCTCTACTTCTTCTTATCCATTATGGTCATGTGACTGTGCATTTTCCCATAATAACCTCAAGGTTATGGTCAATTAGATGGGGTTTTAAGGCCCAGTTTCTAACCCAATTGGTTTAAGCCAAGCTGGCCACAGCCTTTTTTTACCAGTTGTGGCTCTTTGGCTTGTTTTCCCTAATCTGTTGCTTATGCTGAGCACCAAGCACAATAGCAGTAGGTTCCATTTTTCAGTTCTTGGATATGACCTGTATATGATACATATACATTTTTCAGTTCTTGGATATGACCCGTCCAGGGCTCAAACTCCCAACCTTCTGACTGCAAGTCAGATGCTATAGCAATTGACCATGGAGTTGGTTAGGGTAATGGATAAATGTGCTCATCTTTGGGCTACTCCATTTACTTGAGACAATTTGTGCTGGTTTAAAGTCATGAACAATATTTTCATTCTCTTTGTCTTTTTAACAGCAATCTTATTATGATGAACAAACAAGGTTTAACAACTCTGGACCTGTGCATTAAAACAGGATAATGCACTCTCCAGGTTAACGCTATGGCTGAATATGCCTCATGACTGCACCCTCTGGCATTACTTGAGATTCTTGCAAAATTCCCAATCATGAATTATCATTATTTAAAACCAGAATGCAAAAATGCATTGAGGTTTCGATGATACAGATATGCTCTTTTTAATAAAATGCTACATTTCTTGTAACAACTGGTGACTCAAAATGACCTTTGACTCCACCTGTAAGCAACTGGTTTTTCTTTTAACCAAAACATTCCTATACTCAAAGAGCCAAATGTCGTACTGTGCCTTAAGATATTCTGCAAACAAGGTTTTCAGAGTTTGGTACCAGGTGATACCAGATGACCATTAACCTCAACCATGTAAAAAACAACTGGTACAGTACTTTCAACTCACCATAACACATCCACATAGTAATTAGGAAATTCATCCCAGTTTCCTACCTTGAGATATCCCATTTTAACAAGTTTTTCAAAGATTGATCGATCATGACTCCAGATGTCCTTTCACCTCCACAAAAAAAAACCTTAAACAGACCATCTTCTCACCAGAATTCATCCACATTTTAATTATGAAATTCATCCACGTTTCGTACCTTGAGCTATCATAAAAAAGCTTTTCTGAGTTTGACGCCCAAGACCCCAAATGACCTTTGACCTCCACCAAAATAAATAGCATTCTTCTTTACACCATAATGCATCAACATATCAAGTTTGAAATTAATCCAAGTTTCCTACCTTGAGATATAGTGTAAACAAGGATTTCAGGGTTTGACGCCATGTGACCCCAAATGACCTTTGACCTCCATCAAAATTAATTGGGTTTCTTTCTCACATCATAATGCATCAACATATCAAGTTTGAAATGAATCCAAGTTTCCTACCTTGAGATATAGTGTAAACAAGGATTTCAGGGTTTCACCCCACGTGACTCCAAATGAAATTGGACCTCCACGAAAATAAATCTGTTTTTTTCTTACATCATAACGTATCAACATATCAAGTTGGAAATTAATCCAAGTTTCCTATCTTGAGATATTGTGTAAACAAGGGCTTTGGTTTTAGACCCCCTGTGACCCCAGATGACCTTTGACCTCAACCAAAATAAACAGACTTTTTTCTTACATCATAACGCATCAACATATCAAGTTTGAAATAAATCCAATTTTCCTACCATGAGATGTCGTGTAAACAAGGATTTCAAGGTTTGACCCCACATGACCCCAAATGACCCTTGACCTACACCAAAATTACTAGGGTTCTTCCTTAGATCATAACGCATCAACATATCAAGTTTGAAATTAATCCAAGTTTTGTACCATGAGATATCTTGTAAACAAGGATTTCGGGGTTTGACCCCAAGTGACCCCAAATGACCTTTGACCTCTACCAAAATCAATAGGGCTCTTCCTTACATCATAACGCATCAACATATCAAGTTTGAAACTAATCCAAGTTTCCTATCTTGAGATATTGTGTAAACAAGGATTTTGGTTTTTGACCCCCTGTGACCCCAGATGACCTTTGACCTCCACGAAAATAAATAGGGTTCTTCCTCTCAGTATGGGGTATCTGTGTACCAAGTTTGAGAACTGTCAGATCTTCCCTTCTCAAGATATCGTGTAAACAAGCAAAGTGTCACAAACACACACACATACTCACACACATACATACACACACATACACACGCACATACATACACACACACGCCATCATGAATGCATAGGTTTCTCTTTTCATCGAAACCAATGACACCCAGCAACTGGACAGTTTGTAATTACTGTCACACATATCCCATACAAATATTTTCCATATAGGTATATACTCCTATGAGAAAAAGATCTTTGTTTATGCTTCTATACATTATATGTAATCTGTCTTCCCAAGTGGTTCTCCTACTGATGATAGCTTTTGAGTGCACACAGACCCTTTTCCAATTTGTAATTGCAAAGGATTGTGGGATAGAGCTTGGCATGTGTCATACTTTGGCAATGTAATTTGGCCATGGCTAAAACACTATACACCAAAAGGCAATTCCATATGTCTTTGTAATTGCTATTTCATACTTGCCAACCTTTTCATCTCAGAAAACGGGAAAATATGTAAAGCTCAATGATCCACTGCGCGAGGCAAGCACAAGTTAGTTGGATAGAGTTTTATGGCTCAGTTTCCAACCAATTGGTTCAAGTCATGAGGGACAAGGTCTTTTTTCCATGTGTGGCTCACTGGCTTATATTCTCTACTCCATTGCTTATGCTGAGCACAATGGCAGTAGGTTCTTTTTTTTAGTGTCTTTGGTATGATCCAGCCAGAAAAAAAAAGCAATAATATCAGTGAGTGGAATTCAGGGGGAGAAACTCCTCTCGTCCCCTCTAAATGTTCCCACATTATATGTGGAAAAAACTTAGATGTATGCAATTATTAACTTCATTTTGCTAAGCTTTGGCTTTGCGCTGTTTCTGATTATTTTTAGTTTTCGTAAATGTTTGACACTAATATTCAGAAAAATGGTTCTACAAGTATGCTATTTTGAAAACGGTCTATTGTGATGGAATCACTGACCAGGAATTAAGACCAAAAGGTTTATCATTCCCCTCTTTACACATAGTTCTGCATACAACATGGTGCATCACACTCACTACATATGTCAGAATATGACCTTTGTATGTCACCAGTCCAACCCAGTACTCTTGCTTGCATGTCACTACAGTGACATGGTACTTACTAGAGTGTGGAGCAGACTCTTTAGTGGCCAAAAGATGGCGCTCTCTCAAAATCATAATACACCCAGGTCTCTAAACAGTATAATGTACAGAGTCTGCAAACCTTCGCCCAGTTTCCATTTTGGAATCCCTCATTTTGAGGGACGAATTAATAAACATGAGATGATCATGTGGTGCATGAAACAAGTATGAGTAGTGTATTTTGGTTCACACAACTGAAACTACGATTTGCGAACACACTAATTAGCTTTTGTACGTGCAAAATGTGTACCAGGCCGTACGTTTGATGCACATATATAACGTATACCATGAGATATAATTCAGTATTTCAATTTTTGTCGTGACGTCACTTTTTGGTGGTTGTAAATGAGATTCCATAGAAAGTTGGCAGGCTACTGTATACCGCAGGTATGCCATGTAACTTAGTTGGAAACGTTGTTGTCAGCAGTGAAGCCATTGAAAGACTCGTATAATATTATTTATAGTAGCGAAAGTAAGATTTTTGATTTTTGATTTTTGAATGCAGCAGTTGAAACAGAAACACAGTAGCCTGCTTACAGCAGGCTAGGTACTTACTGTAGGCACTCCTTCTGCAGGGTAACCCCCTGGTGACCTCTTTTTGCCTACACTACCAGCTATACTATTTGTTGGTGTGTTTGTATTGGAGCCTGGCCCCACTGTGGTTGTTGATTTCCTTTTCCTTCTTTTTGCTGTGGGTCTTGATGTATCTGAAAGAAGTTTAGGAAAAAACAGTTTTGAAATGGGCCTTGATGAACCTGGATGTTTAGCAGAAGATATATTTAAGCAAGGAGCTTGATGTATCTGAGGGTAATACATAAGGTACATGCTAGTGGTAGTCTTGATAGCTCTGGAAGTCTTACAAAACAAGGATGTGAGAAAGTAAGAAGAAACTAATATACATTAAGTATTGCAGAAGACACATACCAGATGTATTAGGTGGATGTTAGTGCAGAAAAACACGTAGGATTGGGTTTGACAAATCTTAATCAATGAAAAAACATTTGAAAGGGCCCTGAGAGAGAAAATTACAAAAGATACTCATTAAATTGGTTGTTGATGTGTTCTAAAAATTAATTAACAGTAGATAAACATTAAGTAGGATATAATAAGAAACTACAAAAAAAGACTGTTATTGTCCACTGTGTTATCCTGGTGACTCTAAAATCACATTTTGATAACAAAATAGCACTATTTTCACTATTATTTAAACAAAATAAAAATATAAACAAAAAGCATTACTATATAAACTGACAAATTCAGTTACTCAAAAATTAAGATTCAGCAATGCGCCTTTGGTCTTTTGACTAGAAAAGGACAGTTCAAAAGTAGTGAAAATCATCATACTTTTTAAAACATATGAAGCTGTAAAAACATAGGGTATTTTGAGTCCATTTTCATCATTGCTGTACTTCAAGCTTATTAATTCTTAAGTGGAGCACTATTTTTGGTGGAAAGTTGTCATTGTCAAAGTTAATGCTGGAAATTTAACAACTTTATGAGATATTATAGCCCAGAGCCCCTGACAATCAATTTTCTAAATATGTACTTTATCTGCTACCAGTAACCTTCAGTATCCATAATAACACAATGAAAAGTACCATACACTGGTATAAAAAAGTGTAAACAACTTAAGGCGAAAAATGTTTAGAGTGTTCAAGTTAGACCACCTAGAATTGTAAGTTTAATATAAACTGATAAAACTTGACTTTTAAATTTTTCCAAAACTACTAGTGTTCTTATAATCAGTTTCACACATCTGACTAACAATATGTCAACAATGTTACTTTCCGGGTTCTAGCCAGGCCATTCAAACTGGGTGCTGTACCCATTTTAATTTTACTTTTTTAATCTGAGCACCCAGTTTAAATGTCACTGTCCAGTTTGAATTTCATCACTTCCATTCTCACCACAAAAATATACACAACATCTCATATACACAGTACCAGACACATAAAATTCAACTGAATGATTGTACTAGTGTTGTGACCAAAATTGATTGTTCCTAGTATTGTGACCAAAAATCATGCCACTGACCACAGACAATGTCATTTACATCTTCAGATCATGTGAAAATGATGCAGTGTCAATTTACTCTCACCTGGTTTGACATTTTTCCTAGCTAGAACCCTGACTTTTCTCAGAATTTGCAGTTTATAGGGGTTGTGTACATTACATCATCCCTGCTAGAGCTGCATCATTTATTGAACACAAGTTCCTCAATGAGGGCATACACATTTAAAGTACACAAAATCGTTTTCATATCTCAGTATTTGATGAGAATGAGGTTTTTGTTTATGCTGCTATTATATATAATCATTTCTCTTCAAAAAAGTTCTTTAACTGGTGAAAGGGAAAACAAGCCTGTGAGCCACAACTGCAAAAAGAGGCTGTGGCCTGCTCGACTTGAACCAGCTGGTTGAAAACTGGGCAGCAAAACTGCATCTAACTAACTAACAAACTGGTGAAAGACTGAAATGATATCTTCATGGAATGAGTAATCCTCATGAATTCAAAACAAAATCACACATCACACATAAAGCATGCACAACACTGACCCCATGCAGAAGATTGAATATATCATTGAAACAAAAGGAGATCAAGTGTGCAATTGTAGAGCACAAAGGGAGTGAGCAAGGCACTGCTTCATTTGTGAGAAAACAAAAAGAAAAGTGCAACAAAATGGAAACACAACGAAAAAAAAAAAAAAAACTGAGTGAAAACTGGCATACTTCAAAGAACAAAGAACAACAAAGGCAAAGAAAATATACATGAGGAGGTTGGTCTTAATATGAGAGTAAAGACGTCATCCAATCACCACAACCTTAAAATTTCTAAAGGTTTTTCAGCTAATATTACTTTTGTCTTAAAGGTTTAAATATCTAGAAATGTAGCATTTAAAAAAGTTGTTATATCTTTCATACTTAAAAAGTCTCACACTGTTTGAAGCAGGTGAAGGTATATACTGTATGGGCTTCATTCCAGGTAATTTACCACTTTTAATTTCAAGGTGCTTAACCTACTATATTTTGAGAACAGCAAATCCTTATTGGCTATTGTGTTGACCTGCACCAAGAAACTGATTTTACACCTCCCCCCCCCCCCCCCACCCCACCTTGAGTCATCTCCCTTCCCCTTCAATATATATTATAAATGCTTTACACTTTGTTTGCAAGACTGGATCTTGTCTTAAATATTTGTAAGACTCAGGTATAAAAATGATTCAGTATAAATGGCTAACTATATGCTTGCATATGTTTAATGGTACCTATAGATTTAAATCACAAAATACTATGGAAGTTTAAAGTATATCCCACTGTTTCAACATTAGAATAGTGAATTGTGAAATACTGAATCTGTCACTGAATACAGAGTAGCAGATTGCATAGATGTTGCATATTTCTTGTTTGTGACACTATTGAAATTTGAAATATATTTTTTTTTATCTAGATTTGTCCTTAAAGGCAAATATTGCAATTAAAATAAACTAACAGCCATACAAAGAATATAGCCTCAGTATTATTCCGTCTCAACGATAAGACCTCAACACCTTTAATACACAAATTGAAAAGAGTTACAGAGTTGACATCTCTTAAATTTTGTAAGTTTGGGTAAAGGCAACTTTTCTTAGGTAACAAATAACTAAATTTCTCTCTGTGAGAAACTTATTTCTTGAAAAAAAAAAAAACCCATACTAGTCTGTCTTATTTATTAACTTTAAATAAAAATATGCACAGTCTTTTCTATAAAACAGATGCAATACATCCCTTTATGCAGCCACACTTTGATTCCAAATCTGATCTTTGTTCTATCCTATCACAAAGACAATCCTTCAACTACACAAGTCAACTCCTCTGGATGTAGTGTGCAAGAAATGGGCAAGTTTTTCTAGATCATGTGTTTTAAGGCAGCAATAACTTTAAGTAGAAAAAGTACATTGTCTTAAAAAATTGCATTCCATGGTGTAAAGTCCATATGAAAGAGTGTACTGTGAATATACAAGATTCAGTGCATAGAGTCAAATTGTTACAAGGATTGGGAAGAGTTTAGCAGAAATGGTTTGAGAAATAAAGAAAGGTATGAAAGGTACAAGTATCTCTTATTTCTTTGCCTGAAAAATTCTGTTACTGGTATAAAATAATAAATGCCGCACCTTGGCACGTGAAATATATACAGTACCAATGAGTTTGTTAAAACACAATACAAAGGACATTTGCCCACCACCAATTGCATCCAGATATTAAAAGAATAAAATAAGAAAAATTAAGAATTCAAGTTGTGTTTCAATTCTCTGAAACAGGCTTCAACCTTCAAAAGGGGGAAAGGATAGAAATCCTCCTTTTTCGCATTTATTTATCCAACACCAAAGGACCAACAAACAGTATTAAACATTTCAAGTGCGATACTTGACTATAGTACAGACCAGAATAACATAGACATTAGTTGCGTTAAGCATAAAGCAATAAGGTTTGTCATTTTTGGCATCGTCAGGCAATCTTTCCTTAACACTGGTTAATGAGATATCAAATAACTGTGAAAAAAGACCTTTCATTTTAGCAGTAAGGAGTGTCACTGTTTATAATCACTATGTTGGATTTTTTTTTATACACTGTTGTGGTTTTATTTCATGGAACTACTGTTCAAAACAGAAAACATCTCTTGGGTTCATATTTTGTTTTTTTACTTTTCCAATTTCAAATATGGTAATGGTAGGCTATTTTGTCTGCAACAAATATCTGGTTTGACTACACTATTTGCATTACAGCTACTTCTAGTAACAAGCTTTTTGGAGGGGCAGGGGAAGAGGTAAAATGCTCATGGATATTCCACATAAATATTAGTTGAATCCTTCATCTTGTAGGATTGTCAAAATTCACAATACTTTCATAAAACCTTGGGACACAAATTTAACATTAATTTTGAGAAATAATCTCCTTTCATACAGTAGTTCAATCCTTGTTAAACCTTGCTTTTCATTTGACCTGTCAAGTGCAATAGGATTTTTTTTTGCCATACTAATATTTTCAATGTAGAAAAAAGAATTTAAGCTAGTTGTACCACCTTCCCGCCCCCAATAAAAACCATACTCAATCAGTTAAACATTGATTAATTTTCAAACAAGTATAAATTTTTAATGTTTGCTTATTGGAGCAGCATGTTTAGAACAATCACCCTTTGTGAACTGAAGTTAACACCAAAACTGAGCATGCGTGTCCAAGCCTCTATTATAATGACACATTTTCACTTTGGGGCTCCAGTATGTTTGAGAAGTTTAGCTGAGATCTGCACAACTCCTGCTCACCCACAGAGCCACATTTTCAGGAACATGACCCTGCTATCAGTAATGGACTGTACAAAAGCCAACCCTTAAGGTACAACAGCTACAGTCACACACTTTACAGTAGCAGAGCAGATTAATCCTGCTACTGTGATGTATTTAGTGACAAAGCATGGCTGAGGTAGCTGCAGCCTAGCTAAGGCAGGCAGCAACATTATTGCTATTTTGACTTTGAGCATTAGCAAGGCTCTGACATTCTACTGCGTCTCATATTGCTCCAACGATGCCATTTTTACTTGTATCACAGGGGGTTTTATTTCAGCACTAATGCAGAATAGCACCAATGTCTAACATAAATGCAACTAACGTACACATTATTCTGGTCCATACTGTACACTACGTACCATTCTTTCGAGCGTTGCCATTCTGGAGATGTTGGTGATGGGGGTCTGAATAGAGACAGAAATGTTTCAAAATAATTCTGGTGTTGTTTGCCGTATAATTTGCAAAATGTTATGTTACTAGTGTCAGTTAAATACATTTCTAAGTTTGTGTGTTTTTTTTTTAATCATTATTTCAATTTTCAAAATGGGAATAAGTCTCAGATTACAGCCTTCTACGATGACAACGTAAAACAGCTCAGCTCTGAAGCCTTATCTGTATACTTCTGATTCAACCTGGGTTATCATACAGTACCATTAGCTCCCCTTCACCTTATCTACTAAAGAATGGCACTTTGAGTATGAACAAAGGAATTGCCTCTCCCTGGTGGGTTTGTTGGTGTACATTTGTGACTGTATGAGCAGTGTGTGCTAGAACTGCTGTTTAAGGGTGCTTTCGCATGAAGTCATCGTTGAGTAGCCACACCCACTGCCGGGCAAAAAACAAAGAAAAGCAGTTATCACATCTGTTGTCAGTTCCTTCTCAGCTGAGTAGAAGAATCACTCTGGTTTTGCACAACAAAAGGGTGTGGCTTATGACATCAGTAAAAACACTCTATACTTGTACTCACACCAACTTAACACAACTGTTCGCTAATCAGTGTTTGCATTAGAAACAGCAAAGGCAAAACAGTTTTATCCTTTTTGAGCTTAAAAGAAAATGGAAGGCAAATTTTATAAAGTCCAGAGGTAATTTTATAGTTTTTGGCTTGCAAACACTGATCTCTAAACAAACAAGGGACTGATGCTGACACCGATATCTGGAGACAATATAAAACTTAAATTATGCCATTAAAGATATGTTGTTAATGTTCATACTAATTCACAAACATTGAAACAAAGATAACACAAATTTAAAAAAAGGAAACATTTTCAACACTTGAAACAATCTTCAGATGAACAATTAAGTACAGCACGTACGATAGGATGTCCTCCAAAAAGTTGTGTTTGTTAACTTACAGGAACAATGTAGCGAAATAGACCAATTGCAAAATTAAAACAATTGCACAATTCTCTTCAAATGTTCATAACTCCTAAGACGGTGGACGGGGGTTAGTCACCCTTACTTCTCCTTCTACACACTAGCAGTTTCATATACTAGAAAATATTAATGCTTTGCATCATATTGTTTGCAAACTAGTTTGAAAACTATGGGGTTGAGCCCACTAAGATCCATCCATCCTAATATCTGTAGCTATGGGAGGGTATTAAGTAAGTGTACAAGGTTTGTACACATCCAAAATGACAAAATTTAATGATTTTTCTTTCAAGGCTTTCAAGGATCTTGACTGATATTTCCAGGACCTTTCAAAAAATCAGATCCCATATTTCCATCTTCTTTCCACAAATGCACCTACACACTGAGCATCACTTAATGCCAAAAATGTCAGTGAAAGTGTGTGTACTCACACAGGTTCATCACTATGTTTGGGTAGATGGGGGAGGGGGTGGTTAAGTCAGGGGCTTGTAAGAAACAACTTCAGTCATTTTCAGGGCAAATATAATATTGATATCAGGGCACCCTATTTTTTGAAGATCATAGAGAGGCAATGTCATTTAACATTGTACGGTACAAGCATCACTCATATAGTAAACATAATGAGTGCAGATCTTTTCCTTCACATGAAATACAAGATTATTTCTTACAGTCTGTTTCATAAATCTGAAGTAAAACTAAATATTTATTCCAAACAGGGTGTACCAGTCCATGAAGAGAGACTTATAATATTGCTGATAACATATGTAGTACAGTATTACATACTCTATGAGTGGTGCAACACACTGTTATATTGATATTGATATTGATTCATAGTTAACATCTCATTGGGAATCAATCATATCTTAGAACTTGATCAGACTGCTGGTTTAACACCAATTTTTTGTGCAAGCCTTTCAGTTTCAAAATAATGCACCATATCTGTTTGCAAAATATTTTTTGGTAAAGACAATAATTTAACCAAACTGACTGTTCATGAAATTCCTTTTCCAAGGTACAGTATTTGCCACCAAGGGCAGTTCTAAAAGGGAGCTAGATGAGAGGAATACTTACTAGCCCATACCAACAAGTGGGGAAAATTTTCTACAGGCCAAAAGTGGTAAACGAGCACTAGTACTTGCACAGAAAATACTCCCTTTCTGATTTTAACTCCACCACCCCCAAAAAGATAATAATTATGTTATTTTGTTCCTGAAGCTGTTCCTGTTTACAGTACAACCAAGAAGACATCCTCTTTTTGGTTCCTTGTGTAACAAAGGAACCTATGCAGTCACCTTGGCGTATGTATGTGTGTGTGTGTGTGTGTATGTGTGTGTGTGTGTGTGTATGTGACGGATTGGAATGCGAGGTATGTGGTGCGATAACTCAATAACCGAGTGATCAATTTTTTTCAAACTTGGTATGTATGTAGATGTTGTGGAGTAGATGTGCCCTATCGTTTTTGGTGGAGGTCAAAGGTCACTGGTGGTCACCAGCAGCCAAAAACTGAATTTCTGTTAGTAGCTGTAACTCAGTATCTGTTGTTCAAGCAGTGGCATCATTTTAGGATAAGTTAGATTGGTAGGAGGTGAAAATGTTGGTACATTAACCAAAATAATTGGAAAGGGTCAAAAGGTCAAAAAGTAATGTTTTATTGATATCTTGCCACTGAAACATTTTAGAGGGGTGGTGTAATGGAGATTTGTGTTCGTCTACGTGAAATGCACGTGATGACCCCCTTGACCTCACTTGACCTCATTTGACCTTTTGACCTTTGTGACTTTTTTGTGACGTCAAAATTTGTCTTGATCAGACGAACCAAAAAGGCTATTACACTACCCTCCTACAATGTTCGTTACTTGAGTTACTGACATTTAAATGACAGGCTAGTGTGTACATGTAGGTCATATGTAGGCCTATTGCAATGCCAGGTATGCGGTGCAATTACTCAATAACCAAGTAACATAGTGGAAATAATGGAAAGTTGTGTTCGTCTAAGTAAAGTGCACGTGAAGACTCTTTGGGTCTTTGTTCAATTGGTTTAAAAGTCCAGCTGAAGTTTAATGCCTTTAGACAAATGCAATGTATAAAAGAAAAGAAGAATTATAACCCCCTCCCAGTCTAAAAGCAGTTTAGTTAACAATCAGGACAGTAATGCAATTATTATTAAAAACAACCTTTTCCTCACATACAGTATTGAATAAAGTTATTCACAGTGCAAGCTAAGATTCCAATTTCAATAGTAAAATATGAAAGCAGTTTCTCTTCTTTACCTCTGCTTTTACCCTAGGGACTACAATGCTGTTTCTAACACCCTCTTTAGGTTAAAAGGTCAAGCTGAAAGTCATTTATTAGATTCTACAGAGCTATGTTTGTTTCTTGGTCTTCTAGCCAAATTGTGAAGAAGAAATTGGTGGTAATAAATCACTATCCGGCTGCCTTTAGTAGCAGAATTGTGGGCTTTTCCTTATTTTTGCTTTTCAGGCAAACACATTGGGTAGTCTAAAGGACAACCATGACATAATTTCTAGTCATCCATCATAAATTTTGGTGGTCAGGAATGACCAGATGACTGTTAAATTTCTTTGGTGCAGAAGAGACTGTGTTTATTTAAAATCAGTTTTGATCTACTTTGACTGTATTTGACCTTTGTGACTTCTTTTTAAGGTCTGGATTTGAATTGTTGAGATTGACCAAAAAGGCAATTAACTAACCTCCTATACTACCCCAAACTCAAGTAAATGACATTTTAGTGAAAGGTGATGAATGTATTTGTCGCATGGAAGTGGGCAGTGTGCAGTGTGATAATTTGAAAAGTTCAGTGTTCCATTTCTCTCAAACGGCAAGTGCTTGTATGATTTTGAAATTTAATGTGCCCCTATGTTTTGGGGTGATGGCCAAAAGTCATTGGGGTTAAAGGTGCAAATTATGCCTTACCTTGGGACTACCTTAATACAATATCATCTTTAATGCAAGGAACCATACATAGTGCCCTTGGGCTCTTGTTTGTATATAGTTCTAGCAAACATACTAACTCATGGGGAACAAACTCTAACTGAGTTGGCAAGCTAATGCCAACTTCCCAAGAGAACATCTTCCCTGTCTTCTTAGTAAGCTATTGCAAAACTACACTCTCACTTGAATGGTCATTACACACCACACTGATTTTAAAAAGGCCTTGAACAGAGAGAAGTTCATCATTACATATGAACATGTTCATATCACACTCTATTTGACACAAATAATGCCAGAAAGACAGACTTTAGTTCATATGTGCGGCCCTTGCTAGTATACCATCAACAGCAAGTTTAAGTTTCCAGAGCCATAAAAAATTGTTCACTATGTACCACTGTTTCATATTATTTCTTGGAAGACAAGACAAGAGTATTTGTCCAGATTCAGTCAGAGCACTTAATTAACCATGCTTTGCAATCACTAGTGTGACAAGAACCTGAAATACCTTATGACATACTTAACTTCCAAATAAATTTAACTTGACAATATCAAAAGGTAATCACTGTTGCAACATTGTTGCGTTACATAGTCTTCTGAAAATGTGCATAACCTTTGGTCTAAACATGTAAATGGTCTCAAGCTTGACCACTAATTTCCACAACACAACAGCACCCACCCAACACATAGGCTGGGGTATTGGCCATGTGAACACACCCACAACTATGATTTCGTTTGGTTGTAAGCTGTTAAACATATTCAACAGATATAGAAAACAGTCAGCAAGGTGAACCTGGGTCACACTGCCAACACTCTAAAAAAAGTGTTTGCATTTTATACAAATTGTCTACGATGGAGAGCCTTTGGTAGTCCTGGCAGTCTGAACCAGATTAATGACACAGCCGTTCAACACCTACAGGCCCTATTCACATTGCATGGCCAAGAATTATTGTTGCTGCCAGAAAAAAATTAACCCTTTTTTCATATCTCCTCCCAACCTTGTAGTAAGTCAAACTATACCTACATAAATCCATGACAGAAGATGACTTTGAACCAAATTGATATATTTCTATGGTGTTGGCTGTTAACATCAGAACAAAAATCATCAAACACACTCAAGTTTCAGCCACCAACAAATGATGACATAGAATGGTTTCTCTAAAATACAGGTATGTAAACAAGAACTGCTAGTGCTATCCAACAGTTGCAATTTTCTCTCTGATGACTTAAAGGGGATGAGTTGCTTCATGAATTCAAAGAATTTTGGGCACATTTGTTGATTTTTATTCTAATATTTGATTGTCAATGAATGGTCAAACTTAAAGATTCTGTTCATTTAACACACAACTGATACAGCAATTAAAATCATGGTTTAAACCTTACATTAACACTCAAAGATAGATGGGGAACCAGGATTTACCAAAATGATCTAAAAATTTGTAGGTGTCAGCGTGCCAGATGAACAATCACAGTTCACATTAGTCTCATCATGATTGGGGTTGAGACCTTGGTTGGATCTGAGGTAAGATGATTTTCAAATTTTTCCCACCAAGATCAGCTATAAAATACTATCATTGCACAACACTGGGAACCATCTCCTGACCTCTCTTAGCCTTTAGGGACATTTTTCAAAAAAGTTTTTACAAACAGCTCTTGCTCAAATTCTATGCAATAGCCTACATGCACAATGGATGTTGTCTGTCTAGTACTTGACAATTCTTCCTACACAGTCTCATCATTAGTAGATACTTTGTACAACAATCAAATTTGTTATTCATGGTAAATCTTGGACAACTCCCTGATTGTGAGACAGAGCAGACTTTAGTTCATATGAGCAAACAATTAGGGATGGAAAAATCATCATTTGACATTTTTTAAAAATCTGGACTTTTGTTTTGTTTATGTCAAAAAAAATCCGATTTCAGACTAAAATCTGAAAATTATCATGTCTGCAAACTTTGTGACCAGACACTTAAGCCAATCATATGCAACCCTTGTCAAAGTGAAGCTTATGCCAAGCACACTGGCAGGTAGACCCACCTCCTCCTGTCAAAAGATATTGTGATGAAAAGACCAACTGTAAATAGTAAAACCAACTGGTCTATCAAGGGCGTGGACAGGCATTGCAAATTATAAGGGTTCCAGCCCATTAAAGACTTCCATCAATGTTCCATGTTCACAATAACTACAGGAAGAGATAAAGGAATAGCTACAAAATCAGAAGCATTATCATGAAATCATCTCCTTCAGATTTGTCAAATATTATTCTACTTCATCTAAATAAGCCTCTTAAACTATTTTGCTTTCTCCTGGAAGCATCATACATGCTCAGCAATCTTCAGAAACTTTTCTTACAACAAACAAAAATTCTACTTTCTTCTTCAGTTATGTTTCTTACCCACAAAGAAAGAATCATGGTTCCTGCTCTTCTGAAGTAACAAAATTCAAGACCATTTTCAGACTTTATAAAAACTAAAATGGAAATATTACATGAAAATATAAATACTTTA
This sequence comes from Holothuria scabra, assembly GCA_037179385.1. NCBI lineage: Eukaryota > Metazoa > Echinodermata > Holothuroidea > Aspidochirotida > Holothuriidae > Holothuria > Holothuria scabra. Next base: position 21,367,797 of record CM074194.1, on the reverse strand, counting down.
TTTAATACAGTGTGGTCTTCATTTTTCAGTGCTTACCCAGCATGGACATTTGATAACTTTTCCATACCAAACACCCTAAAATTCATGATTTTCTATACGATCACAAAATGCTCTACTTTTTATTGACCTTTCTCATTTTCCCTACTTCATAAGTATGCTGCAACTGCACTCCAGAGAATGCTGACACTGACAAAATATGTTGTCATGACAGAAAAGGGGCTCCTACTTTTTTTTCAAGTTCGATTAAACTGTAGAGCAAAACGAGAATCCCTTTTACTGCAAGGCAGGATTTACAAAACTGCTTAAAAAACACCTAAATCTGCAAAAAGCTTCTCAATGATTGTCCAACTGAAAATTTCCTTCCATTTTCCTGCACTCACTTTCAGTTACTCCAACATCTGTGGCACTTCGTTGGTTGCATATGAACAAAACTGTTGAAGTATTTTCACACTTTGCCATGCCCATGCAGCATTTCTTCTTTTTTTCAATTCAAAACTAGCAAGCACTTCAACTACTACAAAACACACAAACACACAAAAGAGCTATTAAATGAAGACAGATGCGATGATCACAGATAACTGACATACTGTGGGGGAAGAAATGGACTGACTGATGTGGGGAAAGGAGCAGGAGGGGAGGGAGACAAAGACATTTACAAATCTTACCCATACCAGGTGGCGCCACCATGCGCTGCCACTTCTCGAACAGGGTTGCTTTCAGGCAATCTCGAGGGCTTAGGTTGTATGCTTTGTGCCTCGACATCAGTTCTTGCATTGGTTCTAATATGACACACAACTGAAATACGAAATTATAAGGCAAATACTAAAATTGATTTGTACCCATTTTTTTAAGTCTTTACATGATAGTTTACTGAATATCTACAATCTTGTCATTTCTCATTTTCTTTTCTTTTTTTTTTCCAGCAAAAGTCACCACAGTCAGGCTTCTTCAGCATAAAGTTGCTTGGTAGTAGATACTTCCTTGAGCGAAATATGCATTAATAATTTTAGACCAAACTCAATTTTTGGGCACATTTCTTAGTATGCTAATTTGAGAATTTGCTTTCATCATTAGGACATATAAACACTCAAAATAAAGGCACTAAATGCAACCAAAGCTGGAAAACTTAAAGAAGGTGTATAAGAGAAATTTCTACCTCAATATTTATTGGATACATACCCTGAGATAGTTAAGGGTGTTACTAGTAAGACCCATTCTTGTTATGTTTTTGGACAGCTGTTCCACCATGCTTGGATCCTGTTGGAAAAATAACACCGAATTAATTGACAAGTGAAAGTTAAAACATTGACAAATTCAATCAAACCATAAGCCTTTCTTTTCATACCTCACTAATCCCCCACAACATAGCATCTCAGGGTGAGGGGGTCCTTGCATTTAAAGACCAATGACTATTGCCCCAGACAAACAGCAATTCTTCATACCAAGTTTTTTTATTAGAAACTCCATCCCCTCATACCCCTTAAAAATGTCTAATGCACCTCTGCCACTAAGGTATGCATTGTGTTTAAATAACACAGGGCTATAGTCACACAATATCACTGGTGAACTTGCACAAAGGCTAATTTCACACTGGAGAGCTTATGTGGAGTAAGCAATCCCGTCTGGTACAAATCCTTCAAAATCAATGGTTCTGCTTTCACACTTGACCCCCCAATGCCCCAATCAAGCGATCAATGAACAAAAAGTTATGTAATGAACCCTCCACCAATGTCGTCCACTGTAACACACTCTATGCATTGGTTGCGTTCAATCTTACAGTATTTTGTTGGAAAGCTCATTTTGCATCAAAGGACCATTCATGATCTCTAGTCACCTTCATCCCCAAAGCTTTCAAACAGAGTTTTTGATCCCCCATCCAGATCAAATGTGCCAACATTTGCTGATCAAATTCTACACACCTTACCCTGAGCGTGAGAATTGTCACACTGCAAAGTTGATCACAAGGGGATCTGATTTCTAGTCTATCAAGTAAGTAAGATCAAGTAAGTGTGATAGCACTCTAGTTTAATTTAAAAGTCATAATTAGCATTCTGGACAGCTCATTACTGACCAATCAGAAGGATGCTTTTGTTGGAAATTATGCCAATCGAGATGTTGCATTTTTTTTCTCAAATGTGATCACACTTCATAAAACATGCTTTGGACAATACAATAGTCCATTTCAATGAAAACCAAAGTCAGCTAATGTAAATTTACATCAGTTTATCCTCGCTCTGCCAGCAAATATTTCTTAAATTCCATGCTTGCCCAAGAAGACACAGCAATTTCTAATCTTGGATCACTCACACTTCCCAGACTTTATCTGTATTCAAGTTATATTTACAAAACATGACCACATCCCAAGACATGTTATTAGAGACCCAAATTGGCTACATTCAACACATCTGTTTCCATGGTACTTTATTACACACATGATCTTAGAAGGAACAATGCATTAACAGATTGGATCACTCATATTTTCTAAATTTAAAATATCTGGCCTCATCTCTTCTTTCAAAGTCTGCCCCCCCCCCCAAAGGTCAATCCTATAATATCCCTTCAAGGCTGCGGAAACCTTTTCCAACATAACTAGGAGAACCCTCCTCTTCTACCTGAGAATTAAAATTGTTACTAGCTTCATTTAATGCCAACACATCGGGAAAAGCAGCAGCGATTTTTAATACCCTCTTAAATTTGCACTTTATAGATAAAGGTCACATGTACTATACATTTTGAATTGTGTTAAGCTTATCTAAAGGCATAAATACGGGGTATATTTACGGCACATCAATGTCACATACTGTACATGCAACAAAAAGAGGTGAGCTACTATGTATACCTTTTACAACTTACAAATCAAGTTCTGTGCAAGGAAATGTCTGCTAATTGAGAACAAGGGGAAGGTATAAACTGGTTTTCTATCAGCTTCAATGAATACCTTTTGTTGAATTTCCTTTCCAGTCCCCTCAGACAGGATTTTGATTTTGTGGGTCTCAAAGGAGCTGTGGGGTCCAGTACAGAGTCCTATATATATGGCATACCAAATGCAAACATTATGCTTCCATCAAATGCATTTTGTAGTACTTGCATAGACTATCAACTATGTGACTTGTGCATATATTTTATTTTTATCAGGTTTTCCTACTGTTGCTTTTTTATTGCCTCCCTCTGACATTGTCCCTTGTAATTTTTGGCTGTCTACATAAACTTAACACTTACTGCCCCCTCTCCCATCCTGTCTTTAAGACTGCATCTGAGAACAATCAGGAGCCCACCATTATGAGAATATGTCTACTGTTTTACTGACCACAAACAATCATAACCTCAAGTTTGATTTGTTCAGTGCAAATATAAATTTGTATGTGTAAATTCCTTAAAACCCCTTGGGGGCCGTTCCACAAAGAGTTATGCACAATCTTAAGTTTGATTCACCATACTTAAGCCAACAGTAAATCAAACTTAAGATCGTGCGTAACTCTTTGTTGAACAGGCCCCTGGTCTCCCTTTGTCCAACCCATCACACGCATAACTTGCCACAGGGTTATCAGGTGAGTACAGTTACATGATGTAATAAGGAGGGGGCATGTAGATTATACAAATACATTCTCACTTCTTGTCTACTTGTTTGTATTGATCAGTTAATTGTTTCTTTGTATACCCACTTCAATCCAAGACAAAAATCCCCCTCAGTATGTCTGGAACAATGGACAACACTTGATGGTTTCTCTATCCACCAGTTGCAACCCCTTTTATTATGCTATTACCTTCAGTCACATTCCCATTGACTGCTATATAAATACTCCCATATCCTACAGAACTACTATGCTGTGCCCAAGCTCCAAACTTTGTGAAGACAGATCCTTTCCTTTTCTGGGCCTTCCCAAGGAAAGTTAACTCTACTATAACACATTTAACATGCACCCTTAAATTTGCTTGGACCCCAGCAAAAACCCTTTTTTAAGTTTATTTACCCCCAAATTGCACTATTGTCATTTCTAGAGGACCCTACATAACGCATTTGTGCCAGTGTGCCATGAAATCTGATCCAATTCAAATCTATCCAGCACTTAAAATTTTATGCATATATAGAATTTTCTCCTTCCATTTTCTAAAGTATTTTCCTATTGTATTAGCTTACAGAAAATTCAACAGTGCTACAATGATAATGTAGTTAGTTTATAGTAAGACATCCTTTTTTCCCTCAACTTTTAACCTTCTAGCTTAATCTAGCAGTGCCCACAGCCAATCTAGCAGAGCCCACAGCCAGGCTAGCAGTGCCAACGGTTAATTTTTCAGTTGTGGGGCAGTGGGTTGTTTTACCTACTCCATTCCTTATGCAGCACATCACACACAATGGCATAAAAATGTAATCAATGTGAAAAAGATGATTCCATAAAGTACAATATTTTCCTTACGTACACAGACAGGGAAAGAGGTGGTAGAGAGAAAAACATACCTTGCAAAGAATTTAATGCCATTCTTCCTTACATTCTATAATTTGTTTGTTTGGTGATGCACTGTTATTTCAATGACCTGCTGCTTTTTGTTCAATTCCACTGTCTGAGCCACTCAAATCAAATAGACTTACATAACTGCAGGCCATGCAAAGGCTTTTTCCAGGACCTAAATTAATTGCATCCTGTTCATTATTCCCCCTGTGGGCTGGGGGCTGATTTTCTGCCCCATTATAGTATGAGGGGACTAAAGGGAAGGTCTTTCACTACGTTTGAACTTTCTTTAAAACCAACTTGAACACATTGGAAACCATAGTTAATGGTTACCTTTTTTATCTGGTTGACACTGTATAACACATTCGTGTTGATGTGTCATTAAACTTTTATCTAGCTAAAAAGAAGAAGTCAGTTAGCCAACTGGTCCACCCAAAGGCGCTCCAGTTCAGAGTGCAACTGACTTTGTCAGCTGAGTGATCAATTTTAGAGGGAAGCCTATGCCAAGTGGAGGAAAGCATACCCATGTACACTGAGCGGCATTTGAATCCATGCACTTGTGAAACACACTGGTACACAGCAGCTACAATAAACCACTCTGCCACTCAACAAATTTAACCAACCTTCTGTTCATCATATGAATTGTACCTCAAACTTATACTTGGCCATCATCTTGAAAACCTATCTTTGGCAACTTTATGCAGTTCACACATTGTTCAACAATATACAGTAACACTTCTTTTTCAATCCCCATAGATGAAACAGAGGTAGAGGTCAACTTCCTAAAACTGTTATCCCCAACTGTCCAGCCTGAAGATAGGTTCTAAGGGGAGGGGTTTCCTTTTACACAAACCTCACTTCATGTAAACAGATTCTAACAAACTCTCCCTAAGCTTCCCCATTTCCACCATGATGAATTTAGCAAAACATTTCAGTCCCAGGATTTCTTGTGATTCTGCTCAAGACTTCCAATTCCCTGAAATAGCTGGAAATTCCCGGAACTCTTACATCTTTGATTCCCAGTTTGCAATCCAATTACTGACACATTTCAGCGAGTGCTTAATACCTTGAAATAAAGAATTTTTGAGTACTTGTTACAATGTTTCATCCCTATGTTCCAGCTTCCATATAGTGCAGCAGACGATGACATTAATATGCAGTGACTTTTATAGAACATTTATTCCCTGCAACCTTAATTCAGATGTTTAATAATGTGACTCTTCAGATAGTTTAACAACCTTTTAAATGAAGCAGTCCTGTTTTCTGGAATTATTTTTAGCAGCACACTGCCAAAAACCAGGTCACTGATGAAACTTATGACAGTTTCATGTTCTGCTTTTCACTAATTTCACTGATAGCCACAAAGGATCACAGTTATAGCTACACAGTTTACAGTTAGCCGACTTAGACCTACAGTGTATCATGCAATTTCAAAGGGAAAAAAAAGGGGGGGGGTACACAACTCCTGTATTGTCCACTTTGATTCATATTATCAAGGGCAGAGATTCTGAGTATTTAGAAAATTGCCCTCTGACCTTGATTTTTCACATGGTGTGTTTTTTTTCTCGAAATGACACAACATCCCTCCAATATTGGGAACAAACCACTGCCCTTGCACATTTGCAATAACAGCAGGGGGATAGTAAAGTCTGTGCCAAGACTTTGATTGTGATCACCTACATAAATCTTATATATCAGGAGCATAAAGATAATGCCTTCAAAGGAACAATTTTTAAATAACATAGTTTATGTCTCCTTTTACAATGCTTAGGTTCAAATTCCACAAGTTTATCACTTCTGTGTGTACAAAGGGAACAATCATTTTCATGTACGGCATCACGAACATATCATTCCATGTATCTTAGACCCCCTCCACCTAAAAAACATTGCATTCCTTGAAATATTCCTTATCTAACATTTCATAAGTCATTTAATCCTTACATCAGGGATAATTCAAACAACTTTCCATATCAAGAAAATTTTTCAGTACATGAAATGTTCAGAGCATTCCAATGAAGTTTGCATAAACAAACTCAACCTTAAGGTGACTACAATCACAAGGAAAAGGTGACTGCAATCACAATGGCAGCAGTTGAGTCGATGAAAAGCCGGGGGAGGGGGGTATCCCCCAGTGGAGAAAAATATGCTCTAATAGTCATAAACCTCCAAAAACTGGGGGTTGGAAAAAGAAAATGTCCCAGAAACCCCACTCACCACAATTGATGACCATTAAAAACAGATAGCAAACTTACAATGAACTATGCAGGCAAGCTTTTCTTAGGACATCTTCAAAATTTTCCTAACTATCAAATGACCTGCAAAGGGTCATGGGTGGGGAAAATAGCACTTGAGAAAGCTCCTTGCAGAAAAATTGCGGTATTTGAAGGGAAATTTTTTACATGCTGGACAGGACATACTGTGAATACTGTGCGAAATTAAGACTTGTTTGCAGGGAAACAGCATTTTCTTTAGCCCTGCTAAGGGCATTAACGAAAAAGGACAGTTTCTAAATTAATTTTATGAGGTAACCATAGTCATAAAGCAGTGCCAAAGTCATGTGAGAATCTTCAAACAAGCAAACAAGGTATGATGCAAAGTTACAACAAACATAAGTTAACCTAATCAGGTTACTATCTACAATTTTATTCACCTGTAGTTACCAACTGAAAATTTCAGCTCAAAATTTGGAGAATATTTTTCACTTTAGTAGTCATTTGGATAGTCATGAATCATTACAACATGCCCACTGGTTTTACTCTGACCCAGCCTAGAATACAATTTCAAACTTCAGTTATTTAGGCCTCTTGTTTTACATGTCACCACTAAAACCCTCTCAGCCAGGCCACCGCTTTTGGGTGACATTACAGTATCTGTATATATACTGGATCATCCAAGTTCATTTCATTTTGTATATTTTGATGTGCCTACAAGTTGGCTCCAGAATGACCTAAGTGCTGTTTTCAAACACAAGGATTCCCTAAAGCAGCCCCTTTTAAAAGTATTTGTTTGCTTTTGTAATGTTGGCTTATACTTTCTGCAAGCACTTCAAGTCCTTTGCATGAGAACCTTCTTCTATTTTAATGCATTTCAAACAGCAGGTTCAACTGTAACAGAAACATTCAATGGCACTTACCAAAGGTATTTCAGGGTAAACACGTTTTTATCAAAGGGAACCTTTTGAAGTCTTAAGATCATACAATTAAGAAAACCCAAAATAAATTAAAAAATTAACAAAGATTTTGACACTTTGAAAATGTTACTTCTCAATAATATCTTAAGAGTTACACGAGTATGTAACAAATGATAAATTAATGAATAAATGAATGGATGGACTGACAGAGGGATGGATAGATGGACTGAGCAGTGGATGAGGAAAATACAAATGAGAAATACAGTCTGTGTAGAGAATACAACAGGAGAGTTGGGTATTGAAAGTAAAAAGCTCAGGTGTGAGGGCGAACTCTTCGCTGTGCTAAAAGTGTAACAGTATTATTAGTTGTGGGTAGGTGGGGATTACATAGGTAAATAGGAGGTAGAGTAGGGGAGGTGTAGGTTCTGACATTTGTTTAACTTTAAAACTGACTGAATATTTCTTCACTCTATGTTCAGCATTTCATTCTTTTCCATATTTTATTCTTTTTTTTGGGTGGGGGGGAAGGGTAGGGAGTTTGGTTAACAACAGAACAACAACCATTAGAAACACAAATAAACACCATTCCCCCCCCCCCCCAAAAAAAAATAAAATAAAATAATTTTTAATCCATTAAGCTTCCATAAGTATGTTTTTGGGGGGATTTTAAAAAAGTTCTCAAAATAGCCTTTAATGGGTCTGATTAAAACAAAAATTCAGTTGCATAGTCAATTATTTTTTGATGTAATAAATCCAATCACAAAGGCAACAACAACAACAAAGCGATACATTTTTTCTTAGATTAATGATGAAAACAGACCAATACCTGCATTGCTACTACACTTCTTGGAATTAATTCCCGATGCTGCTTTATTGCAAAATGCCATGATCTGATCCTCATCATGTCATCAAATGTAAACTCCACCACAAGCCTGCCTTCAGTACAAACCTGGAAAGGAAAGGTAAAATAAAACATTTCATATCACACTTTTAGATGTCTTCACCCTTTGTAACATGAACATAACCAAATCAACAATATATCAATACATATGCATGCTCCTAATGATTAGCACAAATTCCACAAAACTCTCTGATTCAGGAGTTCATGTGCATTATTAGGTAGGGTTTTATGGCTCAGCTCCTTGGCAATTGGTTTACACATCCATCCAGCCACTGCCTTTTTTCCAGTTGTGGCTCACTGGCTCATTTTCCCCTACTCCATTGCTTACAGTAAGCTGAGCCTCAAGGGCAATGGCAGTACAGTTTCCCTTAATTCTAAAGGCTGAGTGTTGAACCCCAGCCTTCAAGAATAAACAAGTTCTGATATTTACCTCTCAATTTCATAAGAAAGCCCCACAAACCAGCAGTTTTATCTGGCAAATGACAGATAGCTTACTGGAAAAGAGGCATCTGAAAGAGCTACCTTCAATTTTTTGCTTGTCTGAAAGAGCTGATGATTTTACAATACCTGAGCCTTGCACTGAAAATGAGCAACAACAGGTAGGACAAAGAGTTGTTGGAGAGATAATAACATTACGTGTCATAAACCTAAAAAGAGACACAATTCAAACTGAGATGCTGATTGACAGCATTTGGACTTCCTCACTTTACTTATAGTCCATGGTTAGTTAGTTAGTCAGTCAGTTAGTCAGATAAGATTTAATGACACACCAACATGAATGTGTTATATAGTGTCATAATGTCCAAACACTGTTCAAGTCCTCCCATTTAGTCCCCTCTTACGACAGGCAAGGAATACCATGGGCATATTCTACAACCCCCAACCCACAGGGGGTATTTGTACCATCCACCCTTGTTATTACAGGTCTTGAGTTTTTCATTTTCCAGGTGTACTACTGTACGTATCACTATCCTCTGAAAAGTTAGGAGTCTGGTAGGTGTGCTGTTTTAAAAACTTAAACACAGGCCTTGAATTTTAAGGTGTGTGAGTGTGATTGGACACCATCACTCACCTCAAATCACTGTTAGGGGTGTGATTTTTAGTACATCAAAATGAAGAGTGTTAACTCGTAAATATATTGAAGTATACTAAAACAGCATATCTACAGTACAGTACTGCACTCCTAAATTTCATGAGGAGTGTGATCTGTAGCATATCTTAAAAATGTAGAACTCAAGACCTGTAAATAGATTTACATCTGAGTTCCAATTCTTTATCTACACATGCAAAAAATCATGCACATCCCAGTAAATTGAGACAAGTGTTCGGATCAAAGTTACATCCTGACAATTCAAGGCCTGGTTATATACAGCTGTCACCCATCACTGCTTGATACTGTACCTTTGTAAACATTGGTTTCCCATGATGTGATACCATAGTTGTCTGTTCACAATCTAATGTGATGGTGGTATTATGGAATGATTCTTTTGGGTGTTTTAAGAGGTAGTAGAGATCAGTTACGCCGCCCTCAAAAATAGTTCGGAAATATCTTGGTATTAACGTCCTTCCGATTGCTGAGGATGCAAACATAAAAGCCGAGAATAATCAGTTTTTTCTGATCGAATACATTGTGAGTGTAACATAGGACATTCCAACACCAGAGAAATATATCAGGAAAAACAGTTTTTCAAAAATTTGAATTGGGCAAAAAAAAACTATTTAAAACAGTATTGTCAGTGTACAGTGCAATCCTCTCAAAGCACTGTACCGCTCCCAAATGACTGTACATGTTAATGCATAGAGCTTTTCAATGGTAATCAAAAGAACAGTACAAACACAGCACAAAAATTATCCACCAGAATAATTGAACAGGGGCTGTCAGTCAAGTACAGTACTGCACCTTAAAAGCCAAAACCTCTCACCCCAAACTACAATTTTGGTACAGGGGTATTTCAATTGACTCAGCTCTCTGACTGACAGCTAATTCAAACAATGCAGAGTACCAAAGCTTATATTACAGAGCATGAACAGTACTGAGAGTGTTTTGATTATATAAACTGAGTTTTTCTATACTCACCTTTGAGCAACAAACTGAGATTGTATCTGGATGAGGATGAATTTCAGACAATGGTGGGAGGGGCTTCAGTAAGAAGGTTAGGAAAATTGGTACTGTTTGGAGTAAGAGAACTGGGCCTTTAGACCTTTCACTACTGAAGGTGCTTATCCCTCCATACTGTCCTACAGTGTATATATTATATTCCATATACACAATACTATGCACTGTAGATTCCAAGAATACTAAGTTCCATGTTATAACTGCCAAATTTTGCAAATTATGTTAGGGTATTCAAACGAATAATTTTTACTTTCTTTCTCATCCATGTCTTCAACCTTGTCACATGGCCTCTGTCCAGGTTTTGTATTCAGAGCTGCATTTGATGTACTGTACACACATTAATGTACTGTACATCCCTTTATCTTGTAAAGATACACCCTATAAAAATACCTCCTCTTCAATCCTATTTTTTATCAAAAACATGTTAACAAACCATAGGTTAATAATATGGCGCTATACCAGGACACCACAGAGCAATGGTTTCGCAGCAAAGCTTTAGCAATGGTAAATTAGGGCTTTGCAGTGAAACTGTGCATAGGAATGCAGTTAACAGCCTTTTGGACATGACAACCATGAAAAGATTACTACTGTAAAGTTGGGTTGTTAAATTTGAGTTCACAAAAAAGGCCCTACAACAGTAATATGCCAATAATAGACATACTTAATATTCAATAATTCTATTTACATCGTAACAACATAATCAACTGATATGCCCCTTCAATGCTTCTGTACACTAGTCGTTGCCCTGAGGTGTGCAACTGCATCAATCGCCTCATTTGGCTTTCAAAATCCTGCAAAGTTATAATTTCTATATAAGAGTATATGTATATTGATGCATAGTTTATACTTGCCCATACATTCCAGTTATTGTCAACATGGGTCTCTCCCTCCTTTGTAATTCCAAATCCCATATCCGTCCTGAATTTTTTTGAAGGAATTTTCCTCCTTCATTTTGAAGCCTACAGTAGCCCAACCACTGATTTACAGTACACTTTACAGTGTACATGAATTCATCCAAGTAGTGAAACACAATTTTTTCAGCCATATTAGCTATTTACAGTAGCTGCAGTATTACCAGATAACTCACTGGTATTACCATTGAATTACTGAAAACATCCAACTAGGGATGGCCACCTCCTGTTCCCTCACAGCAAATTCAACTTGACATTTTTTTCCACCCATTATATTTCTGGGTGAAGAGGCTTCCCACATGACAGAATATGCAGCAACCCTCAGGCAAATTACAAGCAAAATGAGAGATCCAACATTTTTCAAATGTCAAGGCCATTCTAGTGCCCTTGGAGAAAAAGCCATGAATGCACAAATATTTCTCCTTTTGCCATTATATTTTTTTTTATTCAGATTTTTTTCTTATCCCATGTTCTGCCTCTTTTTTTCCATTAGTCTTATACATAACACTGAACACAGGAGTATGATACAGCGACCTCGAATTTCATGAGCCAAGCACGGAAGTACAGAACTACTTGTATGTCTGCATGGTTCAGCAATTTTGCAAAAGAAGTCACGGAGGACAAATGTTCCTGTACAATTGTACATATAACAAAGACTTTCTTGTGCTAATGTGCAGCGTGAATTGAATATGACCTACTGTAAGTGTTCAAGTTCTACCAAAAAGCTATCACAGATCTGGAAACTATAGACAGACCATATTAAAGGCCTTCCATAATCCTCTCAACCACCCCACCCCCCTCCCCCCCCCCCCTAACAAGTCCATTTCTCATAACCTAATACTTGAAGTTACTTCATCCTCTCTCACAACTGTCTAAGTTTCATCCTCATCAAAATACAATCTCAGTTCATTGCTTCTGGGTAAAAACTGTGCAAGACCCCAATGTGTAGTGGAAACACTCTCAGTACAGTACATGTTGTGTAATACTGTAGGAGCTTTGGTACTCTGCATATTTTGAACTTGTTGTCAATCAATCAAAGTGCTGTGCCAATTGAGAATTCTGTGGCCTAAGTAAGTTTACAAAAACTGTAGTTTGAGGCTAAAGACGATTAGGCCTTTAAAGGGAAAAAGCAAACAGAAACTCATTTTGACTCAATGGCTAAATCTTTCAAAATCTTTCATAATTTTTTAGGACTTCAATGTTGCCTATTCAAAGTAAAACAAGCAGTGATTCCTGGTAAATTTCACAACTGAGGGGTGAAAATTACTGTTACATAATTTTTAAGAGACCTTTTTGAATAGGACTGTCTACTACACAAATTCAAGTAAAGGTGGCAACTGCATTTTCCCTGTTAATAATAATTTTGCCAGAAGGTACTGTATGTGGTACAATACTTATCAGATATTGTGCAGCAATATCATTGTATGGTGGAATTGCAATGCACTTGGAAATTTGCATAATTTCCTGAATCTGCTCACTCCATTCACCAGTATATACTGTACCTACCTCAGCTTTACTTTTTTTTACACAAATTCTGTAGATCTATCCTATGATATGATGTCTTTAAAGCATGTTTTACACAGACAGCTACTTGCTTCTCAACTATACACAGAGTACTACAGCACTTCAAAATATACTGAACGAATGCTACGCTGGCTGATAAACAACCCTTTCTACTTAATGACAAAATCATGGCAGTGCAGCTAGTGCAGGTTATTATTAGCAGTTAGCAGTGTAAGATGATGGTGATAAAATTGAGAACTGGCAGAGCTAAGCAATATTTTATGCAACACTGGCCCCAAACAAAGGTTTTCAAGCCTCATACTATCCTTTAGAATGTTTCTGGTTTTTTTTTTTCTTTTTTCTTTTGTTTTGTTTCTTTTTTTTATTATTACATTAATTGTTTTGTTTGTTTTTTCCTTTTATGCTGCATCTTTTTCATCTTTGATAATTAATTTGTACTGAATTTACATACTTCTGAACAGAGTACTGTCAGCAAAACAGTTACAATACTGTAGTATTGTAAAGCAAATAAAAGGCAGATACTGTACAGTGCAGAACCCCCACAATGTAGAGTAACACTTTGAGCAGTGGTACGACTGATGTACACTACTTGACTATCATAGTTACAATCCTGGACACAAATGTAGCAACATCTACCAAATAGTTTTTTCAGTCTTCCAAATTCCCCTCACCCCTATTTCAATTTCGCTCGAACCAAAATAAGAATTTCAACATTGAAAGGGGGAGCAGGGGACTGTCCCATTTTTTCTTGGCCAGGATTGTCTGAACTGCTGTACACACGTATAGGAACATCTAAATATAAGGTAGAGAAGAGAAGCAGTTGAGATAAGTGAGCTGTGTCTCACAAAGGTTATATCTAAACACCAACTGAACCACACTGCATTTTGCCCTTTCTGAGTATGTGGAAAGTCCCCTTTCCTTGCCCTACCAAATTTCTTTATCTTTTTTTAGACCACCATCCAGTGGTATGACAAGAAGGAAGAATAATGCATGTACAGTACACAATCTATTTACAAAGCACACTAAAGTGTCAGCAATCATATTTTTAGGGAGCTTTAGATTTGCACATTCACCTAGTTGACTGCTACGAGATTGCGTCAACTTTAGCCTATGCGCATGCATCACTTTGTCTCCATCTTCCATTAGCCAAATCGAGAACGTGTCCACCGCTGTTTTGACGTTCGTCCCACACTTCAACGAACGTTCACATGTGTGACGTCACAGAATTTCTAAAAATTTATTAAGTGGCAAGAATACATGTATGTTTCCATGTTTCCCTTCTCGTGATCTGTTTTGTACGAATGTGGTCTCTTTCAACCTAAAATGCATACAATGCAACATGTTTTTTTTGGACATTTTCTTGCAACTTCAACAGGCGGAGACTCCAAGTTGAAATATGCTGTGTTCTCCATGAAAACATACCAACAACTGAACTCGCGTTCATGTAGTAGATATGCATTCACATCTTTGAAGAAATTTAGAAAAATTACACAAGGCTAGGCTGTAAATTCGCCATTTTAATACGACTCATCCAAGTCAACCCTTGCACTAGGAAATCAAAACATTTCCCAAAACAGGCTTTAACAGTCAACGTACCAAAGTAGTGGATGCATTCAAGAAGGCAAGCTGGTTGACTAGAACAAAGTCCACGTTCACTCAATTGAAAGCTCGGTATTTTCTTCAAGGAATGCTCATAATTATTTTTTAAGTTGGAAATTTTGCCTTAATGTTGAAAAAGTGGATAAAGCTTGGAAACAAGCCAATAGCAATACAATACAGTATTAATCATGAGTCAGTCTGAGGCAGTTCAATTAAATGTTTCCAAGTACTGGATAAGCACAGAAGTACAATACAATGGTCCATTGTTTGTAAGCTACTAGATGTCACATACTGTAGCAGTAAACATGTAAAGTAAGTATGCAAAGTAACAAAATGTTATGAAACATATCATAAGGGGACAACAAAGAGAGACATGGGTGTGACATCAGCACTTCAAGGAATGCGGTCAACATTTTTAATGATATCACGTAAACCAAATTTAATCTAAATTGTTGTTGGGTACCCAACCAAGTCAAATTGTCATTCACAGGTCATAGGCTTCTTCCACATTTGTAGTCTCTTACCAACACAAAGTTCTCCCCTTCGAGGTCTGAATCAAGTCTTATACGTAACCAAATACAGATCACAAGACTCAAAAATATTAAAATTCATGATAATGCCAACCGATATTTATACACAAATTCCCCAAAACTCCTTTGTTTGGGATTTACAAGGGACCATACCTACCTCCTGGCACCCTATGTGTACCATTTTCAGTACACCTAAAGGACCTACTGTACTTACCGTCTGGCAAACTACTGTATGTAATAACACTGCAATGACTTTATCAGCAGAGGGTGTCCCACACCCTATATCTTCCTACTTACTGTAATTTTGAGTGAGGACCTAGATAGACTTCACTTTTTTAAAAGAAAATTTAAACCCTTTTCATGTTTTTTTTTTTTTATTTTAAGTCCGAAAGTTGACCAAACGTCAGTGTTGTAGCCAGTCGACATACCATAGCAGTGGACACATTCAAGAAGGCAAGCTGGTTGACTAGAACAAAGTCCTCGTTCACTCAATTGAAAGCTCGGTATTTTCTTCAAGGAATGCTCATAATTATTTTTAAGTTGGAAATTTTGCCTTAATGTTGAAAAAGTGGATAAAGCTTGGAAACAAGCCAATAGCAATACAATACAGTATTAATCATGAGTCAGTCTAAGGCAGTTCAATTAAACATTTCCAAGTACTGGATAAGCACAGAAGTACAATACAATGGTCCATTGTTTGTAAGCTATTAGACGTCACATACTGCAGCAGTAAACATGTAAAATAAGTATGCAAAGTAACAAAATGTTATGAAACATATCATATGTCCATAAAGAAAATGCATTTCAAAAGAAACAAAGAGAGACATGGGTGTGACATCAGCACTTCAAAGAATGTGGTCAACATTTTTAATGATATCACGTAAACCAAATTTAATCTAAATTGTTGTTGGGTACCCAACCAAGTCAAAGTGCCATTCACAGGTTATAGCCTTCTTCCACATTTGTAGGCTCTTACAGTACCAATACAAAGTTCTGCCCTACAAGGTCTAAATCAAGTTTTATACATAACCAAATATAGATCACAGACTCAAAAACATTAAAATTCATGATAATGCCAACCGATATTTATTCACAAATTCGCCAAAACTCCCTTGTTTGGGATTTATGAGGGATGATACCTACCTCCTGTCACCCTATGCATACCATTTTCAGTACACCTAAAGAGCCTACTGTACTTACCGTCTGGCAAACTACTGTATGTAATAACACTGCATTGACTGTATCAGCAGAGGGTGTCCCACACCCTATATCTTCCTACTTACAATAATTTTGAGTAAGGACCTAGACATCTTTTAAAAGAAAATTTAAAACCTTTTTCATGTTTTTTTTTTTATTTTAAGTCTGATAGTTAACTACACATCAGTGTTGTAGCCAGAGCACTACCAGAGTAATCTGAGCTTAACCTTTGCCCTATATACAGTAAGATTCCAGTGACCAATTACAGATAGGGTTGTCTTACTGTATCTTTTAGGACCATCCTCCAGGCAAAAGGCCAATGTTAGTATCGCATCATCTTCAAAAAACTCTGTGGCAAATGCATCCCACCAAAGATTGTCACTTTCCTGAGACAAGAAAGAAAGAACAAAGCAAATAAACATAAATAACTGGGCAAGGAAAATATCACTTGTTTTAAACAAAATTTCTGTAATTTTAAAACCAGTACTTATAAATACAGACAGATACTGTAGATAATTCAAAATGAGGCAGAAGGATACTGTGGCTTTCTTTTTTTTTTTTTTTTCAAAAAAAAAAAAAGCTTCACAAAAAGAATGTCATTACAGAAAAAGTTCAGTAATTTTTTGGCCAAAATGCAACAAAACAAGTCTGGGAGTAATGGTACCAGATTGTGTAACAACAGTAGGAAGCGATGAGTAGCAAGATACTGTACAGTAGACTATACAAACTTCCAATGATGTGATAAGTGTTTTGTAATGCACGCAAATTTGAGGATACAGTATACAGTAAAGCTGCTGCCTGGTGCATAGTTTAAAATGAATGAATGGTTTACTGCTACTGTACATGATAACACCTTTTTTTTTTTTACGCCATTTGATGCATCTTTAGTCCAATATTTCCCTCTAAGTATGAAAGGTACTCTCTACTTTACATAAGAAGATGTTGTATTGCAAATGGCCTTTGTACAGTATGGATGGCAAAGTCCAATTTGGGTTGATTTTTTTTTATTTAGTTGAAGTTCAAAAGATAGGAGAAATGAATGTTAAAATACTGTACCATGAACAAGGTGCCAGAAGGACCTACTGCACATAAATGGGCTATTTGTTTTGTGGGCATCTGTTTGCCCACCCCTTGTACAGACAAGGACGATGATCAGACATAGTCATGGAGGAAAAATGATGTATCTCACAATTTTTGAGAGCTATAGAGGATAAAATGTGTGTCATTATTAGTGTAAAAAAATGATGTAAAACATTATAATTGAGTTTCTCTTAGTCATTGATGCTGAAAACGAAGAATCACTACATACCTACTGTACCTTGATTCTGACTTCTAATTTTGTCACGTTTGTTTTTGTTTGATGCTAAAGTAGTTTATGGGGATCTAATATGATGAAGCTGATGACATACCAAAGACGTGGGACATAAGGTTGGCTGGAAAGTAATTTTTTGTTTGGGATGCATACATGACGAATAATGTATTTGGGTCACCTTGAAAACTTGTGAGGAAATTGAGTCTGTCAATTTTGTAAGAGTCAATTCCTAGTTCTGTGCCATTTGCTTCTCAGTTTGACTTTGGCAGGTCAGTCTGAGCTAAAGCAGGGTGTGCTCAAACACATGGGATCAAAGTTTGGTGAAACTAGAATTGAAACCAGTATGCCAAACATTGCATTGATTAACTGATTTTTGCCAGTTACGGAAGTTGCTTGAAGCTTAAAAGTTACATTCATCAATTTCACATTGCAATATTAGTACTGTACCTACAGTAATACTAGTTAGTAGGATATGCAAACATGCACTAAAATGTTTCAACTAGTCACACTCTCCATCAAACCTATTAACTACTGTATTGACCCACTGGACTTCCTATATACTGTAAATGGACAGAGCATGTAACACATACTGTATGTCCTACCTGCACACTGTCGCCACTGTCTGAGGCTAAAAAGGCACAGCAAGATGGCTGCCGTGAAGCTATAATTTGTATGAAGATGATGAAGAATCTGTAATATTTTCACCAAAATTTAAACTTGAATGGGACATAATATCATATTCCTGCAATACACGTAGTGATTTTGACCCCGACTTGTATTATTTCAAAAATATTTCAACTTTCTTGTAAAATCTGTTGATTTACTAACAGATTTACTTGAGCAAGTAAAATCTTTCACACAAAACCATAGAAGACAGCCGTCTTTCTATGCCTTTTCTCACTTGTACACTTGTGCGGTAGAGACAATGTACCGTGTTGTATGCTCTGGCCATGTATAGGAAGTCTGTGATTGACCCTTACAGGGAAAAGACATGAAGATACTGTAGTGCCAACATGAGTGTGTAAAGAATACCCTAAAGAAGAATTCTTTCTTGAAATGGATGGTAATATTGATGGGAGAGTTTAATAGGGTACTTGTTCAAGATTCCAACAGCATACATATACAGAAAAAAAAAAAAAACAGTTTGGTATTTTCATGAAAACCTGTGTTGGCATCAGGCTTCAGTATTAGGGATGAGTTGTAGGAAGAAATCTTACCCTTTGAAAACATTTCAAGGATTAGACAAAGTGAGGATTGAACAAGATAAGAATGAAAACTGATGTGACATTTTAAAAAAAATTGTCTCATTAAGGAGATTTCCATAAATAATGTTACAGTACTGTTACAGTATTTTTGATCCCAGACAGTTCCAATTCAACCAATCTACTTACATACAGTACAGTACTTCTAGTCTCCCCCCCCCCCCCCCCCACAACAGCTGTCTCAAACTCACCCTTATCTAGATGCAATCCTTATTTATTGTTTTAGGGCATACCTGAGCAAGTAGCCTACTGCAGTACTGTTCAAGGCACTAAAAGGGCAATAAGACCACTTTCAGTGCATGCTGTATAATATGAACTACATACAGTATTCTTCATTTTCATTTTAATTTAATGTCAATCAAAGAGTTGTCTCAATTGAGAATTTTGTTAACTTAAAGTTGTAACTGTTTGGGTGGACAAATGGCTGCCTTTAATACAAATGGCTCTATTGGCAATGTCTTTACTATACAGGTAATATTACACAATATCACAAACCAAAGATGAGCGCTGAAAACCAAACAGCAGCCCAGCCGGGGTGTTCTGCTCCCAGAGTTTCTAACCCTGAATAGAACATGATGACTCAAAATGGCCTCTTTACAACTATACACATAAAAATGGAGCAGTATAATATGGCTGGGACTATATCTTTGACATTTTTTTGTGCCCTTCACTGTAAATCTTTGTTTTAAGTTTTATGGCAAATATGTTCTTCCACATGTCAAAGTTCCTAGTGCTTTTACTGTATGTCACTGTTCACAGATCTATGTCACAGATTAAAGTGAACCTTAAAATTGAGGGCAATATTCCATATGGTCATATATTTAATTGAAAGGAGTAATAATAAAACAAGGAAAAAGGCTGTCTTTTTACTCTTGCACTTTGCTCTGTATATGAAAGAGAACTTTAAACAGTCCAAAGCCAAATTTATGTTTGATATGTTAAAAAGGAACATATTATGGTATTCACATTCTGCTGAAAGTCTCGTTCATTTCCCCATTTTGGATTTTCCAGATACTAGCAATTAAAGTTGACACATTTTGGATAAAATGTATAAACTTGAAGCAAGCAAGTATGATGTCATGGATTCACATTGTTGGCCAATGTTTTGTTTTTCTTTATTTCTCATCCTATTAGTTCAACCTTGAATGGATTAGAAATGCTATCCTTCCCCTAAGGCATATAAAGTTTTTAAAATTCCATTGCTCAGGATGTGCCCACTGTATGGTATCATATCAGAGTTTAGTAGCATAAAACTGGTGGTAAATTATAAACAAAAACAAAGCACTGGCCAACAATGTGAAACCATGACATCATGCCTGTTTGCTTCAAATTCATTCTACATAAAAAATTAACCACATTCAATTGCTAGTATCTCAAGAACCAAACAAAGAAAATGAATAAAAATTTCACCAGAATGCTTAGAATACTTTATGTTCCTTACATTCAGCAATAATTTGGCACTGACCCGGCCAGGACTCAAACTTGCGACCTCTCGACTGCAAGTCCCATGCTCTACAGTAAACACTTCACCATGAATGACTCTTGAGAATCAGGTGACAATTTTTTTGTTTCCCAAAAGGGAAAACCTATGGAGACATGCAGACGTAACCTTTGCAAAACTAGTGTAGGATCGTGCATTTTAGTGTTGGCTAAAACTATGGTTCGTTGACTTCCTTAACGTTGGCATTGGTACTCCTAATTTGTTTAAAGAAAGCACAGACCTACTGCTCGCTGTCTGAAGCCAATACAGTGTTTCAATGAAATTGTTATGTTTGTGATGACTCACTCCAGGCGAGATCATTTTTAACGTGGACAACTGTGCCTTCTACTTCTACAAAAAATATTATCGTTTGGAATTAAAAGAAGCCAAAAGTATTTTTTGTATTTGTTTTAACATGTTTTTCACGTAACTAGATTTTTACTGTATATTTGAAACTCTGAGGAACAGTAACTTTTGACAAGAGAATAGTTTCACCTCCTTTGAAATGTATCTTACCTTCATCTAGCATTGAAAGACGTTATTGGTAACAAGTTTCAATGGAGATTCATGAACGTACGGGAGCCGAGGAAAGGCTTAATTGCAGAAGAAAGGCATAAGTATTAGCCGTTTGGGAGAATCAGTTACAAATAAGGTTTAACAGCTCAATTTCTGAACAATTGGTTTTAGTCTGGCCACCCATGACCCTTTTCCAGTTGTAGCTCACTGGCTTGTTTTGCCAACTCGATTGTTTATGCTGAATCATCAAGCACAATGGTAGAAGGTTCCATTTTTGAAGTCTTCAGTATGACCCAGCCTAGTGAGTCTAATTCCAGAACTATGGTCACATTTGGTACCTTCCGGATACAAGTCGGATGTTCTAACCACTTGACCATGCAGTGGGTCAATCCATTATTAAATTGTCTGTTCCGGTAATGTTTCACAGTTCAGTTTTGATTTCTCACTCAATTGTAAAATTTACAAGGTGTCACTGGTTGCATTACCCCAAATGGCCTAGGCAATATTTCCTGTGTATCCTGAAATATCTTGAAAAATACTTGGAAGAGAAATAGAATGATTTTTGTGAGATTTAGAGCTCTGCTTTTTGGTCTTTTTTGGTTTGAGTTGTGTAGACGTAACCTTTGCAAAACTATTGTAGGGTTGTGTATTTTAGTCTTGGACTATAGTTCATTGACTTCCTTAACATTGGTATTGGTAATTTGGTAATTTATAGAAAGACTACACAGACCTATTTTTCACTGTTTGAAGCCAATACAGTGTTTCATTGAAATTTTTGAGGTGACTCACGCCAAGCAAGATTATTTTAATATGGACAATGGTGCCATCTACTTCTACAAAAACATTATTGTTTGGAATAAAAAGAAAAAAGTACTTTTCCTATATGTTTTGCAATGTACTATATTTTTTGTACCTAGATGTTCTGTAAATCTGAGGCACAGTATCTTTGACAAGAGAAATACTTTCACCTGCTTTGAAACGAATTTAACCTTTATTGAGCATTAAATGACATACAGTAGTATCTAACAAGTTTCAATGGAGATTAAGAACGTATGAAAGCAGAGAAAAAAGCTTAATTACAGAAGAAAGGCATATGTACAGAATTAGTCGATTGGGGTCAGCAAGACGAGCTCAATTTCTAACCAACGGGTTTTAGTTGGGCTGGCCACCACCCTTTGCAGTTGTGGCTAACTGGCTTGATTTCCTTACTCCATTGCTTATGCTGATCACCAAGCAAAATGGCAGTAGGTTCCATTTTTAAGGTTTACAAGTCGCATGCTCTAACCACTATGCAGTGGGGGCAGCCCTTATTTAATTATCCATTTGGAAAACCTTTTACAATTGAGTTTTGATTTTTAATAAGTGTAGAGCAATGGCTTTTGTCCTCAAGCTTAACACCTGTACTACCAATTACAAACAAAGAACAAACTTACATATGAAATGAAACTGACATGATTCATGACAGAGATTGAGCTATATAGTATTCTGTTATGTACACAAATCATGCTGGGTCTTGAGAAATGGCAACATAAAAAAATAAATAGTACTGTGCTACTGTAGATCACAGTGATAAAGTACCAGCATACACAGCAATCAGTACTGCATGTGAAATCATTACACAGCCCATCTTTAAGTCATGTGATGTAATTTCATTTTAGAGTAAAATGTCTTAATCTAACTGTGACCATAAAATGTACAGTCTACAGTGCTGTATATAGACCAGAGGTTCACAGGCCTTGAGTTTTACATTTTCCAAGTGCATGCTAAGCACAAGGCTACCCAAAAACAGTACTGTAGTAAACGTTAGGCAAGGAGGCCTAAACTCCAAACCAAAACAGGAAGCCTAAGGCAAAAACTTAAGTCCAAAAACCCTGCCACAAGACCTCAAGGGAAAATGGGAAAGGGTCTAAGGGATAAAAGAACAGCAACTGAAGAAAAAACAACACTTAGGTATGTTCCTTGATGGAAAGAAGCCAAAAAGCTGAGGATTTCTGGACTCACGAAAACATCCGATGCAGAAAAGAATTGCGCAGAGGGGTGATGAGGACGATCTAATCGGCAATCAGGGCAAAGTTGGGGCACTGTGCTAGAACTTCTCCAAGTAGAGCGCCGTGCATGGGTAAAATGCAATTAAGGATTAGCAAGGGGTAAGAATATGTCAGTGATGTGAATTTACATTTTTCAGTTCAGCTTCAAATCACACTTCTCAAGAGATGAAGGAGTGAGGTAGGTGGGCTGCTTTCTTAAATATTTGCAATCACACTTGTGGAGGCCTAAAGTTTTCAATTTTCCAGGAGTGCTACAAATTCACACTCCTCAGGACATTAAGGAGTGTGTTAGTGTAGGTATATTGTTTTATTGAACTGAAATAGATTTATATGATCTCTCCTCTTCAGCTAGGTGTGCAAAAAATCACACTCCTCACAGTGATTTGAAGCAAGTGATGGTGTGCGATAGCACTTGCACGCCTCAAAATTCAAGACCAGCTTGCACACCTCAAAATTCAAGGCCCGGACTTAACGTTTCAGAATATCCAGGTGCGCTATAAATCACACTTTTCTGGAAATTACGGAGCGCGGTGGGTCTATTGTTTTATTTACTTTCAATAGAGTTATGTAAGCTACTGTAACATTCTTCATTTAGGTGTGTGAGAAATAACACCCTTAACAGTTAGGTGAGATGACCCCATTCCCAGCAACATCATTAGAATGCGACCCCAATTAATGTTCTACACAAAAGAATCCCAACACTTTAATGTTTTTACGCCAACCTTTAAGAGTTGAGCGAACGAGATCCTGTAGTGATTGTATCCGACTTCACCATGTTGCATAAACAATGTGCTTAGTTCATGCCTGGTTTACAGATTTCTAGCATGTTGCCTCAAGCAATACAGAATTGCTAAATACTCTAAGTGACACTTAGTTATATTTTCGAAAAGGGAGTGACAAATTTTCAGCTATCTTGGAATTAGTTCACAACCCCACTGTACCCACATTAAGTGCTTCACAAACCCACAAACCTGGTAGACCCACAATTGGGAAACCATGATGTTAATGAAGATTAACCTAAGTTCCTATTTTTCAAGAGCAGATGTCATAACTCATAAGATTGTGGGATTCACTTCCATAAGTTAACATCTTCCCATTTTAAAGGATTCAACTTTCTGGGAGCTACTGTAGTTCCATTCAATGTAAGTATAAAATCAAAATTATGAAAAGAGACTTTGTACTGTCATGTTATGAAACCATGGTAAAGTAGTACAGTATTTTGTTTTTAATTAGTGTATTTTATTGATCATTTTTTGGGGGTGGGGTGGGGAGAGCGGGGGAAGTGTGCAACAAGTCATAACATATTTAATAATGAAAACAGTTGCAGATTGCTATTAGTTTCTTTTCAAAGGAAAAGTTTAATGCAAAGTCAAACATGTACCATGACTTATAACAATGCCGTACACTTTGACTGCTTTATTTTTTTATATTCATATGTAAATGACGATTTTTCTCTTGTGCAATATCCAGTATCATTTGTATTACCTCAACTAGATTTACTGTAATTTTGCTATTCTCTATTTCTGGGCCATCATCCTGACCACCCAAAGAAGCCTTTATAAGTTTCTTTGTAGCTCCATGGTACAACAGGTCTGACAAAATCTCCACATCCCCTAGGGTTTTCAATACTTCCCAGGGACCTAACTGACATTAAAATCTGGTTACCATAGCAACCTGGCAGAGTCTGTGCATAATGATTTTGAGTCTGTTAGATTAGGTCTATTGGCTATTTACTTGGCACTGGTAGTGAGAGCAGTACTACACCAGCACATACATGTTTGTTCCACACTAGATCAATTAAGCTGTACAATGCTTTCTCTCTCTACATTTCTCCCTTTTTTTTTCTTTTGTTTGTTTGCTGGTGTAAGGAAGCTTGTGAGAGACACAATGAAAGAGAAGGAGTGGTATTAAGATTTGGCAAAGTTAAAACTAGGCTGGCTGTACAAGAAACAATAGATCAGTACCATAAAGAAAAAAGTAAATACTATGTAACTCTGGATAAACGCTTGACAGAAAATGCTACAGTGTATCATTCATTTTTGTACTGTAAATACATTAAATTTAATACAAAGTTATAATTAAACCTGAAAGAAAAGGCTGTCTTGAACATTTCATACCAAGTGCAAAACTGCAAAAAAATAGATGTCAAAATACTCATGTGCCTACAGTAATTTATGTAATATGCAATAAAGCATATGATACTGGTTTCCTCTACTTTCAGCAAAATAATATTAGTCCTGTGACTAAAGTTTACCATGACTAACATGATACCGTACTACTTAAAATGCAGATGTTTCAAACATGGTGAGAAGACTGACCTGTTTGTGGGAAATTTGGTTTTGATGTCACTTTGTTATGTTCACTTAACACATCAAGAATACTATGTATACACACTTCATCCCCCCACCACCCATTTATCCCAGTCAGGAAAGGAACAATATATACTGTACTGTACTTGTTCACAGCTGCACCAATCCAACCCCTGTAGTTTCATTGAGGTCATAGAGTTGGGTTTGTGCATCATGCATGCTATCGAACATTAAGTATGTTTGAAAAGCCCTTGTTTCTGCAGATCTACAAAAATATGGAATAACTACAGTCTGTATGAAAATTTAGACACAACTTAAAAACTTTATGAAAGTATGAGTGATAACACGGCCTCGCTTCAATCATCACATTTATTTTATTCTTCAAAACCTGACAGCAAATTTTTCCCCTTAATTTCAAGGCTTGGGCGATATGAATATACATTGTAAGAGGCACACTGTCAAACTTCACAATGCCCATGGGCTAACTCATACTTTGGTCATTCCAAAGTTAATACAATGAATTGTGAAGGAAAGGAAATAAAAATATTTTTCACCAAAGTGAAAAAATGGCACTGTCTTCTTCTACTGTGTCTTTAATTTCAATTTGGTAGCAAAAAAAAGTAATTTTATTTGTTAATGTACACAAGAGAATTCCACCAGCTGTTTTAGGTGTATGACCTACTTTAAAGTACCATATGTTCCAGGGGTGTGGATCTGGTATTTGGATTTGGCAGACAGAATCCTGGACCATATATCCTGGACCGGTTTCCGCTATAAGCAATCCACCCACACTAAGGCGAGCATACCCCAGACATGCGCTTAAACAAACATGCACGTTCAATCACATTGACATACACAAACACAAAACATTTAGTTGGCACATAAAGCATGCAGTATTATCAGGGGTGTTGATTTTTTTTATATTTTTTTTTTTAAAAATCATGATTTCTACAAAGGATTCAGATTTTACTGATTAAAATCATAATTTTCTCAATTAAAATCTTGAAATTTTAATCAACATGATTTAAAACAAACAACCCTAAGTATTATTACTTATGGTAATAGACTCAAATAGATGTTTCTCGAAGCCATGAAGTCATGAATGTCATATTTTGTTTTTTTTTTTCTCAATCTACATGAATTATTAGGAGAGGCCCAAGACAAATGTTGGGCCATACCAATATTTTTACCAGGGGGCAAAACAGCCCCCCCCCCCCCCCCCGAATTGATATCTCTGATATATTCCTTTTGTGGGATCAACCGATCAAATAGATAAGAAAAACACAACTGTACACCACACTGTCCACAGACTTCTACCATAGTTAATTTATGCATCCTGCACTAGGGTTTCACAGTACCCCTGATACAGTAATTGGTACCATCGATACAGCCACAAATGGTACCGGTAATACATCAGTAGCGGTACCAGAAGAGTATAAAAGTAGGATTTTTAACACATGCACATATCCATAAAAACACCATGCATTGACATCAGTGAAGTCTTCTGATAATCCCTGCCTCCTGTTTCGCTATATTTTATAACATTTTGCCATTCAACAAATCGGTAAACAAAAAACTCTATGCAAATAAGTGTCTGATAAATACAAGGCAGAGGCTAAATAAGCACGGCACTGCAATTCGGCACAGGCGAGTCCAACAAGATGACAAGAGCACTCAGAATTGTAGTGTAGACTGCAAAAATAATTCCGAAAAATAATGAAAATCGCCCTCCTAAATTAAAACCAAAAGTTATTAAGTAAAACTTTACCAAATTATTTCCATAAAATATTGATTTATCGAACTTTCTTCCCACTGAGATATTTTCCCACTGAGATATCACCATCAAAACTCTTTTCAAAGTGTTTCATGTTTGAATAAAAGGAATGCATTGTGCAGCAATCGGTTGTACAAAAACACTAACGGAGTAGCTATCAACACACCAGAGCAAGTGAGTTAAATTCCACGTGACCAAATGGCAATGTTTTGAGCGGGACTGTGCAAATTTTTGAAAGAATGTTCGTTGCATTCATACAAAATTCTTTCTATCACACACAGTTAACGTTATGGAGAAATCCCATTACATCACTGTGTCAGAATCATAAACTGTCAAAGCAACGTTCATGTCAGAGCTTGCAATGCGAGGATTCTTTGTCGGCTTACAATGAATTTCTCACTCATGTAATGTTGTGTGTTATTGCAAACAAATGAATTCAATCATCCAATGTACTGTATGATAACTATTCTAAATACACAATGAGAAAGCATTTGCTGATGAGCAGCGATCGTATTGAGGTTGCACAGAATATAGAAAGAAAGCAGGTTCCTTGTTAGTGTGGAAGGTACTAGTTCTGCAAAATTAACGTTAAACGGCAATTTCCAAAATTCTGAGGACTTCGTAACTGAAATGGTGCAAAATGATTATCAAGTGAATATTCCCTGTTTATACTGTACTGTTTAGAGACATGGGCATTTATTAAATGGTTTTTAGTAACATTTTAGTATCACTTCAAATGCTGTAATTTTGAGAAAAGATTTTCACATTACAGTTAAATACCCGTCTCCACGATACTTTGGTACCCTATGGTTGGTGGTACCGTACCGTACCTGTACGGCTACGTAACAGTACTAACAGAAATGCCGGTATTCCCTGAAACCTTATCCTGCACTTCCATCATTTGGGGAGTGTCACCACCAGCATGTACATATGAGGCTTACAGTAAAACTAGGTCTGCAATTTATGTGTTCTGTGTTTGAAAATTTGGACTTGCTCAAGTGTTTCTGTATCACCACATCACACTAGAAGAGAGAAACTGCAAATTTTCAGAGAAACCACAATATAGAAGGTAAGGACATAAACAGGAGGTAAGTAGGGGCAATGTACAGTAGACTGTGTGAAGAAACTTGATGTTTTCCTTTTTACTTTTAATAGTTTTGTTTTGCCTGATTGAATTTTCCTTTTTTTTTAACTTTTAATATTTTGTCAGATTATGAAAACAAAAGTAGTCCAGAGGTCATGTTGGTACTTACACCTAATGTTTTTCAAATTGTGGCAACTTTGTTACTCCCTCCCTTTAATACTTTGGTTCCTTGTGTATCACCCACAGTAAAAGGGACTGCTTTTGAGAGAGAGAATAATTTTGTCTCTTCTATAGTGCACACCTCTATAAAAGCTACAGAGGTCATGCACATGACCTCATGGGTCGTCGAGTGGCAATGTGGTCTATTCCAGCTGCTGTGTACCAATGTGTCTCACATGTGCATGGGTTCAAGTCCTGCTCGATGTAAGTGGGTTTTTCTCCGGGTACTCCGGCTTTCCTCCCACTTGGTATAGGCTTGCCACTAAAATCGGTTGCCCAGCCGACGAAGTCGGTTGCGCGCCGGACAGGAGCACCTTCGGGTGGACCAGTTAACTAGCCGACTTTGCTTTGCTTTTGCTGCACATGACCTCAGTGCTTATCAATTTGGCATGCTGAATGGAACTGATCATGCACAAAAGATGTGTCACTCACTGCATAAGCATGTATGACAGCAACTTTGTAACAAATTAACAAGTGTTGTAAAATGGACGTCGAGCAGTGCAATGACATTGGGGCATGACCTCTATTCACAAGACATACAACAAGAAATAGCACATTCAACATGGTTCACTTCTCTTAAAAATCAGCAAACATTCAAAGTACCATATATAATACTTGACATAAAACCATGCATGGCAAGAACAAATTCAGTCAGAAAGGCAAAAAAGAAAAATAAAATATGGAAAGATGAAGCAGATGAAGAATGAAGCAGAGATAAAGAGAGATTAACATACCTCAGCTCTATGTTGCAACCTCTTGTTCAGTTCATATATCCTGTAGTCAGGTTGGTTCATGAACGGTGTGTGGCGTCTGCCAAAATACAAAGCATTGGATAAGAAGTTTGAGGCAGGCAAATTGCGATACAGCAAATTTTTCCCCCACTGTTCCATCATCATGTGACATAGAATTAACGGTTCACACACTGTCTGAATAGTCTGGGTTTAAAACTGTTTAGTTTGAATTCTTCCCCTTGTGCTACTGTACACACCAGTTCTTTTCCCTGCAGTTCACCATGCATTCTCCTGATGTGACAAGTTCACACTCCAAATGAACTAACATTTCATACTGTTGAACATTAAAAAGTATATTGACTGGTGGAGCACTGAAATCAAGGAGATTCTCTTCAGACACACCAAGGACTCATAGGCGTTCATTTGCCCGCACTTCCAAAACTGGTGATAAAAAATATTACAGGAGCCATTGGTAATGTATAGTGTGTGTATAGCGACCTTGCAAACTGTTCTTCCTACCTTCAAGCAGAGAGTGTTTCATACTGCACAAAGCAACTATAGTCGTCCACTCTAATACAAACTCTCAGTGGTAGGGGCAAACTGCTATAACTCACACTGTTATTTGGGCTGTTTCAGACTGTTCAAAGCACATCAGAGGCTAGAATATCATACTTGAACTATAGCTACAATACAGTAGATGTCCACAAATCAAAATGGAAGGATATTTGAATTGAATTTTGTTAACAGTCTGTAAGAAAAATATACTTAGAATGTGAACTCTGTACCTCATACTTTGAACCATTGCAAACAGTGTAAAAGGAAAATACTGTACATTGAATTCTGTTTTCATAAAATACAATACACTTATTGGAAGAAATCACATTCAGAGAAAGCATAATTACAATACAGTAGAATTTCTCACATTTATTGAAAACTTGTGCAGTACTCTACACTACATTTTTTTTTTTTTTTAAAACCATACTGTATGGAGATGAGGATGAAGATGAGGTTAAAATGAATCTACTAACTTGGCCACCAATCTTAGTGCCTGCTGATACAGTATCTCTTTAAAGGCATGATCCTCTCACCACAAACAGTTACACTGTAATTCTCCTAACCTACTTACTTAAATAAGCCCCACCCACCACTGTTTAAAATTCATCCTCATCCAGACACAGCCTCAGTTTATTGCTTCAGGGTAAGTATAAAGACCCCTATGTGTCATCATAAACACTCTTAGTACAGTACAGGCGGTGTAATATGAGCCATGGTGCTTTTTGTTTTGTTTGGAACAGCTGTCAATCAAAGAGCTGAGCCAATTGAGAATTTATACGAACCCTTACAAAAATTGTACTTTAGGGTAGCACTTCATTCCAGTTAGAAGTATTATGCAGGCCTAAACTGCATTTATATGTATTATGTGTAATCATTTAATGCAGTATACATACATTGGCAAAAAAAACATCTTTCACAATGCCTCCCTCTTACTTTAAAGGGGCTTCATAAAAATTAATTTTACTTTTAATTTACTGATAAAACAAGAGGAAAACAATGTTATGAAAACATATTTATTTTTAATTGCAAACTCATGACTTCTGCAATAAGGACTCTCAGATCACTTCTTTTCCAATGTCTATGCAGGGCTTGATTTTCGTGGTTGTCCCATTGTCCGGGACAACTAAAATTCCATACGGACAACCTAAAGTTGAAAGTTGGTTGTCCGATGGACAACCATTTTTCTCTCACAATAAACTATATTCAAGCAGCTTGGTTTCATCTGATGGAAGAAGTATATACTGTTGACTGATCAACTCTTTCAACTTTTTCCATCATACAAGTGTTTTTGTCTTGCAAAACTCATATCTTTATTATTCTTCAAGACCAATTATACATAAACACAATTAATGTTTTGTACTGTAATGTTTTGGACAACCAAATTTTCTTTAGGACAACTAAAAATACTGAAGTGGTTGCCCGAAGGACAACCATAAAATTTTCTGAAAATCAAGGCCTGCTATGTTAAAGTGCACCTCAATTCAAAAATCTCAACATTTTATATCTTGTTCCATGAATGTTGTATGAAGATGGGAGTCGGACTGCAAAAATTCATTCTTCAAGGTGTTTATTACATTTTTTTTAATATTTTGACTGGAGGTACACTTTAAGTAAGACAATGTACTAGCTCTCCGAGCTACATGTATTGTAAAAGAGCTCGATCGTTTCATTACATGGCACAAGACAATACGAAAGTATGATATATGTTACGCTCCATGGTTGTTTAACCCTTTACCGTTGTGCTCCAATCGGGGCATATTTGCGCACCTCAGGAGTGGGCGGATAAGCTGACGTAGCACGCCCCGCATCAGCTTCCGTAGGTTATTGCCCTGTGACCTTAAACTATTGCCCCTCTCGTTGTTGTGGCCAAATTTTCAGGTAGCTACTCGCAGTTTCGATGAGTGACAGCCGCGCTCTCCATCTGGGTCCAAAAGGACCCACACAATGGTAAAGGGTTACAATAAGCCTGTGGAGTGTGTTAACTGCAAAGCTGATGCCGCTCTCTCTGCATGTGTGCACAGACCCGTGCTACAGATACTTCAGATTAACCCTTTACCGTTGTGCTCCAATCAGGGCATATTTGCGCACCTCGGGAGTGGGCGGAAAAGCAGACGTAGCACGCCCCGCATCAGCTTCCGTAGGTTAGTGACCCTGTGACCTTAAACTATTGTCCCTTTTGTTGTTGTGGCCGAATTTTCGGGTAGCTACTCGCAGTTTCGGGCTCCGCGTGAAACAGTGAAGATGGGTGACAGCTGCCCTCTCCGTATGGGTCCAACAGGACCCAAACAACGGTAAAGGGTTAAGAAGTTCTTGCTGAAGTTGATACATTGTGTTATACAATAAAACAATGCTATGCTTAGTTTTTTGTGTCTGAGCATATATTTACACATATAAGTTATTGGAAAGATATCACAGCCATCTTGGAAAAACAGAAAATAAAAAACAGAAAAAATGGTCACAAAGTATGTATTATTTTTACTGTGCCTTATGTACAGTAGAGTATGACAGACTCATTTTTTCAGTATATTTTGTTTGAAAAAAATAATTCCCACAGAGTGCTGCAACTCTTTTATTCTCCTGTTCAAAAGACTTTAACAGGTTGTTGTCATGCACAGGAATACAAATCAATTTGTAAGAATTACTGCAGCTATGGTTCTATTAAAAGAAAATTGCAATGACAACTTAAAACATCCACTATAAGCACTATACAGAAGTCCATTTGAGGCTATTGGCCCTGTGGTTGAGGCTGCAACAAAAAGCCTTAAAACCTAGACATGCTTAGAGACCAGCAAAGATGGAGACACTAATAGCTGGAGTGGGTCTACTAGGCTACAGTATTTCAGAATCTTGACTCTTGGCAGGAGTTGTGACTCCAAAACATTCCACTTTCCTAGTCCCCACTCATGTGGAATTTTAAATCTACAGTAAACTAGTGCACGGAAATCAATTTTGTGTGCTTAAAGCTAGTGTAATGCCAAAAAGACAAGGTATTTGATGTAAAAGGCATAAGAAACCACGAAAATTGCTGCAATTCCCATCAAATCAGTTAAAAATTGGCCATTTTATGGGTTTATTTCTGATTTGCACTTAATCATGCATAAATATGAGTTCAATTTGTAAATCTTGTGATGTCATGGGAGGGACATACCATACATGGCTAATGTTATCCTTTGTTTTTGCAACCATCATTTCAAGGGCAGTTGTAACATAGTGTAAGTGTTTCCTGAAGGGTTTATTTTGAAAGTTGAAATTGTGTCCTTGATAATCATCAGTATCAATCACCAAACTATAAACTATCTGAGTAATTAAGAGATAATAAGTATAAGGTTAACAAAAGAAATGCCAACACTGCACAAGACTCAACACTATTTTTGCATAACCAACAAGTTGCTTCAGAAACATTCAAACTTTGAAGAGGTATACCTTGAGAACAGTAAAAGATATTGACATAATTCCAATGGATTCTTCCTTAGGAAACCTTGCTCCTTAACTACCAAGTAAATTCAGGGCTTTTTGCTGACATGTCACACTACCTTCAGGGGTTTCAATTTATATGTTTTGCTAGTTAAGTAAATTATTGAATGTTAAAAATAACCTGTCTTTTCTCCTTGTCACAAGTGTTTACTAGCATTACATTACAAGAAAATTCAGACACAGTCAGTATGCTCAACATACTGTGAAACATCTGTATCAATACTGGCTTACAATTAATAAACTACATAAAACAACCGATTCTGAATTTACAACACATGACAGTTGTATCTTAAGGTAGTAATTTGCCATAGAATTGTCATAATTTGCATGGCTCTCAGAGTGCTTCCATGTTTAGTTTGGGAGATAACTGCTTTTCAAGTGAAAAAGGATTACCACCTGACCTTAGGAAATTTTTGTCTTTTTCAAATTTCTCCCAATTTTCATCTCGCACACCTTTACATTTTAGCAATAAAAAATTTTGAAAGCATGAAGAGACCTCTCCCCAGGACAGCAATTCTTACTAAAAGTACTTCTATGTCTTTGAACACAACTATTAAAAGCAATAGATAAAGTAACAAAAAGAAACAAGAATATTGTCACAAGTAGATCGCATTCTTGAACTAGTATCACAGAGTTCAATGATTCCATTTCAGAGACTGTGCACTTCCCCCTATAATTTAACAACTCCTCTTCTTACTAAAAAGTCAAAAAGATTTTTTTCAAATTTGGTATTTAATGCCATGATAGGCAGGTACACAAAATCTCTACATGTTTGGACATTCAAAAAATCTGAATTTTGCACACAGTAATTACAGGCAGAAGCACACAATTTATGAGGACAAGTTTATAGTACTGTGACTTTAATATCTATGTAAATGTGTGTGTGTGTGAGTTACAATACCAGTACAATGGAGGTACTGTAGGCTATTTAGTGTACAATTCTCCATACATGTACTGATCTGAGTGGATTACTGAACATACTGTACAGTGTATGGCATTGAGGGTGAACTGAAAAAGTATTACCAATGTACACACAGTACACTGAGTACAGTATACATATGATGGTCTGTTGATGTTCAGTTGAGCACAATGGTCTGATGTATGATGCAGACATAGAGGCTTTCAAAGCCTGTGGCCGTTACGTATCATATCACTTGTCATGTAGCCCGGAACCACATACTGTAGTATTTGAATGGTGTTAAACATACTACAGATACACATGTAGTTCTCATGAAACTGCTGAGGAACTTTTCACATGGAGTACTTCATTCATCTTATATTGCAACTGACATTTCCAACAGGCTTGCCCTCAGACATGGTAGCTGAGAACTGCTATGCCAATGACAGTTGCTGAAATTATATAGTCTGGGATTAAATGCCAACAGTACTTCAGACTGACCCTTCAGCAATGTTGTTTTCAATGGTTGTTAACCCAATGTATTAAAGGTCCATTTCTCTCACCGCAAACCAGGCTTTGACAAATATTTTTTTTCGTACTTGTCCGACGGGCTAGCTGTTTCCTCCATCTACTTACCAGCATAAATATCTACAGTACTTGTCCAATTCAAATCTGTTGAGTACATATAACTTTTTAAGTCTAAAAGTACAAATGCCATTTTGCGCAACTAAAAAATTTAAAGGCATATTTTCATCATCCCAAAGAGTTTCAATTCTCCCAACCTACTTAATTCTAGCCCCTCCCACATTTATTTAAAACTCATCTTTATCCAGACACAATCCTAGTTTATTGCTTCATGGCTTGTCCCAGTGGCCATACAACTCCATAATGTGTAAACAAGACACTCTCAGTGCCCATGCTGTGTAATTTAGCTACGATGCATTGTTTGAATGTGATGCCAATCAAAGAGCTGTACCAATTGAGAGTTTTGATGTATGTATACTAAAACTATAGTTTAGGGTGACGAATGACTGCCTTTAAGGCTGGGGGTACTTGCCTGGCGGGCTGCAACATCGAACGCAGTAGTGATTGTTTATTTGTCCCACGCTGCTGGGCAGGGGATTTGTCGACGCCTGCCCAAACAATACCAATTTTCCTAACCTTCTTACTTAAGTCCCTCCCACAATTATTTAAAATTCACCCTAATCCAGACACAATCTCAGTTTATTGCTTTAGGGTGAGTATACAAAGCCAAAAGTGTGTAATCAAAACACTTTCAGTACAGTTCATGCTGTGTAATACTGTACAAGCTTTGGTACTCTGCATTGTTTGAATTAGCTATCAATCGTAGAGCTGAACCAATTGAGATTTCCTGTAAATCCCTACAAGAACTGTAGTTTGGGGTTAGAGGATTAGCCCTTTAAATGCTGGACCCTTTATATACTCACAAAGTTACAGTGAGAGAGAAAAGATACAACACCCATGTATCTTCATTGACCCAACAGAAAAATGTTGCTGTACTCTGGCTGCACAATGCAGAAACACCAATTATTGTTAAAACAAAGATGGCAAGACTCATGAATAAGCAAGTTTGTTAATTCGTTGACGAATGGAACTGTGGGGCACATATGGGATACCAGAACTGAGCTAAGCATGTAGAGCATTAGGCCTTGAGCTTTAGATTTACCAGGTCTGCTACAAATCACAAACTACTGTAACTACAAATTGCAGGAAATAAAAGGTCATGGTTGGTGGGCTGTTTTATTAAATTTTCATAGATTAACATGAGTTTTCATCTTCATTTAAGTGTACGAAAAATCCCTCTCCTCACAGTGATTTGACGAGAGTGGTGGAGTGTAGCCACACTTGCATGCCTCAAAAATCAAGGCCTGAGTGTATGGCATTACTTGCTTTCTCACTAAGTGCTGACAACACTCTTAGCATAAATCTATGTGTCTATCCAACCACAACAAAAACAGGTTTCTCACTCCTACTTCACAGCAGATTAAAATGCAAATTTTTACACCAAGAAAGGCAATTGAGACACATTTCAAGGCAGAAAACATCACTACGAATTACTTCTTGTTTAGATGGATTTAAGAAAGAGTGATATCACCAAATTTTCATGTTACTCAAATTTTGAAACACTTGTTCCACATGTAGGTGGAGCATCGTTGATTTGCTAATCTCCACAATTTGGAGTATGTGTAAATGTGCATTGTCCATAAAACAAAATTTATATCAACCTCTGTATAAGTACTGTAAATTCAGTTACACAGTAAATTAAAATTGGGAATTTGGCATACCTGTAGCTGCAATTTTCCCTGCAAGACACAGAGAGTTGATGCACATTTGACATACAATTACTGTAATATATATTTTAACACAATCTGCAAGCTTAAGTGACACTCTTTGTGGACAACCAAAATTAAATCTCATTGATTGTGTAGGTACATCTGAAGCTTAACTACAAAACTACTTTATTTTATTGTAATAACAAAATATGACCTGTTTGTTCAATAAACCCTGTACAACCTAATAGTGTACTTTACAGTAGTCACAAAGGACAGAAGGACAGTTCAGATTCCAGTAGAAATGTTACGTAAGAAAAAATGTTACAACACATAAAATTTGCTTCCATTTCTGATTTGGTAAGAATTTACCAATTCATCCAAAATGATTGCTTTTTAAATACCATGAAAATATAAGGGCATGCTCCAATTCAAAACAATGCATAGCTATCCAGCACAAATATCTCACAAAATTTGTTAAAGTAGTAAGTACTCCATCCACTTTATACTTTTTCAATCAGATCCTGTTCACCAACACAAGAAGAAGAGGCATGACATACAGACATTGCACACTGATGCTGAAGACATTTTGAAAAATTCCAAGAAGCAAAAAAAGTACACGAAGAAAACTCAGTAGGGTTCCAACTTTCAACATTCTTTTAAATGTTCCTTCTCTGGAAGTTTCCAAGGAATTGCAAGTAGTTCAACCATTCCCCTCTAAACTGTACAGTATCTACTGTAACATTGCTTTCAACAGAGTTTCTGGTGCCCAGTGTGACTTACATACATACAACCTTTAGCACTGAAAGACAGACAAGAAGGCCCCTGGATTTTTAATAGGCATACTGCCTATGACCCCACACAATTCCCAACCAAAAAATACTGGCAATAGGATGAAGCATGGAGGAATCAAATGACATCTGGGGTTTCAAAAAAAGAGAGAAAAAAAGAAGCTGGGAGACTTGTTCAGTTAACCACCATGTGTAAGACTGAAATAGAAATGTTGAATTAAGAGACCATAAATTAAGACTGATCCACATGTGAGATTTTAGACAGGAGAAAACATTTTGGTTAACAGGTGGAGACAAGATGCTGTTGAGAAAAGGATTCAAAAATCAGGAAATAAATGAAAGGAAAGACAGAAACAAACAAAATGTACCTATCAACACATCATCATAAATTTTTGCAAAACTTCAACAACCAATCAGTCTACAGAGCTTCCAAATATACTGTAGTTGAAGTGACAACTCAAGAACAAGCACGATATTGCAATGGGCCATTTCAAAGGTTATGTGCTCAGATATAAGCATAAATTCATTAAAAGTGACAAAAATTATATAAACTAAAAATGACAATTGCTATGATGCCACATAGGCCTGTCAGGTTCTGTTTAATTTGTAAAACATTTTAACTGTCAGAATAAAGGCTTGTAAACTGTTTAAATGATGTCCAGATATAGCAGCCTTTGATTCCCCTTACAATCAAGCGTAAACACTATAATATATACAAATACTGGTTTTGAGACTATCATTTTGGCATGCCGCCCTCTATCAGTTCACAAAACATCCAGTACATGCGTTGCAAGTCATTTGGTAACTTAGTACCGGATATGCAGTAGAGAAAATGCACAGAGAACACTGTGGTTTTGCCACTACTATGGGTAGCTAACGCTTGGGCGCAGGCTCGTTTACTAAGCAGCCTGTTTACCTCCCTGAGCATGAAGTCTACATCATGCAATGTTTACGATCCATACCGTGCCATCAGAACATAGGTTACATCACATCATAGTTATTATACTCTGCCCTGGTTGGGAAACTCAGCGTGTGAAGTAGTGTTTGCACCGGGTAGGAAATTTGTACCCACTTCCCAGGTACCCAACCGTAAACCTTGCAACAAAGTGCATGGTATGCACATACAATTCATGACTCAACCCATCAGCCCCTTATCTCTGATTGGATCGATTTGACAATAACAATATATCACGTTTTTCTATATCAACAATGTGTACTTTGTTCTTAACATCGTGAGTTTAAAAATCGGACTGGAATTTAAAATTGGATCACACTTTAGCACCGTTAATATTACCTTTTGTGGCTTTTGTCCAGCAGGCAATGTGTGCATCTGCACCAAAAAGTAACTTACTGTTTGTCACTGCAACTTCTGTACTGTGTTAGGGTGACATACCACCTTGAGCAAGTGTTCAAATTTCTCATAAACTGCTTTCTTGGTACGTTTACAAAAAATCAACTAGATGTCCATTCATGATATTGACAGTAAAAAAATTTCTCATGCATCGCCTGGCCGAGATTTCATCTGCACAGTACCGTTAAAAGTGTACGGCAGTGACCTTACACCACAAACATTTGTTCTTTCGTTGCCTGGGTGCTAGTGTTCAATGTGTGCGCTCGCTCGGAGCAGTGTATGTCACTTTGGCACACTCCACTTTCAGCAAATGGGGGATACAGAAAATATAGGGAAAATATTTTGCTATGTTTGCCATATATTTAGGAAACTTTGGGCATAAAAATTTTGCAAATAGTTTGAACAGCAATAAAAAATTACGAGCAGGGTGAAGATAGGGATCACTTTAGTGTTTAAGTTAGTAACAGGATCAAAGTAAGATTTTTTTCGTGCACACGGCATGAAATACCCCCTCAAAAGAATGTGTGATTCTAAATCTGATAGAGTGAATTCTGCTTCAGACAAAATTTCTCTCCCCAAAAGACGAAGTTTTAGCAATTGATTTGAGACAAAAGAATATTCTGGTGGTTGAAATATATGCATAAATTTTGTAGACATAACTGTATTACTTAAAACTAATTCTTTAGATCATGAAATCATGTCATGTTAATTTTAGGGATAATATGACAAGTATGAAATCTAGAAACATCCCAAGTCAATCCACGAGTCGTACATCCGTTTGGGTACCTGTTTATACGGCAACGGTAAGTTGACAAATTCTTACAGGTCTTTCGCACTATTTCCAGGCATCAGTTTAGGAACGTTGTTGATCTACTCGCACTGCGTGCAAATTATTTATGAGCTGACTTTTGATGATCATTTATCAAAGGGATAGGCTAGGATTTGCACAGAATAGTAGACCTATGCTGTTTTGTTATCTGGTAAAGGAGCAGACTGATGTTAGAAACACCCATCACGGGAATTGTTCCTGGAAAACTTGCAATTTAACAAAAGCAAGTTACGCAAACAAACTGTACATAATTACATAATTGTGAATGAGATGTGGGTTAATACATTTTGCTAATTTCAATAACCATGTTATTTTGCCAAGGAAAAAAGAAATCATAGAAAAACAGTACCCCGGTAGCAACAATGTCGGTCGGGTATCCGGGTACCCCATGCAAACACTAGCGTGAAGGCAGTACGTTGGAACCGGCACATTTGGTGGTCACGTGACTGTTAGAGTGCATATTCTGCTAGCACAGCAATGGTCGGTATATACACTACAGTTGTCATCATGTCAAAGTCAGTTGAAAAGGTTTTTATAACCAGAATGCAAAAATGCATTGAGGTTTCGATGATACATACATGCTCTTTTCAATAAAATGCTACATTTCTTGTAACAACTGGTGACCCAAAATAGCCTTTGTCTCCACCTGTAAGTGACTGGTTTTTCTTTCATACTGTGCCTTAAGATATTCTGCAAACAAGGATCCACATACTAATTGGGAAATCCATCCAAGTTTTCTACCTTGAGATATCCCATTTTGACAAGTTTTTCAAAGTTTGACTGATCATGACCCCATATGTCCTTTCACCTCCACAAAAAATAACCTTATACAGACAATTTTCTCACCATAATTCATTTACATACTAATTTTGAAATCCATCCACCTTTCATACCTTGAGCTATCCTACAGTAAACAAGTTTTTTTGAGTTTGACCCCTATGACCCCAAATGACCTTTGACCTCTACCAAAATCAATAGGGTTCTTCCTCCCATCATAATGCATCAACATATCAAGTTTGAAGTCAATCCAAGCTTCCTACCTTGAGATATAGTGTAAACAAGAAGTTCGGACTTTGACCCCATGTGACCCCAAATGACCTTTGACCTCCACCAAAATTCATTGGGTTATTTCTTACATCATAACGCATCAACATATCAAGTTTGAAATGAATCAAAGTTTCCTACTTTGAGATGTAGTGTAAACCAGGATTTCGGGGTGTGACCCCATGTGACCCCAAATGACCTTTGACCTCCACGAAAATAAATAGGGTTCTTTCTTACATCATAACGCATCAGCCTATCAAGATTGAAATGAATCCAAGTTTCCTACCATAATGTATCATGTAAACAAGGATTTCAGGTTTTGACCCCATGTGACCCCAAATGACCTTTGACCTTCACGAAAATAAATTGGGTTCTTTCTTACATCATAACGCATCAGCCTATCAAGATTGAAATGAATCCAAATTTCCTACCATAATGTATCACGTAAAACAAGGATTTCAGGTTGTGACCCCATGTGACCCCAAATGACCTTTGACCTACACGAAAATACATCGGGTTCTATCTTACATCATAAACGCATCAACATTTCAAGTATGAAATTGATCCAAGTTTTCTACCATGAGATATCATGTAAACAAGGATTTCAGGGTTTGACCCCATGTGACCCCAAATGACCTTTGACCTCCACCAAAATCGATAGGGTTCTTCCTTACATCATAACGCATCAACATATCAAGTTTGAAATTAATCCAAGTTTTCTACCATGGGATATCGTGTAAACAAGGATTTCGGGGTTTGACCCCAAATGACCTTTGACCTCCACCAAAATCAATAGGGTTCTTCCTTACATCATAACGCATCAACATATCAAGTATGAAATTGATCCAAGTTTCCTACCATGAGACATCGTGTAAACTGGGATTTCAGGTTTTGACCCCATGTGACCCCAAATGACCTTTGACCTCCACCAAAATCAATAGGGTTCTTCCTGACATCCTAACGCATCAACATATCAAGTTTGAAATT
Source organism: Holothuria scabra (assembly GCA_037179385.1). Lineage (NCBI taxonomy): Eukaryota > Metazoa > Echinodermata > Holothuroidea > Aspidochirotida > Holothuriidae > Holothuria > Holothuria scabra. The sequence continues at coordinate 21,326,486 of CM074194.1, read as the reverse complement.
AATCCAACTTTTCTACCATGAGATATTGTGTAAACAAGGATTTCGGGGTTTGACCCCACGTGACCCCAAATGACCTTTGACCTCCACCAAAATCAATAGGGTTCTTCCTTACATCATAATGCATCAACATATCAAGTTTGAAATTAATCCAAGTTTCCTGTCTTGAGATATTGTGTAAACAAGGATTTTGGTTTTTGACCCCCTGTGACCCCAGATGACCTTTGACCTCAACCAAAATATATAGGGTTCTTCCTCTCAGTATGGGGTATCTGTGTACTAAGTTTGAGAACTGTCAGATCTTCCCTTCTCAAGATATCGTGTAAACAAGCAAAGTGTCACAAACACACACACATACACACATACATACACACACACATACACACGCACATACACACATACATACACACACACGCCATCATGAATGCATAGGTTTCTCTTTTCATCCAAACCAAAAACAGGTTTGTGACCCACCTGAAGGGGAGTGGTGAAATTCGCACATGATGTTGGTTCTACTTTTGCAATTAAAAGAAATAAAGCAGTCCAGATCATTGAAAAACAACAGACATAGTGCATGTCATAACATCGTAATGCACGAGGTTGCCGTACAAACGGTACAGCTAGTATACAGTTATACAGTGTAGTCTCATCATTACTACATAACGTAATATGCTACCCAGCACATAGCAGTCTCTAAACAGCACTGAGGTAATTCCTAGTTACCTGAACAAGGTATAACTCAGAATACAGTTTTTTCCAGCCCTTACCTTTTTTGAAACACGTTTCTCCCTCTTATGGCATGCATTCCTCTGCGACAAACGCTGGCGTTTCAGTAAGCCCACATAGGCTAACACGTACATGGCATATTCCGGTTGCAAAGTGATCTCACAGGCTCGTCACAGTGTCTCATATTTTAGAATATAGGCCCAACACAGCTGGGCAAAAGAACTTGAATGGCCTTTTTGGGTGCATGCGGAGGTGACCACTTACTTTTTGTTACTTCAGTTCAGTTCACTCAAACACCAATCTATTCATTCATTCTTTTTGTACTTTTTCAGTTAGTTGTTAATGCAGTGTTTACATGTGATTCGATTCCATCAAAGTCACGTGATGCACTTTTCTGAAGTTCTCAACATACCTACTCGGACTTGTACATGCGTGCGTATAGGTACAGTACAGCTCACGTTCAATTGGACATGTCTACGCGCAGAGCAAAGCAGAGAAAGGCAGAAACAAGCAGAGCAAAGTTGAATCACGAAGATACAAAAATGCCGCGCAGACACTGAGTATAATCCCCAACGTTCCTCTGCGCAGATAAACCTCATTGTGTTTGCACAATAGTCAGAATATCGATCTGTATAGGTTTGCTCACTCTTTCCCAGTCGTTTTGAAAGAATATGAAAGTAATTCAAGAACAGACAGCCTGCTAGAATTGCTGTGTTAGCGCTGGAAGGGTTACAGTAGAAGCAGCCTATGTTGTGATTTGGTACAAATGAACGGGGGAATCGTACCGTAGACCGGGAACTTATGCAATCCCGAAATTGTTAAACATGTCCTGTGCGGTAAATGTCACGGCGGGGATTTCGTGCCTTTGAATCATTTCGGCGGTCAACGTTCAAATAAAAACATTAAGGGGACCGCGATGTTCAAACACCACAGTCACGACGCTCAAAAACTCATCACGCCTACGAGAAAAAAATGTTTAAAATGTTAACGACCTCACGTAAGGTTTAGACAATCTATCATGTCATTAATTTATTTTAAAAATAGTGATACAACCTTTGCTTTGTGCACAGCATTTTATTGAAAACGAGTGTGCCGCAACAAGCAAAAATGGCTGTGACCGGCTGGAAGAAAACAAATTGGTTTGAAAATTAGGCCTCAAACCCCATCCAACTTGTTCCATGTTAAGTACTGGCACGTAAGGTGCAAAGATAACACTTGGTCACACGGGATCAACCCGATGTTCCCGGGGTTCAATATTCCCAAGGTTCGATGTTCCCCGCCTTTGTATATCTTGATGATTTGTCATTGTTCCCTAGTTTCGTTATTCCCGGGGTTCGATGTTCCCAGAAGTGCGGATGTACCCAAAACTGGGAACCATTGAGCCTCGGGATCAGCGAACCTTGGGAACAATGACATAGCCTCGGTTACACACATACATGGAATCAAACAACCTATTTATATCTCCTTCATGCACATGCTGCCGTAATAATTTTCCTTGTTCTCTTTTCATGTCACTTAACGTGAAATTTCTGCTTTTGTTTGTTATGATGCGATTGCTGCGGTTTCCTGTGTTTCATTTTCAAAGTCGCGGGGTTTAACAAAATTCATTGGTTTTAAATTATGAAATTTAAAAAAATCCGTTTCAGTAAAACGTTAACTAAAATTCAGCAGTATTTCGTCCCAAATATGGGCATGTGGGGAAAATATGCTGGGTCCGGCCGTGCTATTCGTAAGTAACTAAGAACCGACTACCCCACCCCCTTTAACCGAGTATGGTTGTTGTATACAGTAGCCTTCAAAATTCCATCAACCCAAGTAAACTAAGTGTAGTATGATCTGACGCTGCATTCAATCGGTGAACTTTGCATTTTTTTTAGGATAGGCCCGAAATTACCATTCATAATTTCGCCTGAACTTTTTTATAACGTTATGCCGATTGTGTATTTTTTTTTAAGTTGGTGCTTATGAACAACTTAGGCCGGGTTTTTGCAGTACTGTTCATGGTACCGGTATATGAAGGAATAAAAGGCGCAACTCCATCTAGCGAGTCGTGCAGACCTGGGTGCAAATATCCAGTCAATAGACCGTTTACTTTCTTTACTTTACAAACCTTGGTTTTGGCAAAGGTTATCTCTAAATGTTTTCTATGCAATTCTTTTGTTTTCATCATTTTTGAAAAAGAGTCTGCCGGGGTTGGGGGTTGGCGATATCCTCCCTTCCAGAAAACAAACGGGGACGCGTACCCCATGATCCACGGCCATGATTAGGGATGAGAGGATTAGCTATGTTTAGTTTATCGGGGTTCGGTAGACTTTGGGCGTCCGTTTACTCCGTAACTCTCAAACCAATTGATATAAGCAATTTTTAAGATAGTACGGTAAGCCTTTCTGTAGATTTTGAGAGGTTGTCGGGAAAATGAAATTACAACTGAGCAATATTGTTAGCCCTTTACATGTTTTGAGTAGCAGGGTTGGGATTTGGGGGTATTCTATATAGCGCAATTCACACATAGTTCGTGACAACAGACTTGATCCCACGATTTCTTGAATTTTTATTTGCCTGGCGATTAACTCTATGGAGATGAAAGAATATCGGAACTAGAGTGTATCTTGGAGTTTTTTGTGTTTTTGTGGAGTTTTTTTTTGTATATCACGCAATTATATAATTGATAGAACTTTGTAGATTATAGAGATTTTTGGTATACTTTTAGATCTTTCTTAAGACTTTCTTCCTTACACAAACGGGTTTGCAAACTGTTTAAAGTAAATGCATATCAAGGCAAGAAACCGCATTTTATGTACCTGTTTTTCAAATGCCGATACGAAAAAATATGGGGCAATTTTTCGCTTAACACACTGTAGATCGAAATTCGCAAAAATAAAACAAAAGGGATAATGTACGTTGTAACTACAAATTGAAATCATAATAAACAGCGAACTTCAGAAACATCGTATCACCAGCTTGTTTACATTACTGATATTCATATCTCTCTCAATATATATACCATTTGTCCAGGATCGTGACTGATGAGATGAGATAACAGGGATAGCATTTTTACACTTTTCTTAAAAATACAAACACCAGTGCATTGGACACACATGCGAGTAAGGATGCCCTTCTGTGTTACTGAAAAATGGTTATTATTTCGTGTAGACTAACACCCAAGTCTTCAAATCGATTTCCAAACCATCGGTTGTCACTACGTTAGCTTAACAAGTTTGTTCTTGCCATAGGTATTCATCCAAAGCAAGAGACTACCATTTCCGTGTAATCGGATTAGGAAATGAATGAGCTATAGACTCGGCCTAGTGTTGGTGAACACTCGTCCCTTCCAACTAATCTCAGTTAACTTGAACTGTTCATTTGTGCCTCGAATTTTCAGCACTTCTGTACTCTGTCTTACTCGTACCCATTTCGTCCAAAATGTCCCCAAACTGCCAACTCGTCCGCGACGCAACAACGGCGTCGCGACGCAACAACGGCGTCGCGGACGAGTGTAAAGTGGAACGGAACAGCACTTCTTTTTCTATAATTTTTGTGGTGTTATTACGTTTACTATCGCAATATATTATCGTAGAAATAACTTGGAACTTCAAACAGTAAATATTTCCGTTGATATGACCATATTATCAACCAGACTGCAAGCTTAATTAAGCAGATCGACACATCGACACAAGGCCTGACAAAAGCGAGGCCAAGAAGCATTACTTGAAACGACTGAAAAATTCCTACGGTCATGGATTATACGCGATCCTACGTTTATATACTCAAATAATCCCCATTGAGAACAAATCAAGTGTAAGGAAGGTCTGTCGGTGTCTGCGTTGATGGTGCGCAGACACTGAGTATAGTAACGAAGACAACAAAGTATAGGAAAGAGTAAACACGCAGAGGAAAGTAGAAACAAGCAGAGCGTTGACACGATGGGACTTATACGTGAGCTGTACTGTACATGTTAAGTTTCTCAATCAGGGAAGCATATTACTATAACTATGGGGCAATTCCACGGTAACGCCGTGACGCTTTGGAAGCAAAATTCACATTTCAAGTGCAAATAACTGAAAGAGCTTTAATGTTGGGAACAAACTTTTATTTCAATTCTACTCCTACTATCACAAAGTTAATTTAGAAAATGTCTTTTCTTCAAAAAGTGCACTAAATATGAAAGTATGAATATTAATGACTGTGGTAATGCCGTGACGCTGAAAAGGACATGCATTTTTGGACCACTCACAAATTGCTAAAACCCTGTGAAGTTTAAGGACTTTTTGCAGTTCCTTCATATTAAATACACTTTATAGACTGTTATCTATAACAGTTTGGTGAAATTAAAATAAAAAATTATGATTTTGGTAGATATGATAAGATATAAAAAAAAAATGGGGTAACGCCGTGACGGTAACGCCGTGACCAAAGCCTGACTATATGGGAAACGCATGTTAAAATAAATAAGTTAGTAAACTGACAGGAAATGGTGATATTGATAGTCAGAATATTTCTAATGCATTTAGAAATCAGTAATTTAGATGTTTTAGGAATATTTGCTTTGAATTTGTGAAAGAAAGTGGAAATTTCCACTTCGGACATAAGGTGAAAAATGAAGAGCTATATAATCTACACACAACTCAGGTCAAAATGAAATCAAGAAGAGCGCTATAGCTAGGCCTACTGCATTAGAAATGACATTAACTGTGAAAGCTCCATATAGTAATACAGTATAAATGCAGTTCCACCTCATTGGAAGAGCAAATATTCCCTTCATAAAGGGTATTGAATGACTTGAGTCTCAAGTTTAATATTGTAAATTTAGTGTAACTTTTAAAAATCTAAATGTATGCCAGTTTGTAGCATTGGTGCAATCATATAAATTGCTTTACTTAGACTTGCAGTGAGTCTTAAATCTCCAAAATAGAACAGTATTGGCCAAACATGTTGGATCTAATATCAATAACATTTTTAAATCAACTTAGGTTTGTGTCCTCAACTTTGACAAATTGACCCTCTAGTTGCCTTCTCCAATCTCGACGAAATATTTGGTAGTGTACTGTACAGAGCTTCAAGTGTACTACTGTAGGACACTTTGTAGATGATAAAAGACTGTTTTTACATTGTTTTAGTAAAACAATCTTAGATCAGAAAGAGGAAAATAGTCATGCTCTCAGTCAGTGTGCCATTATCTTGCCTCCTGAATTGGAAGGTTCTGTAAAGTGATAGAGTTCTCTGCATTAGACTGCTTCACCATTTTGGATTGTAATATAATGGTGGTGTCTACTATACTTTACTGCATTGTCTGTGTGATTGTTTCTCCTGCTGCTAAGCCTATGCTTGTTGTAGATTTTCTGTTATCCAAATCTTTATAAAATAATGGTTGTTATGCTCAATGGTAAACAGGGAGTGTACTATGGATTGACTGGATGCTATAAACAGGTGCTAGTCACTACTCAATCTAGCAGACCGCTGTAGCTTCTGAGCATAACAGGGGGATTGCCATATCAAAAGAAAGGTTACAGTTGTGCATTTCCTCTTTGTACTATCACAGTGTAAAAAAAGTTGCCAAACAAATCTTTATCATACAGTAGGTGCTGTTACTTCAGTACCAGCAACCACAGTAACTATAATTGTCAGTCCCTATACAGTAAATAAGTGCCTGTCACGGCGTTACTGTCACGGCGTTACCAAAAAAGTAACGCCGTGACATATTTCTAATTGGTTTAAATAATTAACTATGAGAGAAATCATGACCTTAGTGCATGGAAGTTGTAGGCCAGGGTGGGTGTGATTTGCATTATAAAAAATATTCCACTCCAATTTGTGCATCTTACATAATATTAAAAAATTACAATATTTAGGGTAACGCCGTGACATAATGAGACAACTTTAATTTGTTGCTTGTTAGTGTGGAAGACATTGCTGAAGTCCTAATTTGATTTCAAATGTTGTAAATGTATGAAAATAACTCCATGATAGAGTATGAATTCATAGGAAAACCTCAATTCAGTTGTTGCTAGAAAGCATTTTATTGTTCCATATTTTGTGAAAATATTGACACTTTGATTGCTGCTAATTAATTATGCATGCAAAATGACTTAATTTCGGTTTTTTTATGAACCATTTATTTTATTGGAAAATTCAACTTTTTAGCTTCAATTTGATACCAAATTTACTAAAATTGGAGAAGTTTTAAAATTTGATGGTCATGTCCACTTTTGCATGGAATTGCCCTATGGTTATATGAACAGGTTGGCCCTATTTTGTTACCTACAGAAAAGTTCAGCGTTGTAATTGGAGGCTTTGGAAATTAGTTTTAACGAAGATTGAAAGCAGATTCAATGCAGCAGATTGGGTTTGTAGGCCAAGGCTAGGGTAGCCTAGTAATATCAACAACTTAGATGGGTCTAAATTAGAGTTAGGCCCCTATCATTTGAACGTTGGGACTAAGGAAGGGCCGTTTAAATGGCTGATGGTTCGTTGTGAGGTTTAAACATGACGAGCCTAATTGCCGTGACAGTGCTTTGACATACTGTACTGTAAACAAAGACCTGTACCAATAAACCTTTTCCAAATAGCCATTGCAAAGACTTCTGGGATGGATTTCTGGTGTGTGTGGTGTATGACTGCAGTAAAATGACATACTGTGGAGAGAATGACACACACCAAAAATCTATCCCACAATCCTTTGCAATTGCTATTTGGAAAAGGGTCTGGATATGAAAGAACAGTACAGTTGATACCACCAATCAACTGATGTTAGGCTTCACCATACTGTTTAGTGAGTGCCCCTCAAAATGAGATCAAAGGGGGCAAAAGTTAACCTTCATGTTGGGGTCGTTTTTTTCCAGATTCAGATTTGCAATAATTTTCTTCAGGATTACATCAAGTTCCCGACCCCAACCCAATCTACAGTTCCTTGAATATTTACTTCTTTTATTCTTCTGTTCAAAAGCATACCATTCCCCAAATTTTGGGCTTTGGAAATCTAAGTTGAGTCCCCCTGTACCTTTAATACACCCTAGTATGTACTGAAATCCTACTTATCCACAACTAACCCTGGTATAAAACTAATAGCACAGTGCAAAGAAAGAGTGCCCTTGTTCCTCCACCTGAGGTTCCCAGGTAACTCTCATTCTCTTTCCCTTGCCAAATGGATGGGTGAGATACAGACTGAAGGAGACTTGCAACAGAAACAAAGTTTTAAAACTGGTGTTTAAAAATTATCTGGGGCCCTATTAACCTACCGTATTTACTCTATTAAACGCCCCCTCTCTAATAAACGCCCCCCAACTTTTTCGTCACATTGCATAACGTGAAATTGTTAATTCCAAAGACAATATGGTAAAAGGAAAATGAAATAGTCCTGCCTTGAAGCCACGAAATCTCCTAAAGTCCCATACTGTATCCTGAAGTAAAAGGCATGTTTCTGCAACTAATTTCTGTTGATATCCATCATGCTATCACATACCGCGAACCTGTACTGCTTCGTTTGCGGTTCGAAAGTGGTACTGTACATACCGTAGGTATACAAATATTCGCTAGCCTATCCGAACAGCCTTACATGAAAATCCAAATTCAACACAGGAAAACTGTTTAACAGTGACATGCTGTGAACGCGTATGTACTGCTAATGGTACTACTCACGGAAACTATTATGCAATTACCGTATGTACGTGCGTATAGCCAGCCGGTCAGTATAGTACCGTGAGGCCTGGCTGTATACCATAGAGTAGGATAATAGGAACCTATACCCTGCTCTATGCTGTATACTGTTCACAGCATGCATGAATGCATATGTCGCGGGCACTTAAAAAAGTCACTTCTGTGTGTAACGTTACATATCAAGATGTCGGCGAAAGTTGATCACACTTGCAAAGTTCAGAGTGCTGTTCGTGGCTACCATATTTATAGGGAATTAAGTTTGGTTACCGATCATTGGGGAGGAGCTCACAGCTGATTGTGAAGCTGACAACCAAATGGACAAATATGCCATATGTAGCAGTTTATCAGAAGTCACATAAATTTGACTCTAATAAACGCCCCCCTTAACGAAAATTTCACGCCCCCGGGGCGTTTAATAGAGTAAATACGGTATCAAGCACCACCTAGTGTATTGAAAAGAATAGTTCAATAACTGTTCTGCAGCCTAGTGTATTGAGATGAATGATAATCCCCATCAACCTACACTTATTTGGGTACAGTACCTTATACAGTAATTCCACTTTTTTTTTAAAACGTTTCCTATCATTTTTCTAAGGTACTCACAATGTGATATTTCAAAGGCTTTTCTAAACTGTGCAACTAAATTTCTTTGACACTGTACAATCTTTCAGCAATACAGACTACAGATTTCTGGCATAGATACAGTTACAGTTTTAGTGAGGTTCCATAGGGTGTTTTGCATCAACTTATAACCTTTCTAGGTCCTAGCAGCACCTATAGCAGTATTTCTAGTAGTGGGGCACTAGGCTGTTGTAGAGCATCATGCACAATGGTTCCAGTTTTATTTTTTAAAGGGCAAAAGCAGTTGCCCCAACTTAAAGTGGTGTAGTACACTGTCCTGTAACTCCTGTTTTGTGTTTGGCTCTTGAGACTCATGTGACAGTATTTTTTCCCTCAAACGTGAAATTTACAGGGAGTCACTGTTTAGTTTGCCTTGGGTATGCAATATTTCAATCCTAAAATATTATGAAAGTTACTATGAAGAGAAATAAGAATAAAATCATGCGATTCAATTGTTGCTTCCAAATAAATTTGAACTTAAAACAAAGTGCTCTTGCCCTTTAAAGTCTTTGCTCTGACATTATCTGGGTATCGAGCATGACAAGTGGATACGGTACTTGACCACTAGGCTCTTTTTTACAATACTGAAGTTTTGAAGTTAACCTTGGGTCAAGACTGAAAAATTGAAGCCAACACAGCACTGCTAGTGGTATTGGTCATTACAGTTTTCATTTCAAGCCTTTACATTATTTCTTTGGGAAAGTGTGAAAATCCACAAATCTTGAGGATATTTTCCCAGTGGCACTACCTCAGTACCAAAGTAATATGACACAAAACTGATTAACATATGAATATAAATGATCTCATTAAACAAATGCCATCATACATGTCTAAATATGATAATTAGCTTGGAAGATCAATTGAAGCAATTGCACTGTAGCAAATGCTAATGAAGAGCAAGGGTCTTTGTCATGTGCCCACATATGCTAAAATAATCCTTTTATTTGGATGTACTATGAATGTACTGGATAGCATTCAAGGTTTCAGTTAGAAATGCACTGTATACAGTAAGCCTGTAGAGTACAGGCTTAACTTTAATAATCAAGCATAGTGTTATTTCCAAATCCACTGCCTAGGCTGAGGTGAAAAGGGGGAGACTAGACCCTTATTGTTTATTTTTTTCTAAATACATATTGCTGTGTGTGAATTACTCCTTTACTTGGTGTCATTTTTAGCAGCAGTTCCAGAATGTTTCTTTTGATGTACCATCAAAGACTTCAAGTAGCAATACAAGGGTACCAAATAGCTGTACATTTTTTCACTTGAACAGGCCTTACATTTCAGGTCAGTGGTAGCATTTAAGTATTACCGTATATTATGTAATAAACGCTCCCCCTCTAATAAACGCCCCCCCTCAAAATTTTTAACAACTGCGTAGGCCAAGGCCTCCCGCACCGCAGGCCCAAACCACAGATAAAACTAGTGTTTGACCGGTAATGCATAATCGTCATTTAATTTAACAATCGGCCTGATGCCGATTACCGATTATTAGAAAGAGGGAAGACACGTGTTTGTCCCTAAAGTACGCGCCCCTTGCTTTGTTCATATCGTTCAAGTTGGAAAATATTGGGAATAGTTCCGTTTGTTTTGCGAATGGAATATCATTTTTGTAGGCCTGACATTTTCTTTTCAAAAGTGGAGATATAAACCAGTCGTTGATACAGTAGGATTGTTTTCAGTCGATGTCACATACCCTTTGATAATTTAGCTCTTAGGCAAACATCATAACGTATCCTATGGTTCCTTACGGATATAAATATCCCCGTAAATTTTTAGCAGTTCTTGTCCAAAACTTATGTCTTGTTTGAAAATAATCTGCAATTAAAATGCACGCAAGTGAGATCCCCGAAAAATCCAAGTACGCAGAGATTTGTGATGTCGTTTCTTGTTGAATTTAGCACGGGGCTCGCCCGGCTGCGCTAGCCGGTTATATCAGCATAGGAAATGTGATCGCCGTAACACATAAAAACTCAGTAGAAAAATTCATCTCGAGGCTTAGTATTTTCACACACTAAATCACATAGGCGATGGCGCGAGTTGTGATTGGCTGGCTAGAATCATCGCATTTGAACCAATCACGATGCTGGGGCAATTTAAATTTTGCAATGGATCGTATGCATATGATGTCACCGAGCAAAACATGATGCCTTGTTTGGTGGTAAAAACGGACACGCACGTAAGTGCGTGGGCGATGAAGTAGCCTGCATGAGACCACGTGCATCACTGTTTTCGTTGGCGATGACGTTTACATTTCATAAGTCCTACTGCAAATAACATTACGGAAGGAATGCGAGAAATGGCTTAATTTATGCAGGATAATAACCACCGAACTTCCAAAGATTCTAGGTGCTACGTGTACAAAACGTGCACAGATATACATGGTAAGCTTTGGGACTTGGAAATACAGCCAAACACTGCAGCTCGGATAGTCTGTACTTGTGCTTTTGTACAGAACAAATTGCACAGCAACTTACACGGCACTTTTTCCAGACTGCAAGGAATACAATTCCACGTTATACTACATTGTTATGGGGAAAATAACCAACGACCACGCTCATGGCAGGGGTATAATTTATACGTTTGTGCTTATCAATGCATTCCGTTTTGGCGGGAAGGATTGAGTACGGTATTCACAGGAATTTTAACGAAATTAAGAGCAAGTTTCAAGTATATTTGTGCCCTTTTTTCAGTTTACAAATAATCGGTGGTAATGATGGGTTGAATGGCAGAATTTTACCGATTAGTTAATTTTTTATTCCAATATACCCTCAAATAAACGCCCCCCTTTTCAAAAATGTAACGCCCCCGGGGGCGTTTATTACAGAATATACGGTACGTATCATTTCCATGCGCAATCATTACATACTTCAATTATGCTACATATAGTTTGTGCAAGTAATGTCACACAGATTCTGTTCTACAGTAGCTACAACTGTCATTAGTATTCGACCTATCATCTATTAAGTAATTGGCATCTGGCCGATTATTTCGTTATCAGTGAATAATCCACATGGGTAAAATTCTGCCATTCAACCGATCACTAACACCGATTATTTGTCAACTGGAAAAAGGGGCTAAATATACTTGAAACTTGCTCTTAATTTCGTTTAAATTCCTGTAAATACCCAATCCTTAAACATCCCGCCAAAAGGGGATGCATTGATAATCACAAATCACGTATAAATTTTACCCCTGTCATGGGAATGATCCTTTGATATTTTCTGCCAAAACCCTGTAATGTTACCTGAAATAATATTTAGAATGGCATTCAAGATGTATTCCTTGCTGTCTCGCAGAAAGCGCAGTGTAAGTTGCTGTACAAACTGTTCTGCACAAAACACATAGTACAGACTATCTAGCTGCAGTGTTTCTCCGTTTTTCAAATCCCAAAGCTTTGCATACATATCTGTGGATGTTTTGTACACTAGTTTGATGGTTATTATCTTGCATAAATTAAGTCATGAATTCCCAGCAATCCTTCCGTAATGTTACTTACAGTAGGACTTGAGCAATGTTGTCATACGACTTCAGTGCAAACAAAAACAGTAATGCACGTGGTCTCTTGCAGCAAACCTGTTGGCCCACACATGGACTAGACTTACTGTACGTGCGTGTCCGTTTTTACCACCAAACAAGGCATCATATTTTGCTCGGTGATATCATATGCATAAGATCCATTGCAAATTGAAATTGGCCCCTGCTTCGTGAATGGGTTTAATTCCATTGATCCTTGGCAGCCAATCACAACTTGCCTATGTGATTTAGTGTGTGAAAATACTGGGTCTCGAGACAAGTTTTTCTGTTGAGTTTGTGTTACAACGATCACGCTTGTAATACCGACGAGTGAAGCCGGGCAAACCCCGTGCCAAATTCACCTAGAAACAGCATCACAAATCTCTGCTTATGTGGATTTCTCAGGGGTCAGACTTAGGTGCATTTCAGTTGCAGATTCTTTTTCAACCAGACGCAAGTTTTGGACAAGATTTGCTAAAAATATACAGGGATATTTATATCGGAATAGAACCATAAGATACGTTGTAATGTATGGGTGCCCAGAATTGCTAAGATTTTCATGATTGCTTTACGTTGGGTTCGTTAAAGCTAGAGAGTAGCTACAGTACATTAACGCAACTACAACCCAGTACAGGAAAAGGATGCAATGTTCCGACATGATTGGGGGATTGGGGGGTGAAAACTAGACAGAGCATGATGTTGGCCTTAGAACTAAATTATCAAAGGGCATGTAACATTGACTGCAAACAACTGTACAGTATTTAGGGTTGATATGTATCTTCACTTTTGAAGTGAAAATATTTTGCCTACAAAAATGATATCTTGTTCGTGAAACGAACGAAACTATTCCCAATATTTTCCATCCTGAACTGGTTATGGTAATACAATATTCACAAAGCAAGGGGAACGTACTAAAGTGATAAACATGTGACTTCCCCTTTCTAATAATCGGTAATCGGCATCGGGCTGATTGCTAAATTAAATAATGGGGTATTACCGATTATTGCATAATCGGTCGGACACTAACTGTCACAAGGTTGTTGGACATGATTTCAATACAGTAACTAAATTAAGCAACATACTATACTTGATGTGTCATAAGGTGGAAAAAGGAGCAGAGCTATGTAAGTAATGCATAAATCTGGAGTACTGTAGTGGACTGGATTAAAAAAATGGAAAATTGTAAAGAATATTGACTTAGTAGTCCTGGCAACAACTGACCACTTTGTACAGAGAAGGAAACAACAGGTTGTTCTTCAATGTTATATAGTTACAAAAGAACATTAATTCAAACCTTTTAGAACAAAGAAATGTGCCCCAAACTGTATGATATTTTACAGTATTGAAAAGTCCACATACTGTAAGTCATGACTCAATGGAAAGTTGAGTGGAATTCTGACTGTAAAAGTTACAATCTGGTGATCTACTCAAATCTTATATACCTTTAAAGAGTAGAAGAGGGAGAGAGAATGGGGAAATTTATACAATCCTCTTTTAAATTAAGGGCTATTCATGTATTTAAAAACCAATGGGATAAGCTATGAAGTTAAAGTGGTACCTCAATTCTACCATTTTAAAATACTGTAGATATTTTGGAGGTTGCAAAATGAATCTTATTCATATTCATACAGCTCCCATCATCATACATAGCTCTTTCCATTGTTTGAGATTAAAGAGAAGAATGTAAGCAAAGATTTAATTTCTCTATTAGATAAGTCACATTTTCACAATATATTGGACCTTTCATTCAAATCAATTTCTTAAGATACAGTTACATAAAGTTACGACAATAACTATGTTTGTGTTCCAAAGTGAGCTTTATTGCAGCAGAGGTGATCACTTTCTCACAGTGACAAGATATGCTTCATTTCCCTTTGTTTTTTCAGACTGTTGTGTTGACCTGGATGTTAATAGAGATAAGACCTCCCTGTTGGGAATGCAAACTTTGTGAAGTTCTCATGCCACTTATACAACCACATTTTGATAATATTGGATTGCTGAGAAGTATTAATGTGAGGATATGATGGCATATGTGCTTGCTTCAAGTTCACTTTTTGTTGAAAATGTGACAAATTTACATGCTTACATCTTGAGAACCACACATTGGATTTCAATGCTAATTTCATGGAAATGCTTAGAACATGTAGGCCTACCCCTCTAACATATCAAAACTTGATGTGACCATTAGTGTTTGCACGGGTAACCCGGGTACCCAGGTACCCGCCCGCCATCGTATTATCCGGTTCCAAATTTATTACCCGAATCTTAAAGAAAAAAGCATGCAAAAAGGATCACCCCATTTACGTCATTGCCCATGGTAATGGACTAAAATATTTTGCCAATTTGGTAAACATTCTCCGAGACTGAGAATGAAGAGAGTCCCTAGAAATTATGTGTAAGTTTGAAAGTTGTCTGTACTTCGTTTCTGAAGTTGAAATTTCTATCAGTGTGCGTCACGATCGCTCTACTGTAGTGAGTTACTTCTTACACATCACACGTATATCACTTATAAACTTGCACGCAAATAAGCTATCTGATTGCCAATTCAAAATCACATCGTACTGTTTCATGCCGACATATCACCCCGCCCAGCTTGCAAAGACAGTGCCCGTAACTTTCCGCATGCTAAGTTAACTGAGTCTAGCAACATACGATCTTATAGTTAAAACGGTATGCCACCTTGAGTATGATCCCCCAATATTTCCTAATGGTTAAACGTGTCAGTTTTACGCAAATCAACACTTTGCCGCTATCTATTAAAATTAAATGACATCAATGTAATAAAACGGTAAACATTCACAAAAAAGTTTTTGAAACAGGCCATTACATATTAAATCACTTTACTCCAAAATGGCGCTCGCACAGATTACGACCTTTATGTGTGAAAGCTTTGCTACTTTGTGTCTGGATGTCAACACCAGGCTAGCTACGTAAGAACATACATACCCCATTAGTGATATTTCCAACGTACATTGTAGAGTAGTGTGAGGGAAGTTCACAAACATGACGTCTTTGTTTACAATTGGTAATTTTGGACATGCAAGAGAATACAGGGCCCTGAGTGGTTGATATTTATAAATCAGTGTTTTAAAAGGAGAAGCTTCCAGCTGTTAGTATGCTTCCTTCTCGGGTAGAAAAGCGTCCCAAAATTCAATATCAAATTGATATAGGCCTTGGGAAGTACTAATTTTCTTATTTGACTGTTTCTGTTACGTTTCTTTTACTTGTTATTTTGATTTTAAACAAAACGAGATGATAAAACCTTCTGACAAATCAAATGTTTTGGAACTTGGAAATGTGATCGCTATACCTCTCCAATGCAGCTTTAAATGTTACCATGCATGTCTTTTGGAGTATGCCTTACAAAATGCTCATATCTTTTAGTCACCTTAATACCAGGTGACCCAGGTACCCAACGGGTATGGCAATCAGGCACCCAGGTCCTATTTTTTAATACCCGTGCAAACACTAGTGACCATAAACCCTTCTTTTAAATGTTGGAAATTACCGTACTTTAATAAAACTAATTAGTTCATTGGGCAATAATTTGTAACTTTCTTGTTGTACAACTCACATTACCTGCTTTGTTTTCCTTTAAAAATTAAAAGTGTTCTATGACCTTGAATGTCACTTCCTATTTGCTTGCAAAACATGTTTCACAAAGAGGGCTTCTTAATTAATTACATTACTTCACTCCACAAGGGTAAGAGTGCTACCACACCCTGGTACAAGGTGCAGTAACTTTAAGAAAAACAAAGAAATACAAAGATTGTTATTTGAGTAGTACAATAATGACATTATTATGCAATGTAGTACTTTCACTTGAGTAAATAAACTTCAACACTTTACATCTTAACTCAGGAATGTTCCATGAAGATGGAAAATACATTGTTAGAATTCACTTTCTGTGCTCTTTAATATATTTTTTTTAATTTTTTTAACTGAGGTACAATTTAATATCACTCAGCTCAGTACTAATAGTCAGTGTTATAAACTTTCAGTAATTCCTGCTAAATTCAGTTGCTCTGCTATTCCAGTATTCCAGTAGGCCATCACATAAAAACATGACTTCAAAGAGTACCAATTATATTAATGCATGTGAACTACCAAAATTTTGTGTATTTAAATTTGTTTCTTTCTTTTCTTCATTTTCTATAAAATTTCAAACCATCTTGATGACCATTAACAGACCTGAAAATCAATTCAGAACTTGCTGCAAATGGGGTAAACATGTTTTAAAATTTTTGCACTTTGCTTTGTATGCAATTCTGCAAATTAAAATATCTTCAACTACCATCATGACACAACTTAATGCATCGACGATACACTACATGTAAAAGGATGAATGAACATTCTAAAGATTGTGCAGGGTTCCAATTTCCAAATAACCAACAGCTCTCCAAACACTATGGCTATTAGGCCTTAACAGATGGCCATGGTGTCCCTTACAAAAATTCTGTGATATATATTAACATACAGTAGGCCTTAAAACTAAATTGCTCCTTTTGGCTGTGTCCTCTCATAATATAAAAGTGTTGTTGTTGAATGAGTGGAAAATTTTATTTCCATTAATAATTGTTAATTTCATGAGAAGAACAGCATAAGCCTACAGTACGTTCCTGTGGGATCACAACAGATATCCTTTGTCAGCCTCACAAACAGTAACTCATTTGTCCATGATACCACAGCAAGCCTACAGCAAGTACCAGGTTTGTATCCATGCTTAATCTCCTCTTCTTAGCCTCAAATGAACAAGGTTGAAAGGTTTACAACTATATAATATAGTAAGCAAAATTTCTCAAAAATTACCTGTGCCTAGTTACTGTATTGTTAGCTCCTTAGTCACTTGTATACAGAAGTGAGCAGATAAAATCATAGTATTTCCTGATCAGTTCCAAACTAGTATTCAAGTACTAAGCAGTAAGCATACTTGTACCTGTAGCACCCTTGGAAAAGAGCCCTGCTTTTGTTAAGTCCTTTGTCTAGACAGGATCAAATCAAATCATAAACTAACCCCAATGGTCCAGAGAGTAGCACTTTTCCTCTTTTAAATTGTTCATAATATATGGAAATCAACATGGGTTATTTTTTTCTTTTACAGCATCCACCAGATCACACAAAACATGACTGTACACTACAAAAGATACTTACGGCACAAAGCCATGGTCTCGTGCATCCATTGGTACCGGCATTCCCGGTGCTGGCATACCAAGTGCAAACCTCGACCTTCCCCCCGGTCCGTCCAGGGTTTCTAGATTTCTGGGAGGTGAATTCAGCAAGAAGATGGAATTACAGTATATGATATGTTGTGCTTGTAGCCTCTGTAATGCTAATTACAGGGGTAAGCTGTAAAAGGTCCAAAGAACATTCCTCCTAGCAGCATTAGTACGAAACGTCGTGGTAGAGCTGAAGAGTCAGATGCTGAAAAAGAAAATAAACTGTATTTAAGTTACTACAATTTCATTAAAAATGGGGAACATTCCAAATAAGCAATTTGCTCAAAATGGGTGGTCATCTGAGACTTACCTGACCCCCAAAACATGGTATACTTTCATTGATTCAATCAGGAGATCCACTTCTACTAGCATTTCAGAATCAGAAGGCAGATACAATTCCTAACATTAACACTGACATTAGGAGAAAGTGACAAAAGCACATGGTTAAAACCTAAAGGAGTATAGGGAACAGCTAAATTCAAGTGTAACTACAGGTATGGCCATACCAGTACCACTGTAAACTATTTTCCATCTGCTCATAGAGTAGTCATTGCACCCGCCTGAGTACTATTGTTAATAGTATCTTACTGATTGCTTTATTATTTGTCACAACCAATTACTCATTTTTTAAATAAACAATTGGCCCAATGTAAATTACCGATTATTAGAAACAGAAAGGAAGGTAACATGTTTGCTGCTATTTTACCCTTTTGCATTGTGCACACAGTATTGCCGCAATCATGAGGTTGGGAAATAATGCGAATTGTTCTGTTCATTTCACAAACAGGATTTCACTTTTGTGGACATACAATTTTCACTTCAAAAATGGAGATAAAAATACAGGGTTGTTTGCATTAGATGTCACATGCTCACTGATTATTAAGTTTGTACGTCAACATCATGCTCTCTGCCTAGTATGTAGTGTTCATTCTCAGTTTAGTGTTCATCCAGCGGTCATGTCAGAACATTGGAATTATTTTTCTGAACTGGTTGTAGTTGCATTAATGTAAGTATAAGTCAACCTAACAAAGCCCATGTAAAACTACACAACTATCTTTGTTGTTTTGGGCAGCAAAACAATTGCACAATAGCATCTTATGGTTCCTTTCTGATAAATATCCCTGAATATTTTTGGCACTTCTTGTTCAAAACTTACATCTTGTTTCAAAGGAATTTGCAAATGAAATGCACATGCAACTAATCCCTGAAAAATGAACATACTCAGAGATTTGTGATGCCCTTTCTTGATGAATTTAGCATATGCACTGGCCGGTTATGAAAGCACAGGAAGTGCAATCATCGTGACACAAACTCAACAGGAAAATTCATTTTGAGGCCTGGTATTTTCCCAAACTAAATCACACATGCAATTTCATAAGTTGTGATTGGCTGGCTAGCATCAATGTTAATTGAACCAATCATGATGCAGACTGTGCAATTTGAATTTTGTGGTTAATCATATGCATACATACAGTATGATGCCAAAACATGATCTCTTGTTTGCCCGGTAAAAACCTAGTGTCACGGTGAAGGGATGCTCCAATTTTCATATTGATGCAATTAAAAAGCATAACAAGAGCAAGGGACATACCGTTACAGTTGCATCAGAATTCATAAACGCCTACGGCAAACCCAACTGAAACTGCAATGTTTTGAGAAATGATGAAAATGGACTCACAGCAACTTGCAATTGCTGCATTCTTTGCACATGCTACAATAACATTATTGAAAAATTACTCTAAGATGAAAACCCACTTTGAACAAATGGCAGAGATCGAAAAACCCAATGAGAAACCCAAGTGCAAGGGACTCTTAAAGAAAATGAAAAGTGTCAAATTTGAATGGTATCTTCACTCTCAATCTTGAGCCTGCAATTCCTGAAGGAGCAATCGTATTTGCCTGTTCTTGAGGATGCACCACCAGATCTAATGCGAAAAACTCTGGTCACTGATGTTATGGAAGAACCTGAAACTGCTTCCCTTCATTTAACAGAACTTACTGTAAACTAGCTACCAGTCTCAAATTCTGTGACTTTGAAAATATTTACGAAAGTGAGCATAAAACATACTGGGGCCAAATAATGCTCTCTGACACCCAACAGCCAAACGGAACTGACCCGGGCCCTCTACTGATGCAGTTACAATTTCATCTGAATTTTGTAAAATTATTGACAAAACTTTGGAATATATCAGGAAATGCTTTGACAATTTTTTGCAAACAATGCCAGTTTCAAAGCATACATTTTGCACAAGTGGTCTCCTCTCTCTCAAGGAACGTTTTTTAGCACACAGACATTACAGAACTTGGACAGTTCTATGGTTCGTCTACTGGCAATGCTGATGGAGCAAACACTGTGAACAGACAGTGGCGTAAACTTAAAACCTGCATCAGTCATCTCTGCAGGGGAGGTAAGCCTATGCCTAGAATATATGAAGATTTTGCAATGATTTGGGAGTCATTTCACAAATGTGAAAATATTATTTGCAATACCCTCATTTACTGCACACTAGAGGGGATTTTCAGCATGCAATCCCCTCAAAACAAAATTAAGAAACCCTCTCATCAATGAATCACTGAAAGCTTTTCTCAGCATCATATTGAATGAGCCACAAATGGTTGACTTTGAGCCTGCGCCCCCTTAGAACATTGGCTTAGTAGCAGCAAGGGGACATGTCATTTAGAACAACATAGCTGTAGAACAGCAATTTTTGGAGTGGAATGGTCTAGTAAATCTGAAAGTGATAAAGAATACACCAGGGAGTGCAGGTACTTGTAGGAATTTGGAACTAGTGTAATGCCTAACTTTTTTCAAGAAATAACTTATTGGCCTACAGTATTTACCTTGAAATTACAATCGTAGTTGCAAACTTCTTGGAGCTTTTCTCTTACTAAAATAAATCTCAGTTTTCATTACAGTACAATACAGTTTCTGGTTCTTAGCAGACTTTTGGCCTACAGTATTTACCTTGAAATTACAATCGTAGTTGCAAACTTCTTGGAGCTTTTCTCTTACTAAAATAAATCTCAGTTTTCATTACAGTACAATACAGTTTCTGGTTCTTAGCAGACTTTTAGTCTGTGAGCAGTGAATTCTAAACTGTACATTTTTCATAATGGAGCCTACTTACGATAGCCTACACTTCTACATGTTGTGATCAGTGTTGGGAATTTAGCCCCCCAATCAGTGTAATCCATATAACGTACAAACTATGCCATGCTGTCAGGCTTTGAACAAAATCCAAACAGTTTTGACCAATTAGAGAGCTGTAGTTTAGGCTATGCTTTACTGAGGCTGTGTGGTAAGTTGTGTGTTTATGTTTGTTTGAAAGCACAATGTGTATTCCATACATGCAGTACACTTACAGTGTATGAGCCTGAGGATGTGCTGTCAAGTTCTTCAACAGCTATATGGGTTTAACGGTGCCATTTACTGAATGCATGAATGTGATGGCAAGAACAAAAACAGTGGCAATCTTTGAAGAAAAGCAATACAAACTTCTCCCAGTGGGATAATTTATTTCTTTTTTTCATTTCATAAATTATTCAAGCAATCAGAGAGCTCTTCATAAGTAATTCATGCACAAACAAGTCAAAATATTAGGCATGCTTCATTTATTGTCAGCTCAAACAAAAGGATGTCAGGCTACCAGAGTCTGATAACAAAACACCTGACAGGCTACTGCTTTCAAAAAAAATTTCAAGCACTGGGTTGAATGGCAGAATTTTAACAATGCTGATTATCTAACAATTATGGAATAATTGGCCTGATGACGATAAAACACTACCTAAGATTCCTCACAGCTTCAAAAATTCACCAGTACTTAAAATACTAACGATAAATGATACATGTTTATCAACTGGTTTTCCTCAAATGATGCGAATAAGTGGGCAAAATCTGAAAATCTGAAACTGATGCCACCATCTTGAAGTGTCCTGGTCTATGCACTACACCGTCGCCCTTGACTGCAGTGTTTCCACATGTTTCAAATTTTCCTGCCAAATTTTGAAAAACATTTTGAAATTTTTTTGTCCATTAAGAACTGATCTCTTGCCTACATCCTGTATCATGACAGAGAATAGGTCTAAATGTCTAATTTCAGGAAGTGGTAAAGGATTCCATTTGCCCATTCCTGTCATAAAAGTTGCAATATGTGGAAGAAGTACTGAAGGTTTTTCAGTATCACAGTCTGACAGCAGGATTTATGTAGGGAGTCGACTCTGGGTCAGACTCTAGTGCGGACTAAAACAAAGGCTCTGAAATTTGTCTCAGTAATGTAGACTTTGAAATGTAGAAGTGTAAGGCTATTAATCATCCAGATATCTTTTGGGTAGTGTGGCCAAGGACCTTATTGCAGAGTAAAACAAAGTGGACAGAACTTAAAGGCCTAATTTTCTCATCCCAAACAGTACCAATTCTCCTAACCTTCTTAATTAAGCCCCTCCCACAATTGTCTTAAATTCACCATCATCCAGACGTTAAACTGTGAGTTTGTCTCACGAGACTGGCGTTGCCAGCTTGGCGCTAATACCCCTTCATTGGGGCGTTGCCGAGTTCCCGCAAGGGAGGATCAAATGAAAACAAACAAACAAACAAACAACCTCATTTTACTGCTTCAGGGTGAATATAGAAAGCTCAATGTGTATAATCAAAACACTATCAGAACAGTTCGTGCTATGTAATATAAGTTTTGGTTCTCTGCATTGTTTGAATTAGCAGTCAATCAAAAAGCTGAGCCAATTGAGAGTTTCTGTTACCCTATACTAGAACTTGTAGTTTGGGGTGAGAGGACTGTCCCTTTAAGAATCCTGTTCAAGAACAAATATGATATCATAGGCATTAAAGTTTGGGATGCATACAACACATTGACAGAAAACATTAATACTGAAGAATGCTTGGTGAGTTGGATCTTGTCCCAGATCTTGCCGGTTCGTATACATTGGATTATTCCATTATATATAAGGTGTCCATTGTGTGAGCATTAAGTGTGCACACAACAGAAGTCTGCATTGCTGTGGTGCGGTAAGGTTGTACCATCAAAGTCAATATGCTATCAATAAGAACATTAAACGGCATATTTTGACATATTTCATGCAATAAACACTGGTATATTTCTGTTTCCAACAGGTGATATGCAAGAAACCTTCAAGGTGTTCATCAGATCATCGAGCAAGTGTAAAGGATGATAATTGTGTCAGATATACATAGTCTTTTACAGACAGCCGTTTTATTTCTCAACTATGTAGATGATGGGCTGTTGGGGTGCTGGAGTGCTATTGACTCATTTTTTTTTTCCGGACCTTCGGGCCTTCTGGAAGCTATAAAAGCTGAAAAAAGTTGACCAATAATGTCCCGAAATAACTTAATAATAGAGACTTGATAACAAACCAATTAAAGATTTTGATAACCAACAAATTAAAGATTTTGATAACCAAACAATGGTCTATGTTATGAACACTGCAAAAATCATAAATTGAGATGTAGTTAAACATTGGTTATATTCTATTTAATTTTTAATAACCAACCAACTGTGTGCCATGATGTTCTATGTAATTGGTTATGTTCTATTTAATTTTTAAATATTTTAATAACCAACCAATGGTCTATGTTACGAACACCGCACAAGTTATAAATTGCGATGAAGTTAAAATTCCCGACATTGGTTATATTCTATTTAATTTGTAAAGATTTTAATAAACAACACCGCACAAGTCATAAATTGCGATGAAGTTAAAATTCCCGACATTGGTTATTGGTAAAAAACGCATATCACCTGTTGGAAACAGAAATATACCAGTGTTTATTACATGAAATATGCCGTTTAATCTTCTTATTGATAGCATATTGATATACCGCACCACCGTAATGCAGACTGCTATTGTGTGCACACTTAATGCGCACACAATGGACACCTTATATATAATGGAATAATCCAATGTATACGAACCGGCAAGATCTGGGACAAGATCCGGTGAGTTTTTAATACTTTCCAGACACAAATCTACAACTCTCATTCCCTTGGCCCTTTGTTGGATTCAGAAAAACATTTTGTGACAGCCCAGGCTAGCTTAATGCTAGCTTGTGCCTAAAGCTCATAGTCCTAGCCTGTTAATACTAGGACTCCTAGGCTAGGCCTAGTACTATATAGTAGGCTAGGGCTTAAAGAGTGCATTCGGCGGTAGACTAGGCCTAGGTTCATTAGCCTAGCCCTAGGGCCTAACGTTACAACTTAGGCCTAGGCCTACCTAGGCCTAGGCTATGCTTTACATAGGCCTAGCCTAGGCTAGGCCTAACATTAACAAATGTCTTGTAATGTTACTTAAGCAAGCATTGTCATACTGGCCAAATACAGGGAACATAAGAAAGTAGAAGTCACCGTATACCAAGGCCTATCTATCGACTGTTCAAAAGTAGGGCCTAGACCCTCTTGTCACAAACAGAGGGGCTTACACAGCTGTACAATGGAAATTTGTACGGACTAGGCTACCACAACACAAAGCAATGGCTTATCACCTCATTAGCCTAACACAATACTTGTACCAGTGAATCTTAACACTAGTAACATTTTGTTCACCTACCTCTGTTTGTTGACGCTCATTTACATTCCAGCGGGTCAATCAAATTCGCAAACCTCGGAGAGAAATGGAGAAAATGTTGCAACCGTCGACAGGATCAGTTATATACTATATGTACTCAATTCCAATTCAAAAAATTGCAGTAACGACTATACAATGATCGGGAACGAATTAAAGAAACGGTCACAGACAAAAGCAGTACAGTTAATGGTCAGACCTATTTATGTTGTTGATGGCACAGGCTGACTCGACAGGGCACTAACGAAATCACTAGTTCAACACTGATGTGTAGCTGACATACATTAGTATTGTATTACACCTACAGTGCCTCCTTGGCAAGCGCACAGCACGTTGCCTGTTGTGTTGTTACTGCTGTGTGCCTAAATTGTTGTGTACGGACATTCCGCATACGGATGAAACTGTTGTGCTGGTCGCGAACAATGTCGCCGATATAGGCTATAACGTACTAATGCAGCATTAATTTTATTTACAACGCCAAAGGGCCATGGCCAGCGCTGCGCGTACTCGAACATGGGGTTTGCAAGTTCATTGCCACTATGGCATAAAGACTGGTAACGGGTCCAGTAATTGTCAGAAGAGGCCAAAGTCACATGCAGCGGAATGGAAAAATATGGGTGGGTGGAGGGGGGGGATTTGAGTGCCAGCAGGACCATCTTAGCGGAGTGCCATCATCAGCTAGTCCAAGCAATCTATGGCTTCACTAACCTCTTCCCGAATGAGAAAAATGGATTTTGGTGCAATTATTCACATTAATATCCTTTTTAGGGCAATGAAAATGTCACATATTGAGTACTTACAGTCAATTAGCTCAAAAAGAAAAGTGTCCCAGTGTCTTTAACATATATTTATGTCTCAGACAGCCGCGGCGGAGGCGGCCTCCGCGTGTTCTCTAAAATTAAGGTAGGGGTGGCGCCAGGATTAATTTCCCCGACAGGGGGCTGCATTTCAAGGCCCAGACAAAGGCTTTGATTTAGACCCGGTTTGGCGCAACTAAGTAGATTTTGAGGCGCGTCCAGCGCGCGAAATTTTGGCTTTCTTTTTAACAAATACTCAAAAATCTTGAGTTTATTTTGAAGACAACATATAAATTTTTTGAAAGAAATTTGGCTTTTGTGAGGACCAATAAAAAGTTGGGATGTTTACTGAAAAATATGTCCTTCATATGGGCAAAATTCAAAACGTTATATAGGCGACAACTGAAAATCTTTTGGGGTTACGTATTTAATCGTACTCGGGCTTCAACACGACACTAGAAGTTTGCCCACCAAGTTTTTTTCCTTTTTGAACAAATATTTGAAAATTAAGAGCTTATTTTATTGGAGAAATTTTGGAATTTTATGTAAGAAAATCTGTTTTTGGTACGGTTATAACGGAAAGTTTGGGGGTTTTATCATGATACGGCTTTCAAGGGCAAAATTAGGTAGAATGTTGGGGTGATTAACAGAGTTGGCTTTGGTTATTTATTTTACGCAGTATTCATCGACATTAGAAAATTTTGCCACTTCTAACAATCTGAAGCTTATTTGGGAGAAAAGTTGTAATTTAGGGACAAATTCTGGATTTTTTAAAACGATCTTATCTTCTCATAAGAAAATTCAAATGGGATGCTCTGTAGTTTTGTTGGGGTTACCTTATATCATCATGTAGACTTGGCCAAGTCTCTCGTGAGTGTTCCCCGGGGAGCTGACAACACCAACTCTACACAAATCCAGTGCTTCAGCACAGTACAGCATACCGTATTTGCCTTTTTTCTAATACGCCCTCTATCGGTCTATAAAGGTATCGCTTCTCAACGAGAGACTTGGGACAATTGGTTTCTATGACGTCATAATTTTTATGTTATTCCTTTACTTTATTCATCCCTCATTAAGATGAATAATATGTAGTAGTTTCTCAATATCTAGTCCAATCAAAGTTGGCAGTCTGTAAATCATGATATGAATAAACATATATTAGGTCACATGACCTTGTCTTTCATATCTGGCAGCCAGCAGTGCTAGCAGTCGGACAAATGTAGAGCCCCTACCGTACTGATGAAGCGACTATTTTCTTTGCAATAACATCTGAACTTATTCCGAAAGACATTCGCAGGGATTTAAAAAGTGTCATTATTAATGTATGGGACACCAAGAAGACGTCGGAGTTTGATTACCGGCAGGATTTAAGAAGTAAATTTATCGATCGACCACCTTTAGCGGTTGAGTTACACGAAGCGCAGAGAAGGCAATGACGCTTACAGTATAAGAATAACACCTCCCTGGTATAAGTATATACTACGAGATCTACCAACAACGTTATTTCGTAAACACTGCATCTAACGTTAGACAATGTGTGAGTTAAAAAATATTCTATCAAGTGGGCTGTTCATGTGTGTAACGTTAGTGCTCTGCAATAACAATGAAGTTTGACCGTGTTGGATGTGCAAGTGTAGCAGAGGAACTTCACAACTTTGTAACTTAATTATGATTAATGAATATGATGAGGCACTGTTCAGCATAGAGGACGGCAAGGGGAACTACTGGGAGTCTGCAAATTGAAGAAGGCATATCCGGGCATGCTGGTATAATTGAGGTAAACTAATGCACTTCAGCTACTAATTACCAATAATTGCAACCTCGACCCCGGCCTTGTCTCCTAGACCCAAGGATGGGATTTGACTGGGGACTGATTTCACAGTCATTCTGTCCCCACCCGGCCGAGCCCTTAGTGTGCTAGGATTTCACTCCATCAGTCTGGATCCGAAGGCGGGGGTAATCTGGCAGGTCTTTTTCTGGTGGTATGCATAGTGCCTAGCTGACAGTGGGGGCCTTGGCAGGGGGTTTACCTGCGATCAATGTATTCCCAACCCAGCTTGGATATGGCCACTAGGCTCTGTCTGGGGATTTAACAATTTCAAAAATAAAGTTCCCGGGCAAGACCCGACCATCCCCAGGTCTAGGAAGTGGCAGTGTTGCAATTGATAAGTGCATAAATCTTCATATGACATTGCAAGATTATTGCAGGCAGGCCCTTTAAGTTGACAGCTATAGGCACCACAACATACAGGACTTGGGGCATTGGCAGCTGCATAGGTCAAAATCAATTGTCCCAGACCAATGAATAAGGTAAAAGGCATTTTCTACTTGGCCTTGCTTAATTCAGGTGGCCCCAATTCTACCCAGAGGTTCAATTACATCAATTCTTCAAACTTGCTTACAACTTTGTTCAGGCTTTTACTTAGTCAGAGAGTTGCATGCATACGTTTTAGAGGAACCCTGCTGAAGGGACTAGTTTTGCTTCCTAACAAAATAATTGCTTTATACAAGCTATGTGCTACAGTACTAGGGATTGTCAATCCTTCAGAAAACCAGGAAATTAAAGGGACAATCCTCTCACCCCAAACTACACTTCTAGTATAGGGTAACAGAAACTCTCAATTGGCTCAGCTTTTTGATTGACTTCTAATTCAAACAATGCAGAGTACCAAAACTTAAATTACACAGCACGAACCGTTCTGATAGTGTTTTGCTTATACACATTGAGCTTTCTTAATTTATTCCCCCTGAAGCAATAAAATGAGATTGAGTCTGGATGGGGGTGACTTTAGACAATTGTGGGAGGGGCTTAATTGAGAAGGTTACAGTAGAAGAATTGGTACTGTTTGCGATGAGAAAATTGGGCCTTTAATTACCCAGGCACTGAAAGATCACTTGACAAGTTTTATGAAATGTTGAAATGTATAACTGCTAATTTTGAGCCCTAGCATAATTTACAATAAATGAGCATTCATGTGTAGGCATACTGCCTATTTTGTAACTTCAGGAACAGCTACAGTAAATTGAACTGGTTGTGTTTTTTTTATGAATGTGAATATCTACACAAAGAATATGGTACAACTTGAAGACTATATAAGATTTTGATACCATAAATTCGAGGTAGCCCAGGCTAAATGTGTGTTGTTTTCTTGTACTAATCTGAGTAAAAAAAATTAGGTCATCAGACTACATGCTAGTGCACTAGGGCTGTAGCACTGCATGTTTCATCGTGCAGTGTTTCCATCAAGTCTCCTTGCTGGAATATTTGCTCCAAGAGTGGATGGTATGAACATTTTAAAGTGTTCTTAATTCTCCTTCATTTTTCTTTTACACAGAACTTGAGCCATTGGAGAAAGTGGGACTATACATACTGCAAATTAAAGCCACCATCTTTGGCAGAGTCAGCAGGCAACCAGGCTATGCAGTACATAAAACATTTAACACCAAGCTTAGCATGGTATATGGAGTATATTAGGCATGGAATGTATAGTGTATGTGTTGAAAACCTACAGTATCTTGACTCAAATTTTACATGGAATGAGTGCATGGTTACATGAACTATGTAAATAAAATCTTTGGCCTGGAAAATATTTCATTGCAATTTTTGAAAAAAGAGATAGACTGCACCTGACAATCATCTGATACCAGTACCAGTACAACCAGTTGGTGCAACTGTGGTGTTTAATTAGAGAACAGTCTGAAATTATCATTGAACTGTCATGATTGGTATATGCACTTGTCCTTCAATAAAGCAATAACTGGTACATATAGAGTTTCATTTTAAACAGGGACCTACCAATTAAAGAAAATATTTTTCAACTGCTGTAGTAGAAAAACAAGGACTACTGTAACTTTTCACAGAAGAGATGCTTTCAACAATCGGTATGATTTAGTTAATAGCATGTTGCAGGAATTTTGTTGATTTTTTTATTTTGCTTAATAAAGCAAGCTGCTTCCATGGGTACAATGAGTAAAAATTCTTTATTAGTAGAGGTGGTGTGATGTAATGCATGATGATTTCAACAACTGTAGAAGTCTTATAGTAGTATACAGCTCCTGAGATTGAGAAATTGAGAAATGTTTCCAGTTTTATTGAGCTTATTGAGACCTGCACAGTTTATGTACAAATGTGGTATGATGATAGCAACTCACTGGTTTAAGGAGCATTTTTGTGGAGGGTTGGGGGAGAAAGTATAGGGGGAGCTAAGTGCAAATTATGGGATATTTTCTCAGCACCCTTGTATGATGTATACACAGCATGTCCTTACCACTACTAGCCTCTGCAATATTTTTGTGTACTTGGATTTTTTGTGTGTTTGTGGTTAGGGTGATAGAAAAGAATCTGGCAAGTGTTGCACAAAAGTGACAAGTGGAGAGACACTTAATACATTACCATCTGTAACTGAGCATCATTCTGACATGCATCTGTGTGATCACTTCGGATTAGCAATAATCCCATCATCACAGGTAAGTTAATTGGAGGATTAAAACTACTGTAATGCATAGCACATGCAGCCTGGTTACAAATCATTGCAGGTAAGTACCTGTAAAACTTGCATTACTACAGTCTAGTTCTACATTCCATAACCTCTTGAGACAGTGTAAACTCAGCCAAAGCCCTACATGTGGCAGGCTTATGCACATGGTTTCAGGGACAACTTAGTTTTAAGGGGTGGGGTGGGGTGGGGTGGGGTGGGGGGTTGGTAGAGACCTAGGGCTCCATAAAACTGCAACCAGACAGGCTATGCAGATAGAGTGTTTAATTTAAGTGATGTAAGGTTACAGGTGGGATTTAAAATTATGAATTGCTTCTCTGAGACAAGATATTTGTGGCCTTCATGGTCCTGGGAAGGTAAAGGCCGACCTTCAGGCCTCGATTTTCAGAAAAATTTGTGGTTGTCCTTGGACAACCAATTCCATATTTTCAGTTGTCCTAAAGAAAATTTGGCTGTCCAAAACATTTTTTGACCAATTACAGCACAAAACAGTAATTGCATTTATGTATAATTGGTCTGGAAGAATGAAATGATAAAATTTTTGTGAGACAAAGGCACTTGAAGTGTGAAACTATGATGGAAAATTTTGCAACGAGTTGATCAGTCAGCATGTACAACATACTTCTTCATTCAGATAAAAGGAAGCTGCTGGAATATAATTCTTCCACCTTTTGGTTGTCCCTATGGAATTTAAGTTGTCCCAGACAATTGCACAACCAAGAAAATCGAGCCATGCCTCCTACATGATACATAATCTGAAAGATTTGCAAAATAGCCATGTTAATCTCTCTCTTTCTCTCTGAGCTTGGATCACTGTTTCAGTAGGCTATGCATGTCTTGTCTTATCCTACTTATCATTGTTTGAGATTGGCAGCAATCAGTAAAAGGAGGAATAAAAATTATCAGATTCAAATTAAACACATGTTTATATTGAATTAAGTGTCATACCTAGTTAGTGCTGCTGGCTGTATGAAAGAATCACTGTGGTCAATACTCTACAAGATGGCTGGCTATTTCTACCTTATCACATAGGGTATATTGTTCCCATGTCTCACTCACTGCTCCCCAACCAATCAACTCATTGGGGTTATAGGGGTTTGGGTTAGAGATATGGTTATTGGGCATGCACTCAAAAATATGAGGGGAACAATGACACAGGGAACCAATGCATATCACAGGTAACAAAACTATATTAGATGAACAAGGCCACCATGTGGGTAGCTCACAGGTAGGGATATTAATTGGGCAGCTGTCCCATATTCTCCCCATGTATCAGTCGTTTGCCCCAGAGCTCTCTCATATCAGTGAAGTGGGCTATCATATAAAGGCCACTTATTAATCCCAGGTGAAATTGGCCCACATGAAAAGAGTTAACGCCCATTGGTGCAGCTGCAGAGAAGCGGCCAACCCGGGCATGCATTATTTGTCCCCCTTCCCAAGATTTTGGCCTGTGTCCCTCCCCAACTTAGGTCAGTTAAGAGTTGAGTACACAGAAAAAAATAAATAATATACCTCTCCAGATCTAATTTTTCATACTGAGATATATCCTTGCAAGCTTTTGGGTTTTCGCCCCCTGGACATGCCTACCTCCAGCCTGAATGGGAATGAATGCTTTGGGATCTGTATTCTGTTTGGAGCTGCGTCCAAAATTTTTGCCCCCAACATTGTCCTGTGCCCTTTATTTGTCCCCACCCCATCCAGTTTTGACAGTCTTGCACCACTGCTGCCAGTGCATGGCATAGCCCCGGGGTAGGGGGGTCAGAAAAACACCTAAAATAGCGGTTTTTCTCCCTATTCTTCCCTCATTTAGTGCCCCATGACACGAACCCCCACCCCCGATGACACAATCCTGGCTATGCGCCTGACTGCTACTACAGTAGTATCAAGCTGCCGGGGGGGGGGGGGCATTGACGGGGAAGTAAAGAGATGAGACTAAAGACATATCCCCTTAGGTTTGACAGCAAAATTATCCTTCATCCATCAAATAACGGCATATTCCGTCTTCTCCTACCCATTTGACTTATCTGTCTGTAATGTCGTAATCTCAGTTGAGTACTTTTTGGATTCAGGCGGTTTCGTTCGTTGCAATACTGTTCATTTTTTGTGGGCTACAATGATTAGTGTCTGTAGTCAATTCGCATAATTGCTTCAAGTACTAATTCAATGTGTTACGTCGCTGTAAACTCCGATTTCGTGCCCGCAGGATAGATAGAATTGTCACACTTAGTGTATCACTTATTTTACATCATGCGAATTTCACATTTTAGAAGTATTCCACCATGGTACGGGCTCAAAAACATCACGTTTTCCGATACGCCTCAACGGAAGACGATACTACTTTTCAAGGTTATAAAGAGCGATCGTATTTTCGTTTTACCATGAGAGATATCAACTTAATTACTCCGTATACGCTTAAATATTTAAGAAAGGATCGTTTAAGGTAGGTTTAAATATTTAATTAGTACGGGTATGATCAGGGTCTTTAATATTATTCACTCACGTTTCTATACAAACCTTCAATTGGGTGATACTAAAGGTTATGTTTGAGAATGCTGATTGGTTGGTAGTGCTGATACAGTTTAAAGATGAATAATAAATAGCCTTATTAGTATGACGTCATAGAAACCAATTGTCCCAAGTCTCTCGTTGAGAAACGATAGAATTAATAGACCGATAGAGGGCGTATTAGATAAAAGGAAAATACGATATTCTCTGCTATGCTGCAGCAGGTGGATTTTGAAGAGAAAGTTGTCAACTCCCCGCGGAACACTCACGAGAGACTTGGCCAAGTCTAATCATCATGCAGATTGAGGCCCTCGGACCATATTGGAAAATTTTCCCGCGGAAATAGTTTGGCTTCCAATATATTTGAAATTTTATATTTTATAGGCTTATAAAACGAAGAATAATTTGCGAGCATGAATTGTTCTGTAAAGTAATCTGTTCGACCAAAGAGGAGCGCCACCATCAGTTGGCGCGGAGCGTGCAGAAAATTGTTAAAAAATCTAACCCCTTAGATAGCCGGAAATGGCATTTCCCAGCCTCGTAACTAGAAATGAAGAAGTAGTTATTTTGAGCTTTCCTTTGAAATGAAAGTTTCAATTCAACAGAAAAAACCCAACTTGCTAAGTGATCAGAAAATCACCAGGTAAAAGTTACTGCTACAATTAGATGTAATGTTGTTGTCTCTTCGGGAGTAAACTATGCAACGGAATTGAAAACATACAAGTGTTTTTGTCTCTATTAAGAACCTTCGTTGTATTCAATTGCAAGGTCCGCTAAATAGATGAGAGTTTCTTTCTACGTGACTGCTCGAACCCCAAATTATAAATGATTTTACTTCCAACGTACGGTATATGAAAATATGTCACGTTGTTACAAGGTGGCTTCAAATGAATTTTAGGACTCCTCGACGCAATTGGATTTTCTCAACAGCATGAAGAGGGCAGTCTTCCCTGAGGAGGACATTACCTTGCGGAAATTGCCGTCCTTCCTGGCGGGGGAGGAGATATAGGACAAGGAACATGGAATGAGGTATTACGTAGCTAAGTAGAAGTGATTGAAAATCAGTTTCGAGATGTACCGTATTAGGAAAGCATTTCAAAACAAAAAATATGTTCAAGATCACACATATAGTAACTTCAGTCTTTGAAGGTTTTTTTTATTATTTTTTATATTTTTAGGCTTCCCCGACAGAACCGCCAACCTTCCGCGACGAGGGGGCATGCCCCAGCCCCCCCCCCCCCGCTGGCGCCACCCACGGTGATGGGTATCCGCCCGGTCTCCCCTTTGATATTTTTTGCCTTTTCAAGGAGCCTTAATGCAAAATGGTGAAAAATTTTTACTTTGATAGGAGCAGTCTTGAAAGTTGAATTGTGGTGGTCAATGGGAAAAAAACTGGAAAAATTTTGTTTTCGCTAAATGTCATTTTTATGGCATGCATTGTACTTTTTAAAGAAACATTTGTCACTTAATTTGCGTACTTTTAAGAGTCAAAATCTGCATAGTCGTACAGCGGCAATTCGGTTGCGTGCATTTATTTTTGCCATAAGACTAAGCGGAACGCCAATATCAGTTGGCGCGGTGCGTACAGAGAATATGATATTCAAAAGTAAGCCCCCAATGAGTGACCGGAAATAGCATTTCCCATTATACTGACTGAGAATATAAACAGTCGTTTTTTTCTTTTGTCGTTTGCAATAAAATGCTCACTTCAAAATCATAATTTCGCAAACGGCAAAGCGATCGGATTTTTTTAAATGCGTTGACCCGAAAAATGTAACTTTGCAAGAAAGAACTACGGTATATAAGCGAAGCGCTACCGTTGGTTGCATGGCGCTGAGCGTACAGGAAATTTTGAAGAAAATTGCTTGCAAAGAGAATCTAAACATTCTTATTTTTAGCTTCCCTTTGCAATAAATCAGCAACTAATCAAAAAATCATTTTTGATACTAAATGTACCACTACCATTAGATGAAATGGTCTTGATTTTTTTTCGGGGAAAACTATACAACGAACTTGAAAATATGCTAATGTTTCTCTACGGTGACTCAGTCGGACTAAATTCAAGATCCGCTGAATTTATCATAAAATTGCATACAACTGCCCGTACACTCGACTACAAATGATTTTACTACTAGCAAACTATTGCTCACCACACTTTATCTCCACTCCTGCCCCCAATATATTTTAGCAACATTTATTTAGGAGAGTAATTTATCATGTATAATAAACAGAAAAATAAATTCAAAACGGACTTCGAAGTTTCACGGTGATATGAAATTTGGAAGGTATTTTCCGAAAGGTTTCCTAACCCTCAGCGCCAACTGATGTACGCTCAGCGTAGATAAGTATAGGCCTATGTCCCATCATAACGATATGGCAATTTTCGACACTATATGACGGCACCCTTGCGTATAACAGTGCCAAAATTTTGCCTGGAAATTGGTATGGAGGTACATATATGTGATAATTTTCTAATAATTCTGCAATATTTTAGAAGGTAGTTTTTCAAGCGAAAGTTCAAAACAACGACTTACTAGATTTTACTTACACGTCTGGGAAATACTGGCATTTCCGGTAGTCTAGGCGGTCGCGAATTTATTTTCTCTTGTAGGCTCTGCACCAGTGATTTCGACTCTTTACCATAGTCGTTCGAGCAGCTTAACAATTTTGTTCCCAACCAAAAATGGAGCCCTTTTAATCCTGCCCCCATGAGTTCCATTTAAACATTGGGAAATCTTCTCCAAATTCATGCTGGTTTCTAGCCATCGCTCACCCCCCTCCAACAAGAAATCCTAAGTCCTCCCCTGAAGAATGTAGGCTACATCGGCGTGTACAGGGGACCAGCGGGCCATACCCCCCCCCCCCCTCTCTCTCTCTCTCCATTGATACTGGAGAAAAAATGAGAGAGGCAGAAAAAATGGGAAATAAAGGAAAGAAGTGGGAAGAGAGAGAAAAGAAGGAAAATGAGTAAAAAGAAGGGGAAAAAGTACTGAAGATGGAAGCGAAAGTAATGATAGCAATGACCTAAGTTACAGAAGAGTACTGCAAACTGACTCTCCGTAGAAATGGGAAGTAGATTGAGTAGGGCGGAGTAAAATTTCTGCCTCCGACCACCCTAGCCCTACATATTGATGGATGAACCATTATTATTCAGGGGTGAGGTGTGTGATCTAGCTAGCTTTCAGCATAAATGAGTGACGTCATAGAACCAACTAAAGCAATCCTGAATTGTACACCTTCCAAAATCTCTGAGTATATATTTTCTTCAGGGCGGTTTTTTGCTAGTTTACTGTTTAAATATCTGCCCGAATCGATGGTCGTACTTTCACAGCTCCTGTTCCAGTAGTCGAATTGATTTTAAACTTGGAATCTCAAGACAAAGGTGGTTCAGATGCATGTTGGAGTGCGTGGGAAGTAATAAACCCCCACCCCCACCCAAAAAAAAAATAAAAGCAAATAAATCGTCAGAGCGACGGCAGTTGAAAAATCTGAAATTACAGTTTGAATTTTTTCATCCTCACTCTAACACGCTTTTTCCGATTAGCCCCAGACTTTTCCAAGCAGATCAAGTGCGGTTAACTTTTCTCACTTAAATTAGTACCAATTTGGCCCATTTTTCAGTTTTTTCATAAGCTGTGAAAATTTTCGCGCGCTCCGCGCGCTTTAGTTTAACCGATTTCACCGATTCAGTAGCATCTCAGTCATATCTAAATTGTACATAAGTCAAATAATGGCTGATTGTTCGTCTGAAAATGGCCCGGCTCCCTCGATTTCCATGCAGTTTTCCACCAGGGGCATTCAAAGGGCCAAACCTCTCACCCCAAACTACAGTTTTTGGTACCCGGGTACCGAAATTCTCAATTGACTCAGCTCTTTGATTGGCAGCTAATTCAAACAATGCAGTGTGCCAAAGCTTATATTACACAGAATGAACGGTACTGAGAGTGTTTTGATCATATAAATTGAGTTTTTCTATACTCACCCTGAAGCAATAAACTGAGATTATGTCTGGATGAGGATGGATTTCCGACAATTGTGGGAGGTGCTTCAGTAAGAAGGTTAGGAGAATTGGTACTGCTTGGGGTGAGAGAACTGTGCCTTTAAGTTATATTTCTGTAGAGATAGTGTGAAATGGGGTAAGAGGGGTTTTCGACCAAGAATCGTTTTTGAACATGTTCTCTCACAAACGGTTATGAAATTAGCGAAATTTCCATGCTTCCCGCGAGCTTCAACTACTGAGAGGTTTTAAAGCTCTGTTTCTAACCAATTAGTTTAAGTCGGTTCGGCCACGGTTTTCTCCGCGTGCTTCCTACCTTACTAAATATGGTCATAAATACAAAAATTCGTTCTGATATAACATCTCACGCAGACGCATGACGGCAAAATTTTGTAGCATGTTACGTATTCGGAAGACGGATCGCCTCGTGACCTAGTGATTTGCAGATAGATTTTGTTGTGGAATCCAACTGTCCATGAAGATTCTGTGATTGGCAATTTTCTGTTAAGGGCGAGCGAGCCTAGATTGGTGGTCGTGGGTGTTAAAAATGGTGTCAAATGTAAGAAATTTGGCATTTCATTCGTTTTCCACTAGCCAATATGGGGAGCTTGTCCAGGGAGAGTGTCCCCTCCCCTTGACATCTTCCGATGACAGCGATCTGTCAGTCATTGCGTTTCTCGGTTGAAACTTATGCACACGAGACAGGAATGGGTCAGGTGGGTGGAATCCCCACATGACCCCTTTATTGTTCGTCTGACAGATTTTAAGCATGTTAAGTTGGTCTGTGTGGGTGTTTAGGTGCATGACGTAAACGAACTAGCGTAGCCGGAGCAAGGCACTGCTGTGCCATACCACCGTGACTCTCAAAGATTTCTCAAGTTCCTTTCAATGTGTTTAATTTGTCACACAAATTTTTTTTAAAAGGCAGCTGATGGTTTAAATCTTATCTAAAGACACACAAAAAACAATAGGGAGGGTGAAATCCTCTCCCCTTAAACCATATATAGTCCAATGAAACAGATAAAAGCTTCTTCCAATAATTTTGTCAAGATCTGAATTTCGGGCAGAGGTTTAAAAAATCTGACAGCCATGATGCTGTGATGTTATTGCGCATGAAATTCCCGTTATTGAAAGTAGTAAATCTGTTGTAGTGCCACCTTAAACACTTACAGCAGAGAAACGTACTGACATGATAAATCGAGCAAATGATATGTTGAAGTCTTAAACAACCTGGCATGCTTTTAATCACTTAAAATTGTTAATGGAGCCGAAATTCTCTCCAGAATTTTCTCGAAAAATAAAAAAGTATCATAGTCACTACAAAATTTTCATGAAATATTCCAAAACAAAATAAAACTTGGCTGCACATTCTGGAAACCTGCACAAGACTATTATACATATTCCTAAGTTTTAGACAATTATACATATTCCTAAGTTTTACTTCAGACTTTGGGCATAATTTTGCCCTTTACGCAAGAATGTTTTCCTTGAAAAAGGTAAAGGTTCATTTATCTGTTTAAGTCAGATTTATTATGAGAATAGCAACCATAAAATGGAAAGATGGCTAAGGCAGTCCTTGCTATAGTTTTGTTCGTCATACCACTTTTCGTCTTTGTTTAAATCTGACATCAATATTTCATCACAAGTGGTACACATTAAAAGTTTCTCACAAGGGGGGGGGGGGCTTATACAAGCCTGGGAAATGCCTTTTCCGGCTATCTGGGGGGTCGCAATTTTTCAAAATTTTACGTGCACTCCACGCCATCAAATAGTGGCGCTCCTCTTAGATAGTGGCTTTCCTCGTCTCCAACTGTGTATCCCCCAAACTACAGATCCTTAATGTTTCACGTCAATTTATCACCCCCCCCCCCCTCCCTGCGAAAAATGCCTGTGTAGGCCTTGCCGTTACCAGCCTGGGAAATGCCGTTTCCGGCTATCTGAGGGGTCGTGACTTTCCAAAATTTTCTGTGCACTCCGAGCAACAAATGGTAGGGTTCCGCTTAGAGAGTTGTCAGCCCCGTGCTCTTAGACCTATTCCACCAGGCATTCATTCTTCATGTATTCATACTCTTTGAAACTTGTCTGGTGACTCCTCCATTCGGTGGGAAAACATCCAACCAGTCCGAATTTGGGACCATAACACCCCTAAACATGAGACCTTAGCGACAGCCCTGCGCGCCAAGTCTCCCCCTCCCATAGGTTCTAAGTATTTATTTCCTTCTCGAAAATTCATACGATTTGAAATGTTCTGTAATTATGATAATTGACTTTCCTGCTGCATCGACAATGATTGGTCAAAAGTTGTCATCTTTGCCATACCGAAGTTTCGGGTTGAAAATACAATATATTCACGAAAAAATGCATGTCTCTTTTATTACATAGCGACAAGACTCATTTTGCAGAGTATGACATTTCAAAATTGGAAATGTTTAAATACAACTTGTATGGCTTGGGAAGCGCAACGAACCGACTGTATGGTCAAGTGATTAGAGCATCCGACTCACAGCCGGGAGGCCGCGGTTCGATTCCTGGTAGGGTCCTCAGGGGTGGCGCCACCGGGGGCCGGGGGCATGGCCCCCTGCCGGGGAACACCCCACCCCCCGTCGGGGAAGGTCGTCGGTTTCGTCGGGGAGGAGTAAAAATAATTTAAAAAAATAAAAAATCCTACCAGGACTGAAATAACTAGATGGGTGAACATATTTTTTGTTTTGAAATGATATTTTAATACATATCGGAATCGATTTTCAATCATTTCTTCTTTCCTCCGTTATACCACATTCCATGTACCCGTGTCCTATCTCCTTCCCGTCGGGGAAGGACGGAAATTTCGTTCGGGGAGGCCTAAACATGAACGTAAAGAACTTAGAGTTACTGGATGGATGATTATGAACTGTTTTTTTTTTCTTTTTGCACTATTCTATACTTTTGTAACGGTATTTTAATGCCTATCTGAATCTGTTTTAATCAATTCTTACTAGCTCTGCCATCCCTCATCCCATCTTCAATCCGCAATGTCATACACCCGTCGGGGAAGACTGCCGGCCTTTCCACTGTTGTTGAGAAAACCCGATTTCGTTGGGGAACCTTCATCTTCATGAAATTTCTTCTGGATTTTGCTCACTAGAAGACCATATTCTTGAAGGAAACTTACAATTCCGAATTTTCTTGACAAAAACAGACGAGAGGTTGATCATGTGCATGCACTTCCCGATGGTCTGCCATCTGGCCTGCCCCGACAGCCGAATTCTAGCAACGGTAATGAAAATCGACCAGCCCGTTTTCAGTTACACTTACTGATAAACAGTAGCGTTAGAATGTCTCCCCATAAGTCTGACTGAAAAATTTATTTGAAGGTACCTTGTAACGTGACATATTTTCAAATACGTTGGAACTTAAAACCATTTATAGTCTGATATTCGAGCAGTTACGTAAATAGTTTCATCTATTTAGTGAACCTTGTAATTATAGTAATTTCGTTGCATAGTTCCCCCACCCCCACCCCGAAAAGAGACAAGACCATTATATTTACTTGTAGCAGTACCTTTTATGTGATAATTTTCTGATCATTTAGCAGTTTGGGTTTTTGTCTATTGAAGTGAAACTTTCATTTCAAAGGTAAGCTCAAAATAACGACTGCTTCATTTCTAGTTACAAGTCTGGAAAATGCCATTCCGGCTATCTGAGGAGGTTAGATATTTTAACAATTTTCTGTTCGCTCAGCGCCAACTAATGGTGGCACTCCGCATAGATAGTATTTTGGTCGAACATATTACTTAACGGAACAAAGCACGCTTGTAAATTATTCTTCGTTTGGGGGCAGTATTATGAAGTGAAAATTTTATTGCGAAAGAAAACTCGAAAGCTGACTTCTTAAATTCTAGTTTCGAACACGGAAATGCTATTTCCTGCTGTCTGGGGGTTCTCAATTTTTCAAAAATGTCTGTGCGCTCGACTCAGATGGTCTTTCGGTTATAACACTTTTCGGACAAAAAACAATTATGCTCCCTCCCAAACTGAAACGCTCCCGTACGCCTATGGCAATAACATAAAATATGACAGTTCGAATATATGCGAAGCCAAACTTTTTCCTCGGGAGAACGTTCCAGTATGGTATGAGGGCATGAATCTGCATGATGATATTCAGTAACCCGAACAAAACTACAGATCATCCCCTCCTTGATTTTCTTCTCATGAGAAGGCAAGATTCTTCCATAAAACGCACAAACTGTCATAATATAAGCTTCATATATTGTTAAAAGTGGCAAAATTTGCCATTTCCGATGGATACTCCATACAATAAATAACCAAAGCCAAGTCTGTTAATCACCCAGCTTACTGCCTAATTTTGCTCTTGAAAGACATATAACTTAAAAAAGCCAAATATTCATTATAACCTTACCAAAAACCAAAGTTTTTTTCATTAAATTCCAAAATTTCTCCAATTTAATAAGCCCTTACTTTTCAAATCTTCGTTCAAAAAGGGAAAAACTTTTCGGGCAAACTTGTGATCTCGTCCTGATTTATCGCGTAACCTCAAAAAAAAATTTTAGTTGTCTCCTATAACACGTTTTTTATTTTTGCCAAATGAAGGACAGATTCTCCAAAAGCGACCCAAAATTTTTCATGGTACTACAAAAGCCGAATTTCTTTAAAAAAAACTCCAGATTTTTAAGTATCTGTTAAAAAGAGAGCCCAAAATTTCGGGCGCGCTCGCTGCGCGCGCCTCAAATTCTACCAAGTTACGTCCCACCGGGACATAATATCACCTTTGTCGGGGCCTTGAAATTCTGCCCCCCCCCCTGTCGGGGAGCTTGGCCCCCTGTCGGGCAAATCCTTGCGCCACCCCTGGGGGTCATACAAAGACTTCAAACGGAGCCTACATCCCGTTGTGCGTTGTGTTCGGCATAAGCATCAGAGTAGACTGGTAGAGGAAAAATCTAACTCACAACTGGAAAAGTAGCGGTGGGCACAGCTATTCAAACCAGACTGTTACAAATTATGGTGAAACTGGGAAGCATCTTTGCTATTACTTTGGTGTACGCTACGAGCCATCTAATTGTGGCGCTCCGCTTAGATAGCGGGCCTGCTGCAATGCACTGTCCTGTGCCCTCTCTCTTAAATCAATAGATTTAAAATTAGAAAAAAAATATTAAGGAATGGAATTAGTGACCAGTCGAACGTCCGATAATGGTCACTAATTCCACTCTTTAATATTTAAACTGCAATATTTTAAATCTTACGATTTGCGAGAGCGGTATTCCTTATTCCACGTAACTTCGAATACACCACGGAAATTCCTAGGCACTGGCATTGGGTTGTATCTTTTAAATATTTTTTCCTTCAATGGAAACTGAGCAAAAATAAAAAATAACGATGTAGATGTCACGGCAGTGGCGTAGCCATGGGGGTGGGGCTGGGGGGTCTAGGTGCCCCAGATTT
This sequence comes from Holothuria scabra, assembly GCA_037179385.1. NCBI lineage: Eukaryota > Metazoa > Echinodermata > Holothuroidea > Aspidochirotida > Holothuriidae > Holothuria > Holothuria scabra. The sequence continues at coordinate 21,284,935 of CM074194.1, read as the reverse complement.
TCTTCAGCCCCCCCCCCCCAGATTTTTTGCCTCCTGATAAAGTAATTGAGAAAAAAATAAATGTTTGAATGGAAATTCACTTTGAGGTATTTCCTTCAAAGACAGTAAATAAATAAAATGTGCAACAATTAAGAAAACATGCATGAAAGTGTGTGAAACACATTTTGTGTGCACGTATGAAATCAAGTAATAACTTAAAAATGATTACTTTCACTAAATTAGACACCGTATGTAATCTGCACTGTCGTTTATTGCATTACACTTCGAAGATGAAACGAACATTTCGACGGCAAACAGACCGTTTCTGCCTTTCGGATGGCTGGTTGATTTACTGAAAACAAGGCAATCATACCGGAGACAACTCTCACACGACCATTCTTATACTTTATCACAAAATAAGCCTTAAAGACCCTGTTCTCTCACGGTCACGATTGTCTGAAATTCATCCTCATCCAGAGACAATCTCAGTTGATTGCTTCGAGTCGAGTATAGAAAAACTCAATGTTTATAAACAAAACACTCTCAGTACAGTTCATACTGTGTAATAAAAGCTTTGGTAATCTGTATTGTTTGAATTAGCTGTCCATCAAGGAGTTGAGCCAATGCAGAATTTCAATACACCAAAATTGTGGTTTGGGTTGAGAGGACTGGCTCTTTAAGAGTACGGTGCTGCCTTCGAATAATTCTTAACATCCATCACTAACAAGTAGTCCGAAATCGTGCCTCACTCCTTCCCATGACAAGTGCCACTGTAGAACGATTTTTTCGACAAGTCCTCTTTACTAGTTGGCACTGGCGTCCGGGCGGATTTGTAAAATGTCCACAAGGTCCGCATTTCATGTGTGGGCCGCATGATCCATACTTCTGCTTTGCGGTTTAAATGTTTTGAGAGATTTTCTCGTACTGTATTTTCATTTTGACTACGTAATGTACCGATGACTGAACAAATACTGCACCATTTTGCATCTAACAACACTACAAACTGGAAAACATTGTTTCTTTGGTAGTAAGTATGTAACTTGCAAAATCTCTATAAAGACTAAAAATGAGTATTTTGAAATTTTGCATGCTCCCCAAATAGGAAAATCCTAAAAAGTATGTCAATAATCAGTTTAAAGTTTTGCCAAACTTAGCACCATTTTGCATCTAGCAAATTTAACGCAAAGAAAGATTCTCAGAGGGGGCACAACTAATAATGGTTTTTCTGTTGTAGCTAAAATCTATTCAAATATTGCCGCATTTTCAATCTACGTGCTCATGAAGTTCACAATTTTTCCCAAGAGAAAGGGAGATACCGGTTCCCTTTAGTCTCACCCCCCCCCCCCCCCGGCCATGGCACAGATCAGAAATGCCCAGATTTTGGGTCCCTAAAATGTGTATGTATTATCATTTTTCATAGACCGATTTTTATTCACACTATTTGAGAAGTGTTAGACATGAGATTCGAATTTCAAGGCTTAAAACACGTGAGAAGTGCTGTTTACAGCCATCTTGAGGGTTTGTAAAACCCACAATTTTCATGTACGCTCCGCGCTAACAGATGATGGCGTTCCGCTTAGAGAGCCTTGCCGCGCCTGCCCCCCCCCCCCAAAAAAAAATCCATCCTGGCTACGCCACTGTGTCACGGAGAGTACAATGAGGCAGATGCGTAGCCAGGGAGTGAGCGTCGAAGAGGCGGAACCGCCTAGCATATATTTGATATTTTGGTTTATTTTTACATTATTGCTGGTGTTTCCTCCACTTATACACGGTAAACATGCCTCGGAAGTACCATTTCCTGCGATCAGGGAAGCATTTGGACTAACCTTTTCTTGCGAAAAACCAATTATTTACCAGGAATCGGTGAGTATTTGATTTCGATGTGGTTACTCATAGAAAATAGTTCATAAAATACATAGTAATAGGTCTCTAAAGTATACAAAATATCGTCTAAATTATGCCCCAAATCACGTATTTACACATTAAAAAACTTAAAAGCTTCCTCGCATCAGTTTAAGTCCCTGTGAAGAAAGGTCTAGACACGCTATTGGTAAGCCAAGAGGCAGGCGGGTTAAAGCTTTCGGTCAAAAACTGATGGTTCAAATACGAAATATTCACTCTGGAGTAGAACATTTTCATATTAGAATATGGCCAAGTTGCAGCTAACAATATCCAACCCTCAGGATAACCGACTGAAATTAAAGGTAGTTAAGAATCACAGTTTGAATGTTCCTGAAGTCTTATGGTTTGGTATAATTGATGCAGATATTTTTCAAGGACACAATTTAAACGTCCAAAATAAAACCCTTGGGACACATTGAGCGGCATTCTGTGGGTTGGGAGGTAGGCCTGTAGGCAGTGGCACAGGAAGTCATATGAAAGGGGGCAGAACAAATTTTGGACTGTGCATCTCAACCCATTGACCAAAGGATGTCTTTTTTATATTTTTGTTCTGCAAATCTATAACTTTTCTAGTGTACATTGACTGCGAATGAACAAAAACTGATTCGTGATAACTGTCTTACGTCGAGACTGGTTACAGTGTACTGAAGGCTTCCCATTGTCTTGCATCTGTGTTGAATTTTTTGACCCGACAAATATTAAGAAATTTCCATTCAAAAATAATTTACACAAAAATTTAAGTTTCTTTAACCTAAAAGACCTCTCAATGTTTTCATATTCTGGTAAACAATCAGTTCAGAGGGGGGAACGAGGTGCTGGAACAAAATGTTTATATTGTCTGTTAAACTCTGATATAACGGGATTTTCTTGAAAGGAAAATACTGCGTCTGTTTTGCAAGAAATATTCCTTTTAAAACCAATATTTATTGACACAGGGTGATAGATTATCAAACATAAGGCAGTATGGTAGCCTTCTTTTCAATGAATAAGTTTCCCACAAATAGTAGAAATTCAGTTGTTTGTTGCTCAAGACCAATTTGTTCACCCAAACTTTCAACATTTCAAATGATGTAACACCCATCGCTCTTCTTGTGTGTAGTATTTTAAAGAGATGTAGCTATTACTGGGGTTTATGATCACCACTGAATTGTTGGATAGTACTTGTCTGAACCACTTTCTTTGTACTCTTTGTTGGGGCATTTTAAACACAATATTTCCCTTAAATTCGCAATTATATCCAATGACAACCAACTGACCAACATAGTAGTATAGCGCCACAGGTCTGTCTGAATATACTATTACTTCAGATATACCTTATAATTTATGTAATCGTATGGGTTTTCCGTGGTTGAAATTAAAACATGTGGCTTTTATTAAAAGAAATCTTTTTTAAAAAGAAAAATGATCCAGACTGTTGGGTCGAACAAGGTTCCTTTGGATTACATTTTAATAAATCCTGTCTGCAGAAAATAAAATACATCCGGAAACTTTTTGCAATGTCTAAACATTTGGGGTTCATATTCAGAAGATCAAATGCTCCCTTGGTAAGGTTATATATTTAATAGTATATACAGGTTTTTTCAGAGGAAATTGGAAATTTTTTGACTTTGCTTTTTACAAACATTTCAAAATTTGACCTAAAGCAGTGGAATTGTGTAGGGAGAGGGGGAAAATGGTGAAATGTTCCGACTGATCTGAGTAAAGGTCTATCCGGACACCAGTAATTAAGTTGAACCTAGTTTTAACATTGCTCATGGTATCTTCTACTAACTAATAAGGTAGGTGATAAACTAGAAGTCAGAAAAGGCTGTTTGTTGGACCAGGGAGTTGCTAGAGTCTCTAGCAACTCCCTGGTTGGACGTTTGAAAAGGAAAATATCTGAAGACTTTTTAACATTGGCTTGGTAAGGTTTGAGTACTCGAGGTTGCCTTCCCCTTTGAATAATTTTTGCGTTTTAAAGAGGGCTGAAATACAAACTCAGACTGGTGCTATTTTGGAAACAATTTGAAACATTTAAAAACGCACGACGGTCATAAGGGGTTGGACTCCTGCTGCGCGGTCGGACTCGATCACATTACTTCCAAGTCTTTTTACTGGACTGTCTTTCTAATAAAAAATGCTGAATATTTTTGGGGGTGGGGTGGCTCAAGCTAATCGGGTTACGTCTTTCATCGTGCAGATTAACGGTTGATTAGGGCAAAATTGGGTCAGTTGATGAAGGGCACTTATGAAATTCTTGGTTGGCTTTTGATAATGTATTGTATCGATTGTATTCTTTGTTTGGGATAGAGACATAGGCGTTGATTGGGGTGGGATATGGACCCACTTTTTGAGTGGAAGGGAACTGAAACGAACGCCACTCCCACTTTTTAGGTCCGGAAACTAAAAAGTGAGAAACTATTCAAAATACTGTGCAAGATGTCTTCAATTAGTATTCAATAGGTACCGGCTGATGTTTACTCTTTGCAAATCAACAAAAATTCTGCGCGACTTGCCAGCAGTCTTATTGGCGGACTTAATGTCATCAGCGTTTCAAACAAATTGAAATTATTCATCGGTCTGCATTAAAGGTCGAATGTTCGTGTGCAAATGCCAATAGTTTTTAAGTAAGATTATGAAGGAGCAGCCCATGCAAGAACGTAAGAAAGGGTTTTTTTTAAAGGTTTTTTTTTTAATTTCCCCCTTTTTTTTCTTTCCTCTCATTTTGAAAACAATGTGTAATGTAAACAGAAACCGTCAGTTATCAGGCAATAGGCCTATTTCGTAACAGTTCGTTCTTTCATATTTTATGACCATCATTCGGGAAAAAAGATGAACGTTTGCCAGCTAATATATAATGAATTAGAGGTACATCTGCATCCTAAGGTAGAGAAAGAAAAAATAATGAATTCAGTTAATCCTTTTGTCAGAAATCTTACACCGGCTTGCACAGGTGACTCAGTGACAACGGTGCCCCCCCCCCCCCTCCTCCGATTTTCGATCTTTCCCCTATAGGTCGAAGTGTGTTTTCGACGGAGCTATGTTCATCACAAAGCGTTAGCGACTAAATTTTCACAGTTTCTACAAATACTTCGCAAACTGTCGAAATTATCATGTACCGGTATTTCTGACCACTGCCAGAGTACACTTCTAGTCGGTAGAAGTAATTCTATAACCCACACCTTCAAAGACTGTGTTTTGGAATTTTCATAATAATTCCAAATATTGAAGCATCTAGTACCATTTTGCATCTGATCCGTCTTCTCACAGTAGGAAAAGTTTAGAGCAGATGCCTCCGACCCAACTTGGAAAACAAAATCGATGCCCATATGGTTAGGGTTTATAGCGCTATCGTTAGCCAGTTAAAAAATTTCTTGACAGGGCCAATTTGGTCGACCGTTTCATCGATGAGGGGACGATACCATCCTGCCCGTGAAAAGATCTCACCATCATTAATTAATTTTCTGCGCATGTGAAACAGTATCGTGGAAGAGGGGTTTGCTGGGCGTCCCCTAAGCAGTTGTCACACAAAATATACAATGGTCTCAATTTTGAAAAAAAAAAGCTACTTCTCATTAGGGTAACTTGAGTCCATTGTCTGCTGTCACGAATAGTTTGTTAAACGCATGGTCAAGTGGTTGTTAGTTAGATGAGTTTTTACGGGTAAGCTTCTTACTAAAGTCATGATGAGGTAAGAGCATTCGGCTGGCAGTCAGTCTGTCAGGAGGTCTTGAGTTCGACTCCTGGTCGGGTCCGATACCGAGGACACTAATAAAAGGGGAACGTAATGCCGTTAGTTATAAACTGGGCTGTAAATCCTCATCAACTTACCGACTGTAATGAAATGTGCTGCAATTTCACCTGTTTTCCTGTGTATCTTAAACACCACATTAAAACGTAGGCCTACTGACGTCATACAACTGTAAATGTTTCACAACTATTTATTGCTTTTCCCTGTGATAATGTTAAAGGCCCAATTCTCTCACCCAAAACGGAACCAATCCCCCTACCTTCTCACGTAAGTCCCTCCCACAATTGTCTGAAATTCACCCTCATCCAGACACAATCTCAGTTTATATTGCTTCAGGGTGAGTTTAGAAAAGCTCAATGTGTATAATCAAAACACTCTCAGCACAGTTTATGTTGTGTAATATATGCTTTGGTACTCTGAATTTGAACTAGTAGTCAGTCATAAAGCTGCGCCAATCAGAGTTTCTGTTAACCCCTACAAGAAGTGCAGTTTTTCCGGTGGAAGTTGGCCCTTTGAGGGACCAAGGGTTTATAAATACGAAAAAGATAAATTCCCACTCGTCTTTCCCCAGAAGATATTGTGCATCCTAAACCGCAGATGATGGCAGCAGGCATATTTATGGTCTATTATGGTTCGAGAACAGCTAAAATATATGTCTTCTTTACTTGCTCTTATGAGGATCGCGGTCTACTCTAGCGGCTACCGTGTACTAAATTACCAATGTCTGCCAGTGTTTCACATGATAAATTACTTGCTTTCTTGAGCAAGATAAATTTGTTCTGTTTTAAATCCACATCAGTGCACCGTTTTAAGGTAAATATTGACAAGTTTTTCCATGACTATGGTAGAATCTAATCTTTCTGGGCTCGTTAGGTGTTGGTGGTTTGCTTTTCTTTTTTTGGGGGGGGGGGGGGGGGGATTAAACGGCATCTTATGGGGCCTTTACAACCCTCCTTTGCCCTTTAACCTGTTATGTTATGTTAAATGCTTTGCTTAATGAATCATACTGTAAATCTTGTACATAAATAAAGTTGGAAGTGTTTCACATGTGCATGTTTTCAAATCCCACTCGATGTGCGTGGATTTTCTCCGGATACTTCGGCTTTCCTCCCGTTTGGCAATGGCTTGCCACTAAAAACGGTTGCCCAGCCGAAAATGTTGGTTGCGCGTCAGATTAAAGCACCTTACGGTGGACCAGTTAAACTAGTTGACTTTGCCTTGCTTATACCAAGACAAATGCCTGCCATTATCCTGTCTGGAGAGAACGGGTTTCCGTCGAGCCTTGTATCAAGAGGCAAATTTGACTACGGCAATCTTGCATGTTTTAGAGTTAATCTTCTTTTCTTCAAAGCTAGAAGGGGACCCCTTCAAGACCTGCTATTTCACACTCTAAAGCCCCTCCCATCACTGACGCAATTGTGGCGACACGCTATTGGACTTTCCATTAGAGCATCTGAAGTGTACCAATGATGCATTAAAATGTGAGATACTCTGAACAAGCAGGAAAAATTTGGCCAAAAAATGAGTAAGAATATGTGATTCACAGGATTTGGGGTACTTTTATTAATATCAAAAACAAGAATGACAAATACATTTCGGTTCCAATGACACATATTCTATTCCAGATAATGAAATTATGTTTCTTTGAGTCGCTAGTCAATTGCTCCCATTTGTTCATATTTGATTTTGGGAGTTCTCCCTTATCAACTCCTGGTGACCTCAGACAACTTTTGACCTTCACTAAAATTCTTAGTATAACAAAGTAAAATATTTATCCATGCTTCCCACTTGAGATTTGGTGTTAAACCCAGTGCCCCCAAAAACCTTTTTATCTCACCAACACCAGGGTCCATGTTCTCATCATATGGGATGCCATACTAAGAATGAAATACATACTAGACCACCATCGGTGCTGATGGCTCAAACCTATTGAATTAGTGCACAGTGATGACTTCCAGTGCCAAGAAAATCACTCCCCATGCAATGGGTACAGGGACTGTACTTGTCATACATGGCTATTTCTTGAACAAATCATGGAAGTACTTTCATGAACAGATGTTCCCACAATTTAGAATGTTTTATTTTCTCCCAGGTAAAATGACAAGGAACTTAATACTTTTAAGAATGATTACCTTTCTCTAAGGTGTAGCCTCAAAGTGAGAAGCCTCTGTTGCCTTGCTTTCTATTTTCACAGAAATCAGAAAGTCTAGTTATCAAGGAAGTAAGCAAGTTTAATGAGCTATGATAACACATTTAGTAAGCAAGAGCTTCATCTCTGAGCATGGAAGTACTACCTCGGATGAGGTAGTACTTCCATGCTCTGAGCACAAGAAAAAAATGCCTCAAGCAAGTTTAATTTAGAAACAGTGTAAGGTAACTCTACCCTTAATTAATCCTCCTGAAGTTGAGTATGTCTACAAAGCCCCTTCATGCACCCATAATAAAACTACTGTTCTCATCAAACAAGATCTGTTTACACTAACCTAATCAACCTCACATGATTGACAATCTTGCACCCAGACAGTTTTAAAGGGAGTTCAGTTCAATGGGAAACACTGAATTTGTGAGACTGGTAGAAATAGAGGGGTGGAACAAAATTGGTCAGAAAGGTGTCAAAATTATAATTTATCTAAAAACAGACAACAAATTCGTAATCAGCACATGCCAGCCACCCATCTGAACAATTTTGAGAACAAGTTTGCAATGCATCTAGGAAAAAATAGCATTTCAAAATATTTACACCCATGACCTCCATGAGCTCTCATAAAGAAGAAAAGTACAAGATTCAACAACCACTCCCAGAGAAATATTATGGCCAACTTTCAAGGACATACGACGCTATTTGTGGGAGAAGTGTTACTTCCAAAAATATTCACAAAACAGCAACTAATGATGCCTAGATGACCTTTGACCTCAACTTTTTGAACACAACATGTAGCCCTGAGTCCAATGACTGATGTGACCAAGTTTTGTTACGATTCGTCCACAAATGTGCCCCTGAGAGCACTAAAGGCAATTGTGAACAGACATGATAGATAGACCAATAGACAGAGTGACCGTGGAGCTAACAAGTAATGGAATTATGTCAGAGCTGAAGTCCGCCAGAGTGAAAAAAGGGGAAACACTACCCACTAGTGATATTTAGGTAGATGGACTTTTACTGCCCAGTTTCTAACCAATAGTCTCAAGTCGAGCCAACCATCCCTTCTCCAGTTGTAGCTCACTGGCTTGTTTTTCCTACTCCATTGTATATACTGAGAACCAACCACAAAATTAGCACAATGGCAGAAGGTTCTGTTTTTGAAGTCTTTAGTATGACCCCGCCGGGACTTGAACTCCAGACCTCCCAGCTGCGAGTCAATGCTCCAACCACCCTTGACCATGCAGTTGATCACCACCTACATAAGAGTTACCACAGAACTGCAAACACTAGGGTCCAGAAGCCTGACAAGGGCACCTGGTGGGGTCCAGGGGGCAAAGTGCTGGATTTTGAGTAGTCAGTTATGTTTATTGGAAGACTTTCTGAGCCCACACTAGCAAGTAAACATTCACAAACTGATTGGTCATTTAAATGCCAAAATCTGCAATGCCTACCAACCCATCAGATTTTAAAAACCCACCTTAACACTGATGACCTCATCTGATTGTACACTTTAATAAACACACATTTACAAAACCATCATTTCCTTCTGCAGCCCCCCCCCCCTCCAAAAAAAAAAATCAACTATTTCAGAAACAAATGAAAATGTAAATTTATGATCATTATTCAAATCAAAACATGACACAGGAAAATTGGAACTAAGCAAATTTCCAGTAATAAAGCAGAACTGTCCCTTGTAAATCAGAACTTAAGGCAGCTCTGCTTAAGGTATCATGTTCAACTAAAGACTCGTTCTTCAAACTGTAACACATCCACATACTAAGCGTGTGTAAATTTATCCAATTTGTCTGATCTCCCTTCTATAGCATGTTAGAAGGGTTCCCAAGAGTTTAAATCAACATGACCTTTGACCTCCACCAGATAAAATACCATTTTTCTCCTCAATATCAGCCGTCAACGTATCAAGTTTGAGAACTGAAAGACATTCCTCTCTTGAAGTACCCTGTTAACAAGCCAAGTGTGACACTGGTGTGACATGCCAGAATTTTAAAATTGGGGAGGGGGGGGGGGGGACTTAGAGTAAAGGAAAATGTTAAGAGGGCAAAAAGTTTGAGTCCAGCTCTTGCGGGTGGGGGTCCAGGGGGGCAAAGACCCTGGGAGTTTTGAGTTTTAGCATTTATCTCCATGAAACAATAAGTCTAATGAAAGGTATGTTATTCATTTTTTGGGGTTAACCTAACTTCTACAGTACCTGACCAAAAATGGAGGGGGAAGGGCAAGGACAAAATGTGAGGAAGAAAATACCCTCCCCTCCTCCTCCCATACAGCCACCACTCTGAATGAACATACATGAGACACACACCATCATGAATGCACAGCTTTCTCTTTCCATTGGAATCAAAAACATATTTCATGCATTCCCTTCAACAGCACATAGGAAAAGATGGCTGAAGCTCTTTGAAACAACCTCTGAATTATAAGTATTAATCAAAATGCTGTGGCAACACTGGCCTAAAAGACTCAAGGGAAGCTATATTATTTACTCTCACATGCATCAAGTACACATTGAAAAAGGCAATGAAAATTCATGATTTTTATTAATAAAATAAAAATGGAAAACATTAATCAAACAGAAAATTCTGGAGCACCATTAACCTGCAAGACTTTTTGTGTGAAGCGATCTTTTTATTCACACATGAATCAAATACACATTGAAAAAAACACAATTAAGATCATAATTTTTAGTTTTTCAAGATAAAATTTGACTAGGTGAGATCTGTATTGAACAAGTACTCGGAAGTCCAACAGCTGTTGAAAATGTTGAAAAGAAAGCTGTGTTTACAAGTCTCAATACTCCAGGCAGTCTTCACATGGTTCAACAATTATTTCCTACTGTACAGTTCTAGGTGGTCACAGTGGTGCCACATGGAGTTGTATTCAGTATTTTACAAAAAAGGTAAGTACACAGTTAGCATTTAATAAAAGCTGTTACATGAAAACCTACATCACCACTTTTGTCATTGAAACATTGCGTTTCAGACTAAAAGGTAGTTAATACAGAAAATTGTCTTTCTCCAAAAAAATATTGACTAACATAATCAGTCTTCATGCAGGGTTGGATTTGTAATCTCTTAGCTACATGCATTGGTGCATGTAGGTCAAAATTTCTACATGCACCAAACATGCAGATTTTTACCCCTTTTCTTATGCGGCATGTTCCACCAGCCCTAAATATTCTTTTCTCTATTACTTGGAAAAGTACATGTGTGGAGTGATGATTGTTGACACTTAGCCTGTGTTGATGTACGAAAGGAGACGCGCTCAAACTTTTTGGTAAAATGTCTGCTTGTCTAGCTTACAGTATGCAAGAAATTATAACACAAAGGAGTGCTACATTAGGAATATTTTGTACCAGGCTTGGGGCGATTACATCTCAATGTAATCGATTACGATTGTGATTACTTCATATTTTACGATTGTGATTATGATTACGATTACAGCTAAAATTGAAAGTAATTGATTGCGATTGCGATTACATTGCAATGTAATCATGATTGCAATCGTGATTGCATTTTGTTTCCACATAAACTGGAAAAAAGGCCATGGACATTGCTCTAGATAAGCCAGGAAGGATACAGGTTGAGGCATGAAACCCTATCTAACTAACTACATTTTGTTTTTAACATTTTCTTTTGCAAAAAGTATACCCCTAGAGAACGATGTAACTAGACAAAGAAACACCTCTGGAGGTACTGTGTCTCATTTTTGTGCAAATAGCACATGTTGAAGATACTCAAAAGTGTAATATTACAAAACATGTACAACAAGTGTAAACCATGCAAAAACCAGTAAGGCACACTGTTGAAGTGCTCAAACACAGTACTCTTTGACTTTGTAACCATCTTCCTCTAAGAAAGTTGCAATGACAGCTGATCACTCCAACAAACAGTACAACGAAACATAAGCTGACTTTAATAATACAACCAATGTGCACTCGGACACGTAACACCTGTAAAACTTAACCCCACTTGCAAAGTCTATCATTGCAGTGACTTGAACATTTTCCTTTCAACTATTTTTTCTATCATCTCTTAAAGAACATTAAGTTTCTCAGACAGGCCTTACATTTGGGATTGACACTTCAGGTAAACAGGAAATGAGCACAATAGACTAAAGTTATCAATTGTACACTTTCAGTAGCTGCTACTTCCACTGTAGGAGTCTCCTGGTCCATTGCCCACGGATGTTTTATCAATGGAGCCATTAATTAAACTTAGTTACTTTTAGATGTAGCATTTTGCCACGTTGATGGTTACTGCTTCATGGAGTGCTTATTATCAAATCAACCAGTTGTGTAACAAGGATATGTTCAGGTTGAGTGGGGGAGTTGAATAAATAAATTGTGCAACTAAAAACAAATCCTTGCAGAGTACCAAAACAGAACAAAGTCCTCCCAAAGTAGAGATTATTGAACCCATGTACTTCTCATTCATTTTAAGCTGGAACATCCAAGAAAGAGGGACAATTAAATTTTGTCATTCCAACAGAAGAACCAAGCACTGAAAAAATTGTTTAGTAACTTTACTTCTTTATTCAATTCAACTTCATTGTAATCAGAAATGAAACCATGATTGCGATTACTTTGCCATTGTAATCGATTACGATTGGAATTACTTTGCAATTTTTACAAAAGTAATCGATTGTGATTACAACTACTTCAAAATGTGTAATCGATTGCAATCGATTACGATTACTGATTGCAATTACCCCAAGCCTGTTTTGTACTGCAACTTGACCTGTAACATGGATTTGAACATGAAGTTGGTATAAGCCCCGAGGCCTAGGGTACAGTAGGCTGGGTCTGGAGTTTACATGCACTCGAAGGGCACTCGAAGGGCATGTAAGCCTCCACAGTTGTATGCAAGTATGAAATTCTACACGCACACATGCATGTGTGCACATGGGTATATTGAACCATGTCTTCATGTAAAGAATTGCCTCATTACTGAGAAAAATGAATTTTCTACTTATGTTACATTATTTCAGTATTCAATATTGGGACCAGTCCTCTGCAGGATCAGTCCCCAGCTGGATCAGTCTTCCAAGGATCAATACCATGCTTAGATTTTAAATGGTTCTTGAGGCTAACATTGTGCGCGAACGACTCCGGGCATATGTAACATCGATATGGTTTTTCTCCTGTGTGTTGCCTCATGTGATTCCTCATGTTAGTAGACTGGGTGAATCCACATTGACAGTACTCACACTTAAAGGGTTTATCCTTCCGATGGGTCACCCTGTGTTTATCAAGAGCCCCTTTGTTTTTGAATCCTTTCTTACAAACCCCGCACAGATGCTCCTCTCTCTTGCCAGTGTGACAATTAACTATGTGAAGATTGATTGTCTGATTTGTTTTCATTTTACCACAGTACGGACAGAGCCTGGGTTCAGGCTTACTATGCATTGATAACCAATGCTGTCTTATATTCACAAATGACTTTCCACAAATGTCACACAAAGATGATATCGCCGAACCCAATCTACACCTGTGAATGGCTTTCTGTCCATTTTGCGTGTACAATAGACAATTAATTGCTTTCTTACAAAACTGACAGCTGAGCTGAAGTTTGACCCACCTTGAAAGGAGTTTTACAGACTCCATTGAATCAAGTGGGTTGTCTTTTGTTTCCTTTCCACCACTGTCACAAGATGTACTCCCTCCCTCTTTAATTTCCACAGACCCTCTGTCCTCTTTAATTTCATGGCCAGGCTCACTCTCTTCATTATTTCCAACAATACTATAATTTTGAGAAGGGACTTCCATCACTACTTCATACAACGTTCTGTCAGGTTGAGTGTCTGAAGCTGGTTTCCCGATCAAATATTCTTCAAGGTCACCAACAACTTCAGCGTGTTCCTGGAGTAAGTGACGGCAAGCACTGTAGGCATCTGAATCTTCAGATGTGCATATGCTGCATCGATAAACTCTATTTAATTCTGTCCAATAGAGCTTCCTTATTCTGAAAGAAATAATAACATGTGCCGTAATTGCAACACATGGTATTGTAGTACTGTATACACTTTGGTGATTTCATGCTGAAGTCTTCATGACAAAATTTAATGCATACATACCAGCAATGATGAACCAATCACTTGCTATTTATACAAAATGACATTTTAACAATAAGATAAACAGAAGAAAATTTGACGATATGACACAACAGGTACAATAACGGAAATCTCTTTCAATTAGATGATGTCCTCAATGTTTTATATTTATACAGAAGAGACAGCACTGGCACTATACAGTATGTTCACATATTTATTTTTTGAACATTGCACTGACATTCTTCGAAATTTTAGCATATGAACCCCCTCAACAGTCCTTTGATTGGACAAAGGAGAGTTCTTGAATATTTCCAACCCAACTTCCCCAAAAGATCCTCACATTGAAAAGAGCATCCTTTCAAATTCCCCCCACCTTTCTGGTGGGGGAATTGTGTATTCATGAGGGACTATACTGTACTTACCCAAACTTCATCTAAATTGCATATTTCTCACACACCACATGCTACTCAGAGAAGTTTTAGCATATGTTAGGCAAAGAAGCCTAAACGGAAAAGACTAGGTTTCTTACTCTCAAAAATTCAAGCTTTGAGCAATGGCGGTGCTAAAAGGGGGAGGGACATTTTCCCCCAAAATTTTTGCATTGCCCCCACCCCATGTGTCCACAAAACTTCATTAAGGAGTAGGTTTAACAAAAAAAAAATTGTAAAATACATACTAAAACCTCAGAGCTCAAGGGGCTTCACACCCGGGGGGGGGCACTAACCCCCCCAAACACTGTATTTCCAAAGCATGGTCTTCAATTTTCCCAAAATAACGTTATTCAATAGGACATGAATAAAAAGGAGCCTTTTTTAATCTGGGCAAAGTATCCCAGCCTTCTCTCTCATACAAATGTCATATATGAGTTATAAAGAATAAACTAATGCATAATTGTCAAGGATCTAGTTCGTAATTGTACCAAAGTTTTAACCCAGTACCGGCTGCCCAGAAGCGTTGATAGCGCTACCAGCACCAATAGCAGTACTGAATCAGTACTGTTATTGGTGCTGATAGCGCTAACAATGCTTCTGTGTGGCCAGATCAGGTTTACAGGCTCATTCGACCACTGGTCATATGAGTTAATATGATTCGAAAAGTTATGATTTCAATTTATTTCCAACGGTGTGCAGCTCCTTGAAACAAAAAATGTCCAGAACAAATTTATGTTTGATATTTTGAAGAGGAATATATTCTAGGCATAGCTTACAGGGGAAATTTTTACTCATTTCCCATGTTTGGTTCTCGAGATATTAGAATTGAAGTTGACATATTTCTACAAAGAGTGAACTTGCAACAAGTAGACGTGATGTCATGTATTCACATTGATGGAAATGTTTAGTTGTTTTTCTCTAAAATTTAACACCAAATTTATACAATTTAACTAAGATATGTTGTAACCATAAGTGCATCCTGAGCAATGGAGGTTTAAAAAACTTAATTTGCCTCAAGGGCAAGATAGCATCCCTAATCAATTCAAGATCAAAAATAAACAAGAGCCCAATGGGCACTGTGGTTCCTTGCTAGATATTATGAGAACTGTACAGCCAGTCTGTGAAATAGAGCTAAGCAAAAGTTCATACTCAATGTTTGTAACATCTTCACAAGGGGTATTTTAGTACTAATTTTACATGAAATCAAAGATTAAATTTCTGTGGCCTTACTGACATTCAACTTTTGTAATGCTTGGTGATCCTTCAAAAACACTACCTCATTTCCATATGTATTTATGCTTGTAATCAAATTTGATATTATCACCAATAAATGATACACAATGTGGTCAGAGAATGAAAAACACCCCTTGTACAGTATTTCTCTCACAAGTTATTTTTACCTGCTCTGAAATAAAACTTGCTGTTACTTTAAAACAATCTACCACTTGTCCTGTTTGCTACCTCTACACAGAAAACAGGGTTTATTCAGCAGTCAAGCAGAAAGCAAGTGATTAATGAAGTGTGGTAATAGAATGAGGATAAGGTTACCCCACAGAGCACTGCAGTATTAAAGAGACATATTGCAGAATCCATGCATTGCTTCCACTGGCAGAGAGACCAGTTTAATGCAGAGTGACCTGTGCTCAGTGAAATCTACAGATTTCAGTTATTGCCCTCTTCAAACTTTGAATGATCTAAAATATGTGTACAACATGAAGGAATCATTACTGAATGAACAAAAAGGACAAATTTCTAAGGTGTTTGAGTGCGTAAGCATGCAAAACCAGGTGAGATAAAAAATCTATTGAAACTATCTTTATCTAGCTTACAAGATTTTCTAAATAACATTTCCAGCAGTTGACCTCCAGTGACCTTGATGACCTTTGACCTTAACCAAACACAGATTGATTTGAAATCTGTCCTTTCTACCTTAAAATACTGTGTTAAAACGTTTTTCAGTGTTTGACCCCTGGTGACCTCAGATGACCCCTTGACCTCCACCAAACATAACAGATTTCCTTCTTACACCATAACACATCCACGCACCAAGTATGACATCTATCCAAGTTTCCTAACTAGAAATATCCTGTTGAGAAAGGTTTTTAGTTTTTGACCTCTGGTGACCCCAATTGACCTTTGACCTCCACCAAAAACAATAGGGCACACCTTCTCCCTACGACGAATCTATGTACCGAATCCAAGTTCCATCCAACCTTCCCTTGTTGAGTTAGAGCGTACCAAAGCAAGTGTCACACACACACACACACTCACACACACACACATACACACACACACACGCCAACCTGACTACATAGGTTCCCTTGCTACCGCAAGGAACCAAAAACAAAACAAAACATTGACCATCAATATGAATACATGACATAGCACCTAATTGGTTCAAGTTAACCTTTTGTAGAAAATGTGTCAACTTCGGTTGCTAATATCTCGAGAACCATACATGAGAAATGAATGAAAACTTACACCAGAGTGCTTAGAATATGTTCGTCTTTAACATATTAAACAAAAATTTGTTTCTGGTCTATTCTTTTTAATGGAGATTTTTCTTTGCGACAAAGAAAATGCTAAAATGTCACATTGTCCTGTAAAGGAGCCAGTACGTTTTATCTGGTAAGTTTCTGTTTATTTGGCAATTTGATTTTCTTTTTATTAAGATGAAGATTTTATTTGAAAGGGAAGCTCAAAATAGTAACTGCTTAATTTCTACTTACAAGCCTGGCAAATGCAATTTCCAGCTATCTGACAGGTCACAATTTTTCAAAATTTTCTGTATGCTCCATCGGTTGGCGTTCCGCTTAGATAGTCTTTCAGGCAGTCAGTCACCACTTCTCATGCCCCTTCACCCCCCCCCCAAAAAAATATATTTTTGCACGACATCCCTTGACACTATTTGAGACGTCTTGGTCTCAAGTTGAGTTGCCCCCCCCCAAACAAGTTTCCTTGTATCTGCCCTTGTGCAGAAGAGTAATGAGGATGATCTACTGGTCCATCAGGGCAATGAGAAGAGGTGAATGCAATTAAGATATAACAAGTGATAAGTATGTGAATCTGCATTCTGAACACAGCAAACAACTTAAACAACTTAAACAACTGTATGCAACAACAGAAACACAGTTTTTAGAAAAAAATTACATACTGTATGTGGCAAAACCTGCAAACTCATGTCAGCCATACATGAACTTTGTGAAGCTCACCAGCCAATCTGTGGATGTTGTCTTTTATGTTTCTCTTTTGAGACCACGAATGACCTTTTACCTGCACCACAAATGACAGAGATCATCTACCCACTATGGCTGTCCTACACAGCATATGAGTGTAGTCACTTTTACCCTTTTTGAGATGCCATGTTTAAAAGTTTTGAAATTTTCCCCTCACATGACCGCAAATGATTTTTGACCTCTACCAAAAAAATAGGGATCATCTACTCAACAAGAGCAACTCAAACACCAACTATGAACCTAGTCACATTTTACCTTCTTGAGATACCATGTTTACAAGCACTTTCTAAGGCTTTTATCATTTGACCCTGGTGATCCCAAATGAACTTTCACTTCCATCAAAATTGATAACAATCATGAACTTACTGTACTATGGCTTATCCACACACTGAAAATGAGAGTGACCACATTTACTCTCTTTGAGATATTGTGTTTACAGGATTTGGACATTTTGACCTATTGTGACCCCAAATGACCTTTGACCTCCACCAAAAACAATAGGGATCTTCTACCCAATATGACCAATCCACACACCAAATATGAAATCAGTCACACTTAATAATTGCTGGTATACTAGTAGTACGTATTGCCACGTTGTAGTGCACCTATGCAGGGATATACAGTAGCTACAGCGGGTGGTGCTGGGTGGCACTCCAGGCAAATACACCTCTCCACACCCACCACACATCTTCCCAATAGACCTAAAACTAGCCCCAAATTCACTCCCTAAAGCAAAAAGGAGGTAAAAAATGAACCAGAAAGCCAAAAGGCTTAGTGATTCCTTGCCGCTGAAATGTAAGGCCTTTTTTCACATGGACATTGCTTGGCAATGTTTTTCAATTAACAGGGCTCCATAATGTGCCCACAAAGTACACATGCAAGGCATCCAATCTTCCTACATTGAGATTCCCCTTGCCCGTTGTGAACCCAAATGACATTTGACCTCCACCAAAAACTTCTGGGACCATGTATTCACTATGCGCCATCTACAGGACAAGTTACAGGACCCTACAAGTGACATTTCTTGAAAGACTGTGCAGGAAAGCTTGTCAGGCTTTGAACATGCTGACTCCAAATGAACTTTGACCTTTCAGAAAATCAATAGGGGTCATCTACTCAATATGACCAATCCACACACTAAATATGAGCACAGTCACATGTATCGTTCTTGAGATATCGTGTTTACGAAGTTTTGACCTTTTGACCTCTCATGACCCCAAATGACCTTTGACCTCCACCCAAAAAAAATAGGGATCATCTACTCAATATCGCCAACACACTCGCCAAATATGAGTATAGTCACATGTACCGTTCTCGAGATATCGTGTTTACGAAGTTTTGACCTTTTGACCTCTCGTGACACCAAATGACCTTTGATCTCCACCAAAAACAGTAGGGATCATCTACTCAATATGGCCAAGGCACAAACCAAATATGAGATTAGTCACACTTACTCTTCTTGAGATACCGTGTTTAAAAACAATTTTTAAGGAATTTACCAATTGACCTCTCGTGATCCCAAATGACCTTTGACCTCCACGAAAATCAATAGGCATTATCTACTCAATATGACCAACCCACACACCAAATATGAGCATAGTCACATGTACCGTTCTCGAGATATCGTGTTTACGAAGTTTTGACCTTTTGACCTCTCGTGACCCCAAATGACCATTGACCTCCACGAAAATCGACAGGGATCATCTACTCAATATGACCAACCCACACACCAAATATGAGCATAGTCACATGTACCATTCTCGAGATATCGTGTTTATGAAGTTTTGACCTCTCGTGACCCCATATGACCTTTGACCTCCACCAAATACAATATGGATGATCTACTCGATATGACCAACCTACTCACCAAATACGAGTATAGTCACATGTACGGTTCTCCAGATATCGTGTTTACGAAGTTTTGACCTTTTGACCTCTCGTGACCCCAAATGACCTTTGACCTCCACCAAAAACGACAGGGATCATCTACTCAATATGACTAACCCACACACCAAATATGAGCATAGTCACATGTACTGTTCTCGAGATATCGTGTTTACGAAGTTTTAACCTTTTGACCTCTCATGACCCCAAATGACCTTTGACCTCCACGAAAATCAATAGGGATCATCTACTCAATATGACTAATCAACACACCAAATATGAGCATAGTCACATGTACCGTTCTCGAGATATCGTGTTTACGAAGTTTTGACCTTTTGACCTCTCTTGACCCCAAATGACCTTTGATCTACACCAAAAACAATAGGGATCATCTACTCAATATGGCCAATGCACACACCAAATATGAGATTAGTCACACTTACCCTTCTTGAGATACCGTGTTTACAAGCAATTTCTAAGGAATTTACCTATTGACCTCTCGTGACCCCAAATGACCTTTGACCTCCAAGAAAATCGATAGGGATCATCTACTCAATATGACCAACCCACACACCAAATATGAGCATAGTCACATGTACCGTTCTCGAGATATCGTGTTTACAAGATTTTGACCTTTTGACCTCTCGTGACCCCACGTGACCTTTGACGTCCACCAAAAACAATAGGGATCATCTACTCAATTTGGGCAATCCACATGCCAAGTATGAGATTCCTAGGACTTACCCTTCTTGAGATATCGTGTTTACAAGCCAAAGCGTCACACACGCACACACACACACACACACACACACACATACACACGACATCACCATCGCATAGATTCCTTGCCTGCCTACGGCAAGGAATCAAAAATTAATGGCTGAAAGATGGGATGATACCTAGGAGTGGGGTGAGGTGCTTTTCTCAAATCAGACAATTATCTGGCACTCAAATTTGGCTAGCTACATCCCTGCACCCATGGCTGATTATTGACTTACATCTAAGAAGCAGTACTTGCACTGAGGAAACTGAACCTACCGAAGAATTTCCCATTTTTTTTTTGTGGGAGGGGGAGGGGTGGATTTGAGATATTTAAGGGGTTGGATTTCCTAATATAAATTTGGTGCACTTTGGTTAAGTCGCTATTGCTTTATGTTATCTGTACACTTTGGTACAGTGCCTTCTACCTTTATACTGACAGGGACACAGGAGTAGTAAATTTTGACATTCCATTCCAGGACCAATGGCATGGATGTTCACTTTGTAAAGCTTGTTTTATTTAGCTATTATGTAGTCAGAGACAATTATTTTGCTCCTAGTTTTATTGGGATATAAGCATAACTAAATTGCCTACATTTAATTCTCTTCAATAGAGGGAATCCTCACCCCCTTCCCCCCTCTCCTCAATCCTTGCATTTCATTTGGGGAAATTTTGAAAACAGATATGTGAATACAGTGCTGCTAAAAGTGTTTTGTTAACAAGTCATTATGACTGACTTTATAATGTTGGGTGGGAAGTGAACTACTGCCCCCGAACCCATGTGAAAAGGAGAAAATGGACCCACAACTCCAAAACCTGACATCTAATTTTTATAACAGTCCTCTTGAGCCATTACCTGTTTTTTCTGAAACTGTCAGAGATGCCTTCTGCCTTAGCCACCTCTGCTAAATTAAACCTTTTGAAAGGTAAATCTGTACCTTGGTCATCAAGTTTCCGTCTCTTTTCCTTCAAGCCCTCGTCATCGTCATCATCGTCAAATATTATCGCAATACCTGGTTCTTCTCCATTATCAGAATCATTCTCAGGTCCCTTATTGTCTGAATCGCTGCCATCATCAAGATCTGTCTCGTCTGGTTCTAAACTGTCACCAAACTTAAGGAAGTCGTCTACAGCTGCTGTTGATTCTTTCAAGTCAGCCTCTCCTGGTGATGATGCTAGCTCCTCACCATCTTCTCCCTTCCCCTTTTCACCATGATCTTCCTCATGTGGTTTTTTATGATCTTCAGAACTTACTTCATCTGGATAACCAACAACAAATGTATGTCCTTGCAATGAAGCACCATCTCTTTTGGTCTCTAATACATCACTCACACTGCATTCTTTTTCATCACGAAAATGTTTGCCAATATTTTTATTTGTTTCTTCTGATACTGGAGAAGCATTTCTCCTTAATACTGTCACTCTACTATTTTGAACTATGATTGGTTTTGGTAGAATGGTCACAAACTTCTTTAGATTGGCACTGTCACTTGCAACAGGAGCTTTTGATTCTGTAACCCTGTCGGTAGGCAGAAAAAAAGAAACTTTTCAAAATTGTTATACAAAATAGCCACTCTCAAGCATTTTGAAGCTTTTAAATGAAGGGTTTAAGAAATCTGATTTTTGCTGTAAAAGGGGAACTTGATCTGAACAAAATGTAAAAACTTACGATGTTCCTGGAATACACACATCAACAAATACTGAACCAGTCACTCAGTTTACAGTCAAGTTAAGTTGTTAAGTTGACAATGGCATAACCCCAACTTCTTCATTTCAGGGGCTGAGGTGGGGTCAAAGTTTTCCAGTGGTGGGGTAAGAAGTGACAACAAGAAGAAGAGTGCCACCATTGCTTGGCATGTAATGTACATGGAAAATTACTGTATCTCTCAGATTGCTGGAAATGGCACTTCCCAGTTTCTCTAGCCTTATGAGTTTAAACGTACTGTATTCTTCATTTTTTAAGAAAACAAGTTGAAAATTTACTTTTTCTTTATAGCACTATGACTGCTGTGAAGGGGCTGAGAGATAATTCCAAAGGTGTATAATTTATTTATCAAATAAATATACAGTACCATCACTATTTACGTTGCATGCCAAAGGAGGTCCTGAATCTCAGCACTGTAGGTTTCACCATAAACATCACCCTAGTCGTCTATTTGATTGTCTATTGCACAATTTGATGATCATGATTTCACTGTGTGTGCTCTTGTACTGTGCCTTCAACTTTTGAGCCAGTGCACTTACATACCTTTCTAAACTATGCATGATCTATGTTTCATTTATGATCTGCTTTCAGGAAAAGCTAGTTTTCCTCATGATGTCGTGGTTTACTTTCTTTTTACTATCTAAGAATGCATATTTTTTTAAATCAGAAACAAGAACAGTAATTATTCCTGCTTAATTTAAAATCCCTGATGAATGGGGACTTCAACAATTTGGCTTAATCTTCATTCCTATTGTTCTCCTCTCTAATTCTGGTTTCTCAGCTATGTTCCAGTATTAACCTTTCATTAAAGAAATCTCTTAACTCCACACTTTCAAGGGGTATTGTATTTGAGAATTTTATTCCTTAAATGCATTTTAGGAAGGGTGGGAATGGGATGTACAAGCATGGGTGAAAAAAATGAAAGTTGGAAGGTTCCATGCCAGGAAGAAATTTCATCTGGAGGAAAATTTTGGCAACTGGGCCTGGGGGGAATTTCCCTGTTCTGTACATGAAAATATATGGAGAACAGTGGAAAATTTTACTCCCTCTCTGGGAAATAATTTACTCCCTTCCTCAGGGATGAGTCTGAGACTTCTTAAACAAAAAGAGGAAATGAGCCTGAGACCTCTGAAAAAGAGGAAATTGAGAGGCAGGCTCTGGGACTGGAGTCCAGGGGCAAGCTTAAGGGCCCCTATAATGACTTTGATGTTATGATTATAATACACTTCTGATTGGATTGAACCCTGAGGGCTGTTTGTACATGTTTAAATTGCTGAGATTTAAAATATGACAGACACTTTTGGGAAATTTGGTACAAAAAAGAGGAAAAGTACAAAAGAAGAGGAAATTTCCTCTAAAAAAGGAAGTATCTCATGCCTGTTTCCTGGGAAGTAAACATGTTTTCCAGTGCTAGAGGCAAGGCATTTGACTGGACGTCTACCTTTGCTCCCCTAATGATGTTTATGCCAGTTGATTTGTTGGTGTAATTTATGTGACTGGAGTCAGCCAGCAAGTGACTTGTGCCATTGTTTTATGTGAAAATTCTTTGATACAATTTCTCAAATCATTTGGTTTTTAGAAACTGGTGACTTCATGTCATTATAAATTTGTTACACATTTGTGATTTAAAATGGATCTGAGGCAAGCAAGGGCTATCAGTGTATCACTTCCACACATGGATGTTTTTGCAGTATGTTGTGCTGACTCTCAAGTACGGATAGTGCTTCTCCAAAGGGAACATTGAGATGTTTGTAGATTTCCCATCCCTCATGCAATCACATACCAAATGAGACTGTATATCTGAACTGAAGATCGATCTTAAAAATAAAAACTGCAATTTGTTGTTAATGCACAGTGGCAAACTTGTCATTTGAATCATGCACTGATTGTAAAATGTTCTGTAACATAAATTATACTCCTACTGTACTGTATGTGGTGTTACAAGGAAAAAATATCACTTGCAAACTTTTTCACACTTCAAGGAAAAATACAGTACAGTACGGTCTTTTCAAAGAAAAATAGAGTGTGAAATATAAGGTTTTTTTGTAACCACCATTTTATTCAATGGCCAGTTTTTATTACTTGTTCTCTCTGCATGGAACATGAACAAAAGAAACAGCCAGAGGGAGAGAGTGATGGGAAATCAGTGGAGCATGGAAAGGGGAGGGAGAGGATAATTACTGTAGGAAATATTGGCTTCAAAGAATTATTTATCCATTATATATTTATTATGGTACTGAAGCAGATTTCATTACCAGAACAATGAATAAAGGCTTGCTCATCATATTCTGTCTTCAGCATTGCATGAATTTGATTTAAAGGCCTGATCCTCTCACACCAAACAGTTTCAATTCTCCTAACCTACTTACTAAAAGGGCAGGAGCAGTCATCCCAAATTGAAGTAGTGTAGTAGACTGGCCAGTTTCATGATTGGCTGTTGAGAGTCATGTGACAATGTTTTTTCTCTTCAAATGTGAAATTTACCAGAAATAACTGCTTGGTTTACCTTGAATATGCAATAGTAAAGTCATAAAATGTAATGAAACATACTTTGAAGAGAAATAAGATGAAAATTGTGTTACTTGGCTTTTTCTTCGAAATAAGTTTGGGGGGGGGGGACTGCTCTTTACCTTTATTAAGCCCCTCCCACAATTGTCTGAAATTCATTCTCATCCAGACACAATCTCAGTTTATTGCTTCTGGGTGAGTAGGACAGTGTTAACAAATATATTCCATCACTGCTGCGGCATCAAAAGAGTTGGTATGGCTGGCTTACACCATCGTCACACTGAAATGTAAATAGATTCCAATTGGTCTACTGTACTTTCTGTATGCTACCCCCCAAGCCTAGACTTGGCCAAGTCTCTCGTGAGTGTTCCCCGGGGAGCTGACAACACCAACTGTACACAAATCCAGTGCTTCAGCACAGTGCAGCATACCGTATTTGCCTTTTTTCTAATACGCCCTCTATCGGTCTGTAAAGGTATCGCTTCTCAACGAGAGACTTGGGACAATTGGTTTCTATGACGTCATAATTTTTATGTTATTCCTTTACTTTATTCATCCCTCATTAAGATGAATAATATGTAGTAGTTTCTCAATATCTAGTCCAATCAAAGTTGGCAGTCTGTAAATCGTGATATGAATAAACATACATTAGGTCACATGACCTTTTCATTCATATCTCTGTCAGCCAGCAGTGCTAGCAGTCGACAAATGTAGAGCCCTTACCGTACCGATGAAGCGACTATTTTCTTTGCAATAACATCTGAAATTATTCCCAAAGACATTCGCAGGGGTTTAGAAAGAGTCATTATTAATGTATGGGACACCAAGAAGACGTCGGAGTTTGATTACCGGCAGGATTTAAGAAATTTAAGAAATTTATCGATCGACCACCATCAAGCGGTTGAGTTACACGAAGCGCAGAGAAGGCAATGACGCTTACAGTTAATTACAGTATAAACTTGTATATAGGAGATCTAACAATTACGTTACTTCGTAAACACTGCATAGACAATGTGTGAGTTACAAAATATTTTATCAAGTGGGTTGTTGATGTGTGTAACGTTATAGTGCTCTGCAATAACAATGAAGTTTGTTCGTGTTGGACATATGCAAGTGTAGCAGAGGAATTTCCCAATATTTATAACTTATGATTAATGAATATGATGAGGCACTGTTCAGCATAGAGGACGGCAAGGGGAACTACTGGGAGTCTGCAAATTGAAGAAGACATAGGCCTATCCGGCATGCTGGTATAATTGAGGTAAACTCATGCACTTCGGCTACTTACCAATTGCAACCTCGACCCCGGCCTAGTCTCCTAGACCCAGGGGTGGGATTTGACTGGGGATGGATTTCACAGTCATTCTGTCCCCACCCGGCCAAGACTTGAGGGTGCTAGGATTTCACTCCATCAGTCTGGATCCGAAGGCCGGGGTAATCTGGCAGGTCTTTTTCTGGTGATATGCGTAGTGCCTATAGCTGACAGTGGGGACTTGGCAGGGGATTTACCTCAATCAGTGTATACCCAACCCAGCTTGGATATGGCCAGGCTCTGTGTGGGGATTTAACAATTTCAAAAATAAAGTTCCCGGGCAAGACCCGACCATCCCCAGGTCTAGGAAGTGTCAGTGTTGCAATTGATAAGTGCATAAATCTTCATGACATTGCAAGATTATTACAGCCAGGCCCTTTTAGTTGACAGCTATAGGCACCACAACATACAGGACTTGGGGCATTGGTAGCTGCATATAGGTCAAAATCAATTGTCCCAGACCCATGAATAAGGTAAAAGGCATTTTCTACTTGGCCTTGCATAATTCAGGTTGCCCCAATTCTACCTAGGGGTTTCATTATAACAATTCTTCAAACTTGCTTACAACTTAGTTCAGGCTTTTACTTAGTCAGAGAGTTGCATGCATACATTTTAGAGGAACCCTGCTGAAGGGACTAGTTTTGCTTCCTAACAAAATAATTGCTTTATACAAGCTAGGTGTAACACTGTGCTACTGTACAAGGGATTGTCAATCCTGCAGAAAACCAGGAAATTAAAGGGACAATCCTCTCACCCCAAACTACACTTCTAGTATAGGGTAACAGAAACTCTCAATTGGCTCAGCTTTTTGATTGACTGCTAATTCAAACAATGCAGAGTACCAAAACTTATATTAGACAGCACGAACCGTTCTGATAGTGTTTTGATTATACACATCGAGCTTTCTTTTCCCCCTAAAGCAATAAAATGGGATTGTGTCTGGATGAGGGTGAATTTTAGACAATTGTGGGAGGGGCTTAATTAAGAAGGTTACAGTAAAAGAATTGGTACTGTTTGGGATGAGAAAATTGGGCCTTTAATTACCCAGGCACTGAAAGATCACTTGACAAGTTTTATGAAATGTACAACTGCTAATTTTTAGCCCTAGCATAATTTACAATAAATGAGCATTCATATGTAGACCTACTGCCTATATTTTGTAACTTCAGGAACAGCTACAGTAGAGTAAATTGCACTGGTTGTGTTTTTAATGAATGTGAATATCTACACAAAGAATATGGTACAAGACCATATGAAGACTATATAAGATTTTGATACCATAAATTCGAGGTAACCCAGGCTAAATGTGTGTTATTTTCTTGTACTAATCTGAGAAAAAAAATTAGGTCATCAGACTACATGCTAGCATGCTAGTGCTGTAGCACTGCATGTTTCATCTTGCAGTGTTTCCATCAAGTTTCCTTGGTGGAATATTTGCTTCAAGTGTGAATGGTATGAACATTTTAAAGTGTACTTAATTCTCCTTCATTTTTCTTGAGTAATTGGAGAACTTGAGTAATTGGAGTAAGTGGGACTGTACATACTGCAAAGCCACCATCTTTGGCAGAGTCAGCATGCAACCAGGCTATGCAGTACATTAAACATTTAACACCAAGCTTAGCACGGTGTATGGAGTATATTAGGCATGGAATGTATAGTGTATGTGTTGAAAACCTACAGTATCTTGACTCCAATTTTACATGGAATGAGTGGTTACATGAACTATGTAAATAAAATCTTTGGCCTGGAAAATATTTCATTGCAATTTTTGAAAAGAGAGATAGACTGCACTTGACAATCATCTGATACCAGTACCAGTACAACCAGTTGGTGCAACTGTGGTGTTTAATTAGAGAACAGTCTGAAATTATCATTGACTGTCGTGATTGGTATATGCACTTGTCCTCCAAAGCAATAACTGGTACATATAGAGTTACATTTTAAACAGGGACCTACCAGTTAAACATTAAAGAAAATATTTTTCAACTGCTGTAGTAGAAAAACAAGGACTACTGTAGCTGTTCACAGAAGAGATGCTTTCAGTAGGCTATGCATGTCTTGTCTTATGCTACTTATCATTGTTTGAGACTGGCAGCAATCAGTAAAAGGAGGAATAAAAATTATCACATTCAAATTAAACACATGTTTATATTGAATTAAGTGTCATACCTAGTTAGTGCTGCTGGCTGTATGAAAGAATCACTGTGGTCAATACTCTACAAGATGGCTGGCTATTTCTACCTTATCACATAGGGTATATTGTTCCCATGTCTCATAAATCCCACTTTCATATATACCATCTCGTTTTGGTCCCCTGTCTCAAAAGTCCCATGTCTTACTCACTGCTCCACAACCAATCAACTCATTGGGATTATAGGGGTTTGGGTTAGAGATGGTTATTGGGCATGCACTTAAAAATATGAGGGGAACAATGCCATGGGGAACCAATGCATATTACAGGTAACAAAACTATATTAGATTAACAAGGCCACCATGTGGGTAGCTCACAGGTAGGGATATTATTGGGCAGCTGACCCATATTCTCCCCACGTATCAGTTGTTTGCCCCAGAGCTCTCTCATATCAGTGAAGTGGGCTATCATAAAAAGGCCACTTATTAATCCCAGGTGAAATTGGCCCACATGAAAAGAGTTAACACCCATTGGTGCAGCTGCAGAGGAGCCAACCCAGGCATGCATTATTTGTCCCCCTTCCCAAGATTTTGGCCTGTGTCCCTCCCCAACTTAGGTCAGTTAAGAATTGAGTACACAGAAAAAAATAAATAATATACCTCTCCAGATCTAATTTTTCATACTGAGAATTATCCTTGCAAACTTTTGGGTTTTCGCCCCCTGAACATGCCTACCTCCAGCCTGAATGGGAATGAATGCTTTGGGATCTGCATTCTGTTTGGAGCTGCGTCCAAAATTTTTGCCCCAACATTATCCTGTGTCCTTTATTTGTCCCCACCCCATCCAGTTTTGACAGTCTGGCACCACCGCTGCCAGTCCATGGCATAGCCCCCGGGGGGCGTCAGAACCTTGCAATGCAAAAAACACCTGAAATAGCGGTTTTTTCTCCCTATTTTCCCTCATTTAGTGCCCCATGACACCAACCCCCTCCCCCGATGACACAATCCTGGCTATGCGCCTGACTGCTACTACAGTAGTATCAAGGATGGGGGACCATTGACGGAGAAGTAAAGAGATCTGACTAAAGACATATTCCCTTAGGTTTGACAGCAAAATTGTCCTTCATCCATCAAATAACGGCATATTCTTCTCCTACCCATTTGACTTATCTGTCTGTAATGTCGTAATCTCAGTTGAGTACTTTTTTGGATTCAGACGGTTTCGTTCGTTGCAATACTGTTCATTTTTTGTGGGCTACAATCTGACAATAATAGTTCAATGATAAGTGTCTGTAATCAATTCGCATAATTGCTTCAAGTACTAATTCAATGTGTTACGTCGCTGTAAACTCCGATTTCGTGCCCGCAGGATAGATCGAATTGTCACATACATTGTATCACTTATTTTACAACATGCGAATTTCCCATTTTAGAAGTATTCCACTATGGTACGGGCTCAAAAACATTACGTTTTCTGCTACGCCTCAATGGAAGACGATACTACTTTTCAAGGTTATAAAGAGCGATCGTATTTTCGTTTTACCACGAGAGATATCAATTTAATTACTCCTTATACGCTTAAATATTTAAGAAAGGATAATTTGAGATATATTTAAATATTTAATTATTATGGGTATGATCAGGGTCTTTAATATTATTCACTCACGTTTCTATACAAACCTTCAATTGGGCGATACTAAAGTTTATGTTTGAGAATGCTGATTGGTTGGTAGTGCTGACACAGTTTAAAGATGAATAATAAATAGTCTCATTAGTATGACGTCATAGAAACCAATTGTCCCAAGTCTCTCGTTGAGAAACGATAGAATTAATTGACCGATAGAGGGCGTATTAGATAAAAGGAAAATACGATATTCTGTACTATGCTGAGGTAGGGAGATTTTGAAGAGAAAGTTGTAAACTCCCCGCGGAACACTCACGAGAGACTTGGCCAAGTCTACCCCAAGCCTTGACAGGCGCAACAGTTTTTGCACTAGCCAAGGGCTTAAAATATGTTTCAAAAATTTGTCACTGCCACAGGTTTTTTAGGCAGATTTCAGATGGTACCTAGGAAACAGTGTAGTAATTTCCTACAGACAATTTTTTTTTTTTTTGTGAATCGAGAAGAATTGTGCACCTTAGTGTAAACACTGTTGCACAGCACCGACGTAACAACAAGCATGTGTTCTTGCCCTTGCTCTATGCCAACCAGTAACTTAAGCCTGCATGAACACCCTAACATTAATAATTACAAGACCCAATGCATAGTTTCAGCCCCTGCCACACTATTCATGTGCAGTCATAGCATGTGTCAGATGCCGACATGGGGCGTGCATTTTGTGGGCAAGGCGTGGAGTTGCTACTGTCAACTTGCGTTTAGAGCATCAATTCTGCAAGGAGCAAGAAAAGTGAGGGTATGTTGGGGTCAAGTAACTTTCTCCCTTCCAGTAACCCGAGGATTAGCTTTTTGTGTTTTAGGTGTTATAGTATTGGCCAACCTAATGGCACCCTGCACACAAAGGCAAAGAGAGACCGTCTCTTATTGGCGGGGTATTCTAAGTTGTACCATTTGTACGGGCAAGAGCAGTCATCCCAAATTGAAGAAGTGTAGTTGATTGTCCAGTTTCATGATTGGCTGTTGGGAGTCATGTGACAATGTTTTTCTCTTCAAATGTGAAATTAACCAGAAATAACTGCTTGGTTTACCCTGAATATTAAATAGTAAAGTCATAAAATGCAATGAAAGATACTTTGAAGAGAAATAAGATGAAAATTGTTTTATTAAGTTTTTTCTTCAAAATAAGTTTGGGGAGACTGCTCTTTACCGACTGACTGCTCGATAAATATATAAATAGGATTGAGCTCCCGAGAGTAGATAGTATTAAGTATCTTGGAATTACCATCACTAAAGATCTGAACTGGGAGAAGCATATTCAAAACACCTGTAACAAGGGAAATAAGATTCTTGGTATTTTGTATAGAAATCTTTCTTCCTGCCCTGGTAATGTCAAGTTAATGGCTTATAAAGGAATCCTTCGGCCTGTGCTGGAATACGCCGGTAGTGTTTGGGACCCCCACCAGGTTTACCTGCGCGACAAGCTTGAGAGTATACAAAAACGGTCTGCTAGATTTATTGCCTCTGACTATTCAAGGGAGCCAGGCTCAATGACCAGGCTCCTTAAGGAACTAAACCTTCTGCCCTTAACTGAAAGACGGAGGAAAAGTAGATTGATCCTTTTTTCCAAAGGTATGTTTGGCCTGGCTCAATTACCTGTTGATTGTCTCCAGCGGCCTACTCGTAGAACCCGTTTAATGCATGACCTTCATGTCTGTCTCCCGCATACTAGTACTAACTGTTATAAATTTAGCTTCTTGCCTCGAACCATTAAGGATTGGAATCATCTCCCCCTGAATGTAATGAGGGTTGCCTCTGTCCATAAGGACCCTATCACCTATATTACTGGGCATATTTAGCCTCTCGACGCATGCGTGGTGAAAGAATGTCCTTTGGATGTGTCACCTTTATTGAAGAAGAAGAAGAAGAAGATAAAGTGATATGGACTAGGTCTCTTGGCTACCATTTAGGAAGCTAGGCCTAACGTTAGGCCTAGGACAAGGGCCTAACTACATTACTAATACTACGTTAGCATCGGCTACACGTTATTTTATCAATATCATTCACACATCATCCAAATGCATTATACCTTGGTTCAATCACACTACTTCCCACACTGTCCTTCCCCTTCACGGTAGCTTCGATGGTACCCTTCACAGAGGCAGAAACTTCACATTTCGGGAGCATACAAAATTTTGAATGAACTTCTAACAAGTGTAGTGCCAGTTCTCCGTGTGTCCATTTACCTCGCTTGCGAAGTACATCCCAAGCACCGTAAGCGGATGACAAGCTCACGCTTGTACGCTTGTACCTTCTTTGTTCTTCTCTCTTCCTTCTCTTTGCTTCGTCAGGGGTTAACGTGCGAGGCCTTCCACGTCGCTTTTTAGGAGGGTCATTTCCCTCAGCTGGACCTGGGCCTACACCAGGTTCCATTGTCCACACCGTTCGTGCTGCAGTGCTAACGCTTTTTTTCACGGCTAACGACTAGGACGCCTAGGCCAAGTGTCAATACACAGAGCTTTCATACCTGACCTGCCAAGCCTGTGTTGCGCCCATAGAGGTCATATTCTCTGATCAGCCGCTCTAGAAATCTATGGTAGACACCACAGTCTAGGCGACAACAAATATGATGACTGGTTTTATCAATCATGGTAAAGCGTCCACAGCGCAAGATGGACCACTATCTTGAAAACACGCACCAAAATGTGCAGTACGTTAAAGAGGTGCTTGTCCGACATTTTAACACACAAAATCCTGTCAACGAGCACTAAGCTCTTTGCTATTGAAAAAGTCGGGGAAGTACCAAGGAAGCTGTCACAGCTGGATCGAAGTGGGAACCTGGAGGGGAAGGCGACTAGATCCGAAGAGAAGGAGCAAGGGGCATGGGGGTAAATTTAGTCCGTATGTGTGAATTTTTGAATATTTGGGGGTTTTCGCTACAGTTTCTTCATTCTCAGAGTACACAGATTAACTCAGGCTATGACAAAAAGTTCAAGTCATGGTGTTAAAAATACTTAGTTGTGATATTACAGCCACTACAGTGATATGTGGGTCCAATATGGGGCTGGTGTGCTACACGGGGAAAACATGGGACTCTCGGGCCCGCCTCTATATGGCCGTAAGGATATGGATTCAATATGGGTTGGAGCTGGGCCGGCACGTTTGGCCATACGCTCAATGCTTATGCCTTGTTGGTCATATGGGGCCTACGTGCGTTTCACAGAGTATGGGTTTCACATGAGACATTACTGCAGCAGCGGCTTGCAACTCAGCCCCTCCCAAAATTTTCACTCTACCGAGTGATCTAAATTTTCGTGCTGCTGTTATCCTGCTGCCCCCTCATTCGCTTCAGTCTTTCTCAGTACTTTCGTTGTGCGTGATGCTCCGCCGCATGGGCAGTGGAGTAGGGAATACAAGCCAATGAGCCACTGGAAAAAAGGCCGTGGCTGGCTCGACTTGAACCAATAGGTTTGAAACTGGGCCGTAAAACTCCATTTGACTAACTGACTTCTCGGTACTTTCAGCAACTTCATTTATCTGCAAAAGATGTTAGGAGTATTTATAGTCGGTAGCAGTGCGGGAAGTCCCATAGACAGTTTCATCAATGAAGCAGATATCTTGCATTTAGCCAAGATTCACAATAGAGAAACATTAGCATATTTTGAATTCCGTTGTATAGTTTCAAGTTTCCTCAAAAGATTCAAGGCCATATTTGATCTGATGGTAGTGGTACAAGTATGTGGTAATTTTCTGATCACCGTTGCTAATTTTTTTTTTTATTGCAAACAAAAGCTAAACATTGGGACATTTTTTCTTTACGAATATGAAAATGAATATTTGGCCATATCTGAGAGGTCGCGATTTTTCAAAGTTTTCTCTGCGGTCCGCGCCAACCAATGGTGGCGCTCCCGGCTTAAATCTTTTATCTTTCGGTTCAAAATATTGTTCAATAACTTTCTAATCACTTTGCAGTTTAGGAAATTATTATAAGCGTTTTATTGCAAACGACAAAAGAAGATAGCGACTGCTTAGATTCTTCGTAGAAGTCTCAGTGGGAAAGGCTATTTCCGGTCATCTGAGATGTCCTAATTTTTGAAATTTTCTGCACGCTCCTAGCCAACCGATGATAGTGCTTCGCTTAGACAGTCTATAGCAGAATTTACTTTGTGGGCAAGAAAACACCCTAACTGAAATGCTCCCAAAATTTCACTTTGAAAGGTAGCATACATGGCATTAGATTGCGTGTAAAGAAAAAAGATTTATGCTCAGTTTTATCGCCATTAACCACCACAATTCATGCTTTTAACACTTCCTGTCAAAGTAAAAAAATCTTGCACCATTTTGCATCAAGGCTCCTTGAAAAGGCCAAAAATTTTCAAAGGGGTGGGAGACACCCCGGTCCCAGGCCGGCGATCACCCAACATGCTGCATGGCCCTCCTCAAATCCTGCGTATACGCCACTGGCAAAAGTGACTCAATTAAACACAACAGTCAAAGCAAAAGCGCACGAACGTATGAGTATGAATTAGTACCGGTACAAATGAACAACTTCTTTTGCAATCTATTCCCATCTAAAATCAACCTCATTCTGTATTGAAAATAGCCTAAGATATTTCAAATTTATTGACATCGTTTTGTCAAAAACAATCAAATTTTTAAAGCAAACTGCTGCGGACAGATTAGGAGGCGAATTTGTCGGTACTTGGGAGAGGACACATCTTTTTTTTGAGGGGGGGGGGGGGAGAACTAGCAAACGGCTGCGGGGCGAACTAGTATATACATTTTGGGGTGATTGAACTGGCAAGGGGGCGAAACGATCGGGCACCTTTCATTATGTAAGTTGTGAATGAATGACATTTTCCCAAATATTTGGTGCAAAAGTTGGTAATCAGTAGCCAATCAAGCATGTGGAATTTAATGACAAGTTAAAGACAACGAGGATGTATTAAGGAACTAATATATTTTCAAAGCAAGAAATAAAGAATGCACAGGAAACGAGAGATTTCAGTGTCACAGACAATGAAGGCCGCATAACTGGGAGGCTTGCATGCAGACCCTACACTCCTACACTTACTGTCTCCTGAGAATACTAGAAGGTACTTTTTAACATGACAAACAGTAATAATTACAAAACCTAAACAATGATATCATCGAATGAATTTGTGCAAATTCCGTTTGTGTCAAAACTTCCCATCGTTGAAGAAAAGTTTGAAAATATTGAATTTAGCGGAAGACTGTTTGCGTAATGTGACAGAAATGTGTTACAAGCGACTTATTTCATTACATATTTTACGACTAGTGTTTATTTCACCAGTGAGAGATCCTCGTCCCTGAAACCCTAATTAAATAAAAAGAAAAACGAGCTTTTTAAAATGATGGGGCATTTTGCCCAATTTTCTAGTAAAATGTCCTCATTAAGCGAAGTTAATTTTGTGAAAACATCTTAAACCTCTTGAACCTTTTTCCACTGTATTTGGTGCCTAATATTTTTATTGAGACTTGTTAAAAGTCTTCCTTCCATATTCTTACTCATCACTCCGTATTATTTTGCCAAGACTACGGCACTGTTTTGCTTTTGCAATGCTTTCTTTTTTCATTGTCTCTTTTTTAATTCGTCGTCTTGCAATAAGGCTGGGGAATTTTTATTTTCTTTGTTTTGTTGTTATCTGCTATGATATGCTGAAATTAAAGGGCCAATCCTCTCAACCCAAACTGCACTTCTTGTAGGGGGTACAGAAACCCTCCATTGGCCCAGCTTTTTGATTGACTCTTAATTCAAACACTGCAGATTACCAAAGCTAATTACACAGCATGAACTGTACTGAGAGTATTTCGATTAAACACATAAAGTTTTTCTATACTCACCATGAAGCACTAAACTGAGATTGTGACTGGGCAAAGATGAATTTCAGACAATTGTGGGAGGGGCTTAAGTAAGAAGGTTAGGAGAATTGATGATGTCGGTCGCGTCGACTCGTGCACGACAAGTGGCTGATTACTCGGGCAGTCAGGACAGGATCGGAAAACGATCAAGTATCGTCGTAGCCCGGTCGATTTCCAAAAATTATTCGGCATCTGGCAAGCGTCCGACCTCGGCCGATAGTGCCTGAAAAATCTGCCGGAAACTAATCATAAACCCATTCATTAAGACTGGGGTATGAGGGCTATTGGCCCTACATTTCTCGAATCGTTAGTATTCCTCACGTGCCGACCGATGCCTAGAAATCGGCACGCCTACTAGTAGAAATCGGCACATAAGTCGAGCCTCGGGCTATATTTAACTTAAAGGGCAAAATTTGTCAGTACGATATCTCTGATCTGGAGCTAAATAATCTTGTATCATTTCACTTGTTTTCTTTTTAAGTTTTCTCCCTTTCCTTTGTTTAAATTTGCTACTTTTTCAAGTCTGCGTTTGGAACTGACCTTACCTGTTAAAACCATCTGGGGATGTTTTACCCCTTCCCCCCTCATCAGGCGCGTAGCCAGGATTGTGCCATGGGGAAAGTTTTGGTGCCATGGGAGGGGGAGGGAAGGGGGGAGCAAAATCAGGGAAAAGTCTAAGGATAGAGAGAAAAAACGCTATTTTAGGTATTTGTTGCAATGCAAGGTTGGGTCATGGGGGGTTCTTACCTCCAAAACCACCCCCGTAGCTACGCCACTGACCCTCATCCGCAGCAAATACGATACTGGGTGCTCGGATTGACCAAGAGAACTTTCAGCATTTTAATAAAGATATTGTTGTCAATTGCGTACAGAAGCGTAGAAGGGCCATTCAAAAGAAAAGAGCACTGTCTCGGCAAAGTGACAATTTTCGTAAAATTGACATTTTGACGACTTAATGGACTCCTTAAAACGGCAAAATTCGGAAAATTGTCATTTTGACAAGATAAAACATCTCGTAAAAATGGCAAAATTCGAAAAACTGAAATCTTGCCGACCAAACAACATTTCGTCAAAATGACGAAATTCCGAAAATTGTTATTTTGCTGAAATAGAATATCTCGTCAGAAAGGCAAAATTCAGAAAATTGTTATTTAGCCGAGTAACAGCATGTTGTCAAAAAGGCAAAATTCGGAAAATTGCCATTTTGCTGAGTCAGAACATCTCGTCAACATGGCAAAATTTGGAATTTTGTCATTTTGCCGAGTTAGTGGTTAGAACATATCGTCAAAATGGCAAAATTTAAAAAATATGACATTTTGCCTGCATAAAACATCTTGTCAAAACGGCAAAATTTGGAAAATCGCCATTTCGCTTAGTTAGAACCCTCAGGACGAAATTATATGGAAACGTTAAGGTGCCATCAAATTACGAACATAGTCATCGCATTATCTTAACATTTTGAGACAAAATGATGAAATGAGTCTTATTATCGTAACATTTTGCGGAAAAATGATAAAATGCAATTGACGAAGTATTCACTTATTGCAAGTGGTAAATTTAGCATATTGTCAATTTGCAAAAAAATGACGGATTACGGATCTGCTTTAGATTCCTGTTTCCACATTTTAAAGGGGTAGAATAGAATGCGACGTCATTAAAACTAAATACACGTGTTTTCATAGAGAAACATTTCTGTGTGTTTGGGACAATCTGACCTCTTGAGGAAGGAGGCGGGGTAAAACTTCCAGACGGTAGTTGGGACAATCTCTTTCTTTCATTTTACTGTCTCAACGATTTTACCTTTTGACTTTTGCGGGGGCACTTTGCCTCTTCCCCTCTTGCTATCCTACTAGTTTGATATGTGCACAAGGTGTAGCAACATATCAGACTCTACAATTAAATCACTTTCTTTCTATTCTCTGCTACCTTCTCAAAAGAACCCCTATAATTATTTTTTTCGTTGTTATTGGGACGTTACTATCAGCAAAGTCTAAACGCCCTTCAAATTGAACACAACAGCTACAAACCTAAAGTTTTTTTTATAGTTTTTTCTTGAATGCTATACAAACCCGGGCTTGGGTTAAGACAAAAACAACAACTGGGATTTAATTATCCTTTTAGAAGCAGCCTGAGGGTATCTGAACCAGTGTTTTAGTCGAGACCAGCATATCCAAGGCCGAGGCCAGAAGGTGTCGAGACCGAGACCAGGGCAGAATTCGAGACCCACAAAGTCCAAGACCGAGACTAAGACCGAAAGTTAGTACATATTGCATAGAAAAATAAAGTGTCCAAAATTTTGAATACTTTTAGCATAATTTTATTACATAATGATTCCACTGTTTACATATTTCTTCTTCTTGTTCCTAAGGTGCCCGCACCTCTGATTGTGCCATATAAACTCACGAAATTGGGAAAAGAACATAACTATGATACCAAAAATTTGGTATACATGAGTAATTCATTAATTTTCTGTCAAGCGAGGAATTAATAACATTCTTTAAATGCGTAATTCCTCAATTTTCTGAGAAATTTTGAATTGTTAAAATATTGTGAGTAAACATTTCATCATTTTGTCTCAAAAATGTTTGTAAAATGCGGTGACCAAGTTCTAAACTTGATGGCACCTTAACGCTTCCATAAAATTTCGCCGTTTAAACATGATGAACTAACTCGGCAAGATGACAATTTTTCGAATTTTGCCATTTTGACGAGAAGTTCTAACTCCCCAATATGACATTTTTCCGAATTTTACGATTTTGACGAGATGTTCGAACTCGTCAAAATGACATTCTTCGGAATTTTGCCATTTTGACGAGATGATCTAATTCGGCAAAATGACAATTTTCTGAATGTTGCTTTTTTGACGAGATGTTCTAACTCAGCAAAGTGACAATTTTCTGAATTTTGTCATTTTGTCGAGATTTTTTAACTCGGCAAAATAACGACTTTCGGAATTTTAATGTTTTGACAAGTAAATTAAAGCGCCAAATTTCGAATTTTTGTCATTTTGAAGACTTAATTTCAGTCGTCAAAATGTCAATTCTACGAAAATTGTCATTTTGCTGAGAGAGTTTTTTTTTTCTTTTGCATGTCTCTTCTACGCTTCCGTACCTTCAGGGCGAAATTCTATGGAAACGTTAAGGTGCCATCAAATTACGAACTTAGTCATCGCATTATCTTAACATTTTGCAGAAAAATGATAAAATGCAAACGTGCAGTATTTCAACAGGTCAACATTTTTGCACTGAATTATTCACTTTTTCCAAAATCCTCCCGACCTTCTGGAAAAGGGCCGTTAGGCGAAACCAAACTTGAAACTC
This sequence comes from Holothuria scabra, assembly GCA_037179385.1. Taxonomy (NCBI): domain Eukaryota; kingdom Metazoa; phylum Echinodermata; class Holothuroidea; order Aspidochirotida; family Holothuriidae; genus Holothuria; species Holothuria scabra. The sequence goes on along the minus strand of CM074194.1, from coordinate 21,246,331 downwards.
ACTTACTGCAAGTGATAAATTTAGCATGTTGTCAGTTTGGACGGATTACGGATCTGCTTTAGATCCCTTTTCCACATTTTAAAGAGGTAGAATAAAGTGCGCCGCCATTAATACTCATACGCGTATTTTCATAACAAAAAAATTCTGTATATCTGTGTGTTTGGGGCAATCTGGCCTCTTGGGGCAGGAGGCGGGGGTAAAACTTCAAGACTTCAGAAAGCCCCTCAAATTCGAATTTGGGGTTTGGACAATCTCTTTCTTTCATTTTACTGTCTCACCGGTTTTATCTTTGACTTTTTTTTCCGGGGACACTTTTCCCCTTCCCCTTGTCAGACTCTACAATTAAAACTCTTTCTATAATTATTTTTTTCGTTGTTATTGGGACGTTAATGTCAGGTAAGTCTTAGCCTGCGTAGCGCCTCTGTGGCTACAGCCCCCTTTAGATTTTTTCGTAGCGATGAACAAGACGGAAAAAGTCTAAACGCCCTTAAAATTGAACACAACAGCTACAAATCTAAAGTTTGTCTTAGTTTTTACTTGAATGCTATACAAATCCGGGCTTGGTTTAAGACAAAAACAACAACTGGGATTTAATTATCCTTTTAGAAGCAGGGTATCTGAACCAGTGTTTTAGTCGAGACCAGCATATCAAAGACCGAGACCAGAAGGTGTCGAGATCGAGACCAGGGCAGAATGCGAGACCGAGGCCGACAAAGTCCAAGACCGAGACGATACCGAATGTACATATTACAAAGAAAAATAAACTGTCCAAAATTTAGAATACTTTTTGGCATATTTTTATTACATAATGCTCCAAAAATAACATGTAGCACCAAAAGTGCTTCTTCATTGATTTGTACATATTTTATTTTATCCTATGCATGACCGTATGGGATGGGGCCGGGGGCTGCAGTCCCCCAAATTGGCCAAAACCTTGCTAAATCGGGCAGACTTTGGTTCCTCAGTAGGGCAGAGATTATACCGTGGTTGGGGATTTGGAATAGGGCAAAAAGTCACCCCTGAGAAAAGAGTCCCATACGGACATCACCATATGCCAAACATAGAATTAATGACTTAACTTAATCCAAGTATTTTTTTCATGTGGCTCACGTGGCCGTATCCGACTCTTTATCGTCGGGAGTGGTGTTTTTTTTTTTCCCGACTCCAGATGCCCAACCAGAGCATAATCTCTGCCTGACTGAGGCACCAAAGTTTGTCCGATTCAGCAAGGTAATGGCCATTTGCTATACAGATGTTTAGTGTTGTGAATTTGATTGATGCATGAAATGGGTTTTTCCAACCCACAGAAATATAAGTCGCAGAACTCTATGTAGTTATTGTCAAGTTTTCCGTTGGGCCGAGCATGGACTACTTGCACCCTCACAGAATGCCTTCATTGCAGTTGAAGAACATGAGCGTTGAAAGAATGCCTGCAGAGAGGCGTGCTCAATGAGGGACAACTTGAGAAATTTTGATATAGAACCAGTGGCGTCACCACACTGGGGGCAATGCTAGGCTCTACTCAAGGCATCGGAGGTGCGTGGCTCTTCGGGTGGAGTCAAGGGCCCTCATGAGGGTCCATGGGCCCTTGAAGCCCGTGGTGGGGTCCAGCCGATCCAGGAGGCGAAGCCCCCTGACGCTCCTGGGTTTTAGGGTGTTTATGAGGTAGTAAAGTCGTTACGTAAGGGTAATTCTATTGACCTATCACTGATCTAAAAATAACCTCCATGGTAACTTCAACTAAGACGGGTAAAATAAAACTAGTGAAACTACTACCAAGAGGGAATCGGGCTGACATTTTGAAAAAGGGGAGATGAACTATACAGAAAGAAATTAATGGGAGTTCAATGTGAGTCCCTGTGGGGGTCCAGGGGGCGAGGGGGGAAGCTCCTGAGTTTTAGGATGTTTGTGAGGTATTAAAGCCGTAATATAACAGTAATTCTTCTGTCTTTACACTAATCTAACAGTTACTCTCAGGGCAACTCGAAGTAAAATGCTGACACTAGAAAGAGAAGGTAGTTGATGGGCAGGTAGATGTGGTTCTTTAAAGGAGAGATGTAGGCCTACTGTAATTCTGCCTGAACGGTTACCTCAGCAGTGTGCGTTACCTTCAGCTGGCGTAGTCGGAAGTGTTCAAAAATTTTTGAAAAAACGCAATCCATCAGACAGACGGAATTTCCAGATGTTTTTGCGATAACTTCATTTGATGAACATGAAAATTACTGTCAAAAGAAGAATCAAATCTTAAAAAATTTCGCAGTCACACTCTGACTGCAGAGGAAATATTGCTTATTGGCACACGAGGACACAAGATTTTCCAGGGGGCAGGGTCCCCCTTCCCCCACCTCCTGGGCAGGGTCCCCCTCCCCCACCTCCTGGGTCGGCCACTGATAGGGGTCAGATTACACTGTTTACATATTTCTTCTTCTTGTTTGTAAAGCGCTTGCAGTCCTGATTGTACCATAAACTCACCAAATTGGGAAAAGAACATAACTATGATACAAAGATTTTGGTATACATGAGTAATTCATTAATTTTCTGCAAAAGGAGGAATTAATAACATTCGTTAAATGCGTAATTCATCAATTTTCTGTGAAATTTTGAATTGTTGAAATATTGTAAGTTTACATTTCATCGTTGTGTGCAAAATGTTAAGATAATAAGTAAACATTTCATCATTTTGTAACAAAATGTAAAGATAATGCAGTGACTAAGTTCTTAAATTGATGGCTTCTTAACGCTTCCATAGAATTTCGCCGTTTCAACAAGATGATCTAACTCGTCAAAATGACATTTTTCTGAATATTACCGTTTTTACGAGATGATCTAACTCTGCAAGATGACAATTTTTCGAATTTTGCCATTTTGACGAGAAGCTCTAATTCGCCAATGTGACATTTTTCTGAATTTTACGATTTTGACGAGATGTTTAAACTCGTCAAAATGTCATTTTTCTGAATGTTGCTATTTTGACGAGATGTTCAAACTCGCCAAAATGACATTCTTCTGAATTTTTCCATTTTGACGAGATGATCTAATTCGGCAAAATGACAATTTTCTGAATTTAGCCATTTTCACGAGATGTTCTAACTCAGCAAAGTGACACTTTTCTGAATTTTGTCATTTTGTCGAGACTTTAACTCAGCAAAATGACAACTTTCGGAATTTAAACGTTTTGGCAAGTTAATTAAAACGCCAAATTTCGGATTTTTGTCATTTTGAAGACTTAATTTTATTCGTCAAAATGTCAATTCTACGAAAATTGTCATTTTGCTGAGAGAGTTTTTTTTTCTTTTGCATGTCCCTTCTACGCTTCCGTAATCACAACATCATGCCCGAAATTGTCGAACATCCAAATTCTTTCAAGCATTTGCCCGAAAATGGAAAAGTATCATAGTAAGGGTAACATAGTTACGAAAAATTAATGAGATAAAATATCGCGGCACATTTGGGAAGCCTGTGGCTTAGAAGAAACAATTATTCTTGAGACTGTTTTTAAATCTTGTGTAACACGATACCCGAAATGGCCGATCATTTAAATAGCTTCAACTTCTTCGCCGAAAAAGAGAAGACTCTATATTTAAAGTACAATTTTCATGAAAAATAAAAAAGATCTGCGACACATTTGAGTAGAATGTTAAAAAAGGGTTTTTATCATCCCAACTATACCCTGTAGTCTTGCAAAAATTTGCCCGAAGTGGTCAAATATTCGGGCAAAGGTTACAAAAATGCTGGAACGTTTTTAACTGTCAAATTAATTCAACGGATTGGCAGGAGGGAGTTCAGGTGTCCAAAAGTTTGCCATCCATCCTGCTCTAGAGCCAAATACGGGCAATGGTTATGAAAACCGGGTAGTTTTTTCGATACTTTAATGATCCAGGGTGAGAATGTCTTCCCGTTAGTCTGCTTGAAAATTCATTTCACCACACCTTGTAAAGTGACAATTCTGTCAATAAGTGTTATTAATAGAAGAAAAGTCATCTACTTCATCTGATTCAACGGTAGTGGAACATTTTATCTGATTCTTCTGATCAAAATAGCTACTGCTAAGATCCCCACTTTTTCAAAAGTAAAATCATACACAGTCGGAAGTTCGGGCACACAATTTTTTTCAGTGTTTATTGAATTAAGCCAAGAGTCGCAATAGAGTAAAATTCATTAGCATGTTTTCAATTCCGTTTCGTAGTTTCCCCCGAAAATATGCCATACCATTTTATCGATTGGTAGTTATACATTTTATCTGGTAATTTTCTGAACAAATAGCGACTGCTTAGATCCCCCTATAAGCCTGGAAAATGTCATAGTCAACTGTCTTAGAGGTCGGATATTTGAAAATTTTTTGTATGCTTCGCGCCAACTAATGGTGGCGCTCTACTTAGTCTTTCTGGCTGAATTTTAGTTTGGAACAGGGAGTTGCAACAGACCTCTTTGGAACGAACGTACGTTTATCTGCAATTGAAACTTAAAAAACGACTGCTTGGATCCCCTTTACAAGCCTGGGAAATGTCATTTTCAACTGTCTGAGAGATACGAATTTTCAAATTTTCTGGACGCTCCTCGCCAACCAGTGGTGGCGGTCCGCTTTGACCGTCATACGGACAGAATTACATTTTTTGGACAAAACTCATTTGCCCCAAAACTGAAATGCTCCTCTACGCCTACGGAAATATCTTACTCAGGTGTGCACTGGAACAGCTGCTTGCAACATTCAGCAGGATTCCGGATTTGCGATCCTAGGATACATAGTCCAGTGGAGTAATGAACTGAGCTAACCAGTATCTCAAAAGTGTGTTTTAATATTAGAAAAGTCACAATTTTTTCTCACCACAATTAAAGAAATTTAAACCTGGCAAATGTCATTTCCAGCCATCTGGGAGGTTTTAAAATCCAAAATTTTCTTTGTATGCTCCGCGCCAGCTGATGGCGGCGCTACGCTTACATAGTAAGCTCCAGCCATCCCCCTACAAAAGTATCCAGCCCCCATAGCCCACCACAAAAAAGTTATAGCTATGCCGCTGCCCTGGACTCCTACCAGGGCTTTGCCCCTGACCCCACCAGGGGCCCTTAAGCGGGCCCTTGGGCCCCACGCCGATGGGGTTTTGTGTTTCGCGCAAAAACGGACGCCTTACGGCATCACCATTATGTCGGATGCCGAAAACTTTGGCCCCCAATAAAAAAAACATCTTCCGTCGCCTATGACTGGGGTCTATCACCTTTTAAATTTTCAATTTCTTTGCTTACGTGCACCATGGATGGTTGTCACCCACACCAAATCGCCTCTAACAAAGTCTCCCCTGAGTACTCCACTCTCAGTTCATACCGATATTTCGACTTCAAATATTCCTTTTATTAATGAAAAGTCACTCACTCCATAAGTAGGAGCGTTGAATTAGGAAGTCAACTAGAACTGCATTTGCTTGCAAATACGCAGAATTGTAGTGCGTGTTAGAGATGTCTTATCAGTTAGTACAGTAGCCCAGTTTTTATTTGAACTTTAGGATTTGTTCATGGCGGGAAGAGGGGCTGTTGTTTCTTTTTGGCCCCTCCTCTCAACCCTATTTCTTGATAGTACAAAGATGGACCACTTGTCTCCCAGCTCCTTGGCTGGACGCATAAAGAAATCATAGAAGAGTAACCAATGATGGAGTAAATCCGGACCTTCTATGCTAATAGTCAGTCACTAGCTTTATTTTGAAGCATGTTTGCCAACAATGAAGCAAGTGCTGAGTAGTCCTTGAACAAGACCGTGTACTGCGCTTAACGGTAGGACCTACTCCGTATACAGTCTAGTGTGGAGTAAAATGAAGTGGACGAAGCATAGTCCCGTTCAAGGACTCGTGCTGAGTAGCCTACTTAGCCATACGTTATGCTCTGTTGTGTTGTTTACTCCTGCCTGAAATGGTTTTATCGGTTCTCGACTCCTCTTTCACCGTTCTTTACGTTAAATAATGACGCCCTCTCAAGCTCTCTGACTGCACCGCTACATGCATATGACAACTGTCTCGTGGAAGGCCGAATAACTGTTGACGCTGTGTGTTTTAATATCCGTGTTTCGTTAATTCGCAATGCATGCTACATGCATACTGTCAAAACGTTTCGGTCAGACTGCTGTCAAAATAGCTTCTGCTTTTACCACTGAAATAAAGCATGATAATAGAACTACAGCACAAGTCGCTTAATCCAATGCAGTAAAGCCAATTCGTTCCGTACAGGGAATTGGCAATACCCTGCTCCGTAGCAGCTACTGTAGATGAAGATACTGTACAATAACGTCTTGATACTGTTCAACGATAGTGGACGCAATGGCGTCGTGTTACGTATACCAATTTGGAAGCAGCGATTGATTCTCCAGGCTTATCACTTCAGTGTGAAAAGGCCGAACCACATTACATCGCGTTTTCCGGAAATTTATCCGCAATGCTCTTTCATGAAGCTAACTCCTTAAATCAGCCTTGTAAGTGTAGTATTTGCTTTTCTGAAGTTGATTTTTGTTTAAAGACGACCACAGATTGCACTTACTGCTATTGTTAAAGGGTAGAGCATGGATATTTGTACGAACTAAGTTACGGTACGCGCAGGGAAATGAGTTGTGGGCCATAACAGGCTTCACAAAAGAAATTGTCAGTCGGCCAGTAAATGCCAATATTGTAGTGCGGCGCACTACAATAATTAACCGCACTACGTAATCGAATCTCTCTCAGCAATACCATTCCATTTTTACTGTCGAAGTGAAGAGAGGCATGCAGTCATTTAATAGTACTAGCCGAATTCCGATGCTTCATTGTTGTCAAAAAACTACCTATAACAGTCGATGGGGGCAATGCAGACACTATCATGCCCCCCCCCCAGGCTTGAATGGGTCCCATATGTTAACACCTGACAAACACAAATGGGGCCCAGCAACTAGCCCAGATGGGGTCTAGTCGGGGCCCAACTGGGCATGTTGGCTAGGTTGTAACTGGATGTCTTAATTTGGTTACAGGGAGACTGTACACAGGAGACCTTCAATTGTGGAAGACTTTTGCTGGGGTGCCTTGTCAGTAACTGAAGTACACCCATTTACGGTAGGCCTACCATGAAACCAGAACAGGCGTCAATGTTTCTAACTTCATATACTTGCAATCTGTAGCTGCATATTGAAACAAAAACAGTACATGTTCTAATGAATCTTGGCGTTTCTGTTGTCCTCAATTTACGTTGCATACAATGTATACTACTTTTCAGTCAGAAAATCATGAAATCCAGCTGGTTTAACAGTTTTCAGTTGTCACTCAGTGCACATTCGGCTATACGCATCAGCATAGGCGGCGGAAGCGGGGAAGTGGGGGCCTGACCAGTGGATTTTTTTCCGGGGGGGGGGGAGGTATGAAATTTCCCCAAAATTTTTCCAAGTCAATATGTATGTATTTCATATAAAAACGCAAATTTACAAGTATAACAACATTACCATGTCATTATGTAATATTACCTGCATTTTTAATCTTAAAGTATATTATAGAGCAATTGGAATTAACAGCTCTTAGTATATTATTTTGGTCAACAATATCTGGTTTATTTGTATGTACTAACGCAGTGGCGTCGGTACCCAGAATTTCTCTGAAGGGGGGGGGGGAGGACATGCAGTATGATCTAAGGGGAGGGGTGTCCGGAAATTTTTTGAGAAAAAAAAATTGGTGCAAGATTGGTGCATGCAAAATGGTGCAAGATTTTCGGCTTTTGACAGGAAAAGTGTAAAAAGTTGAATCGTGGTGGTTCATGAGGATAAAACTGAAACCATTATGTCTTTACTTGTATTCTTATGCCATTTGTGCTACCTTACGAAGTAAAACTTGACATTAAATTTGCACACTTATAGGAGTCAATAAAAGAGTATTGATCGGTATAGGATTTGTGGTATTTCTTGGCCACAAAACGTTACTTTGTCACAAAGACAATCTAAGCGGAGCGCCACCATTGTTGGCGCGGAGCGTAGAGAAAATTTCGAAAAATCAGACCCCTCAGATGGCTGGAAACAGCATTTTTCAGACTTATACGGAGAATCTACCCAGTCACTACCTTCTTTTGTCGTTTGCAAATAAAATCCCGCCTTAAAAATATGTTCGCAAACTGCAAAGTGATCAGAGAGTTAAGGGTTAATCTGACCCAAAAATGTAATTTTGCCCAAAAGACTGAGCGAAACGCCACCATTAGTTGGCGCGGAGCGTAAAAGTAATTTCGAAGGATCAGACCCCTCGGTTGGTTAATAATAGCGTATTCATGCTTGTAAAGAGAATCTAAACATGTAGTCTTTATTTTTATCGATGCCACCAGTGGGAAATAGAGTCGCCACTGACCCATTTTATTATGAGATTTTTTATGAGATTTTGGGGGGCATCCCCCTAACTGAATTTTAAGTTACTTTTATTACATTTCGGCTATACTTTGGCTCAGTTGTTATTTTTTCCAGAGTGCAAAAGGTGCAAAGCTTCCGAGGGCGTCGCCTCTGAACCCCCACATTAACGATAACTTGTAGGAGTGTTTACTTTCGCCCTTCAAAGAGTTAAAACAAAACTTTTTGCAAGCTTTCTTCCTTTTTCAAATTGTCTTTCTTCTTCTCAAATAAGGGTCTTTTAAACAAACTGAGCGAGGGACATGTCCCCAGTCTCTTTATTGGCCACAGTTACACACATTTTCCCCAGTAATAATGTCCCTCATAGGATTATTAGTAATACCTATACAAAGGTACTTTTTGCTTCCATTATGTTGAAAAAAAAAACCCTAAAATGTCATAGTTTCCGGGGCCCTGTTGAGGGCTCTTGGACCCCACGCATATTGTCTCGGGATTTTAAATAGAACTCCCTATTGATAAAATTCCCCAAAACACTTTCTCTTGAAAATGCCCTGTCTCAAATTATCAACCACATGTTCAGTTTTGAGTAGCTTCAACATTTTGGCTTTGCCCCCTAAAATTACTGTTAAGTATATTATCCTTAATCAGATGCCATAATACTTCCCGATTCCATTCTTGTCCCTTACCTCACCCTGCTCCTGAATTAAATTCATAGTTTAGAATCCTTAGTTTAAATATGATTTACGACCATTTGGAGCCTCTCAAATCACTAAAAACGCTTAGCTTCCGGGGGATTCTCCCCCTGGACCATACCAGGGGCACTTAAAGGGCAGGAGCAGTCATCCAAAATTGAAGTAGTGTAGTAGACTGTCCAGTTTCATGATTGGCTGTTGGGAGTCATGTGACAATGTTTTTTCTCTTCAAATGTGAAATTTACTAGAAATAACTGCTTGGTTTACCTTGAATATGCAATAGTTTAATCATAAAATGTAATGAAAGATACTTTGAAGAGAAATAAGAAAAAAAATGTGTTTTTTGCTTTTTCTTCAAAATAAGTTTTGGGGGACTGCTCTCTAAGTTACCTTTAAGCGGGCCACTGGATTCCACGCCGATGAAGTTTGAGCTTAGCGCAAAACCGGCCGCCGTACGGCGTCACCATTATGTCGGCTGCCGAAAACTTGTCCCCTCCCCCCCCCCCCCCCCCAATAAAAAACATCTTCCACCGCTTATGATCAGTGAAGTTTGTGCCGCTGCTTAATGCTTTCGCCGCTACATTCAAAATGCCGACCTCGAGACTTCCGGTTGCTTCAATCTGTCAATACATACAGTAGACAGGTAGACCAGGGATTCTGGATTGGAAGACATCTGATGGGGACCTTATTAGCGCTCATTTGCCCTTTAACCCGTTATGTTATGTTAGATTAACCTAGTTACTATGATAGCCGAGGGGAGGGGGGATATTTGTGCAAAAAAAAAATTGATATGAAAAATTGGTACGAATCATCCCCTCCTCTTTGCCAGGAGTTGTTCGAGAGTGTGGATATTCCACAATTTTAATTAAGGCGCTACATATGCATTTCGTGAAGTCACTCTTTATTAATCCATCCATAACAAGAGAAGGAATCTCAAGTGTCGCTTTTTGTGATTCTGTCACAATTGTCATTTAAGTGGAAAAAAATTGAATTTTAATGTGCCGTAAAGAAGGACTGAGACTCCTTTTTCTGTTCGAGTTGGCTAGTTTTTGTATGCAAATATTGACCGAAACAAATGGAGCGTACGCCACGTGCTGAGCTTGTTGTGTGTAACCCACGCTGCTCCACAATCCCACGCGACAACGGCCAAACTTGCACATTTCGATGCTTTATTTCCTACATATTAGGAGAGACTTAATTGAAAAAAGGAGTTTTTGTGCTCGAAATAAAGAGGCATGGAAGCATACTCTCTCACCTCCGATATATTTTTAGAGCGAACTGGCACCGAGTGTGATTGGCTGAAGGCCTGAAACTTCTAGACTTTTACTGCGTTTGCAATCATGGTGGAGGTCAAAGGTATCACGAGAGGTCAAAGGGTCAAAACCTTGTAAACACAATATCTCAAGAAAGGTACATGTGACTATGATCATATCTGGTGTCCGGGTTGGCCATTATGACAAAACGTTCCTTCTTACTTTTCAGTTTGTTACATCGGCTTCCTCTGCCTCATTACCTCTTATCGCCTCAGAAAAGAAATGAGGCTCACTCCCCTCATATCACACCTGATTAATTGATTGGCAGTCACGGTACCAGATTCTTCAAAATACACAAAAAGCTACGTAACCTTTGGAGTTAGCTAACAGGCCATTTAAGCATGTACACTTAAATTGCTTTTCGCGCAGTGTGAACACAATGAAAGCATAGCTCATCATAGGTGCAACTGTTGCAACTCCCTGGTCTAGATAAAAGTGTTTTTAACTAAGTACAGGCTTGGAGCTGTGCCTCTGATTGTGTTCCCGTGGTGTGCCAACCTTGTAAGGATAATTACCCTCCCATCTGGAAAATTATTCAATTTCCAGAGAGACTGAAGTCTCAATAAGTGCCAGTCTCAGGTGATCTTGCTTTTGCTTGCAAGAATGGCAAATTCTTTAACAAAAACGCAGAATTTTCAAATGTCTTCACAAACGTCTATTTTTTCGAAAAGATCCGATTTTTTAATGTAATTTACATATTTTAAGGTACTTGTAACAAGAAGGTAGGGCACCAAAGGTTTGTGTCTTCCTGCTTCCACTGATTCTACCAGTGGCGTACGCAGGTTTTCCCTAAAGTGGGACCGCGCAGTATGTTGAGTGATCGCCGTCCAAAAATTATCAAAGGTGGGGGGAAGCGTCCTCCCCTTAAAATTCTTGACCTTCTCAAGAAGCCTACACTCCTAAAAAGTTGGGTAAAATTTTCTGGGCAATGTAGAGGTTGGTTAAAGTTTGGCCAATATTGGGCAAAATAACCCAGAAACTTATTTGACCAACGTTGGTTAAATGATTATGTGAATTTCTTTACCCAACGTTGGTTAAACGTACCGCCAATTAATGATTTTTAATGTAACTGATACTTTTAATTATTTACATTTACAGTAAACATTTTGCAAAATGTTCACGTACACTGAGGCAATTTTTCTAACACAAAAAGAGTTAAAAGTCGATTTATAAATGCTATGAAATTTACACCAAGTAAATATACCTTCCATCCTAATGGAGCATTCTGAATTTCTCAATTGAAATTTGTGTTTATCACCTAATGCAGGTCTAATTGAAATAAATTTAAGCTGCCGGTGGCGAATTCTTGTAGAAAATCATGCTTCTCAATTGTACAGTACAGCATAAAGAAGGATAACATGAAATATTATGAAGAAGCGTCGCATGTTTAATCTTTCATAATAACAAACAAATGTCCCTGAATATATATAATACATATATATAATAGCCGAACATGTATATCCAATTGAAATCCTTCTACTGCTATCTTTACAGGGCGTACTTGTCCTGCTCTTGTTGCTCTTCGCCAGAGAGTCGTGGGGACTTTTAGAAAAAAGATTGAAGAAAAAAAAAAAAAAAAAAACTTGTCCTGGGCATGACGTTAAACTGCATTCCAGGGTGTGGCTTCTGTTCTATTCAGCCAGTCTAGAGCAGGATCACACATGTTTGTCGTGTAGAGGGCGTACTTGTCCATTTGGGACGTTTAGCTCCTTAAGGGAGCAGAACTCCTCCGGGAGTAAATGTTTGGTTTTCGCCTCTTGGCTCTTCGCCAAAGAGTCTAGAGGACTTTATGAAAAAAGTGGACGTACCAACTAAGTTGCCCTTTTTTTAATACGTGCCTGTTTCTATGTACGTTTTAAAAAGAAGAACTGAACGACCTGAAGTGCGGAGTCTCGTTCAAAACTGGCTGAACAGAACGGTCGTTCAGTTGGTCATGTTGAGTTGAGTTGTCCCTTGGGGACGTAGCTCCTTTTGGGAGCATAACTCTTTGTCAGTTGCATTCAATGTATTTATAATTTTGATGCCGCAGCAGGAAATGTTAACCAACAGTGGTGGTTGTACTCAACGTATGGTGAAGGGTAATGCTTGATCAAGGCTACAGGTGAAGATATTTAAACTTTCCCACAATATAAAATTTCAAAGACAAAGGGACTTTAACTTACAAAAAAGACAAAGAAATTCAAACCGAATCAGAGACAATGTGCCCACTTACCATAACTTTTTGTGGCTTTGTTGAAAAGCAGCAGTTATTTTTAACAAAAGTAACCAATCTTTAAAATGAGATATGTTGAGTTAGGAAAAGGAATTGCGACGGGGTTTCAAGGACACTGAGTGGAATATTTTATTTATTTTTAACAAAACTCCGGTGACAAGCCACCAGAAGGCCTTTAAATAACTGCCTAGGGAACGATGTCTTCCCAAAGTGCTAACGCATATGCCTTTCTTCTGTAAGCTTTCTCTCGGCTTCCATACGTTCTTAAAGGGCAGGAGCAGTCATCCCAAATGAAAAAGTGTAGTAGACTGTCCAGTTTCATGATTGGCTGTTGGGAGTCACGTGACAATGTTTTTTTTTTCTTCAAATGTGAAATTTACCAGAAATAACCACTTGGTTTACCTTGAATATGCAATAAAAAAAAGTCATAAAATGTAATTAAAGATACTTGAAGAGAAATAAGATAAAAATTGAGTTATTTAACTTCTTTAAAATAATTTTGGGGGGACTGTTCTTTACCTTTAATTTTATTTGAAACTCGATAGAAACCTATTACGTAACTCAATGCCCAATGAAGGTTAGAAACATTTCGAAGGAGGTAAAAATATTTCTCTCGTCAAAAGTCAATGCATAAAAGGAATCAAACAGAATAAAAAGTGTTCGGGTTTTTTCTTCATTTGCAAACAATACTATTTTTCTAGAAACAGAGCACACACAATTGCTCAAGTTATAATTAGTCTTGTCTGACTGAGTCATCAAAACCAATTTTCGATAAAGCCAGTCATTGGCTACAGACACTGAACAATATGAAGTCGCGTAGTACTTGTGCACCAATGTTAAGAAAGTAGATAAGCCATAGTAGACGCCAACACTTAAATGCACGATCCTACACATGTTTTGCAAAAGTCTTGTCTGCATCAGTCCACAGGTTTTCCCTTTCGAGAAACCAAAAATTAAGAGCCTATATTGAAGAAATTTTTGGGAAACGGCACTGTAGCGGCTCTCAAAATGTTACCACTGAGTGCTTTATGAACAGCCCCTTATTGCATCAGAGGTTGCAATTTAGGGCGCGCGAAGCGCCCGGAAAATTTTGCTTTTTTTAAAACTAATAATTACAAATATGGAGCTAATATTAGGAAGAATTCGGAACTTTTATGAAGGAGAAGCTAGGAAAACCGCACTGGAGTTGCCTGATGTCTCGAAGTTTTTATTTTTTCGAGCGGGGTGGGATCTCCCCCCTTCCTTTGTACCCATACGTCACTGATCTGCAACACTGAACATTGATAACAGTTTGATACATCAATAACTAAAGAATCCATCTACACGGACTAGTCTTCTAACTCGGTTAAACAGTTAAAAGGGTAACTGATGATGGTTGTTTAGAGAGTATTTGAGTACGTCAGGCCAATGGTTCCCTGCCTGGAATATGAAGTCTTGTTCGAAAGACTATCTTCATATGGCGCGGAGCTTACAGAAAAGTTTTAAAAATCGTAAACTTCAGACAGCCGGAGATGGCATATCTCGGGCTTTCAAGTAGTAGCTTAGTTTTCCGAATTTTTATGTCAAATGTGAACCACTTTATCAGGGACGTAATTTGCGGAGCGCCAAGCGCGCTGAAATTTTTGTCCCTTTTAAACAAATATATGTAGATATGGAGCTTGTGCTGCAGAAAGCTTTGGATTATGGGTTTCCTGTAGGGAAATTTAAAAAGTTGGGGGATTACTGAAAAATCTGCACTTCCTTCATATACTGGTGGCAAATGTGAGAGTGTTTCCACGACGACTGAATCGTTGTTGCTACACAATGTTATCTAAGGCATATGAACTGACACTCTCCGATGACATTTCAAAAGTTTCCCAAACATTTTAGACAAAATATTTCAAAATCAAGAGCCTTCATTGAAGAAAATTTGGAATTCTATGAAAGTTTACAAAAATAGCAATATACCTGCCGGTGTTACTTGATGATGTAGTGTGACAATGGTAAATATAATATCCGATTTTGTCATTTCCACAGCTCGGAAAAGCTTACCAAACTGATTTATGAGCGAGCACTAATGCATTTTATAACACATTTGCGGCGCATGCGCGCCTGAAATTTTGCTTTTTTGAGATTTGGAAAAATGAGGGAAGTGAGGGGGCGGAGGTGTACTTCTACTCTCCCCATTGTTCAATAGGGGGCTGTCGTGGGCATTCCCCTTCCCCTCTTCCTATGCCTATGTTCATATTCAATCTCACTTAATTGCTCCAAATGAGTATAAAAAGCTCATTGTGTATTATCAAAGCATCCACAGTACAGTTCATGCTATGTAATATAAGCTTTTGTTCTCTGCATTGTTTGAGTTAGTTGTCAATCAAAGAGCTGGTCCAATTTAGAATTTCGGTAAACCCCTACGCGAATTGTAGTTTAGGTGAGAGGATTGGTCCTTTTAAAGGCCAAACTTATTTTTATCAAATAACAACTACAGTCTCACAACTTTCTTCTTATCTCTATTTCAATCCACAACTGCATGATAAAAAGGCCGTGCCGTCGGCCGGATTTCAGCCAATTGACTAGAATTAACTGATCCGTTAAACCATGTGGTGTTACCAGACTTTTTCACCTGGGTGCAGAGAGGGAGAATTGCTGAGTGGTGGGACAAACAAAAACAACTGACACAATCTGAACGAAACCTACATCGGTTGGCGCGCAGTATACTGAGAAACGGAATTTGATTACGGATCTCGCCTCTGCCTCTTTACACCAATGAGTAGAACCTCATCTGACTGACTGACTGACTGACTGACTGACTGACTGACTGACTGACTGACTGACTGACTGACTGACTGACTGACTGACTGACTGACTGACTGACTGACTGACTGACTGACTGACTGAATAAGTAACTAATTAAGTACAACTAATAGCTTACTTACTAACTAATAACTTACTAAGTAACTATCAAACTAACGCCGAATTAATGTCACTTTCAAGTAATTATCATGCTATTTCAAGACTTCCGCAAATTCAAGGTTAACTTATCAACATTTCCTGGAAATTCCACGAATTTCTGAGAAAAACATTGTCACATGATTTTCGAGAGCCAATTATGACACAGGGCAGTCTACTACTCCAACCTTGATTGGGGTGACTGCATTTCCCTTTAATTTCGGTTCTGTATTTAACTGATAAATGTGGTATTGATTTAAAGGGCCTCAGCAATTGCCCCAAACTCATTTTTGAAGCAGCGTCTGAATCTCACAATTTTCTTCTTTTTCTCTTCAAAGTATCTTTCATAATATTCTAGAACTTCAATATTGCATACAAGAAAAATTGTGCCATTTAGCTTTTGCTTCAAAATAAGGTTTGGGTGACTGCATGTCCCCTTTAACACAAGAGAGATGTCATATCACATGATTAACGAGAGCTGAGATTTTCCAACAGCTTCCTGTGTGAGTGGAGAGAAGAATGGATCCTCTAACTGCAACCCTCGCCTCAAACTACAAAGTCGAAAGAAATCCACAATTGGCGCGATCTTTGATTGACAGCTAATTCAAAAGATGCGAGTACTGAAGCTCCTGTTACACAGCATGCACTGAACTGCGATTCTTCTGATTACACATTGGATCTTGCAAACTCACTCTGAAGCAATAACCTGAGATAATGTATCTGGCTAGGCTGAGTGCGAAATATAAGACAGCTGTGAGAGCTGGAAGTTTATTAAAGGGCTAATCCACTAACCCTCAAACCACATTTTCAGTAGTCCACAGATATTCTCAATTAGCACAGCTGTTTTGACTGACATCGAGTTCAATAAATACCGAGTACCAAAGCTCATATTTCACAGCTTTTACTGTACTGAGAGTGTTTTGATTACACATCGGGGTCTTTCAGTATACTCACCCTAAAGCAATAAACCGAGACTGTCTGGATGCGGATGTATTTTAGACAGCTGTGGGCGGGGCTTAAAGGTAAGTAGTTTAGGAGAATTGGAACTGCCTAGGGTGAGAGGATTAGGTGTTCTATTGAATAAGTATCCCTGATACAACCAGTTCCAATCTCCTGCTCTATCACATTAAATATTCTGGAAGTACTCAGCGCTAGAATTGCTCGAGCCTCCTGTGTGAAGGTTGTGTGCTCTGTGTTTGTGTTCCGCCATATACGACGCGGATCTGTTGTTCTCGCCGTGTTTGTGTGTGCATGGAAGTACAAACTTCATGGTACTGTGTGTGCATATAGAGTCTGTTGTGCTTTCGGGAAGGTGGAATTATTAAGTCGAGGCAGGCTTTCAGTAGAGGAAAAACAAAACAGAGAGTGTGTATCCGTAGTCTATTACCGATCTTTTTATTCTGTTACTATTGTTGAAAATCGCAATGGCTGATGCCCCCGTGACCGTGAAACGAAAGCGTGGGAGACCGAGGAAGTTTACTGTTGATGAAGCACGGAGGTATCGGAAGGAAGATATAAAGAGATACAGAGTTACGATGGTCGCATTGTCATCTGCATACGGAGCTTGGAATGAGCTTCGCAACAGAGGAAAATGGACACATGGACAACTGGCATTACACTTGTTAGATGTTCATGCTAAGGCTTGTAAGCAACCAAACTGCCAAGTGCCGGGGCATCTGACTGAGCAGGATGCCGGGGAAGTCAAGGGAACGGGAACAGACGAGTTGCGACAACTTAATGAGAATGGAAAAAGGTAGGACTGTGTACGCGGCGGGTCAGCAAGTAATACGAGTCAGTAGCGTAGCCAGGATTCCGGGGGGGGGGGGGGGGATGTTGGATTGGGAGAGGGGGTTGCCGGCACGTCATGAGGGAAAAGTCAAAGGATTGAGAGGAACGACCACCATTTTTGGTGTTTTTTTTGCATTGCAAGGTTGGGTCATTCATATCGAAAAGTTTCGGTCACAAACCACACAAATGCGTTACAGTGTGTGGGTGCATTGTTGGTGTATTGCTCCAATGGTACTTGGGTTGTGTTTTAAGGTCTGGCTAATTTGGATTTGTGATGTTCGTAGGCCTACTATTACACACCCAGTGAATACTTTTTTGATTGGGCACACCCTTTAATTTCGTCGTAAATCATTAATTTATTGGAATTGATGTCTATAAGCAAAAATGTGCTTTTCGCTCCAATATTATAATTGATTAATCCCATCGAAATGGCTAAAAGCGTTTCTGGTAGCTTCATGTCATAGGTAGCAGGAGGAAAGGAGTTGGTTTTATGTCGGTCTATAATTTTGTCGTAAATCGCGTTGTTGTGACATGAAATGAAGCATTTGGGAAAATTCCCCCAAACTATGACGACACAAAATTTTGAAAACGTCAAAAGTCATGCATTTCAAATGAAAATTGGCGTTTCATGGGTGTTGCTTTCACCTAGACATATCATTTCGAAGCGTAACAGATAAAGCTTACCTTAATTAGAACAATTTATAAATTTTGATGTAAAATGAGCAAATGATCGTTTTTGTACAAACTTTTTGATACGGGGGATTCTAACCCCCCGTGGGTACGTCGCTGACGGTAGTTCGGTTTGCTTCGTCGCAGAGACATCACACATCACATCACATCAACTTCGACGGTTACTGGCCAAAGGCCAATTCATCGCTCCAAAAGAAAGGAAAACCAATCAAAAAGTACTGCTTAGAAATTAATACTTATAATTAAACAATCCAGGCAATTTCTTCCAATGAGTATCCAATCTACCTTTAAATATATCTAAAGTTTTAGAGGTTACTACATCATCTGGTAAAGTATTCCAATGATCAATTGAACGCTGAGTAAAGAACTTTTGCCGCAATAAAGTTTTAAACCTGGATTTAACAATCTTATATGTATGCCCTCTTGTAACAGAACATGCTGGTACTAATTCAAACAGCCTGTGGTCGGTAGTAATCAGTCCATGGAAATATTTATACATGAAAAACATGTCACCTCTCAGGCGCCTATGAGTAAGTGAAAACAAATTTAAATTTCTAAGTCTCTCCTCATTTGGTAACTAACTTAATCCAGGCACTAACTTAGTTGCTCTACGTTGCACAGATTCAATAGCCTCTACTTCACGTGTGTAAAAAAGTGACCAAGCAGGTAATCCATATTCCAAAACAGGTCTTACTAGAGCTTTATACAAAAGCATAATTGTTGCTCTATCCAAAAACCTAAATGACCTCCTAATTAGGCCTACACCAAGAATACAGTTTGCTTTTGTGATAATCTGAGCAACATGCTCCCTGAATACAAGATCTCTATCGACAATAACTCCAAGGTCTTTCTCTGAAGTCACAGCTTCTAGACTATGACGTTTGCCTTCGTTGTCTAACATACCATAACAAAACTCAGGATGAGAGCAACCAATTCTCAAAACATGACACTTATCAGGATGAAAGCGAAGTTGTCATTTCCTTGACCACTCATAGATATTCTCAATATTACTCTAAAGAACACTACAATCACTCTCCGATTGGATTTCCTTATAAAGTTTAGTGTCGTCGGCAAAAATTTTCACTCTACAATCCGTAACACAACTTGGCAAATCGTTAATATATACGAGAAATAAAACTGACCCAAGCACACTACCTTGAGGGATACCACTTGTAATATCTGCCCAGTCAGAAAAATTTCCTTCTACACAAACCCTCTGTCTACGATTCATCAGAAATTGCCTTATCCATTCCAACACATCACCCTTAATACCATAAGACTTAAATTTCACTAACAACCTTTCATGTGGTACCTTGTCAAAAGCCTTCATGAAATCAGTATAAATAACATCAATACCATTGCCTGCATCCCAAGCTTTCGTCCAATCATCAAATACAGTACATCCACAAGTTGTGAAACACAAGATCTACCTGAAACAAATCCGTACTGTTTGGCAGACAGTAAATCATTACTGATCATATACTTCATATTACTATCTTTTAAAAGCGACTCACAAATTTTGCACACCACAGAGATGAGGCTAACCGGACGATAATTTGCAGGCAGAGATCTGCTGCCCTTCTAAATAAGGGAGTAACATGAGCAGATTTCCAATCACTAGGCAACATAGCTTAGGGGCAAGATCAGTCGTCCCAAACTAAGTTTCAAAGCAACAACTAAATCTCACAGTTTTCTTCTTTTTTCACTTTCTTCAAACTTCAAAGCATCAATAATATTGCATAGGGTAGGCCTATTTAAAAGTAAAGAGCCATCCCCTAACTTGAAGTAGTGTAGTAGACTGTCCTGTTTCATGATTGGCTGTTGAGAGTCATGTGACAATATTTTTCCTTCTCAAATGTGACATTTTCTAAAGGTTAGTGCTTGATTTCCTTTGAATGTGCAGAAATGATGTCCTAAAATATTGTATAAGATAATTTGAAGAGAAATAAGAAGAATATTGTGAGATTTAGCTGTTGCTTGTAGTAACTTGTTAGACCGCGTGTTTGAACTAACGGTAGGGCACTCGGCGTTCACGCCGAATGCCGGGGTTTGATTCCCAGGTCGAGTGATACCAAAAACTGTTAAAAACGGAACCTACCGCCGTTGTGCGCAATGGATAGGGGCATGTGGGCCACAATTGGAAAAAGGCCGTGGCTTTGCTCGACTTGAACCAATAGGTTGGAGACTGCAGGCTGTAAAACTCATTCTAACTAACTCTGTCTAGTAACTTGTTTGGGGCAACATGCTCTTGCCCATTAAGCTAATAAACCAAACAGTTACTGAGGTACTAAAATTCATATTTGAGGATGAAAATTATTGCCACATGACTACCAAGAGCTAAGCTAATCATGAAACACGGCAGTCTTCTGCACCGAGCTACTTCAAGTTGGGTTGACTGCATTTTAAAGTCACTCAATATTATAATTTCCAGTTTGACCTGCGGTTTTGAAGTGTTGGGAGCTACAATTTTTCAAATAGGTGGGTCATGAAACCTTCATCTCTGGACTTAAGTCACTACCAAAAAATCTTGCTGCTTTACGTTGTAGGCCTACTCGTTCGAGACGGTCAATGTCTCCGTGTTGATAAGGGTTCCATATAGCAGCTGCGTACTCTAGATTGCTGCGAACCTCATAAGTCCTCGTTTTACGGAACATGCCACCTTTCTCGTTATACAGTAGGCCTATGGCACAAAATGAACTCTTATAGGCTATATCACGAGAGTTTGAACAAGTCTCCTTCAAATCCCCAGTTTTGAGAGCCTAGATGAGCCACATAGCACCTGTATTCCATAATTACATGCAGTATCGTGACCATTCCTTTCCATTACGTATATGTCTTTATCGTCGCGGAATCGTATAGACAGAGAGTTTAGACAACTTATAATATGCTGTCATCATATCAAATGGCCCGCTATTATTGAAGTCATGAAGAAAAGAATATATGTAGAGAATTTACCTTTTTGTTATAACCAGTAGGTATTTTGCGATCGATATGAAATATAGTCTCTGGAGTATTTCGTTTTTAGATTACAAAAATTTTCGCGCGCTACGCGCGATTTACTCCACAGTTACATTTGATTGAAACTGATTAAGGCGAGTTTCAGACATGTTGATTGAATACTAAATAATATATAAGTAGTTCGTGTGGGCGCTCTTCTACTAAAGCAGCCTCAAACGGATGAAAGTCTTCGCACTGTTTGGAAGATTCTTTATTCAGACAAACCATCATATTGTGTAGAAAATATTATAAGTTAGTTGGAAAATTGGAAAATTTTGTTTGGTATATATTAAGTGGGAACTTGCTTCCATTTCGTTATCAGGACTAGCCAAATATTGTCATTACTTTACGAGCAAAACACCAAAATTTTGGTCTAAGCTGTTTCGTCCCGGACATTGTTTTGGAAAACCGCCACTTCTCGCACAGCTCAGTCGGGTTGCTGAATCCTTAATGGGATGGAGCTACCCCCCCCCCCTCCCCTCCCCTGTACAGTTTATCCTTTCCTGACCTCTTTTAGTACGTACATGACAAATGAATTTCGTGCAAAACGTCGGTATTCTTTGTGTGCAGGACCCAACTACAAGTTATACTTTATTAGCATTAACTTGATTTTGTGCTCGTACCCGTACCACGAATATATGTCAAAGTTTACCTTTTCTCTTTATCATGAAAAGCGTTCAAACTTCAAAGTAAATACACTAAACCATCTGGTAGTGAAAACTGACTCAAATATTCAATGGCATGCTCAAAGCTCCATGTGTTGTGCAAAAGGAGGTGGAAATTCTCACAAGAGAAAAATGCGCGCAAGTGCACGCCATGAGCCGCATCGACACCGCTAAGTTATTCATGGTAAGCTTGACATATCATGAAATTCTCAAAAACAGTGATCACCACATGGTGCTTTGGGGGGGGGGGGTGTGACAGGGAGGACACCCCCCCCCCACTTTTTTGAGTGGAGGGGACACTAACGTAACAGTCCCCCACTTTTTGTGACCTGAAACTTGTGACCTGAAACTGGTTCTACCAAAAATACTATACATGTAGGTTATGGAAGATGTGCTCTACCGCATACGGTCGATTTCTGTATCAATAATTATATGTTTATACTTTGCAAATCCCCCAAATTTTTGCGCGCCCTGCGCTCTGGCAATCTCATTCATGATTTTTTTTCACTTGCATATCAAACATACATTATCTGTCTCTATGATTATGTCGATTTTTCGAGTGCACACTGACAGGGCAGCAGGTGTGGTTATGAAGGAACACAACAATTAGGAATTTGAAGAAGAGGAATCGTCACCTACAGTATAATGAAATTGGTAATCTTTAGTGAATGACCAGCCTGGCAGGCTTAACACATTTTAAGAAAAATGTTTCGGTGCACAGTCTGTGTGCAACTTTTTTAGAAAAATAAATGAGTTCAAATGTAAAATTTCGACACGAGCACATCACACATTCGTATAGCGATTCGACCATTTCGTATTTATACCATTATTAGAGAAGTAAAATCACACTTGAATGATGCTAGATTAGACAATTCAATCTGGAATAAGAGGTACATCTCCATCCTCTGTCTGTAAATATTGTATGATGATGTGTCGTTCGAAACTTCGAAAGGACATATTTTAATGTTTTTGTTTCAACAATCTTACACCGGTAGGCCTATGAAAGGTGTCTCAGTAACACCAGTGGGTACCACCCGCCCCCCCCCCCCTCCTCGTTCTGTGATTTTCCTACAGTAAACTGTAGTGTGCTTTGATCAGTTTATGGATTTTACTATCTCTTATCAAAAATGGTTCCTTACTATAAGAAATCTCAGATTTGACAACAGGATATACACATTCTTCAGTAATACCCTGACTTTTCAAATTTACTTACAGCAAACTCAGAATGCAAACTTTCTGCAGAACAAGCTCCATATTTTCAAATATTCGAAAATGGACAAAAGTTTCAGCGCCGCAGATGAGGTCCGTAGTACAGTGGTGTTCACACTTAAAAATCGTAAAATTTGGATGCTTACCAACCCCCCCCCCCCCGCAAAAAATGTGTAGCTACGCCGCTGTGGACACCTTAGCAGGACAGGAGAAAAAACTTCGGCCAGATGCCCCCCACCCCCACACTTTGAAAATCAAATCGACGTCCTTGACATGGTGTCCACATTTAATATAGTAAACACAAACATAACCCTTTGCCGATGACCCTCTTTAATATCAGAGTTCCTGGTAGTGGTTACCCATGCCCTGATGTTGTTCGTGAAAATGCCCCCCCCCCCCCCCTCAATATTTGATACAGATCGCCGCCCTTGCCCACTTGGAAAACACATTTAGACGCGAAACACACATATCTTATTCCTTAGATTTTCGCTTCTAAATATGTTTCATCGCTACACAATAAGAGTTTAATAGCTACACATGTTTAGAATTTGAACGTGTATACAAAGACGGGGCAAAATAAGTGTTTTATTGCTAAACTTGTTTTTGACAGTGTACGGTGAATGATGTTAGGTCTGGGTCTAATTTTATCCCTTCAAATCCAGCAAGAGTGGCTTTCCCCATGAGAATCTGATGGCTTCTTTTACTTGTAAAGAAGACTGCCCTAAAATGCAGTGTAAGCCTTAAACCTTCACTTTGACTTCAGATGAAAATATTGATGAGCCTGAACACAATGGCAACATGTTTCATACTAACTGTAGTAAGAGTAACCCTTCCGTTGAGGTGATCCTGTCTTGCCCATACACTTCGACGTCAGGGACCAGATAGCGATAAAAGTGGCTTCACGAACCCAAAATGAATATTCATATTATTGTGAACTCTAAGCCAATACGGGGCGCTAATGGAACATGACTTGGGTTTTGATCGAAACAACGTAATTTTCGTTGAATTTGGTTCTAAATGAGATGTTTAGCACGGAAAATGATGACGCTCCAAACCTATTTGAATGCCTTGCGTTAGCATTATCTTGGAAAACTTTGAAAATATTCGGAATAGACCTGTTCATAATGACAAAAGTCACGGGGCATTGGTATCGGTATTAATACCAATCGCGACGCATTAGAACAGGTGTGTATAACAAGTGTTACGGAATACCTGAGATTTTAAAATAACACTGATCTCAAGATGACTGTTACTAGAGCTGGAATAATTACAAATGTGTCGGCTGGATGTTCCACCTTCATTTGAAGTCAAAATAAGTGTTCTGTGCTTCAAAAAAAAAAACTTCAAAAGAGTGCTTTGTGCTCCCTGACGTCGAGGGATCTGAACACATTTACCTCGACAGAAGGGTAAACCCCGACTAGTTAATGGACATGACACAGCATGTCCATTATTGTGGTTGGTCGCATTTTCTGATGATCACGTGACCCCATTTCTTTCGTTCAGTTTATCGGACGACTCCCAATGAGAAACAAACCGATCTTTTGGGAAAAGATTGGTACAGCAAAGGAGACCGGTATGTGACAAGATTGTGTGAAAAATGTTGCTAATTACGAAATGCGGTACATTTTTCCTCAAATACTCGAGATTTTAATATTAAGTAGGCTAATAGTAATATTAAGTAGGCTTATAGTAATATTAAGTAGGCTTATAGTAATATTAAGTAGGCTAATATTAATATTAAGTAGGTAATATGCCTGTTACTTTACATATGACGCAGTCATGAACGCGAGGGATGCTGTCCTACTTTGGTCTGTATTTTCAACATCACTTTATTTAGTAGAACTGTTTGGTCACCAAATTAATTTTACATTTGACTTATGAAGTGATTATAAAGACAATTTTATAAATTTGAAAACATTCCTATAATTTTCTTGTCGCAATTCCCTGGAAGTTCGACCGAGCGGCATGCTACGATGTCTCCGTTTGAACTGCTTTCAGTGATGGAATGTATAAAATGTGTACAGTAGTGTAAGTGCCGGGTTTGGCGCAGCGTTCAGTAGTATAAAGTCATTATGTACGTTCCATTGCGATCGTGTGCAAGCAATGTGACCGATTGAACGTATAAACAAAAAGAATTTCACATAATGTCGTACAGATCGATCGAAGGCAAAGTGCAATCAAACCTCAAGTCCGAATTTTCGATGCAAATCTCCTATTTTACCATACGTATAAACCATTATAGGTTTTCGATTTGCATAGGCCAGCTGAGGTCAAACGTGAACGAGCTAGTGTACATCAACTGCACATACATTCGCAGGTTCACTTCATTCCGGGCAATTATTCTAAATCAGAGACAAATTTAGTACTACACAACTGCTTTACTTTTTTCGGACAGGTTTGTCAATCCTCGGTGGCAGGTAGGGAATTGCAACAAGTGCCTTTGCCCGGGTATAGGCCCTACTAAAAAGTAGGACCCGGGTACCAAATCGCCATACCCGTCGGGTACCTGGTGTTACACTGACTTAAAAGATTAGAACATTTTGTTATATAGGCATGCTCCATATCAGACATGCAAAATAATATTTACAGCTGTTTTTGAGAGGTGATGATCACATTCCCAAGTTCAAAACATTTGATTTGCCATAAGGTTTTATCACCTCCTTTTGTTTTAAATCAAAATGACAAGTAAAAGAAACGAGAAAGGGCTATTGTTGGAAGATCTATTGTGCCTTAAACACCACACACAGCCAACAACCTTCACCCCTATTTAAGTTTTAGTGGAACGGTCGACGCGTAGTGGCCATGATCCCAAAGAAACGTAACAGAAAACAGTCAAATAAGAAAATAAGTACTTTCCAAGGCCTCTATCAATATTTGATATTAAATTTTTGGACGCTTTCGTACTCTAAAAGCAAGCATCCTAAGAGCTCGAAGCTTCTCCTTTTGAAACACCGGTTTAAAAACATCAACCAATCAGAGCCCTGTATTATGGTATTCTCTTGCACGTCCAAAATTACCGATTGTAAACAAAGCCGTCATGCTCGTGAACTTCTCTCACAATAATACACAATGCACGTTGGAATTTTCAGTGTAGGGTTATGTACGTTCTGACGTAGCAGGCCTCATGTTGACATCCGGACATGGTGACATAAAAGTGTCATACCGCCGTATTAAGATCGTATACATGCAAGGCTCAGTTTACCTAGCATGCCGAATGCTACGGGCACTGTCTCTGCAACCTGGTCGGGGGGAAGTGTCTGCTAGTTTCTGTGTGAAGTACGAAGTGATTTTGAATCACCGTCGGATAGCTTGCTCGAACAAAGTGACGTACATTGATGTGTGAGAAGTAACTCCCTACGTGACGATAAAGCGCGATCGGGCCGCACGCTGATAAAAATTTCAACTTCAGGAAATAAAGTACAAACAACTTTCAAACTTTTTGATTTATTTATTTGGTACATATTAAGCACAAAACACAAACAAACTTACACATAATTTCTAGGGCTCTCTTCATTCTCAGGCCCGGAGAATGTTTACCAAATTAATTGTAAAATATTTTATTCCATTACCGTGGGGAAAAGCGTAAATTGGGTAATCCTTTTCGCATGCAAAATATTTAAGCTTCGCGTAGTAGATTTGGAACCGGGTTATAGGATAGCGAGTGGTTACCCGTGCAAATTACACTAATTGCATCATCAATGAAAATATTGGGGGAAGCAAACATAGGCCTTGCCCCTCCAATAATTCAAGCAAATTTAGAATAAAAAAAAGGGGGGGGGGAATAACCAAAGTGTAATAACATTTTGGGATATGGGGGGCTTCTTGAAAACGTCACTTTGAGTGTATGTGCATGTCATGGTGAGTGTGTATGTGTGTCTGGTTGTGTGTGTATGTAGGCCTACGAGTGCACTCGCTTTCATAGGGTGGATTGCTTATAGATCATTCCGGTCCTCGACACGAAATAGGGCTCAACATAGTCCGTTGGAAAATTTTTGTCCCCCAAACCACATACCAGATCTACGTCCCTGTTGTCCGTCGGATTAACCAGGCAGTCCATCCTTCCCCTAAATGGGCAACCAAATACTAGCACAATGTCATGTCCATTGTGGTTACGGTACGTAACCACACTTTCTAGTTTCATATGTGCCGTCTTTGAACTCGGTCAGGACGGTGCAACATTCTAGACACAAATATGACGTGTTAAAAAAGGGAACATATTCCTGGGACGGATTGAGACGGAGCAAACCTGGAGCTTGTCCCGTAAAATTTCTCATGACTTAGGCTATTTTGTACTTTCGACTTAATGGATTATTTTGTGTGCTTGTTTCTTAATTATGTTGTTTTGTAACAGTATGATTGCTAGGGATACAATAGTAGCCCAATTAAAGGTACTGTACTTTAGGGAACTGTCAAACATGGACGTGTGCGGGTGGACCGGGCTGCAACTTGGCAATTGGCAAAGATCTTGCTTAATCGGGCAGATTTCAGTGCTTCAGTCTGGCATAGATTATGCCCCCCCCCCCCCCCGAGAAAAAGAGTCGGCCATGTTTTCGAGAACAGACCTAAACCACGAAGGATACGGAAATATACACTCTAAAATCAAAAGAGTGAACTTAGTCACTCTTTGATAGAGTAAAAATTGTGAATTAGCTCCATTAGAGCAATAATTCACTCCAAAAATAGCGAAATTGATGGAGTGCCTACAGTGATCACTCTTAAAAAAAAAAAGAGTGATCATTGCAGACACTCGTGGAAGAGTGAATTTTCCCTCTTCCTGTAGTGAATTTCACTCTTTTTGGAGTGAGTTTCACTCCTCTTGGAGTGAATTATCACTCTAACAGAGTGAATTTACACTTTTCACTCTATCAAAGAGTGACTAAGTTCACTCTTACTTTTAAAGTGTAGCCTTCAACTTCTGACCGGACCGATGTAACCCATTTTGACAGATATAGTTTTACGGCTCAGTTCTAACTAATTGATATTTGATTTTAAATTGTCTGGAATAACCATGAGAGTTGATCCCTGTCTTTTAGCTGTAAACTATACATTGCTGCTTTTGTACAATGCATTTTGCAGCCAAACATTGAGTTTTATGTTGTAAACCACATGGCGCCAACACCAGGGCTTAAGACTGGTATCTGGACCCGACCCACCGGTATTATTCTGAGAGCTTTGCGCTCGCCGTGCACCATTGTGTACACCGTTTCTGGGTTTGTAAAAATTGAATTCCCTAGTTTTTATGAAATGTACGGTCTTGGCCAAGGCTCAAATACAAGCAATTGCAACTCTCTTTTGGGAACGCCCTATGAGCATACCTTAAGAAATTTTCAGTTCTGTTATTACTAAATCAAATCACCTAGATGTTGCTTCCTTAGCAAGAAAAGTTAAAATGATTTCTTGACCAAAGTTAATGGAATGGTTAAAAGAAGGGATTAAGTCAAATCAATATTTGATGTAGGTAATTATTCTTAGATTTCGGTGAAATTTGCGTTTAAAGGCCCAGTTCTCTCACCCCAAACAGTATCAATTCTCCTAACCTTCTTACTGGAGCCCTCCCACAATTGTCTGAAATTCATCCTCATCCAGACACAATTTCAGTTTATTGCTTCAGGGTGAGTATAGAAAAATTCAATTTATATAATCAAAACACTCTCAGTACTATTCATGCTGTGTGGTATAAGCTATGGCACTCTGCATTGTTTGAATTAGCTGTCAGTCAAAGAGCTGAGCCAACTGAGAATTTTGGTACCCGGGTACCAAAATTGTAGTTTGGAGTGAGAGGTTTGGCCCTTTAAATCCAACGTGTTCTTTTCGAGAAACGAAGCTAGTTCTGTAATTCGTTTGCCACATGGAATTGTGGGACACTGCGCGGGAAACAAACCGAGCTGAACACATCACCTACGGTGTTCCCTTTCTTCACCAGTACGTGCATACAACACTAAGTATTTAGCCAACTAGAATGAAAGTAGGGGCTCAGTCCACTCGATCCACGACAGAACAAAATGCAAGTTTTCAAATCAAAAAGACATTTTAGACACAATCCACTAGAAAAAACTACACTCGAGGTCTCTCCTTACGTTACATGGTTATGGATGGATTCAGAAACAATGATTCCACAAAATTTTCATTTAAACTCAAATTTTGGAATACGTGTTGTAAGTGCGGGATTGGTTTGTTTATCCCGACGATTTGAAGAAACTGCGCTTGTGCACATCCTCCAAAACAAATTGCGACGACTCTACGACGATTCTGTACTATTTTTAACAAAAGTTAAACTTGAATGAAAAAAAAATATCATATTCCTGCAATAAGTGAAGTGATTTTGACCTTACATTTCCAAATTTCAAAAATATTTCAACTCTCTTGCAAAATATGGTGATATACTTGAGCAAGTCCAAACTTTCACACAAAACTATAGCAAACGGCCATCTTGGTGCGCTCTTTCTTACACTACTGTAGCGACAATGTACCGTGCAGTATGCTCTGTCCATGTATAGGATGTCCGTGGCAATAAGTTATAACCTATACTGTGTGAACTAATGCAAAATGGTTTATATTTGTCTACCAACAGATTTAAAGACAGCAGAGGACCTGATACCAGTAAAAGTGTCGATAGCAAAACGTATGTGCGTATTTTACCAAAACCAGTCACTAACCAAAATGGCGTTTCGATAGGCACGACAAACATTCGTCACGAAAAACAATTCAATCAAAACGTCGTTTTAGTCCCTGGGAGAGATGATGCCGCTAGGAGAGATGTTGCCTCATTGCCAGTACACACAGTTGCTGGCGGGCAAGATGAAATTATTTGTAAAGATGATGAAGAGGAACAAAGGCAAGCCGAGAAAGAGGAGAGAGAATACGATGAAGGTTTAGGAACATCACAAGGAGAGGTTGAGTTGAAAGAATCGACAAATGAAGAGGACTTCTTAAAGTTTAGTGAGAATTTAGAGCCAAATGAGACAGATCTTGATGATGCCAGTGGTTTAGACCAAAAGGAACATGAGAATGATTCTGAAAATGGAGAAGAACCGGGTATTGCAATAATATTTGATGGTGATGAAGATGGCTTCTCTTCAGGGGAAGAAGAGGACTTCAAGGAGAAAAGGCCAAAACTGGATGATCAAGTTACAGATTTACCTTTTAAAAAGTTTAATTTAGCAGAAGTGGCAAAGGCAGAGGGCATCCCTCACGATGGTAATATAAAAAACAAGTAAGAGCTAGAAATATATTTACAAGACTGTTACGTCGGACTATACAAGAACTACCTGCTCGATCGGGTAGAAAGCTCTGTGTGGTGGTGGTGCATCGTGATGTGTGTGTATGTGTGTGTTTGTGTGTGTGTGGCAATTGCAATCGATTTTCATGATTTGGTATTCTCAAAAGACTTCGTAACATTTACTGTTACACGTAAACACCTACCACGAATTTCGTGGATGATCTCTAAAGATTTGAGGAAGGTCAAAGTGCATTATGGGTCATCAGATGTCAAATGGTCTGCTAAAACCTTTAAACTTGCTTGTAAATAGTCATTTCAAACTGTTTTCTGTGGAAGAATCGTAATCAGTGCCATTTGCATGATCTGAAATGCAAACGTGAAAGATGTCCCTTTTGGAATTTGGAAGATCGATCTTACAGGTTTAATGTTGTTTGACGTCACTTTAAAGTGAAAACGTTTAAAATCTTGTGAACATGATAACTTTCACCAATTTATACTTAGATGGGTGCTCATTCTGTGTAATTTGAACGGTTTATTGGAGGTCGAGAAGTCATTTTTGATTACCTGGGTAGAAGTTGAGAATGTTGGAAATACTATCCAATCCTATCATGCAGCAACATTTCTAGTCTCATGCTTGACATGGACGTCGGACCCCCTCGTGTGGATGATTCTTTTTTCGCATTTATTGTTTATTTCTCTCTCTATGTAGCACAAAACAATTCAAAGAAAAATTTTAGTAAACATATAATAAAAAAGCACAAAACAAGGGCCTCATAGTGTACGTAAACGAATAGCAAAAAAATTTTTTAAAAGCATTTAACTCGAATAGGAACCAAAAAGCAATCATGTAAATTCTAACTGAAGAAAATTAAACCACGGCAGCCAATATCTTTCCCAGATCCCTCTTTTCATCTTTAATGTTAAAATATATTTCTGAATATCAAAGTGCTCTTTGAGGAAATAATTTTAGTGAGTTACTGACGATCTTGTTTCATTCAGTTTTAATAGAAAAATATAATACTTAACTAAAATTAATATAAGACTGAAAGTTTTGTCGCCCTTAACACCAAATAAAATCGTAACATTGTTCAGATTGAAATGCTTGATACCTCTATTTTCAAGGGTATTTTTTAAATATCTCCAAAGAGGTTGAACCGAAGGACAAGAGAAAACCGACTGTTCAATCGATTCTACACTATTGTCACAAAAGAAGCAGGTGTCGGTTTCGCTAATATTCATTTTAAACAGCAAAGAATTTGTGGGGAAAAACGATGTAATATTTTAAATTGGAACCACCTCAGTTTCATATCAGATGTACACCTGAAGGGTACCATGCAATAAAAATTCCACACCTCCAACAACTCAGTATGAAGCTCAGCTCGCCACTTTAAAAGTGCTTTGTTATTTTGATGGTAATTCTTGACTAAGCAAGAGTACACTGAATTGGAATCGAAATGACCACGTACGCACAGGACAAAATAAAAAATGTTTATTGGTCTGTAAATTTTTTTCAAAACCTTTTTTTAAAACATTACCTCAAGAAAATTTAATTGCATTAATGACCCCAAGGTACTCAACTAACTCAAGAAAGTTAGTCTTGACTTGATTAATTCTACTGAAATCGTTGAAAGAAAGTGTGGATGATTCTTATTTTGTTTGTAAAGCACAAAGATCATTTGAGGTGAAACTCTTGTAACCATATTTTAAGCTAAGAACTTGTTTGACCTTTCACTTTACCAGGTACTTCGACCCTGGTGGGGGAGGGGGAAATCGCCCCACCCATGAAAATATTGGAGCAAGCATATCGTTTCGCCCAAAATAATTCAGGCAAATTTTTATCAAAACAGTCACAATAAAGAAAATAGGACGTGGTATGTAGATGACTTTAGGGCTTCGAAACGTCAATTTGACCCCATTTTAAATAGCATTTATAATGCGCCATCTATCTATGTTTTGTGGGCGTGTCAGTGTAAGTTTATATGCATGTTTTTTGTGTGTATATAGGTGTGCGCCCGCGTTGATGTGGGCGCATTGCTTTTAGAGGAGTCCCGTCACGGACACAATCTGAGGTTGTGGCTGTTGGAACCCCCCCCCCCCCCAAAAAAAAAAAAAGCAAACCAGATCTATACTCTGCACTTTACGGCAGACATGCGTTGTCAAACACCGGGAATCGGTTTGTACCCCTTTAAATGAGTATATACCAAGTAAATCGGCACAGAACAATTTAAATTGACACACCCCATTTAATTCGACCAATACAGATTTGAACTGGCATATATCAATTTTAATCGATATTTAACCAACTTACATCGACAGATACCAATTGATTTAATTCCACATATACCGATTAAAACTGACAAATACATTTTAAATCGGCATATATACCAATTTAAATTGACACATTACGGTCTAAAGTGACATATACACCAGTTTAAATCGACACATACCAGTTTACCTTATTAACATATTTGATGTCCTGGTTTCTCAATATCTACAATCCATATGTTCTTTCCATTCCAGTGTCAGTTACTGCTTCACCTGTAGTCATTACAGTGCGTCCGTTAACTGGTCGAATCGCGCAAACAGTTTAAATACGTACACAAATTTTGTGTGTTTGCATAATTACTGTTCGTAGCTGTCAACACCGGTCTTCATATTCTCCCCGGCAGCAAGTAACCATTTTAACAGCATGACAACAGTGCTAAATACTCACAAAATGTAGGCCACAAAGGATTGCAAAGGGCATTCTTTGCGGCGGTTGCGAAATGGGGACATCAAATATGTTAATATGGTAGGTCGATAGGTGTCAATGTAAACTGTTGTGCGTCAATTTGAACAGGTGTATGTCGTTTTAAAAATGGTAGCGTATATGTCGATTTAAACTGGTACTTTCGTTAATTCAAATTGGCATTTTGGTGAAATTTGCATTGAAATCCAGTTTGTGGTTCTCAATATATGAGCAAGTAAAGTTGTCACATTTTCAACAAACAGTGAACTTGAAATTAACACATATGACATCATATCCCCTCATTAATGGACAATCTTTTGTTTCTCTTTAAACTTTAGACCTTATTTTCTCCTCAACAGTTCCATATTATCAAATGTGATTTCATAAGTGGTATGAGAACTTTTCCATCTTTGAAATTCCCATGGGGAGGTCCTACTCCTGTTAACATCAAAGTCAACAGAACAGTCTGAAAAAACAAAGGGAAACAAAGCATTCCTTGTCAATGTTTGGAAGTGATATAATCTATGCTGCCCTCGAGTTCAATTTGGAACACAAATCTAGTAGCTTCATTTGCTGATATCTCAAGAAATACATGTGCAAATTAAATGGAAACTTCACCACCTTGTGTAGATTTGGTTCTTCTTTCACATGTAAAAATTGAATTTTTGCTTAAACTTCCCCTTTAAAAGCCCAAATTCTCTCACACCAAACAGTACAAATTCTCCTAACCTTCTCACTTAAGCCCCTCCCACAGTTGGCTGATATTCATCCTCATCCAGACACAATCTCAGTTTATTGCTTCAGGGTGCACGAGTGTAGCAAAGCTCAATGTATATAATCAAAACACTCTCGGTGCATTCCATGCTGTTTAATCTAAGCAAAGATGTTTTGTACTATGCATTGTTTGAATTAGCTGTCAATCAAAGAGCTGACTGGCCTTTGTTTTTTTTTTTGGGGGGGGTGGGAAGATTGGCCATTTAAATGGGTATCTGTCCAAATAAATTGCTGTATGTCGATTGACCCGATTCCCCACGGTATGATGCCGATTGCTCGCCGTAATACTTGACGTATGGATAGCCCACAATACCAGATTATCTGGATTTCAGAGGTCAATTGGGGTCAAAGGGTCATTAACAAATAAGGTACTTGGTTGATGAATGTCAATGGATTTTGTGCACTTTTGTACCAAAACTGCCAAGACATGTCACTTATTTGTATGAAGCACTGTGAATGCGAATAATGGTATATACTAGAATTACATTTGAGTGGAAACTAGCACTTTGGTTTTTAGTAAGAGTTATTTTTTAAGCGTTGAAAATATGGATCATGGATACTTCTCAAAATTTATTTTACGTTTATAGGTACGCCTTGTTGTAAAAGAACCTTTCAGGACTCAAAAGGCTTGTTTCTTTCTGCTTAAACCTAATTTGGGGCTTGACTGTCAAAAGTTACTTGTCACATGATTATTTACCTAAATAAATGTGCGGTAAAAGTCCGTAAATGTTGCATATTGTAATCTTATAAACATGGACATAGCATGTAACGTGTACGTACTATCAGTAGGTGGTCGCCACCGACTGGAATAAAAAGGCGTACCAAGATGGCCGCCGTCAAGCTATAAATCGTCTGATTTGACGACGACTCTGTAATATTTTAAACAAAAGTTAAACGAATGGGAAACAATATCATATTCCTGCAATACGTGAAATGATTTTGACCTTCCCTTGCCATATTTCGAAAATATTCCAACTTTCTTACAAAATACGGCGATATACTTGAGCAAGTCCAAACTTTCACAAAACCATAGCAGACGGCCATCTTGGTGCGCTTTTTCTCACATGTACGGTAGCGACAATCTATCGTGCGGTATGCGCTGTCCATGTATAGAAAGTCCGTGAATCAATCTTAATGAGTTCTTTTGCCAAAGGGTGGATTACAACACCCCAAATTAAGTGACGGCGCTACGGCAGGGCAAGAGGGGGCATTTCCCCCCAAATTTTGTCCTTCTCGCCCTCCCCCCACCCGCCGTTTTCAACCCTCCCTAGATCAGTTCGAAGTTTGGTAAAAGTGTATCTCAAGTCAAAAAAAAAACTTAAAAATATATATTAAAGAGCATTGAAAGTGAATGCTAACATTGTAACTTCCATCTTTATAGGACATTCCTGGGCTGAGATATAAATTGTCGAAGTTTGTTCACTTAAAACAAACTGGTCTATTGCGCAAAAATTTGTGACTTTCGTGTTGTACAACTCACGTAAGCTGTTTTTTTTTCTTTCTTTCTTTTAAAATTAAACATGTTTTATGACCCTAAACACTTCCTGTTTGCTAACACAGCATGTTGCAAAGAGAGGACTTTATTAATTATATCACCCCATAAGAGTGCTTTCACACCTTGGTACAAGGTACGGTAACTTTCAGAAAAACAAAGAAAGACAGACTGTAATCTGAGTAGCAGCACAACAATGACATCACGAATTATTGCGTAATGTACCATTTTAAATTGAGTGAATAAACTTCAAAATTTTATATCTCAGCGCAGGAATGTCCTATGAAGATGAGAGTTGAACTGTTAGAATTCATTTTTCATTTTTAATACATATTTTGTTTGTTTTTTTTTCTTTTTGTTGTTTTTTTACTTGGGCTGAGATATAAATTGTCGAAGTTTGTTCACTTAAAACAAACTGGTCTATTGCGCAAAAATTTGTGACTTTCGTGTTGTACAACTCACGTAAGCTGTTTTTTTTTTTTTTTCTTTTAAAATTAAACATGTTTTATGACCCTAAACACTTCCTGTTTGCTAACACAGCATGTTGCAAAGAGAGGACTTTATTAATTATATCACCCCATAAGAGTGATTTCACACCTTGGTACAAGGTACGGTAACTTTCAGAAAAACAAAGAAAGACAGACTGTAATCTGAGTAGCAGCACAACAATGACATCACAAATTATTGCGTAATGTACCATTTTAAATTGAGTGAATAAACTTCAAAATTTTATATCACAGCGCAGGAATGTCCTATGAAGATGAGAGTTGAACTGTTAGAATTCATTTTTCATTTTTAATACATATTTTGTTTGTTTGTTTCTTTTTGTTGTTTTTTTACTTGAAAAATAAATACTTTACTTCTCCTGAGTATTATTAAATAATATACCTCTCCAGAGAATGGCAGAGATATGCTCAAACCTCGGAATTTCCTGAGGCGTCGTCCCCTGGACCCCCACCCCATGGACAGACGCTTTGGGTTAGGTTTCACGCCTCGTGCGCAAATTTTTGCGCCAACATTTTTACCTTTGCGCCAACATTTTCCTCTGCCCTAGCCTCCCCCCCCCCCCCCACACACACACCCATTTTAACATTCTGGCGCCGTCACTTCCCAAATTTCGAATAAAGTGACACAACGAACCAGTCTTCATTCTGTGAACGGTATCCATATAATATGTGAAGTATGTCATTATATCGTGTTTTATATACAATTACATATTTCTTTCAGGATAAGAAAGCTCAACTGGACTGAATTGGAAAGGACGTATCGCTGCAGAATGTGTCCGTTTGAGGATTCTTGTGCCTACAGAACTTGTCGTCACTTACTCCAAGAACATCCCGGAGTCGTCATCGAACTTGAAGAATATTTGATTGGGAAACCAGTGTCAGACTCAGAACCTGGCAGAACATTGTATGAAAAGGTGATGGAGGTCCTGCCTCCAAGTAATAGTATTATTGAAGACGATGAAGGGAGTGAATGTCATGATGGAGAAGAAGAGGAATCGGGGTTTGCTGAAATTAAAAAGGGAGGGAGTAAAACCAGTGCGAGTGGTGGAAAGGAAACAAAAGACAACCCACTCGATTCAAAGGAGTCTTTAGAACTCCTGTCGAAGTGGGTAAAACTAAAGATAAATTGTCAGTTCTGTCAGAAGGTGATCAGTTGTGTTTTGTTTAAACCAAATGGACAGAGGATAACCCACAAGTGCAAATTTGGTAACTGTGTAACATCTTTGTGTGAAATTTGTGGGAAACTTATCTCTAATATTAGGTTGCATTGGCTATCAGCCCATAGCAAACGGGAACTCCGGATCTGTCCATACTGTGGTGTAATGAAAACAGCTAGTGCGCTAAGTGTTCACATATGCAATTGCCACAGTGGTAGGAAAGAAGAAAATAAGTGTGGCGTTTGTAATAAGGGATTCAAGAATAAAGGGGCTCTTAGCAAACACATGGTGACCCATCGGAAGGAAAAACCCTTTCAGTGCGAGTACTGCCAACGTGGATTCACCCAGTCCACTAACATGAAAAACCACATGAGACAGCACACAGGAGAGAAACCATATCAGTGTAACCTATGCCCAGAGTCATTTGCACACAATGTCAGCCGTAAAAACCACTTGAAATCAAAGCATGGTATTGATCCATGGAAGATGGATGAAGCCGGGGACCGAGAGCCAAGTAGTAGGTCTATACCCCCGCAAACAATGGAGTACATTAGTAATCAGTATTGAGGTTCATTATGATTTTAGTGATTTATGAGGTTAGGTTACATGGAGATTTGCAGCTCCGTAATTCATTAGGATAGCAAATATTAGTCTATACTTTTATGGAAACGGCAACTTTAACGGTATTTAAAATGTTACAGGCCTATTCCTCTTACCCCAAATTAGATTTTTGTAGTTGTCCACATAAATTCTCTATTGGCTCAGCACTTTGATTGACAGCTAGTTCAAAAAATACGTAGGTAGATTAGGAGAATTAGAACTGTTTGGGGTGAGAGATTCATGCCTTTAAGTATATCATAAGAGGAATGTCTCTCTACCTCCTCCAGAAACAAAAGAGTAAAAAAATATGGAGACCGAGTGTTCATTCAAGTGGATGAATGGGCTGATAGACATCGTTAAAATTAAATTCATTCCGCTCAAATGAGAAGAGTGCTATATATTCCCATATTTTATATGGTATAAGTACATTAAAGTCTCCATGAGAAGTAATCACGTTCTAGAATGAAACATGCCAGTGGTCGGGCATATATTTATGCGATGGGTAGGTGTATGATGTGTCAGTGTCGTAAAACTGTCTGCCAAAATAGTGTCCTAAGAAAGGAAACTTACAGTTTTCAACTTTTGTACATAGATGTCATATACTATGGGGGAAGACTCCTGTTCTTTTTCTTGAAGGTCAAATGTCTCTCGGGACATCTTAAAAATATCGTTGATTCGGTACCTCAAGTTAGAAAGCATATATAGATGTCGCATATTTTATATTTAGATGTCTTGCCTCGAGTGGAAGAACCATGGCTGAACGGGTATCAATGTTTGAAAATCTGGTTGACATTTACCTCCTAAAAGAATTAAGGTCATATCAAGAGTTGACATGTTAGATGTGTACTTGATCTAAGCATTTTGCATTAAAATCCGATGTGTGACTCTCAAGATATGAGTAATATGAGTACAAGGGTAGTTGTTACATTTTCAACTAGAAGCTAACGTAAAGCAAGCGCATCTGACATCATATCTTAACTCACATTAATGGGCAGTCTTTGTTTTTTCTTCTAACTTAACCACAGACGCCCGGTACTAGTATAGACTAGCCAACACATAAACACGGAAAGGTAGGACACCGATCTGGGCTCCAACCAATTTTCGCGCTTTAGTAGTTCAGTTTATCACAACTACTTACCTAAAAAGTAACGAAGTCTCTCTAGTTCGAAGTTAAAAAGTTTTGAAAGATTTCATATTAAATATGTAGGGGTGTTATATGGCAAAAATAAGAATCATGTTGTTTTTGTGGAGGTCAGAGGTCATTTCGAGTCACCGGTCAACATGTAAAACCTTGTAAACACAATATCGTAAGATAGGAAGGTTGGATAGATTTTAAATTTGAAATGCGGAATGTTATGGCATTAAGAAGAGTCTTGATGTTTTTGGTGGTTCATTGGGCATTTGGGGTCACTGGAGGTCAAACACTGAAAATCTTGTTAACAAGATATGTTTCAAGATTTGAAGCTTGGTAGATAGAGGCCTAGGCATGTTCAGTGCTAACAAATTCGGTGATCATGTAAATATCCCAAGAGTAAAAACCCTGTGGACGTATTCAGGACACACGTGTCGCAACAAGTTGCCAAAACACCCTGCGTCCGGAAATATTGCCAGTGTGTATAGAGCAGACTTAAGCGGTACCATGTGTCGCGGCTTGTGTCCGCGACATGTGCCCAATGTCAGAATGTTCCAGGGACAAAACATATGTACAGTTGTGTTGGCAACATGTGCGACACATGTGTCCTGAATATGTGCCCAGTGAACACAGGCCTTAACGGACAAACTTCACATAACTAAATTCTAATACAGTACAATGGCTCAATTCAATACATTCAGCAAGCATTGGCCAAGGAACCACAGTTCGCATTTGGGTTGTTCTTTTGTTCTTGTTTCTCTTTCTCTCTTAAGAGACTTTTTAAATCTAGGGCTCGCTTCGAGGGAAATTTGGAATACTTTGGAATAAAATTGAGATTATTGGAAGAGGGGAATGAAAACTTGTTGTGTTCTGGTAATCTGCTCTTCCAATGAGCTGAAACAAGAGGATCGTCGGAACGACTGAACTTTGTTGAAATTACATATTTTACCGTTTGGATTGAGGCTCTTTTACCGAAAGAAGTGGGGTTTTTTGTTGTAAAATTATTTTTGTTTTTGTTTTTTGTTGTAAAATAATTACTTTCATTTTTATGTTATGGAATAATATTTAAAATTTGAAGCAGGTTGTATTGAAGGTAAATTTGTAAACCTCCGAATTTTTTTAGGAAAGTTGGAAATGTAGAGTTTTTGTTGAAGAATCTTCTCTTCTAGGAAGTAAAATAAGGCAGCTTGCAAGATGAGACCAGCCACACCAAATGGGTGGTCCATCCACTCCTATCCCATTGAATCCGCCCTCTTGAAGGATAAAGTTATCCCGTTTGCCCGTTTATCTTATCGTAGTCGAGCTGAGTATGACATTTTGAGGTTTAATCTTCCTTCAGTTATGGCGTTTCAAGAAAACCTTTCCAGTTTCTGGCAACCTGTAGAATTCTGATTTCGTCAAGTTCCGTTTGCTAATTACGACAATGTAATGTAGATAGTCAAAAAAGCCATATGGGGTAAGATAAATGCATAGCATGTTTACGACACACACTCAAGATAAAGTTGAAAGAACTTTTTAAATATGATTCAAGTTTGGTTTCAAAAACAGTTAAAATACGGTGCGTGTCATTTACTTTAGTCTTCTCTATACGACAGGCGGGAATACCGTGGGTACATCCTACAACCCTTGTCCATAGGAATGTATCCAGTTGATGGGTTACGATGGTCTTCCTCTTTTTCCTTAATACGACGTGCAAAAGCCACCCCCCCCCCCCCATTTCAAAGAGCAAAAATATATTCCAGAAATAACTACGAAAGTCGTCACGGGTGGCGCCAGGATTTGCCCGCGGTGGGCCCAAGCTCTCCGACAGGGAGCCGACATTTCGAAGCCCCAATAGAGGCGATGGGTTGCCGGTGGGAAGTGACAGGCAGAATTTGAGGCGAACTTATAGAGCGTGCCTCCAATTTTGGGGCTTTCTTTTTAACATAAATTTAGAAATCTCGAGCTTGTTTAGAAGTAGGTTTTGAATTTTTTGGAAAAATGGTTTTCTGAAAGGACCATTTAAAAATTGGGTAAAAGCAACAAATACTACACTTTTTGCGTCTAGACACCCTAGAAGATTGAAAATCAAAGGGCACTGGACACTAGGTAAGAGTACTCCCCCCCTCGTTCACTTTTCTTAGAGACCTATCCCACAGGATGACGATCTTAGTCCTATTTGACAGAATAATTAAAGTTACCCTTACCTTCATCATCCCCCAAACCTGTCCCAGTGGACAGGGGCGGGATTTGATCTCTGAAAGTGGGGGGCAAATTCGGGCAGACTACCAAACGGCGCCGAAGGCGAAGCGCTCCCCCTAACGGCGTGAGGTCCAGGGGCTCGCCCAAGGGCCCCTGGTGGGGTACAGGGGCAAAGTCCCGGTGGGGGTTCAGGGGAGAATCCCCTGGGTATTTACGAAATTGTAGGCATTAAAATGATGCATTTTATCTTCAATTATAAATTACATAAAGATGGGCACTTAACAGAACACAAATATCACAATTTGACTTTCTTCAATTATTTTCTTACTCCATATGATTAAAGTCGGCCGGAATCGGTAATGCAGAGGGTGCGGAGAGGGAGAATGGATTGCTTAAAATTGAGGTTCTACAGGGGCTCCCTCCTTGGTGCCCCAGATCTTCTTTTCAGAAAGCCAGAGGGCTTTTCATGTGATGTAAATTTACCCCCTTGTCTATAATGGGACGCGCGAAGCGCGCCGATAGATTTAACGTTTAAGACATCTCAGTAGTGAAACTGAACGAAAATAAGGGAAAGGATAGGCCACTTTTAACCTTGGCTGAATTACGGTGGCCCACTTAAAACATTCTTACTGAAGCACAAACATACTTTGGTTTCCTATATAGTCTTTTTCAGGTGACTTTCACAGAGCCGTTACCTCCGTGCGCTGAAAAAAAATGAATTTTTACTTCATCTCAATAGTGAAATTGAAATAAAATTAGACAAAGAGTGGTCCCTTTTCTCTATCTGAATAAGCGTGACACATGAGGATATTTGTACAAAGCAAAATCGTACCGTTGGTTTCCTAAAGAGTCCTTTTCATGAGATTTTTACAGTCCTTATCTGTGATGGGACGCGCAGAACACGCCGAAAATTGGACTTTTGAGACATCTCAATAGAGAAATTAATGGAAGTTAGAGAAAGGGTGGCCCATGTTCACTTCAGCCGAAAAAGAGTGGAGCTCCAGATAAGGGTCAAATAAGATCATCGTCCTTTCAGAAAGCTTGAAGCACTTCGTCAGAGATGGGGACCAGAAGACGAAGCCTCCCTGTCTCCCCCTTTCACTAGTTACGGTAGACCTTCAGCTGTGCACGGCCCAGGCACTGATGATAAGTTACAGTGACAATGGATGAGGTTTTCTACAAGAAGTAACCCCGAATCCTGACATATTTATAACTGGTGCACGCGAAGCTTGTCAAAAAACAGCGTTGAGACATTTATTGGAAGATAATTGTTTTTATTTAGTTTTCAATACAGTATATGGCCTGTTTAAACATTACACAACTTCGTTAAGTATCACTCGCGTAGCTCTGTAAGTTTCAGTTTGTATCTCTATAGCAAAAGCAACCAAAGTAAGACGTAAAAAACTAAGTTCTGGAAAAAAGTGGGGGACATGTGCCCCCCCCCCCCCCCCCCGTAATCACGCCTATGCCAGTGGATATGAAAAAGAGGAACCACTGGGTTTAAGCAGCACGGTGTATAATTATGGTGCATTTTTCTCATTCACTGAGATGTCACATATATAATATCCAAATTTGAAGGCTGGGAAGATACAGTTTAGAAACTACTGCCACTGTTCTTGGTGCTCAGCAGAAGTAATCGAGTAGGGAAAACAAGCCAGTGAGCCACAACTGGAAAATAAAGCCGTGGGCGGTTCGACTTGATTGAAAACTGGGCCGTAAAACTCCATAACCTGTAACATGCAGCTAAGAAACAAGGAGAGAGTCATTTTCTGCAATCTCTGAGATTAACTCAAATATGTTCTTGTAAATTACGTAGTCAACGACCTATGTTGCGACCATTGTGGTAAATGTTGGAACCGTCATTGATGCCGGATATCCTCTGTGCATTAATAATTTAATACAAAAGTAACAGTTCGTTTTGAAGTTATTTCTCCACAGTTCTTAAACATTTGCAGTTGACAGAGGTCTTCCTTTATTGTTCAAAATTTGAAGTTGCGCACATGCTAATCGCTGAGTGTTGTAGGAACCCGTAATAAGTAAGCCTACTGCTGCTCCCTGAAATTTATGCCTACTCATGTGATGGGGGGGGGGGGGGGGGCAAAGTATGAGTGGAGTGAACCTCTTCTTCTTTTTCCCTTCTTTCCCTTCTCTTTTAACATCTTCTTACAGAGAGAGGGTAGTTGCCCCTTGACCCTTTCTGATGGCGATTCTGTGCGTATTGTGATGAAGAGTCAGTTTGCACATGAAGAACGGGGAAAGAAAATGTTGGATACCGTGAAGTTCCTCCATTTATCAATCTTTCATTACTACAAACAGTAATGGCGAGAAACATATATACCACTCCCTCTTAAAATATTCATTTCGGCAAAGAAAAACTGTAAAAATGATGTATAAATAAAGTAAATCCAATTGGGACTTTATTGTTAAACTTCGATATTCAGGAAAAGTTTATCTTGACACACCGGCCCCAGTCGCAAAATCCGTAAGGATGATACCATTGTTTAGTACACTCAAGAACGTGTTCAGCAATTAAACACTTATTTTGCCTCCACTAAGCAAACACGTTTAAATTGTAAACATGTTTAGCAATTATACGCCAAGTCTTACTAGTGTTTAGCAAAACGCGTTCAAACGAAATGCTTAGGAATGGGACACTTGTGTCAGCGTGTGAAAATGTTTACGAAATGGGGACAAAAACTGTTTAGGGGAAAAAAGCGTTTGATTCCTAAACCTGTTTAGAGTGTACTAGGCCTAAGCGAATATTGGCGGCCGTATTGTTAGTTTGTCTTAGAATTTTTATCGAGTGAAGCTCCTCGTTCTAGAGTGTGACCTGTATTGCTACAGCTACTTTCGCTTGTGAAGAAAAATTTGGTCAGGAGAACCACAGAAAGTCGCAAGTTTGCAAAGTTATAAAACCACTTTGCAAATTTAAATCAGTAATATTAACTTTATCAAAAGCATCTTTTTTCCTTCCTTTATTCGTGAATATCTGCAGTAATATTTGCTGTTTTATTTAATATAAAATTATTGGAGCAACATTTCGCTACATTTTATTTTTCTAAATAATTCTCAAATGCACCTATTACAATAATAATGTTCAATAAACTGTAAACAATGCGTTTTCCACCTGAAACAGGAGTAATGTTATAAATTGTATAGCCTAGGTTTGACAATCATTCTACTTGCTAACTTATCGTTCTTGACAAGTTGAAATGAATAAATGAATGAAAAATGATTATGCAGCAAAGAACAGTCGCCAAAAACTTATTTTGAAGAAACAGCTAAATCTGGCAATTTTCTTCTTCTCCAACTTTCGCTAAAAAGCACTTTATATGATGACTTCGATACTGTATGTTCAAGGTAGCAGTATTTACTAGTTAATTTCACATTTGAGGAGAAAAATACAATCACATGACTCTATGACTCTCAAGAGCCAATCAAGAAACAGGACAGTATACTCACTACTTCAAGTTGGGAGGACTGCATTTCCACTTTAAAGGCATATTTTCATCATCCCAAACAGTTCCAATTCTCCTAACCTACTTACTTCTAGCCCCTCCCACTTTTATCTAAAACTCATCTTTATCCAGACACAATCCTAGTTTATTGCTTCATGGCTTGTCCCAGTAGGCATACAAGTCCATACCTGTAATCAAGACACTCTCAGTGTCCATGCTGTGTAATTTAGCTATGATGCATTGTTTTAATGTGATGCCAATCAAAGAGCTGTACGAATTGAGAGTTTTGATATATGCATACTGAAACTGTAGTTTAGGGTGACGAATGACTGCCTTTAAATGAATCCATGCCAAAGCAGGGAGTTGCAACAGACTGTCTGTTGCAACTCCCTGGTCAAAGGCAGTGTATGATATGAGTCATGCTCGGGGTTTTTCTCAGCAGTGCATCATGTGCAAAATATCGTACAAATGTTTGTAGCATATTTGTCAGATCTTTTTTCATTTTTTTTTTTTTTTTTGTAAAATGGTTATCCTAAGGAAAAATACTGTCGCCCTAGTTTGAATTACTGCAGTAGACATTCCTGTTTAATTAGGCTAATGGCTCACATGTGATAACATTTTTCCTCTTCAACTGTAATATTAATATAGCTGATTGGTTTATGCATGGAAGACTGGAAGTGCTGTACTACGTCCAAGGTTTACCTTATTAAATATGCAATATCTTAATCAAGAAATATCGTTAGAGATATTTTGGAGAAAAATGCTGTAGGTAGAGAATTGTGGGATACATAGCTATTGTTTCAAAATGATTTTGGGACAACTGTTTTTGCTATTTACAGGCCAAATCTTCTCACCCAGACATTTAAA
Source organism: Holothuria scabra (assembly GCA_037179385.1). Lineage (NCBI taxonomy): Eukaryota > Metazoa > Echinodermata > Holothuroidea > Aspidochirotida > Holothuriidae > Holothuria > Holothuria scabra. The sequence continues at coordinate 21,201,394 of CM074194.1, read as the reverse complement.
ATTCTCCTAACCTACTAACTTATTGTTAACACCTTCCCACAATTGTCTAAAACTCATCCCCATCCAGACACAATCTCAGTTTATTGCTGCAGGGTGATAATACAAGACTCGCTGTGTAATCAGATCACTCTCAGAACAGTACATGCTGAGCTGCGGTACTTTGCATTTTTTAATTTGATGTCAATCAGAGTTTCGTCAATTGAAGATTTCTGAAGACTACAGAAATTGTAGTTTGGTGTAGGAATTGACTGCTTTAAAGGGAAAAAATGAGTTAAAATGCTCCAACATGGCATTTAAAGTAAATAGCTCTAGTCATTTTCAAATCATTCGGTGTCAGCAATAAACCCCAGTACTAGCTTCATATCCTCAAAATAGCCTAATATGCACACGAAGAGTTACGGTATGGAAGTTGTGTCTTATTGAAATGTTGAAAGTATGAGTGAACACATTAAACTTGAGCAACAAACAACTGAATTTCTCTCTGCGGGAAACTTATTTCTTGAGAAGAAGGCTATCATAGAGTCTTATTTATCACTCTTCGCCAATGAATGCTGGATTTAATAGGATGAAATTTCCTAGTGAAACAAACGCAACGTGTCCCTCTAATGGAGTTAAATCCATATAATTTAGCCTAGTAGTTCTTTCTTTTTTTCGTCGATTCTTACCCGTTGTTTATTGTTTATATAACCTCCGGTGAGGTCAAATAGCAGCTCCCCCGGTGAATGTAGCCCGTCGCGTGAGTCACTGGATAAGCGTCATTGCCTGAGGCGGCGGGTATTTAGTATTGTTATTTTTCAGCTCTGTTGATTGTTCGTGTTAGCATGGAAACATGGAAGTTACCAAAAGACTAAAGGTAAAGTCTTCAAGAGCATTCCACCCCACCCCCAACTTATTTCGAAGCAACGCCTAAATATCACAATTTTCTTTATATTTCTCCTCAAACAATCTTTCATAATATTTTACGACTTCAATATTGCATATGCAAGGTAAAGCAGTCAGTTACTTCTAGTAAATTTCACATTTGGAGAAGAAAAATGTCGCATGACTCTTAACAGCCAATGATGAAATAGGATAGCCTACTACACTATCTCAAGTTGGGGTGACTGCCCTTGTCCTTTGCGAGTACTACTTTGGAGTAGGATGACCATGGTATTAGGCATGATACCAGCAGTTGCGTTCAGTGGCGTAGGAAGCAACATGAAACGGGGGGGGGGGGAGGGGGAAATTTTGGACCATGCAACGCACCCTACCCCATTGACCAAAAGGTACATTTTTATGTTTTTGGGGGGGGGGGGACTTTTTCTACGAGCAACGGAACAATTTTTTTCAAAACTGAAAACTGATTTTTTTTTCTTAAGTGTGAACACTACTGTATTAGGTACGTACGTACGAATTTGGGTACTTTAACACATTTGTAAATATGGAGCTTGTAATGCAGAAAATAGATTAGATTCAGGGTTTCCTGTTAGGAAATTTTCATGTTTGGGGGACTATTGAAGAATCTGCATTTCCTATTAGCATATATCTGAGATAGCATGTCGACTAAAGATCGTGTTATCTAGGGAGCGTGGATTAAGGCTTCTCGGCGACATTAAAAAACTCTCGAAACTTTGTTGACTTTTTTAGACAAAATTGAAAGCTTATATTGAAGAAAATTTTTAGGGAAACGGCACTGTAGCGGTCAGTCCCTGCTTCCTACGCCTATGGTTGTGTTGTAGACCGCTCCCCTCCTCAAAGACCACCATCTGAAAATAATTTTTCACCTACTGACCATTTGCCAGAGAGTCGGGAGGACTTTAGAAAAAGATTACTTTTCACATTCCAAACGCGAACAAATTTTATGCAATATGGTCAACACTTACATGACTTGGTATCTTTACGTAAAATGAAAAATTTACACAAACTCGAGTTTAACAATTCATAAGTCAACATTGAAATATATCTGAATATAACATCCAAATAAACATTTTTCAAACGTTAAAGGAAAAGATACATGCTTCATGTTCTTGGTCTCCTTGTATGAACGGTCTTTGAATGTGGGTTGTGTTGTCCTATAATTAAGTTCCATTCGTCAGATGGTCATTATACTGAATGAGTTGATGACTGGATCAAAGGCAATACTCGCAGAAATGTCGCTTTCTATAATGAGGAGAGCAAGAGAGGAAAGTATTTCCTCCGATTTAGTGGACTGTAAATATTATTTTGTTAACTTTAAGCAACTAATTGAATGTTCATGTATTTTTCTAAATGAACGTTCATATATTGACCAAAACAGTGATCCATGAATGCAGATCAATCTTGCTTTTGATTTTATAGTTGTCCCACTTTCTTTCTTCTATCATTTTTCACTTTTTTTCCTTTTCTTTTTGCGTTTTTTTTTTCTTCTGCTATTCTTTTCTTTCCTTCCCCTCTTTTTTCTTTTTCCTTTTCTCTTCTTCCCTCCCTCTTCCTCTTTTTCCTTTCTTTCCTTCCCTTCCCGTTTTTTCTTCCCTTCCCGTTTTTTGTGTCGGGGGGGGGGGGCAGTTTTCCCCCTGCCGCCCACCTCCGCTGGTTAGGCCACTGATGACGTTTGACCTCCTCCCAGAAACGATAGGAATCACCTACTCAATATGGCCAACCCACACACGAAACATGAGATTAGTCACTCTTAACTTTCTTGAGATATCGTGTTTACAAGCAAAAGCGTCACATACACATACAAGACATCACCATGGCATAGATTCCTCGCCTGCCTTCGGCAAGGAATCAAAAAGAACAAAATTACTTTACTGGCCTTTCTTCTTCTCAATTCGCTCCGTGGCTCTGATAAGTTAGTGAGCCACATCCGCTGCTGAGCAAGAATCAGCACTTTTTAAGTGCAACGGTTTTGTGTTGGTCGTCAGCTGCCACGCATCTAGCTACACTAGCCAGCGAACTAAACTGGATTTTGCTGGGCAAAAGGGGCGGGGCTTGTGACGTCAGTGAAAGCACTCTATGACACAAGTGTAACACTTCATGAAACTTTGTGAACTTGTTAGGAGTCCGACTAGAGTCAGGATTACGTCTGCAAGGCCAGTGCAAGGAAATAAATTTAATTTATTGTGGAGTAGTCTGTCCTGTTTCATGATTGGTTATTTAGAGTTAAACATTGAAATATGTCATTTTGAGCTACACCTCATCATACACTTTCTGCAGACAGAGGATGGAGTTGTACCTGTGTCATGTGATACGCTCTTCGCGCAATTGCAGTCTCATTGATGTTCTTTTTTAGTTGTAGTCATTGGTTAGTAGAAACTAAACGATGAAATTTGGTAAACAATTTTTTACCTAGATTGTAAAATACTTGGAAGTAAAAAACAAGAAGGAATCTGTGGGATGTAGCATGGGCGTCGATTTGGGGAAGGGGGGCAGGGCGACACCCCCCTCCCCACTTTTTTGAGTGAAGGGGAAACTAACGTATGAACGTATGAATAATTCCACGTTTACTTTGCAAATCCCCAAAATTTTCGCACTCTTCGCGCAATTGCAGTCTCGTTGATGTTCTTTTATAGTTGCATATCAAATATTCTCACATTATTCATCAGTCCCTATGGTTATGTCAATTGTTCGTTTGCAAAGGCCAGCAGCTGTGGTTATGAAGGAGACAACATTTACGGACTTGAAGAAGAGGAATCGTCCTATAACATGTCTCAACGAAATCTCTAACCTTAAGTGGCCAGCCTGATCGGCAGGTTGAAATTGGCAAACCAATTTTAAGGAAACTGAAAATGTCTCAGTGCACAGTCTACATGCAACTTTTTCAGAAAAATAAATGATTTCTAAGCAAAATTTCGACACGCGCACATCACACAGGTACAACTCCATCCTCTGTCTGCAGAAAGTCTATGATGAGGTGTAGCTCGAAAGGACATATTTCAAGGTTTATTGTCAACAATCTTACACCGGTAGGCCTATGCAACGGTGTCTCAGTAGAGCCAGTGAGTATACCCGCCCCACCCCCGATCTGTGATTTTTCCGCAGTAGATTGAAGAGTGCTTTTCATCAATTTTACCATTTCATTACAAATGGTCCCAAACTATTACAAATTTTGCATAAATCCTTCTCAAACTACCGTGTAACAGTTTTCGTTATGATTATAATTACTTAAAGAGTACACCCGGTATTCCAATCCACATTGACCGAAGTCCGTTGAAGAGATTACCCCCACTTTCAAGACAATGTTTTGAAATCTTTGGAGTTTTCCTAGAAACTCAACGTATTGAAACATTTTAGAACCATTTTGCATCGTACCCCTCCCCTAGACACTCAGTGGCGTAGCTATAGGGTGAGGGGCTCTGAAAAATGAAAATTTCGGCCAATCTGCAATTTGTGAAACTATTCTACTGTGTAGTTCTGACAACTCGTGAAACTCCGAGTTCTCTCCATTAAAAGCTCCATATTCTTCATTATTTGCCTCAAAACAGCGAAACTTTAGACGCGCTGCAAATTGCAATTCCCAAGCAGCCTTCAGTTTGGTAAACGTTTCCGAACTCTGGAAGTGACAAAATGGGAGATAAGCTATATGTGACACCAGCTCATCTAAGAACACGGGTAACTACAGTGCGTGCTATTTTCTTTCACAAAATCCAAAATTTTCCCCAATATAAACTCTTGACTCAACAAATATCGTCGGAGAGCCTCATTTCTTAGGCGTTGGATAACATTATGTAGCAACAACGATCTGGTCGCCGTTCAATCTCAGATTGCCAACAGGAAATGCAAATTCTTCAGTAATTGACCAACTTTTCCATTTTTTTAACCGGAAACCCAGAATCCAAACTTTTCTGCAGAACAAGCTCCATATTTTCAAATATTTGAAAAGGGCAAAAATTTCAGCGCGCCTCGAGTGCCGCAAAGTGCGTCCATAGTACAGTGGTGTTCATACTTAAAAAAGATCGTAAAATTTGGATGCCTGCCCACCCCCTTCCCACAAAACTTTATACCTGCGCCACTGTAGACACCTTAACGGAACAGGAGAGAAAAATTAAGCTAGATCCCCCTCCACTTTGAAAACCAAATCGACGGATCTGGCATTTGTTTCGAAGTAAGTTTGGAGTGATTGTCTTTGCTCTTTAAGCTAATTTATACTTTTTGGAAAACCTTTAACAGTTTAATTTGTACCAAATACTCTGATGCTCTTTCAACATCGAGGTCGGTTGCTCTAGTAATTCCGAATAAAGCATCAGGATCGTCATTCAGAATAAAAAAATAAAGGCCGTTACTCGGAATAAAGAAGCATTTTTTTTTTTGGGGGGGGGGGAGTAATTTTTTTTTTGGGGGGGGGGAAGTGTCAGACTGAAACGATGCAGGCGAAATGCCAATGGGACTTCCTCGGCTCTGCCGCCAGTAACGGTCCTCCGGAATCATGGACCCTCATGACTGTTGTCTTTTCGGGATAACAACCCTTTGGAATAATCTCCCCGCCGTTAAATGTTTCAATTCAATGGAAATCTTCAAAGTCTCTAGAGCGACCCCCCCCCCCCCATCCCCTGCTACAGGCCTAAAAAACTGGACGTTTGTAGGATGGAGAGATTTTTCTTTTTAGATGATTGCAATTAATGAAATTGTCAGGATGGAGCTATGGGGAACGACAAATGTTCTAACGGAAGTATTCACGGATCATTAAAATCCGTTAATACATTCATTGCAGCTAATTGTCTTTTTTGTTCGAAATGTTCTTTTGACCTTTTCACCTTCTGTTTTTCTCCACCTATCAATGTCTCATGTCATTATGATACATGTTCATGCATGGTCTAGCACAAGGGATACCCATAAAGGTTTCATTACTCTCAAAATAAACATTACGGATAATCCATGATAAATGGCAAAAGCAGTGGCAACGTCTTAAATAAAGTAACAGCTAAATTCTCTCCCCCCCCCCCCCCCCACAATTTCTCTTTCAAACACTTTTCAGTAGTATTTCGGAAAAGTGTTTGTAAATTCAGGGTAATGCAAGCAGTGACTCACTGCACGTCTCACACAATTGAGGGAGAAACATATTTAAATGATTCTCACGAGTCATTCATGAGATAGGTTAGTCTAATCCAAATTGGGTAAACTGCAGTTTTGAGAAAACAATGGAAGTTACAGGGTTATAGGAAATTAGTACTAAATACTTAATATTTTCCAAAATCTGTGAAAAATTGTTATAGGTCACAATTCTAGCACAGGTCGAACAATGGACGTCGGTAGTTAAAATTTAAGACAGGGAATCTATTTTTTATAAGTGGTGTCTTTGTCATGAATCACACCCCCGATAATTTCCCCGTTGGCTTACACACTAAATTAGCTCCTTTTCGAGACCACTGCATGCAGCCCTGTCAAAGTTCCCAGCTATTTCGACACACCCATCACTTGAAAGCTGACAAGTTTGCCCATCATGGCCTTACAAAATTTCCATAGCATGATCGTTTAGATTTTGTGCTGGGAGGACTTTAAGTTCTTGTAGGGTACACCCACCCCTAACGGAAAACCTCCGCCACTTGACAGCAATTTTTAAACAGTCTAAATCACCATCAATCCTACCCAAATTTTCAACATCCAATCTGGCAAATTGTCTTTCATATTCATGGACTTTCACTACCCAGCTGGCAGGTTCTCCTGACAAAATTTGCCCCAAACCAGCGTCAAAAGAACTACTTCTTTGAGGGTGTGCACTTGACGCTCTAGAACACTACCCTAATGGAGTGAGAAGTAAGACCTGTAAGGCGTGAACGACAACACGTTTAAACGCAAGCGTCGTGAAGCCAGGGAGGTGGAGCTAAGCCAAAATTTCTCGACGACATTTTTTCCTCAGATAAAGGAAGGTCTCAAACTCAGTTAAACAGTGAAAAACTTCGTTACTATATTTTCTGTACACAAAGTTTATTTTTACAAAACTGACCATACTGGAACTGAGTAATCACAAAAAATGGTATAATTCCGAGGGTTAGAAAAGTCATATTTTGTCAGTGGCGAAGCAAAAATGTCAAAATTGGGGGAAACACTACGAGCAAAGGAAAAGTTTGAGGGAAAAAAATTCGGGCGCAGAGCAAAACCGAGTCCAAAGCGCCCATTCTTGGGGTAGGGGTCCAAGGACGAAGCTCCTAGAAGCTTGGAGGTGTTAGCATATGTCCGGATAAAAAAAAAATCAGTCTCTGGAGAGGTATATTATTTATTTTACTTTGGGTTAACTCAACTCCTAACTAACCGAAGTTGTGGGCAAGGCCAAGTTGTCGGGGAGGGTAAATCCTCCTCGTCCCTCCTTGCGCCGCCACTGTTTTGTCACAAAAAGAAGACCATCTTACAAAACTGTACAAGGCACACTTTGGAATTACGTCCCAGTGTAAGTCACTCAACCAAGCCATAAGGTAATGAGGGGTGATGTATATAGGTCATATAAACGAAGATTTTAAAAAAAAATTAGCTGCATTGGGTTGTGACTTGTTTGTCAGATCCCCTCAACACAAAATTTTGCAAATGTTTGCCAGTTCTTTTCAAGGAAAGATTTTAGAGCTATTCTATTCGAGTGGATTGAAATGAAATCATTCGGATAGTTAGTTAGATAGATAGAGTTTCGCGGCTTAGTTTCCAGTTAACTGGTTCAAATAAACCTTACCCCACAGTTTATGCTTAGCACCAAGCACAATGGCAGCAGGTTCCGTTTTTAAATTCTTCGGTAGGACCAGGCCGTGACTCGAATTCCCGGCTGCAAGATTGATGCTCTCACTATACTTGACCATACAGCCAAATCCTTTAGATCACATATACTGCAACTGGTTAGCAAATTCCATTCCTTTTTGGGTTCCCCTAACATTCGCTCTTTGAGGTGGCTCTGTTACAGATTTTGGCTACCCCCTCGCAAAAAATTGCCCTGCAACCTTCATTGTACTAGCTATAAAAGTACAGAGAGTTCTTCACTCCTGCTGGTGTCAGCTGGTACACAGAAAACAAATTTACTCAAATAAACTAGTAAATGTGGATCCCTGAGATTACTAACACGGTTATTATTTCTTCATGACGCAGATGAATACGCGTACTCCACGGACTTCCTATATACATGGATAGAGCATTTAATGCGTACGTCCTATGAGCAGCGCACCAAGATGGCCGCCGTGAAGCTGTGATTTGTATGATTTGACGACTGTGCAATATTTTCAACAAAAATTAAACTTGATAGGGGAAAATATCATATTCTTGCAATAAGTGTAGTGATTTTGACCTTACCTTGCATTATTTTGAAAATATTTTAAGTTTCTTGCAAAACCTGGCAACACAAACCCATTGCAGACGGCCGTCTTCCTACGCCTATACTCACGCTATGGTAGCGACAATCTACGGAAAGTATGCTCTGTCCATGTAGAGGAAGTCTGTTGTGTACTCGAACTACTATACTTAGCATACCACTGTGCTTGTAATTTTACTACCTTCTTAGCAAATTTACTGTTTTTCATTTTATCCCCTTGATTTACAAACTGGTTAGTGAAGTTACTTGTACTATTTTTACTCTCACGGAGTTGTACCACCTCACAACTTAATTAAAGGTCGTGTGACAAAAAAATGAACAAAAATGGGTATTGTTAAAATATTGAAAAGCATTGAAAACCAAGAGAACTGACGGAATTCTCATCAATATCCGACAAACACTGTTCACTTGTTAGAGAAATTCCTGGTTTACACTACATCATTGATAAACCATGAGTTCAATATGCAAATTTTCTGATGTCATGAGAGGGACATGCCACACATGGCTAATGTTATCCTTTGTTTGGTGTCATGACATGTGGGTTTAATTTTTGAAGTTTGAAATTGTGCCCTTGGAAATCATCCCCATCAATTACCAAGCCATAAACTATCCAATGAGTAATTCAGTGTTAACATAGGGTTAATAAAACAATTATCAACACTTGTGCACCACTCCACATCATTATTTTTGCATAAGCAACAAGTTTTTTCAAAAACATTCAAATTTTGAAGGGATATATCTTAAGAACCTTAAAAGATATTGACATGATTCCAACAAATTTTCACTTGGGAAAGTTCACTCCCAAACTGCAAAGTGAAGTAAGGGCATTTTGCTGACATGACACACTACCTTTAACATCACTTCTAAATCACCTCTATAATTTCCTACAGGTTCGTAACATTATAAGCTGTTTAAGGCTAACAATGTCACAACACCCTAAAATTTCTCAGTCTAAACTCAGTAAAGAGGTATTCAGATAAAAAATTAACAGAAAAAAAAAAAACAAACAAACAAACAAGAAAATAACAGCAGCGATCTCCTGTTGGCCATGGCTGAGTAATACCAAGAACTTTTCAAATTGAACCTATGGTTGTTGTGCCTAATGTATAAACACGTAAAAAACAGAGGAAGGAAAACAAACCTACCACCTACAGTGCAGCTGGGGGAAAAGACCATGCATTTGAGGAAATGTCCATTTGTCAGAATTTAGAAAAATTTAACCACACCTGATCCTTGTAACTGTGCACCTCAACTTCTTGGCAGACATGATTCCCATCTTGATTCATGAAAACTTGAATTGTGGAAAGTCACCCATGCGTTGAGAGCTGTGCTGAGCCAATAGGAGGTCCTCCCTCAACAAATCAATAAGATGGCCAGATCGTTTCGCCTGAGTTGTCATTGGCAGATCAGGTAAAAGTAGTTAATGGGGAGTACCTGTCATGTGGGGACCACTAAATTAAACTAGAAATTGAGAATGTGACCCATAAAACTCCAAGAAACCAGGCAGCTGTTAAGGATACACAACAGTCATAGCTGTTTCATCCATAGGTACACAAGAACACAGTTTTCTGCATTCATGTATCGAACTTTAATTGACAGGTTCCTTTGTGTCCATTGTTAGGTATGTTGAACTTTCCACTAAATAAGCAGCACCTGACCCTTTCCCACTGAGTAATCCAAAAACAGTTGCCTTTGCTAAAAATGCTTTGATCTAAGGTTAGTTAAGGATAAGCACAGGTTTTCAGCTCTAATAAAAAATTCCAGTGGCAGTTTAAATAGCATTCAAACCAAGGGGCCATTTGATACAATGTCCCCCGCAAACAATACTGTAGGGGATATGTCCTTCTCCTGTGATCGCTGCCTATGAATCACCATAAGAGAAAACAAATATTCACATCCTCTTTGAGAGTACCCATTCTTCCTAGCTTGAAAAATGTGTTGAAAAAGTTTTCAAAGTTTGACGTTGCATAACCTATCCACACATTATAGTGTGAAGAGTAGCTGTGCTTCCTACTGTATTTTGACATTCTTTGCTAACAAGGTATTGTATTCAGTGTTTGACCTTTAGTAACCCTAGTGACCCTTTATCTCTGCAAAATTATTGGATTCTTCCCTCAATGAAGGTTATTAACCCAATACATAGGATGACTCATAGTCATTCTCAGATTTTGTGTTGATGGGGTAAGCACTTCAAACACTCAAATGTCTACACTTACACACACCATCCACAATGCATTGGTTTTACTTCTACATGGAAACCAAAATGATTTCTTAAAGCAAAAGAAAAAAAGTTCATTTTCATGTAACTATACTTTTAAGTCTAAATGCAACATGCTCTTAGAAAATGACTTTATCCTTGATTTTGAGGTTTGAATGTTGAAAGGTTAGCAAGTTTCAATGAGTTCAGTGTTTGGGCAAGTTTTATGTTGTTTTGGGGATGTAGATCCATGAGATGGCAGAACTTAGAACTCATGTTCTCTTGAGAAAATTAAGAAGAAAATGACTTTGGCACATAAATGTTCCAACTTCCATGTACCTAGCTCTCCAGGGCTTCACCATGTGCAAAAATCATAGTAGCCTGCAGCAGGTCACACACTGCACCCCCATCACTTGGCATGTGTGCATACTAGTTGAATATCTCAGGGGGAAAGTTGCCCCACCCCCAGAGGCTACAGCCCTGTTCTCAGTCCCCAGCAGGATCCTCCTTCCAAGGATCAATACCATGCTTAGATTTCAAGTGGTTCTTACGGCTGACATTGTGAGTGAATGACTGCGAACACTTACTACACTTATATGGTTTCTCTCCAGTGTGCTGCCTCATGTGGTATTTCATATTACTCGATTGTGAGAATCCACGTTGACAGTAAGTACACTTATAGGGCTTTTCCTTCATATGTGTCACCATGTGTTTATTTAGGGATCTTTGAAGCTTGAATCCTTTCTTACAAACTTCACACTGGAACTGATCTTTCTTACTGCTATGACATCGTGCAATGTGTTGCTTGAGTCTCAATGATTTTTTACCACAATGTGGGCAAGCCTTTGCCTCTGTGTTGGCATGTGTTTGTAACCAATGTGCTCTAAAACTAACCACTGATTTTCCACAAATTTCACACAAAGCTCGAACAGACTTGCTTGATCCACACTTGTGAATGATCCTTTCTCCTTTTGGGGTGAATAAACGGCAATTCATCTTTTTCTGACAAAACTGACAGCTGATCCAAATTTTGATCCACCTTGAAAGTAGGTCCACAGACTCTCTAGAATCAAGTTGGTTGTCACTCATATGTCTTCCACTATCATCTTCAGCTTTAGTCCTGATTGCTTTCATTCCAGTTTCAATCCCATCACACAATTCACTTCCTTCACTGATTTTATCAACACTATCATTTGGTGCAGGAACCTCCATAACCATGTCATATAATGTTCTGCCAGGTTCAGAGACTGCTGCTGGGCTCTCTTTCAAATAGTTTTCAAGATCACCAACAACTTCTGTATGTTTCTGGAGCAAGTGATGACAAATGCTGTAGGCAGTAGAATCTTCAGACCAACAAATTCTGCATTGATAGACTCTCTCCAGTTCTGTCCAATACAACTTCTTTAACCTGGTAAAAACATAAGAGGAAAACAACAACATCCTTTAACATATAAATGTTAAATTGGGTTTATTTAAAGCAAATGGTTTTCATTTTACAATTGATTTTAACCTGTTTTTGTGCCAGTGAAGAAGTCATCTCACACCTTCTGCACAAACAGTTGCATTAACCAGAAAGCCAAAAGGCTTAGTGATTCCTTGCCGCTTCAGAAAATCAATAGGGATCATCTATTCAATATGACCAATCCACACACTAAATATGAGCACAGTCACATGTACCATTCTTGAGATATCATGGTTATGAAGTTTTGACCTTTTGACCTCTCATGACCCCAAATGACCTTTGACCTCCACCAAAAACAATAGGGATCATCTACTCAATATGGCCAACACACTTGCCAAATATGAGCATAGTCACCTGTACCCTTCCTGAGATATCATGTTTACGAAGTTTTGACCTTTTGACCTATTGTGACCCCAAATGACCTTTGACCTGCACCAAAAACAATAGGGATCAACTACTCAATTTGGCCAATGCACACACCCAATATGAGATTAGTCACACTTACTCTTCTTGAGATACCGTGTTTACAAACAATTTCTAAGGAATTTACCTATTGACCTCTCGTGACCCCAAATGACCTTTGACCTCCACGAAAATCAATAAGGATTATCTAATCAATATGACCAACTCACACACTAAATATGAGCACAGTCACAGGTACCGTTCTTGAGATATCTTGTTTACGACGTTTTGACCTCTTGTGACCCCAAATGACCTTTGACCTCCACCAGAAACAATAGGGATCATCTACTCAATATGACCAACCCACACACCAAATATGAGTATAGTCACATGTACCATTCTTGAGATATCGTATTTACGAAGTTTTGACCTTTTGACCTCTCATGACACCAAATGACCTTTGACCTCCACCAAAAACAATAGGGATCATCTACTCAATATGACCAACCCACACACCAAATATGAGCATAGTCATATGTACCATTCTTGAGATATCGTGTTTACGAAGTTTTGACCTTTTGACCTCTCGTGACCCCAAACGACCTTTGATCTCCACCAAAAACAATAGGGATCATCTACTCAATATGGCCAATGCACACACCAAATATGAGATTAGTCACACTTACCCTTTTTGAGATACCCTGTTTACAAGCAATTTCTAAGGAATTAACCTATTGACCTCTCGTGACCCCAAATGACCTTTGACCTCCACGAAAATCAATAGGGATCATCTACTCAATATGACCAATACACACACTAAATATGAGCATAGTCACATGTACCATTCTCGAGACATAGTGTTTACAAAGTTTTGACATTTTGACCTCTCGTGACCCCAAATGACCTTTGACGTCCACCAAAAACAATAGGGATCATCTACTCAATATGGGCAATCCACATGCCAAGTATGAGATCCCTTGGAGTTACCCTTCTTGAGATATCTTGTTTACAAGCCAAAGCCTCACATACACACACACACACACACATACACACGACATCACCATTGCATAAATTCCTTGCCTGCCTACCGCAAGGAATCAAAAAATAATCAATTTCAATTTAGTTTGCTGGAAATTTGGAGTTTACATTGAAACCAGGTATGGGGTTCCCACGATATAAGTAGGTAAAATTGTCACATTTTGAATACAGAGAGAACTTGAAGCAATTACATTAAAGGTCAAAGCCTCATATCAATGAGTGGTCTATTGTTTTTCTTTAAACTTTACAACTAAATATCTCCTGAACAATCCCATTTTATTGTAATCTATTCTAACATGAATGCATAAAAGGCATAGAATCTTTACAAACTTAACATTCTTCATTGGGAATTCCTATCCCTGTAAGCCAATGAACCACCACTTGATAAAAGGCCATGGTCACCCTAACTTACAGTAACCAATTGGTAAGATAATGAGTTGTGCAGGGTGGAGCTGTGAAACCCCATCTAACTAATTAACCAACTTATCCCTTTCAAGAATTTATGCAAAATATCATTCATGTATTTCTTGAGATATGAGCAAATGAAGTTACTATATTTATGAAACTTAGTGGGTTTGAGGCAAGCAGGAGTGCATCACTACTGTACCTCACATTGACAAGTACAGTAATGCTTTCCCTCTTTTCAGTCTGTTCACATTCATGCTGCCTGGGGTAAGACATTCCCATACAAGGTTCCTGCAAAGAGGGGTAAAGGAGGATTCCCCTGCTCCTTTCCAGAAAGAAGAGGGTAAAATCCCCCAACTTTTCATTTCCATTAATAAAAAAAAATGTCAGCTGGTTTGGTGGCATACTGATGAATCTTGGTGTATGCATGAAAGGAAGCTGGGGAGCAACTTTCTAAAATGTGGTGAGTGAGCCAACCAAATAGAACAAAATCTATTAAGAATCCAGTTAGGTACAGTATGGACAAAAGTAACACAAAATATACCATTCCATAGCAATTTTGGCTATCATGCTTATGATGATGCATCCACATAGAAGGGTTAGCTGGTTAGATGAGATTTATTGGTCAGTTTCTATGCAACTGGTTCAAGTTGGGACAACCAACTGGTTTAAGGCAGGGCTGGTACAGCCTTTTTGGAAGTTGTGGCTCACACATGCTTGTAAGGGAGTACAAGGTAAGGATCTACATGGTATGTGTCAATCAGCTATGTACAGTACATAAAGATATATTTGAAAGACAGTAAGTTAATTTTTTTATCCAATTAGGTTGGGCATGAATATTACTACTGACACGAGAGGGAGATGGTGTGGGTGTACAGAAACCTCTTTCTTGAGTCTTACCTCCTTGTTTTTGTACTAGTCACAGTGAATCCTTCTGCCCTTGCCACTTCTCCTATATCAAAGCTCTGGAACGGCACTTCTGTGAATTCAAAATTCTGTCTCCTGATCTGTCTCTCAAGGCTTTCCTTCAGACAGATGCTCAATTTCTCCAACTTTGGTCTGTCAAATCTCTTGTTGGATCTATCTGTGACTTGATGACCTTGTTGCTGTTTCTCTTCCATCACTTCCATACCCTCCTCTGTGGAGCACACATCTTCTTCATAATCATCATCACCATCATCATCACCATTATTATCATCATCAGCATCATCATCATTAACATCATCCTCAACATCATGATGATGATCATCTTCATCACCTTTTTGATCATCTTCATCAGTGCAAATGAAATCAATACCTACTTTAACTACCCAATCATTCTTTTCTCTCTCTTGATCTGAATCGTCTTCAACCTTGATGTAGCTCTCAACTGACTCCATTCTTGTACTTTCATCCAAGTCCATTCTTCCTTGTGCTGTTCCAAATTTAACATAAGTTGTGTATCCTTCCTCCTTCTCCTTTTTTATCGTTTGGTCAGAAATATCCAGTAACATGCTATTGGTAGATAAAAATGAAATATGTGACTTTATGTAAACATGGTGTGAAAACCAGCAATTTGGAAAGCTACTTGCATGAATATTTTGGAGGGAAATTTGGGCATGTAAAAGGAAACTTGGCTTGATCTGTACAGGACATCATGTAAAAATTGTGGGAAATTTGACTTGATTGCAGGGGAATGCCCATGTATATCATGAGACTTAATTTTTCACCCTGAATTATGCTAAAACCACCCTTGGGGCTTCTGTGACCTCCAAACCCTTGGTTACTCTGGCAAAGGGCAATGCAAGGGGATGGACACACTCATTTCATTGTTATTTTTCTCCAATCAAGAAAAACTTCCATGAATAAGCCAGTTCAGAGTTGCTACTGTGTAATGTATGTACATGTGCAATGTATGCTTTCAATACCCCTATGACCTGAGGAGAGTAGTCGTAAGTTGTGCATAGTTTGTGCACTGTGCATTATGCATTGCTGTAACAGTGGTGGCTCATTAGAAGGGTGCATTCCCTTATAAACTTTGACCTCAGCACAAAATGGTAACTCTGAACTGGCTTATACTGTAAAATTAAGAAGGCCTCCTCTGCAATCCATCCACAAGTGAAGTAAGAAGGTTATCACCTACAGCACTCTGGCAGTAAAGTTATTGTAGATGTTGAAATACAAACCTTTCTCCTTGATGCAAGCTATCCTTCCTTACAGTTCTCTTGCATGCATTAGATAGGCTATTGGGTTGGTCAATGGATGGTTCTGATGAAACACATCTTGGTTGTTTACAAAATTGGCTGTGGAGTTCTAGCAGATGTGCTGCCAACTTGGAATCATTCCACTGGCATTTTTCTCTCAGAGTCTTCCAAGCTTTGAAAGAATAAGAAAGTGCTACCAGTCCACATCTTGCTTTACCTCTTTCCCTTCCAATATCAAAATTTTCAGTGGTGTCTTCTTGAGATGACGAAACTGTATCAATAGATACTGAGGTAGCATTACTCTCCACATCTGAAGCAATGAGATTTGGATTTTGGACTGGGTTTGGCAGAAGAGTCCAGTTCTCTTTTCCATCGACAATGTCTGCTGCATCTGATGCTTTAAAATTATCTACTCCTCTATGGATGAAAGATAATGAGAAATTTTGTATTATTTTTCAGTACTGCACTGTGAATACTACACATATTATAGGGATGGGTTGATTAGTCAGCAGTACACTTCTTCAGTTCAAGAGAAAAATGGTTGTCCATCAGACTACCAATCTTTAACTTAAGGCTGTCCATATGGAATTTTAGTTGTCCCGGACAACCAGACAACCATGAAAATCGAGCACTTGAGCACTGTGAAAAATTTTACTGTACACCTGGGAAAAAATCATTTTGACCAGTCTTCATTTTAACTTAGGTACTGTATATACTGTACAGGACCTGCAAAATATATTAATGTGGAGATTCCATGCAGTGTGTGCCTTTAAGGATCAAAAGTCAAAGGCTTCTAGGCTTGAAATAGACTCATAGTCAAATACATAGCCTACAAGACTGTTCTAGTTTACCCTCCCCCGGGAGGGTAAGTCAGGTCAGCCTTTTTCCCAGTTGCGGCTCATAGTAATGTCCTGCTTTTTGTTAGGCCTGACATTACCACTGCTGTCACAGTAGCTGTAACTTAAAGGGCCAATCTTCTCACCCCAAACTACACTTCTAGTATAGGGTAGCAGAAATTCTCAATTGGCTCAGCTTTTTGATTGACTGCTAATTCAAACAATGCAGAGTACCAAAGGTTATATTACACAGCATGAACTGTTTTGAGAGTGTTTTGATTATACACATTGAGCTTTTCTGTACTCACTGTAGGCACCCTGAAGCAATAAACTCAGATTGTGTCTCGATAACAGTGAATTTCACACAATTGTGGGAGGGGCTTAATTAAGAAGGTAAGGAGAATTGGTACTGTTTGAGATGACAGAATTGGGCCTTTAAATGATTGATAAATTGTGGTCACTGACATCTTCCACCTCAACTAGCATATTACGGTATCTCTTTAAGTAGAAGAAAAGCCGGGGGGGGGGGGGGATGCTGCATCAAGGGGAAAAAGCAAAAGGAGTTTTATTTTTTTCGAACTTCGAAACTTTATTTCCAACAGTTACAGATCTCACTCACTGATGGTCACAATGTACTGTATGAAGGATCTAGCCAGACCATACTGTACATTTCCATACTATAGACCTATATCTTCATGTGTTCAGAACTGGTGTGAGGCTGCTCCTGAGTACACATACAATAGTTGAGAGATTACGAGTCATCTAGCAAAGGTTATGCATGCACATGATACTTGCACTGATTAGGGTTATTTGCTAGTAGTGTATGCTTGCACCTGATTTGGAATTGGATCTGGAAATACTGCACACAACACTCCTAGTGGAGTCAAACCTGCAGGCTTAAGTGTGGGCATGTGGTTAGTAGTCCCGTCTGAGGATCCTTAAGACTGAAGTTCTTAAACTGCTTGGTGTCCTCGAGACAGTCCAAGGAAAGAAACCATATTTGTAGCATCCCTTGTTGGTTGGTTTATGTGTAAATCTATTTGAGTGTTGATGACTAGAAGGCCACTGGACCAGTTGTACAGTAGGTTGTTAATTGGCAAGGCTAGGAGGCCTAATCTGGCTTTGTGTAGAATGGCAAGCCTGTTGCCAGTATGTCTGTCTTTGAGACTTTTGAATTTTGGATCTTTCAACATTTCAGTCTGGCTACTATGGGGGGGGGGGGTAGTCATTACAAAGTTAATCTTACTTCTAACCTTATTTTGGCCTGTATGTTTTTCACCTGTACAGTACCGGCGCCGTATCTGTCACACCTCAAGTTGACTTTCAACTTGGCGGACGTTGATCAACTAGTCGAATCTTTTCTGTGTCAACTTGGAGTCAACTCGAATCAACGACCCCTCCTCCTTCCTGATATTTCCTTTGAAGTTCCCGCCATTGTTAGTCAACGCTGCACTCTCTTTTCGCGTACAACATTGAGGCACAAAGCGCTGGGAAATTTCAATAGGGAGGCTGGCCGATCGATAGCGAGGGGATTATCAGTCCTTCATTGAAAATAGTATCTAGTTGTACAGTGTACTGCTGTGTACAGTTGAGTGCGGAACATTGTGTCATGAGTGATTCCTGCCCATTCAGAAACAAAAAGCAGTCATGAATGTGCGCAGTGTGCTACGGCACTGATACTATATACAGAGGGCTTCATACAGCAATATAACTATGAACAACTTTTAGGAATAGAAAGTCCCTCACCGTAAAATTAAATTTCATCTAGTGTTCGACCGATCACCTGTTAAGTAATCGGCATAGGGCCGATTATTCCATTGTCGGTAAATAATCGGCATTGGTTAAATTCTGCTCATCAGCTGGCCATTACCACCGATAATATGCAAACTGGAAAAAGAGGCTAAAATATACTTAAAACTTGCTCTTGGTTTCGTGAAAAATTCGCGTAATTACTCAATCCTTCAACTTCCCGCCAAAACGGGATACATTAATAATTAAAAACGTATAAATTTTACCCCCGCCATGGGAGTAATCGTTTGATATTTTCCGCTAAAACCCTGTAGTATTAACTGCCGTTATATTTAGAATTGCATTGAAGATGTATTCCTTGCAGTCTCGCAGAAAGCACCGCGTAAGCTGCTGTACAAGCTGTGCTACACAAAACACATAGTACAGACTATCGAGTCACAGTGTTTCGCTGTTTTTTCAGATCCCCCAGCTTAGCATATTATCCGTGCACGTTTTGTGCACGCAGCACCTAGAATCTTGTGTACTTCGGTGGTTATTTTTTGCATAAATTAAGCCATTCCCAGCATTCCTTTCGTAATATTAGGTGCGTTCGATTTAGCGGCTCGAGCCGGCTCAACTGGCTCAACCAGTTTTTTAACTGGTCAAAATGTGACGTAAAATACGTCACCGGCTCACCTAGACCACCTCGGGGGCTGGTCGTTTTGGCCGGCTCAAGTTGTGACGATTTGATGACGTTAAAATCACTTTTGCGAAAGATCGATCGCTGGCTGAGCCAGTTGAGCCGGCTCGAGCCGCTAAATCGAACGCACCTATTATATACAGTGGGGCTTCTGCAATGTTGTCATACTACGTCATTGCAAACGTAAAGAACAATGCACGTGGTCTCCTGCAGCAAGCTTCTTGGCCCACGCATGCAGTAGACTTACGTGCGCGTCCGTTTTTACCGCCAAACAAGGCGTCGTATTTTTCTCGGTGACATCATATCGATACGATCCATTGCAAAATTTAAATTGGCTTGTGCATCGTGATTGGTTCAATTGCGTTGACGCTAGCCAGCCAATCACAACTCGCGCCTTCGCCTATGGGATTTAGTGTGTGAAAATACTCGGTCTCGAGACAGATTTTCCCATTGAGTTTGTGTTACGATGATCGCACTTCACAAGCTTATATAGCCGGCTAGCGCAGCCGGGCGAGCCCCGTGCTAAATTCACCAAGAAATGACATCACAAATCTCTGCGAACGTGCATTTTTGGGGGATCTGACTTAAGTGCATTTCAGTGGCAGATTCTTTCCAAACAAGACGTAAGTTCTGGACAAGAACTGCAAAAATTGTATGGGGATATTTATATCAGAAAGGAAACATAGGAAACGTTAATCGGGTGCAATTGTTTTGCTGCCCAGAACTGCTAAGATTGTCATGATTTTTCTGCATCGGGTTCATTGAAGCAGGATAGTAGCTACAGTACATTTACGCAACTACAACCCAGTCCAGTAAAATAATGCAAATGTTCCGACATGATTAGGGGATGAAAACTAGACAGAACACGATGTTGGCCTAAGAAATTAATTATCAAAGGGCATGTGACATCGACTGCAAACAATTCTACAGTATTAATGGTTGTATCTACACTTCTGGAAAGAAAATATAACGATATTCCGTTCGTGAAACGAACGAACTATTCCTTATAATTTCCACCCTGAACTGGTTATGGTAATACGATACACATGAAGCAAGGGGTGCCTACTACAGTGACAAAACTTTAAGTTAATTAACCTTTCGTCAAAGTGTGCTTTCACACGGCGCGAGATGGAGTAACGATCCGGAAGCCGAGGTTAGCCCAGCTTCCAAATGCAAACCTACGTAGCTGACTTTTCTGTTTCGCTTTATTGGAAGAAGGAAAAATGATTTTTTTTTCATTTATTATCACGCGCGCTCTTGACCGAAACTGGAGTAAGGTCACTGTGTTCATTTTCCAGTGACGCTCAGCTTGTCCTATTACACTGTGTACGGACTCTAAAAACAGTAACAGCAAGGGCGACCTGTCATATTTTCAACTAGAAAATCTATGAGTCTTCATGTTTGGAAAAGTTACATATCACTATGGCTGATTTATTTCCTCTTTCACACTGAAGAAACTCCCTGCAAGATCATAATTTTCCAGTCAGGAGGTTACCATTTTTTTTTTCAACCATGATCACCTACGGCACTGACAGTAAGCTCAAGCAGACTTGCCCAGTATCGTACGTACAGTATATGTAGGAATATACTACTTGCTACTACTTTATCGATCGTACGGCAGACAGTTTATTGTTCTGTCTTCACTTATCCACACCACTCTCTTGCTCAAATAAACTTGACTTTTAATTTAAAAATCCTTTTACGATACAATAGGACTTCCTCTGCTGGACACAAAGGAGACTAGACACACTGATGAATGAATCGACTAGTTGAGGATTAGGGGCCAGACTCGGCAGACATGATTGACATGTTACCATGGTCCTATTGAAATTAACAATGAAAAAAAGTAGTTGATCAACTGCAGTTGGTCAACCATCGTCAAACTAGCGTTGGTGAGTTGAAAGCGTGACAGATAGGGCGCCAGTACTGTATGTGAGTCCATAATGCAATATCCTCAATACAGAAAAACAGTACACATCATGACTTGAACAGATTCTAGGCTACAAAGATATGAAAATGGATCTATCGCAGATTACACATACATTTTGCTGAACAGTCGGTACTTGAACTGAGAAATGCAAAAGTACAAATGCACATAGGCCTACATGTACATTGATATTATTATTTTGATCTGATACCACTTGGTCAACATGCATGCTTAAAAGTTGCAGGAAAGTGACTGAAAATTGCGTGCACTGACAAAAAGTTACATGCACTAGTGAAAACAGGTAGGTAGGCATTATTTAGAACAGATGCCTTAAAGACAGTACAGCTACGTTTACATGAAAAAGACAAGAAAATCACCCTCATCCAATCATACTGTAGTTAAAGGACCAGTTCTCTCACCCCAAACAGTGCCAATTCTCCTAACCTTCTTACTTAAGCCCCTCCCACAATTGTCTGAAATTCATTCTTATCCAGTCGCAATCTTGGTTTAAGTTGCTTCAGGGTGAGTATTCTCGAAGTCGGCATGACGTCATAAAAGCGCGCCATCTTGTTTTGGGGTAAATGGCGGGAGTTTTGAAGGATCGCTATTAGTGCATCGCAGGAACCTGCACCCACTAACGTTGTACTGAAGACTTCGTTTCTATTAACGTTAGGCCCAGTTTTGTTGGCCTAGCCTATGTTAACGTTTTAAGGCATGTGATCACAAATCATGCCATGGGTCTAGGATTACTTTGATTAACCTTTTTAAGGTCTTAAAATGTAGTTTAAGCAAAACTTAGCTGTAAGGAATTCCAGTACCATGAGCACAGTTACAAAGAGGCAACGTCAAAGATTAGTTTTCAAGCGTTCTGTTATTCCTTCCAGTATCAAACAGTATAACGTGAACGTTAGCTGCCTACTGTCACTTTCTAAATAAAAAAGGCTATACGGTTCCATCTACCTTTGTTCATTTCCTTCCTACTGAGGTATAGGTTTTACCATAATCTTCCTTTGTCTCCGCAAGGAACTTACACCCAAAGTTTGATTTGTTTTGACTTTTTGTGTTGGCCTGTCTTTGCTTATTCTTACAATTATTTCTGTCATGTTTGGTTTTCCATGATTAAATGTTGGAAGCACTGGCCTATATGATCCAATGCAGCACAAAACTATGAGCTTCTCATAAGCTGTACTTTAATCAACTTGTCATGCATTATTTTTCCTGCAGTACAGTACAGTAAATGATAGGCGGTGGGCGTAGTTAATTAGCTATGTCAGGACCAGGGATATGCTACTCTGAGTAGCATAAACAAAAGGCGCACACTGCCCCATCACTGGTGACTGGGCGGGGAGGGGGAGGGATGGGGGGTGCACGACCCAAACCTTTTGGGAAAAGCCTCGCAGCTTCAGGCAAATAGGCTAGGCTAGGCCATCAGTGGTGTTGCTATGGGGGCATGCTCTCCCTACAACAAAACCATTCCCCCAGGTTCCCATTGCGACCCAGTGGAAAATTTGGGAATGCAGTTTTATCGTAATTATCTTTATGTATATTAGTCCTATGGAGGAGGGAATTCAGAAATTGCGCTGCTCAGAAAATGCATGTGACCCCCATGCCAGTTCCTCCTGCTCAGAAAGTCCTGGCTATATACAGTATGTCACAGCAGCTGTACGAGGCCTACATTAAAATTTCTGAAGAGTGCTGCAGTCCCCCCCCCCCCCCCCAGTGCTGTATTTTTTTTTTCCAGTGTGGATATGGATTTTGTCCAGTTAGGTCGTCAATCTTATGGTTTTGGTGTAGGGCATATATTACCTGACAGTAGAGGAACCTGTGTCCCTTCCCCTATAAGTTTTTGGATGCCAGAATTTAGGGAAATTTCATTTGCTTTAAAGACCCAAAAAATAATTGGGCAAAATTCTTGTGCTTGTTTAAGCTTCCCCCAGTGCCCCTCCCCCCATTCCATATTTTCCAAATAATATATGCTTATGAACCTAGTCCTATAAATGTTTGAAAGCTTTTACAATAAAAAAAAAAATGGATACAGGAGACTATATGAACTTCATCCCTGAGCATCAAGGCCGGGGGAACATGTCTCCTTCCAATTTTTTTTAATAGGGGAGACTGTTCCAGGCCTCAACTTCTTTCAAGAATGCTTATTCTTGATTCCATAGCAGTGACATAAGGTGGAAACCACCATTTATTGGATTGTCATCATAAGGAAATGCCTTGATAACACCACAGATCAACTGGCCGGATCCTTCTCTCCTAGGGCTTTGCCGGATTTGCCTTGATGTAGTTAGATCTGTCGAAGATCATGTACCCCAAGTCTGTGAGCAAGGGTGGTGCCAGGGGGGGGGGCATCCCTGTCAGGGATGGTTGCCTCTGTCTGGAAAATTTTCCAATCTCATCAGGGAGCCTTAAAGTGTACCTCAAGTCAAACAATTAAAAAAAATTATTTCAAACAGCATGAAAAATGAATTCTAACAGTCCAACTCCCATCTTTATAGGACATCCCTAAGCCAAGATATCAAATATTGAAATTTATTCGCTTTAAACAAAGCAGTTCATTGCACAATAACTTTTGACTTTGTTGTTGTACAACTCACACTACCTGCTCTGTTTCTCTTTAAAATTGAAAATGTTTTAATGGCCTTGAGCACTTCCCATTTTCTTGCATAGCATGTTGTACAGAGAGGGCTTAATTAATTACATCATGCAATAAGAGTAAGATTGCACTCATACCTAGGTTCCAGGTGCAGTCACTTTCAGAAAAACAAAGAAATACAAAGGTTGTAATTTGAGTAGTACAAGAAAGACATCACAAATTATTGCACAATGTACCATTTTAATTTGAGTGAATAAACCTTAACATTTTATATCTCGGCTCAAGAATATCCTATGAAGATAGGAGTTGGACTGTTACAATTCATTTTTTCGAGCTGTTTAACATATATTTTTAAATTTGTTGACTTGAGGTACACTTTAACCCTAAGGATAACATATAATCACCGCATCCCTCAGTGGTCCCAAAAATATACTTGAGTTTGATTCATAGAAAGGGCATGTTCTTTAATAAAGAACTCAAATTTCCCTTAAAAACCCCAAATTTTTCCAACTTTCTTCAATAAAAAGATTATATTGGCTTGCCTGTAATGCATCCAATTAGTGACCCATATTACCTTGGACAGGTTCTACTGATGGTTTTCCTTTCTGCTCCCAAAAAAGTACATTCTTTATTTAAAAATGCAATTTTTTAGTAAGAATAAAAAATTGTCAACATTTATTTTGTGCAAACACTCCTTTCATCCTCTTGTCAACTTCAGCCTGGCTTTCATTACTTCCCTCTCCCCAACCTTTCCAGCAAATTCTTACCTAACCCCTCCATGAAAATTTTAAGATTTTATTGAGAAAATTGAAATTTTTTCTTTTCATTTACTTTTATTTTACAGGTATGTTCAGACACTTGAAATTCTACATGAAATTTGCATTAAAAATTAAGAAATACTGTATGCCCTTATATTGAAAAATAAAGCAAAACCATTATTAAATAAAATGAAAACATGACAATATTTCATCAAACTACGAACAAATGCAGCAGCTGAGTAATTAATTGCCACATTGCAATTGAACAGTCAGTTAAAGAAAAAGTACTAAACATCTGTAGAAAATATTTGCCAGTCCACAGTTCAGGGTACCATTTATCTACATGAGCACCTGTAGCCATGCAATCTCACAAAGCTCCCACACCAATACTACAGGTTATAATGTAATCCCAAATCAGCAACAGTCAAAAATGGTGAAATCATAAAGTGCTGCAAGTGCATAGCAAAGAACATTTTTTTAACAGTTTTCTTATTCTGTCAGGGCAATGAGGAATTGCAAATCTATAAGAATACAAGTAGTCTCCACTTTTGGTATCACATGCAACCAAGCACACTATCCTCAGGTAGACGTAAGATTGTGCCATATACCACAGAGGAAATGAGGAACACCCCCATCCATTGAAAAAGTTGTTTCGTGGTTCCAGGCACTATTCTTTAAGGGTTTACAGTTTTGTGTCTTTGTCTGCTGCAATGTCATTGCTAGTGGTGCAAAGC
The DNA here is from genome assembly GCA_037179385.1 of Holothuria scabra. Classification (NCBI taxonomy): domain Eukaryota; kingdom Metazoa; phylum Echinodermata; class Holothuroidea; order Aspidochirotida; family Holothuriidae; genus Holothuria; species Holothuria scabra. Next base: position 21,176,183 of record CM074194.1, on the reverse strand, counting down.
TCTGAGGTACTGTATTTTCTCTGGATTTGCTAGCTTCTGGGTAGCTCTTGCATCTTGGGAAGATAAAAGAAAAAACAAAACTTTAAGAGCAATGAAAATTAATATTACATTAAGAATAGCAAGCAACCAACTGAAGAGATTAATGACAATTTTATCCTTGCAGTTATTCCTTTCTCTTTTTCATTTCTCTGATTTGTGTTCTGCATGTTTCTGTACCTTCATATCAATTCAATGCTTACTCTGTTTTCTGATAAAAATTATTAGTCAATACAAGATGGTATGATCTACTGTAAACAAAGTGATTTTACCACCATGCCAACATTTCAGCATTTGGACAAGGTTGAAGCAAAAAAGTCTGCCTACCACTAAGGATAAATCAAATTACAGATTTAAAAAAAAACATTATGCTTACATTTGAACCAGGTTACATTAACTTTGTTCATTTGGGCTAAGTTGTCAACTGAGTTCATACTCAGGATTCAGTCCCCTCTAAAATGCACTGATGAGAAATTTCTAAATATATTAATTGTTCTACCATTCAATAATTTAGTTGACTTTAGCTGAATTTGAAATTTCATGTTTCCCCTTGTTAGTGCAACTGAAAAAGTTTGGTTTTGGGCTTTGAACTGATGCCTTTTTATTTTGTTTGGCCTAGCCCAAAGGACACATTTTTTCACCACTCGATCAGAAATAGATGCTTTCAGTCAGGGTCTAAATTCTAATAGTAAGTATGCATTAAATATTCCTGATTCATACAGTACAGTAACTTGAGAAAGTAGATCTACTGTATCAATTATCTCCAATACTGGAATTTTTCTGTAAAAAACAACATGTACACCGTACACATCAACTACTTTAGGCGGCACAGAAGAAAATAACAAGCTTGGATTTTCTAGAACTCCATGCCATAAGCTATAAGTGCCATAAGTATTTGAAATATTTGTGCTTTCCTTAATTTGGCCTGGGTCTTAATGTGAACTTATTAGTGCTAAAACAGGGACAGATGCCCTCTTGTTTTTGGAATGCCAGAGTTTTCAATTTTTCTGATGAGCTGAGATGTCTCCATAACGACTGCCGTGAAATTCACACTCCCTGAAATTCAGACTGAGTAATGAGGCATGACCAGGGCTCAATAAATATGTAACACCCCTGGCCAAGTGCAAGCTTTCATAAACCACATACGGCTATAAAAAAAACCCATAAAAAGTCATGGGCTAGTGCAAAAATGCTGTAGCTTTGTAGTTGTAATGCAACCTTTACCACTATACAGTACCTTTAGAGGCTAGTGTATTTAATTTTATGTCCCCAGGCTTGCCAAATTATTAAGTTTGATATGTATGTGCCATGAGGGCTAACTATACTTAGTAAAGCTTATGAATTTCAAACCCCTAGGCCAGACAGATGTGGCCCTTGAATGCATGACCTCCATTTGTGTCTGCACATACCGTACTCAAGAACTAACGCACTACAAATTTAGCTTCCTTACCTAACACTGTTAAGGATTAAAATAGTCTCCCAGCTGATCACATCGATAGTACCCACGGTCAGTAAGACCAAGTAAATCTTATTACCAGTTTTGTTAGGTCTTAGGGGGCCACCTCCAACACATGCGTGGGGAGAGAATGTCCGATTGTGCAGATGTGTCACCTTTTCCAAAAGAAGAAGTAACACTAAGCCCCGTCATTTGTCAGACAAATTTATATTCCTGCGGTAAGCCAAATACTCATTATTAAACAGTAACATTATTAGCATTACGCCTACACCGTAATAGCTAGGTCTGCACCAATCCTGGACAAACTCACTAACTTAGATGATATAAATAGAATTTTGGAGCAATAGGTTAACCACAAAAAACACTAGAGGTACAGCGTATACTAACATTAGAATTTAGACAGAAGATCGTAACAACTATAACACGAAACTCAGTCCTAATCCTAACCATAATCTTGACTATAATACCAGTATCCAGTATAACCCAAACTCCAGGGAATAATTTAAGGTTCAAGCAGTTTTGAAGATTTTTGACATCTTTCACACACTATTTTTGAAAATGCAAGGGTTATAAAACAAAAATTTCTATAATTTTTTTCATTTGTGTAGCAATTTGGCTTGTTTGTGAAGCAAATTGCAATGCAAGACGTAAATTATTCCCTGAACCTCAAAGTGAATTCCATGTCAGACCAAGAAAAACAACAGAAAACATAAAAAAAAGGTCACCTCTACGCCATAGGTCTCCAGATCGTAGTGCATCAAATGCACCTTGGCCCAAACCCAAGTGTAGTGGGCAGTCCCCGACTTCACTGTCTCACTCGCAGGACAGTGACTCGGCCTAGGCCTAGGCTAGCCTAGGACAATTGACTTGCTAGTGCTACTGCATAGCCTTATAAGTTATACTAGGCCTAGCTAGGCTATACCTATGCCCCAACGTTATGCATTTGTAATTCTACTTCTCTTGCTCAGTAGCCATGTACATAGGTGGGGTATAATGGAAATGGAAAGTATGTAATCTTACCTGACACAAAATTCCACAAATCGAAAAGGGCAAACACACCCTAGGTTAAGCCTGAATTTCACCTTGGCTAGGCTCCCTGCTCCAAAATTGTGTTAGTGATGGGAGTCTACAGTCTACCTCAGAAATGGTCTTGTTTTACCAATCATTCGTCCGTTCTGCCAATTTGAGTATATCTGATCAGAAGTCTATAAAATGTTAGATCACGATTGCTCAGTATTTGACCAACAACCGCATACAGTGTGCAAAGATTGATGTTTTAATTACGAGTTTTGGTAAATGCAACTTTCAAGGGTACTATCACAACGTTAACGATGTGTACTAAAAGCGTATGTGATCAGTTACGCGAAACTATTGTTTACCCCAACACAAGATGGCGCCCTGTTTGTGACGTCAATACCAACTTCGAGAATAGGAAAGCTCTGTGTGTATTAACCAAAACGCTCTCTATACAGTTCATGCTATGTAATAGGCCCTGTAAGCTTTGGTAATCTGCATTTTTTGTGAATTACAGTCAATCAAAAAGCTGGGCCAATAGAGAGCTTCTGTACCCCCCTACAGGAAAGGTAGCATGATACAGTATGTACATTTATTTTCCATTCTGAAATGCCTTTTTCATATAAATTAGCCTTATCACATAATAAACCCAAAATTTACAAGTCATACACACCTTTCTTTCTTATGAATAGGATGACACAAGTCTCCCACTTTTGACAAAGCATGGGCATGGGATTGGTCTGGAGATGATTCTGTTGATGAAACACATTCGGGTTGCATGCAAAACTTTTCATGGACATCAATTAAATGAGTTGCCAATTCAGCATTTTTCCATTTACCATTTTCTCTACATCTTTTCCAAGCTTTGAAAGAGTGAGACAGTGCGACAAGTCTACAACTTGGTTTACTTTTTCCTTTAAGTTTTACATGGCCTAACGTTGCGCCTTCAGTTGAAACCGTGCCACTCCTCTGATGTTTTGAGAGTCTGTTTGCAGAGTGCGAAGAGTAATTGGCCATGGCACGTTTTTAACTTGCAAGGAAGCGGACCGTCCAGTGATTTACGTTACTATCAACCCATAGGGCCTTACTCAGTGACTAAGTAAGTTATCTGCAAGTCGTAGAATTAGTACACGTACTAAGTTAGGCCTAGCCTAACGTTAGTACTAAGTTTAGGCTAACGTTAGTAGTAGGCTAGTCAACCTACTACGGTAACGTCAGGACCCCCGTGAAACAGGCCTTCGCAAGTTCCTCAGGCAGCTGTTCGATTTTTCAAACCTTAGAACAGTGAGTCCGATGGCATTCTAACACTAGAGGCAGGCCTGCAAAATATAAAGTCGAGATCGCGAGAAAGCAGGCGTAACTTAAACCTCCGTAATATTTGTGAAGAACGATCCGAAGATAGAAGACACATTCAGCTTTTCATTCAAAATATCGTGTAACTTGAGTTTTACCTTTCCCTATTAAAATACACAATTTTGGGCCATGTACCTCTCGATACCCCATTGACCAAAAGGAACGTTTTTGATGCTAAATTTTTCGCTTTTTCTACGAGCAAGAACATTGTCTTTTTAATTAAAAAAGACCTGGGGCCCGTTCCACAAAGAGTTACGCCGCACTTCAAAATTCGGTTCCTTTTACACGTTAGTGTATATGGAGCTTGTATTGCAAGAAATAGTTTAGATTCTCGGTTTCCCGTAAGGATATTTGAATATTTTGGAGGACCATCGAAGAATATGCGTTTCCCGTTAGCAAATATCTGAGAAAGCATGTCGACTGAAGATCGTTGTTGTTATATAATGTTATCTGAGGAATGCGGATTGAGGCTTCTCGATGACATTCAAAAATCTTCTGAAGCTTTGTTATCTTTTTAGACAAAATATTTCAAAATTATGAGCCTTTATTGAAGAAAATTCTAGGGAGACTGCACTGTAGCGGCTCGGAAAAGCTTACAATAGTGACGCTTTATGAGCGACTTCTTACTGCAGAAAGGGTTGCAGGTTAGGGCGCGTGAAGCGCGCGGAAAATTTTGTCTTTTTAAGACTAACAATTACAAATATGAGGCTTTTATTAGGAAGAATTCGGAATTTTATAAAGGAATCGCCCCCCCCCCTTCCTACAGCTAAGTCACTGTTCTGTAACATTGATCATTGATAATATTTTGACACTTCAATAACTAAAGAATCCGTTTACACAGACTACTCAACTATCAGGGTGGAAGGTATTTGATGAGAGCATATACATCGCGACCCCTCAGATAGCCGGTCCAGCGGCGTGCGCAATAGGGGGCAGGGGGTTATGGCCTCCCACCTCTGTATGTAGTCGGGGAATTTACACGGGAGCAATTCCCTTTAAATTGATCTTCACCTCCATATCAGTCGGGGGATGCACATACTGCCCCCCCCCCCTCCCACACACACACCTCAAAAAGCCTGCGCAAGCCACTGAGCCGGTCTTGCGGGTTTGTTAGTAGTAGCCACGGTTTTCCGAATTTTCTTTCAAGTGTAAATACCACTGTATCATGAACGTATTGCGACGCGCGAATTTTGCCGAACTTTTTGCCCCTTTTAAACAAATTTGGAATTCTTTGAAAGACATTTACAAAAATAGCAATATAGCTGCCCGTGTCTCTTGATGATGTGGTGTCACATATGGTAACATCCGATTTCGTCATTTACAGAGCTCGGAAAAGTCTACCTAACTGAATTATGAGAGAGGAATGATGCATTCTATACCCCCGAAATTTTGCATTTTTTTGAGATTTGGAAAATGAAAAAAGCTCAAGTTTCTGACCAGAGAAGGGGGGGGGGGGACGGAAGCTTGCTTCCTCTCCCTCCTTTTTACTGGGGGATGTCTCCCCAGCCTCCCGCTTCCTACACCTATACCAGATAAATTGGACCATATCCCATTAGATGAAATGGTTGTGTAAAGTTTGCACACCCGACCCTTCTCTTTACACCATAATAAACCACCGTTGGAACTGAGACAAAACTACTTGCCCGACTTAGTGTTCACAGACACTACGGTACATTGCGCACATGGGCTGACGTGGGACTGTGTGAACATAGTTCAGTCGGTAACACTCATAACGTGACGACATAGGTCTATTGGCCAACAGCTATTCACATTATTCAAATCTTGTTGTTGTGGCCAGGGAGGTGCAGTTCCCTGTTGTGGCGAAGGCAAGACGGCAGGAAAGTAAGCAGATAGCCTATTCACCCGGGCTTAATATCATGCGAGGTTCTTGTATTTGGATTTGTGTTGTGAGGGAAAGGATGATCCTGAAATTGCCCCTCGTAGATAAACATTATGTCTATTTTAGTGTATTGTTATTGTTGATGTGACGAAAAAGTAGGGCTAAAGCCGTAAAAGCCCCCCCCCCCCCTCCTTGGATCCGAGCCTGCTGGAATGTGGACAAATAAGTCCTAATGCAAATCCCCCAATTAATTACCTCGGACAAAAACTGTCGTCTAATACAACTTTTGATACCCTGAATGCCGTAGACTATTCATGGAACGCCGGGGCAGCAATGTCATTGTGATCCATTTAGATCGTCTTCAATTCCGAATTTACATCCGCGCGGTAATCAACTTAAATTTGCAGTAGGTCCACATTACATAACATTAAGGGCAAAGGAGGACTAAGGCCCTAATAGCCCCATAAGATAACCTGTGCTCCAAGTCTGCTGAAAACAAGCAACTCAGTAACCCAGTGACTATTGAAACTGTACCACACTCTTGAAAAAAAAACTTACCACTGTTTGTGAAAAGCTATATCCTAATCAGGGAGCTCCTTGGCCTAATACAATCATTGAGGTCCCTCGGGCCAGTACGGTATTCGGGACCATGTTCCAACAAGGACTATCTTCAAAACAGAATAGACAAATTGTGTTCTAAACGTGAGGCTCTTACGGATAAAGTCTAATCCGGTATCCAACAATACTCGAAAGTATTTAAATCCTTTTTGGTTTCCCGAAAGGGAATACCTATTGAGTCATGCAGACGTAACTTTGCAGAACTAGAGTAGGATCGTGCATTTTAGTGTTGGCATAATCTATGGTTTATAAGGAGAACTATTTCTTTGTTTTGCATTGTATTGTTTTCAGCTGCACAGTACGAAGCCAACGCTTGCCTTCATTTAGAGCAGGCTTCCTCAATTACATTTTCTGAAGCACCACATTGCTAAATGTTACTGATATAATGCGCCACTGATCGCCGTCCTGTGGGAGGGGTATAATGGGAGGGGTTCTCCCTCCCTTTTTGAAAATTTTTGCGTTTCAGAGGGGGCTTACATGCAAACTGGTGCAAATTTGTTCAATTTTTCCGGCAAAAATTTTACACAAACTTTACAGGTTTTGCCGATTCACAGATAACGGTGAATCGACAAAAGCACTGACTCTAATGCAAATGAACAGTGACCGTGATTTTTCTTTCTTGTGGGAACAAACAGGACAATATTATATCCTTGTAGGTATGTGACGTCAGTCTGTGGGAAGTAGTAGATTTATTTACAATACCTATTTTTGAGACAGAACAATTCTTGTCAAAAAAATTATAAAAAAGTTATTTTTTTAAATATTCTCCCAGTTATTTTTTGCGCCACTCCAAACCACGTCGCGCGCCACAAGTGGTGCGCGTGCCGCTATTTGAGGAAGCCTGATTTAGAGTTCGTTGTGGCTATGATAAATCATTGTTTAGAGGCACAACTGTGTGAAGGGTATTGTTGGACACTAAATTAAACGAAAATATTATTGCAATGTTTGGTTGCCGTTTGTTTCTTTCTTTTTTTTTTTTTTTGAAAAGAAAGATTGAGACTTGGCATTGGGTATTTCTATAATTTTTGGTTGCATAAACGTTAAATTTCGCCGCAAAATACGTTCACCTGGGCGGTCAAAATTATGTGTACCTTCTGTAAAATGTAGCAATCTATATATAACTTTGTGTCACGATCAGTGGTTGTACTGTACGGAACTTGGTAGCAGGGCATGGTCAAATATTGTCACGTTTTTTACTTAGTGACTGACATTTATACATGAACTGTTTCTGCCAGTAACAGTTCAAATTTGAGGAGAAGAAATACCGTCACACGATTCTCAGGAGCCTATCATGACGCAGGAATACTGCATTTCCTCTTTAAAATAAGGGAGCATGCTGAAAATTGGGGAAACATTTTGTCACATATACTCAAACCGAGACATTCATAGCGCGACCCTTTTCCAAATAATTACAAAGGATTGTGGGATGGATTTTAGGTACGCGTCGTATTTTGTCGATGGCTAAAAACGACACGCATCCCATGCTACAACCCGAATCTTTCAATTTGTACTTGCCATGGACAATGGTCTTTGAAACACTCGGGAATTTGTCTTATTCTTCCGACAATGGAAACTGTCACAAAGGAGGGATTTTCCCTTTTTAAGCGTCACAGTAGGTGTCAAATATAAAAATGTTCGGCGCGACTTACGTACTATCACTGTGGGAGTAATACGAATCCGCCGACCTGGGTAAATTAAGACGTTGACTTCAGTACATTGAGCGAAATTATGGAGATTAAGGAGCAATGAGATTTGCAGATTAATGTATTACAGAATGAATATCTTTTTGACTACTGTAGATTATTGATAATGAACGTTTAAAAAATTCTTCTTGGTGAAATTTCAAATTTGATAGAACTCAAAGAAGGAAATGCATTGTTTATTTGTGGAAGGCTTGGCTAAGGAACAACATTTTCATTTCTGAACTTGCTGTATCGTATTGTAGTTCGTTAGGTTAGTGCAAGTGCAAGTGCGGTACTGCTGTAGTTAGTACAGACGACACTATACAGGCTATACTATACTACTAGCTAGCTGTAGTTGGAGAGCTAGCTAAACACTTCGAGCTCAAGATGGAGACGGCCAGTGATAACCCCAAAACCGCCAGTGAGAATCCCATAAAACGTCGTGGTAGAAAGCCTCGTAATTATACGGAGGAGGAAATGAAGGAACGACACCGACGACAAAAAGTATGTCAAAGTTTGTACAGGCAGAGAATGATAGGGATTTCGTCCGCTTACGAAGCTTGGAAGGCACTCAAGGAGAAGGGTTGTTGGAGCCACGGAGAGTTAGCTTGGCATCTGCTAGACGTCCACAGTAAGTTTTGCACACAGCCAAACTGTATCTCATCGAAAACAACAGGTCGCGACCAGCCAGTGTCAAGTGAAGGCATAGAGAACGAAGAGACACCAGATGGTAAAAAGAGGTAATATTCTACATTAGTTGTCTCCACCATGTAATCATTCATAGCAGTACAACTAATACCCCCTGCCAATAAGAGAACTCACCTCGCCTCGGGGTGTCTAGAAAAGTGAGAGTGAGACCTAGAAAAATAAGACCTAAGACCTAGGGCCTGTTCCACAAAGAGTTACACACAATCTTAAGTTTGATTCCCCATACTTAAGTCAACAGTAAATCATACTTAAGATTGTGCGTAACTCTTTGTGGACAGGTCCCTAGAGACATAAGACCTAGAAACATAAGACCCTCAAAGATACTGTAAAGGGTGCATGGTTTTTCCTCAGGGTCTTACTTTTCTAGACATCTGCGTGGGTGTCTAGAAAAGTAAGACCCAGAGAAAAATTCATAGTGCCGTTTTCAGGAACACTCCGGGATACTGTAATACATTTTTTCACAATATGATTAATGCTAAAATAAATCAAGAACTGGATGCTGGTAATTTTTCATCGGGGTCTTACTTTTCTAGACACGTGTGTGGGTGTCTAGAAAAGTAAGACCCAGAGTAAAAGTCATAATAGTGTTGTCAGGAAGTCCTCCAAGGTACTGCAATACACTTTCGGCTAAGATTAATGCAAAAATACACCAATTTAGAAACGGTCACTGCGACAGCAACTGCACCTCCACCCAAAAATGGAGGCGCAGTGAAGTAAGTAAATTCTTCACAAATATGCATCATTATTTTGTGCTGCATAATACACAAATTTAGAAACAGTCACTGCAACTGCCCCAGTGCCTCTGCTAAAGAGTGGAGGCTCAGTGTAGTCAGCAAATTCTTCACAAATAGTCACACAAATATGCATCATTATTTTGTGCTGTTGCGACAGCAAACATTGGTCAGTACATACCTAGGCCTATGCATTGTATAGCAGCGCGAGCAGTTGAATGTGCTGTGAGATACGATTTAATGAATTTGTAGTTTTCAGTAAGCTGAATTATTTGTAAATTAATTGTGTGGTTCTGTGGCTAAAAATACTTCGGAGATTTGAAATGCGGGTCACTTGGGAGACCTGTATGTACTGTACCAGTACGTAGATTGTGGTATGTAGTTGTGAATGGCTTCAGATGAAACTGTCGGAAATTTCCCTGATGGTGATGGTACAAGTGGGGAGATGGTGCCACTGAACTCATTTGCTGTTGGGGCCTACCTGATAAACCCATTTGGACCACAAATTACCTGCCATACACCCCACCATGAGGAAGTGTTTTTTCTTGGCACTCAACTGAAAGTTGATTACTGTAATTGAAATTAATCAGATGAAGTTGAAAAAAGCATTATTTACTGGAATGTTTCTCTCATTGATTGAAGGTAACTTGACTTCTTGCTTTTTAGCTTGCCATACCAGCACATGAAAATTAAATTTGATTGTAAAAGATTCCTTGAAAAGACGATTGACTTACATAATTTTCCTATGTATCAGCAGAAAACACTGTATTGAGAGTCTTTTTGTCTTTTACAGTAGAATGCTCTGTTCTTATGTGGATAATGAGACATATTGCTACACTGCATTTGTTGTTCATTTCAGGTTGGAAAAGTCATCAAATGAAAGTGATCCTGTTTCTGATCCTGAAGCTAAAATTTTAGCTTCCTTCAGACCAATCAGGTACAGTTTAGTATGCTTGCAACTTTTAAATAGGTCCTCAAGTAAAAAAAATTCAAAATACAGTATTAAAGAGCAAGAAAAATAAATTTTAACAATCCAACTCCCATTTTCATGGGACATTCCTGAGCTAGGACATGAAATGTTAAAGTTTATTCACTCAACTTAAAATGATAAATTGCACAATTAGTTTCATGTCATTGTTACTCAAATTACAATCTTTGTCTTTCTTTGTTTTCTGAAAGTTACTGCACCTTGTACAAAGATGTGACAGGACTCCTACTCTTATAGGGTTATGTAATTAAGTATTAAGCCCTCTCTGTGGAACTTGCTACTGTATGCAAGCAAACAGGAAGTGTTTAAGCTCAGCTCTTTGATTGACAGCTAATTCAAACAATGCAGAGTGCCAAAGCATATATAACACAGCAGGATCTGTATGGAGAGTGTTTTGATTATGCACATTGAGCTTTTTTTATACTCACCCTGAAGCAATAAACAGAGATTGTGTCTGGAGGAGGATGAATTTCAGACAATTGTGGGAGGGGCATCAGTAAGAAGGTTAGGAGAATTGGTGCTGTTTGGGGTGAGAGAACTGGGCCTTTAAAATTGCTGTCTAAACTTTTTCTTCTGTACCAGTGAACAGGGCAAATTGAAATGGTTGATTGTACTGAACTAATATTAAGCCATAGCTGAGGACCTGTTTTTGTTAACTTTGCCATAAATCAACTGGTCAGTGGCAGAAGATGTGAGAAAAGGACAGCCTGGGACCTTTTATCTCTTGGAGCCCATTGTGTATCAAATTGTTGGTTACAGTATGTGCAATGTCTGGTTATATGTTCATATACAGTAGTAAACATCAAAGTGGGCCAGTGTTTTAAATTACCAAAGTATAGGCAGGCCTCCATTTCCAGAAAAGTTTATGGTTGTCCTTCTGGCAACCAATTTCATTCTTGGTTGTCCAAAAGTAAATTTTGTTATCTGAACCATTTCTGCACAATTACAGAACAGTGAGTGTATTCATGTACAGTACCTGTAGGCTATGATTGGTTTTCAACAGTAAAAAGATGTGATGTTTGGGGGAAGAAAACACTGAAGTCTGAAATATTGTATTATGGAAAAAAGTTGAAAGGAGTTTATGAGTTAACAATACAATCGTCAATCAGAAAAAAGAAAACTACCTTTTAATTCTTATTGAGAAAAAAGTTGCCCTTTGGACAATCACATGATTTTAACTTTTGGTAATCCATATGGAATTTTAGTTGCCCTCCAGGGATAACCATGAAAATTGATCCCTGGTTTTATAAACCAAGGTCTCAGATTGAACCCTTCAAGATCTGGGAAACATGGATAGATTCCATATAAGGGATAATAATGCAATAATGTATACACCTAGTGAGAGGATTGCCCTTGTTTTTAGTCCCTGAAGACCTTGTTACCACATTATTTCAAGATAGGAAGCATGGATGGATTTCATATTTGGTATGTTGGTATGTGGATACCATTTGGTAAGTAGGTGTTCCCTATTTTTTTTTTTTTTTTTGAGAAGGTCAAAGGTCATCTGGGGACACCATAGATCAAATGTTGAAAACCTTTTTAACACATTATGCCAAGGTAGGAAACTTGGATAGATTGCATATGTAGTTTATGAATCATGAGAAGATGGTCCCTATAGTTTTTGGTAGAGGTCAAAGGTCATCTGTGGTCATTACCCTGAAAACCTTGTCAACACCTTTTCTCAAGAAAGGAAACTTGTAGAGATTGCATATTTTAAATTTGAATGCATTATCTTAAGAAGATGGGCCCTATTTTTGTTGGTGGAATGTCAAAGGTCGTCTCTGGGATAAAATTATATTCGAACATTCTAGTATAACATTTGAGTTAGAAGATATGGTACATGATGGCATTATTTGCATTTATTTTGCATTCTAGTTAATTGCCTTACACTTCATGTTGTTTTTTTTTAATTTTTTAAAATTAGTTTTTTGGGTTTCCAGACTTGACTGTGTAAGGAGCATGTAATTTATAGGCCAATTGGCCAATTACGTATTGAAACTAACACAGTAGGACCTGTACATTCAAAATTGAATCGTAAAATTAGAAAAGGTTGAATGGACTTAGTGTCTACTTTAGACCTCTGGAACAAATCCAGTGGAAACACTTAGCAATTTTCTGGGAGCTAAATATCACTTGCTCACCCCCAACTGATCACAGTGTTGCTGAGGAGGTTCAAAATGTGGTGATTTAAATCTTGGAATCTGATTGTCCCTTGCAGAAATTGGTCTCATCGGGAAGTTTTCTGATTCAGGAAGTTAGACATTTTGTTCTGTTCCAGCTCAAAGCAGCGGTGCAGAGCTGACGAAAGTAGCCCCCACTTCCCAGCATTTGAAGAAGTTGCAAAAGACGGGGGATACTCAGATTATGTCCCTCTGACAGGGATGTTAAATGGCTGTGCCCAGGAGTGGGACAGGACCTACTAGGCAAAAGAAGGCAGGTCTTACTGGTTTTCATCCATGCTTACTCTGACATGGGGTCCCTGATATACCACTAGGCTTCCTCATTCTTAAACATGAGACATTTTATGATTTATTAACCATAACAGTCTGAGCTATTGTTCATCATATGAATTAACACTACAGTAATCGAAACAATTTTCTTGATTCTGTCAATAGAAAAAGGGAAGAACTCCAAGTATCTGGTGTCCAGAACATTGTCAAAAACCCAGAGAATCATACCAATCTGCCAAAACTGATCAGCTGTGAGAACGATTCATCAACATATGTTAATATAACAGTTGGTGACACTCAGGGAGGTGTAAATGAAACATTCACAGTAAAGGAAGAAAAAGAACAACAAAATGGGGAAATAGTTGAAGTGAAAGAAGAACATGTCTGGGAAGAAGAAAGGCATGGAGAGGTTGAGACAGATAAAGATACTTTTGTGGATGATGTCCTTACCTTTGAAGAGAAATTGGAATCTGGAGAGACGGGTAGTAAAGATGAAAAAAAGAAATGTGAGAATGATCCTGATTGGAAAGAGGATGTGGGTATTGACATAAGATATAATGAAGATGAAGATGAAGATAGGAACTCCTCAGATGATGAAAGCCCAAGAGAAAAAAAACAGAGACAAGATAATGACTTCTCAAATTTACCGTTTCACAGGTACGATGTGGCAGAGGTAGCAAAGGCAGAAGGAATTTCCTTTGCTGGTGTCAATAGACACAGGTAAGATCCAGAGATGAGTAACCTAATACCTTTGTGATGGATATATAATGGAGCTACTACCTTTACAGGAGAAGGAACTGGAGTTTTGTTTATGCCAATCCTTCTAGTCCCAGATATACTTAAAGGGGCTCATTCAGTTGATATCAGTAATGTAATGAGAGTGTTAAAGGGTCCCCTACCACATAAAATGCTCATAGTTAGCATAATAAGTCAAGTTTTATATCCAATAGTAACAATAATTTAAACTAAAATTTTGAATTTTGTGGTGTCCTGACTTGTACCACTTTTGTGAACTAGTGAAGTTCAAAGGATAGAGATATGTGGTGTAAATTGGTGACATAATTTTGACCTTTGCAATAACATTGTACATTCAAAGGGACTTGCAATAACATTGTACATTCAAAGGGACTTGCAATGACATTGTACATTCAAAGGGACTTCCAAAAACATTGTACATTCAAAGGGACTTGCAATAACATTGTACATTCAAAGGGACTTGCAAAGTTTCTTCTCTTGTCAAAGTATTAGCTCTGTGGGTGTATCCTATCTTCAAAGAATAGTCCAAACTCCAAAGCCAAATTTATTTTTGAAATGTTAGAGGAACATATTCTAAGCATTCTGGTGAAAGTTTTATTCATTTCCCATGTTCTCGAGATATTAGCGATTGAATGCAATAAATTTTCTATATTAAATGAACTTGGAGCAAGCAGGCATGATGTCATGGCTTGCTTCACATTGATGGCCAATGGTTTGTATTAATTTATAATTAACCACCAATTTTTTGTGACAAAACTTTAATATATAACTACCATTGGTGCATCCTGAACAGTGGGATATTAAAAACATCTTGTGCCTTAATAGGGGGAAGATAACATCCCTTATCAATTCAAGGTCAAACTAACAGGAAGAAAGATAAAAGAAAAACAAAACATTGGCCAGCAATGTGAATCCATGACATCACACCTGCTTGCAAGTTCACTTTTCATAGAAAATGTGTCAACTTCAATTGCTAATATCTTGAGAACCAAACAAAGGGAAATGAATGTTCAAACTTTTACCAGAATGCTTAGAATATGTTCCTCTTTAACATACAGTATTAAACAAAAATTTGGTTCTGGACTATTCTTTTTGATGCTACTGTGAATGATCAGAGATGTACTGTACATTATGTAGTTATAAAGGAGTTAAACTAGTCACCAACAGAAATGTGTTCTGTAGAATCACATAGCTAGATAAGTTGGCAGTTAATGTGTCTTCCAATTTCAAGTATGGTATAAGTCCTTGCCATTAGTTGCCTCATATGACAAACAAGGAATACCATGGGCATATTCTACAACCCCTAGTTTGCAATGGGAACCAGAGTTGTAACCAAGTGACTTTTTTGTGACCCAAGTTGACTACAGTCATTTGACAATGACTGTTGCTGACTTGCCTCTGAGAAGAGTCATTCAGAATTCCTGTGTTTTTTTAATGGGGAAAAAAGGATGGAACTGCTTTTCTTAAGTCAGGCAAGTTCACACGTGCTGACTTAAGTGATGACTTGATTGCAAGTTTGCAACTCTGCACTAAACTAAACATTTCCATCTTTAGTTTAAGATTTATTTATGTTACTTAAGAGCAAGAAGAATCCTGATTTTGCATTTAAGAGTGTGCTCACACCACTCAGAGCCAGGACCAAACTGAGACCACTGAAACCTACTTTCATTTCTGTGATCTCCCTGAGTGTGGACAGATGGTTGGTCTGACTGTCATTAAACTGACATGTCTTGGTCCCCTGCAGTCAGACCATTTTTTACCCCAAAGGAGGAAAACCAATAAAACTGACAGTGATTTAGGCGCAAATTCTGCCCGACAAGGTGCTCAGTGGTCGAGTGAGTGTGCATGAGATAGCGCAAGAAATAATGTCTGCAAAAATCTGAAATTCAAGTGACCAAATATTAGGAAGGTATAACATCAAGAACCTTTGACCCAGGTGGCCCCAAAACCCAAAATTCAGCAAAGTACTGCTACTTGAAAAATCATATTATAACCTGTATTGCCACGAGGCAATATCACATTTTGGCCTCACAAAATGAACATTTGGCCAGAAAATATTGTATTGTGCAATGTGGTACGTTTTAGGTGGTAACTTTGAAACCGCTTGAGCTATCTGCCAGAAAATTTCAGTTCGTTCGTTTTGTCCGTGCAGCCACATTATATGGGTAAATCATTAAAATCTGAGATGGGTACCTGTGGATCACTTGTTGTTTTGGCATGGAATGGCCCCTTTGGGCTTTCTAGTTCTGTAATACTGTAACTGCATATTGCATGGTTCGTTTACAAACTACTCACCACTGGTATTGTATTCTTGGAAAAGTCCTAAACAATTAGATCACCGACTTAGTGCCCACTTAGTGAAGTTCTTCATATGTCTACTCTGCATTCTTTCTAGGGTGAACAAGCTCTGTTGGACAGAAATGGATAGAACCTATCAATGTAAACTGTGCTCATTTGAAGGGTTGAATGCCTACAATACTTGTCGTCACTTGCTCCAGGAACACCCTGAAGTAGTTGTTGATCTTGAAGAATATTTGTTAGGGAAACCAGCATCAGACTCGCAACCAGGCAGAACTTTGTATGAAATGGTAATGGAGTCCCCTTCTCCAAATGATAGTATTCTTGAAAACAATGAGGGAAGTGAATGTCATGATGGAGGAGAAGAAGAGGAACCAGGTTCTGCTGAAATTAAAGAGGGAGAGAGTAAATCAAGTAACAGTGGTGGAAAGGAAACAAAAGATAACCCACTCGATACAATTGAATCTGTAGAACTTCTTCTGAGGTGGGTCAAGTTATTAGTCAGTTGTAAATTTTGTGAGAAGGTGATCAAATCTCGTTTATTCTCACAGAAGGGAGAGAAGATAGTTCACAGATGTGGATTAAGTAGACGTACCCCAGTTTTGTGTGATGTTTGTGGCAAGTCATTTCCATATTCATGCTTCAAAACACATTGGACAGAAGTCCATGGTGCACCTGAACAAACGATTTGCCCATACTGTGGAAAAATGATGAAAAACCTGACTCTCAAGTCCCACATAGTCAGTTGTCACACCAACAAAGAAGATGAATATCGATGTGGGATATGCAGGAAAGGCTTCAGGACCAAAAAGAGTAGGAATACTCATGAAGTTATTCACCAGAAAGAGAAGCCCTTTAAATGTACTTTTTGTCAACGTGGGTTCACCCAAGCCACTAACATGAGGTACCACATGAGACAGCACACAGGAGAAAAACCATATCAGTGTCACATGTGTCCGGAGTCATTTGCCCACAACGTCAGCCTCAAGAATCATTTGAAATCTAGGCATGGTATTGATCCTTGGACAGATCCTGCATGGAACTGAGAACTGTAGGGAAAACTGTGGCATGCAGGAAGGGAAGCAAGTGCTTGATATTGAAGGTAGATCATTCTGTACTTGGAGCAGTTAAAGAGTAGCATTCATCATAGTGCTTGAGATGTATAGAACTGGATAAGTGAAAACAGGGTAATTTATTCAGAGCTCTCAATTCTCCAGCTTTAGGAGGAAAATTCCCTAAAATCATGCCTGGTTCAGGCCTTTTGGTTAGTCCAGCTATTCTTTCACCCATAACCAGCTATTCTCCCACTGGTGACCCTTTTATGTCTTTGTTGTCTCATAAACCCTTTTTACTCATTTCCAGTCAACATTGGAGATAGCTGTGTTGTACAGTAGTTGTGCATTCTAGACTGCAATGAATGCAAACATTCAAGTATCTTTTCTCATAGAGTTTATCTTGTGAGAATATGTCCTGATCACTCCTGAAGCCTCTAAAACACCTACAAGCCTGGAACTTGAGGCTTTACCACCTGTAACTCCCTACATCATGGGCTTTGCTCCTGAGCTCCAACATAGGGGCTGAAGTGACCCATTGTTGGCTTAGGGCTTGCTGTGCACTTCATGCCCTTTACCTCTCCCCAAAACTAATTATCCCTGTTTGGAATCCTGAAATGTTGGGGGGTCTGTAGATTGCTCACATCCAAGTGGATGTACTAATTGGGGTTAGGAGTGATGAGTTGGTTGTGAATTAGTTGAAATGATCCTTGTATTAAGTTAGTGCTACAATATCAGGAATAACTTACATAGTTACATTTTACACCGGTACCAACCAATGTGCAGCTTTCCACTAAATCACTGGTGTGTGTTTAGTCTAGGGGAAGGCTGTTCTTAAAATATTAGCATAAGAGCTGCTACATGTACTGTAATATGTGGAACTAATAAAACATGAAGAAATGAGACCAATTTCATCTCATTACATTGATCAGGAATGCTTAATTATCTTCTTTTTTCTGTCTACCCTTTTGTCCTTGAAATAGATAGACCTGTCTACAGTAAGTTTTGCAAATGGGGATGTTCAAGTTAGTACACTTTCTATACTCCTCAGACCTCTTTTATATTGACAATAAGAGCTTAAATAGGGATGTACAGCCCCCCAGCTTGGATTAGTGTAGTTAAGGCCAGGTCACACTACAGCGATATCGGATTGGAAATGACTCCGATTTTTGTAAGTTTTAATTAATATCTCTTCCATCTTTGGTTGCAAAGAAATAAAAATTTGCCAACCTGTGTAGGTACTGTACAAGAATTGTATCTCAGGACTAAGAAATTCTAAGTTATACAAATTATTCTGTGATGTCACATCTGCAGACAGCTTTTATTGGATATGTGTAGTCCGATAAAAGCTATTTGTTAATGTGACACCTTGAAAAAAGTAGTTAATACAGTATTTCATTTCCATGGTCCTCTCATTAGGATCATATATTTACATTGGATGGCAAAATTTTGGTTCTTTCTGTCAATGGATGGAGGCGATTTTAACTAAAACTTGCAAAAATCGGATAGTAATCTGATCTGATATTGCTGTAGTGTGACCTGGGCTTTAATCCGCCATGGTGCATAGCTGTCTCTTAAAAGTCATGTGACTCCATTTTTCTCACCAAGTTATGAAAGTTGACAGGGTAATTCATTTGTTTCACTTGAATGTGCAATGTTTAAATATTGAAATATCATAAGATACTCAGAAGCAAAAAAAAAAAAAAAAAACAAGTCTGAGAGGTGTTGCTGTTTTTTCAAAATAATTTTGTGGTAGCTGCCTCTGCCCTTTAAGAAAACTTTGTTGGTATTGTTCTAGTGACACAATGAAATTGTGATGAAACGAAGGTCTTAATAAATTTGTGATAAAACAGTGACTCCCTTGCTCTGAGCTCTCATTGGTTTGAAATGGAACACATTTAGTATTTAACATTTATGTCTAATATTAGTATGTGAATAGTAGGGGAATATTATTTCCAGTGCCACAAATGTGGTGTGAATGAACTTTCACTGGAATGCTCAAATACCTCAAAGACATGTCCGGGTTACTGTAAGAGTGAACTGTACTGTAAGTAAAAAAAAACAAGAATATATACTGTATCACCGAGTTCGAAAGTGTTTTTTTCAGTGGTTCAACTCAGTGGTGGGTGGCAGTTGGACTGAACAACTCACAGCTTCTGTGCATTCAACGTCCCACAGTAAATGTGTTCTTCCCCATAGTTATTGTAGGGGAAATGGAGTTGTTTTTCCTGGGAAAAATGAGTCTGGGGGCCCTCATTCTCTCTTGTCTTTGGACCCTCGAGGGTCATGCTGCTCCACTGTTTTAACTGCCAGCATAATATGACATTTGTTTTCTTTAATGTCAAATTTAAAAGGGTCATACTTTCTTGGGAATGGAAGGTTGTTCAAATTTTTGTTTTGTCACTCATTTACTGCTTGTAGTCTCAGCTTTCCCTCAGCCCTCATCTCAAGCCCCGTTCACGTTGTGCGGCTCGATGCGACGCAACGCATTGCAAGGAGGTAGCTCAGACGCGTTGCAAAGTGTGGAACTGAAATGCTTTGCAATTACTTGCAAGCAGACGCGCAACTCAGTATATCAGTATAACAACCTGTTGACTTAAAAGCTGGGTGATATTCATTTTCCAACCTCTGAAACAGGGGAGTCAATCTGGTTTGTGGATTGGGTGGAGAGGGGGGGGGGGCAAAAATTTTCAAACAGCCAGAACCGTGGATTGTGTCCCAAACCAGACTCATCTATGGGCAATCAACCTACACGAACGTGAGCACACACGCGTACACTATCACGTTGAAGGGCATATACACAAAAATCGATATGATGGCGCATTATAAATGCAGTATTTTGTTATAACTGTAATAGACTCTTCCTTAAAGGCATATATTCATCATCCCAAACAGTTCCAATTCTCCCAACCTACTTACTTCTAGCCCCTCCCACATTTATCTAAAACTCATCTTAATCCAGACACAATCCTAGTTTATTGCTTCATGGCTTGTCCCAGTGGCCATACAAGTCCATTATGTGTAATCAAGACACTCTCAGTGCCCATGCTGTGTAATTTAGCTATGATGCATTGTCTGAATGTGATGCCAATCAAAGAGCTGTACCAATTGAGAGTTTTGATATATGCGTACTGAAACTGTTGTTTAGGGTGACGAATGACTGCCTTTAAGCCAGTGACATGGCAAGGTCTTCGGAGAACAAGCACACAAAACTTCCATCAACCTTCGTGTCGTACCAATGTTTACTTTACAAGTACTCCTTTTTCCAAAAAAATAATAAAGGAGTGGAACAAATTACCAGAAGGGACTGTTAGTATTAATATGTTCAAAACTAATTTGCATTTTGACTAGTACATACCCCCTCCCCGCACACCTCTGGCTTATAGCCTTATATGCTTTATCTTTTTTTAGAGCCCTGTCAGTTTACGAGAAGAAGAAGACTTTAGTCGAGGTTTTATCGAAGTCCTAAAGTCATTTTCATACCACTTGCAATATTCGGTTTTTCCGCCAGATATTTTTTCATCTGCCACAATTATTGAGGGGTCAAAATGATATGTTTGTGCCCCAATATTTTCATAGGTGGGGAAATCCCCCAGGATTGATGCCCCTACTCTAAACTTTATCTTTGCATAATTACAGGACTTAGGTACACATTAATTCAAACTTGAAGTGGTACATATATTGAGTTGATTCGTGAATTTCGCCAAATTTTTCCAAAGCTGTTGAATTAAACTTCACATGCTTTACTTATTGGCAAACTTGAGGTCTCCGTATCTTACATATGTTACATGGTAGAGTAATGAACGATTCATGACCGTATCTAAACTTTTTTGACCAGACAAGTTTTCAAGTTATGCACAACACGGTTACAACCCTATAGTCCGACACCCCTGAATTCCAACACCCCTCTATTCCTACGAATCCATTGCGTTTCTACACAAGGGTTGTTCCGACAACTCGATCGTAGATGAATATGGATTGTCGGAACATAGAGGTGTAGAGATTGTCGAAACATGGTGGTATCGGAATGAAGGGGTGTCGGACTATAACGCTTTCACCGTACAACACTGTGTTGCAAGCTAAGAAAAGAAGAAAGAATAGTTTTCTTTTTAGCATTAATTATTGATGTAAAACAAGTTATGCTTATATAAGCTTTTCATGTGTACGGTTACCCCCCCCCCCCCCAACATGCTTGTTTAGTCATCAATGTCAAATCAATATTCCCCTTCCTTCTTTTCAAGTGTGTGCTGCCAATGCAATAATCTATAGTCACTGTCACACTGACAACGAATTCCTATCGGATTCCGATCCGATTTTTGTGAGTTTTGATTAAAATCTTCGCCATCTTTGGCCGGAAAGAATCAAAATTTGCAAACCTAGTGTGCAAATATATGATTTGTATCTCAGGACTACGAAAATTTTGTCATTACGTCACATCGTCAGACAGCTCATGGGACTAGGCGTGTCCGATAAAAGTTTCTATCGGTGTGACGTCACCAAATAACCTGGTAACATTCACAAGTGAAAACACTTGTGCATAGCATAGTACAGTTTCACTGGTTGGTATTTTTTCCGGCCAGAGATGGAGAAGATTTAAAAAAAATACAAAAATCGGATCGGAATCCGAACCGCATTCGTAATGTCACCAAAGCTTTACAATTCCCTTTGGAACGAAACTCATCCATTAAAATGTTCACGTTGTTAGTATTTATTATGCTTCTTAATCTTAGTTAAGATGTATATAATGAACTGTAGTGAACACTGCAATATTTGTTGGTGCATTTTTTCATATTTGTTGAGACCTTTATCCCAGACATAAACACTCAAGTCTTGTCTTCGCATAGGGATGTCAGTTGCATGGTATCGCGGTTAGGGCATCCAACTTGCGGGCCGGAGTCAGGAGTTCGACTTGCGCTATAAATGATTTTACTTGCACTAATAACAAGTTTGAAAAATGTCACGTACTAACGTTACAAGGTCCGTTTAAATGAATGCAAACTAATGGGAAGACATTCTCACACTGCATCGTTATACTCTTGAAAAAAATTACCACACTTTATAACCATTCCCCGAATTTGGCTCTAGGGACAATATAATATATTACAAACCATTGGTTGCTGCACCTGAACAGCCTCCCGTCTGCCTGTCTGTCCGTTAAATTTATCTGGCATTTAAAAACCTTCCGGCAATTTTTCAACCTTTGCCCGAATATTTTACGATTTCGGGAAAAATTCTTGCTACTCCAGTATCAAGTGGGGATGAGGAAAACCTGTTTTTTCACAAGTTACCTGAATGTGTCACAAATATTTATCATTTTATTTTCTATGAAAATTTTACTTTCAACATAGCGTTTGTTTTGGGGCAAAGATTTGAAAGTATTAAAGTAATCGGCCATTTTGTGCGTTAAGCACAAGATTTAAAAACAGACTGAAGAATGATTGTTTCTTTTGAACCACAGACTTCCCATACGTGTTGCGAATTTTTATCCCTTTCATTTTTCGTAAATATGCTACCCTGACTATGATACTTTTCTGTTTTCCGGAAAATGTTTGAAAGAATTTGGATGTTCGACTATTTCGGGCATTGCGTTGTAAAATATTGTGAGGTGAAACTCAAGTATAAGAGCTCTAGTTTTAGCGCTCCCCGAATGTGTAGCGAATTTTTGGAATCTTGTTGATTTTTCATAAAAATTTTACCGCCACCGTGACATTTTTTCAATTTCGGACACGCTTAGGAATTTTCTGAAAACTATGACATTCTTTAAAACGTAGGTATCTGTCCAATATTTTTCCGCATTCCTGACTGAATTTTCCCAAAATTGCTGCCCGAATTTTGCGGAAATTTGGGGCAGTCTCACCCTTCCCCCTGCCTCGTGCGACGCTGTGTGAATCATCGAACATCCGTCATTGATAGCAAACATTTTAATAAACAACAATACGATAGATGAAACTGTGCAAGATGGTATATCATGAGTTAAAAATTCATTTTCCTGCCTTTTATAGCCTTTTTGAATTCAAAAATTTCAGTGTCCTCTTCAAAAATTCTGATTCCTGTATATTTTAATTCCAATCAAACATTATAAGAATGGTTGTGGCTTTGAGAATGGACTGAATGGTATCGACGTGGTGTACGTGGCATGTATATGGCCAACCAAAACCGAGAATCAGTCCCAAAACGTTATGATCACCTTGTTTCAATTGTTAATCTTCTTCGTCTTACTTTTCAATATCAAAAAAAGATCCCACTTTCGAAGCCAATTATTGCCAGCTAGAGCCTCCCTCCACTCGGTCAATTTTTGGTATCTCCCTCTTCTGGTTTTTTTTTTGCATTGTTTTGGCTCTCCTTTGTTTTGTCAACCCCATCCATCGCGTGCCCAAAATTTCTTTGGGGCACTCTGCCCTATGCCACTGTTCAGTAACCTGAACAGATCACAGATCGCTCTGCGACTATGTTGATTTTCCTAATAAGAAGGCCATTTTCTTCCGATAAACCTTAATCTGCCATAAAATAACAATTAATTTGGCCTCCGAAATTCGTATATTTAAATATATGTTAAAAAGGGCGAACAGTTTTCGGATGTTTTTTTTTTCAATTTAGGTGGATATTCCGTGCACTCACCACAACATTCTACCCAGTTTTTCAATTTCACCTTACCAAAATAAGTTCTTTCAAAAGTTTCTCCAATATAAGCTCTTAACATTCAAAATTTTGTTCAATAAAGGTAAAAAGTTCTGGGGCAAATTTCTAGTCCCATATGAGAGCCTTACTACCAGGCCTGCAATAAAATGCGAACCTTGGTCCCCATAAAAAAACAAATTTCTTCCAAAAATGTCACATTTTCTTCAAAACAAGCTGAATATTTTTATGTTTGTTGAAAAGAAAGCCAAAAAATTTAGCGCGTTCGCGTATTAATTTTTTACCAATAACGTTGCCCAGTAGCGTAGCCAATATTGTGTCATGGGGGTTGGGGTTTGGATCAAGACATGAAGGAAAAGATTAAGGGGGAGAGAGAGAAAACCGCTATTTTAGGTGTTTTTTGCATTTCAAGGTTGGGTCATGGTGGGGGGGGGGAGTTCAACCACCAAAGCCACCCCGTGGCTACGCCACTGACGTCGCCCCACCGAAAACTCATCGGCTTTATCCAGGCTTCGAAACTCTGCCCCCTGTAGGGGAGCTTGTCTACCCTGTCGGGCAAATGCTGATGCCAACCCGGTTTCTAGAAAAATGTGAATTTTCCGTTGGAGTGAAGTTGATGACCCTAAAGTTACTTAGAATTAGTGCTTAACACTGATCCACCTTGAGCTACTTTAATTAAATGTTCGATTGCTTCGGAAAAAGTGGAACGTTTGGTTTATTTCGGACAAAAACTGAATATTCACGCGATGCATGAATAATAAGTCGATTATTTTACCTCGATTTAATTTGCTTTCTCTTCCTGCATGATCAACAAAAGAATTAAATTTACTCTTCCTCAACTTTATTTGGAATAATGAGCTTAAGATGGACCGTTTTAGTCCGTGGCGTAGCTAGGATTTTTCTTCGGGGGGGGGGGCTATGAGGGGCGGGATACATTTGTAGGGAGGCTAGAGTTTACTCTCTGAGCGTACCGCCACCATCAGTTGGCGCGGAGAATACAAAGAAAATTTTGGATTGTAACATCTCCCAGATCAGCAGATGGCTGGAAATGGCATTTGCCAGGTTGAATTGTCTTTAATTCTGGAGAGAAAAATCTGTGATTTTTCTCAGATTCAAACACCTTTTTGAGATACTGATTAGCTCAGTTCTTTAATTTACTGGACTATGTATCCTAGGATCGCAAATCCCAAATCCTGCTTTCGAAAAAATGGTCACTTGAAACTAAAATTCTGCTACAAAGCGGTGTAAGTGGATTACACACCGTAAATTGATGCGAAAAGTAAAGGCAATATTGAAAAACCTGACCCCTCAGACAGTCAAAAATGGCATTTCCTATGCTAAAAGGGGAGGGGGGGTCTAAGCAGTCGCTATTTAGAGGTTCCGTTTCCAAAAATTGCTTTTTTGATCAGAAAATTACCTCATAAGATGTATCACTACCAATCGATAAAATGGTCTTGCATATTTTCTGGGAAAACTATAAAACGGAATTGAATACAAACTAATGAATTTTAATCCTTAGCGACTCTTGGCTTAATTCAAAAAATACTGATAAAATTGTATGACCGCCCTAACTTCCGACTATACTGTATATGATTTTACTTTTGAAAAAAATGTAACGTTAAAGGTTGTGTTTAAATGAATTTTCAAGCAGACTTAAGTATCCAAAACGAATTACCGGATTTTAATAACCATTGCTCTCTAGAGCAGGATAGCAAACTTTTGAGCACTGCATCTGAACACCCTCCTTTGTGTCCGTTGAATTTATTTGGCAATTGAGAACGTCCCAGCATTTTTTTAAATTTCACCCGAATATTTTACCATTTCGGGTAATTTTTGCAAGACTACAATGTGAAGTAAGAATGATTAAAACCTTTTTTCATATTTTACCAAAATGTGTCGCAGATCTTTGGTTATTTTCCATAAAAATTTTACTTTAAATAAAGCGTTTTCTCTTCTTCGGCATAGATTTGAAGCTATTAAAATAATAGGCCATTTCCGGTATTGTGTTACACAAGATTGTCCAGCTTGCCCAGCTGGGCTGAAGTTGGGTCCCAATTGGGCCCGGGCTTATTTAGCTGAGGGTGGTCCCACTTTGGCTTCAACTAGGTTATTAACGGAAAATCTGATGTAACTTTCCTTCTACAAGTCTTAAAAGCTACCGGCATTGCTAATGCCAGCCACATTCCTTTTCCTAAAGTCCTCCCACCCAGCCACTTTTTCTAAAGTACTCCCGAACCTATTGCAAAGGGCCGTTCGGCCAACTCAAACCTGAAACTGCTTCCTGAAGAAGCTGTAACGTCCACTGAAGGACAACACTTAACGACCAACCTCACTGTCTTCAGATTATTTACGTCATTGGTCTGTCATGTATGGCTCCATTCTAGACTGGATGAAAAGAGCAGATACTACATATGATCTTAGTCAAAGGCCGACATTCAAAGGTAGTACAATCATTATTGGAAGGCAGTGTCGTAGCCAGAATGGAATTTTTAGGGGGACCTAGGTAACAAGTGGGGGCCTGGTACCTCCGAGGGTCAGGCGCTGCAAGATGGACTAAGCGGAGCGCCACTATCAGTTGGCGCGGAACGTAAAAGAAAATTTTGGGCTTTACAAACTCGCCAGATGGCCGGAAACGGCACTTCCCACGTGTTTAAAGCTGAATGTACCCAGCCTTGAAATACGAATCTCACGTCTGCCACTTCTCAAATAATGAGAATAAAAGACAATCTATGAAAAATGGTAATAAATACACTTTTTAGGGACCAGTGGCGGAGCTAGGGATCTCATTCAGAGGGGGCGAAAATGGTCTACAGGGGCGCTTCGAAGGAGTAAATACCCTTAGCCTCGGCACGATCGAAGCAACGGTTTTCTGACTTTCCATTTGATTTACCGCACCTAGTAGAAGACTACTTTGCCATTTCTACTTGACAAGTTTTTCTATTAAAAACATGTTTAAATTTTATATCTTTGGGCCTCCACATAAGAATTTTTTTGGGGGACGAATTCTTTTAGGGGAAAAGCTCCGCACCGCGGAGCGCAAGAAAATTTTGCCCCAAAATGCCTCTCAGATCGCTGGAAATGGCATTTCTTATACAGCAATTTTACCGCATATCAATAGGGAAAACACTGAGTGAACTGTTAAGAAATGTTGATGTTAATTTTTCTTCGTCTTTGCTTTAATGTTTTCTTCGTTCTTCCGGCTTTTTTATTTCCCAGGGGAGGCAAATTCCCCACCCCCCTCATGCCCCTACCTGCGGACACCCATGTTTCTATCCCTCTCTTTCACATTCTAGTATGAAGGCGGTCATTATATTTTGTGTTATTGTCGGGTCTCGGTTTAAGATTTTAATGATAATGTACCACTTTGTGAAGATAAAGATTAAACCTGCTAGAACCAAATAGCAAGCAATCTTTCAGGGGGAAAAGTTATGGAGATTAATCACCGTTATATGTGTACATTATTGGCATCTGGAAATCAAGATAAGTACACGAAAAAACATTGATTGACGTATTTCACATCATGTGACCACTCTGAAATACATTGCAAGAAAAAGCCAAGACAAAATAGGTCTGCTTGGCTCCCTAGATACCGCATTCATAATAAATAAAAGTAGCCTGAACCTAGGCTTACTAAATGCAATTTTCTGGCTTTTGAGTCCACGAAAGTACGGATTAAGCGTTTTCATGGGATTATCATGCAGTGTCAGAAATGGCCATTTTATCATGAGAATGGTCACTTTAAGAAAAGCAAAGTAGAAAATGCTCATTAAATCTCTTAAACCATTACCTTTATGATAACAGTTTTATTTTATTTTAAGCTGAATGTTCTCTTTAAATGATTTTGCAAAATGTTGTGGAAGCTATTTTGGTATTTTTATCAACTCTTTTTATTGTCCATGTTGGCAATTATCCCCTACAACAAGAGGGCTAATTTCGCTACAATTTTTGTTGCGCCCTTTACAACATCTTTTATTGCCCGGGAGAGTAAATTTAATATCAGTCTGTGTATTTTGTCAGTTTGTAAGCTTATAATCCCGCTTGATGTGGAAGAAATTAACTTAGCTCAGTGACAACATTCATTAGTGCGTATACAACATGAAGATACCTTTCGGCAAAACCTATCCCTATATTACGGAAGATAACCCTTTTTATGAGAATAAAGTGCAGATAGTACAGTTACTGAAGGCTGTTCGAGCATTTATTTTATCTGGGCCTTAAAGAAAACGCTTTAAATTATGTTTTTGCCAATTATGGTGCAAGAGGAAAGTATGTAAAAACCAAAAAAGGGCACCGACAGACGATTTTGGTCCATCAAGGGGGCGACCGCCCCCGACCATATGGCAACTCCTCCACTGTCAGGGACCCCAAAACTGGGCATTTCGGATCTGTGGTTTGGGGGATTAGACTAAAGGAAACAGGTATCTCCCTTTCCCTTGGGAAAATTTGTAAACTTCAGGAGGATGTAGATCGCAAATGCGGAAATATTTGAATGGATTTCAGCTTTAATAGCCTAAGGAAAGCCAAAAGTAGTTGTTGTCCCTCTGAGAAACTCTTTGCGTTAGATTTCTTAGATGCAAAATAGTGTTATGATTGGCAAAACTTTGAACTGATTATAGGCTCCTTTTTAGAATTTTTTTTTTTTGGGGGGGGGGGCATGAAAATTTCAAAATACGCATTTGTAGTCTTTGTAGAGATTTTACAAGTGACATACATATTGCCAAAGAAACAATGTTTTCCGCTTTTCAGTGGTGTCTAGATGCAAAATGGTGCAGTATCTGTTCAGTCATCGGTACAATACGTAGGCAAAATTAAATACTACGAGTAAATCTCTCAAAATATTTAAACCACAGAAGTATGGATTATGTGGGAAACACATGAAATCCGGACCTTGTGGACATTTTACAAATCCGCCCAGATGCCCATATCAACTATAAAGAGGACTTGTCGAAAAAATCGTTCTACGGTGGCACTTGTCATGGGCAGGAGTGAGGCACGACATAGGCCTATACTTGTTAAGGATGGAAGGGAAGAATTATTCGAAGACAGTACCTTACCCTTAAGGCATATTATGTGTATGATACAGTATGGGAATGGTCGTGTAAGAATGGTCTCCAGTGTATGATTGCCTTGTTTTCAGTAAATCAACCAGCCATCCGAAAGCTGAAAGGGTCTTAACCTAGCAAAGCCTGCACATTCGAATTTGTTGTTGAGACGTTCGTTTCATCTTCGATGTGAAATGCAATAAACGACAGTGCAGATTATATACTGGGTATCTAATTTAGTGAAAGTAGGCATTTGAATTGACTGATTGATTACTTGATTTCATATGTGCGCACAAAATGTGTTTGACACACATTCATGTCATGTTTATTTAAATTTGTGATTATATTATAGGTATGTGTTATACTTTATACATTGTTGTCTCTTTCGATGCCTTGTTTTATGTTCTATCTTATTTAACCTTGTTAAACTCGTTTGTATTTGTGTCAATGTTTTGTAAGCTACTGCTATCTTTTACCTGCCATATTTATTTCCGCGGGTTGTAAATTTCAAGAAATAAATGGAGATGAAAAAAAAACACACATTCATGCATGTTTTCTTAATTGTTACACATTTTATATATTTACTATTTTTGAAGGCAGGGGTGGCGCCAGAATTTTCCTGACAGGGGGGCCAAGCTCCCCGACATGGGGGCCAGAATGTCAAGGCCCCGACAAAGGTGATGTTATGTCCCGGTGGGACGTGACTTGGTAGAACTTGAGGCGAAATTTTGGGCTTTCTTTTTAACAGATACTTAAAAATCTGGAGTTTTTTGAAAGAAACTTGGCTTTTGTTAGTACCATGAAAACTTTTGGGTCTCTATTGGAGAATCTTTTGAACGAAGAATAGAAAAGAAAGAGCTTATTAAATTGGAGAAATTTTGGAATTTAATGAAAGAAAATTTGTTTTTTTGGTAAGGATATAATGAATATTTGGCTTTTTTAAGTTATATGCCTTTCAAGAGCAAAATTAGGCAGTATGCTTGGTCATTAAGAGAGTTGTCTTTGGTTATTTATTGTATGGAGTATCCATCGGAAATGGCAAATTTTGCCACTTTTAACAATATGAAGCTTATATTGAGGAAAAATTTTTAAAGCTTATGACAGTTTGGACGTTTTATGGAAAAATCTTACCTTCTCATGAGAAAAAATCAAGTAGGAGGTGATCTGTAGTTTTGTTGGGGTTACTGAATATCATCATGCAGATTCAGGCCCTCAGACCATATTGGAACATTCTCCCCGAGGAAAAGTTTGGCTTCGCATATATTCGAAGTTTCATATTTTATGTTCAAAATTGATAGCCCCCAGACATCAGGAAATGGCATTTCCGTGTTCGAAACTAGAATTTAAGAAGTCAGCTTTCGAGCTTTCTTTCGCAATAAAATGTTCACTTCATAATACTGCCCCAAACGAAGAACAATTTACAAGCATTCTTTGTTCGACCAAAATACTATCTATGCGGAGTGTCACCATCAGTTGGCGCGGAGCGTAGACAAAATTGTTAAAAAATCTAACCCCTCAGATCGCCGGAATGGCATTTCCCAGACTTGTAACTAGAAATGAAGAAGTCGTTGTTTTGAGCTTTCCTTTGAAATGAAAGTTTCACTTCAATAGAAAAACACAAATTGCTAAATGATCAGAAAAGTATCAGATAGAAGGTACTGCTACAACTGTACAAGTAAATGTAATGATCTTGTCTCTTTTTTTTTTGGGGGGGGGGGGGGGTGGGACTATGCAACGGAATTACTATAATTGCAAGGTTCACTAAATAAATGAAATTTTTCACGTAACTGCCCGAATTTCAGACTATAAATGGTTTTAAGTTCCAATGTATTTGAAAATATGTCACGTTGCAAGGTACCTTCAAATAAATTTTTCAGTCAGACTTATGGGGAGACATTCCCACACTACTGTTTATCAGTAAGTGTAACTGAAAACCGGCTGGTCGATTTTCATTACCGTTGCTAGAATTCGGCTGTCGGGGCAGGCCAGATGGCAGACCATCGGGCACTGCATGTACATGATCAACCTCTCGTCTGTTTTTGTCAAGAAAATTCGGAATTGTGAGTTTCCTTGAAGAATATGGTCTTCTAGTGAGCAAAATCAAGAAGAACTTTCGGGTGACTGAAGTTTATCAGACCCGCATCTTTTATAAGTTACCGTGGGCATGAAGATGAAATCTCCCCGACGAAATCGGGTTTTCTCAACCATAGGGGAAAGGCCGGCAGTCTTCCCCGACGGGGACATGACCTTGCGGACTGAAGATGGGATGAGGGATTGCAGAGCTAGTAAGAATTGATTAAAACAGATTCAGATAGGCATTAAAATACCGTTACAAAAGAATAGAATAGTGCAAAAAGTAAAAAAACAGTTCCTAATCATTCATCCCGTAACTTTAAGTCCGTTACGTTCATTTTTAGGCCTCCCCGAAGGAAATTGCCTTCCTTCTCCGACAGGGGAGGAGATAGGACACGGGTACATGGAATGTGGTATAACGGAGCAAAGAGGAAGTGATTGAAAATCGATTCCGATATGTATTAAAATATCATTTCAAAACAAAAAATATGTTCACTCATCCAGTAACTTCAGTCCTGGTAGGTTTTATGTTTTTATTTTTTATTATTTTAGGCCTCCCCGACGAAACCGTAGACCTTCCCCGACGGGGGGGGGGGACATGGCCCCCGGGGGAGGACATGCCCCCCCCCCCGCTGGCGCCCCTGTTTGAAGGAAATACTTCAAAGTTTATTTCCGTTCAAACATTTTAATTTTCTCAATTACTTTATCAAGACGTAAAAAATCTGGGGGCCTGAAGAAAATCTGGGGGGCCTAAGCCTCTCCTCAGACCCCCCCCCCCATGGCTACGCCACTGTTGAGAGGTTCATATTTAAAGGGCCAAACCTCTCACCCCAAACAACAATTTAATCATGTATTAACCCCTGTACATATGTAAATTGTAACTGAAGATAATGATGTGATTGTACAAAATTAATTGAAGCTCAATAAATGATGGCAAAAAAATATATAAGGGTGTCCTCTGAGCCCGTATCTATTTCTTCTTGTTGCCGAGATTCTGGCTTTGAAAATTAAGGTGAATGATAATATAAAAGGAATTAAAATGTGTAACCAGGAAATAAAATTAATGCAATATGCTGACGACAAAACTATATTTCTTGATGGTAGTAGAACTTCTGTGATTCAAACTCTACATACTTTTAATTTATTAAAGGAGGCTTCCGGCTTATCCATTAATCTGGGCAAGACGAATT
Source organism: Holothuria scabra (assembly GCA_037179385.1). Classification (NCBI taxonomy): domain Eukaryota; kingdom Metazoa; phylum Echinodermata; class Holothuroidea; order Aspidochirotida; family Holothuriidae; genus Holothuria; species Holothuria scabra. The sequence continues at coordinate 21,144,260 of CM074194.1, read as the reverse complement.
TATTTCCTTCATGTTCATACATTAGAGCTATCTCCTTTTCTATCGATGACTTAAAAGTCAATATTACTTATGGACCAGTCCAAGTCCTTGGTATTTCTTCTACAAGTGAGGGAGGTAATGATCTGTTCAGATTAAACTATATGCTCAAATTGTCCCGGCTCAAAAGTTGTTTGAATGCATGGGCTACCAGAGACTTGACGCCAATTTGCCGTACTATTATTCTTAAGACTTTTGCACTGTCTCAACTTGTTTATCTTTTTCAGGTCTTGCCAAATCCACCACATCACTTCATTAAAGAGCTAGAAAAAATAATTTATAATTTTATTTGGGGAGGTAATCCTGACAAAATTAAACGTTCTACTATTATTAATACCATCAGAGACGGAGGTTTGGAAGTTACACATGTGCCATCTTTCATTAACCAGTTAACAGTTTAAAATGTACTTGGATCAAACGTTACTATAGTGAGACTGCAGGTAACTGGAAATTATTTTTCGATCTATATTTAAAACCATTTGGCAACAGTTTCATATTCCAATGTTATTACCACAGTAAGCTAGTTAATAATGTTTTCGTCCGACAAGTGTTGGAAGCATGGAGAGAAACAGTTTTTACAAGACCGGTTGATAATTTTGGTCGCCAAATCATTTGGAATAATTACTTCATTCGTATCGATAGTAATCTTGTTGTGTATAAGAATCTTTTTGCTAAAAATGTCATATATGTTAGTGACTTATTTTATCATGATAATATACCTTTAACGTTTGAGCAATTCAAAAATGCCTTTAGGGTCGAGTCTTTTCCATCCACACTTTATCATGGATTGGTTAATGCAATTCCGCAAACTTTGAACATTTCTAATTGTATAGGAATTATGTCACTGAAAGGAACTATCGATTTTCTTGATAAAGTTTGTCAGTGTACATCAGCCTCTCAAGTTATTTACTACAGGCATATAAACCGATTCATCTAGGATTAAATGGCAGAGCCACTTCAATACTCTAACAGATAATGATTGGTTTAGGATTTTCAGAATACCCCATTTCACTGTTTAGAGGCTAAACTTAGATACTTTCAATTTAAATTCTTACATAGGATTATTGCTACAAACATACTACTTTACTTAATGAAGAAACTGATTCAGATTTGTGTTCCTTTTGTGGTACGAAAGTGGAGACCCTTGAGCATCTTTTTTGGAGTGTAATTTTACTGCTTCTTTCATTTTGGATGTTGAAGAATGTGTGCTTTAAAACAATTTTGCTTTTCTAAAAGAGATATCTTTTTTGGCTACAGCGATATACATTGCCATCCCTATAATTTTTTTTAATTCTCCACATGAACAGATGAAATATTACATTTATGATTGTAAGAGAAATGAGAGGAAACCCATAGTTGGAGAATTTGTTTTTAAGTTAAAGTTTGCCCTAAGTGTTGAAAAATTTAATTAAGGATGCTAGGATTCTTCCTAACAAGAAAAATAGGGTTAGTTTTAGTGATCTCTATCAAGCGTTCTCATCATGCTCAGATTTGTTCTCGTGATTTTTGTTTGATCCGAGGAGATAATTATGTTTTCCCTATGTAAGACTTTCTGTACGTTTTATCTGGAATAATTTGCATGCTCGAAAGAACATGTATGCACGCTGTAAGAAATGTGAGTTTTTGTAATTGAAGGAATAAATGTTGACTTCTTTTCATTTATTCATTTTTTATGAAATTAATTATAATTAAATCCTTATTATTTTAGGGTATCTTTCAGTTTAACCGCTGACCCCTTACGTCTTTTTGTTGCAAGATCTGCGGGTTTTATCAGAAATGTGTAATAGAATGTAAATATTGTATATATGAAAAGATCATGTCATCCTTTTGGGTTCAATCGTGTTAAAAAATGAAACAAAAGAATGACATATACGGAGAAATTTATTTATTTATTTATTTATTTATTTATTTATTCATTCGTTAGTTCATTCATTTATTTATTTGTTTATTTATTTATTTACTCTAACTCTACATGGAGGGGGCGCAACTTGCTTTTAAGTTCCTGCAGGTTCACTGAACAAGACGAGCATGGTATCTTAGCCGCAATACGGGTTCATTGTGGTACACAAGGGCGGGATTTCATCTATGAAAGTGAGGGGTAAATTCCACGGTGAAGCCCCCGGAAGCTCCTGGGTATTTACGAAATTGTAGGCATTAAAATGATGCATTTTATCTTCAACTTTAAATTACATAAGGTAGGCACTCAACAGAACACAAATATCACATTTTGACTTTCTTCAATTATATCCTTACTCCGTATGATTAAAGTCGGCCGGAATCGATAATGCAGAGGGTGCGGGGAGGGAGAATGGATTACTTAAAATTGAGGTTCTTCAGGGGCTCCCTCTTTGGTGCCCCAGATCGTCTCTTCAAAAAGCTAGGGCGTTTTTCATGTGATGTGAATTGAGCCCTTGTCTATGATGGGGGCGCGCGAAGCGCGCCGAAAAAATTAACGTTCAATACATATCAATAATGAAACTGAATGAAAATTAGATAAAGCTTGAGCTGCCCCGCCCCCGTAATCCCGTCTATGGTGGTACAGCACTAGCGTAGCCAGCGGGGGGGGGGGCAAGGGGTGCAGAGTGCCCCCCCCCCCCCACAGAAATTTTGGGGACGCGATGGGCGATGTTGAAAAAATGAAGGAGGGCCCCAAAAATAAATATAAAAAAGATAAAAGGCAAGAGGAGGGAGGGAATCGGGGGCATTTTTCAAAGTTTTTTCGGGGGGCGGCTCTTAGTCGTTACGATAAAGTATGCAGTCCCCGACGACGACTAGTCTCCCCGATGGTTTACCTGTTTTTTTGCTCTCAAGGGACAATTTCCCTAATAAGAACCCCAAATTTTCGGCGCGCTACGCACGCTCTAGGGCTCACTCCAGTTTTTTCAATACTTCCATTCCACATACCTAGGGAGTGTAAGTCCTGTCAACCTTACCAAGTAACGGGTAGGCACAGTACACAGGTTATGCAGAGGTCGGAAATTTCATCCCATATCGCAAAGCCTAGTTGCTGTACTCTTGTGTATGTCATGCGATAGGACAGTTGGTGAGCGACTCACGGAGCATAGTGTGGCTATTTTATCGGGTATTCCAGGTGGTTTCGACACATTGTATGTTATCCCCGATACGGTCTACAACCCCTATAGTTTCTGTTTTTTTCTTTTTTTTCTTAATGATTACATAGGCTATGTTATTTTTGTAAGCCTACCAAAAATTTTCGCTCGCTTCGCGCGCTTTGCAATTTCACGATTCAGACTCAAAAGAACACTATCAGTGTGCAACTCGGCTTTTAAAATATTAAGTGATATTGTGCAAAATGTGCCCGAGGCTGCATTGACACCTGATAGTTAGGCTCCTTCATAATCCCTTCTCACCACCCCATCGACATAGGGGCTGTTGGAACTTGTGGTGGCTGGCATGGCCCGCCTCCTGTCGGGAATAATCTGTCGCCTTCCCATGGTCGGTTTAGTTATTTTGGCTTTCAAAAGAGTTATTTCTGCGTTAAAACCCAAAATCTTCGGTACGCTTTGCCCACTCTTCCTCATTTCCGTTACCTAGAGGCTGATAAAGTAAAAACCCTTCCCATCTTTTCAAGTAAATTATTAAGTAGAATAAATGGATCAATGTACATGTCGGGAATTTCATCTTATTTCGCTAAACTTAGTTAATTATCTCTTGTGTCAGTCCTCCGGTACCGACTCGAAGAAGGAAGTACAATATAAGTTGTGCCCGATAGGGCCCAAATGCGAGGACAATTGACCTATGTAAGCTTTAAATAAATACAGATTCTTTTTAGTGTAGGCTAACCCAAAAAATCTTCGCCCGCTTTTCCACGGTTAAATCAGTGCGGAAATATCTTCCTCCAGCATATACAAATTTTATGTCGTATATGACTCGCAATGGCAGGTATAGTGCACAGGTTTTCTTCAAATCTCCCTCACCAACACATCGATGGCATCCTGGCTGTCGGGGCTTGGGGTTGCTACCCACCCTACCCCCTCCCCCGTTCGGAGAGTGGCCCTTCGTCGGGGAAATCCTAGCGCCAAGCCTGCAGGGAAGACACATTTTCCAGTTATGATTTATATATGTGTAATGAAGCAATGAACTAAAAATGGAAGCTGCATTTGTTGGAGAGCGGCAACTACTTTGGGGGCGGCCAATTTCACTAGGAGGGCGTGTTGCCCCCCTAAACCCCCTGTGGAGAACACTGGAATCTAGTATAAAAAGAACAAAATATAGCACCATATTGCATCTAAGCTCTTCGAGACAGCAAAAAATTCCCAAAGGGGAGGGGAACACCCAGGGAGACAGGCCCGTAGCCAGGAGGTTCGCACTTACTCCCGCCCAGACCTAATTTTTTTATTTTTTTTAAATTTAAATTGTGTTTTTCAGGGCAAAATGTCAACTCCGCCGGTTTAGCCAATGTAAGCCTTATGAGTAGCTATTTTGTTTCAGTACAACACAATTCCCTAGGACCCCATTGACTCGTACACTCTTACAGCCACACACTAACTCTCGAGGGAATAAGGAAAACATTGATACAAAATTGAAAATGTCCATAAATTCCAGCTTAGGTACTAACCAGATCGCTCAATTTTGATGTAAAAATGCAAAATCTCCTTGGGGTAGGAGGGGGAGAACCACGCCCTCTCCTCGTTCCGTCGCTCGACTCCTCACAGGCTTGGGCGCTTCACTCCCTCAAGAAAATGCCGCACCCCAGTGGCGACGATGAAAAATGGAAAAGTGGAGGCTAAAGGTATGTTCAGCCCCTCAATATTTGACAAGTGCTCCAATTAAGAAGCGGAGAAAAATTCGAAATCGGGCTGAACATATTCTTGCTTAGAACACTGGGGAAGTGCCGTTTCCGTCCATCTGAGGGGTTTGTAAAGCCAAAAATTTCCTGGTACGCTCCGCGCCAACTGATGGTGGCGCTCCGCTTAGATAGTCCTGTCGGTCAAGATTGGGGACGATGAGTTGACTTTGCCCCCCACAAGAAAATCCTGGCTACGCCCCTGTGGTACAGGCTGTTTGTCATATCTCTTTGGGCATGCTACGCGTTTTAGCATCATCCCTGCAAAGGCAAAAAATTTTATGGTTCCCGAAATATTACTATAGAATTGCAAAAACATACTGGAAATATTTTCTCAGAATAATAATTTTTGAATAATATTTCAACCCTAAAAATATGATTAAAAACAGGGGTGGCGCCAGCGGGGGGCCGGGGGCCATGGCCCCCCGTCGGGGAACACTGCCCCCCCCCCCCCGTCGTGGAAGGTCGGCGATTTCGTCGGGGAGGCCTAAAAATAAAATATAATTCATTAATTAATCAATTAATTATTTAATTGATTAATTAATTTAAATTATTTTTAATAAACCTAAAAGGACTGAAGTTACCAGTTGGGTGATCTTGAACACATTTTTTTGTTTTGCAATGCTATTTTAAAGCATATTGGGAATCGAATTTCGATCACTTATTCTTAGCTCTGTTATACCTCATTCCATGTACCTTAATTGTCCTATCTAATCCCCCGTCGGGGAAGGGCGGCATTTTTTGCGGAATGCATAAAAATGAAGAACGTAAAGGACTGAAGTTACTGGATGGATGATTGTGAACTTTTTTTTTTTCTTTATGATTTTTTTTTTGTTTTTCGTTTGTAAGCCTATTTTTGATGCATCGATTTTAAGCTCAGTACACACTACAGCGGCATCGGATCGGATTATTATCCGATTTCTGTCAGTTTTAGTTAAAATCTCCTCCATCCATTTTCGGAAAGAACCAAAAATTTGCCATCCTGTGTAAATATACGATCGGTATGAGCGGAATACGGAAGTCAAATATATACTACTTATTTCGTGACTTCACATTGTCAAATAGCTTTTATCGAACTACGCGCATCCGATAAAAGTTGTCTGTGGATGTGGCGTCACGGAATAATTGGAAGGCCTATAAGTTACTTGGAGTTTCGTAGTCTACACTGGTTGGCAAATTTTTGTTTCTTTCCGACCAAAGATGAAGGAGATGTTAATTAACTCTCACAAAAACTGGAGCGAAATCCGATCCGATATCGTTGTAGTGTGACCTGGCCTTTAATCGGTTTTAATTAATCACTTCTTACTAGTTCTGCTATCCCTCCTCCCATCTTCAATCCGTGCGTGCAAGGCCATGCTCCCGTTGGGGAAGACTTCCCTCCCCCTGTTTTTGGGTGAAAATCCAATTTCATCGGGGATCTTTCATATACAGGCCCACGATAAAAAAAAATTGGCCTGATAACTTCAGTCAACCCCGACAATCTTCTTGATTTTTCTTACCAGAAGACCATATTCTTTAAGGAAACTGACAATTCCAAATTTTCCTTACAAAAACGGACAAGTGGTTTTTCAAGCGCAGGCATTACCCAATGGTCTCTTTCTAAAGTCCTCCCGACCCTCTGGCAAAGGTCCGTCCGACATGCATTGCCCAATGGTCTGCCATCTGGCCTGTCCCGACAACCGAATTCTAGAAACGGTAACGAAAATCGACCAGGCCATTTTGGGCTACCCATAATGATAAACAGTGGCTTGAATATGTCTCCCCTTAAGTCTGACTGAAAATTCATTTGAAGCCACCTTGTAACGTGACATTTTTTCAAATACGTTGGAAGTAAGATCATTTTGTCTGGAGTTCGGGCAGCCACAAAAAAAATCATCTTTCAAGTGGATATTGCAATTGAATATAACAAAGAATTCTGGTAAAGTTTTCCCCCCGAAAAGAGACAAGTCCATTACATCTAATTGTAGCAGTACCGTACCTTTAATCTGGTAGTTTTCTGCATGATCACTTACCAAGTTGTTTTTTCTATTAAAGTGAAATTTCTATTTCAAAGGAGAGCTCAAAATAAAGACTGCTCAAGTCTGGGAAATGCCATTTTCGGGTGTCTGTGGTGTTAGTTTTTTTAACAATTTTCTTTACGTTCCGCTTAGAGAATGTTTTGGTCGAAAAAATTACTTTTCAGAACAATTCATGCTTGCATATTATTCTTCGTTTTGGGACAGTATTACAAAGTGAAAAGTTTATTGCGAAAGAAAGCTCAGAATAATGACTATATCTGTACCTTGTTTCTAGTTACCAGCCTGGTCGCGGAAATGCCTTTTCCTGCTTTCTGGAGATTCTTAATTTTTCAAAAATATTTTTACGCCTACTTGTAGTTTTAAGGGCAATATTATATTTTTCGGACAAAAGAAAAACAAAACAATTCTGCCCCCTCCCAAACTGAAACACTCCCGTCGGCCTATGTCAGAACTTCAATTATTTGGGAAGCCAAACATTTTCCACGGAACATTTGCCAATATGGTCCGAGGGCATTAATCTACCTGATGATATTCAGTAACCCGAACAAAGCTGTACAAAACTACAGATTACTCCCTACTTTATTTTTCTGATAAGAAGGTCAAAATCTTCCATAAAAAGACCAAAATCTGTCATAGTTTAAGTTTTAAATTGTTAAAAGTGGCAAAATTTTCCAATCTTGATGGATACTCAGTACAACAAATAACCAGACAACTCTGTTTATCACCCCGACATTCTACCTAATTTTGCTCTTGAAAGGCATCACACTTAATAAGGAACCCAAATTTTTTAATATTACCTTACCAAAAACCAAATTTTCTTATATTAAATTCCAAAATTTCTGCAACAAAATAAGCTCTTAACTTCCAAATCTTGGTTCAAAAAAGCATAAAAAACTTTTAGGGCAAACTTTAAGTCTCGTCTTGAGACCTTAGTACGTAGGACAAGAACGATTAAATGCATAACCCCAACAGAATTTCAGCTGTCGCGTGTAAAACGTTTTTGAATTTGTTCATATCAAGGATACATTCTTCAATAAATACCCCAAATTTTTAATTGTCATTACAAAAGCCAAATTTCTTTAAAAATAAACTTCAGATTTTTAAGTGTTTGTTTTAAAAAAGGGTCAAAAATTTCGGCGCGCTGCGCGCCTCAAATTCTGTCAAGATACGTCCCACCGGGACTATCACATCGCCTTTGTCGGGGCCTTGAACTGCTGGCCCCTTGTCGGGGAGCTTGCCCCCCCCCCCGTCGGGCAAATCCTGGCGCCACCCCTGAGCGCATAATAATAGTGAGCTTTAGATTTCACGACGCGGACTTCATCTGCAACGACGTGACGTCATTTGCGTATATGCCATTTCCGAACTCAACGTATAATGACGCTACACCAAGTTGTGAAACGGCTGAGGCAACGCAGAAGGTGACGTCATTGCGTTGTGGTTGACGTCCGCGTCGTGCAATCTAAAGCTCACTAATAATAACAACTGCACCTACCTTGTGTGTAAGATATGACAAAAAAATGCGCTATTGAGTGCGTGCTCAGACTTCCATAAACGCGCGTATTTTTGTTTTGTTAAGGACGCGCTCGAGTGCACGCACAAACGTTATCCAATCATTATCTCGTTGTGATAGCGCGTCTATGCGCTGCACATAACCCGATTTGGTTAGTGCGCGCAATAAAAGTACTTGTGGTGTATTTTAAAAGGCGTGCGTTTCATTCCAAGTTAGGTTTTTTAAACGCGTTACGGCGTCTTTGAGGCTAATTCTGTGGACCGCATACGCAGGCAATACCTAAAAAGTAGCCAACTGTGAGAGAAAATGCACACATGAAAGAAACGACTGGTTGGTCGAGACACTGAAAATTCGTACCTTCTTTGGCCTCCATGGTCGGACGTTCCGCCATTTTGACCTTGGACTCTATGCAATAAATACTCTTAGCTCTGTGACATCAAGGTCTGTTGAAACCACTGATCTACATACCTGGATGTGAGGCTGTGTCGAAAAATTGAAGCAACAGAGCCGCCATATTGTGTGTGGCAAAAGCGTCGTGCAACAGCACCTTTCTGCACAGTTAGATATGCAATTTGATATGATGGTTTGATAATTTGACGTTTTGGCTTCAAATAAGGCCAAACGTGTTGTGAAATGTGCTCGTTTTTAACAGAAAATGTCAATTACTTTGAAAATTGAACAAAACCATGTTTAATTGGGCGCAAAACATTCCCTTACGTAGTGCTGTTTGACTGAGTGGCTAGGGCGTCTCAGTCCTCTTTCAAAGCGACAACTAAGTGCAAGTTCAATAAGGGATATGGGGGAGGTTGCAAATGTCACCCTATAAATTTGAGCCCTCAAAGTCGCCCGCACAAAATCGCCTCCTTACAATGTCTCTCCTGGCAACTTCACACCTCAGTTCATACCGGCCCTGCGACTTCAAATATTCCTTTTGCCAGTGGGCCAAGGCAACTGCGCAGTCACTCAAGTCGCCTAGCTCCTACCAAGTCACCCGGTCCTGACAATGAACTCACCAGCTTGGCTAACAAAGCCGCCGAAACAAAGTTGTCCCTAACAAAATCGCCTCCTGACAAAGTCGACGGTCCCTAGCAAATGTTAATTAAAACGTGCTATCAAACATTGGTAGTAAACCTATATGGGTCCCTTATTTGGTATGGCCTGTGGACTGGGGGAAGTAGCCAAGCCAGGATTGTGTCATGGGGGGGGGAGGGGTTGATGGGGGTAGGGGTTGGAGCACGAAATGGGAAAAAGTCTAAGGGGAAGATGAAAAACCGCTATGTAGGCATTTTTTGCATTTCAAGGTTGGGCCATGAGGGAGGGTTCAACCCCAAAACCACCCCTGTGATTATGCCACTGGCTGAGGGTGTTAGAATATGGACACGGTATTCCCTGCCAGGCTGTCCAAAGAGGCCACTAAACGGGATGACTTGTACTGCATTTGACCTATATGACACTATATTTTTAACAAATCGTTGGTGTGTTGTATCTCACTAACCCGACCTATGGGTAAGCCCATACGGGGCAAGACAGAAGGAAAAAGTCTAAGAGCTAGGAAAGAGAGAGAGAAAAAAAACATTATTTAAGGTGATTTTTGTAATGACGTGTTGAGTCATGTGGGGTTTCAACCCCCCAAACCACCCCCTGGCTACACGTACCCCTGGGGCCGCCCATGGGTCTCTTATCATAATCCGGGTGCAAAACCATATCGATCGGACCCTTAGGGGTTATGAAATGGCTTCGGTAAGATTCCCTTAAAAGAATGCATTGGTACAATGCTTATTTTTTTGGGGGGGTGAGTCTTTGGTAGACAGAACAGTGTACGACAAACAACAAACAGCGACGGACTGTGTTAGCCTTGGGGAAACCTGACTTGTCCGGCAGGGCCCCTTTTTTAAGTTCAGACTTTGTTAGGACTAGCAAGCGAATTTGTCAGGAGTGTCTTTGTGTTACCAGGGAGTTTGTGAAGAGGAGACTTCAGTTCTTGTGGAGACTGATAGGGTAAAAGCACGCCTTGTAAAAGCACGAACTTGAAGTACTCCCATTTAGTCAGCCTAACATGAAACGAGCACAGGCGTGGATGTTTCTAACTTCATATTCTTGTCATCTGTTGCTGCATAATTGAAACTAAAAGCAGCACATGATCTCGGCACTTCTGTTGTCTTCAGTTTAGGTTGCATACAACGTTTCAGCGAGAAAATCAAGATATTTAGCTGGGTTAAAACTTTGTCAGTTGTCACTCAGTGCACATACGGCTATACAAAATCAGTGAAGTTTGTATCTCGGCTGAAAGTTTTTGCCACCTGCAAAATGGCCACCGCAAGACTTCCGGTTGCTTCACTTTGTCAATAGGCAGTTACTTGCCCGCCGTACATCCAGGTATGTAGATCAGTGGTTGAAACTGATGATTTTGAAGGACACTATTCAAACACCCAAAATAAAACCCTCAGGACATACTAATGTACGTTAAAACGGTCCTTGAAATAACTGAATGAGGAATTGCAAAAACAAAGGATAACATCAGCCATGTACAATAGGCTAAGCCAGCTAGACGGTCGATCCCTCTCTCGACATCGATCATGATTACACCCTATCCTCCCAGTATATCATGACGGAAAATAATAAGTCTCAGCTCTTCTACTGGCCTGCGGAGCGCCTCTCTGCATGGCGGCGATCTCCTTAAAGGCCCAGTTCTCTCACCCCAAACAATACCAATTCTCCTAACTTTCATACTGAAGCCCGGCCCCTCCCACAATTGTCTGAAATTCATCCTCATCCAGACACAATATCAGTTTATTGCTTCAGGGTGAGTACAGAAAAATTCAATTTCAATACACTCTCAGTACCGTTCATGCTGTGTAATATAAGCTTTGGCACTCTGCATTGTTTGAATAAGCTGTCAATCAAAGAGCTGAGCCAATTGAGAATTTCGGTTCCCGGGTACCAAAATTGTAGTTTGGGGTGAGAGGTTTGGCCCTTTAAGCTGCCGCCCCTCCGCAGCGATAAGCTGGACGAAAACAGTTTGTCCGCTCCGAGGGCTACTCTTTTACTCTACATAACCTATCATTCATGATGTCAGGTATGATATACATGTCTCGATACATGAACTTGACACCTTTAAGAGTGACCATAATGTGAGAGAATTGGAGTAAGATAATATTGAGATCATGTTTATTCATGATTAAATACGGATCAGAAGTTACCCTTTAAAATTGTCAATAGACCTTATGCATATGATGTCACAGAGCAAAAAGTACGCCCTCCTTTGGGACAACTTAACAAACCAATGATACAGAAAGCTGATTTGTCAACCCGTCAATACGCGCATAGTTTGCTACGCGTGCAGGGCGAATTCTTACATGCGGGCGGCCACGTGTTCCATTGTTTCGCCCCAAGGATGACATCAGTGTGTTGTTAATGCTTAAGGTCAATTGTAACGGATCTTGACGGGTACTGTAGCAATTTTACGAGGGTCTCATGCTTTTGACATCAAAACCTAAATTTGTAATTTTCCTGTCACCAGACCTTAAAATGCCCAATTCTCTCACCCAAACGGTACCAATTCTCATAACCTTCTTACTTTAAAGGCCCTTTCACAGTTGTCTGAAATTCATACTCACCCAGACACAACCTCAGTTTATTGCATCAGGGTGAGTGTTAAAAAAGATCAATGTGTATAGTCCAAACTCTCTCAGTACAGTTCATGCTGTGTAATATACGCTTTGGTACTCTAGATTGTTTGAATTAGCTGTCAATCAAAGAGCTGAGGCAAGTGAGAACATTGGTTAACCCCTATAAGAACTGTACTTTGGGGTGAGAGGATTGGTCCTATAAGGAGACTTTTCCCCTGCTAATGGTTTTGTTAATTTTCTCTTCTTTTTTTTTTGCGCTGTATTGAATTTTGCTTTCTATGAGGGTATTCCCTTTTAGGTGAGTAGGTGCATGTTGGTTGTTGAACGAAAATAAATTTTGGGGGCTCGTGGGAGGTGGTACTGTTGCCCAAAAAATTATCTATGCGGGGCGTCACTATTGGTTAGCGCTTAGCGTCCAAAAATATTTGAAAAATCGTGATGCCAGACAGCCGGAAATAGCATTTCAGGCAGAGGCTTTAACTGACCTCACATGCCCTGACCCTTTTGATAGGAAAAAACACTGGCAACCCCCCCCCCCCCAAAAAAAAAAAAAAAAATACTAGTGTAGAATGCTAGCTAGGGTAGCTGAGAAGAGCGCAGCTGATGACCCATGTGTGGCTGATGCAGGATGCACTAAAACATTGATTTTTGACCATCCTAATTGTGACGTTACGTGGAAGAGGTTTCCCACTTGATGTCAACACTTTTATCATGATTTGATGACCGTCACTGATTATGCTCAGGAGGTGAGTTATCGATACGCAAAACACCTCAATAAGAATATACTCATTCAGCATTAATACAAACAAACGCCGTCACCGCAAGGCGTCAAAAGAGTTGGTACACTGCCGTCACAATGAAAGGTAGATTTCAATTCGTGTACTTTTGGCGTGCTACCCCGCACTCGCTTACACGCGCAGCACCTAACATGTATAAGTGTGTTCTTGGGTTTGTTTTATGGTAACCAATGCCAACCAGTCCAAAAGCGTAAACAGAGACGCACAACGCAGTGTGATTTTACGATTAGGGGTGCAGAGTTTGCTTTGTCTTGCGTGTCATGATGCGCTGGTATGATAAGCGCACCTTCAGAGCAAAGATGCTTCCATTATTTCGTCACAAAATAGTTTCAGCATTGATATAAACAAATACACACTAACAACACACAACCATTACTATTTACTACACCTGCGAATCAAGTTGCGTTTTCACAAAGTGAATAAAATGGAGCAATATGTTTACATTTTTCTTTATGTTATGATTGAGGCAATGATAATATGGATCTTAGAATGGAGAGAGCGAGGATGGGGTGAGTAATTCATATTTCATTTTAGTTAAGCATGCTCAAATGACACCTTCATTTGTTCCCCTTCGTCCGTACATATACTGTTCAATGTGTTCCTTGTTTAAAAGTTGGGGATAGGACGCATATATATTTCACTACTTGACCGGGTCAAACAAATATAAAATTAACTTGTCTCCAAGACGTTGAATCTATGCCCAGTGAGTCTCTGCAACGTACCAGCAATGATGATGATGATGGAATACTTGATCAATGTCTGTCCCCCGAAAATAGCCCATTCTATATAAAACTAAATGTTTCAAATATTTCAAGGGCCCGGTCCAGTGGTTAACCCCGCATCCTTAAGCGAAATGGGCGGCAGGGGGAGCACTTAAACATTTTCACACTACAGAGTTTGCCATTGACAAAAATACATTTCTACACGGTTGGTCTCCTAAAAAATCGTCCCTTTGAAAAAATTTCGCACCCTTCAGCACCTTGTTTGGATACTGGCTTAAGTGAAATTGTCAAGTTGTAGACGGCTGTGGCAAAGTTAAGTCCGTAGACCTAGACATAAACCTAGCATAAGTCTAATTAAAAATAAGAATGAACCAAATTAGCTATTCCACCTTTTAGGCACAATTATTAAAATTTATACATGCAGTCTAGGCTTAGAATAAAATTACGAGAGGCGCCACTTTTCCGCAGTGTGTGGTCAAGTTCGTTGAGCATCCGTATTTCACTTAGTAGGTCTCGGCGGCGGGATTTGGTTTCCAGGTCGGGTCGTACCAAAGACTTTAAAAATGCAATAACACCGGAGTAGCGATAGCAATCTAGTATCCTTGTGCCCCTGAACTGGATAAGAGACCTTGGGCACCAACCAGTTGATTAAACCAGACGGCTACCGAGGAGTAAAATACTATGTAACCTAACCTAATATCGCTCACACTCCCGAAACTTAAAGGGTTCAGATGTAAAAGTCTCGTCTAAGATTTATGTTTAATCTTTTGATTGATTTTTGTGACTTCCTCGCTGTCTGGTGCTGGAAGGTAGCCATGAAGGAGCTCAGTGTAAGAGTGTCTTGAGTGTGTGTGTATGAGTGTATGTATGCACGTGAGGGTAAGCAGATGGGTTGTAAGAGAGCTACTTTTCCTTGCTGCAACTTCGGTTCTTACATTGCAACATTTATCACAACTAAGTTTTTCCAACTTACGCTTTTTGACGGAACTTTTTAGATATTATTGATGACACTTGCGGTATAACTTACATAACATGTATAATTAACAATCAATAATTTAAAATGAATTATATTGATTTGTAAATTTAGAAGAGACGAGGAGCATCTCTTGGGTGCAGAGGAAGGTGATGAAGTTGAAGAAAAGACGAAGAAGAAGACTTCGTAAGAGTAAGTCAGGGCTAATGATCATTTTTAAATTGGTGACTCTTCAACTCTAATAACTGCATTTACTAAAATTCAAGATTAAGCATAGAATACCTCAATGTGAAGATGTACAACAAGTGACATGTTGTGAAAGAAAAACAAATTTACGAAAAGCTTTAACGTGGAAAGAAAATTATTACTCTACTTAGTAATAAAAAAAATCGTAATATAATATCTTTTCAGGTAAGCGATTGGCCCGTCAAAGGATCCTCCTGGTGTCTTACTTGAGATTTCTGCAAAAGGTCAAGTTGGATGAAGCGACTACTGAAGGAAGTCTAGCCAGCGAGGATGGATCAAACCATGTGTTGGTAAAGTATAGTCTACTTTATTTATCGAATATTCATATCCCAGTCAGTGAATCTAACAATCTGACACCCCATGGTAACCCCATGGTATGTAAGACTCCATAAATCTTTATGGTAAATTTTCTGTACTACGTCGCCCTCTAGTACAAGGCTGAAAAATATTTCCGACCTATGATACATTTATTACAAGAAGTAGACGATGGGGGAGGCCAAAACACTGGCAAAATCTTGTAGACGTTAAGAGGGGTGGAATATTTTTAGTGACAAGATATACTAAATATCCAGAACGCAATTCTAAGACTTTGCCTGCCCGCTTGTTTGAAGAGGGATGGACTACAAATAGAAAATTCCTCGAAAGTGCATGTTTAACACCGAGAACATAGTTTCCCATTGTCTTACAATTTAATAATGTATTTGAAGCAAATATATCAAGTGAGCAACTCCAAAACCGATTGGTTTCATTTGTCTCAGCTTAAACCGTTGAGATAAAATGGTTTACGGGTAAGAACTCCTATCTGTCAGCTTAAGATTTGTCGAGCAATACGTCTTTTGTAACCAAACGTTGGTACGTTTACTGTGTAGTAGGAGGCAAACGTAACCAAGCATTGATTAAGAATAACATGAAAATTTATTGAGTGCATTGCTTGTTGAAAAGAAAATATTGCTTTAATTATTCATTATCAAATTCTTCGGTGTCAACAATAAACCCGATCAATAGCGCTACGTTTTCAAATTATTATAAATTAGAGGAGTTGTCAAATTTATGTCGTTTGAAATTTGATTTAAAAGTTTGGGTGACAAAATAATACTCTTAGGCAACAAACTACTTAATTTCTATTTGTGAGAAACTTGTTCCTTGTAAATAAGGTTTTGTAGTGCTCTGTTTTTTAAACTCTGTTATTCTGTGTTGATAAATATTGGTTCCAAAAATATCATTTTTGTGCCAGTAACACACAATACATCCCTTTAATAATGATTGAAAATTTCTCTGTCTTTTATTTCCGTTTTAATAGATTTCAAGACAGGACGATTGTCGTAAAGGTGATGATCAATCATCTTACAGACAGGTCAGTAAGACGGAGTGCAGTACCCCTAAGAAAGGTGTAAAGGGAACGACATCTGAAACCTTCATGCCATCTAAGGATTTAGACGCATTGAAAAGGTGATTGTTATCAGGGATGTCTTCCTCCTTGCATGATGAAATTAAACAATTAAGCTACGTTATACCATTGCATATGATTGAATAATTAATTTCATTAATAGCGATAGTTAATTTTACATGAATGTTTTTCTTGACTTTTAAAGCAGTGACTGTGTCAAGACTAACATCCGTGCAAGTGACGTCACCCAGTATGAACCTGTGGCGAGAGAAATAACTAACAAAGGTAAGAACCTATTTAAGAAAACAGAAATGTTTCGATGTAATGATTTGAATGCTTGAAGCAACAGAATTTTTAAAGGACAAAACAGACTTAAATATATATAGCTGAAATGTCTTTTGACATGAAAATGACAATTTGGTTATTAAATGTAAAAGGTATTAAAAAGCAAGAAAATAACCCATCAAATTCCGACAAATTTGACCATTTTACAGGGCAATTCCTGATTTTTTTAATCGGTAATAAATATGAGCTCAATATAAAAATCTTGTGATGTCATGAGAGGGACACTCCCTACATGGCTGTTGTTATCCTTTGTTTTTGCAATCTTATTTTAATGGACATTTAAAATTAGTTTGTCTTGAGGGTGTTATTTTGGTAGTTTAAATTGTTTCCTTGAAAATCATCAATATAAATTATCAAACAATTAACTATCTGAAGAGTACTAAAGAGATAATTAATATAGGGTTAACTAAAGAAATGTTAACACTTTTCAAAACTCCACATCATAATTTTGCATGTGCAACAAGTTGCTACAGAAACTTTCGATCTTTGAAGAGGTATTTATCTTGAAAACTGTAAAAGATATTGAAATAATTCCAACGGATTTCTCCTTAAAATTTCACTCTGTAACTGCCAACAAAAGTCAGATCATTTTGCTCACATGTCATACTACCTTTAAATAACATTTGCTTTACAGAAGGATACTACATGAAATAAAAATTACAAACCGAATAAGGTCTGAACATCAGTATGATATTTGATGCTTTAGGGTCTCATTTTAAGACGTCTATTAGATGATCACAATCAATAGAATTCTTTCCAGGAGCAATATGATGAATGAATTTATAACGTACAAAGATTTCTTTAGAAAGTACATACTGCGGAACTTTTTTATTTGTAATTTGTTTCGACTTTTATATTCTACTCAGACCCAATAACTGATGACGTGAAGGCAGTAATGGAAGATATTCTTTTCATCGTCTGTAGTAAAACAACGACCGAAGACGAGACTACAGCAGAAGAAGAGATCAAAAAGGTACTTAGATTTCCTTTTATTTCTTTCCATCTGGAAAACATGCAAAACTTTTAGCGTACGCTGTCTGGCTGTCCTAGGCACGATTTTCATGTTTAGTTCTACAACACGCAGAATACGGAGTAAACTTTGCGTACACGTCAAGCTAATTTTTAGCTTCACAAATAAACCACTGGAGCCGTGCTGGCGCAGCTGTGGACGGAAGATGTAGAAAACACGACTTGACGTGTATATGTGTATTAATAAAGAATCTTTTCCTTACGGTAACGAAGAACTTCGAGACACTAAAAGCTCCCATAAAATACAATTGTTTGTCAAATTTTGTGAAATTGGTGTGGCGTTAACTTTTTCTCTGTTTTGCAATGTTAGATCAAAGCTGAAGAAACAGTTGCAGTGAACAAAAGTCAACCGAACGTGGTCAACCGTGAACCCATATCCAGGTTTGTAAAATTAAACCAGTTAAGTGAACATTGAATAAAAGTGTGTATACTAGAAGATAGAGACTTTTTTCGGTGATCAGACTTTAATATATTTAAAGCCAGGCGCGGATACAAGGGGGGGGGGTATGGCTCAGTCCCTTTTTTGTCACATCAACGATGAAACATGAGGGAAATTGGCAGTGAAACTCCCTCAAACCCCTGTTTTTTCTTAGGTCAGCCCCCCCCCCCTTTTTTTTTAATGTCTGGATCCACACCTGGATTCGTATGATTTTCTCCGGTTTGTGGTCTTAAGAATATCATTTAATGGTCCTTCACTTCCCTGGAATACCCTAACCCGACAAAGTTTCTATTAAAAAAAATCCGTCAAATAGAGAGTTCGGAAGTCGGTTTGGCAATGTTATTGTGAATGTTATCGTTACATGTGGAATTGTCAAACTGCTCGAAAGACGCTCAAACTTCAGAGTTAAAGCAGGGAGGTGTTTATAACACATCCCTGGTAAAAGCATGCTCATTCCAGGGAGGTCTAATAACAGCTCTCTGCTAATTCATTTAATTTTTCGTTTCTGATTTGGTTAAATGTTTAAACATGCGGGTTTTTGAGACTGTGATCTAACAGCCAGTGATCTGACTAGTGTTGCGGGTATTCCACACGTGGCTAATCTGTCAGATGTTTCGATCTCCAGTAAAAGTCATTAAAGTATTCGAAATATACGCATATGAAATTTACCGCCTTAAAAATTCAGTTCTGGACTACGGTTAAACAAATCAAATCAAACTCCTGTACCGACTCATTTATGGAAGCAACAAGATTTGGAAGTAGAAAATTTGGGTAGTATCTCTTCGATGATCGAAGATATTATCCACCCGTTAGGCAACTATCATAAGTCAATGGTGTCAGTGTTGCAAGTAATACAGGATTTTCATCCTAACTCGGTATTTACTTCTCTTAAACCAGGACTTTCAGGTAAGAAAATTTCCACCTGTAATCTTATCTTTAATCACGTTTATCAAAAACTACTTGTACCGTCCTTTTCAGGCCATTCCTCTTCGACTGTGAACTAGCTAGTGAAAACGGTGTGTCCAATCCACCAGGACCTCGGGAACTCGTTCCCTTTACAGACTTCGATGACGTCACTGTCGAAGATGACGTCCTTACTGGGAAGGTACAGTTTGTTGAACTTTGTTTTGACTTACCTTACCAGGTATTAAACAAATTTCATGTATCACGGATAATATGCTGCTCTCAAGTAATGCGGTATACATTCCGGTAGGCTAATCAAGTAAAAACTCTGCTATAAAATTTTCCTAGCATTAAAAATAACTAGTAGGAAAGTTTAGTTGACCCTAAAAAGAGTAATTTCATCTTAAACTTTTAACAGGACGGATACTTTTGGGACGTTGAAGACATGTTCGAGTACAACAGAACCAATTTTGGATATAAGTCTTCTCTAGACCTTGACCTCGCTGAATACACGTAAGTGGGAATTATAAGTTGATATTTGTTTAGTTATACATATTGTAGTAGAATTTAACCTTTTTCTCAAGTCCTCTAGACCCTCTGGCAAAGGTCCGTTCGGCGAAACCAAAACTAGACTTAAACCACACATAGACTTCTAGTTAGACTACGTCGAATGATTAAAGACGAACTTACATGCAGTCAACTCTCACCATACACTACAATTTTTGTAGCAGTCTACAGAAATTCTAAATTGGAACAGCTCGTTGACTGAGAGCAAATTAAAAAAAAATACAGACTACTGTAGCTCATATAACACAGCATGCACCGTACTGAGAGTGTACTGATTACACATGGAGGTCTTGTATTTTCACCCTAAAGCAATAAACTAAGACTGTATGTGGATAGGCCTAAGGATGAGTTTAAGAAAGTTGTGGGAGGAGCTTAAGTTAGTAGGTTGGGAGAATTGGAACTGTCAGGGTGAAAGATAATTTTAAGTTAAGTGATAAGTTTGCCAAACGTCTAAATGTTTAACACTGATTATATTACTACAGGTCTCCTCTTAAAAGAGAGGACACAGAGGAGTACCAACTGAGGTGGGAGAGGGCGTGCAGACTCGAACAGGAAATCAACACCAAAAAACTCGCTGACCAGGCCACGCAAGGGTCAAAGAAAAGACGAAAGAAGAAAGCAAAGAAAGCCAAAATCACCGATTCTTCTGCAAATTAAAACTATTTGTTTTATTCAAATTTCCCACTTGCAAAACTTGAAATATATTGAAACTTGTCTGTAAGGTTCGTGTTGTCAATTTAATGTTTGTTAAATAAATTATTAAATGTAATCACTTTTGTCATTTCATCTTCTATATTAATT
The DNA here is from genome assembly GCA_037179385.1 of Holothuria scabra. Classification (NCBI taxonomy): domain Eukaryota; kingdom Metazoa; phylum Echinodermata; class Holothuroidea; order Aspidochirotida; family Holothuriidae; genus Holothuria; species Holothuria scabra. The sequence goes on along the minus strand of CM074194.1, from coordinate 21,124,051 downwards.
TTACTGACAAATATTTCAAGTGGGGCGAAGACAACGTTCCATTGGAAGTAAGTTACGTCAACATATCGTCCTGAGTGGCACTAAAGGGGTCCAGGATAAGTGCTACTCCCATTGTACATGCGGTCCAAGGCCTGATGCTCCTGATGGGTAAAGGAGGAGCACTCTCTCTAGTTGGGACCTGGGGCAAATTCCTGTGTAAACTCTTTTTTACCTTTGGTGACAAAAGGATGTCTCCTCACAGTCATAAGTTGCCATTTATTTTTGAGTAGGCCCCATATGATAGTCTAGGTCATGGGCGTTGGTTTGATTTCAAAGTGGCGGTGGGGGAACATCTGACCTAAATATTTTCTCTTGTTCTGGTAAGGTGTCTACCGAGGTATAGCTAGACATTCTTTTACATTTGGGGAGGCAAGCATCCAATTTTCCCCCTTTTTCAAGTGTAACCACCTTCGTATTAAGGACGTCATTTTCGGCGCGCGAAGCGCTGGAAGATTTTTCCCCTTTTAAACAAATATTTGACACTATGGACCTTGTACTGCGGAAAAGTTTGGATTCTTGGTTTCCTGTGAGACAATTTGAAAAATTGGGGATTACTGAGGAATCTGCATATCCGATTGGAAAATCTGACAGAGATCAAAGATCGTTGTTGATACATGTTATCCAACGCCTATGAATTGAGGCTCTCCGACGAAATTTGGGCAGTTAAGAGCTAATATTGAAAGAGATTTGGAATTTTATGAAAGAAAATATATGAAAACAGCACTATGGTTGCCGGTGTCCGATGATGATCTGGTGTCTCGTACGGCAAATTTCCGATTTTGTCACTTATAGAGCTAGGAAAAGTTGACCAAACTGGGTATGAGCCAGCATTACTGCATTTAGAAAAACAATTTTCGGCGCCCAAAGCGCTGGGGAAAGTCTGCTTTTTGAAACAAATAGTGACGAATTATGGAGCTTCTATTGAAGAGAATTCGGAAGTTCACGAAAAAAGTTGGGAAAACCACATTGTAGTTGACTGGTGACACAAATCGCAAATTTCAGAATTCTTCATTTTTCAGAGCCACCCTTCCCTTTGTAGCTACGCCACTGGGTGTCTAAGAAAAGGGTGTCCAAATGCAAAATGGTGCTAAATGCTTCAATATTTTAAGTTACTATGACATGACAAAACATGGTTTGGAAAGTGTGGGTAATTACTTCAACTACGGTCAATGTAAATTTAAATACCGGTTGCACTCTGAAAGTGATCAGAATCAAAACGAAATTTGTGATAGTTTTCGAAGGATTTATGAAAATTTTATATAGTTTGGGAACCATTTGTAGTGGACACTGCTAAAATAAATCCAAGAACTGATCAAAAGCTCACTCCAATCATTCTACTGCGTGAAAATCACAGATCGAAGGGGTAGTACCTATGGTGCTACTGATTCACCGTTGCATACCGATGTATGATTGCTGATACAAAAACAATAAAATACATCTACTATCCTTTCGATCGACACCTCATGATACACTATCTGCATACAGAATATGGGGGTTTACCTCTAGTTTCAGATTGGAGTCTTTTGTCTAGCAAAGGTCTATGTGATTTAACTTCTCTGATAATGGTCTAAATACGAAGTGGTAGAATCGTTAAACGAATGTCTGATGAAAATAATTTATTTTTTGTAAAAAATGCATGCAGACTGTCTACTGTGCCATTTTCAGTTTCCTTAAAATGTATTTACTAATTACAGCCTGCTGCCTGTTCGCTCACTAAGAAAACAAATTTCAATTACACATAGTAGTCGACGATTCCTCTTTTTTAATTTCCTGGATGTTGTGCTCCTTCATAACCACACCTGCTGGCCTATGCACACAAACAATCGATACAATCATAGAGACCGATGAATAATGTATGTTTGGAATGCAACTGATAAGAAGAACACCAATGAGACTGCAAGCGCGCGGAGCGCGTAAAAAAAAATGAGTTTTTGCAAAGTTACTGCAGGAAGGAATGCCAGGCATAAATATCGACCGGCGCCATTATTGATACAGAAACTCCATCGAAATCGGTAGAAGGCACCTTACATAACCTACATGTATAGTGTTTTTTTTTTTATTTAGAAGTACCTATCTTTTAAGTTTCAAACCAATAAAAGTAAGCGGTGGGGGGGGGGGGGGATTTACGTAAGTGTCAGTGTCACGTCCACGCAAAACATGTCTCCCTTGCCCCTTCCCCCCAAATCGACGCCTATGGTCTAGGCCAACTGAAAATCATATTAAGGCCTAACTTAAAAACAAATGTCACTTACTGTGAAACTGTGACATCAGGGAGCACTCATTTGGAAGTGACACTGCGCCTCGGTGCACGACGCCCTCTTAAGTCGTCAAATTAAGATTTCCTAAAGTAACAGTGCACTCAAAAAATGGAAAGCGTGACATTTCACTAGTTATAGAAGGTTATAAAGCTTTCTCCAAAAGAGTGGAAATTCACTCCAAGAAGAGAAGTTACTCCAAAAGAGCAAATTCTCCCTCTTGATGGAGTGGCAGGGGCCTCTTAAAAAGTAGTGATTCTTGAAGGGTCTTGCTTAAAAAATCATTTTCACTCTTTTTGGCGCGAATTTGACTATTATTAGGGTAAATTCAGTACCTGTCACCCTACTAGATCCTAGATTCTCAACCTTTTTTCATCCTCGAACCCCTCAGGCTGTTCAAAGTTTATTGAGGGACCCCGGTCGGGACAAAAAAATCTCTTGATTGAGTTACGACCTACTAATTATGGTAAACGGACAGTTTTACTCAGATTATAAGAAATCTAAATCACATGTACTAAAGCAGTGGCGTAGCCTTTTTCCAGGGGACCACTGCCCCCCCCCCCCCCCCCGTCGGAGAAGGTCGGCGGTTTCGTCTGGGAGGTCTATATATAACAAATAAATAAATAAATAAATAAATAAATAAATAAAAAACCACAATGACCGAAATGACTGGATGGGTTAACATAATTTTTGTTTTGAAATGCTATTTTAATACATATCGAAATCAATTTTCAATCAATTCTTCTTTCCTCGGTTAAACCTAATTTCATGTACCTTGTGCTATCTCCCCCTGTCGTGGAAGGACTGCAATTTCCTTCGGGGAACGTAAAGTACTGATTTACTGGATGGATGATCATGAACCTTTTTTCTTTCTTTTTGAACTATTTTACTCTTTTGTAACTGTATTTTAATTTTTATCTGAATCTGTTTTAATCACTTCTCACTAGCTCTGTTATCCCTCATCCCCTGTCCTTCCCCCAGTTGTTGAGAAAACCCAATTTCGTCGGGGAGCCTTCATGTGCGTGCCCCACGTCAAACTGATAAAAGGTGCGGGTCTTATAAACTTCAGTCATCCGGACGGTCTTCTTGATTTTGCTCACTAGAAGACAATATTCTTCAAGGAAACTCAAAATTCCGAAGTTTCCTGAAAAAACAGACGAGAGGTTGTGCAGGTGCATGCGGTGACCAATGTTCTGCCATGCACCTGGCCTACTCCGACAGCCGAATTCTAGAAACGGTAATGAAAATCAGACAGGCCGTTTCAGCTATACATAGGCTGATGATAAACAGTAGTGTGAAAATGTCTCCCAATAAGCCCGACTGAAAATTCATTTGAAGCCACCTTGTAACGTGACATATTTCCAAAAATTAAAATACATAGAAAGAAAAATCATTTATAGTCTGGAGTTTGGGAAGTCACGTAGAAAATCTCATGTTTTTTTTTAGCGGGCCTTGCAATGGACTACAACGACTATTCCTAATAGAGGCAAAAACATTGGTATGTTTTCAATTCCGTTGCAGAGTTTCCCCCGAAAAAAAGACAGGAACATTACATCTAATTAATTGCAGCAGTACCCTTTTATCTGGTCATTTTCTGATCACTTAGCAAGTTGGTTTTTTCTATTGAAGTGAAACTTCTTTCAAAGGGAAGCTCGAAATAACGACTGCTTCATTATTAGTTACAAGTCTGGGAAATGCCTGTTCCGGCTGTCTGAGGGGTTAGAATTTTGAACAATTTTCTGTACCCTCCGCACCAACTAATGGTGGCGGTCCGCTTAGATAGAGTGTTTTGGTCGAACAGATTACTAAACAGAACATTGCAAGCTTGCAAATTCTTCTTCGTATTGGGACAACATTATGAAGTTGAAAAATTTCATTGCGAAAGAAAGCTAAAAATAATGACTGATTTGTTTTTAGGTACGAGCCCGGGAACTTTGCCATTTCCTACTTTCTGGAGGTTCTCAATTTTTAAAAAATTCTGTCTTCTGCACTTTTATAGTGTTTCGGGCAAAATTACGTTTTTCTGTCAAAAGAGACAATTCTGCCCCTCCCAAACTGAAACGCTCCCTTACGTCTGTGTCAATATATAAAACATAAAACTTCAAATGTATGGGGAGCCAAACTGTTTCCGCGAGAGAATTTTCCCAATATGGTCCGAGGGCCCTGCATGATGATATTCAGTAACCCCAACCAAACTACAGATCATGCCCTACTTGATTTTCTTGTAAGAAGATTAGATTCTTCCAAAACCAGTAAATCTGTCACAAAATTACAAGTTTTCTTCAATATAAGCTTCAGATTGTTAAAAATTGGCAAAATTTTCAAATTTCGATGGATACTCCTTACAATAACTAACCAAAGGCAACTGTGTTAATCACCCCAATATTCTACCTAATTTCGCTCCTGAAAGTCACATCACTTAATAAATAACCCAAATATTTCATAATTACTGTACCCCCAAACCAAATTTTCTTCCATTAAATTCCACTATTTCTCCAACAAAATGAGCTCTAAATTTTCAAATCTTCGTTCAAAAAAGGAAAAAAAATGTCGGGCAACGTAGTCTCATGTTGAAGCCTTAGTACGTAGGCCTAGTACGATTAAATGCGTAACCCCAAAACATTTACAGCTGTCGCCTATATGAAGTTTTTGATTTTTCCCATATGGAGGGCAGATCCTTCAATTAACACCCCAACTTTTAATTGTCCTCACAAAAGCAAAATTTCTTTAAAAAATTTTGAACTTTTTCTTCGAAATAAACTCCAGGTTTTTAAGTATTTGTTGAAAAGAAGGCCAAAAATTTCGCGCCCTGCGCGCGCCTAAAAATCTGTAAATACACGTCACACCGGCAGTGGCGTAGCTACTGGGGGGCAGGGGGGCAAGTTGCCCCCCCCCCCCCCTGGAAAAATTTTGGGGGAAATTTGATGAATCTTCTTATTATTACAAAAATTTCTCAAAATTTTTGTTAGAATAAGAAATTGTGAGACATTTCTCGAACATAATTCGTATTTTCATGCAACAAATTAACTCAGATTTCGTCAGTGTCGCATGAACCGGCCCAATTCGCGTTCACAGAAATGTCCTCGCCTCGTAGCAGATTGAATGTTCTCTTGTGCTTGTATACGCACGGGGGTTATGATCAGTGCATTTCAGTGCACAGGAAGCTGTTATTCAGGTGATACTTTGGGAATTCAGTTAAAGGATGTGAAAACTGACAAGTCACTACCGTAGACCCCGAGGTTGTTATGTTCTTCTACAAGCTAGCAGTAGCTGTACGATTTTACTCTGTGCACATAACGATGGATGGGGCTGAAACAATCCATGGCCAACGATAAACTTAAAGTTAATCTAGAAATTAGAATTAGAGGGATCCGTTGGCACACTTAGATTTTGTTACTTAGCCTAATCCTTGGAGGCTTACAAGCTAATTCGAGAAAATAGCTTTCTGCTCACTTTGAGTGTAACAATAAATGGACAATGAGTACCTTGTAGCCTACTACACTTAACAGACTGCTTTTCTAACAGGATATCCTGTGTGATCGAGCCACTATTAGGCCTCCTTAGTGGCGTGAGACCATTGGGCCACCCCCTCCCCCTCACAGATGCCATTTTTTCTTTGTTCTTAAAAATACGTAGTCTAACTTCATTAACACAGATTTTACTTCAAAAGATAGCATATGTGGCACCAGATTGCTTATAAGGACACCCAATTTTCAGAAATTTTCAAAGGGGAAGGATTGTCCCTGCAAGGTCTTTCAGTGATGCCAACTTTTTTTTAATTCCTACAAATAGACCTAGGCAAATTCTGTCAAATTCCAATTTTTACTTAAAAAGGTAGACTTTGTTTCCCACTGGTGGCATCTATAAAAAAAGACTACATGTTTAGATTCTCTTCACAAGCATAAATACGCTATTTTGACCCTCTGAGGGGTCTGATTTTTCGAAATTTTCTTTACGCTCCGCGCCAACTAATGGTGGCGCTTCTCTCGGTCTTATGGGCAAAATTACATTTTGGGGGTAAAAATTAGCTCTTAACTCTTTGATCACTTTGCAGTTTGCGAACATATTTTGAAGTGAGCATTTTATTTCAAACGACAAAAGAAGAAAGCGACTGGCTATTCTTCGTATTAGCCTGGAAAATGCTATTTCCGGCCATCTAAGGGGTCTGATTTTTCAAAATTTTCTCTACGCTCCGCGTCAACCAATGGTGGCGATCCGCTTAGATAATCTTTATGACAAAATAACATTTTGTGGCCAAGAAAAACCACAAATATCGATCAATGCTCTTTTATTTTGACTCCTAAAAGTGTGCAAATTTAATGACAAGTTTTTCTTCGTAAGGTAGCATAAATGGCATAAGGAAATGCATGTCAAGGCACAAAAGTTTCAGTTTTATCCTCATGAACCACCACGATTCAACTTTTAACACTGTTCCTGTCAAAGTCGAAAATCTTGCGCCATTTTGCACCTAGGCTCCTTGAAAACGTCAAAAAATTTCCGGACACCCCTCCCCTTAGACCATACTGCATGCCCCCCCCCCCCCCCTTCAGAGAAATCCTGCGTACACCACTGCGTTAGTACATACAAATAAACCAGATATTGTTTACCAAAATAATATACTTTGTTATTTCCGGTTGCTCTATGTTTTACTTTAAGATTAAAATGCAGGTAATATTACAAAATGACATGGTAATGTTGTTATACTTGTAAGTTTGCATGTTTTATATGAAATACATACACATTGACCGGGAAAAGTTTTGGGGAAATTCCATCCCTTTGCGCCCCCCCCCCCCCCCCCCCCAACAACTCAAAACAACTCAAAAAAAAACAATATATTCAACAGACATGTTTGAGACTGTTTAAAAAATAGTGAAAATATTTTGTGTTTGTTGAGATATCACGTCCAACTTATTTTGCTAGACTTTCAAACGTTTCAAGCTTGAAATACCTTTGCTGGCTGTTTTCACTTTCGCCCTATGTCAGTGTACTTTTATGGTACCGTGAATCGGTCAATTAATATTACAACAGGTCGTAAGTTTTGTACGCAATGACCTATCACGGTGCTGTTCGACTCAATATATACTCACGCATCTACTCGATCTTTGCATTGTCACAGCAACAAGACGCTTATATTTGCCCGTGCAAACTGAACAACTCAAATTGGCTCAATTAATTCTGTCAATCGATCGTTCATTTGTACCAGTCACCTGAATTTAGTATTTAGGCCTACGTCTTTTTATTAGTAACATGAAAAGGCCTACGATGTTTTCTACCGAACATTGACAAAATAAGGAACAAGAAAAGATTGCATGCCATGGTAGTTGGTACGTTTCAAACAATAAATTAGTAACGTTAGAATGTCTTTTCACACCCCAGTCCAGAGCCTAACGTTAGGCCAACGTAATAGGAACCTATATCCTGCTCTATGGAGTAGGCCTAACGTAGTCTAACATAACATTAATAACAGTAACAACATAGCCTAACTTGTTTATAGTTAGCCTAGTACTAGCCTAAACCCTAGGAGTAGGCCCTAGCTAGGATATACACCGTAGGGCTTTAGCAATAGCTAGTCGAGCTAGTTGTAGCGTTGTCAAAATTAGTCTTACAGTTACAATCAGCCTGGTTACAACTCACTGTATTGTGTCAACAGCTAGCCTAGGATATGGGCCTAGCCCAGCCAAAGTTTGGGCTTAGGCTAGCAGAGACCTAGGCTAGGCCTAGGCTAACTCAGGGCTCAAGCCATACTGGAAAGAAGGGCCTTTCACAGAAAGATCTTTGGCATACGGGAATGTACGCCAACAAATTTGGAGTATGGCGTACCCAGCTGCTACAAGGAAAATTACAACAGAGTTCGCATACAATTGCTACAATTGGTTTGTCGTATAATTCCAAACACCTCCACCTTGGCGTGATTCTTTGGCCTATGGCAAATGTCCTTTCCAGTGTGGGGCTCAGGCAAGTTAGCTTAGTTAGGCCTAACTTCTTAATGTTACGCCGAATATCTTCGGCGTGCCATTACGACTGTAAACGCCATTTTGTCGGCGTAATTTTCGTTGGCAGATAAGCTGGCGTGGGGCGAGTTGCCTCGGCCTGGCGTGTTTTATTACCTTTCGAAAGTTGGCGTAAAATCCCCCACTTTTAGGTCCACACAGTTGGTACTTTGAAAAATATTGTACCATTTTGCGTCTAGGCCCTTACAAAGTCAAAAATTTAGACCCCACCCCCCAGGCCGGCAGTTCGACGATGGCCACTGCGGCGTACAAATGACCTATAAGAAAAGCGGCGCAAACCTTTGGCGTGGAATTTTCGAACTTTCCACTATGGGTCACCACCTCATCATGCTGTAGGCTAGGAAGCCTAGGCCTAGACTACTCAGGGAGTTGGGACCGGAGTACATAAGCTAGCCTAGCTTAATGTTAGGTCTAGGCCAAAAATGCATTCTGCTGATTCCTACAGAGAATTTTGAGTCTCTGTGGGGAGCATATTGGGGCAACATTATGTTAAGATAGTCCTTAGTAGGCCTAATTCTCTAGGTCTATCGTTTGTTGGGCATAGGCCTATGCCTAGGCTACTGTAGGTAGGTTGTCCATTCGTCTTTTCGGCTTTTTGTGGGACAATCTGGCTTTTGAGCACCCCGTTCTCCATCCAGGCGCACACGGCGCCGGAAATTCCTCCATTTTGAAAAGTCTAATGTTAAACTTCTGACATTCCATTTTTATGGCTGTAATCGTGTAGCTTAAAACACCAGAAAGGGCTGTTTCTGGCGATCTGGGGTTTGCAAAGGTAAAAAATTTTCTGGTGCGCTACTCTCCAACACATGGTGGGGCTCTGCTTAGATAGTAGCGAATGTTGTCCTCCTTTTCTGTCTTGAAGGAATGGACACCGGAAGTCTAGGCCACAGGCACCACTTACCACGTTGTATGATCACCTTACACTAATGTGTACAGTAAAGGACTGGACCTATGTATTGACAGTCCAATAATTGTACATAGTCTTTACTCTAGTGGCTTCACAGTAGTGGTTCTTTGACAGTCACGATGCTGGACAAAATATATTTTCTCCTTTTAGCAAAGGTAGGCCTAGGTCCTAAAATCTTAATTTACTGTCATAATTTTTCTTTGCCAAATGTTGCGCAACTAATGCACCTAAATTTGTTGACCTGAAACTTCTGCAAATTTCTGAAAATTTAGAATTACAGTAATTCATCAACTTTTGCAACTTACAAAAAGTTACTGTAGCATTCGAAATGTTTGTGACTTCACTAAGAACATTTCATCTTTGCTGTTGGAATAAAACCCTGTGGTAAGTTTACTGTGCAAGTAGTCTTCACTGACGCAACTGTGACACTAATTAGCATACTGTTGTAAACCAAGTTCAATAGCCACTTAATAAGTTCTGTGGCACGAAAAAGTTGCTGGTTTCAATCCAAAGATTTTACCCTTCCTAGAAGTTTTCAATGAGCAAAAAGTGTTTGGGTGCTCTGGTAAGATTTGGATAAGAATAATTTAAGCAATAAATCAGTGTTTTTGGAACAAAGTTTGCTCTTGGGAGAAAGATAATTCCCACTGATTGGAACAGTTGGAGGAAGAACCTGAACAAATTTTGAACATTAGCAACCAATATATGATTTTCTTGAAATACACCTACCCAAGAACCTGACTTTGAAGCTTGTGTGAAGTCAAGTTTAGTAAAAAGGTACACAACTGCAGGCAGGTTTAGGTTCTTTGTTATTTACATTGTATTGAACAGAGGAGAGTACAGCAATAACAATTGGTAAAATTTTCATTTTGCTCTTCCAGGTTTCGATATACAAACATTTTTGCTGCATGCAAACATCTTCCAACATGATTTACTGCACCATTTTTAGACTTGTGCATCCTATGTGTGCTCCTTCAAAATGTTGATTTTGTGCTGTAACATGCCATGCCCTTTTTTGTTGGATAATAAAATAGGTAAATGAACTGAAAATGCACAGCGCACCCCTAAAGTCATCCTGACATAAATTACAACTTTTGCAAGATTTTTTTTGGTTAAAATTGAAAAATTTCAGACTTGTGATCCCCAATTCTAGGCTCTGTGCACACAGTAAAATACACTCAAAAAGTGCTGTTTCCAGCCGTCTGGGGACTTGAAAAATTCGAAAAAATTTCCTTATATGCTCTGCGCCAACCAGCGGTGGTGCTCCCCTTATAAACAGTAGTTCTAGACACTCAAACTATCCTGTGCAGAACCCTGACTGCCTCATGTCTGTACCAGCCTTGAGAGTGAAGTTGGCTCACAGCTGAGCAAAAGACAATGCACATCTTGCTTGCCTCAAATTACTTTCAGAAGTGTGATACTTAGCACACCTAAATAGATAAAGCATACTCAAAGGAACTAAAGGAACTCAGGTAATGTATCAAAATTTACTAAAATAGCTCACCTACTGTACATACGGTATAACACTAGTTAATACCCCAAGGAATGCCCTTTGTAGCACACCTTCATAATCTGAACTAGGACTCAAGGCCTGTTGTACACATTTATTAAATCAACTCAGTAATGTGATAATAATAAATTCAAAAATGAACCAGATTTTCTATTTATTTCATATTCATAGTCCGTGGCATCGTGGAAATACCATGAATGGAATACGGAAGAAAACTAATTCCCAGATTCATCCTGAACCAGGAAGAGCTGTTTCCTATGATTCTATTAGCACATGCGGTTCTAGCATCAGCCATGGAATAGAAGCAAATCCAGACCAGGACTTCTGTGTTGTTAACATTTCTGTAAGTGGACAGTATTTCAAATTTGGATGTGAGCCATATTCAGGTCAATTAGTTTTCCCTGAGAGTTCCCGTTCTTCCAATTCAGGTACCCCCCCCCCACACAAAATTAAAGAAAATAACTATAAGTTCCCCTTGTTTTTGGCACAAACTTTACAAGTATTGTACAACACCTGAAAAGCAGGGGTTTATTAAGTGTATATGGGTAACCTAATGAAAGTGTTTAAGGGTACGACAATGTTAATCTGCTCATAACTAGCAAGATTTAGTCAAGTTTCATATCCAATATTTACAGGAAAAGTTACAAATTGAATTCTGTGATGTCCTGACCTGTAACAGTTTTGTGCATAATTTGAGTGTCTTGTCACAAACTTTTGAAAACCAAAATGAACCATTAAATTCTCACTCATAAAACAGTTATGGGGATTGTCTAAATTTGACGTTTTGTCATTCGTATGTAAACAAAACTTTACAGGTTTCTTGAACCAACTCAATGACCCTCTTTAATTAATGTGTTTCAGAGCATTTTCTGTCCATGCTGTGAAATGTAAAGCTAGCCACACACTACACAACTTTGCACACCGCAACTCAACTCAATAGTCGCTACAACTGTGATTGGCAATGTTAAGTCCAGTTTTAAGTCGCACCAACTTCAGTTGGGAAAAACCAGCATGTTGGTTCTTCCTGACTGAAGTCAATGTGACTTAACACTGATATTGCAACTGCCAATCGCAGTCGTAACCTCACCCAGATTACACGACTGTTGGGGATCCGATGATGGAGTTCTTTGCGGTGTGCAAAGTTGTGTAACTGTGGGGCTAGCTAAAGCTACTCGGTATCATTTAAATTTGGTGTCCCATAGAGGTGGAACAGCCACCAATTGCACAGTTTGCCTTCCCCAAAGTAAAAATGTAGTTTTGGGTAATGAGTTTCAGACTTTAAGCCATAAGACCATAACAAATACTGAAATTAAAACCAGCTTGGAAATTCCAAGACCCTTTAATAGGAACCCTACTGCTATTGTGCATATTGCTCAGCATGAGCATGGAGTAAGGGAAACAGTCAGTGAGCCAGCACTGGAAAAAAGGTTGTGGCCTGCCCGAATTAAACCAAGTGGTTAGAAACTGAGTTTTAAAACTCCATCCAACTGACAAATTAAGAATATTCCAAAACTCAGTGTAAAGGAAACAGTGAGAAATACAACACAGTGAGTTAAAGATACTGTTATCAAGGACATGGTAATTATGGCCAATTTACATCACAATAAAAAGGAAAAGTGTTTCATATGTGATGCCCTGTGTAGGGGTTAAAGCTAAGGGAATGACTTGGTATATTAATAGATATTCTGACCATCTGTGCCCATACAAAATACCACCTGAGAGACCCCTCTTTTTGGCCAAAAACAGGGGAGATTAACATGGGCGTCCGGGAGGGAGGGCAAGGGGGGCACTTGGCCCCCCCCTCCCCCCCAGAAAATCAAACTTGTGAAAAAGTTAATTAAAAATTGAAATAAAAAAAATTAGAAATAAATAATCAAAATATCTTCACTCACAGCATCAGTTTCTACTCGTGAAAATATGCGGACATTTGACCAGGAATAGCAAAAGAGAAGATGGAACGATAGTGGAATCATAATTTGGGGACCATCATTCGTGACATCTATTGGAAATTTTATAATTGTAAAAACTATGCCAAAATTGAACTAGTCTAGTTGTCAGGTATGCAGTGTGCATATGGCATCCGACTATTGATGAACGCATTGGTCTTGGTTTGGTCCCATGCTGATCTGAAGTGGCTCAAATTCCTGTTTCAGGGCTGGGTACATGCAGCTTATAACACTCCCCAACCTCCGCCAACCTATGGTGGTGCTTCCCTTAGATAGTGTACACAATTCAATCATCCATGAATGACCTTGCCCCCCCCTTTCCCCTTATAAAAATTTCTGAGGATGCCCATGGAAATTAAATATCTACCCTGAGATGGTGACATTAGCTCCATTGAATGCTCTATTGCAAAAACTGCCAGGTCTAAAATAATTGCAAATTGATTTTCTGGATTATATAATTAGTGACCTATGGATCACAACAACAATTTACAGTAAATGCACTTTAAATAGGAAAAACTAAATCAGATAAGGTGACTACAATAGTGCAGTGGATGGGTCAATTAATTTTGTTCACTCAACTGAAAAAAGGGCGTGGCAGGCTCAAATTGGACCGATTGGTTGGAAACTGGGAAGTAAAACTCTAACTAACTAACTACCTAACTAACTCATCACTGGCCATGGCAGATTTTGGATGGGCAGGTTTCTTTATTTAGGAGTGAAAAGCTAATAGACCAATGAAACCATTTCCATTTTAAATTTTTTTAAAGAAAATTTGGTCTCTGACATCAATTCCTATGACTTTTGTTCAGTTGTATTTACTCAAGTCACCCTGACCAAATCCCACTTTCGAAGTTCCTGTTATTTTTCAATATTGTGACTTGACATGAATATTCAGAAAAGTGATGAAGTATAAGTGATGTAGTATAAAATAAGACCTGGACACACTGGAAACTTATTTGTATTGAAAGTAAAAAAGGACAGGATAGCAGATGGTTTTAGAAGTCTAAGTCTGTGCATGAGGACGATGTTAATACTTTTGATGTGGTCTTATAGCAGGACAAAATGACTACATCCAAAACAAACTGCCAAAAACAGTCTGTCCTGATTTTGTGCTCTTTTTATTACCAGTAATTGTGTTCTGATATTTTTCGTGTCAGGAGGTTAATAAGGAAGAATGGATCCTCAAAAATTTCAAGAAACTGGAGTGTGCAAGATTTGTACCTCTTAAAGCCAGTGATCTCTTGTCAGACAAGGATGATCTTGAGTAAGTATTAGCGTTTGTCACATGCAGTACTTTAGGGCTGAACGTGAACTTAAACGTTTACTTGCCAAATGGGGTTTTGAAATATTTATTTGTACTTGAATTGCAGAGAATAACTTTCCCTGGAATGGCAGAGAATATAAGGAAGATAAGGTTAACTTCACTGGTAACTTAAAATGATAAATTTTCTTTGTAGCAAGATTAGAGCGGGGATGTGGTTAGTTTTGTTTCAGCCTAAGGAGAGATCTAGCTAGTGAACCCTATCTCCTAGCCATTCACTCAGCTTTTCTTTTGAGTAGTCTGCTGTAATATTTCAGTAGCTTACTGCAGTCTCTATATGAATCCTAGTTTTTCTGGAGGATAACTTGTATCAGCTTGACCCTTTATCATTTTAGTATGGGAGAGGTGATGTTTTGCTGCTTATTGCTTCCATGTAAGTTCAAGGAAGTATAGTCAATGACCTTAAATATCGCACACCCCTAGAAATAGGATACCACACAAATTTCACTATATTGCAGTACCAACACAAAAGCCTAGCCATTTGATGGTTAAATATTCAAAATGTGACATTTTTCATCAAAATAAATCCATTTTGAGTACAATTTCGCTTTAAGGTCGTTCAGAATTTGGAAAAATGTTACCTCATTTTCTACTATGATATTTTTTTGAAAAGCTGTAGAAGCAGTGTCACAAATCTGTTGTTTTCTTGGTCACACGATCTTATAGCGACCGGAAACTTTGATGGTCTGTTCATTAACATGTTGTGCTTGTTTATATGTATCAGTTTTGCGAAGCAGAGTGATGTAAAGTCTGTTTTTAGTTATTATGGCAAAGGGTCAAAAACATTTGTCTTAAAATTTGAGGTAGCGTTACCGGGTGCAATCAACATGCTGTACATTAGGCCTACAATCATTTATCCCGTCCTTAGGATATCTATAATAATGCTGATGTTGATAAATTATTTCTTGGGCATTAACGATGTGGAATACTGTTTTCACTGTTACTTGGTGCTATTTTTGGGGTATAAACGAAGAAAAATTTCACCAGGCCTGTAGTCTAAAATGAATGGAAAACAGTCATCAACTTCGTCAACAAAAACCCATTTTTAATCAGTTTTAACTCATTTAAAGACTGAGAAATTGCCAAAACACAATTTTTGGCAACGTCCGACTAATGTAGTCTCTGATTTTACTCCCACAAAGGACGCCATCAGTAAAATTTAGGGTGCGCGAAACTTAGGGACATAAAACAGCATGAAGTTGTAACAAAAGAGCCCAACTTCAATCAACCGTTACTTCCTTAATTTCTATCTAACTAAAGCATGTTTCATAACAAAATAAGGGGAACGAATGATAGTTTGGCCTGGTTATCAGTTTTTTTACTCAAAGGGTGAGCTGACTATGATGTTTACAAAATAGTGCTGGAATGTGCGAAACTTTCATATAACCATGCTACTGTACATAGAAGAGACAGTCTTAGGCAGAATGCTCCCCTTTTCTGAGAATTCTTGTGAAGGACAGATTTATTGAACTACTACTTGTCCTCAAAGTTTATCAGTTTTTGCTTTTCTTATTTCTAGTGGAGTCTGCTGATTATTTTCATTGATTTCATTTGCTTCTTCCAGGCAGGTGTTAGGGAGGAGACACAAAAGCCCTACCTGTCACACTATAGGTACTTTAAAAAATAGTAATTCCCACTCAAGCATCAAACTTTGATTTACAGAGTTCTTTGTTCCTTTTGTTAAGCCTTGTTGACCTGTGCCACCTTTAAGAGGATTTCCCTTTTTCACACCCAAGTAATCCTGAAACAATTGTCTTTGTTAACATATGCTTTGATCTGAGGTTTGTTACTGACAGGTTTCAAACTCTAATCAAAAGTTTTAGCTAAATTACCGTCAGTGAAAGTTTAAATAGTTTACTTTCTTTGTTTTGCAATGAATTCGATGAGTCATCTGCTATAAACATTGTTAAAGGCTAAATCATTTTACCCAATTTTTGCAACTTTCCGTATAACTCCTAAACACACTTGAAATGTATATTGTTCTAAAATTCTACAAAGAAATAAATAGAAATTGCATTTATTGAGACCAATAACATCGAAAGTGTAAAATTTCATATGTTTTCATGAAGGCTGGCAACAAAAAGTTAACAAGATACAACGTAAGGGCGTGCCCACTCACTGGAATTTTGACAATGTATCACTGATCCTAGTTGGTCTAGGTATTGAGATTAAATATTTGGGAAAAAAGGAAGATTATTTTTGGCAACAAACATTGTCCCAAACAGTCAATAGAATGTTGTTTCTCCAAGTCCTTCCTAACATCTCCCTGCTTCTTCCAAATAAGCTATGTATCACTGCAAGGTCACAAGCTTCATTGCAGTTGCAATCCAGTGGTGCAAAATGGTAATCTAGGAAGTCCAGAATTTGGACAAACTTTCTGTGGATGAAAACCAGCAATGAGTGATTATGAGCAATTTGCTGTACAGTATTCTTGTGAAATAACTTGGTTCAGTTGGAAAAAGGAAAAATTCAGACAGAAATGGTTAAAGCAGTATAGCAGTTTTAAGGGGAATGTTACCTAAGTGCTGTGTCCAGGACCTAAATAATGGATTTCACATGAAAATTGAATAAATTCTTGAGTCCTCTAAAATTTGAACGATAGAGAGTCTATTGTTAAGGTTAGGGTTTAGGAAGATAATACAAGAGAAAACACAATGAGGTCTTCAGAAGGTATGTTTAAAATTGACTTGAGTGTGTGTGTGTATATGCACTTACCAACACAACACATACCTGTACTTAAAACCTTATGGGGTGCAGAGAACAGTTCTCTGTCAGGAAATCATCAGAATTCCCCTGTAGCCTGGTAAGTCAAGCAGCATCTTAATGCCGTGAGCAAGGATGGGCCACCAGATATCATGTGACAGACCTCATTGCAGTGTCAGAATTTTTGGGTAGATGCTCCAGTAATGAGCCCTGTTTGAGCGAGGAGAGATGTTGGAGGCTTGTGTTTTCGTGAGTGGCCCGTACCCCATAAGGCATTATTTGTATGTGCTTCCTTCTCTTATTGGAAAGTACAGGTACTGGCCATTTGAAAAAGCTTGACCCTTGCTCATCTTTTCTGAAAAACAAGTTTCATACTTTCAAATATTTGAAAAAGTGCAAAAATTTTAGCGCGGTTCGCGCATCGCAATTTGCGCATCTAGTACAGTTGTGAACGATATCTAGCTATGCTGCTGTACACATCTAACTAGAACAGGAGAAAAAATTAAGGCCAGATGTTCACCCCCCCCACTTTGAAAATCAAATCGACGCCCCTGCAATCAGAGCATTTGTTCAAAAAATTTATTATGCAAATGTTTGATAATGTTCAGGTTTGTTTGAAGTTTTATACATGGATTTCCGTCTACACAATCCAACTTTCACAGACATTTGCTTTGCATGATGATGTTTGGTGGGAAAAAATTGAAGTTATTCCTACCACTATGAAATTCATACAAAATTTACATGCAACAGACCTATTGAAGGCAGCCCTTTTAATTATGAAGCTTCTTTTCTCAATTTGATATTGGCCTAAAGTTGGCCAGAGCAGCCACAAAAGGGCCCAACAGACAACTGATTTGATACTGCTACTCAAGCTGGGAATATGTAGCTACTGTAGTCTACAATGGTAATTAGCCTAGGCCTGTAGTTATGATTACATCCTAAGCAAGTTACTCTCACCAGTAGTGTTCCATTTTGTGACAATTTCATGCAAAACTGTTAACCTTTTATATTTGTCCTTACAATTTTTTAATTTTACATTATAAAGGCATGGTTGTCCTTCCAATGAAATTGAAATGTTCATGAAATCTGCATATTTTGTCACCACCAGCTGACTAGTGGCTGCCATTTGATGGTCGAGCTGTCACCAGCATACAGTATATAGGCAGCTGTGTCATATCATTTGCATACACCCAGTGATTGGACAAAAGGTGCAATGTTTTGAATTTGTTGGAAAGATCAAATATATTGATGTATCTATACAACTTTTGCCAGTCTGATATATCAGAAGGTTTGTTGTTAATTTATTAGTCAAGTCAGACCTTTTTAGTGCAGTATGTTGACTCAAGAAAGGTCACTAGGTCATTGGGTCATTATTTGCTTTTTCAAGAAAAAGTGAAGTACTTAGTGAATTATACAAGTCAGTTTCCAGCTTTGACTTAAGTTTTTTTCACCCTAGGTTTCTAGAGAGTAAGTAACATTTCATATGATGAATTACAGTAACTACATGCTACAGATTTTCAATTTCTTTGGATATGTGTCTTGTCATGAAACAGGTGCTGCTGTGGTCGGTTAAAGAGATCGCACTTGGAGGAGGTTTTAAATCAAAGCCTGCCCTCACAGCCTGGTGAAAAGTGGGATCAAGAACAAGATGTTGTAGAATGCCCTACAGATGCCCATGGGCAAGTCATCTTTGACGATGAGGGTGGTCAAAACAAAGAACCTTCTAAGGTAAAATATTTGTGAGCATATAAGACTTTGCTTTTTCGGTAGAAGTTGAAAAAGTTGAGGCAAGGGTTGATGCACTGTACTAACCACGATGTGAACTTTGTTCTTTTACACTGAAAGAAGCCATCCTATTTTAATAACAGATAGCTCTTTTTTGCCCAGGATCAAATGAGCATTGGTCATTGCTAAGTAAGACCTAGGCACTGTTTGTTTTAAACCTGTTGACTAAAGATTGGTCTATAAAACCTTATTAATACCTCTACATGTGATTGGAAGATTGTTGGTCTCACACTGTAAGTCACTTGGCTCTATTAAAGAGGCTCATTGAGTTTGCTCATGAAATTCAACAACGTTGCATGGTTGAGTGCACTCTTTATGGGTGAAGCAGGGAAATGCCTGTGTCAATAAACTTTTAGATGACCATGGTTTATAGACATAAAGATATGATGTAGACTCAGGAGTTGGGTTGTTGTCAGTTAGTAGCTGAATTTTCTTGAAGTTTAGCTAAAAGGGAGAAAACCTCATGACTGTGGGTTAAACTGTACCAAACCAACACAGGGTTATGAATGACGAATGAGGCAGCAATCATTCCTATATGTGCTTGTATGCCCTAACTCAACCACTGCAGGAATTGGTATCATCCTATCCTTGCATCAAAGTTGACTAAAAATTTAAAAGGTATCAGGTAAAACAAGTAAGAAATCCTTTTCCTTTGTAAAGTAGCGACAAAGCATGAACAATTTCATTCATTGGAAGAGTAAACACTTTGATTAACCCATCTAGTTATTCATGCTATTGCATGTAAAAGCATTCTTTATGTATGGCACTGTAGCACACAATCCTTGCACCAGAGAGCATACAGGCTTACTTATCACTTGTGACAATACTTGCATGATACCACTCAGTAGGGAGAGCAAGCCAGTGAACCATAACTGGAGAAGTGGTCATGGGCAACCTAAACCAATTGATTAAAAAACTGAACTGTAAAACCTCATCCAGCCATAGGGGTTTGGGTCTACTAGGTTAAAGGATCCCTCTTACAGTCATAAGGTCTTTAGTTTGACCCCTGGGCAGGCCATACTGAAGACTAAAAGTGGAACCCGCTGCCATTGTGCTTGGTGCTCAGCATAAGCAATGGAGCTTGGTGCTCAGCATAAGCCATGGAGTAGGAAAAACAAGCCAGTGACCCACAACTGGAAAAAAGGCTGTTGCTGGCCTGACTTGGTTAGAAACTGGGTAGTAAAACCACATCTAACTAACTACTGGGCTTCCTTTGAATACCATGATTAGACACTCTCAGTTTTTTACCGTCTTTCCTACCCTCTGTTCAGTATGTCAGACTCTCCAAATCAACAGAATCAGGGAAGATTCTTCAATTACTGACCAGCTACTGGGAGTTGCAGAGACCAAAGCTTGTAATATCTGTACGTGGAGGACAGAAAAATTTCAAGCTTAATGCTAAAGACCAGGAAACTTTTAATCGTGGACTCATCAAAGTGAGACTTTCATATTTGCTTTTTATTTCACCATGTTCCAAAAAAGGTACAAAATAGCATTGAAACATTGACTTGACAGTGTAGTGAGAAATTATTTGATGGATGCAAGAAAAACAGAAAACTGTTGATTGATCCATCTTTACACTACAATGAATTCTGATTGGGATTCCTGTCTGATTTTTTTTTATTGTTGAGTTTTCATCGAAATCTTCACCATCTGAGCATTCTCTGGTTTGAAAAGTCCTAAAATTTGTAAATATGTGGTCTAATGTCTACAAAAATGAAATTTTAACTGATTTTTTTTTTGAAGTCACACTGACAGATAGCTTTTATCCAACATGTGTAGTCTAATAAAAGCTATTTATCATGCAATAACTAGTGTAAATTTAATTTTCATAGTCCTGCAATACAAATCATGTTTTTGCTCAGGTTGGCAAATTTTAGGTTCTTTTCAAATTGAGATGGAGAGGCTCAGGTTGGCAAATTTTAGGTTCTTTTCAAATTGAGATGGAGAGGACTTTAATCCCAATCAAAACTCATGGTAATGTGACCTCAACTAATAGGCTCATGACCCAAAAGCAATGAATAAAAATAACATATAGGAAGGAATATGTGTTTATAACTTAATTTCCTTTTATTTATGCATCCATGTAATGTAGGTTTAAGCATTAAGAAGGTCAGTACTCCATGCCTGTACAAGAAAAAGTTCATTTCTGTTTATTGGTGTACACTATCTGTGCAACAATGACTGGGTTTGTTTATAGCACTAGTACAACTTTGAATCGAAGAAATATGCTTTCACGGCAAACATCCATCCTATTAAGTGTTACTTTTGCTTAACTATTGTAGCTATTTTAATTTTATTTTCTTAGTTGTCTTCATTCAAGTCATATGGTTTCTTTATTCATGTTTCTAAGGAAATTGAACTTTACGTTAGATTTTCAGCACTGAGTTTTGAGTTTCTAGGTGTGCTACATATCACACTCCTCCAGGAAATTTAGGAGTCTAGTTGTCAGTGTACTGTTTTATTGAACTGTAATAGATTTATCTGAGTTCCAATTGCTACTGTAGGTATGCAAAAAACTGCACTCCTCACAGTGATTTGAGGCAACTGGTGGTTTGCAATAGCACTCGTACATCTTTAAATTGAAATCCTTGATTTTTGTTCAGGACTACTAGTGGTTTGCATGGAACATTTGTGTGCCATAGAACATCATTAAAGGAAGGGTTCAAACAAAATTAATATTTATATTTGAGAGAGTAACTGAGTAACACAATTTGGTGGAAATTTTATTCAAATACTATAGGAGATATATTTTTCAAAGTATCAGCAATGAAGTTACTTCATTTGTGACCCAAGATAGCTGGAATCATGCAGGCTATGTTTCACTACAAATGGCTGAACCACAGGTTACCCTATTGTAATACACTGTACATATATAGTCTACATTAAAAAGAACACAGGGTAGGACAGATCACAGTTCACCACTCCCAATTATGAGGTAATTGCATAGCAAAGTTAAATGCAATGCTGTCCAATGGAAGAACCATATTCATACAGGGTAATTCTCATTACTTATTATGTGATGTAATCATAAATCAGAGATAAGTAAACACTATGGTTCCTTAATGCTGGATTTTAGTGAGAAAATTTCTGCTTTTAAGGTGAGTTTTGGTTTGAATGAATCATCACTCCAGCTATCAGATCTGAAAATATTATGAGAACATTCTTGAGAGATTAAAAGAGGTGAAATGGAGTATAAGGTGAGAAATCATGAATAATTTGCAAAGCCCTCAGCAGTGTCTGGCAATCTGTCCTGCCTTATGTTTTTTTTTTACATTTGGACTATGTCAAGTGTATAAGCAAGAACAATTTGTGGACTAAGTCACTTTAATGTCCCCTTGCTGACTACTTATCAAGCTGGTAGATGTGGCAACTTTGATAAACTATTCCTTTCTTGTTATTATAGGCTGCTCAGTCTGTTGGAGCTTGGATCATAACAGGAGGCTTAGATGTTGGTGTGAACAGAATTGTTGGAACAGCTGTCCGGGAGAATCAAACCCTGCAGCTGATCTCCAGGGAAGAGGTTTGCAAGATAAATTGCATTGGTATTGCTGCTTGGGGCTATGTTCAAGGCCATGATCATCTTGTCAATCGAGATCCAAAGGTATAAGTTTTAACATGTTTACCAAGGACTTAGTTATTGGCAATGATAAATTTAGTAGTTAGCTAAATGAGGACCTTTTACACTCCTTACCTGATGAGATTTAAAGGGCCTGATCCTCTCACCCCAAACAGTTCCAATTCTCCTAACCTTCTTACTTAAGCCCCTCCCACAATTGTTTAAAATTCATCCTCCCCCAGGCGCAATCTCAGTGAATTGCTCCAGGATGATAATAAAGGAGCAGTGTGTACAAATCAAAGCACTCAGTATAGTTCATGCTGTGTAATATAAGCTTTGATACTGTGCATTGTTTCAACTAGCTGCCAATAAAGAGCTGAGCCAATAGAGAATTTTCGTAGACTACAATAATTGTAGTTTGGGGTGAGAGGACAAGCCTTTTAATGACACACCTACATGAATCTGTTATATAGTGTGGATTTGATAAAAGTTAAATAAATACGGTTTCAAATTGAGTTCAACTTCAGTTAAAATAGGAAGTAAGTCCATCCCTTTAGTATCCTCTTATGACAGGCATGACATACTGTGGGCATATTCTACAACCCCCAGCCAACAGGGGGCTATGGCTTTGCCTTTGTTTGGTTATTCATCCTTTACAGTACATATGGGATATTTTTTTCAAACAGAATGTTCATGTGTTGGTGTATCTGTACAATACTCTCATAGATTGCCTCGTTTCTCTGTTTACTTTGTGAGATCTTGTACTCTTGGATGGGTAAAGTTTGGTTTAAAAATTCTGTTTTACTCTGTCAAATTGGTATGTAGGGCATTATCTTATACAAAATTCAGCCTACACTTAAGTTCTTTGTATACAGCTTTCATTATAAATATCTAAGATAGTGAAATAAGTAGTATTGATAACTAGTTCCAAATTTGTTTTTATCCTGTCCCTTGTTCTGTCATATTCATTTGTGACCATGGTGACAGTAGTTTGATCCTCTTTTGTACTTTCATGTGGTTTTGATGCGTATGTCATTTGAACTCCATTTCTCCTGATTGGAGGATTGGTGGTCACATGCCATGGGTTGTTTGCTCTTCCCCAGAGTGAGGGGTAGCAAAGAATAACCCATGGCAACAAAGTTTGCCCAAAATAATATTTGTAAAGTTAAATGTTTTATAAAACATTATGAATGTATCCTTTCCATGATAGTATGAATAATTTCATCTGTTTCTGTAAAATATTATAATATATTTTATATATGTATATAAATATATATTGTTTGACCTGGTCCCCAGCCATCAAAAGGTAGAATTTCTCAAGAATTCCCAAGATTATCACCTGAGGTCACCAGAGGCCACAAAGCAAAATTTTCCAAATTTTCCTTTTTGCCAGGAATCATTGGGAGTTTTGGCTCCCTTGTTTATACTTTCTTCTATTTTTTTATCATTCAAGGTTTCAAAGAAAGTGAATTACAAGGTGACAAAAGTAGTGCTGAGGAAACACCCCGTTCCCCTCAACCCAAATCACACTCATTTTCTTTTGGTTGACGATGGAACAAAAAATAGATATGGAGCAGCGACTGTTTTCCGTCCACTCATTGAATCTGCTATTAACAAACCAGAATCTGGTAAGTATGTGTCTCAATTGAGCCAATTATTGCCCTCCTCTTATGACCTCAGGTTGGTGTCCCTATGCCAGTGAAGTTGGCAGCAAATTTTCAAACAATTAAGGCCAGAAAAATTCAACTGAGAAATTGTTCCAATTTTCAATACAGATTCCTGATTAATATCTCTGAGTCAATAGTCAAATGAATTTCAATTTGCAATGTGTTTGTTTTTATCTTACTTACTAGAGGCCTATTGCATTGGGGAATCACTGTTTTCCCCAAATGCTATCTTATTAGGTGACACAAGGATCCCATGGGTAAAGGGGATTTGTCCCTTCTTTTCAATAAAGGATAAGATTTACCCCCTCTTTTCATTCCCATAAAAAACTACTGTGTCTTGGTTTCTTCTTTAGGAAGAGGACACCTTTGCAGCAAAGGTCAAACTTACATAATTAAATAGCCCTTAAAAACCCTTCAAATTGCACCTTAAAGGGGCCTGGATCCAGTGCTTTCACACTTTAAAAATATATTTCCTGAATGTTTTCCCTAAATTGCTCAGAGTTATGTGCCATCATGTATTGTAATGTGGCTTTACTCTCTACTTTGCTTGTGGACACTGATTGTATTGCATTCCCCTGTTAGTATCAGCTTGGTTACTTGTTTGTTAAAGAGATTTGAAAAAGGTGCAACATATAGCTAAAACCCTGGTGCCATTTCCCAAAATTCATGTTAAAGCAAATCCCATACCCCCACCCATGATCAAAGGGTCTATGATGCAGCCCACTTTGGGTGATAAGTTGTGCATGGTTTAATTATCATTCTCATTCACTTATTTCCCTCATGGTATTCATGTTTTCACTTGTCATATTCAATGGTATGTAAACTTTCATATTTTGTGTCTATTAATAGGCCTGTAATGCATTTTTAAACCCAAGAAAGAGGGTTTTTCCTGCTGATAAAACAGATGATTGTGAAGAAACATACAGGCCATTTTTATTTAGAGGACTCAATCACTACATCTTCTGAAATCACCTGGAATTTTTTTGAGTTCCCGAAAAATGACTCCAAATCATTCCAGTTTCCCGAAATGAACAATTTTCCTGAAATTTCATTGAAAGTGGGAACACTGCTTTAACCAACCGCAAGGCAAGTGGTTAGAGCATCCAACTTGCAATCAAGGGTCTGGAGTTCAACTCCTGTCGGGGCTATCGGTTCTATACTGAAGACTTTAAAAATGGAACCTACTACCAATTTGCTTGGTGTTCAGCTTAAGCAGTGGAGTAGGGAAAAAAGCCATTGAGCCATAACTGAAAAAAGGCTGGACTGGGCCAACTTCAACCATGACTAGAAAAAGGCTGTGACCAGCCTTTAATACTCAAACCAATTGGTTTTTAACTGAGCTGTAAAACACCATCTAAGTAAGTAATAGGGTCCCTGCAGCAATGCCTGACATGACTTTATATCTGTCATGAGTTGAGTATTTATAGCCAGAGATAAAAGATGGTTTGTCAGTTGCGTGTCCCAGCATGTAGATAAATACGTCTCTCTGGAAGAATATTCAAAATATTATAGGGAAGCCTGATTTTGACATATGTTATTGTCAGTGTTACATCAAGTGTTTTATAACTAATTCGTCAATCATTTTGTATTTGAGACAGTTTTAATTTATTGGTTTCAGAAAATGGACTTGGGGTACCTGTTGTTTTGTTGGCACTAGAGGGCGGTGTTGATACGATTGTTGCTGCCAAAGATGCTGTTCAGCATCGTATTCCCATTGTTGTTTGTGAAGGAACTGGCAGGGCAGCTGATATCATTGCATTTGCTCATAAACATGCCAAATTAATGGGGTAAGTCATCAAAGCATTATCTGATCTTCCATTATTATTTTTTTTTTTTATTTGAGGCTGGGAGGGGGGGATTTCTTCTTCTCTTTAAAGAGAAGTCAGTTGAGTCACTCTTCCCCTGATAAGTGTAAAATGTGTTACACCATACCATGTCATACCAAAGACTTTTAAAATGGAACCTACTGCCATTGTGCTTCGTGCTCAGCATAAGCAATTCAGAATGAGAAACAATGCAGTAAGCTGCAAAGAGGAAAAAGCTATGGTAGGCCTGATTTGAACCAATTTTTTAGAAACTGAGCTGTAAAACCTGATTTTACTAAGTGCACCATGATATATGATGTCATCAGTTAGTTAGTTAGTTAGCTAGATGGAGCTTTACAGTCCAGTTTCCAACCTATTGTTTCAAGTCAAGTCGACCACGGCTTTTTTTCCAGTTGTGGCTCACAGGCGTGTTTTCTCTACTCCATTGCTTATGCGGGGTATCAGGCACAACGGCAGTAGGTTCCATTTTTAGAAACATTGGCATGACTTGACTTGGGAATAGAACCTGGGTCTTCCATCTGAGAGGCAGATGCTCCTACTGTAAGACCAAACATGTGGTCATCAGACATTATGGTAAGTAAAGCCTTAATTGTGAAGGGGCACCATTGTGCAGCACTGAAGATATGACATGTAACTCAACATGAATTTAACACCTTGCTACTGGATATTACTTACACAAATTTGTGGATCCTGGGGAAATTTTGGGGTCAAATCATCTTCTGTCCTACCCCCAAACAGGTGATGTTTTTCTGGAAAAAATCATCATCATTATTTTCATGACTATATGTTCTATTTTCAAGAAAAATTGTAATGTAGTATTTAGTGCATGATTAAGTAACAGATGTAGTTGTTTTTCATTACGCACACATGACAAAGGTGTCTATGTACTGTGTCAGTATGGCCTTCCTACAGTGCACTCTGGCACTTTGTCACTTGTCAATTATTGCATGGCATGGGTATAGACCATTTTTTTAGAGGTGGGTGTTTTAGTGAGTTGAATTCTCTGTTAGGAAGATAGGCAAACCAACATTTAAATTTATGACCGAATTGTGTTTCCCATTGTAAATTTCAATCAGTGTACAAAATTCCTGTCCCTCCATAAAATGCAATCACTGCTCCCAGAGTATTGTCAGCCTTTGTTAATACTTAAAAAGGCAGAGGTGTATGTCCACAATAGAACACATGCAATCGTTTTAGTCAGCCCACCGAATTTTGTGGGCCATGGAAAACCTGGAAAGCCATGGTATTATACACTGCTTTCAATCTCAAGGCCATGAAAGTCCTGAAAAAGTGTCAACTTGCTTTAAAAGTCACAGAGAGTCACAGAATTTGAAACTGTTTAAAAATATTTTTCTTTGACTGACTTAACTCTAGCAGAAATTCTGAAATTCAAAATCAGATCAGAACCTTTCTTTAAATAGTCTGTACAAGTCATGGAATAATCATTCAATGCTAGTTTGAAAGTCATGGAAAAACCATGGACTTTTAGAGGAAGAAATGTTAGAACCCTTTTTTTGGTTCCTTGTGTAACAAAGGAACCTATGCAGTCACCTTGGCGTATGTGTGTGTGTGTGTGTGTGTATGTGTGTGTCTGTGTGTATGTGACGGATTGGAATGCGAGGTATGTGGTGCGATAACTCAGTAACCGAGTGATCAATTTTTTTCAAACTTGGTATGCATGTAGATGTTGTGGAGTAGATGTGCCCTATTGTTTTTGGTGGAGGTCAAAGGTCACTGGTGATCACCAGAGGTCAAAAAGGGAATTTCTGTTAGTAGCTGTAACTCGGTATCCGTTGTTCAAACAGTGGCATAATTTTAGGGTAAGTTAGATTGGTAGGAGGTGAAAATGTTGGTACATTAACCAAAATAATTGGAAAGGGTCAAAAGGTCAAAAAGTAATGTTTTATTGATATCTTGCCACTGAAACATTTTAGAGGGGTGGTGTAATGGAGGTTTGTGTTCGTCTTAGTGAAATGCACGTGATGACCCCCTTGACCTCACTTGACCTCATGTGACCTTTTGACCTTTGTGACTTTTTTGGACGTCAAGATTCGTCTTGATCAGACAAACCGAAAAGGCTATTGCACTACCCTCCTACGATGTTCCTTACTTGAGTTACTGATATTTAAGTGACAGGCTAGTTAGTGTGTAGGTCATATGTATTGCAATGCCAGGTATGCGGTGCAATAACTCAATAACCAAGTAACATAGGGGGATGGCATAATGGAAAGTTGTGTTCGTCTAAGTAAACTGCACGTGAAGACTATTTGGGTGATATGTCTTTGTTCAATTGGTTTAAAAGTCCAGCTGAAGTTTAATGCCTTCAGACAAATGCAATGTATAAAAGAATAGAAGAATTAATAACCCCCTCTCAGTCTAAAAGCAGTTTAGCTAACAATCAGGACAGTAATGCAATTTTTATTAAAAAAAAAACCTTTTCCTCATATACAGTATTGAATAAAGTTATTTGCAATGCAAGTTATGGTTCCAATTTCAATAGTAATATATGAAAGCAGTTTCTCTTCTTTACCTCTGCTTTTACCCTAGGTACTACAATGGTGTTTCTAGCACCCCTTTTAGGTTAAAAGGTCAAATTGAAAGTCTTTTATTAGATTTAACTGAGCTATGTTTGTCTCTTGGTCTTCTAGCCAAATTGTGAAGAAGAAATTGGTGGTAATAAATCACTCTCAGACTGCCTTTAGTAGCAGACTTGTGGGCTTTTCCTTATTTTTGCTTTTGAGCAAACACATTAGGTAGTCTAAAGGACAACCATGACATAATTTCTAGTCATCCATCATAAATTTTGGTGGTCAGGAATGACCAGATGACTGTTCAAAAGGGATTTGTTTATTTAGAATCAGTTTTGACCTACTTTGACTGTATTTGACCTTTGTGACTTCTTTGTAAGGTCTGGATTTGAATTGTTGAGATTGACCAAAAAGGCAATTAACTACTCTCCTACAGTATACTACCTCAAACTCAAGTAAATGACATTTTACTGAAAGGTGATGAGTGTGTGTGTGTATTTGTCGCATGGAAGTGGGCAGTGTGCAGTGTGATAACTTGAAAAGTGAAGTGTTCCATTTCTCTCAAACTGCAAGTGCTTGTATGATTTTGAAATTTAATTGGCCCCTATGTTTTTAGGTGATGGCCAAAAGTCATTG
Organism: Holothuria scabra; assembly: GCA_037179385.1. Classification (NCBI taxonomy): domain Eukaryota; kingdom Metazoa; phylum Echinodermata; class Holothuroidea; order Aspidochirotida; family Holothuriidae; genus Holothuria; species Holothuria scabra. The sequence goes on along the minus strand of CM074194.1, from coordinate 21,095,358 downwards.
GGGTTAAAGGTGCAAATTATGCCTTACTTTGCAACTACCTTAATACAATATCATCTTAAATGCAAGGCACCATAGTGCCCTTGGGCTCTTGTTTCTGTTTGTTTGTCTGTCTGTCTGTCTGTCTGTCTGTATGACTCCCTCTGGGTGCTTCTCTCTCTGTAACAAGAAATTTATGAACTTGTTCTAGCACTTTGAAGATACATCAGTGGGGGTTAAGCAGCTCTTCTTCTTCATCTGCATAACAGTGAAAGCATAACAGTATGGTATCTCATAAAGTTCATGTACCACTTCACCTTAAATTCAAAGAAACAAAATATTAAATTATGTCCCAACCATGAAGCATTTTTGTCAATTATGAAAAATATTTTCTTATTTTTCTCTTCCATCAAGTAATGAACGTCAATTGCCCGCATCTCGTCTTGCACCACTCAAACAAAAAATTCGCCATGCTTTTGGATCTGGCTATGAAAATGACAGTGGGAAAATGAAGATGGTGATTGAGAATGTGTATGGATGCATACAGGAAGAGAGTCTGGTTAGTATGATGAATATTCATGTTTATTTAAACATGCTTTGATTTATAGATGAGTCTGAACAGTCAAGTAATGGACTGATTTGATCTCTCATAACTGTGATCCATCAGCATTAATCTTTCAATTTCTTTGCATACTTGTGTCATGGATGCTGGTATACTAAAATACCTCTTTATTCCCTCAATTTCAGCATATATGGGCCCTTAGAATTTCACGTAGACTATAAAACTACGACGATTTAAGGCACGATGGAATCCACTAATGGTAGACTTCCTTAGCATCTCAGATTTGTCAATAGAACTAGTGATACTGTGTGCATAAGGAGCACTATACTAATACATGTAACCACTTTAGGCTGGACATATCTATCTTCTTATAAGCACATTAGGATAGGGCTAGATAAATACCTCTGACAAAATTTATTGTTATTCAGCAAAATGTTGAATTAAAGCTTTAAAAGTTCAAACATAGTTAGATACTTAAAATATGTATCATAAATTCAAAGTTTATACCAACTTGATATTAAATTAACAATCTGATCCTGATGTGGTAGAAATATATCTTCATGCATTGTAAATGTCGGCAGAACAGTAACAGAAAAGTAAGAAGTGTGGTAGTTGTGCTGTTTTATTAAACTTGAATAGATTTAAAATAGCTCCAAATTTTCATTTAGGTGTGCTAAAATTCACTCTCCTCACAGTGATTTGATGCAAGTGATTGTTTGTGATAACATTCTCATGCCTCAAAATTGAAGTGTTTCAGGCTCTATCTGACACCCTTAAGATGTGTAGGTGTAGCACTTTTTGCCTGTGTCAAAATCTACAATGAGTAGTTGAGGTTTATAGGCTGGAATGCTTTGTCAAGGTAACTTGAAAGGGTGGAGAAAATTTCATGTCATGTGATCAAATTTTCTATATTAATCAAAAGAAATATATGTTTCATGTGTATCCTGCATGCCATTGTTGTGTTGCAATTATTTTTTTTTTTATTTCAAACCAAAATTGATTTGTAAAGTAGAAGCATTGTTTTAAAGTACCATTTTTTATCCTTTGTATAGATAACAGTCTTTGACATGATTGGTAGCACCAATGAGGACTTGGACCATGCAATTCTCCTTGCTTTACTCAAAGGTAGGAGGAACATAAGAACTGAAATTTATGAGTATATTTCTGTCTTTTTTCTATAAATTCCCATACATCTTTGAGACTTGTGGTAAAGCTGGTGATATTACAGGTTGGTTTGAGAATCAACTTTTTATGTGCAGACAACATCAACATGTTGCAACTCTTGAAAGGCAGTCAATTCTCATCCCAAAGCACAATTTTTGTAGTAAGTCTAAAGAAATTCTTAATTGGCACCACTATTTGATTGACAGAAGGTTTGAAAGATTGCAGAGCACATCATCTCATATTACACAGTAAGTACTGTACTGAGAGTGTTTTAATTACACGTTGGATCTTGTATACTCACCCTGAATCAATAAACTGAGATTGTGTTTGGATTAGGATGAGATTGAGACTGTTGGGAGGTGCCTAAGCATGAAGCACAAAAAGCTTTAGGAGTCCAAGGAACATTTACGGCATTTTAACGCAAGAAGGAGAATTTTACACTTAAGACTCGACTGTGATAGGCAGGATACTCTCAAAGCCTTTGAGGCACTGTCTAATTCTGTTGATGTCTCTGTTCTCAGAGGAGTTGTAGGTCAGAATATCCACACTTGCAAAGAAAAATTTGCTGTAAGGTGAGATTGGCATATATGTATGCAAATTGTGACTTCCATTTTTAATTTACAGCTGAAGCTACCGGTCCATATGAACAGCTTACTTTGGCTCTCTCATGGCACAGAGCTGATATAGCAAAGAACAAAATTCTCACAGATAAAGTAGCATGGGAGGTAAGCAGAATGATCATATTTTAAAAAGGGTTCCCATGTAGTAAGTTAGTTGGATAGATTGAGTTTAACAGCCCAGTTTCCAACCTATTGGTTCAAGTCGAGCCAGCCACAGCCTTTTTCCAGTTGTGGCTCACTGGCTTGTTTTCCCTACTCCATTGCTTATGTGGAGCATCATGCACAATGGCAGTAGGTTCCATTTTTAGAGTCTTTGGTATGACTTGACCTGGGAATCAAACTCCGGCCTTCCATGTGAGAGGCGAATGCTCTTCCATTAGCAAAACATGCGGTCCCCATGTAGTAAGAAATATCTTACCGTGGCAGATCAAGTATTACATCGACTGTCGACGGTATTGAGTGTTTAATACTGTTGGAAACAGCTCTGTGCATACTTGATTTTGATATCAAAATCATGGGCACATGAGGTTTTGAAGTAATTCAGATTCATACATTGATCAAGATGATCAAATTTCAATGCAGTACTAAACATTAAATTTGATAAAAAGGCTGTATTTCAATTGTAGGTTGGCCGACATTATACTTGATCTACTGTGGTGCATCACATATTTGAAAATTCTGGAATTATATCAGGTGCTCGAAAATTTTTGCATTTTGGTTGTTTGTGTAGAAGAAATGCCACACTGTCTTGAAATTTGAAAACTTGTATACCCTTTGGGTAGTTGCCATGATTACTATGTGTCCATTTTGAGTTAACATAAAAACATAGGCTTTTTTGTAAGAGATTTTTCATTTTTGCCATTGTCTCAATCTTAGTTTTCAAAAAGTCTGGGGAAGGTCTTTAATTTCAGTATTTCAAAATTGGGGGAATTTTGTTTAAGGAACATTCAGTGACCTCTAGTTGGGTTAGACAACATATACTGATAGCCAAGCTGCAGCTCCCTTCAAGTTGCAGCAGCAGTTAAGCGTTGTCCTTTAGTGGACGTAGCTTCCTTGGGAAGCAGAACTCCTTTGAGAGTATTGTTTGGTTTTGCCAAATGGCTCTTCTCCAGAGAGTCAAGAGTACTTTGGAAAAAGGAGTCAAGTAGAAGCAGCTGCAGCCAAGCTTTGTTACTATAGATTTTAAAACATTTACTTCTGCTATTGTAATATGAGTAGAAACAAAGCATAGCTGAGACAGTTGCAGTCTTGATGAGGAAGTTGCAGCCTTGATGAGGCAACCAACTGCAACCTACAGTTCTGACATGGTGCCTTTGTATATAGATACCTATGGTTTTCATGTAAAAGTTTGACAGTGCTTTAAAGAAAATGGACTTAATAATTGACCATAGTTTTATGAACAACATTTACAGAATACAGCTGAAGGTTCCATTTCTGTTAGTTTCTGGAGGTAGAAAATTTGAAAATTTTGTAATCTGAACCCTACTACAGTGATGCTCCTGTTAGACGAATCAGATTAGCCCTTGTTTTTAGTGGCTGTGCGCAGCCATTAGTGGGTCCATCAGCCTTGAATTGCCCCCATATATCATCTTCCTGATTTTCAAACCCTCATATTCAGTGAAATTGAAGGAATTAAGACACAATGTAGAGTACAACCATCCATGATAGAGGTAAGCAAGGAAATCAAAAGATTAAAAGTTAATGGACCCCAGTTATGGCCAACTGCAATCAGACCATCACTTGCTGTCCGGAATTCTCTTTAAACAAGCAATCAGAGGTAAACTTTGTTTTCGCAAGTTTTCCAGGACTTTCATTCTGCACCACAACTGTACATTGAGTTAAAACTACCAAAAAAAAATGATCTGTCATCATGGTCTGACGTTGTGATTGGTCACTTAATGGACGAAGCTGTCTAGACTTGCATCTGTGTGGAATTTTGTTACCTGAACAAAATTACAAAATTCCCATTCACAGCAATTAACACAGAATTGATGTTTCTTCTCACTTTAAAGACCTCTCTGATGTCTGTGGATTCTGTTTAATAATCAGTTGAAGAAAGAAAAAAAAATGTTGGGACAAAGGGGTAATATATCCTTTCAAATTTTGATTGTCTATTTAAGTATATCTTTGTGTGTGGAATTACAGAGGAGGGGAAAAGGGGGGGAGGGAGAGGAAGGGGGGAGGGAAATAGGTTGAACAGTAGCCTAAGCAACATTGTCTCTCAATTTTGTACTAGAAAATTGATCTAAATACATAAAACGTTTCAATTTTCTTTCACTCACTCCCCTTCCAGTGGAGCAGCCTTCATTCTTGTATAACTACTGCATGTGTTAAAAATCAGGTGGAATTTTTAAGTCTGTTCTTGGAGCACGGCGTCATCATGAAAGAGTACTTAACAGTCTCTGCTCTAAGACGACTTTACAACTATGCTGGCAAAAATAGCTTCCTCCGGAACTTTGTTGGCACAGTTTCTTACCGAGATGTAAGTAACAGGTTGTTAGATTTGTTTACTGTGATTTTAATAAACATTTTGAAATTTGTGATAATCAAATTTTGAGATTTCTTTCTGTCCTAAACTTAAAGGTTTCACAACATTTTTAGAGGTTTTTGTAGTGGTTATTTTGGCATATTTATTAGGGAATGATTGAAAGGTAGTAACTTCTTGCTGAATGTTGTAACATATTTTAGAATGAAGGTCCTGTACCATTATGTCTAATGTTTTAAGGACTTGCATGTCATAGTGACATTTCTGACAAAATACGTTTTTCCACTCTTGGCTGGTGCAAGTTGTCAGGTTAGTTAAATGGGTTTTGGTTGGGGACACACCAACATGAATATGTTATATATTGTCATCTAGATGAAATGGAGAAATTCAAATATGGTTCAATTTTGGTTTCAAGTATGGTTCGAAAATGGTTTAAGTCCTCCCCTTTAGTCACCACCATATTCTACAACCCTCAGGTGTACACGTTGTCAAGATTGACATAATCACACCCTGTATTTATCAATGTTTCAAGGGATTTTCCTTTTTTCTGCCTTTCTTTTCAAGCTTGGTGAATAGGGGACTTTTAAACTGGTGTAGGGGCTGGATGCTTGCAGTGTGTTTTTTTTTCTGTACACACTTTTCTTTCCAGAAATGATCTAAAATCTGTCTTTCCTCATTCCCAGTTTGACATAGTCATAGAGGGATTTGCCTGAGGCATATTTCATTGGCTTCAAAAATTTTCTACCTAATTTTCTCTTTCAAATGGTGAAAACTGCATCTCAAAAATCATGTAGCATTTGGAAGATACTAAGTGCATTATGGGAAATCTGTCATGTCATCACAGCAAAACAATTTCCCATTGAACTTAATTTATTTATAAGTTTGATGTGGCTGCATGGCTGTACCCTAAATATGGTGTAGGGTTATGCTAGATCTACAGAAAATGATGTCCAAATATACCAAGTTACGTTTAATCTAAAGAAAATGATATTCAAACATTCCAGCAATATCTAACTTCAAGTACAGACAGCGTATTCAGTTGTAAAGAAAAAGCAAAGGGAATCTGAGGCAATGTTCCCCACATTATACAATGTTCTGTGATTTTGTTGGAAAGTGGGGTATTTCTTGAAAAAAATAACCAATATTTAAAGTAAGATATATTGATTGGTAGGAGATGGTCTGGAACATCTTTATCTTTCCTATGAGACCCCAGTGAAAAGCCACCAGAATATGCCTTTACCAGAATCAATTGTTATATAGCAAACCATTCCTTTTTCTTTTCAAACAGCCTCAACAACCAATTTACCTAAGTGATATTGGGCGTGTGATAAGGAAATTGATAGGTGCCCATGACATGCAGCTGTATAGGAATGACAGAAAATTGGACAATAAAGAGTGTAGCGCACTCATTATGATGTCATCATGCCTTGCAGGTACAGTATGTAGTATTTTTGTTCAATTAAAAGTAAAGAAAAGAATGTAATTTTCATTGTTCTATTACAAGTAGAATGCTTTACTCAGGTCTTTGCTTCAAGCTGAACTGTTCTATTTCTGGGCTTCATAACAATAAAAATGTGAGGCAAATCATAAAGCAACACCTTGGCATTCTGCTCAAGAAGAATATTTGATGTCAGAAGAAGGTCAGTTTGGGCTGCTGACCACTGCACACTCTGATCTGGCCATGGCTGAATTTCAGAATAATGTTGTATGTTTTTTGAAGTACTTCAGCATCGTGGTGAGAAATTTCACATAACTTGCTTCTTTTCTAGGGATGAGAATGTTGCATTCTGCTCAGGAAGAATATTTGATGTCAGAGGAGGGTCAGTTGGGGCTTCTGACCACTGGACCCTCTGCTCTAACAATGGCAGAGTTGGCCAATCCAGGAATGCATTTTAAACAACCATTCAGAGAACTCTTCCTCTGGGCAATTTTAAATGAAAAGTAAGTTTACTTTTGCATTCTCTTAGTAAATCTATACTATTTCTGTATAACTTTTTCAAAGCTTGTGTGAAAAAAAAAACAGGGAGGATTATGATGGAGGGAATTTTTTAAATTGTGAGGTTATTGGTAGAAATGCTCTTTGAAAGTGCTTCTTTAAGGAACAGAGATTTTGCAAATTTGGAGGGGACAATTTTTTCTGTAATAGGTACTGATAAGGTTTTATGCTGTAACTATTGAAGAATTTGCTAATCAAGAACTCTTTAATAAACTCGTCCTGTGGGTGATGATTACAGGGGAAAATTATCTTAAAAATTCTATAAATAATGTCCAATCCAACCAGTTTGCAACTACTTCTTTTCTTGTGGTGAAAATAAATTGAAAGGATTTAGACAGATAGGTTTCTAGAAAGGTATAGGGATTGCTTGCCATTTTTGCCTGTGACTTTTGAAAACAGTTGGAGCTTTGTGATTAAGAGATCAGGGACTTAAAGGCAGTCATTTGTCACCCCAAACTACAGTTTCAGTATACATATATCAAAACTCTCAATTTGTACACCTCTTTGATTGGCATCACATTCAAACAATGCATCATAGCTAAATTACACAGCATGGGGACTGAGAGTGTCTTGATTACACATTATGGACTTGTATGGCCACTGGGACAAGCCATTAAGCAATAAACTAGGATTGTGTCTGGATAAAGATGAGTTTTAGATAAATGTGGGAGGGGCTAGAAGTAAGTAGGTTGGGAGAATTGCAACTGTTTGGGATGATGAAAATATACCTTTAAGACATGTGTGTCATTCAGTTACATACAGCTTTGTGATGTTGAACACTATTTTTCTATTGGATGCTTATGTATACTTAATTTGTTTTGATGCAATAATTTGGTTCCAGAAGCAAGAAAAAGAAAGATAAGTAAAATAACTCAGCCTGTGTTCTCTGATTCTTAATTGCAAAATAGGACACCTCAGCATGCAGACCTGTAACATATTTAGATTAATTGTGTGAGCAGGATGTTGGCCCCTCAAAACACTGGGGAATTCATCTTTCCTACATTTACAATTGTTGTCATCTGATATCTTTTCTGCACGGGTCATACTGAAGACTTAAAAAATGAAACCTACTGCCATTGTGCTTGGTGCTCAGCATAGGCAATGGAGTAGGGAAAACAAGCTACTGAGCCATAAGTGGAATATAAGCCAGAGCTTGCCCAACTTTGAGCACTTGTCTAGAAGGTTACAGCCTGTGAGACAGAAAATGTAATGAGGTTCACAAGACCAAAAATCAAAAGGGGTTTACGAGACCAAAGGTTTGCAAGACTGAAAAAGAGAATAGGTATGCTAGACCGACATTGAAAACCAGCTGACCAGTATTCATTTTCAAGTATGCAGACCTCTCATTTTCGGTTACTGTTGGTCTTGTGAACCTCTTCACTATTTTGGTCAAACAGACCCTTTAATATTTTTGGTCTTGTGAACCTTAACCAACTTCCAGTCATGCAAGCCCTTTCTTATTTAAATTTTTGGTCTCATGAATCTTTAGTCTCGTGGGAAGCCCCTTAAACTGAGCCATAAAATCTCATACAAGCTACTGATATCTTTTCACAGGTTAGAAATGGCTGAGTTCCTGTGGGAGCAGTCCGAGGACTGTGTCAGTTCTGCCATAGCTGCCAGCTCTATGCTGACTCACATGGCTAAACTGTATCACAACCATGATAATGAAGCTCACTTTGAAGAAGGTGCCAGGCATGTACAAACACTTCTCTATTGAATTTTGTATTTGTCAATTTTTATGCAACTGAAAATCTTTTGTCATTTCTCTCCAAAATATTTCACCATCCAATGTTTAAAGAGTTAAGTACTTTGCATTTCCTCTAATACCACCCAGAGTAAAATGATTCTCAGGGTTTAAAATAACCCACAGCAACAATTGCCATGGCTTGTACTGTTGGCTAAAAATGCCCTATATTATGACCAGCAGCTGACTTTTCCATTTGGACTGTGTTCTTTTTCAAGCTTGAGCCCTGAATTCTCCTTACCATGTTAGCTTTAATCCGTCCTCCAATTAAAACAAAACCATGATAACAGTCCATCTAGACCTCAGTCATGGTTTCGTGACTGGGTATCATAGAACATTTTAGGTTTTGCGTGTGCAGTGATCTCAAGATTGCTCACAGAATGTAGAGGAATTAGAATCCAAGTATCCTTGTGATGATAATTTAAGCACACCTCATCAACAATGATATCAGCAGCTGTTACATTTCTTTTTGTATTCATGAATGAGTCTCTTAGAGGCAATATTTTCCCTCACACCTATAATGTCTGTGCATAATACAGGAATTTGAAACAATTAACTGCTGAAGTTATTGTCTACCAACTGAAGTAAAAGTTAATTGGTTAAGTGAGTGCTAATTAACAGTGCAGTTATCAAATTATTTTAGTACTTTAGGAGGGTTGTGTCCAGTTACGTTTGGGCAAGGCATTGCTAGCTACTCCTTGGTTTGAAAAATGCTATATTGCCTTGAAAATTGATGAAATTATGTAGTTTCTACATTTTAGTGGTATCTATACATAGCCATTCTATTGTGTTGTTAGTTAGTTAGATGATGTTTTATGGCTTCATTTATAACCAATTGTTTAGGCAGTATTTTATCACTTAGGTTTATCTGTTGTTGAATGCACTCATCAGTGGTATTTTGTAATCCTCTTCAAAGAATTATTACAGGTAGTGGCCAAAATTATTTTACATGAATACTTTGCATTTTGTTAATAAGTTGTCGAACGTCATCATTCGTAGAGTGTCCCATTTTAGGTACATTTTTACTCATTCAGTCTTTTTTTAATTTTATCACAGAATAAAATCATCTTTTATTCTCTTTTTTGCATTAAATCAGAAAAAATATCATGCAGCTCTTTGATTGTCACTTTTTGAATTACAGGAGGTTTGAGCAACTGGCTATCAGTGTCTTAGAGGAATGTCATGACACCAACGAGGATCTGGCTCAAATGCTTGTAGATCGTCCCTATTCCTGCTGGGGAGGAAAGAATTCCATATCAATGGCAGCTGAGACAGGCAACCAGGTATTATGCATTTTGCCAAAGATGGTTTCATTTGTGTGTACACCTTATTTTTGCTGATGCCAAATAGAGGACATAACAGCATAAGCTCTTAGTTGTTCATATTTATCCACGTCAGCTTGATTTGAGGGTTTCAACTATTCTTTTATTTTCAGGGTGCATTAATGTTCTAAATCAGAATGAGATTGCCTGAGCAAGGTCAGATCTACTGCTCAAGATCAAATTTACATTGTAAATGCAGATCAGATCCTGACTGATTGCTGGATTTTTGGTTCCTTGCGGTAGCAAAGGAACCTATGTAGTCAGGTTGGCGTGTGTGTGTGCGTGTGTGTGTGTGTGTGTGTGTGTGTGTGTGTGTGACACTTGCTTCGGTACGCTCTAACTCAACAAGGGAAGGTTGGATGGAACTTGGATTTGGTACATAGATTCGTCATAAGGAGAAGGTGTGCCCTATCGTTTTTGGTGGAGGTCAAAGGTCATTTGGGGTCACCAGCGGTCAAAAACTAAAAACCTTCTCAACAGGATATTTCTAGTTAGGAAACTTGGATAGATGTCATACTTGGTGTGTGGATGTGTTATGGTGTAAGGATGAAATTGGATATGTTCTGTGAAGGTCAAGGGGTCGTCTGAGGTCACCAGGGGTCAAACACCGAAAAACGTTTTAACATTTAAAACATTATTCTGAGGTAGAAAGGACAGATTTCAAATCAATCTGTGTTTGGTTAAGGTCAAAGGTCATCAAGGTCACTGGAGGTCAACTGCTGGGAATGTTATTTAGAAAATCTTGTAAGCTAGATAAAGATAGTTTCAATAGATTTTTTTATCTCACCTGGTTTTGCATGCTTACACACCCAAACACCTTAGAAATTTGTCCTTTATGTTCGTTCAGTAATGATTCCTTTGGGTTGTACACATATTTTGGATCATTCAAAGTTTTAAGAGGGCAATAACTGAAATCTGTAGATTTCACTGAGCACAGGTCACTCTGCATTAAACGGGTCTCTCTGCCAGTGGAAGCAATGCATGGATTCTACAATATGTTTCTTTAATACTGTTGTGCTCTGTGGGGGTAACCTTATCCTCATTCTATTATCACACTTCATTAATCACTTGCTTTCTGTGTGACTGCTGAATAAACCCTGTTTTCTGTGTAGAGGTAGCAAACAGGACAAGTGGTAGATTGTTTTAAAGTAACAGCAAGTTTTATTTGAGAGCCGGTAAAAATAACTTGTGAGAGAAGTACAACCTTTGGGGTGTTTTTCTCTCTCTGACCACATTGTGTATCATTTATTGGTGATAATGTCAAATTTGATTACAAGCATAAATACATATGGAAATGAGGTAGTGTTTTTGAAGGATTACCAAGCATTACAAAAGTTGAATGTCAGTAAGGCCACAGAAATTTAATCTTTGATTTCATGTAAAATTAGTTCTAAAATACCACTTGTGAAGATGTTACAAACATTGAGTACAGTATGAACTTTTGCTTAGCTCTATTTCACAGACTGGCTGTACAGTTCTTATAATATCCGGCAAGGAACCACAGTGCCCATTGGGCTCTTGTGATCTTGGTAAGAGGGGAGGACCAGACCTCACCTAGGTGATCAAAATGTGTGTTGTACATGCTCTAAGATAAATGTTTGGTCTAGCAGTAGAGCATCCACCTCTCACACAGAAGGCCTTGGTTTGATTCCAAGGTTGAGTCATACCAAAGACTCTAAAAATGGAACCAACTGCTGTTGTGTGTGATGCTCCGAATGAGCAATGGAGTTGGGAATACAAGCCAGTGAGCCACAACTGGAAAAAAAATGCATTACTGGATCAACTTGAACCAATGGTTTGGACACTGGGCCTTAGAACTCCATCTAACCAACTAACTTACTAGGATAAATGATGACCCAGGATCAAAAGTATTGCAATTTGGTTCATTTGGAAGTCACTTCTGCTCTGCCCATCCATGCCCACAGCACAATTAGCCATCAGCAATCAGAATACGAGACAAGTGTAAGCATGCCAGAACCAAGTTGTACATTTAATTTGATGTACAGATAAGATTGGGCAATCAGATCTGGATCTAGTTTAAATGCACCCTTAATCTGTTCTTGCCTAAAAACACATGAGGGAAACTAGCCTGATGCACTCCATACAACGTCTTCGTAGTTGATTAAGTGAAGCGTGAATAATGCTCACATGCCCATCTGACCACACTGCCCATTTAATGAACTTCCTGACATAAAAGCAGTCAAACAGCACACAGCTTTCTCATGCAGTCACAGTATAGCTTCCTTTAAAAACAGGTCAATCTGCAATTTTATGGTCTGAGAACTGGGTCAAGCAGATGTTATCTGTGCTCAACAAATGAAGTAGAAATACTGTGAAAAAAAGACCCCAAAATGGAGGTTTTTAGAGTAGAGGAGAAGTGTGTTTATTGATGCAACTTGTTAAAAAAGGTGATCTAGAATTTCTACAATTGTGTCCATCTTTTGTCTTATATGTGCTAGTTCAGTTTATGTGATACCAGTGTGTCTGATCTTACATGTTTATATCCATCTATGGACACCTTATGGGAGGTTTTCAAATTTCCTATCTTTTCTTCCCTGGTCCTGCATCAGAATGTGAAATTTTATAAAACGTGATCTGAGGTTTCTATGTTTGGGTCATTCTTATACTTTATGTTCTGCTCCTGTACATGTATCTAAAATGATGAAATGCCATGTGCAGCTCAGTCTTGCCTTTTCTGGTTTTGCTGTGTATCTTACTAAGTTTAAAAAACATTTGGGAATGATGGAATGTTTTCTCTGGCCTGAATTCATATATTATTGAGTTTTGTAGTGCTGTAAAGGTTTTGGAAGTCTTTTTACAACCTGTTATGTTGAAATTTCATGAAAAAAATCAAAAAAGAAAAGAAGAAAAAGGCAAATTGATTTACTTCTTTTCTCTTTGCAAAAAGAGGGTAATTTTTATCGAAAGGGCATGTACAAATGTAAATACATGGCATTCTCAAAAAGAGGACTTTTCAAAAGTCAACATTGTAATTATTGATAATAATTTGAAAAAGGAAGCAGGTTGCTTTATGAATCCACTTAATTTTTTCTTTGGACTGCTTCCCACACTACTGCTATTGATAGTCGTCATGTAACATTGTAGAAGCTTTTTCCATGGAATATTTCAGTCATGTTCAAATGCAATTCCTTTATGTACGCACAGGCAAATATAGCAGTTTCTAACCCATAGTTGTGACATCAAGGAGAACTATATATTGGACAGTCCATTTACTGGGTAACAATAACTGGCAATTGGGTGGTGCTATGTAACCTTTTTCTATGTAGCAGTGAGTGGGCTGTCAAATAGTAGTAATAGGTGAGGTATGTAGGGTCCATAGATTAACAATACAAGGTGGGCTTTGGGTAAGTTTGTCCACAATACATTTAACTGCAAACTTGTGAGCTATGGCAGTGCTAAGGAGGTGGAGCATTTGCTCCCTCAGAACTTCTCTTTTCCCCCCAAGTTTGGTCAGTAAGGAGTTACATCAACCAAAAAATAATATACTTCTCCTGCAACTTAATTTTTCTTCCAGAGATATACTAAAATCTCAGAGCTTCTGGGGGTTTCTCCTGCTGGACCCCACCCATTGGAGTGTTAGTTTCAGTTCATGGCAATGTTTGCCCTCCAACATTTTCCTTTGCCTCTAGTGTGCCCTCTCCCCTTCGATATAGTATGAAGACGATTTTTTTCAACCAGAATTTATTTTTTGTTTTCCAATAAAAAGTTATATCTCTCACTAAATCATTGTTTTATCGCTCTATCTTTTTCATCCTAAGGCATTCCTTGCCCATGCCTGCTGCCAGGGTCTTTTGCTCCGCATTTGGAATGGTGCCTTGAGAGGCAGCAGCCTTCGTGTCTTGCTAGGTATCATCTGTCCTATTAGTATCCTGTGGATGAGTTATCGCCAGGATTACAGCTATGGCATAAGTAGCAGGAAGTTGAAGAAGAAATGGTGGCTGAAGTTTTACTACTTCTACACAGCCCCTGTTACAAAGTTTTGGATGAATGTGGTAAGTATTAGATTTGATAATTTTGTCAAGATTAGGTCAGGTTAGATGGAGGTTTACAGCCCAGTTTCCAACCAGTTAGTTCAAGTCAAGCTGGCTGTGGCCTTTTTTCCAGTTGTGGTGCACTGGCTTGTTTCCCCTACTCCACTGATTTTGCTAAGCATCAAGCACAACGGCAGTAGGTTCTGTTTTTTAAGTCTTTGGTATGACCCAGCCAGGACTTGAACTCCCGATCTCCAGACTGCAAGTCAGATGCTTTCACTTCTTGATCATGCAGTCGGACCAGTATTTTGTCAGGCACATTGTACTACCCAGTGTTTCTATCAGAGGGCAGTAAGGGGGATTTGACCCTCCCTTTTTAGAAGAAGTTGGGTAAAATACCCCTCCCCCTTTTCGTTTCCATAAAAATTAGAAAATTGGTAATACCTTGGTTTCTTACTTAAAAGAAGACACTTTTGCAGCAATGATATAACTTGCATAAATAAATGGCCTTTAAAATCCTTCATATTGCACCTTACAGGGGCCTTGAAGCAAGCTCTTATCCTGCTAAACCCCCTTATAACTTGAGCATAGGACAGCACCACTTTGGATTTGGGGTTTAGCAGCAATAAATCCCCCCCCCCCCTTTTTTTTGTGTTTTGGGCAGAGTCACTGCTTCCTGTGAATATTTATTGCAAAGTTAGTTTCTTTCTTGTGTAAAGCATGTTTGAGATGTGTGCATGAAACAGAAATATTATGTGTAAAATACACCAACATGATATAGAAAGAAAGAAGCTCTAGTCTTCAAACAATTGAATTTCTTTTATTAACCCTAGCAATAGCTCAGAAGTTGAATCATTAGAATTTGCAAGTTTGAGGGAACAAATTTGTTTTGAACAATAAATAAATGAATTTCTATCAGTATGAACCTTATTTTTTTTTATTTTGAAAAGAAGGCTACCCTGCTTCCTTGTTTTGAAAAAATATTGATATTAACTAAAAGACTCCTCTCTGTAAAACAATAATTCCCTTTAACTAGCACTGTTTCTTGAGTTAATTGTTAGAAGAGAATTTTAAATTTTTATCATTCTTCTCTGTAAGACCATTGATTCTCAGTTTCCATTCACTTATTTTGGTTCAACTTGGGGAACATGTTTAGAGCCTGTAAGTAAATGACCTTTATTAGCTCCCAATAGCTTATTGTGAAGGATGCCATTTCTAAAATCTGAGCTATCTACTAACATTTGCATATTATAAACCACCCCATTTATACTGTCTAAATATAATGAATTTTTAGCAGGGTTGTAGCCAAATTGCAAGGTTGTAACCAAATTGCAAGGTTCCAGCCAAATTGCAAGGTTCTAGCCAAGTTGGAGTGCCAGGTAGTTGTCTAATCTGGCAATAGCACCTTACCCTACTCTAACCATGGCATCTACCTCCATTTTCCGGCCATTAATTTTTCAGTTTTCCCCCATTATACTTCAGAAAGTAGATTTGGTACTAGTTTTGGGTGTCAGTAGATATATTTATGGTGTGCAGAGATGTTTGCCTGGAGTTTTTGGCAGTTATATTGAGTTCAAGGTGTGACTGGCTGCGTCATCCAACTGTAACTACAACCTTGACACTTAATCTTCTTCTGTTTGGCATGTCAGTCTAAGCCTATGATCAACACAACTTCTGTCCTGTGACATGTCCATAAAGAACTGACACCGATTTACATACATGGACAGAGCATGTAACTTGTACGTCCTATCTGTAGATGGTCGCCACCGACTAGGACAAAAAAGGCACACCAAGATGGCCGCCGTGAAGCTATAAATCGTTTGATTTGACGACGACTATGTAATATTTTAAACAAAAGCTAAACTTGAATGAGAAACAATATTATATTCCTGCAACAGGTGAATTGATTTTGACCTTACCTTGCCATATTTCAAAAATATTTCAACTTTCTTGCAAAATATGGAGATATACTTGAGCAAGTCCAAGCTTTCACACAAAACCATAGCAGACTGCCGTTTTGGTGTGCTTTTCTCACACTACAGTAGCGACAGTGTACCATACAGTATGTTCTGTCCATGTATAGGAAGTCTGTGAGAACTGACATCCAAGTTCATCAGTGGAGGAGAGTGGAATAGGTTAGTTTAGTAGCTGGTTTTAATTTGTAGTACCACCTCTTGCATCAAATCTAACCAGCAAACATCAAAACAGTTACAGTAATAATAGTAAATGAACTTATAGAGGGCTAAAATCTACAGAGTATTCCATAGCGCTGTACAACCCTAACAAAAAGCCAACATGAAAAAGTGAGTTTTTAAACGGGACTTACACTGTGTGAGGGAGGAAGAACTTCTGATAGAATTGGGCAGACAATTTCAGATTTTGGTCCCTGCTGGCTGAAAGGCATGGTCAATGTAGGTTTTTAAATTAGTTCTGGGAACAGTAAGGTTAAGTGTATTGCTAGAACACAAGAACGAGTATTGACATGAAAAATCAGATAATCAGATAAATAAGAGGGGTGCCATACCATGAATGCATTTATAAACAATGAGTAGTATTTTAAACTTAATTCTGAATGCAACTGGCAACCAGTGCAGAGAGTGAATGATACTTAAGGATAAGGTGTTGAAGTCATAACAGTCAACAACAAGCCTGACTGTGCTATTCTGCAGACGTTGCAGTCTCTGAATCAAATACACTGGTATACCATAAAGCAAACTATTACAATAATCCAAGTGGCTGTGAATAAATGAATGTAACAAGGTGCTCATAGTTTCAGAAGACATATGTTTTCTAATCTTTTGAGATTAAAAATATAATAAAAACCAGTCAGGTAATTTAATCTCACAGTGGGATAAATATATGTTGCCTCTCTGGATTAATGATACCATCATTAATTGGTTCCTTCACTTGTTAAATGAAAAAATGATACTTTGACTTCTTCTTTTATTTTCTTCTTGTATTTACACCCTCCACAGCTGACATATCTGATATTCACACTACTATTTACCTACATGCTAATGTTCTCTCTAGAAGACAAACCATCTGTCCTGGAAATTGTACTTTTTGGCTGGATCTGTACTTATGCAGCTCAGGAACTTCAAGAGGTAGGGTTGGTTGTTTTATTAGAGTTCTATACCTCAACCTCTAAGCTTCTGGGTTAAACTAGCGGCACCCAAGACCTTTTTTTTCAAATTATCGGTCACTGACTTGTTTTCCATGCATTGCTTATACATACATACATACACACACACACACACACATACATACATACAAACTTTTATAAAGCGCAGATTCCATATGATCATGCGCTAAGAAACCAAGAAAAATAACACCAGCAAAACACAATCAATTAAATGAGTAAGTCTTGAGCTGTTTTTTGAACAGCGCAACAGATTTGGAATTCCGTATGTGAGAAGGAAGAGAGTTCCATAACATTGGACCTGCAATGGAAAAGGCCCTCTCACCTACTCGCTTCTTTGAAGGAGGTATGAGGAGAAGGGTCCCGTCCATTGCATACCTAGTAACAGGACCAGATAAAGGTGTGGTTTTCCTTTGGAACATATTAGAGAGATAGGCTGGCGCCAGATCATTCAAGCATTTGTAAACATATAAACAAACTTTAAATTGGATTCTTTTGCAAATTGGTAACCAGTGAAGGGTACGTAGAAGAGGTTTGGGGCTATCTAATCTACCTGCAAGAGCATCATGCAGCACAACAGCAGGAGTTTCACTTTCGAAATCTTAGGTGTGACTTAGGTGTGATTTGGGATTCAAGCATGAACCTCCGGTTCAATCACTAAACCAAACTCCTGGTCAAGATGTAAGATTGGTTGGCACCTGTATCCAAGCAGTCAGACTTCCATAGATTATGTGCTGCCCTCTATTCATGTCTGATATGATTTCATGTTATTTTGAAATCACCAGTGTAATATTTTTAAATGCTTTATCATCTTAGAGTGTATACTAGTGCATGCTGAATTTAACTGTTAGTTAAATAATAAAAAAAATGCTCAAATAGTTGGTAACTGCATGAGAGGGACAGGCCCCTAACTGAGGTACCCAAGCAGTCAAAACATAAACTGTGACAGCTGCCGTGGCCTTTGTGTTTGGTTTCATAGAATAAAACAATCACATAAGAGATGAATCATACAGCTAGTGGAACAAACAAAGCTTTTTAATTCAGCAAATATCTGTGAAAATACTAACATCAGCTGGTGTTGAATACCAAATTTGCAGAAAGTTCATTTACATAGCTGTAAGGTGATTGATGGAAGCAACAGCTGGCAGCTCCCTGCACACCAATCACATTAGAGAAGAATCTTGCAGCTAGTGGAGCAGACAAAGCTTTTTGATTCATCTCATCTCTGTGAAATACTAACATCAGCTGGTGTTGGATACCAATTTGCAGAAAGTTCATTTATGTAGCTGTAAGGTGATTGGTGAAAGCAACAGCTGGCAGCTCCCTGCAAATAGCCCTGCAACTACTCAACTAATTAAATTCTGTTATTTTAGAGCATGTACAGCCCAGTAAACAGCCATGAGATAACTAAAGAATACTTGACATATTTCTAAACTTCTAAATGGATAATAGATAGTGGTCATTGTTTGTAAATGGACCTTACACATATGATGTCAGAGAGTAAAAAAGGACGCCCTCCTTTGAGGGCAAAATAAACCAACACTGACAAATGCAGACAGCTGATTTGTCAACCAGTTGAATATGGGCCTAGTCTGCTACACTTGCAGGGGGATTTCTTGTGTGTGCAGTCACATTGTTTTGCCCCCAAGGATGACGTCAGTGTGTGTTGTCAAAGCATAAGGTCTTTAGGATGCCAATGATCAAGATATCTATGAAGCTTTAACAGAAAAAATTTAAACAGATTTGTGGTTAGTGTGGCATTGCAAAGATTCAAGTCATTGAGCATTGGCCATATCAGAAAAAGGTGACTGAAATGGTTTGAAAAGCTCATGAATTTTATGTCCTACAACTTTTGGTCTCTGTGAAAGGAATTAATGGCTATGGCCCCATTAGGAAGACAGTTACTTTAGAACTATGTTAACCACATATCTGCATGATTTAGACAGGTGACCCTGCATAGTATCAATTACCAAATGAAGCTGGAAGTCACCCAAGCTTGAAGGAAGCTTAAAGAATAAGAAAATAATTGTTTTGTTAACTGAAGCAAACAGTTTTTTTGCCCTCTCATGGGAGAAAGCAGTGGACCATCGTTTGGATTGTGATTGTGGTTTTGAAATTCATACAACTTGTCCATCTTATGTTCAGCAGGCTCTGAGGCAGCCTAAATGGAAACATCCACAGTGGTAATACATAGGCTAGCAATGGCTTCCATTTTGCTGGTTACTGAGCATTCTGTGAGCTTTTTCGTGGGTGAATTCACACCCATTGCAATTAATCTATTCAACCTGAATTAACCCAAGGTTCCTGCCATGTGTCTACTATGATGAGTTCTAAGTTTGAAAAGTAGCTAACAGTCATTAATTTACCAGCATGTTGGTAAGTCTAATGAAAAAAAATATTTTGCAAGGAATTTTTTTTACTGGAAAAAAAAATCTGTGGGTATATAAATATTCAATGTCAATTCAAATTTTCACTTAAAGGTAGTGTGACATGAAAAAGACAAAAATGGATGTTGGATATAAAAAGCATTAAAAACCATGAAAATGGCCACAATTTCCATCAAAATCCATCAAAAATTTACCATTTTACAGGGCATTATCTGATTTGCACTTAATCATTAATAAATATAAGCTCAATATGCAAATCTTGTGATGTTGTGGGAGGGACATACCATGTATGGCTATTGTTATCCTTTGTTTGTACAATCTTAATTTCAAGGACAGTTATAAAATAAGTTTGTCCTGAAGGTTTTATTTTGGAAGTTAAAATTGTGTCCTTGAAAATCTTTGGTATCAATTACCAAACCATAAACTAACTGATGTGTAAATAAGAGATAATTTGTATAGGGTTAACAAAAGAAATGTCAACACTACGCAACACTCTACATCATTATTTTTGCATGAGCAACAACTTTCTTTAGAAACGTTCGAACTTTGAAGAGGTATATCTTGAGAACCGTAAAAGATATTGAAATAATTCCAATGGATTTTGCCTTAGAAACCTCCACTCCACAACTGGTAAGTGAAGTCAGGTCATTTTGCTGACATGTCACACTACTTTTAATTCATCTCATCTTTTTATGCCTTTTCTATGTGCAGGCCATTTTCCCTGGTGAGTTGGAAACCGTTCGTCACAAAATGCTAAGGTGGGCATCCAGTGAATGGAACTTGCTGGACTCCTTACTAATCACAGTTGGCATTACAGCTTTCATCTTACATTGGTTTGATGCAACAAAGCAATTCACCTTACCCCTCTATGCTGTCAATGGGTTCCTTGTTTATACTCGCATCCTTAGAATGTTTGCCATCAGTCCAGATTTAGGACCTAAAATGGTGATGATTAAAAACATGGTGAGTAGCAAGATGTGGCTAATTTTGAATTCCTTTTTTTTGTCTTTTCACTCTGGCATAGGGTCCTCAATGACACAGAATGTCCTCCTGACCCTCAAAATGTTAAATTAAATTATTGTTACCTCAATAGCTCGCTTGAAGTTGCCTAAGTCATACATGATCTGTTAGCAGTGGTTTATAGTTATATTGTCTGTGAGTCCAAACCTTGAATTTTGAGGCATGCAAGTGTGATCACACAACATCACTCAAATCACTGTGGGGAGTGCTATTTTTTGCACACCTACATGAAAAATGGGAGCTCCTATAAATCTATTTAAGTTTAATAAAACAGCACACCTACCACACTCCTTAATTTCCTGAGGTGTATGATTTGTAACACACCTGGAAAATGTAAAACTCAAGGCCTGTGAGTCCCTTATTAGGAACTTACTTTGTAGTTGTTATCCAAATGAGAATTGACTGATATGACACCTGAATTAGGACCCTTTCATTGAGTGTGATTTTATGTTATCAATTGATTGTCATCCAGAATTGTAATCAAGTCTCTCTTTGTTCTGGCAAGTAAAGTCAACTACAGTTATTTTAGCAATTTGGTTAAGACATGACATGACTCAAGTGCAGGACACAGCCCCAATCTTTACTCAAATAAAGGGGTTGGAGGGAACATAACCACTTCCATCAAAATTTACTCAATAAAAATCCAGAGTCACTGGGAATATTTCCAAAATGTGGGTAGGACCTTTCCTCCCAGGATTAACAACCATTTTCTTGTTTCCTTGCCTTGCCTCTTCTCAAACATAACTAACCAGCTTAGTTTCTGTGACACACAAACTAATTCTTGGGCCACTGCCAAGTGTGGCCGGTGCTTAATTTAATTCTGTGAATCTTCTTAACTAGTGTAAATTTGATTTGAATGGCAAACCTAAGTAATGTTTGTTCCACCTTTTCTGTGTGAGGAAGTTTGTATCTTTAAGTTGGCTTAGATGCAAAATGGTTCTGCTGTTTGGAATTTTTTTAACCTAGTTTTATGAGTCCTTTCATTCAGTTTGTTTGTGATGTTCAAGTTGTTTTCTTGTATTCAACATTGCCATTTTCCATATTGCAAAATTTTAACCTGTGCTTGGAATATCAACAAAATGTTGTATTTTTGGCAGTTCATTTTAGTTTTGTGCTGGGCAATCAGCTCATTTGACTGTGATTGCAGGGTCCAAATGACTAGTGATGTGCAGCTCATTCATAGATGGACTGGATAGTCAAGTGGTTAGAGCATTCAACTTGCATCAGGGAGGTCTTGATTTTGACTCCTCACTGGGTCATACCGAAGACTTTAAAAGTGGAACCTGACTGCCATTGTGCTTGGTGCTCAGCAAAAGCAATGGAGTAGGGAAAACAAGCCAGTGAGTTACAACTAGAAAAAAGAGCATAGCCGGCTCAACTTGAACCAATTGGTTGCAAACTTTTTGGTTTTGTTTAGACTTTAGTACACTCTGACTTCTGGCTAAATTCATAGCCACACTCACAACCTTTAACCAGTTGTGGAGCACTGGGTTGTTTTTTTTTAGTCATGAACCTACTGCCATTGTACTTGGTGCTCAGCATAAGCAATGGATTAAGGAAAACAAGCTAGTGAGTCACAACCGGAAAAAGGCTGTGGCCGGCTCAACTTGAACCAATTGGTTGGAAACTGGGCTGTAAAACCTCAACTAATTATAACTAACTCATTTCATAATGTTTAATGTCTTTTCTTTTCAGATGAAAGAAATGCTTCTGTTTGTGAGTGTTTTGTTGGTGGTACTCCTTGGTCATGGTGTCTCTAGTCAGGCTCTCATGAATCCTAATCAGGAGCTCAGTTTAACAGCACTTAAGAATACTTTCTACATGCCGTACTTCCAGATTTATGGGGAACTCTTCCTTGATGCTTTTGTGGATGGTGAGTTTTCTACCATTTATCGAATTTTTTTTACAGACAAATGGAATTTTGGAAGATTTATTATCAAATAAATATGATTAAATATTTTTTAATATTGTGTTTGAAAAATTCAGATTGTGTATTTAAAACCTAAATGAGTGTTTATCATGTTTGAACTTAGTTGTCCACCTGATGAAATCATCTGCCAAATCAGAAAAGAGGAAAAATGATGCTAGTTGTTAAGAAAAGGTTACAGATGTCATAATTAATACTCAAGGCTCGGGGTTGTATCTTTAGTGATCAGTTTTGGTCAGTATGCTCTTATAATTATTTACCAATACTAAAAATAAGCTACATACTGTATCACCGATCCCCACTTGTTCACCTAGTCCAAGTTGAAAGTGGAGCTTAAATATGATATATTACCAGGGCCCTACACAGTCTTAAAAAACTGATAAATAGAAGCACCTTTTTGCATCTACTCATAAAAATTTTTAAATGGTGAGAGGCACCCCTTTTACCCCTTCCCCTAGACCACACAATTTAAGCAACCATAACTTCAGAAAGTATAACTCCCTTTCAAAATGTGCTGACTATTACCCATTTAGGGACATATGGTCAAATTTTACTCTATTAAGTCTCAAAGCAGAATGCAGATAATTGTGTTGTGGCTTTTTAAGATGTGTTTGAATCTATCACATGCTAGAATGTTCTTTCGAAGAAACAGTACAATCATTGGGTGCATAGTGGCTCTTTCCTGACATCAATTAAGTTCTTCTTGTTGGTTGGGTGCTTTGACTTTTAAAATGTTCCTTGTGACATATTTGTACTTTGGGTCCAGCTTGCCAAATGAACCATTAAAACATGTACACTTTATGTGCTGAGAGAATGGCAATGGGAAGCACCATTAGAAAGACAGTTGCTTTAGAACGCTGATAACCACATGCCTGTTGAATTGGCATTTGAACAGAGACTCAGGATTAGTATCAATTTCCTAATGCAGCTTAGTCACCCTAGTGCAAACAAAAACAAGAAAATAGTAGTTCTGAAAGCATAGGCTTCAGATCAGATTGCAAATCAGCAGATAATGAGTTTTGTCTTGGTATCATTAGATTTTAACATTTAAATTGGTACCCTAATAAATTTGATTTAAAGAAAAAAATTCTTGCCAATCATCCAAAACAAGATAATCCTAGATTTTAGAGCATTTTTCTTACAATAATATTGTTACAAACCAGGGTCTTATTAAAGCATTTTCAAAAAAATAAGTAAATTTTGGTTTAAAAGGCACAACTTCCTTGGAACGACTTCTGCAGGTAGGACTTGAGTATTTTGAAATAAATTGTACCCTCACTTTTCACCTTTAATGTTGTTTGAAACATTACTGCTCATCATCAATGCATCATAAAATGTGATTAAAATATTACAGTTGCCATTTTACACGGTGTCATACCTTTTTGTTCCCTATACCTCATTAAGCCTGGAAAAATTTTCATTTTCAGTACAGCAAATCCTCAATGTTTGGTGTCGTTATTATACATACCCGGTGCCCATTTCATTTGTGTAATTTCATTTTTACAGTGGCATTTCCAGTATTTTTGCATTATGGGTTTTGGTGGAATTTCAGACTTGCTTTTGTTAAAGCATGGTAGCAGAATGTCATTGTAAGGTTTGTTCAGTGGGTTAAAGAGAATGAAAGCTAATAAAAAAAATACCCACAGATTACTAGAAGTGGCATTTTCCAGGGATTGAATTTGTTGCAATCCCAAATTCACCTTTTTAGTCATTTCAATATTTTGTGGTGGTGGGGGAAGGAAACAGGTAAAGGGTGTGGAACTAGTGAAACCATATCTCATTGCCAGCCCCTGGATGAGCTTCATTGTGTCAGGTTGTGCACATCACTTTTAGGAAGTTTGCCTAAGTCTGATTTAGCCCCAGTAGAACTGCTCCCTAAGGGTGAAGTGTACAAGAAAATATTTGGCTCCATATACCATCAGATTCCTGGAAATGACACTCTCTCGGTTCTGTGAGATGCATCCAAATGATCTAAAATGTGCTTGAAATTTCCCTTTGCTGGGACACTTTCACCACACGTATTGCCCAATGTAATCAAAGTTTTTCATGGAACAATAAGTTGATTCCGTAATTTGATGGAAAAGTCAATTTTGTAGCTGATGATGGTTGTTAGTTTTCCTTCATCTTTGAACCCAACCTACCGGCAGGAGCAAAACCCTGCTTTTTTCTTCATATGACTAGCTCCTGAAGTAATGCTTTTCAAAGTTTCCAGTTTGGTTGGTTTGCATTTAATCCTGCATTTGTATTACATGAAAATGTAAACTCACTCATATTGCTCACTGTCTGTATTTTGTTGCTTGTCCTCACAATCCATTTCTCTAGGTACAACAGAAAACTGTGGTCTAGCTGATTCTGATCCTTGTCCAACCAAGCATTTTCTGCTCCCAGTTCTGCTTAGCTTTTATTTACTTTTTACCAATGTACTGCTGCTCAACCTTCTCATTGCAATATTCAGGTACAAACGCTCATGTATTTTTTTCCCACTCATCTCCTTGTGTTCTTAGTAGGTCTGACTCTTATCTATTAACTAACCTTGAGAGAATATTGAAGTTGCCTTAAAGCAGTATATAGAGTTGGTTTGTCAAATTTACCAAATCTTTCAATACCTGTAAAATTGTTTTTAACATACTTGGGACAAATGGTCAGACTTAGACAATCTCTATATCCTTCATACAAATAAATGTTTCCTGAGTGAGAAATTAATTATTGAATTGGGTTTTTAAAAATTTGTGAGCAGACACCCCTTAAATTATACTTACAACTGTTACAAGCCAGGGCAAGAAAAAAATTCAGAATTTTTACTTTTTACTATTGGATGTGAAACTTGAACAAGTGTGCTCACTATAAGCAATTGCCAATGTGGTTCTACCCTTTGACACTCTCTTTAAGCTATCGTAATGCTTTCAGGCCAGCTACTACCTGCCTTCACAGATCTCTGATTAACTACTCTGCCTATCCCCTTCCACCTCCCCACAAGCTGTATTAAACACCAGGAGTATAATCCTGTTTGATATAGACTGGCTGTCAGTTGGTCACTGGTGGAAACACAAACTTGCAAACATGTAAACAAATGGCACAGCTCTGAGATGGAAGCTAGTTAATACACTGTGTAGGCATGTATGAGACAGGTTATTTATGAAAGAATAGGGTATTAGCTGTACAATGGGAATGGCAGATACAGACCAAATCAAATGCAGGGTAAACTCTCACCTGAAATCTGCTGGTATGCAAACATTTTGTTTGGCATTTGTATTGGACATGTTCATGGCATGTTGATACTATATCAACTCAATATACCCCTTTAAAATGCTTGTTGTTTCACTTATATTTTCAGTTTGTGGTTTGATGTGTTCATTACATTAATGGTATTTCATTTCTTCCATGTTATTAGCTGTTTCATGTACTTACAATAACTTAACTGCTAACTCTTTGCATCTTTTAATCACTGGCTCCTCTTATTAGTTAATTGCATTAAAGTAGTCCACTGTTAAAAATACAAATGACCTTGCCTGCACAACTCAGTTGCTGTTTAAGATTTTGCACTTCTGATTGTGAACAGACCATACACTGGAGAAAAGCTCACTTGCATTTTGCAATTTATACAACAATAAATAACATAAGAAATATTTTTATTATGAAAACTTTTTCCAAAAAGGGATTACTAAGGACCTTGGGATGTGGTTTTGGTTGATGACATTTTACTGCTGCCAAAAACAAAGTGTGTCCAACTCCAGTAATCCTTTGCAATTTCTGTGAGGGAAATGGTAAATGCTTCAGGAATAGGTTGGTGGTAATTTTATTGTTATGATGATTAGTTAAAATGAATGTGAAAGAACCTGATTAGAAATGATGACTGGTCCATCTATTGATGTGCATTCTTGCTTCATATATGCAAACCTTGCCATAAATGTTTTGCTACATATGTCATGAAACCATTGTAAATTAATACCTAGAGTATCCTGCTGGAAAAGGTACCTCTTCACATATTTGTCAGGCTAGCTACCCCACAGAAATGTTTAAAGTGTGAATGTGTGTGTGAGTGTATGAGTGTTTTTTTAGGTAAAAAGTGTGTTTCTATCTAATTCATACAATGGGAAATTCCCATAGTATCACATAAATGAATGAAAACAAGCCAGTGAGCCACAGCTGGAAAAAAAGCCATGGTCAGCTTGACTTGAACCAATTGGTTGGAAACTGGACTGTAAAAGTCATTTCTGTGTGACATTCAAAGGTTTTCCATGCTTGCCTGTTGAAAAGTGCTCTAATTCCATGTTGGTTCTCTTTGCAATGGATGAAAGGGATCCCATGGATTATCTTTTTGCAATGGTACTCTATGGAAATATTCTCCTGGGCTCTGCAATTTTTCTTTTAAAATTTTGTATCTTGTCTAACAGATGTTTTTTAACCCTTCAGTGCTTTGCTAATTATAGCAAAGTTTGTGAATAGACTATCTTGCACTCTATGGGTTTATGAAGTGGCATTCCAGGGTGCAGCAGTGCAATGGTTTTGCAGCGAAACCATACATATATAGCAATGATATAAATTTATGGTTCCAATGCACAGCCATGCGTAGCAAAGTTGTTGATGACCTTACAAGCATTAAAACTTTAGCCAGGATTTCACTCCACTTTCCTCTTTTGACAGAAAAAATAATCATACATATTTTGCATGTTGCAGTATTTATCAGTACCATATTGCTATCACATTTTGTGTGTAATTATAATAGTATCATGAATGATTAAGCTCAGTACCTTGGAAGTCAAGTTATTCAAATTACAAATGCATACATTTTTGTCTGTATTACTGCATGGCATTGACTAAGGTCAAAATGTTGAAATAATATCCATGTTTTAAAACAGGAAGCAAATAATAGTTAAATATCAAAACAAGATGAAATAATGAAATGAAATAGGTTAAAATGAAAAAAGATGAAATAACTTCTTTTTTACAAAAAGTGCACCATGTTAGGTAAATGAATAAAGTAACAATTGAAAAAAGAGGAACCCACTTTTGAGGAGATGAATAATGTCAGTTGACTGCAGAGGTACACATCCTCAAAATTCAAAATAATCACACCACTACTTGCAACATATGTCATAAAATTTGTGAAACCATTTTTTTTTTTTAAATTGAAATGTAACCAGTGTTCTTACTTGTGTTTTGTGTAGTGGTCACTGGACCTTAAATTCTATAGAGTAGCCCCAGGGGTAAATCCTCATTCACTCTATCACTGAATTTGCAAAATAGCCAGGGAACCTTCCCTTGTGTATGGTAGCACTTGCCTTCAATATGGTGTCCTCATTCAAAACAGATCTTGATTCAGGGCATGCATATGGATAAGTCTTGATATTTTTTAGTCAATTGTTGTGTCCTTTTGTAGTATTGAGAGATGTAACTGAACAGGATTAAGGGGAGGGGAGGGAGTGTTATGAAGGACCATTCAGGACCCAGCAATTTCATGTTGTAAAAATAAAGATTAATCAATGCTGATTATTTTACTAAATACTGTGAATTCATATTTTACTTGTTAGCAGCCACACAAAGAATTTAAGTTTACATTTTACTTATGAACTACAATACAGTGTAGTACCATAAGATAGAAATACAGTGTACATATTAATTTTTTAAATATTGCATGAAGCAGTTTTTCCCAGTAAAATTTTTTGCTCTGCCTGAGTCACATTTTTGCAGGTTAGGGAGTGAGCCACCCCCAACCTCATTAAAGCCTTCTTGAGTTACACCAATGAGTACTGTAGATTCAGGTCTTCATGAACCCGTAAGGGAGTTATAGTCCAAAAAAGTTTTGTTTAAGGAGAAAAATACTGCCCTCATTACAATAGTTGTAGAATGAGTCATTGAGTTAGAAGAAGTAAAAAGATACACCAACATGAATGTTTTATATCGTGTTAGTCAACTCGATAGAAAGTTCAAAGTTTAAATTTATTTTCAGTTATGGTTCAAGTTCAAATTTGGTTCCCCTTTTGTCACCTCTTAAGACAGACTGGAAATGCTGTGGGCATATTCTACAACCCATAGCCCACAGAGAGTCATTGAAAACTTTGAATACTGAACAAATCTTAGACAAGGATGTTGGACATTAGTGTTGGGCGACGTATCAAAAATTATTATTGTGTTTATTTTTGGTTCAGACATATGATAGCAAGAATTGAAACATGGCGTTTTCTTTCTTTGATTTCCTCATTTGCAAATTTCCAAGTTAATCTTGCACTGATCTTGCAGTAATCATAACAACAGCATTTTGTCACCATAAGACCTTTTTATTCATCTCTCAGGCCGTTAAAAAAGTCAGTGAACAACAAAATGAAACAAGCAAAAGATTCATTGGTTATCAGTGAGTTATGTACTTCCATTTTATTCTCGTAGTCCACTCAGAGTAGGGGATACTTACAGCTTGTTTCAGAAAAAAAAATTGTCATTGAATTATCAATCAATTGAATTATCGCCATACTTTTTTGTTTGCATATCATGAGGGTAAAAAGTATCACTCAAAACTGTTGGACATATCTGGTGGAATAGAAAGAAAAGCTGTCTGAATAAAAAATATGTGGCATGCTATACCAAAGATTTTCAAATTGGAACCTACTGCCTTTGTGCTCGATTCTCAGCATAAGCAGTGGAGTAGGGAAAACATGCCAGTGAGTCATAAATTGAAAAAAGGCTGTGGCCACCTAGACTTGAAACTGATCTGTAAAACTTCATCTAATCTGAAAGGAAAGTGCAGTCACCTCAACTTGAATTAGTGTAGAAGACTACCCTGTTTTGTGATTGGCTCTTGAGAATAATGTGATAATATTTTTCCTCCTTATCAGTGAAATTTGCAGAGAACAACTGTGTAGTTTACCTTGACAATATTTGAATCCTGAAACATCATGAAAAATACTTGGAAGAGAAAAAGGAAGAAAATTGTGAGATGCAGTAGTTTGTTTCAGAACAAGTTTGGGGAGATCATTTTTTCTCTTAAAATGAAGAAAGTCTCTTCTGTGGAACATTTATTGTAGCACATTAAAATTGTGTCTTAGTATCATCCCTTTATACATGTAACATTTGATAGTTAGATTTTCTAGTCTGTACATATCTCTTACAAATATTGTATTGCTGTTGGCTGGGTGGTTTTGTTGTTTATTCTTAGATTCTCAATTGACATGTTGTTGTTTTGTTCTCATCCAAGGTCTGCAAGTACTGCTTTTTGCTTCAGCTGTTGAATAATTGTGTAATTGTATCATTCTTTTCAACAAGTCATCTGTGGATGTTTTGCAGATGTCATGCAGAATGATGGAGTGATTCTTATCTTATGCAATACCCAAACTGAAATACAGTGGACTCTATCAAAGCTGTACTTATACATGAAAGGTTCCATTCAATCACTTAACAAATAAAGCGGGTAGATGTGCACTGTTTAACAAGGTGTTTCTTGATTGGTTGTTGCCATTGTATTGTATCGGTTGTATTCTTTGTTAGGGTTATGGATTAGGTAAGGGATTGGGGCTATTGTTATCCAGTTAGGAAATTTCATGTTAAACAGTGGGCATTGCCTCATAAAAGCAGGGTTCCACATAGTAGGGAAAACGTGAACATTCTGGAAAAAGTGAAGTGCTATCATGGTCTTGAGAAAATTTTCCAATTTTGGGTGTTTGGTCTAAAAATATTGCCCCATATGTTGAAGTGTGAACTCAACAGTTTAGATAGTTGGGATTGTGATAAGTGGCAGAACAAGAATTAATGCCATTTTGCACACTAAGAATTCTATACTTTTCAGTGCTAAGTATTCCTCCATGTTTAGTCTTCAAAAAAACTGGAAAAGTCTTGCAGTATTTCAAAAGTCTGGGAACCTTCAGTGTTCATTTGCTACTTATTTATTAAATTGACAGAGAATAACACCTTGCTTTACTGTTTGTTTTGTCATATTTTGTTCAGAAACATTCTCATTAGCTAAGAGAAAGTTTTTGTATAGCATTGTGTAATTAGTTATTCCCAAATGATTTAAGTGATCAGCAAAAGTACTTTTGCTTTTGGCAGAATAAGAAAATCTGC
Organism: Holothuria scabra; assembly: GCA_037179385.1. Taxonomy (NCBI): domain Eukaryota; kingdom Metazoa; phylum Echinodermata; class Holothuroidea; order Aspidochirotida; family Holothuriidae; genus Holothuria; species Holothuria scabra. Next base: position 21,064,972 of record CM074194.1, on the reverse strand, counting down.
CCTCTACAAATATCAACAACCAATGCTCTTTGCTGATGATGGAAGGTTCTCTGTGTTAGGTTCTTGTCATGTTTCGTCAATAATACACCTACGTTTTTTTTTTTTTCATTTTAATTAAAAAAGGCACAATATCAACAAGCATTTAAAACAAATAACAAATAATACTTAAAATTTGTTTTCAAGTTGTTTGATTATTGCTAGGTAGTAAAAAGAACATGCATTGCTTGATTTGACGAGACTGATATGAAGGAGGATGCCATAAACAGAGATTTAGTTCTGTTTCATTTAAGTGAGACTAGCTTTTTGTTCTGGTAGAATTTAATGGTTTTGAGGTAAATCACAAAGGTGATTGGAAGATTAAAGGTTTAGATCTGAGACTATAGTTTTAGCTCCCCTGACCCTTGAGTGAACTGTGCAACATCAAAGGGAAAAAAGTAAAGTACAAAGATTCATCTTTCATCTTTCCTGTGTACATAAATTATCAGTCTGACATTGACAATTGTATAACTGCAGCAAGAACAATAAAATAGTCAGATTCTATTGAAGTACACTTAAGAACATGTCAAGTGGATAACAAGGTTGCCTGAGGAGTCAGTGAACAGGAGATGGGATGATTGAACTAATATTTTAGATTAGGGATGCACCGGATCCAAAATTTTGGATCCGGCCGGAACCGGATTTTGCCGGAACCAACTTGAAATCCGGCCGGATTTTTTCCGGCCGGAACCGGATTTTTGCAATGCAGATGAATAGAGTGAAATTCAGAAAAGCAGAGAGACTCTGGGGTAGGAGTTTTCTGCTTTTTGACATAATGTTTGTGAAGGACTAATGGGAAATGTCTATAAATTTGTCTTCAAGTATTGTACAAGTGTATTCAACTAATTTTTTAACCAAAAACTGCAGTATAATAGGAAAAAGGCATGAAAAACTGTTCCTGCAGAAGTACAGCAAAACTGTTGCAAAGGGGGGCAAGTAAGAGCTCTTTGTATTTTCCCTCCTTAAGTGAGTATTTGTAGGGAAAACTCCTGAGGGAATCTTGAACATTGTTTTGCATATCAGTTTGTTTCTTTTGAACTATAGTACATCACCACTTATTCAAAAACTTGTACAAATTATGTAGACCAGTAATACTTGGCAAAGAGAGTCCTTGGATAGTGATTACTGAATGGACTGCTCATATGTACTGTAAAAAGACTCTAGGGTTAAGGTTTTTAACTATGCACAGCACCATTGTTTTATACACCATTTCTAATATTTAAACATGCCACAATATCGAAAAACTGAAGCGCAAATTTGTCATCAATAATTTTTTTGGCAGAGATACTGTATATCACACATTCTGACATTACATATTATATGTTTGATAACATCATATTTAGTGGTCAACCGATTATGCTATAATTGGTAATACCTGATTACCGATTAATTGATTTAACAATCGGCCAGATACCGATTACCGATTATTAGAAAGAGGGAAATCACGTTTGTTTCTTTTAGTATGCACCCCTTGCTTCGTGCACATCGTGTATACCATAGCCAGTTCAGGATAGAAAATATTGGGAATAGTTCCCTTCGTTTCACAGGGATATCATTTTTGTAGGGGTAATATTTTCAGTTCAAAAGTGAAGATACAAATCAACTGTTAATACAGTAGAATTGTTTGCAGTCGATGTCACATGTATTTTGATAATTTAGTTTTTAGGCCAACGTTAACATCATGCTCTGTGTAGTTTACATCCCCCAATCATGTCGGAGCATTGTATTCTTTTACTGTACTGGATTGTAGTTGCGTTAATGTACTGTAGCTACTCTTGAGCTCCCGCCTTAACCAACCCCATGTAAAGCAATCATGATAATCTTAGCCGTTCTGAGCTGCAAAACAATTGCACCCGATCAACGTAACTTATTGTTCCTTTCGGATATAAATATCCCTGTATATTTTTAGCAGTTCTCTTCCAAAACTTACATCTTGTTTAAAAAGAATCTGCAACTGAAATGCATGTAAGTCAACTTACGCGGCGCTTTCTGAGAGACAGCAAGGAATACACCTTGAAAGCAATTGTAAATCTAATTTCAGGTAAAACAAATGGGTTATAGAAGAAAATATCAAACAATCATTCCCAAGGCAGGGGTTAAATTTATACGTTTGTGATTATCAATGCATCTCGTTTTGGCAGGAAGTTAATGGATTGAGTATTTATGGGGATTTTAACGAAACTAGGAGCCCTTTTTCAAGTATATTTAGCCCCTTTTTTCCAGTCTGCAAATAATTGGTGGCAATGATCGGTTGAATGGCAGAATTTTACCGATGACGGAATAATGGGCTCAATGCCAATAACTTTAACAGATGATTGGTTGAACACTAATCATATTGTGTATACTTAAAGGGCAGGAGCAGTCATCCTAAATTGAAGAAGTGTAGTAGACTGTCCAGTTTCATGACTGGCTGTTGCGAGTCACGTGACAATGTTTTTTCTCTTCAAATGTGAAATTTACCAGAAATAACTGCTTGGGTAACCTTGAATATGCAATAGTAAAGTCATAAAATGTAATGAAAGATACTTTGAAGAGAAATAAGATGAAAATTGCATTATTTAGCTTTCTCTTTAAAATAAGTTTGGGGGAACTGCTCTTTACCTTTAAGTGTGGGTGATTAATTATTAGGGACAGAAAACATTGATATTGACCCCATAGCCAACTTTAATTTGTAATGAGTAATGTCTTCTGAAATTCAAGATGAAACCCATTACCTGCTTGTACTACACAACTTTTATGGGCAAGTAAGTGTTAAAAAGTAAAATAAAGTAAAGTGTATAAGTGTGTATTTGTAGACAACCCAATGCAATTAAACTAAAACACTGCCTTGAATGATGTGACTCTGGTACAACTGTAATATGGATTATCCATTTTGTACAGTACGACTGAGCACTGCAGTAGACTTATTTAAATTGCATGAAAGGTCTTCTGATCCAATCAGTTTATTTCACACAGTTGGAGGAATTTGAAGTCATATTTGTTACATGTACATGTAAATCAGTTACTTTTATAACTTTGTTGTCTGTTTGGTTCAGTCATTTTTAAGGGCTAAATAAAGGTGTTCAAATGTTATATACTGTAACATGCACTGATAAGATATAATTTATGAGCTTTAAATTAATTCTGAGACAGTTACTGCACAGTTTTCATGTTTGTTTTAACTCATGTACATAATGCTACCCAAGTTAACAGAAAAATCCGGTTCCGGCCGGATTTAAAAAAAATCCGGCCGGAACCGGATATTTTTTCACTATCCGGCCGGATAATCCGGCCAGACCGGATATCCGGTGCATCCCTATTTTAGATGGTCTTCAGAGCATGTACATACTAAATGTATTTTACAGATTACTGATGAAAGCATAGGGTTTGATAGTTTCCTTGGATTTCAGTTTGCTTCTCATTGACTTGGCTTCGTTTTCTCAGACTGGAAAATTGTGGTTAGAATTTGCTGCTTATGCTATTAAAGCAGATATTTACCCTAAGTCACATATGGTACATGCTATGGTTTAGAAGTATGTTGGTTCAAATCATGCAGGAATAGGTTAAGGGACATAAATTTGGGAGGGGTAAAACTAGGTAAAGAGCATTTTTTGAGCATATGTATGTTTTAATTACCACTACTAGCCTACGCAAAAGTTTGGTTATTTTAGAATTTGGGGACTGAAAAAAATCGTGAGACTAGTCCCGCCTGGTCATACGAAAGATTTAAACTTAAAAAAAATATAAAATAGAACCTACTGCCAATGTGCTAAGTGCTCAGCATAAGCAATGGAGTAGGGAAAACAAGTCAGTTAGCCACAACTGGAAAAAAACCTGCATGTGATTGACCTGACTTAACCAATTGGTTAGAAACTGAGCCGAAAAATCTCATCTAACTACTTGTTTGTGACTATGTTATTGCTGTGAATGTTTTTTATCTGGTATTCCCCTCTTTCCTATCCATTTCATTTTTCAATTCCTTTCTCCTGCTGCATGAACAATTAATTAATGTAGTATTTAGTTGTTGGCAATTATTTGCCTTGCTCTGCTTTGTGTCAAGATCAATTATCAAACGGTAAAAATAAATTTTTGTTTATCTAGATCAGGGTTGTCCAACCTACGGCCCGCGGGCCACGGTCCGGCCCGCGAAAAGGTTGCGTCCGGCCCGTCAGAAATAATCTATATTGCAAAATTATTCAATATGATTAATTGATGACAACTTTAGGCTTCGCCGTCCGCTATTGCATGCTTACTTTTAACGAAATAATTCATTTCAAATGTCTGCTACATGTAGCTACATTGGAGTGTTGTCCACAGGGTTGAAAATAATTCAGGAGGAATATGCAAAAAAAAAAAACTCTGTCCGAATATTCTGCCAAACACCATCAATTTTTATTTATTTATTTGTTCAATCAAAAACGAAAATGAATCAGTGTTCCCTACGCGCAATGATTGATGGGAAAATTGAGAAAAAACGAGTATAGAATGCGGCCCCTCGTCCACCATAACCATTTCATGTGGCCCACCGCTGCGAAAGGTTGGACAACCCTGATCTAGATCTTCCAATCCTCCACCCCCCCTCGAATAAGTAGTGTCAATATATATTTATGTTTTAAACATATGCATCTGTACATCTTTTGTAATCTTGAGGCTTAGAAATCATTAGTAATGGTTCCTTTTATCAGTATCTTTTCAAGGCAAGCAATGAAATTATAAAAGTGTGAAAATTTTGGAAGCAATATACCCAGCTGACTAAGCTAGTTCTGTCTGTAAACACAATGTTCATATGTCTTGTAAATTTTAACCCCTCTCATTTGTCTCTCTCTCTTTCAGTCATGTTTTTGATGAAGTTCAAGAAAATTCTCTGGAGGTGTGGCGTTATGAGCTTTACTGGTTGGTGATGGAGTTTCATCACCGTCCATCTCTACCGTTACCATTCATGATCTTAGAACATTTCTTCTACATACTCAAGGCCATTTATCAAAGAGGGATGAGATACTGTCGAAGAAATACAGAAGGATATGGTGAGTTAGCATTTTGTCTTTCATAAAGTCAAGATTTATTGCTTATACGTCTAAAGTTTTGTATTGAATTTTTTTTTTTTTTTTTGAAACTTCACTCTATCACTCTCACAGGTATGTTATTTGCTTGTTGCTATGGCAACCAATTTGTGGTTATTTGTTTATTGGTTTTGCTTTACTGATGGATTCATGTTTCATTTCCATAATACTATATTTACAGCTATATTTTTCAACTCACAATGTTTTTTGGTCAAAAGTAATTTTTTTGGACCACCTTGGCTGACATCACTGTTGTGGAAATCTACATTAACTTGTGGCTATGGGTTAGTGTCTAATTATCCACTCTTCTGGGCAGGCAAGCAGGAAAGATGATGTCATCAGGCGACCTCTATTGGAAGCTTACCAGGTACTTACTTGAGGTAAATAGGGACTACATATGTAAATAGAAGGTAAGTATTCGGACTTGTAGATTTCCAAACCAGGGAGTTTTGGGGATCCCATGTGACCACTAAACCTCCAATAAGATGTATAGATGAATTATTAGGCTGTTTTATAATGACAAATAGTACAGATGGAATGCAATTAGTGTTTGATGTATTGCACAGGTAAATGGCCTCTTGGCTGCAATACTGAAATGCTTGTTCCTATGGGCTTATTTTTCTTTGGGGTAAACTAAGAATTGAAAAATTGCAATTCATTTATTCAGGGAAAGGGATATTAGAGTGATTTGCTTTTGTTTTGTTTTGGGTGTTACAAAAAATAAAATCTTCTTCTCCACAGTATATAACAGAATGGGTCTTTTTTCCCTTCAGTGTTTGTTCCATTTTAATCTCTTCCTTTTTTTAATTGTAGTGTTCAAGTACACCAAGCAAGAGATGAGAGATTTACGTGTGTTTGAGAAGGAGTGCACAGCAAAGTATAAGATGAGGAAATCTAGAGAAGCAACAGAAGGGACAGCAGAAAGGCTGGAGAGATTGGAATCAAGGTAGTGTAGTCAGTGATAATTCAGTTGAGGGACTTCCAGCCCCACCCTGATGTGTGGTCTTGTTAGTCAAGCATGCAACTTCCATTCAGATGGTCCAGAGATTGATACCTAGGCTGGGTCATACCAAACAGTTTAAAACTGGGACCTACTTTTGTTGTGCATGTAACTTCCATTTTTAAAGTCTTTGGTGTTATCCTCCCTGCCAATCAACACTGGACCTTCTGAGTAAGAGTATGTATCTGATTTAAGGAGCAGGGGGCCGTTCCACAAAGAGTTATGCACAATCTTAAGTTTGATTCACCATACTTAAGCCAGCAGTAAATCATACTTAAGATCGTGCGTAACTCTTTGTGGAACGGGCCCCAGAGGTGATTTTTTTATTGTGTTGACTTTTGGTGTTGATAAAATCTAGAAAACAAAAGCATCTGATTTCTTGGATATATGTCATACCCAGAACATCTTTTTGTCAGGGTTGTCCGGAGTTTTGGAAAACAGGAAATGTCTTAAAAATATGGAAAATTGTTTCAAGGCCTGGAAAAAAAAATCTTGAATTCAGGGAAATTGTGTGAAGTCATGGAAAAATCATGGACATTTAGTCAAGTGACATTTTTTCATTTTCCTTTGCAATATCAAAGCATGTTCTCACTTGTAAATTCGTGATATCAAAAATCATTGCCTTCCACTCAAATTTTGTGTAGTTTTATGTAAAATGATGTCAAGAGGAAGGTCATGGGAATTCTTAATTTGTTTCTGGGAAAGTCTTGGAAAAGTCATGAAAATCAATTTCAAAAAAAGGGGAGCAACCCTGTTTTATCTACAACATCCTTCCATATATCCTATTTGCACCTGTAATCCCACCAACCCACAAAGCTCCAAACACAAAGAGAAAAATACTCATCAAAAACAATGGCAACTTCAGAAAATGGCCTGCTATCAGTTCAAATAGAAAAATCTAAACTGCCCTTGAGAATGCGTAACAAAAAATTTCAGGAAAAAATGCAAGGTTAAAGTTGCAGCATTTCAGTCTTAGGTAAGCATGCTAAAATTTTCAATTTAACATCTTTTCTAGTCAAATGCACAAAATAATAAGAATAGAGCAAAAACTTGAGTTTAAGTCACTGAATAATGATTAAAACTTGCACAAAACTGAGAAAATGACATCAAGTGATAACAGAACACTTTCTAAAAAGAGGATTAAAGGCTTGTAGAAAGGCTATCAACAGGTTTGATTTGTAAACAATACATTTCAATTTTGGTTTTAGCCCTGAGCACTAAGTTTGTTCCTAAATTATGGAAGAGAGTTATCATGGGTTAGTTAGTTAGTTAGACAAGATTTACTGCCCAGTTTCCATCTTATTGGTTCAAGTGGAGCCGGTCACAGCCTTTTTTCCATTTGTGGCTCACTGGCTTGTTTTCCCTACTCCATTGGTTATGCGGAGCATCACACACAACATCAGTAGATTCCTTTCCTAAAGTATTTGGTGTGACTCGACCTGGGAATCAAACCGGAGCCTTCCGCATGAGAGGCGGATGCCCTACCATTCGATCAAACACACGGAATCATGAGGAATGTTGGAACAGTCCATGGTTATCATTGGTAATGCTGGATTAGTTAATGGTTATCATATGAAATAAAGAGCAGAAGGTAGCCAAGCTGGGTGAAATATGAACTCCTGTTATTGCATGATTTTTCCCCTCAGTGATCACAAGATTGACTTCCCAGCTACCTCTGTTCATATGTATACCCTGCTGGAAAATTAGGGTGGCCAGATGCCCTGAGGGCATTGGCTCTAATGGCAGTAGGCAAAAAATGATTGCACTGCAGAACATGTTCAACCAGATAGCTCATTCTGGGTCTTAACCACCTGTTTATAGCAGCAGGCCAATGCTATGTTAAAGTTGCCCATAATTAATAACACTAGTATGTTACCACTATACTCATGTTTTATTCAAAGTTTTACTTCCATGATTGCCATTGCAGAGAGCAACAGAGATATTAATTAATTAAAAATGTTTTCAACAAAATATGAATTTGAAGCAAGCACATATGACATAACATCCCATCCCCTCATTAATGGGCAGTCTTTTGTTTTTCTTTAAACTTTATACTGGATTTTCTCCTCAACAATCCCATATTATTAAAATGTGATTGCATGAGTGGCATGAGACTTTTACAAACTTTGCATCCCCCATGGGGAGGTCATACTCTTATTATTAAACTTCAAGGTTAACACAACAGTCTTACAAAAGGACACAAAGCATTCCTTGTCAATCTGAGGAAGTGATATAAGTGCTGCTGCCCTCAAACTCACTTTTGAACACAAATCTACTGACTTCATTTACTGATATCTCATGAAATACATGTCCAATTTGAATGAAACTTTCACCACACTGTGTAGATTTTGTTCCTCTTTCACATATGAAAACTTAATTTTTGCTTAAACTTCCCCTTTAAGTTTAAATACAGGTTCATATGGGATTCCGGTCCTTCCCTTTAGCACTTCTTATGTATATATATTTTGAGAAATAAATGAAACTGCTGATGTGTGAAAGTTGTACCATCAGCTAGCACTTCCTTAATTAACTTGCAAAACTATCAAAAGCAAAACCATTGATCAAGTTAGCCAGACTATGAGGGGAAGTATGAGAGTTAAATATTTTTCAACATGTACTCACATATGCTTAAGTTGAACATGTTGGCCCGAGAGATTGCTGGCTGGGGGAGGGGGTGTAGGGGAAGGGAATTTCCCTCTCCTTTGAAAATTTTTCAGTTTTAAAAGGAGTCTAGATTCAAAAGGGTGCAATATGTAAAGCAAAATCAGGAAAACCTTGTCAAATCAGTAATACTTGGAATGAAGACATTGTGGAAGACATTCAATTTTAGAAATCCTCCTGGACACCTCTGCAAACCAGTAAATGGAGGACATGTCTGAGTAAATCCTTATGTCTGTAAAAGGTATAAGTGGTGGGTTATGTAGTCAGGTTTCAACTGCTACCACTAGTAAATATTCTACTAAATATTCCTGGTTGTCATTAACTTTCAAGAATTCACGTGGAACCAGCAACTGAAAGTTGATTCATTCACCTCAATATATGTCACTGTACTGTTACCTTTTTCACTGTGTTGTACATATTTTAACATGCCTTTTCACAGGAAAGCTGGAGAATGAGAAAAGTTCCCAAAAATGTATGTCAAATGTGAAAATAAAAGTACATTCTCACCCTCTTTATAATCTGAGGACTTATTGGAGAGCTTCTCAGATAAAATTTGTTGAAAGATGAAATGTATTTCAAAAAGCAAGTTCAACCTTCACTCTTGGATATTTGCTCAGCTTTGCATAGAAATTTCATAAGGCTTCTGTACTTTGAATTTTGTCAAGGATTTTTTTTTTTTGCTTGAAAAGATAACATTGCTAACTTTCATTTGAGGTGAAAAGGTATCTTTTTCATTTTAACTTACTGTTCAATCAATTGTATGTTTCTTCCTAATCTCTGTTTTGCGTTTTCTGAGAACATTTGTGCAAACAAACATTGCGAATATATTCTCTATAGTGAAGAAAATACCAGAGGCATGCCTTTTAATGATTGAGGAAGAATTTCAGACTTGTTGAACCTCACTGGATTCATCTTAACTATCTTTGTATTTTCCGCACAAGCAATGGAGTAGGGAAAACCATCCAGTGGGCCACAACTGGGAAAAAATGCTGTGGCGGGCTCGACCTGAACAAATAGGTTGAAAACTGGGTGGTAAAACTCTATGTACTAACACCTGTAGCTAAATATCATGTCCCACATTGTCATCTAGGGAGGTTTAACCTTTTAATCATTAAATTTTGTAGCCCTCAGCTGCTATATATATCTCAGTGCCATATGACTCTCAGTGCAATGTATCTCTCAGAATTTGGACATGGTAATTTTTGGAGGTAGCTGTTTTGGCTGAAAAGTGGTCAAATAGTTGTTACAAGCAAAGCGGATGCATTGCAGCCCATTGCTTATGCTCCTTTTTTCATAATGCATTGTGTGTATGTGTATTTAGTCTGCTATTTTGTCTTTGGCTTAATACTCTGCAAAATCAAGCTAAAGGTATCTGTTGCATGATCTTGTCTGGTATGACCAAGATATTTGGCCAGCCAATGTCTTGTGATGGCTTCAAAAGTTGTGCTCTTTACTAACAGGTTTGTGGTGTTAAACAGAGAGTGGGAAAGGCAATAGGGAAACTGGTTTTGTTGGACATATCTTTTTCTTAGAAGACTGACCTCTATATAGCTGGATAATTGTTTGTGTTTTACAGTTTCAGTATGCCTTACAATGGGAACATTTATCCTTAAGTGTAAAAGTACCATTGTATAATGTTTTAATTTGTGACCATTTCAGTTTTGAGCCTAACATGTACAGTATCAGGATATTGTAAATCTCTGCTATAAATATTTGAATGGCCACACTACAGTAGCTTAACCTACTGGTACTGGAAAGTTTGTTTATATCTCATTTTATGCATGATACTGTGTTCCTGATCACCAAAAAGGTGTTTTGTCTTATCTGTTGTACAGTATCATTAAAAACTTAAATGCCAAGTGCCACTGCCTCAAGGTTACTATTAATTATTTGCTAAAGTGTTGAGACTCTGCAGCTTAGTTTAATAGTTTGTTGGCTTTAGTATAAATTTTGCATTAGTTCTCATTCAATACTTGATAAAACAAACATAGGGAAATTAAAGAAATCGAAATGAATTTGTGTATTTTTCAAATACCTCCGCAACCAGTCAAAGAAGTGCATGTCTTGGTAAATCAGGATTTCTGGGTAATCCAAACTTTAGTAACAATGTTTCCTAAAGGTGTGTCTGGTGTTGATATGTGGGCAGATCTGTAAATATAGATAAAAGTATTATGTCTAATATCTTGACTGGACCAGTAGATTAAGGGACTCCTCTGTCTTCCTATTAATACCAAATGTCATGAAAACTAATGTCTAGGTCTATTATGGTGGAAAGTGCAAATTTTGTTGAAGAAGGAGCTATTAAATTGCCCTTCAAATCTCAAAATAACCCACCCAAGGGCAAAATTTCTCTTGAGACATGTTGTAATTCCAACTCGTATGAACAGGCAATGTTCCAATTACCTGTTGGAGTGATGGAAGTCAACAGATGTCAACAGGTAACACTGAAATGGCTAACAGGTTCCTGTTGGTACCTGTCAAAATCTGTTGATTCTGTTTCTAAAATTTTTATATGTTGTATCTCTTAATACCTGTTCGACAGGTTTCAATTGGAATTTTCTCCGAGGACGGCTCAAATAGCCATGGCTGTCGGATCTTTACTGAAGGCCAAGGTGCCCCTCAGAGTCAACCAAATAGTTCATTTAACCTGCATCCTATTTCAAACATATTTCAAGCCCCTGCTCTTGAGATAATGTTTTGGGTGCATTTGACTGCATGGACAATTTTCAACTTTGCTAGAAAACTTTTCATTTTGTTATAACAAGAGACTGATCAAACATATATATTTTTTTTTTTTTATGAACGATTTGAAAAAGTTTCCAAGGCTAGTCTTTTTTTACCAAAAAGGGCAAATTTGTAGAGCTTGCTACTTATTGACTTTCTAAATAGTAGGAATTAGTGTCCAGTACTTATTCATTTTTTTTGTGTGTGTGTGTGTGTTTTTTTTTTTTTGTTTAAAAATTGGCTTGTTGGATAGATACTATAAAGGCTTACTTTACATGGCCTTGAAACTAAGCTAGTGATGTTTGAAGTACAGGGGAAATAATAGTGAATATGTTGTCATTTAAGTGGAAGAAATTATTTGGATAAGAGCAGTTGAAGAAAAATTAATGTAGTCTTGAAAGTTAAAGCTTGATTAATTATTTTGGAGAAGGTTTGCTCTGAAGGCATTTGTGACATGCAAGGTGGTGGGAGTTGAATTGAGGAATAAGCTGCATTTATCAGAATATTATTGGTGAACAAAGGGATAAGACTCCAAATTTGGGAAAATAACAGACAGGGCAAAGCCAAGTTCTTCAGTTTGGAGACAATTTGTTCACTAACAATAATCCAATAACTGTGTGTTATTCCTTTTCTATCACCAAAAATTTGCCTAATTGGGTTTACTTTTGCTAATTTTGTGCCTAATTGGTAGCATTTTAGGCTCAGTGCATGTTAGGCTCATACCACTATATCGCATCTCATAGCACTTACAACCGCGTGTTTGTTCTAGCTGTAGAGCATCTGCGTCATAAAGCTCCATTTAACTAACTAACTCATAGGACTTACAAAAGGACGCTTTGATCTTTGTGTTCATAATCTGCGTACAAAATGAATACAAGTCCTGGCACTTTCTTTGCAGGTGTAAGTATGCAAGCCATGTCTTATATTATGTGAGATGTGTTGACATGTATGCATCCTTAACACAGCAGATTCCAGGGACAGAACCAGTTGGAAGTGCATGCACACTAGCTGTTTCAGTATGCACGACATGGAAAAAATGTATGCAACCACCGTGGTTGCCAGTGACTTTTGCATATCAATAGAACTGCTGGTGTGTTAGAGTATAACATAAAAATGACAAGGTTGGATGTTTGGATGTGAAAAGCATTGAAAACCTAGAAAATAGTCATAGCCCAGCTTCAGATTAAGGCAAGTGCCACCTGGAATGGTCATTAATGCCACTATGTTTTTTCGAAACCCTGACATGTCTATAAACAGAAAAATTCAGGTATATGGGTATCTTTGGGTGGGTTAGGGAAATATAGCGGGGTATCTGCCAAGAGTCAGGGTGCTGAAAAATTAAAAAAAAATAAGGGGTAGGGGAAAGTAAAATGGCTATTATTTTTCATCTAGAAACTCAAGAGTTGCAAATTACCCCTCAAAATACTTGCAAAGAAATCGTCTTTTAGTTGAAATACAGATTTTGAGAATCATGTGACTTTTGAGGTCATTAAAAGCCAAAAAGGTACGAAATTTGACCTTTGACCTTCATCTTGACTATGCTATTTTAAAATGTAATTGTGTACAGTAAATTGATTCAATTGTCCTAGTTTGACCTGAAATGATTATATTACATGTCTTCAGACAATTTTAGGCTACTAATGTTCCAGGGTTTGTACTTAGGAAGCACCAGTGTGGAACGAAATGTTAACTAGTAAAAAATCTGTTAGAAAAACATAGTTTTCCAACCCGGAAATGACAATCTATTCATGGTTAATGAGAGTTACAAGTTGTTCACCATCTCAAAATCCTTTTTATATCTATCTAAGCATTCCTTGTTATAGCAAATTTATTGATTGCATTTCTACATGTCCATATCTATACCCCTGTCCCTTCTTAATACCTAAAAAGGTGCAAAACAATACAATGAAATATCAGTACTAATAGCTTCAAATTGGGCAGAAGATTGAGGTAAGTGCCATCTGGAAAGGTCATTATAGGCTATGGCCCACAGACATCTCACAGGCAACCCTACAACTCTCCGTCGCAATATTTTTTGTAAACGTTACAGTCCGTTGAACACTAAATCAAGTGTTAATTAGTAAATATTTTGGGTCTCACCGGTTCAAAATGACTGCCAAAAACAAAATGGTGGCAAACATTTTGAATATTTTGTATTAAATAATAATAAAGAAAATATTCTAAAAAAATATTTTTGAGGAATCGACTTTTAAAATTTAGTCATATCTTATGACAAGTTTTCCAGAATTAATTTTGGGACTGTTTTGGTGAGATTAAGGTTAACCAAGATGGCGGAAAAACAACAAAATGGCTGCCAAACTAAATGAAATATTTCCAAAAATTTGTGAAAAAAATGCAAATTTCCACATTCCTCAATCACAATGATGTAAAATAATGTTTTTAAAGAAAGGCAGAACTTGACAATCCTAGATACAAGAGTATTTGTCATTCAATATGTCGGAAATGCACTGAAGAAGTAAAAACCATACAGTAAAAATTCCCCACAAAAATAAGAAAATAATTAAAAAAATGCAAATAAATGTCAGAAAATAATCACTTAAAATATATTGCGACTAAAAATTTCTAATATCTTTACAGAAAATTGTACACAATTCTCAAAGCATGGTATCTGGTATTTTATGCAGGACCCCATACTTACCAAGATGGCGGAAAAAACAATATGGCCGCCAATAAAACGATCATAATGTATAAAAAATAAAAAGAAAAATATTCATTACAATACTTTTTACACAGTTGCCCTTAATTTCTGGCCAGATTTTACGACAAATAATCCTAATTTACTTTTTAAAATACTTCTTTTGGAACTCAGATCAACCAAAATGTCAGAAAAGCAAAATTGCCGCCAATGCATTAATTATGTTGATATATCAAGACGATAGGAAAGTAATCATTAAAAGTACTTTTGGCACAGGAAAACCTGACCTGTGTACATTTTCTGTTGTAAATATTCACAGTTATTTTTCTGGACATTTCTTTTAGGATTCAGGTCAACCAAGATGGGAATATAGCAGATGTTAAATGTTAAAATTTAAATATATTGTAATAATAGAGAAAATAATCTGTAAAAATTACTTTCTCTGACAGTTGCTCTTTATAAATGGCCATATTTTATGTTAAATATTTAACACATTTAAACCTTAAATCTGTCCCAAAAATACATTTTCAATGGCTGTTAAAGATTATGGAAAGATTTTAGGTTTTAATGTGTTAGAAATATATCTAAAGATTATTTTGTTTATTATTAAAAAAAATGGTAATTATATCACTGATGGCTATTTTACTTCTTACGCCATCTTGATTGACCAGAATTGCATCTAAAATGTTTTAAACACGTTTCAATTATTTGGCATAAAAGGAGGACATTTATAAAGAGCAACTGTCAGAAAAAAATATTTTTACGGATTATTATCTCTATTATTTTAATTAATTGAAATACTAAAATTAGCAACCATTTTGCTATATCCGCCATCTTGGTTGACCTGGATCCTAAAAGAAATGTCCAGAAAAATACTTTGTGAATATTTACAACAGAAAATGGACAACAGGTTAGGTTTTCCTGTGCCAAAAGTACTTTTAATGATTATTTTCCTATCGTCATGATATATCAACAAAGTCAGGCCTCGCTGTAAGCGTTAATGAGGCTTGTGACGTCATCCTCTAAAATAGAAACTCCGCCCAAAAGAGAAAATCATGAGTTTCGCAGAATAGTTACCTAACATGCTGGGGGAACTTCAAGCTTCTGAATAATGCATAAAAAGGCGTTCCTTGTTGTTGTATCCTTGGTCATTTGAAATCTTAAAGTCTTCTTTACTAAAAATATCGGGAGGTATTGTTTCTTTCGCAATTTCACAGAGAAATTTTCCATCAAAAACATGTCAACTTTTGGTGGGGATTTTTGACTGTCCTCAAATTTTGCGAATACCTGACCGTATTCAGGATCATTGGGGTGTAAAGCTTCCAAAATCGAGTGTTTGAGACATAAAGCTAACTACTGATACCTATTACACTAGGAGCAAAACAACAAAATAGTCGCAATGAATGTTTTTGCAAGTTGGAATTTTGCACTTTTTGGCCAGGTAGAGCATCGCACAAGGCGGTAACGTTATGGTTAACATATGGTAAACTATTGTCATTGTCTTTTGATTCTAGGCTGCTAACTAGGATACTAATTTAGTCATTATGTCAAGTAATAAAGTGAATTTTAATACGACTAACATATTGTAGGCCCTTTTAAGGTTTTAACCCACTAACAAATAACATTAAAATTTTACAGACAGGCCTATAGCCTATACTAGGCATTGGCCTATGCATGCTAAAACTGCACACTACATAGTGAATGTATGAATGTGTACTGATGATCTGTGATCATCATACAGATACTACTTTACTAGTGCTTGCTTGCTGTATGAGTGAGTTTCCATTCCAGAAAAAAGCTTGTAAAAAATTTTAAGAGGCCTGTAGCACACAAATATTGTGTAATAAGCACCTTGTGAGTTTAATCGGAGCAACATGCAGTACTAACGATGAAGGTGAAGAACCAAAATAAGCAAATTAATGTTACACTTACAGGTATTGCAGGCTATATGAAACAATTGATATATAGCCATTTATTTACACATACACTTTACCAGCCTGTCGGTTCTTTCATGTGGTTTTACAAGACAAAGTCAAGAATTTTCAAAAGGATTTTCAAAAGGGAAATGACTTGAGGGATATACTTAGAGTATATGGAATGTGCACCTATAAGAGCTCACTTTGTCAGGATTTTTTTGTTTATTATTTTGCCTGGGCCATTGTTTTCAGTTTTCTTACTTACTGTATTTTTGTACTGTTGTGCTGAATCATATTTCTACACAAATGAATTAATTGTGCCTTAATTAGTTCTCAGCCTGTTCCTGTTGAAATGTAATTGCTAGTTATAGCCTACACCTACTAGTGCTCTAGGCCCATTTGGGGGTTAAGGTCAAGATTAGAGCTTGCATTGCTATATACCCTTTTCTTGTAAAATGGTACAAATGGGATTCTGAGTCAGTGTACTAGCCTACAGGACAATTTTTCTCTACACAAGCAAAATGCCAGCTACTGACTTAGGAATTTTGGTTGTGCACTTCTGTCCTGTATCATCAGCTGGATGAAATCTCATATGTTCTTCTGAGACTGCCTTCTCATTTGAAGTATAAACTGTTGTCATTTTACACCACTAACTGAGCAGAGGAGAGATGAATAATGTAGCAATTGCCCCATAGTAATGGCATATTACAGTCAAAGTTTTTGTCACTAACTTGAATAACTTGATGGCCTGTTGTTACCTAGGACTTTCAGTTGATATGCTTCCAGTTGTTCATGGTGGTTGTTGTTGTGTACCGAGTACCCAGTTCCCTAAAAAACTTAAGACCCACCCAGTTCCACATGCTGTTCACAACTTATATTACTAAACAAAGTGTTTCTGATCTTCATTTCTTCAACCTCACCACCTAAGAATAAGGACTGACTGTGTAGCGTTAATTACCCTGGCCAGAGTTCACTAACAAGCCTTACGAGAGAGCCATACATTCCAATATCCCTCCATTTAACCTCTTTATTGTCTAGTTTAATGCCACAATTTTTCTGTCATGTTATTGTTCGCAATAATTTATGAGTCTAGTACAACAACTGTGATTTACTGATTGTATATATTATGGTAACGTGCAAAGTGTATGGCCATGTATGTCAAAAGGTTACCACGAGTCGGTCAATTAACAGGTGTTGTACATCGTGCCGTACGTTGTATTACACTGTGGTGATCGACTCAAGGTATTAACATACTTAAGATACAATCACTATAACCGTTGCATCGGTAGCCACTTAATCGTTACAAGGTTTTCAAAAGTTGACTCTCAATGTAATTTTCCTGCTATGTATATGTAAATCAAACGTAAAGGAAGACTCGACGAGGTTAACATGATTAATACTTATGTGGAGGATATTTTCTCGCTTGGTGTAGTTTCATTTTCACGCAACTAATGCAAACACCTCAGTACGAGTAATTGGGCTTTTTACGTACGGTGCAAGGCAGTGTCAATACCTGCTCTAAACTTTGTGAATACCTGACCGTATTCAGAAATATTTCATGATAATGTTAGATTTTTTAGGTGGATAAGGAAATTTCTGATGTACCCTCTTTCTGGCATACCGTGCCAAAAAACTCGTTTTCGCGAAAAACAGATTTTCCGAACAGAATGAAAACTGTTTTTACGAGTTCAAAAAATCATCTCAAATTTATTGCTTTGTGTATTAAATACTTCAAAAATGTTGCGAAACTATCGGAAAATGTGTTCTCTATTAATTTTAGTGATGATTTTGTAAGATTATGTGTTTTTCATGTCGAAATTTGGATTTGAAAACAGGTAGTTGTTGCTAATTATATATGCAAAGGCTGTGACGTCATGCATACTCAAATTAGAAAAGAAGCAACTTTTGGTGGCTGTTAGGACTGGCTGAACATAATGCATCTGCAGCCATTTTGCTTTTCCGCCATTTTGGTTGATCTGAGTTCCAAAAGAAGTATTTTAAAAAGTAAATTAGGATTATTTGTCATAAAATCTGGCCAGAAATTAAGGGCAACTGTGTCAAAAGTATTGTAATGAATATTTTTCTTTATATATTCTATACATTATGATCGTTTTATTGGCGGTCATATTGTTGTTTCCGCCATCTTGGTTAGTTTGGTGTTCTGCATAAAATACCAGATATCATGTTATGAGAATTATGTACAATTTTCTGTGAAGATATTGGAAATCTTTAGTCAAAATATATATTTTTAGTGATTATTTTCTGACATTTATTTGCATTTTTTTAATTATTTTCTTATTTTTGTGGGGAATTTTTACTGTATTGTTTTTACTTCTTCAGTGCATTTCCGACATATTGAATGACAAATACTCTTGTATCTAGGATTGTCAAGTTCTGCCTTTATTTGAAAACATTATTTTACATCATTGTGATTGAGGAATGTGGAAATTTGCATTTTTTCCACAAATTTTTGGAAATATTTCATTTAGTTTGGCAGCCATTTTGTTGTTTTTCTGCCATCTTGGTTAACCTTAATCTCAACAAAACAGTCCCAAAAATTAATTCTGGAATACTTGTCATAAGATATGACGAAATTTTAAAAGTCGATCCCTCAAAAATATTTTTTAAGAATATTTTCTTTAGTATTATTCATTTAATACAAAATATTCAAAATGTTTGCCACCATTTTGTTTCTGGCAGCCATTTTGAACGGGTGAGACCCAAAATATTTACAAATACCAGTTGATTTAGTGTTCAGCGGACTGTAACGTTTCCAAAAATTATTGCGACGGAGAGTTGTAGGGTTGTCTGTGAGATGCCTGTGGGCCATAGCCTATAATGACCACTCCAGATGGCGCTTACCTCAATCTCCTGCCCAATTTGAAGCTATTAGTACTGATATTTCATTGTAATGTTTTGCACCTTTTTAGGCATTAAGAAGGGACAGGGGTATCGATATGGACATGTAGATACGCAATCAATAAATTTGCTATAACAAGGAATGCATAGATAGATATAAAAATGATTTCAAGATGGTGAACAACTTGTAACTCTCATTAACCATGAATAGATTGTCATTTCCGGGTTGGAAAACTATGTTTTTCTAACAGATTTTTTACTAGTTAACATTTCGTTCCACACTGGTGCTTCCTAAGTACAAACCCTGGAACATTAGTAGCCTAAAATTGTCTGAAGACATGTAATATAATCATTTCAGGTCAAACTAGGACAATTGAATCGATTTACTGTACACAATTACATTTTAAAATAGCATAGTCAAGATTAAGGTCAAAGGTCAAATTTCATACCTTTTTGGCTTTTAATGACCTCAAAAGTCACGTGATTCGCAAAATCTATATATCAACTAAAAGACAATTTCTCTGCAAGTATTTTGAGGGGTAATTTGCAACTCTCGAGTTTCTAGATGAAAAATAATAGCCATTTTACTTTCCCCTACCCCTTAATTGTTTTATTTTTCAGCACCCTGACTCTTGACAGATACCCAGCTATATTTCTCCAACCCACCTGAAGATACCCATATACCTGAATTTTTCTGTTTATAGACATGTCAGGGTATCGAAAAAACATAGTGGCATTAATGACCATTTCAGGTGGCACTTGCCTCAATCTAAAGCCATGCTATCATAATTCCCATTAAAATCCATCAAGCATTGATCATTTTACAGAGTAATTTCTGATTTGCACAAATTTTTAATTGAATTCTAACAACATGTTGAAATTCTGACTGAATCCATATCAGTGATAATTTTGTTTCCCTTCTTTGTGTCATAGGTTGGATCATATTCGTACAAACTTGGATCAGATGAAGGAGGGCCCCACCAATCCAGAGCCTGTCCTTCAGAAACATCCATCTTTGTCTGAATCGTGGAATGTGTCAAAGAATCTTGACCTATTGGAGGGGATAAATGGTCATATATCAAAACAGAATTCACCACAAAAGGTTACTCAAGAAGAAGAAGCTGGACCTGCAAAGGATACAGCACAATCAGGACCATCAGTATCTTTCAAGGAAACTATTGACATTCAGGTAGGAGTAAATTCTAACAGTCATGCAGCAAACAGAGTTTTAGAACATCACATCTCATTCCAAGAAAGTGAATACAACCTGGAGTCATTTGATACAAGTTTGACGGACAGGACTGGCAACAGATCTGGACTAAAGAAGCGTAAAAGGCATAAAAGAACATCAAAGTCGGCTGCTTCTGTTGGAAGAGAAGGAGGTCCAAAGATGACTGCCGTATCCCCAAACCAAAACAATTTAGTCCATCATAAAGAGGACAAAATTGGAAACCCGGAAACAGAAAAAGGTAGTTCTACCCCTTTGGTGATTGAAGGGAAATCATTTAGCAATCAAGTTTTGGAGGAAGACATGAATTATGCCACTGGAAGTGTAGCAGATTCTAATGTTCTTCCACCCATTAAAAATGGTAGAAATATAGTTGATTCACCCAATTTTGGCAATCATAACTTGAACTCAGAAGGGATTATGGGTGTTGAAGGTGGATCTGTTGATGACCACATGGGAAGCAAACCTGGACTAGGAGAGCATAGTTTAGAGGCTGTAGGTGATGAAATGACTCCCTCTCTAGCTAGTAATTCAGACATGTTGAATTCATCTGGTGCTAGGGATGGGTCACATCAGCGCCCAGAATCATTGAAGTTGTTTAATGCAAGAGTAAGTAAGATGGAAGAAAAGATGCAGAATAACCAGGCAACACTTGATAAGATAGAACAATTACTTCAAGTACTTCTAGAACAGCAGGCAAAGAAAGACAAATGATGTGCCTTTGTTATAAAGAGCATTCCAAAGTAACGTAAGATACAGGGATAACTTTTTCCTCTAAGTTAGTTAGATGAAGCTTTTATGGCCAGTTTCTAACCAATTGGTTTAATTCCGGTGGTCCACGGCCTTTTTTCCAGTTGTGGCTTACTGGCTTGTTTTCCCCACTCCACTGCTTTTGCTGAGTACTAAGCACAGTGAAAGTAGGTTCTGTTTTTTTAAGCCTTTGGTTTACTCTAAGAAATTATTCATAAGGTCAATACAATCAATGTGACAAAACTTAACTCACTAGACATTTCAGTTTTGTACAACTGTGGCACTATACACACATCTGCTTTGGAAAGGAAAGGAAATCCTCCTTTTTATTTATTCTGAGGAACACCAGTTATTCAAATTGACAAGTAAGTCATTCCATCAAAATTGCATTGAAGGATCTTAGCAGAAACCTAAAAGTATTGACTAATCAATCAAAAAATAGGGAAAATCATAAAAAGTATGTAAAGATGAAATGGAATGAACCTCACAATTACCATTTTTGTTAAATAGTGATATCAAAGACAGATTTTAACTTAATGTCATTACTCTTCTTTAAATGGGGGACTGTTATTTTCCCCTGGTTTGGGGAAAATTACAATGCCCCATAACGTGTTCTCTCCAAAGGACACTGAGTTTGCACTTTCTGCTCATCTTCACAAAACTGTCTAATCAAGTATATGCTTTCACATAGATGATCCTATTTAATTAGCCCACAGTTCACTTGGCAATGAGTAAGCAGCCTTGCTGCATCAGTTTGCCAAAGAACAGTCCTTTGTTTTGCTGAGAACAACTTCTGATACTGATATTGCATGTGGGTTTAAAGTTATTGCTAGTGTCTGTGGAACTTTCTTTTTGGACACTAGACAGTGCAGAAAGTTTATTCACAGTTTACAAGTTTTTGAAAATGGAGATGAGATGGTGTGACCATGTGTGTCATATTTGTCTCGGTATTGTTTACCCCAAAATACCTTCGCACCTTTTGCTAGAGAATCCTGCATCAGGCATCACATGACATGATTGGCCTGAAATCCAAGTCTAAGTAGCCCCAAATTCTAGAAAATTTTGGCTTATCTAGTTATAGTCTAATTCCAAGTCTGACAAGTGCCTACTTCAGTAAACAAAATGTGACCTATCTTATTCCTAGTCACTGTATAGTTTTATGTGCACAAATTTTCCACAACTTTCATTATGCATAAATTTTACAAAATTCCCATTAACAGTAATGGTCCCAAAATATCATTTTGTATCATTTGAGAGACCTCTTCAATTTATGATGAGTCTGGTTAAATAATCAGTTAATAAAAAGGAAGTCTTGGAATAAAAGAGTACTATTTGCTGTCAACCCCACCCCTTACCTCCAAGAGTTGTTGTTTAGCATCCATTTTTCTGGTTCAACTAGTACTTGCATTTACTGTGTGTTACCATTCCTGCAGTATAGATGAGTCCAATCAGCACTTGCATTTAGTGACTGTAGTCAGCCATTAGTGGGGTCCATCAGCCTTAAATCATCTTCATTTATTGTCAAAATGTAATTTCAAGCCCCCATATCCAGTTAAATTGAGGGAATCAAGAGATATTTTACTGTAAAACCATCCATATACAGGTAAGCAAGGAAACTGAAAGATTAAAAGATAAAAGACCCCAGTTATGGCCGACTAAAATTAGACCATCACTTGCTGTCTGGATTTGTCTGTAGAATGTGAAAATTATAATTTTTATTTCGTTATGTGAACTCATGACATAAACATCCTCTAAAAGATTCCTAGTTAACTACCCGATTTGTTCTGTAGCCAACATATGTGTATGCAGCTTGTTTGTTGAGGCTTAAACCCGCCAATTCCTTATGCTATCATGTGTGATAATCACTGTAATGGTTTCTTTCAACACACCAATGTCAGAGGTGCCAACTCTCCTTGATTCTCAGGGAGGCTCCCTGGAAATTCAAAGATTTTTGTCCATTACAACTAGGAAATATGACAACCTCCCTGATTCAAGAAAGTTTTTCCCTCATTAAGTTGCTTGTAATTCTAAAAAAGCTCCCTGATTCCTGTGTGACACTGCCCTGATTTCTGGATGTAAATGTTGGCATCTCTGCAACATTGAACAGTTTATCTATTGTTTACAAATTACATAACATTCTGGCTGCTACTTACAAAGCTTTGGTACAGCTTAGCGATAAGAAACTTAATATTCTTCTGCTAACCTACAGTCAATACATTTGACCAGTTGAAGTCAATTGAGTGTGAAGGCTACTGATTGCTTGAGGAAATCAATGACTTAACAAATCTCTTAGAGGAATGTTTATGTAATGCTGCAATTGTCTCACAGTTTAATTTTAGTTTCAAGTGCATTCCAGACTAATGTCATATCCAGGCCCTTCCGATCTGGTTTCATTTTGAATTCAGCTGATATTCAGTTTGAGCATGACAGTCATTTGTAGCAAACTCTGAGTTATAGCATGTTCATTTTAGAATAGGGAGCAGAACTCCTCCGGGAGTAAATGTTTGGTTTTCGCCCCTTGGCTCTTCGCCAGAGAGTGGAGGGGACTTTAAGAAAAAAGAAATCATTTTAGAATATTGTTTCAGAGCTTAGTGTAAAATGAGTATTTGCACCATAGGTCTTTAATCATAATAATAAAATAATTTGGAAATATCAGAAAATATCAATATACATCTTACATGATATTGCCTCTGTTAGGAAGGACTTAAACTGTAAACTTCAAGTGGCATTGTAGCAATTTGAGAGATTTTTTTTTTTGTTCTTTTCTTTTTGCCTTTTTGGCATTTTTTCCTAAGTACTAATTTGTACACCCTACTACAATTTATCATTCTCTGTTGGACTGGGAATAATGCCTAATTATAAATCATGCTGTAGCTTTTTATGGATGTTAAAAAGGATTTTTCAACTTTTTAGTGCAATTTATATTTCCTTGAGTTTAGATGTTAAGGAAATTAGAGAAGAATACTATTGTTAATGATACTCAGAATTTATCACATAAATCAAAGAATACCTAAATGGTGATTATCCTTTTTGTTGTAATATTATAATGTGTTATCTGTATGTACATTAATGATGATTGATTTTATATCAATCTAAACAGTTTTACCCACAAAGCAGTTCCTTAGTGAGTTTGACAATTTGGTATGCTCATGAAATTGATGTTGTTACAGCAGGACCTTCTTTTGTCAAACAAACTGGCATTTATTGCTTTCCTCCATTAAATGGATTAATAGTTTGTGCATCCTTTGGTTTGATGTATAAATTAAGATACATTACCCTGATAGAGCTAGGCTGGAATTACCTTGATAAAACTTGCTATGAATATCAATAGAAAATTGTCTTTTAGGTTAAATGCAGGATTTGGAGAAAGAAGGGTTAGATCGATGGAGTTTTACGGCCCAGTTTCCAACCAATTGGTTCATCCAAGTCAAGCCGGCCACTGCCTTTCACCAGTTGTAAATCACTAGCTGGGGGAGGAAGGGGCAGGCTGGCCTATAACCAGATAAAGTGTTACTGAAGCAGGCAGATGACTTCATCGGTCAAAGGGAGGGGCCGTCAATTTTGTAAAAATAAATTAAATCAGTCACAACTTTAATACATCTTAGGGAGGCCCAAAAAATGTGAGGGCTTCGCCTTGTCCATTCTGGCAAGTGCCTCCCCCAGCCACCCTGAAAAGGGTCCGACAAGAGAATTTTGGCTTTGCCCTGGAAAGGAAGGGAAGCTCATTGTGAGTTCAACTCATGAGTGAAAGCACTGCAAAAGTGTTATTCCAATGCATCCACCAAATCTTGTTCCGGTGTTATAGCAAGCAATATCAATTTGTGCTTCTGTTCCATTCCATATCATAATAGTGAAAGCTGATTGCAAATGCTCTCATCCCTTGAGCCTCAAACAGGGAAGCAGTTATGGTGCAATAAAAGATATCACTGACATAGGCAGGCATTTAGGTGGCACACTGAATGGCTTGATTGCAGGCCTGAGGGAGGGCACACCCCACTCCCACCATTTCCTACAAAAATTTTCACATGTCCTTCCTTTTAAAATTCATAATATTCAAAATTAAGTAAGATGTTTGATAACAAAAAAAATTGAAAAAGATCCTTTTTTATGTAAACATTCCATGAAATGTGCATGTGCAAATTCCAGAAAATAAGGGACATTGAGTAGAGTCTGAAATTATGCAATATTTGGATAAGAGAGCTGTACAAAACATACTATTCTATATTTTTTGTAGAAGCATCAGCTTTATGAGGATGTCTATTTTTTAGTTTCATGTAGAATTTGATTGAATTATTGATATAAATTTTCAAAAGTAGCATATTTAAGTTTTATAATGTATAAGCCTAGTAGTATTATATTTTATATATTTGTATCGTTTCATTTTCTTTACAAGTGTTGTATAGTCCTAAAGCAATATTTTAGTAGAATTCTCATTTCTTTTCCTCTCAAAGAGTTTTTACTGTTGAGACACATTTTCTATAAAAAGTGATCTTGAAGTAAACAGGTGTGATAAAGTCATGGAGTCACGTTGACGCCAGTGCTCTCTTTTTCTGTATTTTTCATCCTATTAGTTTGACTTTGGATTGATTAGAAATGCTATTTTACCCCTAAGGCATAAAATCTTTTTAAAATTCTGTTGCTCAGGATGCTCTTATGGTATCAGTATGTCAGAATTTACAGTCAGCTGCATAAAATTTGTGGTAAATTATACAGAAAAAAAACATTGGCTAGCAGTGTGAATCCATGACATCACATATGTTCCTCTCTAAGCTACTGTATCAAAAATAAATTTGGCCCTGAACCATTCTTTTAAAAGCAGTCAACTTTCACCCTAAAGTACAATTGTTGTAGTAGTATACAGAAATTCTCAATTGACACAGCTCTTTGATTGACAGTCAGTTCAAAAATGCATAGTACTGTAGCTCATATTACACAGCATGTACTGTGCTGAGAGTGTTTTGATTACACATCGGGGTCTTGTGTACTCACTCTGAAGCAATAAACTGAGGTCATTGTGTCTGGATGAGAATTAGTTTTAGATAGTTGTGGGAGGGGCTTAAGTAAGTAGTTATTAGGAGAATTGGAACTGTTTGGAGTGAGAGGAAGAGGCCTTTTAGGGACTTGTAAACTTGGCAGACCTGCAGAAACTGTAGCTGTATATACAATGTGAGATATTTTGATCATGCTTTAAATGATGCAATCATGAATATGTACATTGAAATAAGTTAAATTTTAATTAAATGAAATAAAAAGAAATAAATTTCAAGGTTTTAAGCAATGTCCACCATTGATGAGTAACTCCTCTATAGTGTAATGAATTTCTTTTCGCCTGTTTAAAAAAAAGAAAAAAATGACGCAAAGGGTTTTGATCCTAGCATGATGAAAGGGAAGGTGAAATGGGGGAGGGGATTGATACTTTGGTGCCTCCTTTTGGAATGAGAAATAATTCCTTAAAAACAGACCTTACCTTGTAATGAAATGACCACAGTCATACAGCCAGACAAGCAACTGAAAGGGTTAAACCTGGGGAAATGCAAAAATGGATGAAAGGGAAAAATGCAGTCACCCTAATATGAATTAATGTAAACTATCTGATTTCATGACTGACACTTGATAATTATGTGACAATTTTCCCCCTTCTGAAACTTGCGAGGAGTTAATGGTTAGTTTACCTTAAATGTTGTAATATTTAAATGGGAAATGCAGTCAGTCCAACCTGAAGTAGTCTTAGTAGAAACTCCTTTATTGTCATTGGCTTTTGAGAGTCATGTGACAATATTTTTTCTCCTTACATGTGGCATTTACTAGGATGTTGGAAGTCATAAAATATTATGAAGCTTCCAGTCTGGATTACTGTTTAGCTATTTACCCAATAGCTTCATTGTCAAACAAAGATTCTCCTGCATTTCCTCTAATGTAGTTTATATTTCAGCTTGTGGGAGATGTAAGTTGTTATATGTGGGAGAGACCAAGCGCCACCTTGCGGATCGAGTCACCAAGCACCTTAGGTCCCTCAAACAGAATCTCCATGGATACCCGGTGGCTGGACATTTCAATCCCCTTTCACCTTGTTCAATACATCATTTAACCGTTACGGCAGCTGTAATGTGCCGAGGCTCCAAACGTGACCGCCTTAGTGCTGAAAACCGACTGATCATGAGGCTAGGTACTCTCACTCCACACAGCCTTAACGTTAGAATCGACCTTTTGTAATAGTTACCCCTTTTTTGAACCAGTTTTTACTCCTTTTACACTTACCCGTTTGTGCTCGTATTTTACTTTGTAGGCTTTATTATTTTTTCCGGACCTAGTTTTTGTCTACTTTTTCCCTTTTTTCCCGACAATGTTCAATGTTTACGTGCACTTTTTCATCCAGGACACTCTTTTTCTTTTTTTGATTTGTGTTTCATCCTTCCAACTCATGTTTTCTGACAGTCACTTTCGTCCGGTTCTGTTTTTACAGTGGTCGCTTCGAATTTGATGTTTGTCGTGTCCAATTGTTACTGTTGGTTGTTCAGTTTGGTTTTTGCCACCTGATGAAGGGTGTATACCCGAAATGTCGTGGAGTTTTCCGCAAACTTTTAAGCACTTTTACTACCTCTTTTCGACCTACACATTTCCACAGTGCTGCGCAGCATTTCGATCTTTTATATATATATATATATATATATATATATATATATATATATATATATATATATATATATATATATATATATATATATATATATAGTGAAAAGAATAAATGAAATCAACCTCAGCGAAAAATTGGAGTGGAGGTGGTCAATTTTTCGCTGAGGTTGATTTCATTTATTCTTTTCACTTTATACGATGCTCAGGGAAAAGCAATCGTTTCCTATTTATTTCTAATTATTTACATATTTACTATATATATATATATATATATACATATATATATATATATATATATATACATATATATATATATATACATATATATATATATATATATATATATATATATATATATATATATGGGTGGAAAACAGGTAGTTTATATATATATATATATATATATATATTTATATATATATTTTTATATTTTTCTGTTGAGCACTTTGTAAACCATAATGGACAATAGGTTCGACCGAGTCAATTTCGGATATTCTACAAAGAACATACCTTTACCGTCAAACAAGAGCTATTTGAAAAGATTCATCTTAAAAACTGAATCATTTCCAAGGAACGTAAGATGGAGAACTCATTTCTTTCTCAACCCCCAAGCCGGTGTAAACAAAAAAGAACATTACGGCTTCCAATCGACAAAGGCTCCGCCTCAGATACCCGAACTAAAAGAGTTCAAGGACGGCATGATGAGCCTTGTACAGAATATTAAGTTTTACAACAATCGCAAGCCCTTCCAAGCACAGTTAAAAACCGACACGACCAAAATCAAAGCGGACAGTAAAGTATACGTTGCGGCTGACAAAACCAACAACTTCTACAATTAGAACCTGAACAGTATAACAAGCTGGTACAACAAAACGTAAACAAAGCATACAAAAAAGCACCGCTCAACACACGCTCACTCAGGTAGAACATGAGGCCAGGGGCGCAAATCCCGGGGGCAAGTTGGAAAATCCCGGGGGCAAGGGGGACCTCCCCCCTCAAGTGAAAAAGTGGGGGCCAAATCGTAATTTGCCCCCCCCCCCTCCAAAAAAAAAAAATGAGTAGACCTAAAAATACAGTCACCTTTTTTCGTTCAAAACAGTTTTTCTGAAGCTTCGGAAATGCTAGAACACAAGAGCTTCCGGGGCTTCGCCCCCTGGACCCCCACAGGGGCTTTTCCCCTGGATTTCACCAGGGGCCCTTTGGGGCTTCGCGCTCGCGGTGCCCGTCACGTGTGCACAGTTTAGTACTCATGGGCACATCATAAGCATTTTCGCCCCCACTCTCAAACAGAGATTTGCATTGCATGAGGCCCGGTAGTTGGCCATTCCTCCAAATTCCTGCTTATATACGCCAGTATATCATGTTGTCAATGTCGAGTTACTAAAACAGGATTTTGCAAACTAGGTCCGCCTTCATACTCCACTTAAAAACGTTTTTTCTCTTTCTTTTTTTGAACTTTAATTGCCTGTGACAAAGCAATGAAAAGCACATTGCTCAATTAAACATGTCTCGAATCTGTTTGTGAGGAAGTTTGGTATTTGAGGATAAATTCGTCATTAAACCACCTGATATCATTACTGCCAGGTCATATTTCGGAAAGGAATGACGTAGATTCTGAAGAAATTTCTTGCCAGTAGTTAGTCACGCCTGCAACTACAAATTGACAAAGACACAGAGAGTAACAAACTCAGCAAAAGTTACCCACCTTGAAAACTATCGTAGCTTTATAGCCAAGAGAAGACAGGCGCTTAATCACTCCAGGATTCCGATACCTGATGAATAAGATTCGTTAAACTCGGACAGCGGTAAAGATTGTGAAATCGTTATGGGATACGACTAGCCTTTCTAGTGAAAACCTTTAAATTGGAAAGTGAAACATCTATATGGTTGTGAAGCAAACAATATTTTGTCCGGCTGTGTATTACAGTTTTCCAGAGTTTATTTTCTTCCGTCGATATTCAACGGTTTACATCGAGGTTCAATCGGTTTTTGGTCGCAATCGGCATTCTGATTCTGGAATCAAACAAACTTTTAAAAAGAAACCAGGACGGATACAGAAGAAAACGTACTGTTGTTTTGAGCTCTCCTTGGAAGTTTCAACGATGCATTTGTACTCATGGGTTTCTATTATGTACCGAGTTATGATTTCCACTTTTGGTATTCCTGGAAATGTTATAATTCTTATCGTTTACAGCCGTCGGAAATCGATAGGAAGTGCTCAATTTTTTGTCAAAACTTAAGCCATCGCTGATTTGTATGTATGCCTCTTGTTGCCTTTTAATGTCTATTATTATGTCGTTGAGTTCAACTACACAAACATATTTATTTGTAAGACATCAATGATGACTGAATCATTTGGCTGGTATGTATCGGTGTGTCTTACAGTCGCCGTAGCAGCTGACAGATACGTTGCTATTTGTAAACCTCTGAAAGGTCGCTGGAGCAGGCGCACAGCTGCCACCATTGTCGCTTGCTCTGTTTTGCTGGCTTTCATTCTCGTGATACCTGAAGCTATTGTTGCCACATCGACGATAAAGACCCACCCTTACTATGGCTTCAACTATACGACGTGTCTCCCTCACGAAGAAAATAGGATGGTTGCGAATCTTGTGGTCCTTCCACGCATCGTAAGCCCTATGGTCGCCCTCCCGACACTTGCTGTGATATACATCAAAATTTGGAAGAAAATGTACAAGCGGAAACGACAAATCGGGGGCATAGGTTTCATAACCTTACCCGAAAACGTAGCGCAAAACAAAAACCAACACGATAGCGGAGAGAGCTCAACATGGCAAAGCACTAACCTCAAGTCTTCTGTGACTAGCGATAATTCGAAAAAGAATAAAGGCATGAAGATTTTCGAGGGAGATAATAAAATTGGTGACGCTACCAAAGCATTCCATCAAAAAGGGGCAATAATCGTGTCTCGTCTAACGAAAATGTTGCTTGTAACCACGTTAGTGTTCTCCTTGACATGGTTGCTATCGGTTGTTCTGTTTTCGCTGAAAAGTGTCACTGATAAATGGTACCCCGATAGTGTACCAGCGATTATAGTGTCCACTACTCGTCTTTATCCAATTATTAACCATGCTATAAATCCTGTCGTCTATAGTTTTACAAACAAACAGTTTCGAAGAGACTGTTATATAGACTATGCAATCGATAAACAATTGAACTCCAAAAATTGGGACGGATATTTTAAAGCCACCTTTAGGCTTTAACTGCAAACGGAAAATATAGCCATGCAACGACTAACAACACATTAATCATTACACCCTAATTAATTATGGACTTCAAGGTGGCGAAAAAACTAAATCATCCCTGCGGAAAAGCTATTGACAAAACAAGAAGAACCGTATCATTATGCACGCATCAGTTTCCCCATTCAGTACAGCTAACATTCCACTTATGCTATCGTCTGATACTTATACTGAATCCTCCGAGCAAAATTTGTATCGAAATGAGGGTAACTGGCTACGCATGTATCTAGAAGGGGCAACGCCAGGGACGACTATCTGATTATTGGACCATATTAGACTGAAAAGGTGTTATTTGGAAAATTGGAAAGGCTACATATTTGACGGTTGTTGAGTTAGTCTGTGATACATGCAATGACTGATCTGACCCGGATTAATTCCCCAGCTTTCCAAGGAATTGAAACTCGCTAACTGTTGATGGCGGTCGGGGTTGGTGGGCTGATTCCGAACATCTTAAAGGAACACTTCTCCCATGATGGGTACCAGAGTACAAAATTTTAGATTTAGGTCTGGTTTACCCCTACCCTCCTTCAAGCCTAATCATTGAATATTAGACAGTTGCTACTAGGTCAACAGGTCAAATCAATAAATGAACCTGGATAATGATAGAAAACGTTGTGGTAGTATTCGAGACCGGTCTCGACATCATGTGGTTTCGGTCTCAGGTTAAGTTTCTAAGTGTGATCGGTAGTGTCCGTTTCGGCTCCCTCAGCACCCGTAGAAAGGATCTTCAGCAGGGGTGACATTTAATTGTGAGTCCAAATGGAAGACGCCTTTCTGCAGACATACTTTCAAGCATTATGTTCCTCAAGTGCTATAGAGGTTTTCTGTGAACTGAGAATCAATGGCCCAACAGAGTCCTGTTACTCATTTTCTATTGGGTCGATGTATTAATTGAACCGGCACTAAATTCACATTGCTAAATACTTGCGGCACTGACTGACTCCAAAGAAGGGCAATATTCGAAGAATACTTGATTTTTTTTTTAAAGTAATTGTTAACTATGTTTGGCATGATAAAAGAAAACATTTATAAATCAACGATGATGCCCGCTTAGTGCTATCTTTTTTGAGCATAAGGTAATAAAGAAAGTATTCAGAACTTTGGACAATTTATTTTTCTATGCAACATGCATATTAGGTCTGGTTGTCGGCTTCGAAGATCTGCTCCTGGTCTCGGTCTTCAACCTTTGGGTCTCAGTCTCTGTCTCGAATATGTTGGTCTTGACTAGTACACTAATAGAAAGAATATTTGATGCTCAGTTAAAATGCAATTTATTTAGAATAAAACAAACTGCAATTTATTTAGAATAAATTAAAACGCAATTGTTAAATGTTTGCATCTTCAGCAAGAATTAAATGTACTTCATAAGGGTTCAAAAACAAAGTGTTGTATAATAGAACATATCTCTACAGTCTTTTTACTTCTACAGACAATTCAACTATTTTAGGTAATGCCTAAAGCGGTAATCAAGAATCAGAAATTTTTCCCCAATTTCTTTTCACATTTTCAATTCA
This sequence comes from Holothuria scabra, assembly GCA_037179385.1. Classification (NCBI taxonomy): domain Eukaryota; kingdom Metazoa; phylum Echinodermata; class Holothuroidea; order Aspidochirotida; family Holothuriidae; genus Holothuria; species Holothuria scabra. Next base: position 21,032,696 of record CM074194.1, on the reverse strand, counting down.
CTGAACCATATTTTTACATTCACTTAAAACTAGTAACACATAATGATCAGTGATCACGGTCTAACGTTGTAATTGGTTATAGTGTAGTGGAGGCTGTCTAAACCTGCATCTTGTGTAATTTTGTTACCCGAGCAAAATTCCTAGATATCTTCGTTTCAGCAGTAAGTAACATAAAATTAACGTCGGTTTCTTCTAACATGAAAGACTTCTTTCATGATTTCATATTCTGGTGAACAATCGGTTTAGAAAGAAAAACGTTGGAACAGAAGGTGAATATCTTCTGTCAAGCTCTGATTGACACTTAACGTCTTAGTTAAGGATTCAATATGAAACGTTGTACTTAAATGAAACAAAAACACGTCTTAGTTAGTTAAGGATTCAATATGAAACGTTGTACTTAATTAAATGAAACAAAAATACGTCTTAGTTGAGGATTCAGAATGAAACGTTGTACTTAATCAAATAAAGCAAAAACAGTTGTTTCACTCACCACAACGTGATATTTTTACGGCAGAATCGACATTCTTACATGACACCATAGTTGTTATACCTTTCCTTGGTTGGAAAAACTCCTTACGTGCACTGTGTATTCTCAGACGTAAAAGTTGTATGCACGTTCATAGTTTTTGTAAGATGCGTCCGTAACTGTCCTTAAAAGCATGTTGAGCTCTTCAAAAAAGTTCATCATGTGACTCTGAAGATGCACACGATCGATCGGTTGCGATATGGCTCCATTGGATGATGCACTGTTTCTGCTGGGAAGTGAAATTAAAGTTGACCCAATGGCTAAAAGGGAACTGCAAAAGGCCTCCTAATCAGTACGTTTTAAAGATTTTTAAATAAACTTGAAGAAATCCTATGTGCTCGGGTTTCTTTTTCTCTTTTTAAGCGTAAAATACTGGTTCCTAGGCCTGGCGTTTGGAGACCTTCAATGGGGACCTTCAGTAGGCCCTAACGTTACAGGCTTATTGTCAAATAATAAGGCTAATCGCCATGCACTTAAATACCCTCCTTGACATTCTACTTCAGAGAGTTTACCTTGGGAATTCAAGCAGACAGGTTCTGACAGCTCAGCCCCATTATGTGGACGTTCCCACACAATAAATTCGATGTCCTGTCAGATTCTTGACACTTATAGTTTCGATGAAGTCCATCCAGTGACATAGCCAGTGTCTTCCCCAAATACAGAAATAGAGGTCGCCAGTCAGCGTCCTACTTCTTGCAAACTTTTCTCATTGGTCATTTGTTAGGCATGTGCATGTCTTAGTCCAATCAGGATTCCCCATCCCATAGTTTGCAGACAACTCTGTCTGGAAACCACCTTAGCACTTTTAGGTAACTCCCTTCCTGGAGAGAGTTGGAAATAGACAGCCAAACAGAAAGGACCAACTTAAGTTTTGAGACAGAAGTTCGTTTCTCACCGTTTAGAGTAGAAGTTTGTTACTCATCATGTAGATTAGAATCAATTCATACTCAACATGTGACAGTGTTTAATCAAGTCTATCCTGGCAGCTCTTTGATAGATCAAGGAAAGGGATTTCTTTTACACTTAGAATAAACATTAGTCAACTTTAAAGCTTTGTTCGAGTCTTCTTTCTTGAATCTCTTTTCTTATCGTACTACCCCCTAGCCTTCACGATGTGATTGGCCCAAACAACGCAACATGGTGGAGGAGCGAAAGTGAACAGAATAATATTTTTGAGGATCAGAGTTGTAAAACAACGTCGGAAACTCAGTTACAACGCAACTTAATGGTTCTAAAAATTTTGGAGGAATGGAACTAATAACACAACCCTTTTGTAAGAATTAGAGCAAAAATTCAGTATTTTGGAGGAACGCAGCACTTTGCAAAAGCACAACAACACAAAATGGTTTTAACCACACCATCCTGGCGTATGCAGCAATAGAAACCTTTAACTGCCTAGTTTTGGCCACCCGCCCAAATTTGACACTCATCTGGCCTTCTTTTACCTTAAACTTAAAGATTCTGCTTGTCCTGTCGGCACCGCAACGCTCATCTGGATTTCTTTAAACCTAGACGTTCTTTTTGTGATATTGGAACTACAACTCTTCTCTGGCTCTCTTTAGACTTCGACGTTCATCTTTGCCAATTGGACCCACAATGCAGCGATGTCATGGTAAAATTTTCATTCTCCATAGCCAAGGACCGCTTAAGTGACAACCACCGCCTTGACGCCATGTTTACGCTACAGTTGATAACTAGCACCAGCTCTTTCCGAGGAACTTCGGTTCATCTTAATTTTGACCGTCCTGCTTGGTAGACGCGATATAACTAAAGCAATCTTCGTCCATGTTTCGTTTCTCATTTGTGCCACCCAGCCAGCCTTAGTTTCTTCGCGCTTCAGATGTCAGCCCGAAGTGCAAGAAGACGTCACCAATCGAGTTATAAAATTTATGGTGAGTTGTGAGGCATATTTCACCCCGGGTGGTCCCCTCCCCCACATAATTACACTTGATCGTGCTGCACTTATTTAAGTATCACTTGTTTTTTGCATTTCACCCTTAGTCTTACATTGTGTAGTGTTTAATTGTGTTATGTTCAATGGTCTTGCTCACTTAATGATACCCGTCAACTACTTACTAATTTTCAATGTAGCATGGCGCAATTGAGGAACACTGATTTCTTGCCCAAACGATTTCAAGGCGATGTCATAGACGCAGACTTAGCAAGGGCCCATTTTCTTGCCTTCACTGATTACTTAGAAGCCCATGAACTGCTTGACCCTGTTGATGATGATGCATTTCAAGCTGTAGTCGCTATCTTCAAGCGTACCCTTCACGGTACGGCACGCATCTGGATAGAGGGCAAAATATTTCAGGATCTAGCACATTTAAGAACTTCTTTCCTAGCTAGGTTTAGCGAATCATCTTCCCATTATGCCCTGACAAGACAGTTTTCTGAACTAAAATACGTCCCCGGTTACACTGCTGAGGCATTTCTTGCTTCTATTCGTAAGCTTGCCCTCCTGTTAGGGTACACTGACTTGCAGGTGCGCGATAAATTCCTTAACGCTCTTCCCGGAGACTGCAGGTCAGCGGTCCTCATGTCCACTGATCGTAATGCAGATATCGAGGAACTAGTCCAGAAAGTGCAGTGCTTCCTCGACCTACAAAAATATGCGGATTCAGACAATACGGATAAGTCTTCCCAGCCAAAGCCGATTGCTCCTTCTGACAGCGCTCTCCCTGCACAGACCCAGTCAAACGACCTTGCTGAATTGTGTAACAAAATTGATGCTCTCTTAGATAGTCGTTCGCGACAACCCTCAAAGAAAACTGAAAACTCTTCCCCTTCCCGCCAACGGTACAATTCGCGCGACGGTAGGCAACGGGGATCACGAAAATCTCCCCAAGAGTCAGATAATCGCTTTTCTTTTAGAGGGGTTTGCTTTTATTGTAATACCCCTGGTCATAGAGCGAGGGACTGCTTTTTGCGACGCCACCATCAACAACTGCAATACGGCCCCCCACCTTTTCCGCCTCCAATGGAACATCCGGCCAGGCCACCTTCGCAGGGTCCCGCGAATTTTCAGTAGGGGAAGACCCGACAAACACCCTGTCCGGTCGTCCCGTTGAAGAGGAACAAAATTATGAGTATGCTAATAGTCATACCAATAATGATATTCGTATCCAACTGACTAACAAAAACTTTGCTCGCGCACAGTTGCAAGATGGCAAAAATATTCTTCTTTTGTTTGACTCTGGCGCCACAAGATGTATTTTGTCCGCGTCCGCTGTAAAAGCTTCCCGTTATTTAGCATCACTAAAGCCCACAAAAGTGAAGCCAGTTCATTTTCGTTTGGGTAATGGTCAATTTATTACAGCTAAGGAAACGCTAACCTTTATTGTGAATATTCAGGGTCATCGTATCAGCATCTCCGCCTGTGTTACAAGTGCCCTGACTGGCCTTGACTTAGTGATAGGTACAGATAAAATGAAACAATTAAGGGGTTCTTGATTTCTCTGATAATACATTTTTAATCAAGCCAAAAGTTTTACGTTTCCATCCTACGAATAAGGTTGTAGTCTATCCTGGACAAACTAAATACGTAAATATTCAAAGTCGTGTTCCATCTTTTGCTCGTAATTCTGAAGTTATTTTACAGCCTGCTATGTTTATTGCACACATGTGTCCAGCGTCTATGATTGTTAAGTTACGTAAAGGCAGAACTCGTATATTGTTATCAAATAAAAGTACTAGACCTTTCATTGTGTTACCTAAATACAGGTTAGCTTCCTTTGATTTATCTGAGCTTGCAACAGTTCTGCATGAAATCCCCACTGACTCATATAACGAATGGCAATATGAGAGGCAAGACAATATCCAGGCAAACGATCATATTAATACAACCACGGCCCAAAGGTCAGAAAGTGAAACTTCGACAAATATCGACCGCGAACATATTCGTTGTCGTAACCTCAAGCGATATCCGCATTTACATGGGGATGACCCCTCGCCTCCATGACGGAGTCAGAAATAATTCGTCAATATGTTTCTTTAGACCAAAGTGTTTTATCCGCAAAGGAACAGGAGGAATTTTATCAAATGCTTGAAAACGATAAATCAGTTTTTCGCTCTATGGTGAGCTTTCCAGCTGCCCAAATTTTGAGGCGGATATCAAGTTAACTAATACTGACCCGTTCTTTATCAGGCCGTACAAATTGTCACCTGAAGATAAAATTATTGTCTCTAAAGGGTGGACAAACTGGTCAGTCTTGGGATCTTGGCAGTCGGACACCAGTCCTATACCTCTCCCGTCTTTTTAATTCCCAAAAAGGGTACAAAAGAAAAACGAGTAGTCACCGATTTTCGTTTTCTTAATACTAGAATACAGAGAATAAACCACCCATTTCCCCTTTTGAATGAAACTTTGCACACGATTGGGAACTCAGACGCAACTGTCCTGAGTGTGCTTGATTTGAAATCTGCATTTTTTGCATTCCGCTGAGCAAAAATGCACAACAATATACTGGCATTGCCTCATATAGTGGTGGTCGCCACTATTACTATAAACGTCTTCCCCAAGGGCTCAATCTCAGTCCAGCCGTCTTTCAGGCTAAAATGAATGAAGTGCTCTCGCAAATTCCCAATTCTGATCAGTTTTGCATTTCGATGCACGATGACATCATTGTCTATAGTAAGGACAAAAAGTCGCATCTTAAACATCTTTCAGCCATTTTTCATGCCCTTATTGCAAATGGTTTAAAGATAGCACCACGAAAATGTTGCCTCTTCCGAACTTCAGTGTTATATATGGGGCATATTCTCACAGTGAATGAAGATGGCACTGCCACCATCAAGCCTCTTACAGATCGATGTGCGGCAATTCGTAACACGCCAGTTCCGCACAATGTGAAAGCAGCCAGACGATTTGTGGGTGCAGTAAATTACATTTCTCAATTTTTTCCCAATATCCAAAGGCACTTGAGACCCATACATAAGTTAAGTAGACAAAAGAAAAAATTCATATGGTCAGAAGAGTGTCAGCAAGCATTTGACACCATTCGTGAACTTATATGTAACCCACCAGTTCTTCACATGCCAAAACGTAAAGGTCGCTTTACTTTGTACACCGACACTTCAAGAGTCGCTACCGGCTCATATCTAACTCAAACTATCGAAGGTAAAGAGTATCTCTTGGGTTATTACTCTAAAGTGTTACCAGAAGCATGTTCACGTTACAGTGTAACGGAATTGGAATTGTTTGGTTTGTTAATTAATATTAATGGGTTTCTTCACCTTCTCAAAGATGTAGAATTTGATGCTTTCGTTGACCATGCCGCTCTTGTAGAGATCCTTTCTTCTAAGCGTGAACCTCCTACAACTCGTATGAGAAAATTATTGTTTAAGTTATCTCAATTTACTTTTAAGATTGGTTACAAGAAGGGTTCGGAACTCGCCTTGGCTGACTACCTCTCTAGAGCTCCCCAACCGGATGATTCAGAGATAGACAAAAATTCTTCCTCTTGCCTTTAGTGCTATATCAGAATCCATGCTTGATGACTCTGATAACTATATGAATCCTGTCTTGACAAGGGCTAAAGCAAAAGCATTGGGAATAAGTGTCCCTGATTTATACCCTACCAGAAAGACCGCTACCAAAACATCTACCGTTCGAGAAGTACAGCCCCAAGCTCGTAAGTCCAGATCAAGGACTAGTTCACAACACCAGAGTACTGCACGGGTACCTACTAGTAGCACTCGTAGCCGTAGTGTAAACTTGCCTCCCCCGCCACCGCCGGCAACAGTTCCGTCAACGCACCCTCTTCCTATGCCTGTACAACCAATTCCCATATTACGCTTACGTCCCGCGAAGTCGCCCGATCAGCCAATTACTATTTCTGAGCCTCGTCTGGTCGACTTACCTCCACCAGAAGAAAGGCATCGTGACCCCCCAGATGACTTAGTTAAACCTAGTAAACCATTAATTTCTGACGTCCAAAATATTCGTACGACCCACATCCCGCAGCAAAAAGAAATTCAACGTGTCATGAAAAAGATACAAAGCAAAATAATTAGAGATTACAATCTGCCCTTTGATGCGAAAGAATTACGCATGCAGCAGGCGACATGCCCCTTCTTTAAGCCAATTGTCGATTTCTTAGACCATGACATTTTACCTCAAGACGCCAAGACTGCTCGCTCAATACGTAACAGAGCAGAAGAGTTTATTTTGTGTGATGGTCTCTTGTTTCGATTAACATTACATAAGAAGCACACGTCTAGAGTGATCTTACAGCTGGTAATCCCTGACACCATGATAGAAAAGATTTTGAGCAAATATCATGATGATCTTCTTAGCTGTCATCAAGGTGTAATGAGAACATATCTCACCATAAGACAACGTTTCTTTATGAGAAACATGTTTCAAGTAGTGAGTAATTATGTAAAAGCTTGTCTTCGATGCCAGCAGTTCAAGCCTAAACGAGATAAAGTGAGGCAATTTCAATCAAGAGTACCCGATTCCTATCGCCCTTTCGACAGAATAAGTTTAGACTTTAAGACAATGCCAACCTCAAACACTGGGTATAAACACATAATGGTTGCGTGTGATCAAATTACAAGGTTTCTTATTTGTGTCCCTCTGCAAACTTTAGATGCTGAGACCATTTGTGAAGCGATTTTGCAAAAAATTATCACAATTTTTGGACCGCCATCAATGCTTATTACAGATGCAGCTAAATCGCTTACAGGGAAATTAGTTGAATTGTTATGCTCCTCTTTAAATATTGATAAAAAGGTTATTAGTGTTTGCAATCATGGCAGTCTGCAAGTAGAACGACACATACAAACACTGTCAAACTTCTTAAAGGTCAATTTAGGCCAATTTGGGAGTGACTGGGTGAGATTCATTCCCACCACAACTTATGCGTATAACGCATTTTCCTCCCCCCATCTGGGTGACCACAGCCCTTTCGAACTGGTTTATGGTCGTAAGCCCCCGGACCTTACACATTTAACCTTTAATCCCATGGAAGGACTATCACATTCTTATAGTGAGTACGTGTCTCTTCTCAATAAACGGTTTCAACATCTTTCACAAACTATGCTCGACCTTCAGAAAAGGCAGCAAGATAAACAAAATGTTAAAATCACTAGTAAAATGGAAAAGAGTCCAATTTACTCAGTAGGTCAATTGGTTTATCTTTATAAACCAACAAGTTCTTCACTCACCGCAAATTCACGTAAAATTGTCGCAGAATGGGTAGGTCCCTTAGTCATCCACGAAATCTTGGACCGTACACATTATCTCTTACAAACATTGCAAGGCGAAGTCTTACAGGACGTCTTCAATTTCAACAGACTTAAGCCATGTTTTGTAAGGGCGTCTAAAGAAAACAAACTTATTACAGATGTAAAAAGACTTCAGGATGTTTATAAAGATAGTATTAATGTGCATATGTCAGATGATGTCTCGAATAATGTTCAATTTCATGATGAAACCGGCAATATTCTGCCTTCAGTCACATGTTCCGAAGTTGCTGTACTCTATCGTGTAAATGCCGTTGATGTCTCTCTTTGCTCTAAACTTGCAAAGTCAAATCGTAACCTAGCTTCGACAACACCTTTGCAGGAACGCCAAATAGCGCTTCAATTTAAGCACCTTGCCCAAGCTTCTAATAGCAAGATGACAGTCTGTCGAGCACGTTTCCACATGGGGCACCTACAAATTCTTCTTTGTATTACATTTTCGCACTCGGATAAAAAGCCGATGCACGCCCATCGCTTTTGGTGGCAACCCTCACGTTATTCCGATACGGGTAACATTTTAGAAATTTTGCTTGATTCACGTGTCCCGATTACAGGCAGTCCTGATAGGTTTGCACGACAGTTATTTGGCCTTGCATAATAAACAGAGAGTGACATCTAAAATTTTCAAGTATATATCATGATTAATATCTCTAGTTCATTTTATATAAACGTTGGATTACTTACGAATTTGTTTCATCTTTCCTGCATTATAATTTTGTTATTTTGAACTTTTCATCACTTAAACAATGATCGAGTGCCAAACCTTCCGTAAAGGTCAAAGTATTCTGATTCAAATGATTTGTATTTTATGCCGACGCTTACGTTCTATAACCAGTATATTATAGGGCGATTCGAAGTTAATTGTCACCACAGGTCAGCAAACTTTCGTTGTGACCTTAATGTGTCAAAGTGAATTGAGAGTTGCATACTGTTTTATTGTCTTTGGTTGAACTTTGTGTAAAATTGTTGGAGTGAGTATACACTCCCTAACAGTGAAGATTACGCTTAAAATTTTGAAACCAAAATGTTGACATAACTGGAATGTGTTTGTTACTAAAGTTTAAAAGGTCGTGAATTGCTTTCAAAGTATTTTTGCAGTAAACTGTATTCGGTTCAATTTATAATTCGTAGGAGGAATCTTCTGGACCGTTCCTTCCAGATGTTGCGATTCCGGGTGTATTCCTACTAGGTTGTCCGTATTCAGTATTAAACTGTTATGACCTGATAGCACATGAAATTGTACCTACTTCGTATTTATACCATGTATTCAATGATTTAAGTAATTTTCATTATTTTCTTGTGCATGCTATGATCAAGTTATGTTATTATTTTTTTGCTCGTTTCTATTGGGTTTCTCCCCACAGGTATCTGACCTGGTCCAAACCCCTCCCACCTTTCTTTTGCCTCACAGCGCACTATTTTTTTGTTGCATGGTAAATGAAATGTTATCATAATGATATTTTAAATGAAACATGATTGACGTTTTTTCACTTATTGCTTATTTCAACAGGTAAATTTTTCAAACTATGTTTTCAAAATTTGAAATTGCGAGGGGGATGTCAAATAATAAGGCTAATCGCCATGCACTTAAATACCCTCCTTGACATTCTACTTCAGAGAGTTTACCTTGGGAATTCAAGCAGACAGGTTCTGACAGCTCAGCCCCATTATGTGGACGTTCCCACACAATAAATTCGATGTCCTGTCAGATTCTTGACACTTATAGTTTCGATGAAGTCCATCCAGTGACATAGCCAGTGTCTTCCCCAAATACAGAAATAGAGGTCGCCAGTCAGCGTCCTACTTCTTGCAAACTTTTCTCATTGGTCATTTGTTAGGCATGTGCATGTCTTAGTCCAATCAGGATTCCCCATCCCATAGTTTGCAGACAACTCTGTCTGGAAACCACCTTAGCACTTTTAGGTAACTCCCTTCCTGGAGAGAGTTGGAAATAGACAGCCAAACAGAAAGGACCAACTTAAGTTTTGAGACAGAAGTTCGTTTCTCACCGTTTAGAGTAGAAGTTTGTTACTCATCATGTAGATTAGAATCAATTCATACTCAACATGTGACAGTGTTTAATCAAGTCTATCCTGGCAGCTCTTTGATAGATCAAGGAAAGGGATTTCTTTTACACTTAGAATAAACATTAGTCAACTTTAAAGCTTTGTTCGAGTCTTCTTTCTTGAATCTCTTTTCTTATCGTACTACCCCCTAGCCTTCACGATGTGATTGGCCCAAACAACGCAACATTATCATACCGCAGTCCGTGTGCGGTAAGGGTGAAGTAGACCTACGTCATTACGCTAGGTGAGCTTCCTAAAATTTTTACGACCATTGTTACTGATAAATATTGTATAACACACTCGTCTGATGAACCGTTACACTGGTTTGTTAAAATGGTTTAACCCGACTAGTCTAACGTTACGCAGTGCGACTGCTACTATGCTTCGCAATTTCGGGGAATTGCTGAGTGTGCTTAACAAGTTACTGTCGCTTGCCCAGCCTTGGATTGTCCCGCTATTTTAGTTTGGGTACAGTTATTCTCGCTGTACGGCCGTTTTAATTTAAGACAGAAATCTTAATCAGACCTTTCGCAATAATTTACGCCCTAATTGAAGTCATTACAGTTTGATAATTGTTCGCAAGAGACTCTCGAAGAAATCAGTTTACCTTGTCTGCATATATACAGTACGTATGGAGAGTCCAGCAACAAGGCTCTCGTGTACTATCAGCGTCACGTGACTGACGAAAACCGGAATCTCGACATAAGCAGTCAGTTCTCGAGGTTTCCCAACGAGGGAAAGGTGTAATAACTATGGTAGGCCTATAATAACTATGATGACACCTAACTTTGTACGACGGAACGATAAGGTTCGTAGGTGGAAAATTGGCGAGTATAGTGAGATAACTGTATATATAACACGTGAATCTGTCATCCTGTTACCATTAAAACGGAATACACATTTCCACTATAATGCAAACTACTGGCTTTCTATTAATAACGCTGTTTTGCAAGAAGGAAAATAACCCACCGGGTAAAGAAGCATCATGCATCGAAGAATAAGACTGCGGCTGTGAGGACCTTCCCTAGGCTACTCACTTTCTAAAATGTAAACGACTTTTTTTGACAAAAATTAAGAAAATAACAAGAAAAACTAAACTAAGATACTTTGGGGACTAGGGCCTACACATTTGAAAAGTGGCCCACGTATATAATACAATTATAGCATCTTCAAACGTTAACATATCACCTCCCAACATGGTCCTACCTAAATTATAAGTACGTACCGTACACAAGAAAGAAAACAATGCTTACATTTCTACCCCTGTGGCAAAGTCATTCATTATGTTTGATTTAATGATTGCCAGGGGAATCCTCGAACTAGTTCTGCAAACAGAGTTCAGAACTTCCCAGTTTTAATCAGGCAAATTTCTGCGAATGACTGAAGGGAATGATCACCTGCTGGCAGTACACATTACGACGTAGTGTGCATAGATTGTGCTTCTGGCTGAATGTTTTATAAAACATTTTCAATTAACGCTGGTGAATATTAGGCTTTGGAAAGGTCGGCGGCCAGGCAAGGTAGTTGTTGTCCACCCCACCCCCAGTCCCCCCCCCCCCCACAAAAAAATAACTGCCCACGCCAGCGGAATCCGCTATGTCGTCAATGTCGAAAGATTGCATACTAGGCCTCTTCATAATTTACTTGAAAACTATTCCGTTTGCTTATTTGACCATTATACTGGAGTGTCAATTACATGCTCAATGCTCAATTACGTAGGCTCCAACTATGCTTGTCATATAAGTTAGAAATTTAAAGAACCATTCGTCATTTAACTACCATCTTAACAATTTGCTCTGCTGGCTTGCAAGGCCATTTTCTGATTATTCGGAATCGATTGTCGTAGATTCCGAAGAGATTGCCTCTCTGTAGCAACTCGCCACTACAATTGACAAAGACGCAGAGTGTCTTACTCGGCGAAAGTTACTCAGATTTTGGAAACAAGGATTGCTTTATAAGAAAAGATAGACGTTTTGTTTAATCACTCCAGGATTCCGGTAAATTTGAGTTGAGGAATAAGATTCGTTTATGAAAATAAACTCAGACAGCGGTAACGCTTTATGAAATCCTAAATAGCATACGACGAGCCTTTCGGTTGAGGAAAAAAAAAATTTAAAATTGGAGAGTGGTACATCTTTATGGTTGGGAAGCAACAATATTTCGTCAGGTTGTGCGTTACAGTTTAAAAATTTTTATTTTATTTTCTCGGTAGAGTTTCGACGTTTTACATAGAGAACAACGGTCTTAGTGAATCCCGTCTTTGATCGAAATCAACATTCTTGGAGCAAACAAATTGTTTATAAGCAAGCAAGGAAACAATTTGTTGTTTTGAGCTTTGTTTGAAGTTTCAACGATGCATTTGTACTCATGGGTTTCTATTTTGTACCGAGTTTTGATTTCCACTTTTGGTATTCCTGGAAATATTATAATTCTTATCGTTTACAGCCGTCGGAAATCGATAGGAAGTGCTCAATTTTTTGTCAAAACTTTAGCCATCGCTGATTTGTATGTATGCCTATTGTTGCCTTTTAACATCTATTATTATGTCGTTGAGTTCAACTACACGAACATATTTATTTGTAAGACATCAATGATGACTGAATCATTTGGCTGGTATGTATCGGTGTGTCTTACAGTCGCCGTAGCAGCTGACAGATACGTTGCTATTTGTAAACCTCTGAAAGGTCGCTGGAGCAGGCGCACAGCTGCCGTCATCGTCGCTTGCTCTGTTTTGCTGGCTTTTATTCTTGTGACACCTGAAGCTATATTTTCCAAATCGGCGACAACGACCCATCTTTACTATGGCTTTAACTATACGACGTGTCTCCCTCATGGGGAAAATAAAATGGTTGCGAATCTTGTGGTCCTTCCACGCGCCGTTACCCCTATGGTCGCCCTCCCGACACTTGCTTTAATATACATCAAAATTTGGAGAAAAATGTACAAGCGGAAACGGCAAATTGGGGACGTTGGTTCCTTAACCTTATCCGAAAACGTAATGCAGAACAATAACGAACACGAAAGCGACGAGAGCTCAACACCGCAAAGCACTAAAGTCACGTCTTCTGTGACTGGCGATCGTTTGACAACGAATAAGAGCAAAAAGATTGTCGAGACCGGCTTTAAAATTGGTGACGCTTCCAGAGCATTCCATCAAAAAAGAGCTATCTTCGTGTCTCGTCTAACGAAAATGTTGCTTGTAACCACGTTAGTATTCTCCTTGACATGGTTGCTATCGGTTGTTCTATTTTCGCTAAAAAGTGTCACTGATAAGTGGTACCCCGATAGTGTACCAGCTGTAATAGTTTCCACTACTCGTCTATGTCCCGTTATTAACCATGCTATAAATCCTGTCGTTTACAGTTTTACAAACAAACAATTTCGAAGAGACTGTTATAGACTATGCAATCGATAAAAAATTTAAACTGCTAAAAATGGGACCGACATTGGAAAGCTCCCTTCCTCTAGTCTGTATTGAATACTGCTGTCATGTCACTACAGGACACATCGTTATGAACCTACCGCTTTTGCCCAGTTCTGTATAGGGTATATTCTACTCCCTATAAATGCCATCATATAATATCTGTAAGTCTCCTGAACCCTCCAAATAGATTATTTTTTATCAAAATGTAAGCATTGTCTACGCACCTTTCCAGAACCAGCAGGGACGAACAAAGGACGGTATAACTGGGAAACGCCTTGTTTGAAAAACTGGAAAGTGTGAACACCTGACTGTTTGATGTGTTAATTATTGATGCACACAGTGACTGGACTGGTTCTGGCTAATTTTACTCAAGTTTCCTAAGGAATTCAAACTCGCTCGATGACGACTACTCGTGTGCAACAATTCGGTGGAGGGACGGACGGATTCCGAACACCTCCCGAATTTCCTGGAAGTCACTGTTTTTGCATGTAACAATATTCATGACACTTTTTGATTCAGTCAGTGACAGAATGTCATGTCATGTAACAGAATACAGGGGTGCATTTAAATTTAAAAATTCCCGGTAAAAAGACATATTCCGAAGATTTAGTCTTTACTTCCATGGATGGATCATTTTGCTTCTTTGTTCGTACATCATGTTGTACTGTTCACAATTTCTACAATAGCAATTTCAAAGTACATATTTTCATATTGTTAGTCTGAAGGACAATAGATTGATATTTAAGCGCGAAACCAAAGACATGCTAGGCAGGTATAGTAGACTGCTCCTCAAAGTATCGTAAGATTGGATTTCGGGCAAACCATTTATACTTTGACAAATTTGGTATGTTTTTAATTACACAGAAAATTCCTTGAGGCAGGAGTTTCAACCCTTTAGAACAGTGGCATAGGAAGCAATATGAATAGGAGCGGGCGGAACAATTTTGGACCATGGGCCTCACTATACCCCATTGGCCGAAAGGTACAGTTTGATGCTAAATTTTTTGCTTTTTCTACGAGTAAGAACAGTTTTTTTCTTAATCGGTTGCGAATTCCAAAACTTTCTGTATGCTCCGCGGCAACTTATGGTGGCGCCTCTTAAACAATGTCATTTCTTCTTAGACTACCACTTGAACACTTGCCTCTCCACCTCAACCCCTCCCAATGAAAAGGTCTGCTTACAAAACTGATCTTTGCATTTCTTTGTTTCCCTGAAAGCTACTTTATCTTCTGACAAAATGTGCTAACGTTTTTACAGCTGTGAGGTCACTTGGCTACGCAAGTCGTCTCTGTGCAACAAGCTACGAAAATTAACAGGAAGCGGCCAAGGTCATATAAGTATTTTTAATTTTATATGAAAACAAACATGTAATGTGAATTGTACATCACGAATGTCACAAATTATTGAGCGATGGACTATAGGCCTAATGAATAAATCTGAACAACGGAACAAGCTACGCTAAAGTGAGTTGCTTACATGCGCGTAGCCAGTATTGTGTCACGGGGGGCGGGATTTGGTATCATTGGGGGTTTGGGGCACGACATGAGGGAAAAGTCTAAGGAAAGAGAGAAAAACCGCTATTTTAGGTGTTTTTGCAATGCAAGGTTGGGTCATGGGGGTTCTAACCCCGAATCCCCCCTACCCGACGTGGCTACGCCACTGGTTGTCTATCTGGCCTATATATGACTTAGATCTGGTTTTAATTTTGATTCAACTACTGGTATATGCATTTCAAAAAATGTGTTCAGGAATCAAACGATTTTCTTAACACTGCCCCCACTTTGTACATACGTTAAGATTCTAAACACAAATTTTTTTTTTTTTTTTAATTCCTAAACCTTTCGCTTTCAAAAACGTTTCATTACTAAATGCATATTATTTGATAGCTAGATATGTAAAACGTTTTTTACGAAATGTGGGCAAAATAAGGGGTTCGTCGCTATAAACACGTTTTTAGAGTGTGTGCAATTTCTTACCTGGCCAAATATATATAAATTCCATATCTGGTCCAGATGTGAGCCATACAAAGAACTGAATTGCTGCCCACATAAGGACCACATCAAATATTTATCTGCTCCGTATAAAAACTTGATTCAGATGCTGCGTTACATGGGCGTCACCAGAAATTTTCAAAGGGGTTAGTATTTTGCGCAAAGAAGGAAGCCACAGCGCGACCATTACGGCGCGGGGTCCAGGGGCCCGCTGAAGGGTCCAGGGACCGAAGCCCCCGGAAGCTCTGAGGAGTTAGACATTTCAAATGCCTATAATGCAGTGAAATTATCGTTAATATTGCTAGTTTGGTAATGCCAAAGTTATGATTTCTTAAAGGTTCAGAGCAAAACGTGAACCCACGGATGGGGATCAAGAGGACGCTTTAAATCTTAAAATGGCAATGACATGAGAACGTTTTTCTTTAAAGTTGGGAGGGGAGCTATCGTGGGATCCATGGGCTCGGTTAAGGGAACAAATTGGAGTTGTAGCATCCAGAGGCAACGGATTCTCATGACAAATTATTCCTTTGAAAATCGTGGAATATAATGAAGTGTTCAAGATTAAGAAGGTAAAAATAGCGACCTCAAATAACAATCATGGAAAAATTGAAGCAAATGGAAGTCTGAAATGCAAGGAAGTTTAAGAAAATCATTCAAATCTGCAATGAGCAATGGACAGCGTCTGTTAAACTACCTACGATATCATGCTCTGTAACACAAAGCAGTAATTGTGCACAATATGGTTTTATAAATGTACTTTGTTTTTATACTTTCAACCTTTTTCCTTCAAGACCTAGAAAAAAGTTTCATTTATGTTATTAAAAAAGTAATGGAAAGGTAAAAATTGAAAATGCCGAGCGAAATTGGAGGAAGAAGAGAAGAAGTTAGTTGAGATTTAGAATAATGATTGACCCGTCACTCAGTTTGATACGTATGCATAGATAAAAGGAAATTAATTTTCAATTCTACCACCTCTGCCATCCGTTTTTGAGAATACTGCTTTCTGATTGGTTGAACACTGGCCTCTTATTTCACTACACACGGTCTATAAACGTAAAAACAGATATAAATATGAAGTTTTCCGCATTTTTTCACTGGTAGAGTAGGAATAAGCGACATTTGTCTGACCATTGCTGTCTCATAAACCGTCTCGGCTCCAAATTAGCAACATAACGGACTCGACTTCGCCTCGTCCGTTATCTTGTCAAGTTGGAGTCTCGACCGTTATTCATCATAGTAGTCAGCCAAATGCGATTTACTCCATTTATGTCGTTATCGTCATTTCCTACACTTGAAAGGCCTTTGCCATTGGCAGTTTGCCTCGACAGATTTTGTTGGGATAATTACCTCTTCGTAGTACTATCCGATCACATACTTCTTACATATAGCACCGTTTAGCCAAAGGCAAGCATATGGTATGCATCCAGTGAAGTAGGAGTCGAAATCTACCTAGGGTATCCTACTTTAAAAGTTTTTCTGTACGTTTTAATTTTAAAACCCTCAGAACAGTCGACTATACAACTCTGTCATCATCCTTGGAACAATTTTTTCATTGAGATTATAAGTCAATTTGAAATACCCCGCAGTTGCCGTTTTAATTTTAAGGTATACTGAACCTATACTGACATGAAGCAGTTTACCCACCAAATGAACAAAATTCTTCAAGGGATAAACGTATTGTTTTAATATAGTTTCAATAGAAATGATTGTTCCTTTTAAAAAGATATCATATAAAGGTATTTCATGAAAATTACTATTAGATATATGATTACAATACTATGGAAAGGCGTATTCACATATAGCCAATAGGACTTGCTAGCGGAAGGCACTTTACAAAAAGTAAGGGATGAAATAGCCTTTGGGTGACTCGATCTATAACTGCAGCGAAATTAGGCATTCAACATCTTAAAAGAAATATACCTTGCAATGGCAGAACAAATCCTTTTCTATTTTTAGTACATCCTTTAAACGTTTCTGTACAAAAAAAATCAAAGGGGGTCGTTCTCACCCCTGACCCTCCCTTGGTGACGCCCATGGGCGTTTATATGGCTTACATCGTGTTAGGTTTGTGGCCTAACTTCTTCTCGTACACCAATGAAGTGCTCAGTCTATACTAAACTTGAAAATTTCCTTACAAAATTTAGTATTAATTGCTTCAATTCGATTAATGTTCTGCAAACCGGGAATGTAAACATTTATGGTCTCAAAGAACCGGATGGAGGGCAAGGTTATTCAACAATATTTATCTGGATATCAGGCAAGACACAAAGGTAGAAAAAATAAAAAATAATATTCGGCTGATCAAATTATCAATCTTTAAAATGATGCAGAGGGGGTACAACAAGTGAGACATCAGACGCGTAGTCAGGATTTGTGTGTCTTAACCCTATACCGTTGTGCTCCGATCGGGGCATATTTGCGCGCCTCGGGAGTGGGCGGAAAAGCGGACGTAGCCCGCCCCACATCGGCTTTTGTATGCCATTGACCCCGTGAACTTAAACTATTGTCTCTCTCGTTGTTGTGGCCGAATTTTCGAGTAGCTACTCGCAGTTTCGAGCTCCGCGTGAAACAGTAAAGATGGGTGACAGCCGAGCTCTCCGCATGGGTCCAAAGGACCCAAACAACCGTAAATGGTTAAGTGCGCACAATTATCCTTTGCAGAAAATGAAGTTTTATATAGGGGTCTACAAAGAAAATACGGTCCACAATTTGTGCAGGAAGTTGGCGACTCACACGTAATAGAGTTCGCAAAGATCGCCCCTTTCTGAATTTTTGCCATTATTTTCATTTAAGTCGATTTTACTCACGCTTTTACAGCTATTGACTACAATAACTAGTTTGTTACTACGATTTGTATATATTGTACATTCTAGTAAAAATGAAAGTTTTCAAAACTGATAATAAATTAACATTCTCTCAAAAATTCCTTACAATATAATGAGTTCAAGGTTTTGGAAAGAGAGCACTATTTTAAATCTAAGACACCTTACGAACTCTGCCAAGGAATGATATCTACACTGGATATCTACACTGGATATATGATGAGTCAACTTATCATCCCTCCTTAACCTCCCCCTCCCCTCCCTCCTTAACCCCCCCCCCCCCCCGCCCCACACACACACACACACATCAACATACCTATACATCTGCATTTCGTCTGAGCACTTTTTTATCATTTCACAATTTGTCCAGTTTTATTGAAGAAAACATTTTCTTGCAATGAACGAAAGCTGAAAATAACGAAGGTTATTGTTACAGGCCTGGGAATGCCTTTGGTGGCTGTCTAAGGGGTTTCGACTTTTCGCGCCAACTAATGGTGGCACTCCACTTAGATGTGATCACACAAACTGCATGCCTCCTCCTTCTAAGGAATCCTGGTCACACCATCTATAGGTCCCACCCATGGACGAATTATTTCTTCATTTATAACGACTTTATTTGGTCTTCCGTTGGGTTTCAGTCTATCTAAAGCAAAGGCCTACGGGAAATATGTATTCCTTCTCGAAAGACTTTTTAAGCCGAGGGTCGAGATTGAGACGGAGCGAAAGGAAATTTTTAAAAAATCGCAACCATTCTCTTACAAGGAAATAGCAATTTGCATCAGTAGAATCTGCAGTCGATATCTGAGATTCGTTTGCCTTAAAATGTTTACTTTAATAAAAAAAATTAAAACAAAATTGCACAATCATCAGAAAATTCCTAGACAAATTGTAGGGACATGTCCATTTTTGTGTGTGTAGATGTGCGATTGGAGAGAAGAACATCGACTCATAACCTCCATTTATGACGGCGCCGTTCGGGGAGGGGTTGCCCCTATAAGGTTTTGATTCCTTTTGCTATTTCGAAGGGCCTTGATTCAAATCGTGCTATATTTTTTTATTCGTACCATGTGCCCCGTTTAAACAAAGTAGGACCATATGTCCCCTGTCTCCCTAGAACCGACGGATGTCGATCCTAGGGTGTTACTCTGCATGCCAAGCCATTTGTTTCTTCTGACGCAACCGTATTCACCACAGGTGTCTCATAAACAGTGGCGTAGCTTAGGGGGCAATGGGGTTGGGGCAAGTTGTCCCGTGCGCCTCCTCAAGTGGCGCCAAATCGAGATCTCTTAAAGCAGTGTAAGACATACAACTTGCCAAGAACCGAAAGTGGCGCCAGCTGGATGGAAGAATGCCGACCCATCGGGGAAGGTTTTCCTTCTTGAGGGGATCCAATTTTGTCCGAGAGCCTTCACCTAAGAAGTAAGCTGGATAAACGTCAGCCTTCCCCCGACGATCTCTTTAATTTTGGTTACGAAAAGATATTCACCAAGAAAACTCAAAACTCCCAATTTTCCTTGAAACAATCCAAAAAAATTTCCGTGTAAGTTCCATATTTTCAAATATTCTTAAAAGAAAATAAAAATTTTTCAATTTTCACCGTGCGACATAATATGAAACCTCAACTAACGTCAGCCTTGGTTTTTCCCATATGAACTAAGGCATATTGATTTTCAATAAAGACTTCAATTTTTTGATTCTCCTCTACAAATAAAACCATTTTTTAAAATTTTCTGCCACAGAATTCTCCAATTTGTACCCCAGATTGGATAAGTGTCCTAGATCATCAGTGGCAGGGCCAAAATGTCAAAACTGGGAGGGGGGAAACTTAGGGTAAAGGATAATGTTGGGGGACAAAATTTTTCGGGCGTAGCGCGAAACCTTGCCCAAATCCCCTGTTCCAGGCAGGGGATGGGGGTCCAGGGTGAAAGGCCCTGGAAGCTCTGAGGTTTTAGCACACAACTGAATGAAAAATTAAGTATCTAGACAGGTATACTCTTTTTTTCGGTTAACCTAACTCCTTACTAAATCAAGTGATGGAAGAGGGCAAGTGGGGGCAAGGGCAAAATCTGCCTGGCAAATGCCCCTCTTGCCCCACCGTAGCGCCGCCACTGTAGATAATCATATTTCATGAGTCACTCTGTAGAATTATGTGACAAATGTGGCAATATTTGCCCCACCGAATTGTGAAATTTACATGGATTATCTTTTCATTTTTATGAATATCGCATGAAATATATATGTTTGAAAATGTCATATGTAGGATTTGAAAATTATACCCCACTCCCTGAGGGTAGACTCTTGATTTATCGATTTTGCGAGATTATCGAAAGACTTTTAGTACTTTCTTCTTACGTGCAATAACTATATAGTTGACATATTTTTGAAACTCTTGCCTTTTTCCTCAATTTAGCCTACCCGGTAAAATCTTCCAACCTCCCCTTTCAAGTTTTCCTTTCTTATTTATTACAGGGTTACACTTAAGATTTAGTACCATGGATTATTCTGAAATAATCACTGTGAAGCCAAAGGACGCAGAAACACGGTTAATGACGATACTTTTAATTTGTTTCTAACTGGAGATTTTTTAAGGTTACGTGATTTTAGCCAGTTTTATAGTTCCACTCATGCAGCAGCTGCTATTAATCAACAATCAATGGTCTAGAAGTATCCTTAACCTTAAATTGACCCCTATCGAAGTAATTTAAATAATTGGGTTTTTTTAAAAAAAAAAACACCGTTTTGTTGCTATGAAGCCAAAAAGGACGCATGCAGAACACTCGAAGTTAAGATAAGAAAGAACCTTCTAACGAACGCCCCACTGATATTTTTGCAGTCCTCAATAATTCTAACATTTGACCTGTAGGATTTGCTTAATGTAAATTATTCTGCACATGAAGTTTAATTTCTTGTAGTACAAACAAATGAAGCGGTTTGCTTAATGGTCATACCTTAAATTTGTTTTTAATTGTAGATATAGTTACGTGATGTTAGTCAGTTTTATTGTTTCATCCATGCAGCAGCTCCTATTAATCAACAATCAATGGACGAGAAGTATCCTTAACCTTAAATTGATCCCATCGAAGTAGGTTAAACAATTGTAGAAACCGTTTTGTTGTAAGTTTGTTATTACGGAAGCGTAGAAGGAACATGCAAAAAAAACTCTCTCAGCCAAATGACAATTTTCGTAGAATATTTTGCTAATAATGCGTTATTCCGCAATAATCTCTGCGTAATCAATGACGCGCTCACCTTGGGCTTTACTCCATCTTATTTGGAGCTATTCTGTTTAATATGGTTACTAAGGTTAAAACTTCACTTCCCACTTTTTTTGTTAATCAAAATGTTATTTTGTATGGATGAACAAGTTTAATCCGCGCTGAGAACTTGTGCATTAGAAGATTTGACAGCCACTTCAGGATAAATCACGACATTAAACCGTGGTCAACGATCATTTTTTGTTGAAGTTCAAGCTAGTCTACAATTTTCAGAGACCGTGCAAACAGGCGCTGGGGCTGTTGGGATGCTTTAGCTCCTACTTTTTCTTCCGTAAGCATTTAGGGCCGCCTTACATTGCTATTATATTGTTAAACAAATTGGACCGCTTCGGTGATTCCACCCCCCCCCCCCCCACTTCAAAATTCGTCCCGCGGTCCCTGAAAGTGCAGAATTATTGCTGTTAAAAAATTGTCAAAGGAAAACTGTGAATTGCAGCGTAAAGTAATAATTATTACATAATGTAAGTAACACTCCTGTGAAAACTTCTTAATCTCTTATCCTTAGTATCGGATTATGTCATGGTTGTCCCAGCTTAATAGCACCTGCCTGTGGTCTCCCAATCCCCTCTCGCATAAGGTCGCTGACCTACCATCAGTTCGTTTTGTTCTGTTAGTTTTTATATAAATTAAGAGATATTGGCCCGTGGAATCAACAAGTACCTTTCGGAGTAGGGGGAGTATATCAGCATAAATCTCGTAACATTTTTCAAAAACAGTTTTCAAACACAAGAAATGAAACAAAATATTCATGAATTAATATTCATGAATTAATTTTCATGAATTCAGGGACCGCAGGACTTCAGATCGATGGCTTTCAGACTGTATTTAGTAAAAAAGAAATACGCTTACAGTTTTATGTTTCGTTGCTAATATCAGCAGAATAAAATTTACTAACGCAGGAATTTAGAAAAAGATGAATAATTTATTTCTTTCGATTACCAATGTATACTCATCTGATGGTTGCGTTTATCAGGTAATGTTGTTGAAAAAATAAAAAGACTCTAAACGAAATCCAGTTAAGTAACAAAGATCTTACAACACGCATCAGATTTAAGCATTACGGTACGCTGTTGCGACTTGAAGTGCTCTAGAACAGTGATTCCCGACCTGGGGTCCGTGAAGCTTGTTTGGGGGTCCGTAAAGGGCAAAGGGATCCGCGGAAAAAATAGGGGTCCTTAGAAAAATTAGGGGTCCGCAAAAGCTGAAGATCTTTGGAAATTCAAATCGTAGGCGTAATATAAAATCATAAATCGTACAGCAACCCGCTTCCCAAACTAGTAAGGCTCTTGGTGAAATAGTTCTTCCTAGTCATCAGCACGTAAAGTCCTTTTTGATTCAAAGCTAGCAATTTGTTACAATAGAGAAGATGAAAACAAGTTGTGCTACTACGGACCAAGTCACCAACCTCATTCGAGTTTTGAACCTCGTAGCTTTAAAACAAATTGGGGTAGTTTCTGTTTTAACGCTGACAGTTTGATCCGACCTAAAGTCGACCGTAGAGTCTAACACTGCTCTAACTACACTAAGATAATAAACAAGTTATGAAAATCGGACAGAGATTTTTTTCAAATAAGTAACTTTAATAGGATTGTTATTAAGACCTGCCTATACTGTACGTTTTCTCTCCAGTTTCAACACCGACAAAATGCAAAAGCAAAGTAAAAATATGTTTACCCATTTCTCATTATTATTTTTTTGCTTCGTTCGGTGTTTTTTAAAATTCTATGTAAGACAAGGACGCATAAAAATCCATTTGTTCAAACATAATAACTTAATGATACCAAATTTTATATCTGTATGTGTGGCGCATACCTTGATGAGGAGGTTAAATTTTCACCAAGAACCATGCAGTGGTAATGTAATTTTGCCACATTTTTTTTTCAATTCAATGTCAATTTCTTATAATTTGATTAAGATCATCCGTTTCCCATTATGCGCAGTGGCGTAGCTAAAGGGGAGATAAGAGGGGGTAAAGTACGTTGCCCCTGGTACCATGTAGGGGACTCCAAATTGGGATCAATTACAAAATATTGGACCTACCATTTGCTAGAGCTAAGGGGAGCACCGGCGGAGCAGGACATGCCCCTCAGGACATTGGAGAAGATCCAATTTCGTCGGGGACCTTCATCCAAAGGCTAAAAGAAGTAAGTCATAGCCTCCTCACCCTGGCAATCTTTTTTATTTTGCTTAGAAGAAGATATTCTTCGAAAAAACTCAAAATTCCCGATTTTACTTATAAAATTCAAAGAATGTTTCAATATTACCTCCAGGTTTTCAAACATTCTGAAAAGACTGAAAAGAAAGTAAAACAATTGTCACCCGACGATAAAATATAAAAGCTCAACCAACTTCAGCCTTGATTTTACCCACATGAACTTGGATAGATTGATGTTCAATAAAGACTTCAATTTTCCGAAATTTCCGAATTTCGTCCGAGCGCCTTTAATCTGCATGATGATATTCAGTTACTCCAACAAATCGCCTCGCGACCTATTTGATTTTTTTAATAAGGTGAGATTCTTCAATTTAAATCCCCAAATCTATCATAAAGTTCCATTGTTTTCTTCGGTATAAGCTTCAGAACTACACATATTTGTTAAAAATGGCAAAATATTTGAATTATATTTTCCAATGACGGTGGATAATCCGTACAATAAAAACTGAAACCCACTTAAAATCAACCCTACATGCTACTTAATTTTGCCCTTGAAAAAACAATAGTTAAATAAAACCCCAAATTTCACCTCACCAAAAGCCCAAATTGTTCATTAAAATCCAAAATTTCTTCAATATAACCTCTTAATTTTCAAATCTTTGTTGAAAGTGATAAAATGTTTTCGGGCAAATTTCCAAATACTTTATTTTAAGAGAGTCTTAGTATTTAGGCCTACTTTAAAATGCTTAAGCCCAAACTCTATTTTGCTTATAGTAGGGAAGGTTCTTCAATAATTTTAATGGTCCTTACAAACTCGAAAGCCAAATTTCTTCTAAAAATTCCAGTTTTCCTCAAAACAAGCTCCTTATTTTATATTTATTCCAGTGTTAAAAAGTAAAAACCACCAAATTTTAGCGCTGCGCGTGCCTCAAATTCTACAAGTTACGTCCCACCGTAACCTAATTGCCTTTGCCTGTTTGTCGTGGCTTCGAAATTCTCACCCCGTTGCCGGTGAGCTAGGGGCAGATCCTGACGCCATCCCTGCCATGAACATGACATTGAAATATCCATTTTACCCTTTTGAGTTGTGTAAATATTTATAAAGTTCCCCAGGAAGATGAGGGTAGGACGCCAATTTCGTTTCTTGTCCGAGGGGCCACAGTCCCTAGCTACGCCTCTGATAATGCGTAACTCGTAACTCAATCAAGGGATTTTCTTTTCCCCGACAGGGGTCCCTCAAAATATATGGAACAAAAAATTTCACAATTGCGCAGGGAAATATTATCACATGGTTCTAAAGAGAAATTTATGAAATAGAATAGTCTGTTACACTTATTGACACTGGGATGACGGCATTTTCCTTTGAATACAGTACCGTATATAAACTACTATACTGTTCTAAATTCTTTCCAATGCAACACAGGTTTATAGTTACTTATGAATGATATTCGTGATCAGTAATCATTTTTTCTATAAATAGTGGCGACACAAGAATGTCAAAATTAGAGGAACATAGTAAGGGCAAAGGTGGCCAAAATATTCGGGCGCAACGCGAAACCGAGCCGGAAGCGCGTTCCTGGGATGGGCGTCCAGGGGGCGAAGCCCCAGGAGCTCTGAGGTTTCAGCCTATCTCTAGATGTAAAATAAAGTCTCTGGTGAGGGAGTTTTTATTTTTTCGGTTTTTTCAACTCCTTACTGACTTGTCTTTGAGGGAGGGGGGAAGAGGGGCGCCAAAATCAGGGGGTTAATGGCCCTTCCCCCTTAGCACCGCCCCTATCTATAAATCTCTTTTGTAACTGCCCCCTCACGTGGTGAGTTAACAACTTTCTTTAGAAACGTGATTTGGCAATGGTTGACCGTTACCGTCAAGTTATTGCTCATAAAAGATAAGGGGAGGGAGAATAATTTTGCCTGAAATGCTGGCCTTGTTGGGAGTTCTGCTTCATTTGAATGTTAGATGCACAATTCATGTTTCTAATTTAGTGCATTTGCTAATCGTCAATGATACATGTTTGTAGAAAACTCACGTACGTTTAATTTTTCTTTTGTTTTATGACTAACATCCTAATTGATCCATTACTTTGAATAATTTTAAAGATAAGCAGTCTAGCGACTAGGATAGCATTTCCTTAGCACGAAACATACACCATCGACCTTCAATTATGCATACACACGATACTCCAATTACTAAAATCTCGTTGATTATTTGACCTACATATTTAATCTCAACCTACGTAGGAAGTTTAGTTGGAAGGAAATAATTTTTTGGTCTAATTGATAAAAGCGAAGAAATGTTTATTCTTGCTTATGTGGTTTTTTCTTTGTTTTTAAACAAAGTGATAGCATATGCATTGCCTATTACCCTAGTTTTGAAGGTCATTCGATATTCCCTACAAAATAACGAGGACAGACCTCGCCCCAATATGAGATTTGTTCCGTAATTTTATGCAGGTTTGTAGGTAACCTGGGATCTATTTTATAAAACTTACGAAGTTTCGTATCTCCCACTTACGAAGATAAATCTTGCGCAAGTCCAAAAATTGCTCTAAACTTTACGTGGTTTCGTAACTTCTATTTCATAAAACAACTTACGAACAATTCGTTTGTATCTCTGTAATGAAATCGCACGTAACTTACGAACTTTAATTCTACTAAAGATACGAACGAACTCTTCTAAAGTCAGTTACGAACTTTAAGTTACGAAGATTCCAAAGTAATCTTTTGAGATAGACTGAGAGCCCAGAATTCTATCTAAAACGAAGGTGTGGTTGATGTCAAAAATTATATTTTTGCCTCTTTTTCTTTTCTTTTCTATCTGTGAATTGGATACGATTACCGATTACTATAGGCCTATGTATTTCAGGAGTTTACAGCATTGCCGTCACGCCTACGTCATTTTCGAGGAGACATTGACGAAAGTTGCCGCACACAGTACACGGTCTTTTCAAGAATTAGTGGGAGGGAGGGGCGTAGCTACAGGAGGCACGGGGAAATTGCCCCCGTGGCTCTAAAAATGAAAAAAAAAACAAATTAGACATTAGGCTACTAATGTGAATGTGAGTTTTGATTTATGTGCCCCATACGTCAGTACGTTTTCTCCTACAACACATTCAGCTGTTTACGTTCGCATCACGCAGTACACCGCGGAAATTTTACGGAGAACGGGCGAAGGTTGAAATAAGTTCTGGGATATTTTCGATTGACAAATTACACCGACAGAGGGGAGGGTATTGAAGTCCAGTGCCCAATAGTTTGTCATATCTTGTCCCGACAACCGAATAAGGGTGACATTAATGAAAATCGGATATGTAGTTTTAAATCACACAATGATATAGTATGAGAATGTCTTCCCTTAAGTCTGCCTAAAAGTTATTTTATACTACCTCAAAATTTGACATTATTTTTAAAAGCTGTTAGCCTTATTATAGTCGGGACTTCGGGCAGTCGTGAGAATTTCGTCAGTTCAGTAGATCTTGAATTTAGCAAAAAGTTGTAATAGAGTAAAAAACATAAGCATGTTTTCAATTCCGTTGTAGTTTTCCCTGAAAAGTAGTTGTAGTTTTTCCCCCGAAAAGTACAAGACCATTCCATCTTAATGGTACATTGTATCTAGTAATTTTCTGATCACTTAGCAAGTTGCTGATTTTGTTTTAACGGAGTGAAAATTCTATTGCAAACGAAAGCATGCTACTTCCGGCTATCTGGGGGTCCGATTTTTCCAAATTTTCTGTACGCTCCCCTCTGCAACCATAATGCTAGTTGATAGTGTTTCAGTCGAACCTATTAATCAACAGAACAATAAAGGGGCTCATTGAGTTGATATAGATAACTTAATGAGAGTCTTAAAGAGTCACGACCATATAAAAATGCCCATAGTTAGCATAACAAGTCAAGTTTCAAGTCCAAAAGTCACAGAAAACGTTAAAATTTTGAACTTTCTAGTGTCCTGACTTGTAACGGGTTTGTACATAATTTGAAAAAAACGTCTGGTCAAGAATTTTGAAAACCGACTCGAACTGTTGAGTACTCATGACAGTTATTTGTTTGTAGGGTATGGGAATTGTCTACGACTGACCATTTGTCATCGGCATGTGAAAAAAAACTTAACATGTTT
The DNA here is from genome assembly GCA_037179385.1 of Holothuria scabra. NCBI lineage: Eukaryota > Metazoa > Echinodermata > Holothuroidea > Aspidochirotida > Holothuriidae > Holothuria > Holothuria scabra. Next base: position 21,005,074 of record CM074194.1, on the reverse strand, counting down.
GGAAAAACTTGCTGAATTTCATGTAGCAACTCAATGAGCCGCTTTAAAGACTTGTACATAAAATTCTGTTTTTTATCAATATTAGGAATGATTTCTGATCCCTTTGTTAATTTATTTCAAGTGAAAATTTTATTGCAAATGTAAAAAGGCCTAACCCGCCATCGAAACCGATTTTTGTCCGCGGCGGTCTCTCTGATCATACGGTCTTGGCCGGTCGGATTATACCGAAGACGTTAAAAACGGAACCTACTGCCTTTGTGCTCGGTGCTCAGCGTAAGCAATGTAGATGGGAAAACAAGCCAGTGAGCCACAACTGGAAAAAGGCCTCGGCGGTGGTAGACTTGAAACAATTTTTTGGAAACTGGGCCGTAGCTCCATCCAACCTAACCAACCTTACCTGATCATATGGACGTTCTGTCAATGCGCATGTGCAACGAATCTTGAAGCAGAAGCATGGTCGAATCAATCTGAGTATAGATAGTTCACCCGTTTTGCCAGCTGATGATTAAGTAATTTTTACTCAAATAATCGAATAAATCATCAAACACTTTGAAATGGACTTGAAAAACTTTTTTCCGTTACTCTTTTTGGAGTGCTTCACCCTTCTAATCTCAAACCGCCGTATCGGCTAGAACACCCACCTACCTAGCCTTCACGGGTGCGACTGGTCTTCAACCCAGCACTGCAATAGTATGAATAATTTCATGAGCTGAAAGATAAACGTGTAATCTTTCCACGAATGAAAAGCGTTCAACATGATATGCTATATATTACACTTTCTTTATAAATTTGTAATAAAATAACTTAAGACTCACGGATGTGATGATTTTGCGTCCTGCATTTCATTGAAATGTTTGCTGTCTCATCCGTAGACATGTTTTACTTCGGTTGAACCATAGTTAAAGGGGCAGTCAGAGTTTGACAGAGAATAGTAACCTAAGTTGTTCCAGCACCTCGTTTTCTCTTCTGAACTGATTGTTTATCAGAATATAAATTCATTGAAGAGTTCTTTCAGGTTAGAAGAAAGGTTATTTTTTGTTAACTACTGCTGAACGTGAATTTCTGAATATTTGTCGGGTAAAAAATTCCACAGATGCAAGACTAGACTTCCTACCTCCACTACACTGTAACCAATCACCACGTTAGACCATATATCAAGGATCACTGTTTGTGAATTTTAAGTTAATTTACAAATTATTAGTGCATGATTGCCGCTTTAATGTATCCTTAACTACCGTATGCATGAGAATTTTGGTCACTTGAAATATCAGGCATATCCTTCGGTTAAGAACTTCCACCAAGTATAAAAACTCTCCACTTTTTCTGCAAGGTAACTCTTATGAAACATATATTGCGCATTAACTTGTCATACGTGTCTCTTATTAGCCTGTCCTTAATGTTACCTTCACATTAGCAGCCAATTAAGAGCAATCCGAACAAGGGTGGATTCAGTTTTTGGCTCAAGTAGTACAACTTAAAGAGGGGCGGCATTTTTGGCTGGGATTAGAAATGTTTTATGTTGTCCAGATAAGACTATAAGAGGAGGGTAGACATTGGTTGGCACAGAGCGTACCGAAAATTTCGAAAATCGCGACCCCTCAGCCTGTCAGACAACCGGAAATGACATTTCCCAGGATTTTTAAAAGAATCAATTGAATCATAAGTTTGAGCTTTTCTTTAAGTTGTGTAACTACCAGGGGAGGGTGTTGGGGTTGAGGTGCCTCTTTGAAATTGTCAGATTCCCAGCAGTCCCTTTCAATGGCGATCGGAGAGCAACATATGAAATCAGAAAATAAAAACAAAGACAAAAACATAGAATAAGAATAAAAATATGACACCATTAATAAATTAAAATCTTGTTGCACTATTGTTATCACATTGTCTGATTATTCTACCCTAGACTTGACTTAAATAAAGGAGAACTTCCCGGTAATTCAAATGCGGATATCGTGACCGTGACATAACCTTTCGATGAGCGACTTTTTCTATAAATTAGTACAGTATAACCGATGCAAAATTTTAGCAGAATTGAAATGTCATGTGTTCAGAATTGCAAATTTAAATGTAAAGAACAAAATGAGGGTAGTGGCATATTTTTACAGGATGATAAGTCACCAGTTTTCAAATGTCGAGTTGCTACCCATGCTTGAGTTTTTACATATATAAAGGTTAAAATCGAAATGCGAAGTCCTAATCTTTCTGTGGTAGGTCTACAATTCGTAAGCAGATGCGCGGCAGTAGCAACACGAACAGTAGATAGACACGTTCGCAAAAGTATTCCAAGTCATATTCGTATTTATATATTCTAGTTGTGTAAGCAATTAAGAACATCTCAGTTATTAGGGCCAGACTAGAAAAACTTGCAAGCTTCATCTGGTTCCTTTTCTACTGTCTTCATACTCACGTTTCTTGTAAATATTATTACGTATTGTATCATAATAATAATGATAATGAATGTACGTTTGCATGTAGTACAGTTGAAAAAATAAACAATAAACAATAAACAATGTGCTGTTAAACACACCTCCATCAGAAATTACCGTCAAAAAGAATGACCACTATAATTTGGAGAGGGTAAAATTTTGCAAGTTTGTTAGTATCAGTGCTGATATTTTTGGAGGAAATTTTAAAAATATTTGTTGACGTATTTGCTTGAAAGTACTGCCAATTTGTGTGTAAAAACTTCTATTATTGTTAACCATTCCCATCGAACCCCCAGTCAAGCCGAATCCCCCCCCCCAACGGACAGGTCGGAGGAGGGCCCGAATCTTGGATCTTAGAACTTGGGAACTCTTGATTCTCTGACACTATCTATCAACAAAAATAGCGTTCATTTAAAAAAAAACCTACCCCACCTGTCCACGAAAGAGAAATGCTCAAGTGAAATGGTATCCCTTCCAGCACAACAGCTGAAAATGTAAAAGTGCGTTGAACCAAGAATGACATCATCTCAGGAACCCAGCTTCACAGTGTGTGTACTATAGAACACTTGGAGTATACCCTGCTCTGTTGATGTTACAGAATCTTGCATGTATAGATGGCCTAAAATGACTGATATAACCAACAAATTATCATTACAAAACCTCAACTTATGTTTGCTTCAAAACACTAGTGAAAAGGGGGGGGGGGTCGAGACCTATGAATATCCCTGTTCAACAGATGGAGTTTTGTGACTAAGCAATATTTTTCATTTGGAGGAAGCAATGATTCTCCCATTACACAGGCCAATGTGCAATTTTGTACACCATTCTGCACAGTGGCTTAAACCAACAAGTTCTGTACATGTTGTTTTGGATGCATGTGCTAGTTAATGCTGCAATTTGACTTGGTTCAAAGAAAAGGAACAGTGATTATAGTGGGAAAGGAGACTAGCTGATATTTTGGTTATTTAAGGAAGTATTCTGTGTTTTTATCAAAAGTTAGCATGAAGTTACTATTTCAACTTCATGCATTTTGAAGTCTATGCTAGTACAAGATCCATTGTAAGATTTCCACATTAATGTTTGTGACAAATTTACTTGGAAGGGATGTCTTTCAAAGGAATCCGGGTGAGATATCAGTCTTCTTGCTCAACAATCTTATTGAATGTCAGTTGAAATATTTTCTTCTTCTGTAAGAAAGAATTGCTGTCTAGTCATAGATCGACAAGATTGGTGGAACCAAAAACTCAAACTGATAGGCGTAACATGAATGGGAAAGCTTGAGTAAGTATTGACAACATTCCTCTTTTGTAGGAATTGGGAGTGAGAATTTCAAATTTTTGATTGATATATTTTTGGCTTTATACTGGGACATTCTTCAAATATAATTCAGAAATTATTTGAGCAGTACCGGTCCCATACTACGCAATCTGAGAGCAAAATGTTACTTAAACATAGCATTATAATACATACACTGTGAAGTTGGGTTCCTGTGATGATGTCATTCTTGGTTCAATGCACTTTTATATCTTTTACACTTTTCATCTGTTGTTCTGAAAGGGGTATCATTTTACTTGAACATTTTTCTTTTGTGTTGCAGAATTTTTTAAAATAAATGTTTTTTGTTGATAGATAGTGTCAGAGAATGATTCAAATCGTTGTCATTGAGTCATTTCATGGGCTTTTTAAATTTTCATGGAAATTAAAGGTGTTACAAAACTTAGAGAAACATTCGGGGAGCTTCTAAAGAACCATTTTTATTCCGCCTCATTTTATATCCCTGAGCTTTTCCGAAATGCTAGAATGTTCACTATGAGCAAATGTTGCGAAAAGTTATGGAAGTTCAGTACGTGATCAGATAACACGGGCAGACGGGAGGATGTTAAGGCGTACAGTAAAAAGTGCCAAAACTTTTGCCCGGGATTGGTATATGTTGTCTGGTGTTTATTCCATCATTTTGCGATTGCTCATTTTCTTTTTTCAAAGAAACATTCTTTTGCAAACGAAAGCTTAAAATAATGGCTGCTTAGATTCTACTCACATGCCTGGGAAATGCCATTTCCGGCTGTCTGAGGGTCGCGATTTTCCAAATTTTCTGTGCGCTCCTCGCCCCCTTTCCTCACCCCGGTAGCTACGCCACTGGGGCTGTGCTGTGTGAATGCCATAAAGCGTGGTAGGTGTTCTTTTCACTACCGTTTTGGACAAACTTAATTGCAATAAATAAAAAGAATAATAAATAAAATAAAGCGCATACCCCACAGACTATGTAGTAACTACTATCACCCCCATTCTTTGAGCTTATTCTTAATTTTTTCAATTTATTGCCGTTAAGGGCAGTCGACCCTCACCTCAAATTACTATTTTTTTGTAGCAGTTCACAGAAATTTTCAGTTGACACAGCTCCTTGATTGACATAAATTTCACACCATGCAGAGTACGGTAGACCGTATAACGTAGCATGTGCAGAGAGTGTTCTGATTACACCTACTATCCCGGAAAAAAGCCTTGGCCGGCTCTATTTAACCAATTAACTGGACCGTAAACTCCTTCTTACTAACAAACTACATTTGTTATGTATACCCACCCTGAAACAATAAAGTTAGATGGTGTCTGGACGAAGATAATTTAGCCAGTTGTGGGAGGGGCATAATTAAGGTTTTAAGTAATGTAGAGTGCACAATCAATAATAGCCATGCATGTTAGGCCAGTATGTTTACACATCCTCTGAAAAGACCTTTCCTGCCGCCCCCCCCCCCCAAAAAAATGGATATTTGTACTCAGTATTCCTTCAGAATCAGCTGGTCCTTCCTTCTGAAATTTTTCAAATTGCAAGCGGTCATCAGGCATCAGTGCTGAGTGACAAATTACTCTTTACACCACTTTATCTGTTGATACCAGATAGTACTGATTAGTGAGGCATGTCTAGGGGTTTTCAAATGGCTGACAGGTGACAGTAATTAGGTAGTCGGTGCTATGGATATGTTTACTGACTTGTAGTGTGGAAAGGTGAACTACTACCACCATACTTACACCCGATGATTTTTACACAAAGTGCCTCCTTGGTGTAAAAATGGCACTTTCTAGTGCAAGTAGTTTGAAGTAGTTCGGGTGAATTGGAACTATTTGGGATGGTAGGAGAAGGCGAATCAGCCCAGCTAAAAATTTACCGTGGTTTACCATAGGTTATATGTAGTTTTCACACAGTTTTACCACGGTAAACTATATGTTTTATGCATGGTACATTCTTCTTCTTAGAAAAAAGGTGACACATTTAAAGGATATTCTTTCACCACGCACGCGTCGAGAGGCTAAATTTTGGGATCTGCAATTGGAAGAAAGCCTTACCCTAATTTCTTAATTTATAGTGCCATGCAACCACATTGGCAATTTGTAGTCAGGATCTACCGTGCGGCAGTGCGTTTCGCTAACAGTGAAGGCCTCACACCCCCAATAATTTCCCCATTGACTTACAAACTAAATTAGCTCCTTTTCGAGGCCGCTGCAGCCTTGTCAAAGTTCACAGCTATGTCAAGACACCCATCACTTGATAGCTGACAATTTTGCCCATCATGGCACTACAAAATTTCCATACCATGACCGTTTAGATTTTGAGCTAGAAGGACTTAAAGTTTTTGTAGGGTACACCCACCCCTAGCCTCTTCACAAAAACAGAAAATCTCCGCCATTTGATAGCAATTTTTTAAACAGTCAAAATCAACGTCAATCTTACCCAAATTTTCAACATCCACACTCTGGCAAGTACTCTTTCATATTCATGGACTTTCATCACCCAGCTGGCATGTTATCTTGACAAAATTTGGTCAAAACCAGAGCTAAAAGGACTATTTCTTTGAGGCTCTGCACTTGACGCTCTAGAACACTCCTCTAATGGAGTAGTTAGACCTGAAAGACCCGAGTAAACCACGGACTTATAAACATGGACAGGGTATGTAACGTGTACGTGCTATCCGTAGATGGTCGCCACCGGCTGGAACAAAAAAGGCGCACCAAAATGGCCGCCTTGAACCTATAAATCGTCTGATTTAATGACGACTTTGGGATATTTTAAGCAAAAGTTAAACTTGAATGGGAAACAGTATCATATTCTTGCAACAGGTGAAGTGATTTTGACTTTTCTTTGCCGTATTTGAAAAATGTTTCAACTTTCTTGCAAAATATGGGAAATACTTGAGCAAGTCCAGGCTATAGAGGCTTTGCAATTGCGTCACGGAATCGCCATGCTGGAGGACATTCATGCAAAGTACACGTGGTTTTGTGCCGAACGCACTGCACAGTGTGCACTGTGATATGCACGGTGTGTACAAATTCAACGAGCAAGCGCGTCCCGTATGGTTTACTACGTAGTTACATGTACTCCAACATGGCCGCCGGAGAGTATTATGACGTCATGTGAAAAGCCTCTATAACACAAAACCATTGCAGACGGCCATCTTGATGCGCTTTTTCTCACTCATACGGTAGTGACAATGTACAATGCAGTATGCACCATGTATAGGAAATCTATGGTGTAAACACACTCTCATTCGGCAGGGTGGTAACTTAGAATGTTGAGTGTGAAGACGAAAGCGGAAAGAGCCAAAAAGGTTTAAAGTTGGACGGTAAGAAACTATTTACTCATGAACTCTAATCTATATAATTTCAAGTATATATTTCGAAAATCGGTGTTGTTTCATCCTTTGTACAAGCGACAATGCACCTAGCCTAGCGCCTTAGTCCTACAGTACGTTGTGATTGTTTCGTGCAAGTAGTACCTGTGCTAATTCCTATCAATCGTGCTTGTTCCTAGCACAGGTCGTCCTAGCGTTATATAGTATATATAGTATATATATATAAAAAGGAAAAGGTAGGACACACCGCCTAACACCAACACAGTGCTTCGCACAAAACTGTTCATGATTTCTCACCTCATACTACATTTACCCCTTCAGATCTCTCGAGAACCTTCCCATCATCTTCTTCTAAAGAAACAACAAACTTTCAGTTGTCTTAAACAAAAAACCTCACATCAAATGCAAAAATCTTCTCCTCTGATTCAATTTTAACAACGGACTAGATCACTCTTCACCAGTTCATGACGTCACACTACGTAATGGGAATTGCCCTGTACCAAGCCGGTTATCCCATTGGATAGTTCGAACTGCTTTCAAATCTGCTTTCAAAAACGACCAGACAGTAATTTTTTTCTGCACGGGAAAAACGTGCGGATCAGAAAACCCAGCATACCAGAAGGTGTGCCCTGCCGCAAGTACGTACAACACGTACAGGTATGTACTGTACCGTAGAATTCCCCTAGCTGTGCTATGAAAGAAAACTTGCATGCGGCATACGTGCGAACTTCACGTACAGCATACAACAGGCGTATGGCGAGCAATCGGTATCAAATCATGGGGAATTGACACATACCAATTTAAATCGACACCTACCAATTTAAATCGACATGTACCAATTTAAATCGGCACATACCAATTTAAACTGACACATACCAGTTTAAACTGACACATACCGATTTAACTTCGACAAATGCCAATTTTAACTGACACATACCAATTTAAATCGGCATATACCAGTTTAAATCGACACCTACCAATTTACCCCATTAACATATTTGATATCCCGATTTCGCAACCCCAGCAAAACACATGCTCTTTGCAATCCGCTAAGGCCTCACCACCTCTTTGTACGCATTTAGCCACTGTTAAATGCCCATTGCTGTCATGCTCTGTTAAGTGTGGTAAGTTGTTCTCAATGAGCACACATGTCAGTAGGCCTTAGTTAGATGATGTTGTTGTTTCTTATCAATTGGTTTAAGTCGGGTAGACCTTTTGTCCAATTGTGGCTCCCTGGCTTGTTTTCAGTACTCCATTGATAACGCTGAGCACGAAGCACAACAACAGTAGATTCCATTTTTAACTCTTTCATTTCATTGAGGTGGTGAGGCCTTAGCGGATTGCAAAGAGCACTTGTGTTGCGGAGGTTGCGAAATCAGGATATCAAATGTGTTAATGAGGTAAATCGGTAGGTTTCCATTTAAACTGGTATGTGTCGATTTAAACTGGTATATGTCAGATTAAATCGGTATGTTTCAGTTTGAATTGGTATGTGTCAATTTAAATTGGTATGTGTCAGTTTAAATTGGTATGTACCGATTTAAATTGGTATATGTCGGTTTAAATTGGTATGTGTCGATTTAAATTGGTATGTGTCAATTCCCCATGATTTGATACCGCGATACAGGCGTTCTCAGCATTTACATGCACTGGCTCAACGATGGGAGAACCGGCTTCGTACAGGGCAATTCCCATTATGTAATGTGACGTCATGAATTGAAGAAGAGTGATCTAGTCCGTTGTTAAAATTGAATCGGAGGAGAAGAGTTTTGCATTTGATGTGAGGTTTTTTGTTTAAGACAACTTAAAGTTGGTTGTGTCTCTTTAGAAGAAGATGATGGGAAGTTTCTCGAGAGATCTGAAGGAGTAAATGTAAGTGAGGTGAGAAATCATGAACAGTTTTGTGCCAAGCACTGTGTTGGTGTTAGGCGGTGTGTCCTACCTTTTCCTTTTTATATATATACTATATGTACTATATAACGCTAGGACGACCTGTGGTTCCTAGCAGTAGCAGTCGACAGGGCTGTGTGTTCGTTCCTCTCACAACACAGCCCTTGCGGGGATACACTTCACAACCGGAGTCTACGCGGTATTCCGAATAATTACACTTCGTATTGTTACTGAAATCAAAGGTTGGGCATCCTGTGTCCCAAGTTTGTCACTGGTGACCTTTAACCTCCACTGAGAAACAGTTGTCGAGAGCTTGAAAACATGACGCATTGACTTACTGTTACGGTCAAAATTGGCAGTGAAAATTCGGCCATTCTTTGATGAAACTTTGTAAACATCTTTTGTGGAAAGGTAAATGCGTTGCCAGAAATCATCCGTGTGAAGTTTGGTGAGAATATTTTGTTATTTGGGGATGCAAGAGGTGACATTCCACAGGCATCCTGGCTAGTGACTGTGGTTGTAGTGTGTATTCACGCAAGGGATGTGTTGTGAGAGGAATGAGCCTAGGCTATGTAACAAACACGAAGCCCTGTTTGAGTGCTAGCTTGTTCCTATAGTATGTACTGGTGTGGGGATGGGGGTAGGGGGTGGCCAGGGATTCCACCAGAAACACAAAAAAGGGAGGATTTATTACTGCTAAACCCCAAGTCCAAATTGATGCTGTCCTAGGCTGAAGTTATGATTGGGTTCAGGGGGACAAAAGCTTGCTTCAACTTAGGCCCCTGTAAAATGCAATTTGAAGGTTGAAAGGCCATTTATTTGTGTATGTTCAAAAATTGCTGCAAAAGTGTTGTCATTTTAAGAAAGAAACCAAGATATTGACAATTTTCTAATGTTTATGGAAATGAAAAGGGGGGATTTTACCCACCTTCTTCTGGAAAGGGGGACAGATTCCCCCCTTTGCCCCCTCTGACGGGAGCTTTAGGATTCCTTGAATGAGTTATCCTCATGATCGAAAAGCATTTCTTGGTGTTAAATTGCATTTGCCAAATATTCTGCCATCTGAAGAGGGTGTGGAGATCATTTTGGAGTTGAACGTGGTCTGAGGTATTCCTTATTTGTCTATAAATCACACAATCATCAGCAAAAATCTTACTTCAGAAGAAATATTGGAGGGAAAATCAATAATTTTAACAAGGAATAACAAGAGACCCAGGACCATGCCTTGGGGAACACTGGAAATAGCATCGGTCCAATCGGAGAAATAACCATCCATGACAACCCTCTGTTTGCAGAATTTAAGAAAATTAATGATCCAGTTAAGAGTATGACGTCTAATACCATAGTTCCGTAGTTTACATAAGAGACAGTTGTGGGGATTAAAGTGACGTAAAGACACAGGAGTGAATAATATGCTCAAGGATTTTGGAGCGAATAGAAGTAACATATACAACTCTAAAATTAGAAGCCAGAGTGTGATGCTGGCTATATGAGCATGGGAAGTGTGATTGTCGTAACACAAACTCAACGGGAAAACTTGCCTGGAGACCGAGTATTTTCACACACTAAATCGCATAGGCGAAGGCATGAGTTGTGATTGGCTGGCTAGAATGGAGGCAATTGAACCAATCACGAAGCAGGGACCAATTTAAATTTTGAAATAGATCGTATGCAAATGACATCACCAAGCATAACATGATGCCTTGTTTGGCGGGAAAAACGGACACGCACGAAAGTCTACTGCATGCGTGGGCCAAGAATTTTGCTGCATGAGACCACGTGCATCACTGTTTTTGTTCACAATGACGTCTCATGACAACATTGCATAAGTCCTACTGTAAATAACATTACGGAAGGAATGCTAGAAATGACCTAATTTATGCAAGATAATAATCAATGAACTTGCACAAGATTCTAGGAGCTACGTGTACAAAACGTGCACAGACATGTATGCTAAGCTTGGGGATTTGAAAAAAGGCGAAACGCTGCAGCTTGATAGTCTGTACAATGTGTTTTGTGCAGAACAGTTTGTACAGCAATTTACGCGGCGCTTTCTGTGAGAAAGCAAGGAAAACACATTGAATGCAATTCTAAATCTAATTCCATGTAATACTACTGGGTTATAGCGGAAAAAAACAAACGATCACTTCCATGGCAGGGATAAAATTTTACATTTGTGATTATCAATGCACTCCCTTTTGGCGGGAAGTTAAAGGATGAATTTTACGAAACTAAGGGCAAGTTTCAAGTATATTTTAGCCCCTTTTTTAGTTTGCAAATAATCGGTGGTAATGATCGAGTGATTGCCAGAATTTATAAAAGCAATGGAGCACGTGGCTCCAAGCAATCACAGATTGTGTGCGTACCAATCTTTTTATGAAGACATGTTGGGAAAACAAGGGTTCTATGACATCATACACGTAAGGTCCATATGCACATATGCACATATTTTAATAGCGTGTTCGATTACTCGCCCGAGTTAACTCGTGTCTGACATGACTACGTTCGATTAGCTAATGAAGTCAGTGTTCGCGCTTATTCGCACCAGGCCCAAGTGAGCGACCCTTCGAGTCGGTTACTTAGGTAAATATCCCATCGTGCTTTGGGAAAATATGGCAGCTAAACGATCAAAATGCATTCGTGAACAATTTCTGAGCATGTAAATACAGTGGGGTAAACATGAAACTTCTGACTTGTGGAAAGTGGTTGATGTCGGAATTAGTGAAGTCTCTCAAGTGTTATTTCTCGAGAATTTTCTAAATGAGTATTGTTTCGAGTCTACGTTCATCGTACAAGCGAACCGCATGTAATACGTACGTACCAGAGTTCGCTCTGCCATCCAGCTACGGGCTCTGTCATTGGCTATTGTGAACCAACTTCTCCAATAATTACCGTAAAAGGTTTGTTCATTACACCCAACTGCGCATGACCATCGTAGCCCTAGCTAGTAAGTCAAGGGAAGCAAATCGAACACGCTATAAGTTATCTCTACTTAAGATACATCATAATTGGTTCATTGGCTTTTAATCAGCCAATCATACTCGTGACATCGTCAATGCAGTTTTACTGTGTAGGAATAACGTGTAGAAACCAACCACCTTGGCATAGGATTCTAATACTCCCATTGCATTTGTGCTACAATCAAATTTCCCAAACTTTTGTTATAGTCGGGCAAAACAGTTCAGAGATAGAGTATTTACTGGGGGGTTAAGACTGCAGTGTGCGTTCGCACAAATTCATTTTGCAATTTTCTGAACTGTGGCGTAAGTTTTAAGACAAAGTAACAGGAAAAATGTGGGATTTTATCGTAAAGATACAATGACATGATTTGTTCCTTTGATTAATAATTTCCCAAATCTGAGACATTAGCCCGGCCTCTTACCTGCAAAAACGGCGTTTGTGTTTTGGTCGTGCAAGTCGTGTTGTGCCACATAGCTACTGTGCTCCGGAGTGAGCACAACAGTTTCCTGATACGTGCCTACAAGGGCAAGTGCAGGCTAGTTAATAATACTGTGTTTGTGTTCAGTAGTAGGTCCTACGGGCTATACATACAGAGCTCTGACTCGCATGCAGTGGTATGTGCATGGAAGTTAAAAAAGTTAGTTGCAGTTTTACAAATAAGTCAATGATTTTGTCGTTTATTGTATTAACCACAAAAACAACAATGTTTACAGAAAGAAGAAAAATTATGGAGGCTAGCTGGCAGCAATTTTGAACATCGTGGCCGTTTTTTGAACGTCGCGGCCTCCTTGATTTTGAAGCTTGAATGTCACGGGGCGCGACATTCAAAACCCAGGGAAAACCCTGCATAATTTCTGAGAGAAGGTTGTTTCAGCAATGAATCAAGCTAATACCATGGTAGTTGGATAAATAAATTCATTTAGCAACCTCTAAAATCTTGTAAATAAATATTTTTAAGATTCAAGACTTAAGGTACACTTTAACTCTTGATAGTGCATTATTCTTTGAATTCAGTAGATCCACAGTTACTTAAGGTGTTACCCTACACTAGGAAGGAGATATACAATGCACACATTTGTGAATATGTTCTTGAAAATGAAGTAACTCCTTTCATGCATTGCTTTTTGATTGACAGGTCTTTTTGTCCCTATTGTTAAGTTTATGTTAGTTAAGATGGTGATGTACTTTTTCTTAAAGTATAGTAACCCTGAGACAAAGGCCATTGTTAGGACAGACAGACAGTACATTCTTTTGAGATGAGATTGGTTTCTGCCAATGAACAAACAGGAGTTTTGGCAAAATGACTGGCAACAAACATTTAAATAAGGTGTTTAAATTGTGTATTCCACTGTTAAAACATGTCAACTACTAGAAACATTGTTCAGGTCTACCCTGTACATACAGTATCTCTCATTTTCAGAAAATTTCTTCATCATTAAAATAGATAACTCTGAAAAGAAAGATTAACAGAATTTGTTGTTGACTTAAAGTAATACGAAGTGTCAGGCATTTACATCAAAGGCTGAAAATTTATATGCTTGTTTGAAGACTGGCTGGCAGTAAACAGAGGACTCACAGACAATGAAAAGTTTCTGTAAGGACAGAAATGAAAGAGGTGCACCACCAATTTCATTTGATAGCAGATAAGAATTTTAATAAGAGGCACAATAACCATTCAAAAAAAACATTGGCTTCAAAGAGTGTGAAGCTTGTTGTATCTCTCCTTCTTAACACCTCCTTGGTTTAAAGGGCCAAACCTCTCACCCCAAACTACAATTTTGGTATGGAGGTACCAAAATTCTCAGTTGGCTCAGCTCTTTGATTGACAGCTAATTCAGGCAATGCAGCAGTGTTGTAGTCCAGACCAGCACATCTGAGACTGAGACCAGAGGGTGTCGAGACCAAGACCAGGGGTAAAACCAAGACCTACAAGGTCCAAAACTGAGACAGAGACCAAATGCACATGTTGTTTGGGAAAATAAACTGTCCAAAATTTTGAATGCCTTTTTTCCTACTGTAACCTTAGTTACTTTATGCTCTAAAATGACGTGTAAAACCAAATATGCATCATTATTCCTTTCGTACATACGTTTTATCATATGCATGACTGTATGCGACAGGGTACCAAGTTGGCCAAGACCTTGCTTGCTGAATCTAGCAAACTTCAGTGACTCAGTGGGGCAGAAATTATGCCCTAGTTGGGGATTTAGAAAAGTGTTTAAGGTCACTGCTCTTGAGAAAAAGAATCCCTTATGGTTATGGTCATATGCCAAAACAGGGAGCTTCCAGTTGCCTGACCAGACATAGAAGCAAGCGGGGGGGACATGCAGTATTTTGAGTGATTGCTGGTAGTGGGAGGGGTCTAAGGGAGAGGGCTTCCCTTTCCCCTTTGAAAATTCTTGGCCTTTTAAAGGAGCTTAAATGCAAAATGGTGCAAGTTTTTTAATTTTATGGGAATAGTCCTGAAAGTTGAATTGTGGTGGTTAATGGGGTATGACTGAACATTTTCTGTCTTTACATGCAATCAGATGCTATGTACGCTACCAGTGCCTATTTGAAGTAAAATTTGTTTTTAGATTTGTATACTTCTTGGAGTCAAAATAAAACAGCATCAGTGATGGGCTTAAGGGCATGGGAGCATGTCAGTTCTTTATTTTTATGCATGGAAAAAGTACTATCTATGTTGAGCTCCACCATCAGTTGGTGTGAAGAGGAAAGAAAATTCTGAAAAATCTCTACTCCTCAAATGGTCGAAAATTGTGTTTTCATGCTTTAAAAGTGTATCTAAATAGTCCTTATTTTAGCTTTCCTTTGCAATAATAAAAAACAAGCAACTTGCTAAGAGATCAGAAATTTATCACAAATTGTACCAGAACATTTATGAAATTGTATTTGATCTTAAGGGGGGAAACTACAACAGAATTGAAAACATGGTAATGTTTCCCTATTGCAACTCTTGGCTAAATTAAAGATCCACTGAATTGATGCAATTGTGTATATAACTGTGTGAACTCCTGACTATATTGTTTTACTCCTAACACCTGTTGCATGATAAATGTACAACTTTTGCTCACGGCACCTTAACATCTTCCACTCCCCTGCCTCTTTCTCGTACGTCTTTACCGGCTGCAGAACGAATCTATAGCCTCTTCCCTTTTGAATGTTTTTGTAAAAGTCAATGACTTTAGTGCCACACAGGCCTACGCTACCTTCTGTGAGGAAGGGGGTGGCATGGCATGGCCCAATGCCCCTCCCTGGGTACTTTGCTGGTGGGGTAAGATAAAATAATTGATGTCCATCATAAAATAACAAGAAAGCACTCACTCACTCACTTAAAAAAATGAATAAATACATAAGTAATCTATGCATCTTACAATGTACGTAATACTTCAATTCATCATTTTTAGACATTTATCTTGTTTAAATAAAAAACAAAAACAAATTTTTGGCTGGTCTTGAAGCGAGACCAGGACAATTCCAAGACCGAGACCACAGGTTGTCGAGATCGAGACCAGGAAAAACTGATCTCGAGCACTACATTGCTATGCAGAGTACCAAAGCTTATATTACACAGCTTGAACGGTACTGAAAGTGTTGTGATACTCACCTGAAAGCAATAAACTGAGGTTGTGTCTGGATGAGGATGAATTTCAGACAATTGTGGGAGGGGCTAAAGTGAGAAGGTTAGGAGAATTGGTACTGTTTGGGGTGAGAGAACTGGGCCTTTAATCTTTTTCATTCATACTCAGCAAAATTTTGATGTACAAGATGGAAAAGAAACGAAATTTCCTTTCTTATTTTACTTTTTTTTTTATTGTAACCTCATCAAGCATAACGACCAGCAGTAAAATGGAATAGTCTTAGGTGAGTGTGGTTATCCTTCACTGTACATTTATGTTGGGATAATGCATTGTCTTCTGACCAAGGACCTATAGAAGTTGAGAATCTGGCTAAGAATAAATGAACACCTGATCTTACAACACCCTTAAGGCCAAGAAGTGAGTAGACTTGTAGTTTGCTCGTGTGATGTGATCTTGTACTGTAAAATTCTGGAAAATTCTGTATTTGTAAGTCAGTCCTTTTAATCTGATATACTCAGGAACTGAGTATATAGCAGAGAGTAAGTCTAGGAACTGGTTACTTTTAAATATAAAATTTAGCACAACTTTACTGTTCCCTGTCTTTGAGTCATTTTCACATCAAAGACTCATTTTTTTTTTTATTCCAGAAATATTCAGGTGAAATATTCCAATTTATTCAATGGCTAACAGCAAATTTGAGTATGTGAGGAACTTTGAAGAGGTGGACAAATGCTTGCCAAATTGCTGGATTGTTGTTCGACTTGATGGCAAGAATTTTCACAGGTAGGGATCGATATATGAGAGAAATGTTATTTTGACTAACTGATAACCAGGACAGTATAATTATGATTGGCAGTAAAAAGTTAAAGAAATACACCAGTGTATACTACAATAGTCACCCCAAACTACAGTTCACTGAGGGTACCAAAATTCCCAATTGGCACAGCTCTTTCATTTACCCCAGATTAGAAAAGAGATAGTACCCCATATTACACATGATGCACTGAGAGGGTGCTTTTACACTTGATCCAGATCTGATTGCCTGCGTGGGGTCTGATCCACTGCTCAAGATCAAATTTGAAGTGAAAAAGCAGATCAGATTCAGATTTGATCGCCCAATTTTGATCCTAGTAAGGGGGGGAGGATCAGACCCTGTGCAGGCGATCAAATCTGTAGTGTAAATGCTCCCTGGATCAACAGTGACAGCAGGTACTCTGTGCATGGTACATGACAGGGTCTATTTTTTGTTTAAACTTTGGTGCGCACACGCATATGCCTGTATTTTGTAATTCTTTTGGAGCAACTTCTGCTTAAGCACGGAGGAGGATCAGAGTACGAGACAAGTGTAAATGCACCAGGATCAAGCCATACACTTAATTCGATACACTGATAACTTTGGGTGATCAGATCTGGATCAAGTGTAAAAGCACCCAGAGTGTTCATTGGGGACATATGATGCTCATTAAGATATGCCCTTAAAGAATAAAGTAAGATTATGTTTGGACAGGGGTGAGGTTTACACAGCTATGTGAGGGGGTAGAAGAAAGCAGTTTGGGAGAATTGAAGCTGCATGGGGTGATGATACTGTAACTGTGAATCATTTTTTCTAGGCACTAAGTTTTTTTTATTCCTTGCCAAATTTGACAATTTGATTTCATTTTTCATGTTTTTTTTAATATGCTTTTTAAATTTCAGACTTCAGGAATTTTGGTGCCCTTCATTTACTACTAGAATCGATAGATCTGTACAAGCTCTTACCTGTGTGCTGAGCAGAATAAATGCTACTTTAAGGACACTACTGTGAACTGAGATTGAATAACTTCTGAGTGACTTCATTAAACAAATTGTGCTTGCAGTCTGGAGTGTGAGCCCTGGCTGGGTCATTCGGAAGACTTTAGAATGGAACCTACTGCCATTGTGCTTGGTGCTCAGCATAAGCAATGGAGTAGGAAAAACAAGCCAGTGAGCCACAACTGGAAAGAAGGCTGTGGCCAGCTTGAGCCAATTGGTTGGAAACTGGGCCGTTAAACTCAATCTTACCCAACCTAACTTAGGTTGGGAGTAACCTGAACAAATTGTATTTCAAACTGAATTATTTTCCTCTTGAAACAACTTAAATCTTGACCTTATAGTAACTTTTGATAAAAAAAAATTGAAAAGCAATGTTTTTATGTTTTTTTATTCTTTCTATTTAGGTTCTCAGAAGATCATAAATTTTCAAAACCTAATGATGACAGAGCACTTGATTTGATGAGAAAATCAGCAGAGAGTGTCATGAATGAGTTTAAGGATGTTGTGATTGCTTACGGACAGAGTGACGAATTCAGTTTTGTTCTCAAGAAAACAACCACACAGTTCAGCAGAAGGGCAAGGTATGATATCAGAAGGGTGATCATAGTGTTGCCATACAGTATTCAATTTTTGATTCTTTCCTGTTGGCTAAGGAATCTGTGTGATGGTGATGTCGTGTGTATGTTGGTATGTATGTAACACTTTGCTTGTAAACAGGATGTCTCAAGGTAGGAAGGTCCGAAAATTTTCACGTATTTTATGTAGATTTGCCATGTTGTGAGAAAGAAGCCTTTTGTTTTTGGTGGAGGTCAAAGGTCATTTGTGGTCACCAGAGGTCAAAAGCTGAAAATGTTGTGAACACGATATCTGGTTACGTACTTGTGATTTAGTATGTCAATCTGTCATGTTAGGCAGAAGAACTTATTTTAGGTGGAGGTCAAACATCATTTGAGGTCACCAGCAGTAAAACAGCCAAAACCTCAAAAATGGCCTGTAAACACCATATCTCAAGACAGGAATATCCAACATTTTCCATTTTTGGTATATAGATGTGTTATGTTGAGAGCAAAATGTCTTTGTATTTGGTGGAGTTCAAAAGTCATTTCAGGCCACCAGAGGTCAAAAACCGAAAAACCCTGTGAACACAATATCTCAAGGTTAGGTACTAGTGACAGTGATCATATTTGGTATTCAGACAGATCATATTGAGAGGAAGAACCATATAGTGTTTGTGGAGGTGAAAGGTTATTTGAAGTTACCAGCTCTAAAATTGCCAAAACCTCGAAAACGGCTTTTAAATACCATATCTCAAGATGGGAATGTCCAAAAACTGTCATATATGGTATATAGATTTGTTATGTTAAGAGCAAAAAGCCTTTTCTTTTTGGCAGAGGTCAAAGGTCATTTGAGGTCACAGGGTACAAAAACGAAAAACCCTGCAAACATGAAATCCCAGGTACGACTGACACCTTTCATATTTGGTATAAACTAGGTCTATTATGTTCAGAAGAAGAACCATATCACTTTTGGTGGAGGTCAAAGGTCATTTGAGGCACCAACAGTGAAACTGCCAAAACCTTGAAAATGCCTCAGAAATACAACATCTCAAGATGTGAAGGGGCAACAGTGTTCATGTTCATATTTGGTGTACAGATTTGTTATTTCAAGATGTACACACTATTGGTTTTTGTTTAGGTCAAAGGTCATTTAAGGTCATTTGAAATGAAACTGCAAAACTTTGCAATAGGCTTTAGTTTTCAGTCTTTTCTCCAGTTAGAGAGTTTCAAGTTTGCTTTTAACACTATTGTTCACTTGGCCCGGGAAAAAACTCGCCCTGAATGTCCTCCCTTCTGAAATGTAAACACTGTAAACATCTTCCTGGAATGCAAAAATACCTGGCCAATTTGGCATAAGATACAAAATGCAAATTCTGATATGTTTAATTGCTAGAAAAATTATCTGCATGGAGACAGAGCCCTGCATTTCATCTTCATATGTTTGCTGCACAATTAGTAATACCCTCAATACACTTAGATTCTTGTGTACAGCAGTAAAGACCAGTATCCAATTGAAGTAATATCGATTGAATTACTTCCGTTCTAAATAGTCAAGGAATCACAAAGCTGACTGGCTTTCTGGTTCAATGAAAAGGAGGCCAGGGATTGCCATCTTGAGGGTCTAAGGGGAGAATGTCACCTCTCTACCTTGAAAATTTGGGGGGTTCAGTTTTTCAAGAGTGCCTATTGTAGATACAAAATGGTGTTATGTTGGTCAAATCAGTTGAGAAATACATGAATAACATGATATCTGGACACTGTGGGCAATTTAAAAATTTCAATGCAAATTGGTAAAAGGAGAACATATGGGGGTAAATCATAGCATCTGCTATAAATCCTAGTGATCAGTAATTTCTTCAATATCGATTAAAAAAAGATGGTCTTGGTATGAATAGGATATTTCCTCACACCTTGTTGCTGGAAACATTTTACCATTGTTTCCTCCTTATTGCAAATAGGCTCTGACTTTTGCATATTTAAGGTGGAGGGATCAGACATGAACTGATTTGAGTAATCTGACCATGGGCCTGATGAAAGAATAGACCATGTCAGGTCAAAAGCAAATTTCACAAGAGTTCTCAAGATTATCATCTGGGTTAAAAAACAAATTCCCCAAAGTTCCCAAGGTCATCTTCTAGGATTACCAGACACCAAGATGTTCATTTTCCAAGGATTCCGCAAAGCATTATCTGGCAGGTTTCCAGAGGTCAAAAAGCAAAATGTCCCAAGAATTCCCAGGAATAGCAAAGGAATCACTAGCTTTTGGAGTTTAGGGTTTTCTGCTTTAAAGCTATTGATATTTCAGTGACTAATGACTAAGCTGTACCAGCTGCCCTCCAAATCCCCTTGTTTTGATGATTCCCTCTTAGTAAATCAAGAAGACTCTCATATAAATGCAGTAGAACTCTGCCAGCCAACTGAGGTAACTGTTATTCCTCTGAAATAAGGTCACTTGAAAAAATAACTTTATTCTCATCACTGACTTCTGAAAACATCTGTCATCTGGTCTTTTTTACTTGTAATTTTAAATAAATTTTCAGTGTGCTTTCCAATTTTTTGATGCTTTGAACAAATGTCTTCCTGAATTTTCTTTTATCATTTGGTTGTAAATTCTTACACACTCTGTTCTTCTTTGTCAATTACAGTAAACTAATGAGTAACATGGTGTCCCTGTTTTCATCATCCTTTGTCTTCCATTGGAGGGAATTCTTTGATGATGTTCCGTTAGTGTACCCACCGGCATTTGATGGGAGAGTAGTCTTATATCCCAGTGATCAAAATCTCAGGGATTATCTTAGCTGGAGGCAAGCAGATTGTAAGTCAGATTTCTACAGTTTCTTGCAGACGAATCCAGACAGACAAGTGGTGGTTTGATTTTAGTCAGACATGACAGGGTTCCATTACCTTTAATCTGTCAATTTCCTTGCTTAGTTGTATCATGGATGGTTGTACACTGAATGGTATCTTGATTCCCTCTGTTTCACTGAATATGAGGGTTTGAAATTACATGTGGACAATAAATTTAAGGCTAATGGACCCCACTAATGGCTGCCTACAGTCACTAAACACAAGGGCTGATCGGATTTGTCTATATATTTTATTTTTTTAAGGAATTTGACCCCCTGTGGGCTGAGGGTTGTATAATATGCCCGTGGTATTTCCTGCCTGTGGTAGGAAGGGACTGAAGGGAAACCAAACTTGAACCATACTTGGAAATAAATTTAAACTTTGAACTTGTTTTTCCAGTTGATTCACACTATATAACACATTTGTGTTGGTGTGTCGTTCAAGCTCATCTAAGTAACTAACAAATCTAAGCAATTTGATTATTGAAAAATTTGAATATTCAAAGGTAATATTGAAATTAGATACCATCGACTTTGACACTTAGGGGAGAGTTGTTTGTCTAACTGGGCAGTATGGACAGTTGGGCACAGAAAATAAGTGACTTGGCAATAACTGTCAGTTAGGTGACTCTTCCCTTATACTTCACCTTGTCAAGAACTGTTATTAATACCAATTAGATGCCCATTCAAACATATGGCAATACCCCTGAAGGTTGACACTTGATAGCAGTTTATCTCAGATAAAATTGAAAGGGGATCTAACCCTTCAGTGCACCATAAGTAATTTGATCCCATTATTATCTATTATTTTGGCCAGTACTTGTCTGAACCCCCAAACTGTTGGGATTCTATGGAACAAGAATGATAACCAAAGCTGTTGTTCCTTGAAGCAGCTAATTGGAGTAATGAACCAGTGGTCAGGTACTTTTAAATGGGGAATTGCAGGTTCACCCTAATAACTGTGGTAGCTATGAAGGATTTCACTAAAGATAAATGTTTCTCCATGAACAAAACAAAGTATCTACCAACATAACCTGAAATTGAAATTATATGAAACAGTAGAGATGTTTAAAAACAAAATAATATGTACACATAATATATAGTTCTATGCAGTATAATTGCAATCATATTGAACAGTCCATAAACTTTGAGGCATGTCAGTGCCATCACACATCATCCGACTGTCGCAAATCATTGTGAGAAATGCAAGTTTTCACACACCTACTGTAGATAGAGAATAAGAAGTGTAGCAAGTGTATCAAAGCTTAATAAAATGGCTTACCTACCACACGCCTTTGTTACTGAGAGTGTGATTTGTAGCACATTTGGAAAACTTAAAGGCATATTCTGTAGACAAAATTTGTTAACTTCAAAATAAGGTGAAAATATTCTCTTTCAGAAGGTGAAAACTGCATTTCAATAGCTTATAGCATTCCGAAGATACAAATTTTTAAAGTATTGCAAATTTTTCTTGGGATTTGATGCATCATGGGAAATCTGTGATGTCATCGAGGCACATTAATTTGACATTGCATTCAATTTATTTATAATAATGATACTGCTGCAGGCAATATTAAGCAACATTGTTGGTTGTGCTCTATGGATGGTGAAGGGTATTGCTAGATCTACAGGAAGAGGTATTTAAACATTCCAACAGTGTCAAATTTCAAGGACAAACTGGATGTTCAATTATAAAAAAAAAAACAAAAGGAATTTGAAGCAATGTGCCCATATTACATAACTTTCTGTGGCTTTGTTGAGAAGCAGAGGTATTTTTTAACAGAAATAACCAATTTTTAAAGTGAGATATCATGAGTTAGGAAAATGACATTGTGATTGGGTTTGAAGGACATGGTGTGGAATATTTTCATTTTTCTTACAAGACAGAGGTAAAAAGTCACCAGAACATGCCTTTAAAATTGTATGTCAGCTATAAAGGTACTGTATATGTATGGTCACTTGAGTCACTACAATACATAACCACCACTCTACACACAGGCAGTAAGAGGAGTGTTTATAGGTGAATTTTTCATTGAAATACTCTTTGTTTGCTTTAATAGCTGAAAAAAGATGTTATTTAAGAAAAATGTTGCTCCAATTTTCACGTCAATTGCTTCAAATTTTACAAGCAGGTTGTTTTTCACCCAGATCTTGCTTCAAAATGTAATTAACTTCAATCAAAAGGGCTGACAACTTTGACTTACTTTTAATTTCTTTTCACAACCTTTATTTGATCTAGCTAGATCTACCATAAAGGCTAAAATTTTTTCACTTTGTGCAATAAGAATCAAATTATCATGCTTTCCATGTCATAATATTTACTCTATTCATCACAGAAGTGTGTACTCAGATAGCGAGATTATTGTCACTATTCTGAAATTGCGAAGTGGAGAATATTGTCTCATGTTACCTTTTAAACACATTCAGAAAGGTTGTGTAAATTGTGTTTTTTTTTTTAAATTTGGGACATATAATGCAAGGAAGGACAAGATAGAATGTTTATTGTTTGGCAAGAGACAAGATGGCAAACCAGTATAGACGAGTTACTGAAAAGAAAAAGAGAAGACATTCTTTAACATCAATGCTTCAAAATTTCAGAGTGCATGAGAGAGAGAGAGAGAGAAAAGCACAAACTATTCAATTTTCAAAATACAGTTGTCATGTTTGGGAAAAATAATTAAACAAAAGGGAAGGGAATTTAAAAAAACTGAGTCATTGTGAAAATAAATTTCAGTAAAACACAATATGTTTTCACTTTCAGCAAGTTACAAGCCTTGAGTTTTATATTTTACATGTGTGCTACAAATCACACTCCTCAGAAAATTAATGAATGCAACTTGTGTATTATTTTATTGAACATTATATTGTCTTCAAATTCTCATCTAGGTGTGTAAAAAAATCACACTCCTCACAGTGTTTTGAGGTTAGTGAGGGTGTGTGTTTTCACTAGGTATTCCTCAAAATTCAAGGCCTGATATCAAAACAGATGCTTCATAAGGTTATTAATGTTAATTTCAAATTAGGAGTTGAATCTGTATTTAGTTTAATTTAATGTTACTTTCGCTTTCTTCTTTTTTTATAAATGTCAAATATATATTTTTAGGTCATATTAACAATTTGTACAACACAAGTTTCTGGAGCTTGGTCCAAGATGCAGGGTACACGCCAAAAGATGCAGAAGAAAAATTGAGAGTATGTATAATAGATATCTTTACAAGGAAATGTTACTAACCTGTACTTGTTAAGTCGTAGCTGTAGTCATGAATCAGAGTAACTTTGCATGAAGAGTGTTTTCACTGACCTCGCAATTAACCCTCCCCCCCCCCCCCCATTTCTTGACTGTTGTGAAAAAATGTAGTATGTATAGCTAGCTGTGAAGCAGCTGACAACAGATCTAATGACTGTTGATTTTTGTCTGCATGATCATGCATTTGTTCATGAACATCCTAATACAAATGTTTGAACGTTTGTTGGGCAGATGAAACATACAGCTAAATATTTGAACACCTTTATACGTGCTGGACGTGATTGGATTTGATGGTGAATCAGTCAGCATGGTCATTTGTTTGTCCATTAGCATTGTCATGCAAATGTATGACTATGGAGACAGGGCTAAACAGTTATGACATCATGTGAAAACACCCTATAGAATACTTGGGAAATGTTGACAGGTAATGCATCTTGGGGAGGGGTCAAAGGTGAAGTTGTACCACTATCTTTGCAGCAGTTGTCCACTTACTTGACATCTCAACTTTGCACAGTTATTACCAATTAGTCTCCATTGACCACAACATCTTGATCAACAAGTTGCAAGAGGATGTGGACTTCTTTGTAATTTGCTAATTTTTGCTAATTGGTCTGTTTCTTCATGCATCCCTTGTCATGAAACAGGCAAGTAAATGGTCACGTATTTTAGTCCCACATTGTATTGGTTCTACAATATGCCATTGATACAACCACTGCAGTCCATTGATTCCAACAGCCAGTTAAATGCCATCCCATTGGTACTACTTGGCAGTCTGACTGCTGTCACTCCAAGCCATCGAAACTACAACCAGTTGGTACAGCACTTTTGCACCATCACATAGGCCATTGGTGCTACAGCCCATTGGTACCATCACAGGCCATTGACACCACAACCTTTGATGCATTCAGGGGCCATTGGCGCTGCAACTCATTGATGCTATCACAGCAATTGGTATAACCCATTGATGCCATCACATTCCAGGGATACCCCCAGCCATTGATATAACTATGCATTGGTACTATAGCCCATTGGCAATACAACCCATCAATACCATCACAACCTCTTAGTACCTCAAGCCATTGGTTCCACTATCACAGGCCATTGGTACTACAACCCATTGATACCATCACAACCGTTGGTAGAACATATTGATACCATCACATGCCATTCGTACCTCAAGCAATTGATACTACAGCCCATTTGCACCATCATAGGTCATTGGTACTACATCCCATTGGTACCATCTCAACCTTTTGGCTCTTCAAGTTTTGATACTATCACAGGCCATTGGTACTACAACCCATTGATACCATCACAACCATTAGTACCTCAAGGCATTGGTTCAACCATCATACCATTAGTATAACTATGCCATTGTTATTACAGCCCATTGGCAATACAACCCATCAATACCATCACAACCATTAGTACCTCAAGCCATTGGTTCCACCATCATAGGCCATTGGTATTACTATGCATTGGTACTATAGCCCATTGGCAATACAACCCATCAATACCATCACAACCATTAGTACCTCAAGCCATTGGTTCCACCATCATAGGCCATTGGTATTACTATGCATTGGTACTATAGCCTATTGGCAATACAAACCATCAATATCATCACAACCATTAGTACCTCAAGCCATTTGTTTCACCATCGTAGGCCATTGGTACTACTATGCATTGGTACTATAGCCCATTGGCAATACAACCCATCAATACCATCACAACCATTAGTACCTCAAGCCATTGGTTTCACCATCATAGGCCATTGGTATTACTATGCATTGGTACTATAGCCCATTGGCAATACAACCCATCAATACCATCACAACCATTAGTACCTCAAGCCATTGGTTCCACCATCATAGGCCATTGGTATAACTATGCATTGGTACTATAGCCCATTGGCAATACAACCCATCAATACCATCACAACCATTAGTACCTCAAGCCATTGGTTTCACCATCATAGGCCATTGGTATTACTATGCATTGGTACTATAGCCTATTGGCAATACAAACCATCAATATCATCACAACCATTAGTACCTCAAGCCATTGGTTCTGGTTCCACCATCATAGGCCATTGGTACTACTATGCATTGGTACTACAGCCCATTGGCAATACAACCCATCAATACCATCACAACCATTAGTACCTCAAGCCATTGGTTTCACCATCATAGGCCATTGGTATTACTATGCATTGGTACTATAGCCCATTGGCAATACAACCCATCAATACCATCACAACCATTAGTACCTCAAGCCATTGGTTCCACCATCATAGGCCATTGGTATAACTATGCATTGGTAGTATAGCCCATTGGCAATACAACCCATCAATACCATCACAACCATTAGTACCTCAAGCCATTGGTTCCACCATCAAAGGCCATTGGTATTACTATGCATTGGTACTATAGCCCATTGGCAATACAACCCATCAATACCATCACAACCATTAGTACCTCAAGCCATTGGTTCCACCATCATAGGCCATTGGTATTACTATGCATTGGTACTATAGCCCATTGGCAATACAACCCATCAATACCATCACAACCATTAGTACCTCAAGCCAATGGTTCCACCATCATAGGCCATTGGTATTACTATGCATTGGTACTATAGCCCATTGGCAATACAACCCATCAATACCATCACAACCATTAGTACCTCAAGCCATTGGTTCCACCATCATAGGCCATTGGTATTACTATGCATTGGTACTATAGCCCATTGGCAATACAACCAATCAATACCATCACAACCATTAGTACCTCAAGCCATTGGTTCCACCATCATAGGACATTGGTATTACTATGCATTGGTACTATAGCCCATTGGCAATACAACCCATCAATACCATCACAACTATTAGTACCTCAAGCCATTGGTTCCACCATCATAGGCCATTGGTATTACTGTGCATTGGTACCACAGCCCATTGGTTTGTACCACAGATCAATGATACAATGACTACTGTCACAGGCAATTGGTGCTGACATTAACTGGCAAACATAGCCTCCTTTTTTAGCAGGTTCAAAGATCGCTCATTATTTCAGTCTTGTTCGAAACCTGTGAGCACCTTAATATTATTCAAGGAAGTGATCTCCTAACAATTTGTTGCATTTAAATGTTCACTGTCTTGGATAATTTGATGTTTTGTGTAAATGCCATGAAACTTTTAGAATTTTTTTTTTTGTACTCCATGATTACTGTTATTTTAAGACAGATTTAAAGGAAGAACGGTTTTGTATGCAGGTGGATAAAAGAGTTGGGATAATATTTGTGTACTGACAAGCTGAAATTTCATTCATCTTGCTTTTCTCAAGCAATTGTTAAGTTATTTCCTTTGTCACTTCAAGTCTTTTTGGGTTTATTCCTCAAGTTACAGATAGGAGTTGTTATTTCTGTTTTGATTTTTATCTTTTCAGGGATCTTTCTCAAGTGACAAAAATGAGTTGTTATTCTCACAATTTGGTATAAATTATAACAATTTGCCAGAGAAGCACAGGAAAGGATCTGTGTTAATTTGGGAAATGGTGAGTTTGTCAGGAAAGTATTTCATGGTTGTTTATTATGGTTGATGTGACTGCATCATTTGTAGGTCTGTGTATCATTTAGTAAAAAGTTATTTGAGATTAAAGTGGCTCATCGAGTTGATATCGATAACTGTGTTTGAGGGTCTTTTCCACATTAAAATGCTTATGATTAGCTTGGTTAGTCAAGTTGCATATCCAATAGTTATGTAAAAAGTTAAAATTTTGATTTTTGTGGTGTCCTGACGTGTAAAGCTTTGCATTTAATTTGAAAAAGTGTCTGGTCAAGAATTTATGAAATCAGAATTGAGCTGTTAAGTACTCTTTTATAAAACAGTTATTTTTATGTATCATATGGGGAATGTCCAAGTTTGAACATTTGTCATTGGTAAGAAAACTTAACAGGCTTGGAAAACTTTATTGAATTTCATGAACCAACTCATTGAGCGGCTTCAATCGTAAAATCAGCTGTTCTAACCATTCATTCATCTGAATACTCAACTTGAGATATCGGAATGTGTGTAGTGTACATGCTCTCTCAGAGAAAGATTGAATTCAATAGCAATACCTGTTTACTTTGTGTGAGCAAATCCTTGCAAGCAAAGCATGACTTTTTTCCCATTTGTGCATTCAGAATGATAGTGTAGTTATGGTTTGTACATAGTGTTCCCTTACATAGTATCATATGTAAGGAGTTCATTATGTTGTGATCGCTTGTCAATTTTGAAGTCTAAGTGATGAAATCATTGTAATTTGTTAATTAGATAGAGTTTTATGGCCCAGTTCCCAACCAATTGGTTCTCGTGGAGGGTTGTAAAGCCATTGCATGTGTGGGTCCAGAATAGAATGCAAATCCATAGGTAAAATTGCAAGATTATGGAGTGTAATTTGGGGCAGCTCTGTCAATCCCTTTATCTGTAGAAATTGTGTGTTGAATGCATCCATGCGATTGTGAACATGGGAGGAGGTCATTCCTATTTGATGATTTAAAGGTTCCAATCTGCCAGTCATAAAAAAAAATGTAAATTTTAGGTGGTTTTTGTGCAAAATGGTGGAAGGGGGAGGTTGGGCCTTCAACTGATTTTAGACTTAATTTTCTCTTTCATTGCGTTTAATGTGCAAATCTTTACCCATTGTTTTTGTGTATTTGTTTTCTTTAAACAGAAAGATGAAATCACTTTGCAACCTGTGCCAAAACGCTCTGATACAGATTCAGCCCAGAGGGAAATTATTAGGCGACGAAGAAGGGTAACTTGCCTCCACCTGGACATCATCAGAGATGACTTTTGGAATAATCATCCTGAAATTCTCTCTGGTACATGAAATCAAGGGAGATTAGATGATTTGAGAATGGTGAAGCCTTCTTAAACATCTTGTTTACTGCAATGTATTGAGGAATAGATGAAATATGAACATGAGCCGACAGATTAGAGATATGGTCTGCGGACTAATGCTTGAATGAACAGAGAGACAACAAAGGTCTACTTTCAGTATTTATTGGATGTCAGACAAGAGCGATGAGAATTGGAGAGGCATGGAATAAATCATTTTATTAGGTCTCAAAAATCTGTGCTATGAACTGGCACTGTGTAAGTGCAAAAGGCCAACACTGCAGTCATTGTCCATGTTGTGTCTTTCTTGTTCCTTTGGCATAAATGTTGAAAACTCCAAGAAAGACAGAGTCAAATCACTTTAATTTCCAAATGATTCATTTTCATCTTCTTTTAATATCTGGTGTTTAACATGCAGGAATTTTTAGAGGTTCATACACACCTAGTCTTTTGGCTACCAGTTCTGAGTCCTGACTGAATCTAGAAGCTACACAAGGTCGTCTCCTCACCAACTATCTACCAATGATAAGTCAAAGCGTAAACATGTGACTGCATCAGCCAATCAACGCCCTCCCTTGACTTCCTGTACCAGGAAGTTCTCAAAGCTAAAGATAGGAGAATCATTTGCACGAAGTAATAAAATTAGTATACATGAAGGACTATTCTGTTGCCAAGGGCAGAACATGACACAACAGTACATCAGTTGACAGTTTTTGAAAAGGATCTATAAGCCTCCATGAAAATAGTCTGGCAAATACAGGTCATGTGAATCCACACACTTAGTAAATACATATGGATCTAGAACTTCACAGTCACAATGGTCTGATGGACTAGGGGAGGTGGAAAATTACATTGGGGAAGCTTTTTCTTACCAGTCTCTGCCAAATTGGGCAACTCACATTTAACATTTATTAAGAATGGTATACTGAAACACAATAGACCTTATGCATATGATGTCACAGAGCAAAGAGTGTGCCTGCCTTTGGGGCAAAATAAACCAGCACAGTAATGCAGACAGCTGATTTGTCAACCAGTCCAATAGGCTCATAGTCTGCCCAGCAAATTCTTATGTGTGCAGCCAGGTTTCATTGTTTTGCCCCCAAGAAGACATCAGTGTATTGTCAATGCACGAGGTCTATAGCTGACTGGAATATTGTCTCAGTACATGTCAGTGATTTAACTAAATGCTGCAGTGAATGAAACACGGTAAAAAAGGGTAACAAATGAAAAGGGTGTTTGTTATTTGCAACTCCTAAAATTTTACACTCTATATCATTGTTGATATAGCTTAATTGCACCACTTGTGAATATATGACTACCTAAGCAGGTCCTTCTGAACCCACAATTTGAATGCAATTTCTCCAGCTTGAAACAAAACTTGTGGCATGAATGTATTCAGTTTTGTCAGAAATGGCTTTTAATCAGGACCTTCCCGGTGTATGACAGCATTTTTTAAGAGGCAGGGTTTTAGTTTGCTGCCCTCTCTCACCCGAGATTTTAATCCCTGATTGAACAAGTGGACAAGCTTCATGTGGATGGCTCGGACCAGGTTTCCCGGGGTTCAATGTTCCCAAGGTAGATGTTCCCCGTTTCTGTGTATCTCAATGATTTGGCGATTGATTACAAGGTTCGTTATCCCCAAGGTTCAATGTGCCCAGAAGTGTGGATGTTCGTTAGATTTGGGAACATTGAACCTTGGGAACAGCGAACCTTGGGATCATTGACATAACCCCATGTGGATGTGTGTAAGTTTGAATGATGAACCATATTTTTGAGGTTAAATGTTGTTTGAGGTTACCATTGGTAAAACTGTAAAACCTTGGAAATTTCTTGTAAACATTATATCTCAATTTATAGGAATAGTCCAGAACCAATTTTATGATTGATATAATACAGTGACATGTACTCCAAGCATTTTGGTGAAGTTTTCATTCATTTCCCATGTTCTTTTCTGGAGATGTCAAGAATTAAAGTTGACACATGTTCTTGGTAAAGTGAACTTGAAGCAAGCAACTGTGATGTCATGGATTCACCTTGATGATTGCCATTTTTATCCTCTTTTTTTGTCATCCCATTGTCTTGACCTTGGATGGGTTAGGGATACCCTCTTGTCCCAAAGGCTTCAAAATTCCAGTCCTCAAGGTGCTCTTTTGGTATCAATATGAGAGACTTAAGTTGCATTTGGTGGTAAATTTTAAGAACAAAACATTGGCCTTCAATGTGAATCCACAGCATCACACCTGAAAAATAAAAAAATCCCATCTCCTTTCCCCTACACTCTGCCAAAAAAATTTCACCCCAAAATAAGTAGCTGAGAGGTCTGGAGTTTGACTACTGGCAAGATCATACTGAAGAGCTGTAAAAAATGGAACCTGTACCTTCATTGTGCTTGATGCTCCACATAAACAATGGAGTAGGGAAAACAAAGCAGTGATCCACAACTGAGAAAAATGCTCTGACAGGCCTGACTTGAACCAATTGATTAGAAACTGAACTATAAAATCTACCTTTTTGTAAAATTTTAGACTTGTGGTACACTTTAAGGTCAAGAAAGCCTATGACGGGCCATGACATAGGCGTAGGAAGCGAAATGAGGGGGAGAAAGCATGCTTCCGCCCCTCTCACTTCCCGGGTCAGAAAACCCCTTTTTCATTTGTGAGATTTGCTCAACTCTCCTTTCTCATGAAATTCCAGGTTCTCTCATTCAGTACAAGCGCCAATTTGTAATTCATTGTTTCAAAAAAGCAGAATTTTCCCCGCGCTTCGACGTGCAATTCCTAATGCATTAGTGCTGTCTCATGAATCAGTTTGTTAAACCTTTTCAAGCTCTGGAAATGAAAAAATAAAAACGAAATTTGCCATTTGTGACACCACATCTTCAAGTGACACCGGCAACTTTCTTGCAAATATTCCAAATTTCCTCCAATATAAGCTCTTGACTTTGAAATAGTTTGTCTAAAATAAACAAAGTTTCAGTAACTTTTAAAATTTTAGTAGAGAGCCTCAGTTCGTAGACCTTCAATGTAGCAACAACGGTCTTCAGTCGATCACCGTGCAATCATTCTAAGATTTTTGCCAATATAAGAAATGCAGATCCGAAATGGAAGCAATGCTATTTTCGACGGTCTGAGGTCCGATTTTTCAAAATTTGTCCCCACGCTCCACGCCAACGAACGATGGCGCTCCGCTTTCGGGAAAGACTTCCGGCAGGGAATCATTTACCTGCCGTAAGTGCTCCCATATATATGTAACTTTCATTAGTTACCTTTCAACCTTGTCAGTTGAATAGACTGTGAGTATATGGATTCTTCAGTAACTTGAAGGACTGAAATGTTATCAATGTACCTCAGTTTGCAGAGGGCATATACAGGATATACTGGAAATGTTGCCTACTGTCGCATGGCTGCAAAAAACGCAGAAATCTATCTCCCATAGTACCAGGGGTGACGGCAGCGGGGGGACCGGGACCACACCCCCCTCCCGTCGGGGAACACTGCCCCACCCCCACGTCGGTGAAGGTCGACGGTTTCGTCGGGGAGACCTAAAAGTAATTAAAAATTAAAAACCTAAAAAAACTGAATTCACATGCTTGGTGATCTTGAACATATTTTTTGTTTTGTAATTATATTGTAAAGCATATTGAAATCAATTTTCAATCACTTCTTCTTAGCTCTGTTATATCTCATTCCATGTACCTTGCCCTGTCTCATCCTTCGTCGGGGAAGGACGGCATTTTTTGCGGGAGTCCTAAAAATGAAAAACGTAAAGGACCTTATAGTTACTGGATGGATCATCATGAACTGTTTTTTTTTTTATGAATTAATTTTTTCCTTTTGTTACCCTATTTTAATGCATATCAGAACCGTTTTTCATCACTTCTTACTAGCTCTGCCATCCCTCACCCCATCTTCAATTCTTGCGCCCAAGGTCATGCCCTCGTCGGGAAAGACTGCCCATCCCCTGTTGTTGAGAAAATCCAATTTCGTCGGGGAGCCTTCATCTACATGCCCACGATTAAATATGTGGGCCTGATATCTTCAGTCACTCGGACTATCTTCTTGATTTTGCTCAATAGAAGACTATATTCTTCAAGAAAATTCACAATTCCGAATTTTCCTTACAAAAACAAGGGGCAAGTGGGTTTTCATGTGCATTCAGTGCCCAATGATCTGTCATCTGGCCCGCCCAGACAACCGAATTTGAAAATCGGCCAGGTCTTTTTCAGCTAAACAAAAGCGTGAATATGTCACCCCATCACTCCATAAGTCTGACTAAAAATTCATTTGAAGCCACCTTGTAACGTGACATATTTTCAAATACGAGAAAGTAAAACTATTTATAGTCTGGAGTTGGGGCAGTCACGTAGAAAATTACATCTATTTAGAGGATATTGCAATTGAATACTACGACGATTCATAGAAGAGTAAAAAACAGAATGTTTTCAATGCCGTTGCAAAGTTTTCCTCTAAAAAGAGATAGGATTATTACGCCTAATTGTAGCAGTACCTTTAATCTGGCAATTTTCTGATCACTTAACCAGTTGGGCATTTTTGTATTGAAGTGAAAGTTTCATTCCAAAGAAAAGTTCAAAATAACGACTACTCCATTTATAGATACCGTAAGCCTGGAGAATGCCATTTTTTGGCAAGGGGTTAGATTTTTTAACAATTTTCTGTTCGTTCCGCGTCAATTGATGGTGGCGCTCCGCTTAGATAGTGATTGGTCGAACAAATTACTTAACAGAACAATACATGCTTGCAAATTATTCTTCGTTTTGGACCAGTATTATAAAATGAAAATTTTATTGCGAAAGAAAGCTCAAAATAATGACTAGGCCTACTGTGTTTCTAGTTACCAGTCCGGGAAATTCCTTTTCCTGCTGTCTGAGATTCTCAATTTTTCAAAAATTTCTGTGCGCTCAACTTAGATAGTCTTTTGAGCAGTAGTACATTTTTCGGACAAAAGAAAAAAGGCAATTTTGTTTCCTCCCAAACTGAAACGTTCCCGTACGCCTATTTCAGTATAAATAAAATTTTTCAAATATATGGGAAGCCAAACTTTTTCCGCGGGAAAATTTTCCAATATGGTCCTAGGGCATTAAATCTGCCTGATGTCAGTAACCCCAACAAAACTACAGATCACTCCCTATTTGGTTTTTCTAATAAGAAGGTAAAATTCTTCCATAAAAGACCCAAAATCTGCCACAAAATTACAATTTTTCTCCAACTGTCCAATGTAAGGTTCAGATTTTAAAAAATGGTAAAAGTATTTCGATGGATACTCAGTAAAACAAATAACCAGACAACTCTGTTAATCCCCGACGTTCTACCTAATTTTGCTCTTGAAAGGCATATCACTTAATAAAGAACTAATTTTATTATAACCTTACCAAAAACAAATATTCTTACATAACATTCCAACATTTTTGCAACAAAATAACCTCTTGATTTTCAAATCTTTGTTAAAAAGGGGGAGGGGAACTTTTCGAGCAAACTTCTAGTCTCGTCTTGAGACCTTAGTACGTAGGAGTAGAACAAGCAACCCCCAACAGAATTTCAACTGTCGCGTATAAAACGTTCTTGAATTTGCCCATATGAAGGCTGGATTCTTTAATAAAGACCCCAACATTTTATTGGTCCTTACAAAAGCCAAATTTCTTTCAAAAATTTAAATTTTTTCTTCAAAATTAACTCAAGATTTAGGTATTTGTTAAAAAAAATTCGCGCTCTACGCGCTCCTCAAATTCCGTCAAATTAAGTCCCACCGGGACTTACTCATCGCCTTTACCGGGGCCTTGAAATGCTGGCCCCCCTGTCGGACATACCCTGGCGCCACTCCTGTTTAGTGCCCAGTACGTTTCAATTGAAAAAATGATTTATAGCATTTTTTATTTAAAAAAATCGTTCTCCTTGGTAGAGAAAAAGTGAAAAATTTAGCATAAAAAATGTAACTTTTGGACAATGGGGTAGGGTGAGGTGTATAGTCCAAAATTGCTCGTCTCCCTCTCCCCCCTCCTTCTCCTAATTTCAAATTGCCTCCTACGCCACTGGTCCATGATTCCCATAAGGATTTAGTCAGCGTTGTACTTTTTAAGTTAATGGAGTCCATAGACGGAGACGTAACACCAGGCCGAATCTTCCTTTTGTCACACACCCCCCATGACTGAAGTCAGTTTTTTATCACCCAGACAGTTCTCCAGATCTCCCAACTTACTTATATTTAGCTCTTTCTAGAACTATCTAGATCTCATCAAGATGCACAATCCTAATGTAATGCTTTTCAGTGTTTTAATTTGATCAATCAAAGAGATTTGGCCGTTGAGAATTTTTATACACTTCGGGTGAAATTGTAATTTTGGGTGATTAGTGAACGCTTTTAACCCTATTGGAGGATATTGTTGGCGCAGACGGCGACGTTGCAAACTAAGGTGTTTTTACTTTTATCTATAAACAGTTGAATGGAGGGTAAAGCCCCCGAGGCCAAGAGCGTCCTTGGGTAGGTAAGTAAGATCGCCCTAAACTATAGCCGTGTTCCCATTTGATCCAGGGAGGTGGATCTTGATCTACCGAGGTGGATCAACATCAGTTACCTTGATCGAGATCCGCGTTCCCATTTGAGTGAGGGCGGTAGATCAAACGTGTTTTATGAACACATTGCGCAAGCGCGAAAAGGTCACCAATGATGTTTACAAGTCGGCCTGCCATGCATTTCGTATCGATGTATCACAAAAACATACATGAGTGTAACCGGAGAACCAGGGTCACTTGATCTACCGATGTTTTCCCATTACAAACTTTGATCCAGCGCGGTGGATCTGATCTACCCCGAACGGTCGATCAAAATCGGTGGATCTTGATCTTGAGTGATGTTGTTGATCTGCGTTCCCATTAGTGTTTGATCCACCTCGGTAGATCAAGATCCACCTCCCTGGATCAAATGGGAACACGGCTTATGATGGCTATGACGACATAGTTTGTCTTTCCTCCCCTTACGGCAAATTCCAGGGCCCGTTGAGGGAATGTCGACTTTTGCTAAGGACTTAGTTAAAGTTAATGCCTACATTCTAACCAATTGGCTAAAGTCAAGCTGACCACGTCCTTTTTCCGGTTGTGGCTCACTGGCTGTTTTCCCCACTCATCGTACTTATGCTGAATACCAAGAACAATGGCAATAGGTTCCGTTTTTAAAGTCTTTCAACCACTTGGCCATGCAATCGGTATACTTTTGCGAAGGAATAGGCAACATATCCATATAAATTTAGCCCACTCACAGCCGTCCCTATAGTAGACCAGACAATATTATGATGGATTCAGGGCTATTAGCAAGAACACGTTCTTCAATGAAAATCCAAAACTTCCCTTTTAAAAGTTTGTAAGGTTTGGTTTCGCCGAACAGCCCTTTGCCAAAGGGTTGGGAGGTCTTAAGAAAAAGACTCTCAACAGCCAATCATGAAACTCTACTTCAAGCCGCGGTGACTGCTTTTCCCTTTTAACTTCTTTAATAAAAACTCAAATTTTCAGTTTCTCGTAATTCAGACCAACCGTTTTCGGCGCGTTGTACCGTCACTTGGGTATTATTGAATTACAGGGATTTACTTAAAAGGGATGGGGACACTCTCTTGAGTAAGCTTCTACTTCCCGGGACAGAGACTCCAGTCGCAAATGGTGAAAAGTTCTACCTCATATTTCCGCCTTTGGGGATGAATCATATATATGCCCTAATACACAAGATGTAAAAAGGGGGCAGTATCAAGGGAAACACAATTAAAATGCACCTAGGGTGAGATAATACATTTACATGTATAGAAAAACCGTTTTCAAGTGACTTCTCATTGTGAAGAGCCGACGATCATGTTTTGTTTCCTGCCAGCCTGTTAAGGGAAGGGTTTGTCTTAAGGGAGACTGCAAAACGACCGAATTTTGTAGCTTTGTGATCAATTATCGAAGGATAAAACTGACTGTAATCTCGGTTCAATTTTCATTTAATTTTTCGTCGTTACTGATTTTCTTCATCGTCATTTTTATGCGGTATGCCATGACCTTTTTGTAAAATGCATAGTGCTAGTCAACCCATATCATTCCCGGTACATGGTCCCATTTGGTCGGGCGCTCCGCTACGGTAGACCTGTTCCTCCACAATTGTAGCCCTTAGTAAAAAAAATGAATGCGTTGGTGTGCCACTGGGGAAACACTCCCTTAGTATATGCACGCAGCTGCATGGGGCAAAGAAGTATATAAAACTGCTTTACTTAATGACTAAAATTCATTATCAGGTTAATTCATTTTAACTCAAGTAAGCCTCACTTCTGACAAAATTGGAAGTTTTTTTCTGAAAATTTTCTCCTATAAGATATAAAGGACGACTTATTTTCACCATCACAGTAGATAGTCTTTTGTGACCCCCCTCCTCCGTCCAGGAAAAATTTCTTAAAAACGCACATGCGACACGCTCTTTGCCAAACCCCATGGGGCACACAGACTTACTTATTTGTGAATTTTTGTAGAAAACATATGACATTTGACTTTTCTCTCACAATGAGGAAATTTGTTCTTTCTAAACAACGCGATTCTGTTTTGAGGTTTTTTATATTCTTCAGAAATCCCATGGTTGAAAACAGAATCATATTTTGTAAGCAGGAACATGGGCGTCGATCATGGGCGTCCGGAAGGGGGGGGGGCAAGGGGGGGCACTTGCCCCCCTGGAAAATCAAACTTAAGAAAAAATTAATTAAAAATTAAAATAAAAAAAAATTAAAAAAGATCATCAAAATATCTTCACTCACAGCGTCAGTTTCTACTGAAATATGCGGACATTTGACCACGAATAGCAAAAGAGAAGATGGTATGCTGAATAGTGAAATCGTTATTTGGGGACCATCATTCGTGATTTCAATTGGAAATTTGTAATTGTAAAAACTATGCCAAAATTTAGTTGTCAAGTATGTAGTGTGCATATGGCATCCGACTATTGATGAATGCGTTGGTCTTGGTTTGGTCCCGTGCTGATCTCAAGTGGCGACGCGCGGATTTAACTGGGATATACAAGGTGAATATGGGGGGAGGGGTGATTCATAATTGGGAAACGGATATAGGCCTATATAGGCTGTTTGACTGTTGTAAGTTTTATCGTACTCAGGCGTGCGAGGCCGTGACCGAGAGGCAGATTTACCTTCAACAATTTTTTTTAGATTGAAAATTCTAAAAATCTAAAAATTACAGACATGAAATTCCTGTTTCAGGGCTGGCTACATATGCAGCTTATAACACTCGCCAAGTGTCGTTTCCGGCCATCTGGAGGGTTTGTAAAACCCAAAATTTTCTTGTACGCTCCGCGCCAACCAATGGTGGCGCTCCGCTTAGATAGTGTACACAATTCAATCATCCATGAATGACCTTGCCCCCCCCCCTTGTAAAAATTTCTGCGGACGCCCATGGCGTCGATGGCGAAGGGACAGGGGACATGTCCTCCAATAATTTTATTGGGGTGACATCGCATCCCCACAATACGTGAGGCATGAAGGAAAAATATTTGAAGCTGATTCACTCTTTTGTTATATAAGTAGGCTAGTCAATATATTTTGCGATTGACATGGCATGCATGTGGTCTTTTAATTTTTGGAACATTTTGTTATTAAAGTAAAAAAAACTTCGCGCGCTTTTCTCCGCAGTTACATTTGGTTTAAACTGTTTCACGCGAGATTCAGGTTTGTTGATTGAAAAAAGACGTTCCACAAATAGCCTTATCAGTGGTGCGTGCAGACCATATTTTACTAAAACCATGGGCGTCCGCAGAAAAAAAGTCAGGGGGGCAAAATTTCTAGACGGGGGCAAAACCTCCGAGTCACCATGAATTGACATGAGACGTGGGAAAATTTCAGCCCGAAATGCCTCCCAGATCGCCGAAAATGGCATTTTTAAAGCCCATTTTAAGCATAGAAACTTGGAAAACACGTTTTGGTCGGGTTTTTGCTTTGATTTTTATACGTTTTTCAAATTTTTGATTTTCCAGGGGGGGGGGGGCAACTCCCCCTTGCCCTTACCCGCGGACGCCCATGACTAAAACAATACGTTAAATCGATAAAAGTTCTCTTTTAGCTGCTGTTTGGAAAATTCTTAATAGGTCTACATCCATCTCGGGTGCGTGGGCATTGTAAAAAGCTGGAAAAGCCTTTTGCAAGGCTTGACATTAAGAAGTTTAGTTTCTCCCATAGAGTTGTCAACGAGTGGAATTGTCTGCCAGATTGGGCAGTTCAACTCCCCGTCAGTTCACTGCTTTAAGGTATCATTGACAAGTTTTTCCATGACTGTGGTAGAATCTGATTGTGTGGGGCTGTTGTCAAGCTTTGGTGGTTTGACTTTTGATTAGGGCTTGGACTTCAGGGCATCTTATGGGGCCTTGGCCCTCCTTTGCCCTTCAACCTGTTTAGTTATGTTATGTAAAATCTGTACAAAAGAGAGATCAAGATAGCTCTAAATCTTGCACCTAATCTCGT
Source organism: Holothuria scabra (assembly GCA_037179385.1). Lineage (NCBI taxonomy): Eukaryota > Metazoa > Echinodermata > Holothuroidea > Aspidochirotida > Holothuriidae > Holothuria > Holothuria scabra. The sequence continues at coordinate 20,965,779 of CM074194.1, read as the reverse complement.
GATGACATTCTTGATTGCTTGAACTTTGTAACGTGAAACATCTCGGGGCCTGTGCACTGAAGTCGCCCGCTCTTCAGGAAAATTCTTTTTAATTTCATTCGTTCTTTCTATTTTTACGCAATGGGATCAACAAGGAAACTCTCCATAAAATTTCTCAATAGTGTTTTGCATAATGGCGTTGGTAGATATGTGTGTCAGCTCCAAAGACTTACCTTGCAGTTTTGCAAAAAACATCAGTTAAGTCGAGGAATGAGGTAGGCCTAATTTTTCTTCAACTAACAAAGCATGCGTACTGGTTCTGCTATAGTAATTGTGCACATGTATAGCCTAGGCTTACATGTAAGTTAGCATTTAATAGCATTGTTACGATCTGACAATGCCCAATAAACCGTTAAACGATTGCCGCACATCGAATTTTATACAGTGCAACCCCATTGCACAGGGAAAGTGTCGAATGTGTCGATTTCAAAATAATGGGAGAAATTCAGGGCTGGAAAAATGTTCATCTTCCCAGGGAGTAAAATTACAGTATTTCCAAGGGAAGGAGAAAATTTTCCTCTAATTGCCAAAATATTTCATTGAGGCTATTGGTCTGGATGCGTCCAGTTCCAGCACGTTTTCTCCCCAATGCTGAGTGCTGGCCATAGGCCTAGCCTGGTTGTAGGTAAAAGTTGGTATACTGGTTGGTTCCAAGTTCGAACAGGTTCTATATTCGAACACTTAATTGAAATCATTCATATGTCAGTCATAAGACAGTAATTTCTTCAATTACTTCAAACACCATTAAGAAATAATTATGGCTCCATATGGTATGGTAAAACTAGCCCTTGAACAGGACCCAGCATTACGTTCCTATGCTATACACTTCATTTCTGGGCCCTTGCCCGGTGTACACAAAAACACAGCTCACTTGCCTACTCACGCATGAGTAGGCATCCCTCATGTCTCCAAAAAGGTACCTTTTCTCACCAAACTTTCCACAGATGATCTTTGTCATCACCTTCACCTTCCACACAAGTCTTTTAACGAAGTAAGACCTTTAAGAGGGAAATTTTGGCTGGATAATTCTGCGAGTAACGTTAAGCCTGTGCAGATTATTTTTTCAGTTGAAGAAGTCAGTGTTTGTCATGTGATCTCATTTAAAACGGAGAAACCTACGCATTGACTGTACAATTTCTTAATGTACAGAGAGCTTACTATATGAAGTACAAGTATTGACTAGCTGCGCTTACTAATTGGTCTTCGACAGCTTGTCTAGCGGAAGTCCTTCCCATCATGCAACACAGTAGCACTGTAGCACTGTAGCAGACAATGAAGATGTCGATGTTACTGCGAAGGATGGCACCACATTTTTCCTGCCTTTTGCTATGAATTTACTGGTATTAAACATTCCAGAAGGTGTAAGTGGTATTTAAGAACGTCAAAATCATTATATTAACTCAAATCTGTTCTATGAACCATTCCATCGTAATTAGAGCTCGGTTTGTTGTTTTGGCTTAAAACATTGTTACCTTTGTACATGTAGGCCAGTGACTGTAGTAAGGAGTGACTACAAGGAGCGGATTATACGGTCACATTCAGTGTCGTGACTAGTTAAAACTGACGATTGGTTTGCATCAATCAGTGAATAAACATTCCATTTAAATGAGGTGTTCGAATTAAGAACCTGTTCGAACTTAGAACCAACCACTATATACCTAGTAAGTAGCACAGTAATAACCTAGCCTACTGAGCCTATATATGTAGTGTGTACTACCCATAGGCGCCCTCTACAATGTTATGGGGGCCTGTTGTATTACCATGACATTGAGACATAATACAGTCTGCATGCACACTTGCATAATACCTGCACAGAAGCCAAACCAACAATTGTACCCACTTCAGTTGTAACTACAGTTCCCCTATACCCAGGCCAAAGCAGGGCTGTTGCAACAATTTTGCCAGGGATGTGTGGTTTGGGTTATCCCAGCTACCATATTTACTCTATTAAACGCCCCCTCTCTAATAAACGCCCCCCAACTTTTTCGTCACATTGCATAAAGTGAAATTGTTAATTCCAAAGACAATATGGTAAAAGGAAAATGAAATAGTCCTACCTTGAAGCCACAAAATCTCCTATAAAGTCCCATATCCTGAAGTAAAAGGCATGTTTCTGCAACTAATTTCTGTTGATATCAATCACGCTATCACATACCGCGAACCTGTACTGCTTTGTTTGCGGTTCGAAAGTGGTACTGTACATACTGTAGGTATACAAATATTCGCTAGCCTATCCGAACAGCCTAACATGAAAATCCAAATTAATAACAGTGAAATAAATAACAGTGAAATGCTGTGAACGCGTATGTACTGCTAATACGTACGTGCATGATGCTACTCACGGTAACTATTATGCAATTACCGTATGTACGTGAGTATAGCCGGCCGGTCAGTATAGTACCATGAGGCCTGGCTGTATACTGTGCACAGCATGCATGCATGCATGCCGCGGGCACGTAAAAAAGTCACTTCTGTGTGTAACGTTACATATCAAGATGTCGGCGAAAGTTGATCACACTTGCAAAGTTCAGAGTGCTGCTCGTGGCTACCATATTTATAGGGAAGTTTGGTTACCGATCATTGGGGAGGAGCTCACAGCTGATTGTGAAGCTGACAACCAAATGGATGAATACGCCATAGCAGTTTATCAGAAGGGCTCAGATAAGAAACAAGTTGTGGGGCACTTGCCTAAAGAAAAGTCACGTAAATTTGACTCTAATAAACGCCCCCCTTAACGAAAATTTCACGCCCCCGGGGCGTTTAATAGAGGAAATACGGTATGCCTGGAATGTGATGGGAATTTAAGGGGGGATGTGCATCATAAAAAATGGGCTGGGATGTTTACCTTAGGATTTGAATGAAGAATAGCTGAGTAAATTGCAGTGATTTAGCAGGGACTTAACACTGTCCTGCCCATCTGTATGAGTTCATGGAAATCACTTAAAAAAACAGCTATAGGTTTTATAGGTTTATAGTATAGGCTAGGTGTATACCTATTATTATCATTATATCATTATCATTATACTATGAATGGTACTAATTTGAACAAAGTGACTTCTGAGAAAGACCTTGGTGTAGTTATTACGGGAGATTTAAAGCCATCTAGGCAGTGTGCAGCTACTGCTGCGAGGGCAGATAGGGTGCTAATAAGGTTGATCAGGAGGAATTTTAAGAGTTTTAGTAAAGAAATTGTGCCAAATTTGTATAAGCAGCTGGTTAGACCCCATCTCAACTATGCTGCACACAGGCCTGGAGTCTCTCCTTTGAAAAGGACAAATTGCTTTTAGAGCAAGTTCAGAAGAGAGCTACCTGACTCATACCTGAGGTTAAAAGTCTACCTTATCCCCAAAGGCTTAAGCTGCTTGGGCTTACCACTTTGAGGCTGAGAAGGATTAGGGGAGACATGCCCCAGGTATACAAATTTAGATCTATCTGAAGGGAATCCTTTGTTAGCTTGCAGTTATTTTAAGGTCCAAAGTAATCCTTGGGTTAGAGGCCATTGTAAAAAGCTTGAAAAGTCTTTTGCTAGACTTGACATTACGAAGTTGGGTTTCTCTCGTAGGGTTGTTAGTGAGTAGAATAGCCTGCCTGAGTGGGTTGTTAACTCCACATCAGTGCACCGTTTTAAGGTTAATATTCACATTTTTTTTATGACTGTGGTGGAATCTAATCTTTCTGGGCCCTTTAGGTGTTGGTGGTATGCTTTTGTTTTTTCGGAGGTTTTTGGATTACAGGGCATCTTATGGGGCCTTTACAGCCCTCCTTTGCCCTTTAAACTGTGGTGTTATGTTATGTTATACCTGCATATAACACATTAGACATTTGCAAAAGTGCAATGCCTCTGTGTACAGTAGCAAATATTAATGTCCCGCAAAGGCGCAAGGAAAGCCTCTCATCAAGGATTGCCTGTGTGGCCTATCTTTATTGCGATGACAATGTGAGCTTGTAAAATGAACGACAAACTGTTTTAACATTTAGAAGGTACAATTTGCTGGGTAACAAATGAAATATCTCTGGATCCAAACCTAGAACAACAAGTGAAGTTCTGGTATGAAAGTTAAGCTAGTGCTTTTCTGCAGCCCACATTTCAGTGGTGATAATGTAGGAGTTCAACAAATACATGGCACGGCATGTGCAATCCCTGATCACAGTGCATTCCTACATTTTTTATGCCGGACTTGTCAAGCAGATTGCATTGACAATGCACAGCATGCCTGACCTCTTATCGCTGGGAATCTACCGATATTAGGTTTATTGCTGCACAACTATCCAGGATCTTTGCATCAAAGTTAGCCGGGATGTGCATTTAATGTTGCCCCACTCTACCTAGACTCTATTAGGACGTACCCAGGAAGGAAACACGCTTGTTACATTTCTGTAAATCACATCTTCGCCAAAGTCCCAGCAATGCCGGCGTATGGGGGGGCGTGGTTACAATTGGCAAGTGCATTATACCAAACTATTGTAACTGTATTGAAGTGAATGAAGCAGTGAAAGGATGTTCAAAAGGAAACCTTGTATACATAGGTATATGTGAGGGGAAGGGGGGGGTTCTCCCTGTTCAACTAACTAGTTGGCCCCTTTGAGAACAGCATGACCAAAGCATGATAACTGGTGCCATTATTGGGCAAAAATTACTCTTGACCCCTTGCAAAAAATTACCCCCTTATGCCTATGATTTTGTATGTCAAAAGGGTATTGTAAAACAGTGCTGCAAATAAGAGACTGGCAAGAGTCCCTATAGTTGAAGTAACTATCTTTCATTATGCCTGCTTTGCGTTTGAGCAGCAAATGTTCAGGTATGAGAGTCATACAAATTGAAGGGCTCATCCTAAATTCAAAGTATTGTCCGGTTGACAATTTTACAAAATCCTGAAAAATAGAGCAGAATGTCTGGGTCAATAGGCTTTTGCCACTATTGAGTAACCAAATGCACTCAAAGTTTGTATCATTCCTTGCCTCATGTCAAAAAACTAATTGCTACAAAATCATCACTAAATCTTAAATTTTGACTGCATTATTATGATTAGGATGCAGGGCTCGATTTTCATGGTTGTCCGATTGTCCCGGACAACTAAAATTCCATTCGGACAACCAAAAGTTAAAGGTTGGTTGTCCGATGGACAACCATTTTTCTCTCAGACTGAAGAATTATAAAGCTGACTGATAAACTCTTTCAACTTTTTTTGTCTACCATGTTTCAGACTTGAAGTGTTTCTGTCTGTCTCTCAAACATCCTAGCTTTTTCTTTTAGACCAATAACACATGAACACAATTACTGTTTTGTAATTGTGTGCAAAATGCAAAGTGTTTCGGACAACCAATTTTCATTATGGACAACCGAAACTAGTGAAAAGGTTGCCCGAAGGACAACCATAAATTCTCCTGAAAATCAAGGCCTGAGGATGTGTAATGTTACTTTGTCAACAATTTGTCTGTTTTTCACAGAGATTTTATAGAAGAAGATGTAGTAGACTTTGCCCAGAGAAACCCTCAGATTGTGCTTTATGTCACACCACACACCAAATATCAGAGTCCAAAAATTGTTGCAGAATATTGTAAGTATAATACACACCTTGTCTGTGCAATTGTAATTTGTATAGTTCATTGGACTTATGTATTCATGTTAGGTTTAAACATATTTGTCAGCACCAGACCTTAAGTCAGGATTTTCATTTTGGGTATCTCAGTTATATTTGATTTAGTAAACTTATTGTCAAAGGTCAAGTCTTATCAAAGACTTCAAGAATGGAGTGAACTGTGGTTGTGTGTGCATGTTCTGCTCAAGCAGTAGACAAGCCTTAAGTTTTAGATTTTCCAGGTGTGCCACAAGTCACACTCCTCAGGAAATTAAGGGGGGGGGGGGGGAGGGGGGGTGAGTAGGTATGCTATTTTATTAAAATTTAACAGGTTTAAATGAGTTCTTTATTGATTCCTTGCCGAAGGCAGGCAAGGAATCTATGCGATGGTGATGTCGTGTGTGTGTGTGTGTGTGTGTGTGTGTGTGTGTGTGTGACGCCTGCTTGTAAACACGATATCTCAAGAAGGGTAACCCCCAGGGATCTCATACTTGGCACGTAGATTGTCCACATTGAGTAGATGGTCCCTATTTTTTTTTGGTAGAGGTCAAAGGTCATTTGGGGTCACCAGAGGTCAAAATGTAAATACCTTGGAAATTGCTTGTAAACACGATATCTCCAGAAGGAAAAATGTGAGTGATCTCATACCTACCATGTGGATTGCCCATATTGAGTAGATGGTCCCTATTGTTTTTGATGGAGGTCAAAGGTCATTTGGGGTCACCAGAGGTAAAAAGGTCAAAACATTGTAAACACTGTATTTCAAAAAGGGTAAACGTGAGGGATCTCATACAAAGCACGTGGATTGCCCATGTTAAGTAGATGATCACTATTGTTTTTGGTGGAGGTCAAAGGTCATTTGGGGTCACCAGAGGTCAAAATGTAAATACCTTGGAAATTGCTTGTAAACACGATATCTCCAGAAGGAAAAATGTGAGTGATCTCACACCTACCATGTGGATTGCCCATATTGAGTAGATGGTCCCTATTGTTTTTGATGGAGGTCAAAGGTCATTTGGGGTCACCAGAGGTAAAAAGGTCAAAACATGATAAACACTGTATTTCAAAAAGGGTAAACGTGAGGGATCTCATACAAAGCACGTGGATTGCCCATGTTAAGTAGATGATCACTATTGTTTTTGGTGGAGGTCAAAGGTCATTTGGGGTCATCAGAGATGAAAAGCTCAAAAACTTGTAAACACCATATGTCAAGAAAGGTAACTGCCAGGAATCTCATACTTACCAAGTGGATTGCCCATATTGAGTAGATGACCCCTATTGTTTTTATTGGATGTCAAAGGTCATTTGGGGTCATCAGAGTTCAAAACATCTAAACCTTGCAAACACTACATCTCAAAAGAGCATATAACTGTTGAAGTTAATATCCATGAGTGGATAGGGTGAAAGGGTAAGAATAATTTGGCATGGGTAATTGTAATAGGCATAGGTATATAATTTTTTGGAACAGTTTATTAACTTCATTATGTATATTCTTTAGTGAGGTGATTTTGAAAATGTATTTGTAAAGTACTGAAGCAAACTCATAGGAAGAAGATCCTTGAGTGCACAAAAAGGCACATCACATGGTAGTTACTGTACGTATTTTGATTCTGGCATGAAATTGTGCCCTGTTAAATACATTAAAATTCCAAGTATTAATACATGAACAAGTGGGCAGAGCAAAATATAAAAAATCTTAAAAGGCAAAATCTCAGTGTTCATCAGGCTGACATACATGCTTCAGTGCTTATGGGTATGCTGATTTTGCAGCCACAAGTAAATAAGATTTTCATGAAACTGATTTTCCACTGTTAAATGAAAGTTCCTAGCAGAGTTTGGAACATGTGAGTTGAAACAGTCTGTATGAGGGTCATTTGGGGACATAGTCTGAAAATATTAGAAATGCTTCACAAGTGAAAACTTTGAACAGAGAGTACTCCGTGTGATGCACAAGAATCACTTTTATGACATACTAACATTGCTTTTTCAATAACCTTAAAGAAAACCTGAAGAAAACATTAAATTTAGTGGCAAAAAGTGCTAATATTTGGCAAACCTTGTGCCTACTGTCCTCTTGAGGACATGTGCATGCAAGCATGCATGAATTGGAAATGGGAATTGATTAATTAGATATACCACAGTTAATTAGTTTTACAAAAAAGAACCAAATTTACAGTACACTGATCATTTGGTATCAAATACCCTTCAGCGCACATGAACTGTCATTGCCTAATAGAGTGAATCAAATTGTGGCTGACCCATTCTTTGCTATTTGGTCACAGTTATCTGGCATAAATTTTCACAGTTGACTGCCAGTTATCCCCACAGTGTCCTGAAGGATTACCTCATATAAACATACAGCTCAATTGACTTAAGCTTTTTACTATAAGTGGTGTTAATTGAACCTTATCAACCCTCTGAAGAAAGCTTATTTTTATCTCAGTACATAACAACCATGACAGCCCATTGTTTGTATATACTCCTATTTTCTACCATTCCCTGCAGGCATTTAGTCCTATTTGTGGCCAAAATGTCAGACCTGCATGAAAGTCACACCTCTGCTAAATCAAGCACAAAATAACTGTCCACATTATCTTGTCTCATCTGACCGCAAATAAAAGTTATTTGCCTAGCCATTGTCTGGAGATGGAGAAGTTCATGTACACTTGATCAAGTTTCTAAACTGAAAGTCATCTTAGAAATACTGTAGCTCAGACACCCTTCAGAAATAGTGTCCTTACATAGAAACTGGTGGAATTGAACAAATAGTGTGTTTGTATTAGGGTTTTTGTTGAACACAACTTTAAATATTGGTGTCTATCTAGATGGGTGTTTCTGCTTTACAGTTTCAATATGCTCTACAGTGATTATTTACCACTTAGTTTCATTTTAGAATTTTAAATTTTTGATAGCAATAAAATGTGTCAGCATACTACTTGCCTCATTTCTGCAAATATCTGGATTTAACCAAACCAAAAAAATAACCCCTGTATGAAGGATTATAGCTATGTCAAATATCCTCACCGAGTGGAAAGTTTTGTCTCACATTTTATTTTTATCCACGTCACTCTCCCCCCCCAACCCCCCCCCCAAAAAAAAAAAAAAAAAAAAAAAGTTGTATCATTATAGCTTAATGCATAGAACCATTGCTTCAAGATAACCTTTAATGACACTTTTCAAAAGTATTAAGAAATTTTTTTGCATTGCTGCTGTTGTTTAAAAGTAGTTCAGGTAATAAGAGCAAGCATAATGTTGTATACTGTGTATCAAACAAGGAAAACTTGTACTGTGTGTTATGCTGTACCTACAGTATAAGTAGACAAAAGGCAAATTAAAAGTCTTGTTAAATTATGGATTAATAGGTATATCAGCTTTTGTTTATTTGCAAGGATACCATAGACAATGGGTGGGGCAATTTCCCCCATAAAGCAAAACTTGCTGCCACTAATAGGCAAGGTTACACATCCCTGTTCAGATGTCTCTTCGATCCAATGCATATAGGAGAGTGTTTGGATGAGGGCTTGTTTTAACACTAACCTCAATGTGGACTTTTCGAAACATAGAGGCATTGAAACATAGAGATTTCAGAATGGAGAGCTGTCCCCATTATCCAAACTTATGATTAAAATGGTTTAAAAATACAGCTTTATCAAGTAATGAGACAAAACATAGTTTTCTGGCATATTGAAGCTGTGTGAAAAATTCCTCTTGTTTGTGGAGATCAAAGGTTTGGGGTGGCAAAAGGTCAAATCTTGTAGACAATATTTTTAGGGGGATAACTGTAAGGGATCTCATAGCATGGAGGCATTACTTCCATTCTCTTACTGTATTAAGCTTTTGAATTGCTCATGTTGATGGACATGTTGGTGAAGTGATCACTATTGTTTTAAATGGAGTTGAAAGGTCATTTTGGGTCACATGAGGTCAAAAAGTTTTGAAGTTACTAGTATGATATCCCAATTAAGCAGGATAATTGTATGGGCTCTCATGCATCTCGTGTTTGTTTCCATGTTTGCTATGATTTATCATATGGCAAGGAATCACTAAGCCCATTGGCTTTCTAGTCTACATGTAGGTGTGCAAAGAATCCCACTTCTCACAGTGATTTGAGGTGAGCATTGGTGTGCAATAGCACTTGCTCACCTCAAAATTTACTGCCTGAATAGAGTATGGAAAATGAAACAACCACAACTGGAAATAAGACAATGATAGCCATCAGATTTAAAGCAGAAGGTTATAAGTTAAGGTGTAAAACCCCATGTAACTGCATCACTAGTATTCACTACACAAGCACAAATCTCTTACGTGTGTTGCCTTAGGGCTAACTACAAAGCTTCAAATAGGGGCCTAAGTTGCCTGGAAACCAAGTACTTTATTGTATGCAATTTAGATTTGTCACCAGTGTTTGTATTTTGTAGCACTCCTATACAGTCTATCTGAATGTGACTTGTGCTTATTTAATTCTTACCTGTTTTTTTTTTATTTTACAACCTCCCTCTTTTATCACCTGTCTCACCCCATGCAATTTGTGGCATTTGCAGTTTATTCTAGCCCCTCAGAGATGGTGAGATATTCTTGGTAGAAGGCCTGATCAGCTTTGAACACTACACAGTGTCACCTTACATGACTCAGATGTTACCCTTAATTGAATGATTTGTATCTAGGTCAGTGGTTCTCAACAGTGGTTGTCTCTTTGGCAGAGAAAAAGTGCCCTTTAGCATACAAATTTTCGAAAGTTGTAGAGGTTTTTTTGAACTTTAAACCCCTTGTTAAGTATAGTACCATACATGTATATGTTTTCCATACAAAGTGCTGTGTGACACTTGAATTGACCTTTTCTTGTCTTTTTTTTTTTTTTTGCCAGCTGCATACAAAAATTACTTTCCCTGAGAATTCATGTTTTTGGCTATGTTTTTCAAGGGAGAAATACCCTGATACTGAGTGGCCAAGCGGGACTATAAAGACAAATGACTGATTTAGATGCATGATAGAAATACAGCTTAGGGTACAAAAGCTATTTGAGTTACAACTCTTAAATTAAATAGGTGTTCAGTTTGAACCAATATTCTTTTGACTCTAAGGACTCTTTGTAGCAATGTTTGCCCTGACAGCACCTTGTCCTTGTCCTCGTCCTTGTCCTCAAATTCCATTTTGTGCTTTAGCCAATGAACCCTCAGATATTTTTATTGTGAAATTTGTTTTTATGCTCACTGTCATAATTTTCAATTCTTAAGTTTTCAACAGTATTTTCAGGTATAACCTAGTAATGCCAGCTATCACAGTAAAATAATTGATGCAGAAAATTAGAGAATGTATGACAACCCTTAAAGATGCCATACTAGGCATAAACCATTAAAGTAGAATTACAGTACAATGGCATTTGCCATCAAAGAAAACAGCCCAAGTTTTCTCTCCAGTATTCCTTAAGGCTTACTTTTGAAGTGTGCCAAATATGAAGTAAAACTAATGACAGGAAATGGTATTAATTTGGGGATAAAACAGCCCATTTTTCATGATAGAAATCGAACATTTCACAGAAAGAACTGCAGTGGTCACGTGTTCCAAGTTGACCCGTGACGTCACTGTGAAGACTCATTCTTATCGTGACCTAAGCTTGTTTACATGGTGAAGTGCAGTGTATACATACACACGTGCAAAGTATATGCAAGCTAGCGTTAGTTGTGGATGTACAGTACAGCATGCAACGTGAATCACATCAAACCAAAAAGGTTTCGCTGTTGGACTAGAACTACGAATTGACGCAAAATGCCAAGAAATTGTGTTGTTGGGGGATGCACCAGAACAAGTGCGGATCCCTCGCTGAGCTTAGTGTTAATCTATGTACAACCGTGCATACATGCTCATTTCCAGTTATTACTTTCCATTTCCCCAACTTGGCAGTGGTATATCTCGTAATTTCCTCATCATTTTACAATTTACTCAGTTTTTACTAGAATGAAACTTCTATTGAAAAAAGCTCATCAGGCGACTATCGAAGGTTTAGATTCTACTAACAAGCCTAGGAAATGCCATTTCCAGCAAGGGGTCGCGATTTTCCAATATTTTCTCAACGCTCCCTGCCAACTGATGGGGTGGAAGCGCTCCGCTATGGTCTTTCGGACAGTCACAACTCACCATTTCTCATGCCCTCCGGCCAAATTTACTTTTACACGAACTCCTTGAGCCTTCTTCCTTAGCCTCACCGGTGCCAATACCCATATCATAGTGGGAAAAGGTTTTGAGCTAAAATTTCTACTGTCAAATGTAGCTATGAAATGGGAAAAGAAAAGCTGCAAACAAATGGACATAACAGACCCCTTCACTAAAGGATAATGATGATAGGAAGAAATTAAACTCCTTTAGATGTCTGAAAAATGTTATCACACATTAGGGAGGTTAAGAGGAAGGGCGGGTTTGGTGAGGGGAAGGTGCATGTCGGGTGGTTAGTGGTGCCACCTCATAAGTTTTAATACAACCCCACCCCCTTCGAAATTTTGTGTATTCTTATAGTGGTGAGGCCACATATGCTCGGAAAATACTCTTTCAATACGGTTTCAAACAATTACATCCCTAAAACCTAGCCCGGGAGGGGGTGACTACCGTGTAGAACATTGCCGATACCGCTCTCTTACAATTTGACCAGTGAGAAGTGATTAAAAGTGATTTTTAGGGGATTAAATGGGTGTCTCTTCTTCATTCCATCCACTACGTACAACACTTATTAAACGTTTTCGTAGCCTATCACGAATTTCAAAGCGCGCCTTTCACAGAGAACAAGAAACTTTTTTGAACTTCATTCATCATACACAGACTCTTCTAAGTACCTACGTACAGTATATATTTTACTTAAAATTAAAAAAAGGAGAGAGAGAGAGAGATAAGAAAGGAAAAACGAACCAGTCTAGAACTTGGAGACGGCCCTGATTGGCAGGGTTCGCGGCAGGTTGTTCTTCTCTGGGTTGAGCTCCTTCAGCAAGGACAGGTTCAAACATGTAAGGGTTAACTCCCATTCTGGGTACATGACCTTCCGCTCCATCCTCTCCTCCCTCAAGATCAATGTCATCATATTCATCATTTTCTGATTCATCAAATTTCCTCTGAAGATGATGATGAATCACTAAATGGAGAATCCACACATTCTAATTCAACATATCCCTCAGCTGGTTCTTCTTCGACCTCGGGGTCTGGTTGGTTGGAAGCCATTCTGACCGCGGAATGTCGATGGTTGGCAGACTTGAAGGTGAGTTCTCCTATATATACGGGACTATCCAAACACTTGGTGAGCTTGTTTTGTTTCCCGTTTTAATTTTCATTTTCAGGGTTATGACTTCATTGAAACTTAGCCGCATGACAGTATAATTAGCACTGTTACCGAAATATCGGGACCGTACAAGCGGGACATCACTGCAGTAAAACAGCGTAGCTTGCATTGCCTACTTGTATGCTTTTGTGTATTGGATCAGCACAGTTGTTCTCTCGTAGCCTTCTCCAGGGACTATGGAAGTTTATTCACTTTGTTATGGATTGAAAGGGTTTTCTATTTCGTTTGGTTTTTTGTTTTCTGGATGTTTATATGGGTTTAATACCTTTCTGGGATATGTGGTAAGTTGACTGTCACGATTTCATTCACTGTGACTCAGGCCACTTGTGTGATTTCTGGTAGCCATTGTGTGAACGAACCAAGCAGGCAGGGCACTGTTCTCAATGTGTTCTTCTCATTCAATTGATAAATTAGGCCTAATTAATTAGTCTAAGTCGACATTTGCGAACTTTCTACAGAAAGTAGCTCCCATAACCCGTGAAGCTTAACTGGTTGTGAAACTGAGGTATTGGCGAACTGCCCCAGCCTATTCTATGCAGGGACTTGCATTATCTAGCTAGCGGTATTGGAACCGAAAAGGTGAAAGTGGTATTACTGTTGCCAAGAGGTAGCCTATATTTGCAGATTTTGATATGAACATGAATAACATGATTTTCATAATCCGCCCGCAACCCGCGGGTTGCCAACAGCCTGGACATTGATTCGAAGTCACCTGAAATCTTGCACAGTGATCGTAGTAACTCAACGCAGATGTGTACGATTCTTTGCACCAACAGGCAGAGAGCTCGACTCTTCACAATGACGTCACGCACTGACCTGTGTGCTATTCGAGGTCATATCGGTGTTCTCAAATTGAGTGAATTCGGTTGTGTTGAGTAGGAGAAAACCCACGTTTTTATTCCCTTCGTTTGTGACTTTGTGAGGAGTTATTTACAAAACTCAAAAAGGATGTTGTTAAGTAACAATTGAACTACAATCTGTGTAAAAATGAGAGGTTTTTGTTTCTGTCATTGTAATTCTACTTTAAGTCAGTTTTCAAGTAGTCTGTTTTGTACTGTAGATTGCTATTTTTAAATGATTTTAAATAAGTTTCTGTCAAAAAGATAGTGTCTTCTTGGCTTAGCATGTTATCTTTTTTGTCTTTTGTCTGATAGATCTCCCTCTGGATGATACAACTATCATATGAAAATACTGTAGAAATGATTGCTTGTTAAGCTACTGTAGCTCATGCACAGTACACTTGCACAATTCACCTCAACGCTCTCATGTGTCACCAGTAGTCGTATACTAGGGTGTGCACTACTGTTTTAAGTTGATCTTTCAGTCCGGAAGAATAAACATGTTTTTCTTGACTGGACTATAAAATGGATCAGTTTGACCAATCAGACACCACATGTTACATGAAGGGGAAAGAGCAGTGTCAATATGATAGTGTAACCCCTTCACAAGGAGCTAGCCAGTCAGGGAGTTTGACTAAAGAAACTGGTGAATGGCTAGCTTAAGTGTGCAATGCTTCTCTTGATTTTTCCTTTTGAAAATTTATTGCAGTTTGCAAGAATTCTTGTTTTAATAAGTTGCTAGATTTCCTACATGGTATTTTTGGTTGTAGCTTTGTAAAACAGAAAGCTTTCATAATACTGAACAATTCTCATTTCATTTCACAGTGAATGGCAAGGTGAACAGTGTTGATGTAGCCAAGAAGGAAAGGGAAGAAATAGTTAAAACTGTTGAGTTACTTAGATGTCAGTCTGGGCAGGAAATCATGAAGACAGTTAAGCCATGGAGGACTTTAAGTCCAAGTACCCAAGGTATTTGGCATCCTTTCATGCATAAACCTCAGGAGCTCAATCTAGAAAACTTCCCTAGTGACAAAGCAACATTCAGAGGCCCTTACAGACCATATGAAGTATTAAAAAATTTAAGCCCAGAATTACAGGAAGAATTAGCCCACCTGAAGGCAAGGAGTCTTGAAGCAGCACAAAAACAGCAAGAAAGACTGGAGGCAGATTCCTAGCCATCTTGAGGAGAACAATTAAAAATATTTGAAAGATGCTATTACAGTAGGCCATCTGTGCATGCAGTGTTTCTATAAAAGAAGTCTGCTAAGAGTCCATGCTATTGTATGCAATACTACATGACAATCCATATGGCAGATTGTGGGATGTGGACAGCGGAAAGGCTCGGAAGGGGGATTTACATTAGTAAGAAGGAATTAGCATCGAAGCAATTGAATTAATCATTTGAGTGCACACTGTGGAACTAGCTAGGGTGACACCGGTTTACTTTCAGTATTGCATTGACATTTTATTCCTATAAGTGCAATAGAGTTGCCATGTGGGTGAGGAATCCTGGTATCACCCAGACCTGTTTTGGTATGAGATTGTTTCTTGACACCACCAAGAGCCCCCTTCCCACCTATTATTTCATTTGGCATAAGAGGTACGAGGGAAGGACTCGCACCACAATTGAACTGTATTTTCAACTGATCTTAAACCATATACAAATTTGTAATTTAACTTCACCTTTTTATCTAGTTGATACTATAAACAAATCCTATCAGTGCTTGTGTTTAGCAACTGTAGTCAGCCATTAATGGGGTCCATCAGTCTTACATTGTCTTCATTAAAGGCATATTCTGGAGACAAAATTCATTAACTTCAAATTATGCAGAAAAATTTTCTCTTTCAGGAGGTGAAAACTGCATCTCAATAACATAGAGCATTCCTAAGATACAAATTTTTGAAGTAATGCAATTTTTCTTGAGATTTGTTGCATCATGGGCAATCTGTGATGTAATGGTGGCACATTAATTTTACATTGCATTCAATTTATTTATAATATTGATTCTGCTGTAGGCAATATTAAGCAACAATGTTGATTGCACTCTACATATGGTGAAGGGTAGTGCTAAATCTACAGGAAAAGATACTCAAACATTTCAACAGAATCGAATTTCAATTACAAACAGGATGTTCAATTATAAAGAAAAACAAAAGGAATTTGAGGCAATGTGCCCTCATTACATAACTTCCAGATACTTTGTTGAAAAGCCGAGGTATTTTTTAACAAAAATACCCAATCTTTAAAGTGAGATATCCTGAGTTAAGAAAATGGTATCAAGACAGGGTTTGAAGGACATGGTGTAGAATATTTTTGCTTTTCTTAAAACACCCAGGTGAAAGGCTACCAGCATATGCCTTTAATTGTCTACATGAAGTTCAATCCCTTGTATTCAGTAAAATTGAAGGAATCAAGATACAATTTAGTGTGCAACCTTCCATGATACAGGTAAGCAAGGAAATTGAAAGATAAAGGTAATAGACCCCAGTTATGGCCCACTGAAATCAGACCATCACTTGCTGTCGTGATTTGTCTTTATAAAGCATTTATGTTGGTGTGTTGTTAATTTGAGTATCAATTGCATCAACAAGACAGAAGTACCCCAGATTCAAGCAGGTGCACTTCTTCTCATCATTACTTTTGTGGTTTTTGTTACAACATTTTTGGCTAGAAATATTTCTCAGTTTGACTGTTTAGAACTGAAGCAGTTCATTTTGGAACCCATCAAGCCCCCTGATATGATGCAGCTCTCAAAACTGCTGCGTTCTTTTTTTTCGTTAGGGCGTATCTCAAATAAAATAAACTAGTGTGAATTCAAAGTGAATTTAAATTGTTTACTGTAGTTCTAATTTTGATGAAAAGTATTTTGGGATATACATCTTCAGTGACTACAGAGAAAGCATAGAAAAAGTGGCCGAAGTGGACACGTCAGAGACTGATGAATGGGAGGGGGTTAAAAATGGGGTGGTGTAAGGCCCAGATTTACTATTGGTTGTCATAAGTTTTTGGATGCGCTGTCACTTGTAATCATCATTTGCATAACCCTATGCTTTCCATCAAGACATCAAATGTGAAAGAAACGAAGTAATTTCACAAAGATTTAAACCAGATTTTATTTCTGGAGTGTGCTTTATTTTGTCCTGTCATGTCTTATTATATATTGTCACTGACTTGTACTACTCCAGGGGCCTCAAAGAGTTACGCACGATCTTAAGTATGATTTACTGTTGGCTTAAGTATGGTGAATCAAACTTAAGATTGTGCGTTACTCTTTGTGGAACGGGCCACAGGTAAGGAAGTATATTACAGTACATATTAATTAAATATAATGTACAAGAAGAACCACACAATGCCCGAAGGAGCCACAGAGTGAAGTTAGGTATTTAGATGGAGTAAATGAAATTCACAAATGTGAGCAAGGACAAATCCTGATGAATTAGTTTCAGGTCATGTGTATATAGATTCAAAAGAATCTATGATAAGATGATGGTGGGTTCAAGGTTTGTCATGTTAACAACAGTCTTCCCTTTATCAGTTCCCAGATAGGCCAGGTCCACCCTTTTAATGGACTTACTGAATAAGATGTCCTTCCTTACATTCTCAACCTTTAAGAAGCTCTCAAGCAGTGTTCAAGCCCAAATGATATTATCATTTAAACCTCTCTGCCTGATATTCATAATTAAGCTTACCAAGAAAAGGTGCATTCCATGTTTCCAGGGAATAATTTATCCAGTATCACATCCCCCATCTGCTGCACAAACTGGTCAAATTAATACACAAATGCAATATATGTGTAGCACTTTTCTGTGTACATAACTACAGGGTTTTCTGTGAGTATTTACAACAGCAGCAAAAATTTTTCACAAACTGCTATGGAAAATTTGAATGCTAAATTATTCCATGTGTTTCAGTTTTTGTCTACTGAGTTTTACATAGAGTTTAAAACTGTTTACCTCAAGATATTGCCCTCTTTCTTTGTTCCGTGTGAATTCCAAGTAAAATGTACAATAATGGACTGTTTCCTGGGAATACCACTACAGAGTGCACATCTGAAACTTAAACTGATTTCATGTACTGTATTGGCAGGACAGTTGATTTTTTGCAATAAAATAGCTTACTGCTGACAGCATCAACAGGGAAGAATAAATTAACCAATCATGCCATACAAATTGTATTTTGTATATACCACATCATTCTTCTGACAATGAACTATTGCTTGCCATTCAATGTTGCATCATACACACAAACATTACTTTCTGGTATTTTCTTCATATTAATTAGTCAAATTGGGGCATTCAATAATTTTTCATTTGGGGAAACCATTGATTTTCCACAAGACAGGCAATTTCAGGGGGCAAAATTTCCAAAGCCATATTTGGTTAAAATCACAGGAGTTTAGATCATCCTGCTACACGGTATACAAATATATAAATCGGGTAGGTCACTTTACACACGGCCTCCATCAAATACTTTGGCAATATTTTTATTCTTACAAAACCTCAAATGAGGAGTTGGTAGGGAGGGGACAACAGCTCCTGGACAATTTTTGGTCCCAAGTTTCAGGTTGCCATACTAGTTTATTCATGTTTTGACACATTTGGTCATAGGTTCAGTTTTTCAAAACAAGAAAAAAATTCAAACTCAAGAACAAACTCAGACCTGTAGGGCTGACTTTGTTTACTCTGGCCAACCACAGCACACATTTCAAATGACTTGTGCAGTTGGCAATTGGTTAAACATACACCTGCACCTGTAGTTTAAGTTTCTCTGATGGATAGGTGGGTGGTCTGACTTGTCATTAGCAAACATCATCTTGGTCTCCATCTATACTCATTCCAAGAAAAACAGAAAACTTTTCAATTCATTTTGTGACAAATTTAGCTCCCTTTCTTAAAGGCACAATTACAACTTCTCAACATGTAAAAATGTCACAATGACAGGTTCTTGTCTTTGTGTACCTGAAGGAAGAAAATCCTGAAAACTTCTTAGTTCTCGGTATGACATTTCCTTAGGTCAAGCATGGTCTCGCAATTTGTTCAAGCCAAAGACACGGTCATCTACACATTTAAACTGCTAAACAAACACACACTTGTACTTCAGTATGAGTGACCATTCTGAACTCCTCTTAACCAAACAATCTGCTCATAGATAACAAGGCTGCAACTGAAATGTTAAAGCATATTTTTAGTCTTCTTGAACCTATCCAACTTAAGCAAGCATTATCAATATTTGCTAACAAAAGTGTTACTAATTGTTCACTAACTCTTCATCTACCCTGTCTAGAAGACTTAAATGTCCTTCTCCTTCTAGCTTGTAACACCTGCAATCTCCGCTTTGGTGTTATCTTCTTGTATCCACTACTTCTGGAAACTTTGGCCAATTTTGAGGCAGATTTCAACTTTTCTTCTGTCTTCTCCAATTTTGTCCTCTCCTTTGTTACTATAGGTGATGGTCCTTCCTGGTTACTTCCCTGGATCTGACTCTTTCCAGTGAGTTCCTGATAAAAGTCCAGGGTACTATCTTCCTTTGAATTATGCAAACAATCATCAACTAGTCCTTGAAAATCTGGCTGGAAGAACTCGTCAAAGTTTCGTTTATGGAAGGTCTGAAAAGACAGAATGCAATTTTTCTTTTAAAATTTTTGAAGGATTTCAACAATGGTAAGGAACAAAACTGTGTTAATTCCACACTCAAGTCACATTTTGCCTCAAAGCAGACACTTGTCTGCAAGAAATTCTCACACTCAGTTTTTCTAATACTGCCACCATACTCAACCCTGCTTTATTCCTTCCCGCTGTAGTACGTAATTGCATCTTGTATCTCTCATCAAACGAAAGGCAACATGAAAATACTTGAGTAATCTACTTGAAATCCCCAAAACTTTGAGGAAAGGGGAAAATACCCCCCCCCCTCCCCCACCCATTCTGTGCTCTTAGTGTTAAATAAACTTTAAGTGCAGAGTTGAATATCAGCACAGGCTACAATGGCCATGACCTTCATGCCTATGACAGTTACCTAAAAGGGCAAGAGCAGTCGTCCCAAACTTACTTTAGAGCAACAGCTAAATATCACAATTTCCTTCTTATTCCTCTTTGAAGTTCTTTTAAAATAATTTAGGACATCAATATTCTACATTTGAGGAAAAAAAATATTGTCACATGACTTTCAAGAGCCAATTATGAAACAGGACAGTCAGCTACACTACTTCAAGTTGGGGCTGGGGGGTGCTCTTTACCTTTAAAGCTTGATAAAATGCAGAGCTCAAAACAGCAGTAGGAATGTGCATGAAGTGCATGGCAAGCACAAAGTCAGTGATAGGTGGGATCCAGGGGCTCACTTTAGAGCTCCTGGTGGAAGAGTTCCAGGTGGTACAGTTCCAAGCTCCTGGCTTTTCCATGTATTAGGGGCTTCAGGAGATACTCTCAAGGGATAAATTTTTTTAGTCAAAATACTCAAATACTTGTGTTCAATGCCATCTGCAATGCACCAATATGACACACCAGGAAAAGAAGGTTTCATGAAACAAAGCACATAAAAGGGGTATGGAAGGGAGAACGGCTAAACAAGCAGAAAGTCACAAACTTAGGTAGGATTTTTTCCTTTAAGGGCAACCTCAAACTGCCTCAAACTTATTTTGAAACATCAGCTAAAATCTAAAAATTAATTTCCTTCTTATTTCTCTTCAAAGTATCTTTCATAATATTTTAAGACTTCAGTGTTGCATATTCAAGGTAAACCAAGGAGTTACCTCTAGTGAATTTCACAAATGAGGAGAATGAATGTTGCATGATCCTCAAGAGCCAATCATGAAACAGGACAGAATACTAAACTGAATCAATTTCGGGGGCTGTATTTCCTTTCAAACTGGAAGAGTAAGGAGCTTGGCATATTGGCACACAATTCAAGGGCATCTTGGCCTTCATTCCCTCACTGTTCATAGCCACCAACCATGAACCAGATGATGCAAAATCTTCAGTTAGATCTGGTATCCTCTGAGACACACAGATGTTCCCTAAGACTGATATAAGTAATCTGTTTCATTATCACTCTCGGATTGTAATATGTCCTTGCCCTCCTCTTTCATTTCTAGCTCAAATAAGTCAAGGAATTTCCGGTCTTGTTCCTCATATCTAAATGGTAAAATCCTTTTTATTTCCATGAAAATAATCAAAATGTCAGTAACTTGGATTTTTATTTAAGAAGAGGTCACGTTTGCAGCAATGTTTGAACTTCCAAAACTAAAAAGCCTTTAAACCCTTCAGACTTCACCTTATAGGGACCTTGACCCAACAGATAAATACCCTCCCCGCCCCCTTTTTTTTAGTCTCTGGCAGAATCCCTGTGTGGTGAGTAGAAACCCATACTTTCATTTGTTTTTTTCCATCATATTCAGGACTCTGCTCATACTTGCACCCACAAGCAGAAAAACTTAACATAATGCCGGTATTTCTGACACTGTACCATATTAAAATGCTTTATCAATTCTTAAGGAGTAATACAATCTTTAGCATACTTGCCAACACTGCCATCTCAGAAAATGCAAAACATGCACGCAGATTATCCAATGTGTGAGGTGAGGAGACAAGAGTACCTTCAATGGTTGGGGTCTAGGGGACAAAAATCCTCCTTTCCTCTCTAAATATCACAATACATTCGTAAATCACTGAAGATGTATACAAGATTTGACCTTATTTTTGTCAACCTGTTGCTTAAAGCTTTTTCTGATAATTTTAGGTATTAATATTCTCAATACTTAAAGTCTGAAAATTGAAACATTCTGATTCTTATAGGTTTATGTGATCAGAAAAGAAAAGTTTCATTTGAAACAGAATGGTTGACAAGTATGTTCAAAAGTTGCAAGCACGAGGCTATGCTACAACAGCCAAGAGATAAATGCAAGAATGAAACTCACCTTTGATGGCTTCACTTTTTGTAAAGGTTTTGTTAAAACAGGAGGATTGAAGATCATCATAGAAGTATCAAAGTCTTCAAAATATTCCATAGGTTTTCTACAAAACAAATTTTGAGAATGACTTTCAGCTGAGGTGTTTCATTAATGCATTCTCTATACAGAATTCAATGAATCTCTTAGACAGAGTTCTCAAAGTGTGAAAATATCTGGATAAATACCTTAAAATGGTCATTGAAATGGAATAATGAATAACTTGGTCTTAAATACTAGTAAATTTGCTTTAGTTGCACTTTTAATGACAATTTACTCAAAAAAGTTTGCAACACAAACTGTTCCGGACTGAACCATGAAATTTATGTCTTTTTTTACTTTTTGCTTAAGGATTTTGCTGTTGTTTGTTTTTTCTCTAGTAGAAAACAGGATGCACACATCCATTAACCTGCCCTAAGATACATCAAGAAGAGTTATTGCTGGTTGCCCACTAAGTGACCAACAGCTTACACAAATTCTTGCATTTTCTTTTAACCTACTTCAGCTTTAAAAAGGTTGCCGCTTGAGAGAGTACGTATTTGCTAGCAACAGCTCACAAAGGATAGCCATAGCTCTCAAGGTCTCTGCACTTTTCAATGTTCTTAAGGTCACAGAACGTTGAAAGGAATTACAAAAGTGTGCAAGCCATTAGCTGCTTGTGTCAGGGTTAATACACATTTAAAATGACAAAATGCACAACTTTTTCATGACTTTCAAGGACTTGACTGATATTTCCAAGACCTTTTAAAAGCAGTCAAATCCCATGTTTCCATCTTTTTTCCACAATATCATGTATCTGAACATTGAGATATTTGGAACAATAAGTCTCATTCCTAAAATTCCCTAACTTTTCTGGGACCTTTTTGAAATTTGCTCATTTTTCCTTACTTCCAGGCCTGAAAATTCAAATTTTCCTGATTTTCTAGGATCCCTGTGGACCCTGTATGTTGGCAACCTGCTAAAGAATTTGCTCAAAACAATCCACTTGACAAATGAACTTGGAAATTTGGACTTGATGAACATTCTGAAGGAAAATTTTAAGGTTAAATTTCTTACCTTCTGCTGAGTGTTGTGTCTAGAGATCCGGTTCCTTTGATTGGCACTCCCATTAATAGGTTGGTAGCATACGGTTTAACTGTTGGATGGTAATGATTCTGCAATAAAAAAAGATGGGAAAATTAGACAATAATGGGATATGGAAATGAATCATTCACAGAAATTTACACTCAAAGAGTGATGACAATCCTCCTGAAGGTCTTGTAATAATACTAGCGTAAAATACTAGTTCCGAGGCCTGGCGTTTGGAGACCTTCCCTGAGGACATTCAGTAGGCCCTACAGGCTTATCTTACCGCAGTCAGTGTGAGGTAAGGGGTGAAGTAGACCTACTTCATTATGCTAGGTGGGCTTCCTAAAATTTTGTACGACCATAGTTACAGATAAATACTGTATACTACACTCGTCTGATGAACTGTTACACTCATTTGCTAAAATAGTTTAATCCAACTAGTCTAACATTATACAGTGTGATAGTACGAGTTTCGCAATTTGGCGGAATTGTTGAGTGTGCTTACCAATTTACTGTTGCTAGCCCAGCCTTCGATTGTCCTGCTATTTTAGTTTGGGTACAGTTATTGGGTACATTTATTCTCGCTTTACAGCCGCTCTAATTTAAGACAGAAATCTTAATCAAACCTTTCGCAATAATATACGCTCTGATTACATTACAGTCATTACAGTTTGATAATTGTTCGCAAGAGACTATCGAAGAAATCAGTTTAGCATGTCTGCGTATATACAGTACGTATGGAGAGTCCAACAACAAGGCTCTCGTGTAATATCAACATCACATGACTGACGAAAACTGGAATCTCAACATAAGCAGTCAATTTGCAGAGTTTCCCGACCAGGGAAAGGTACAATATATTATGGTATGACCCAGCCAGGACTCGAACACCTGTCCTCAGGACTGCTCTAAGGATATGTACATGTATAACTGAAGAGTATATCTGGTGACATGAAAATGACACAGTTGGGTATTTGATGTTAAAAGCATTAAAAAGAAACAAGGAAATAGCTGCAATTCTTGTCAAAATCTGGCAAAAATTGTGTATTTTACAGGGCAATATGTGATTTGCATTTATTCATGCATAAACCTGGTTTCAATATACAAATCTTGTGATGTCTAGAGAGGGACAAAGGCAGTTGTAACATTAGCTTGTCCTGCATGTGTTTATTTGAAAGTTTGAATTGTGTTCTTGAAAATCATCAGTGTCAATAACCAAACCATAAATTATCTGATGAGCAGTTACAAGATATATAGGGTTAAGGAAAGAAACGTCACCCCTGTGCAATACTCTTCATCATTATTTTTGCATAAGCAAAATATTGCTTCAGGAACATTCAAACTTTGAAGAAGTATATTGTGAGAACCATAAAAGATACAAGCATACTTCCAACAGATTTTTCCTTAAGAAAGCTTACTCCTCAACTGGCAAGAAAAGTCAAGGCTTTTTGCTGACATGTCATGTTACTTTCAACAAATGTCATTATCATTATATCCACAAACACATCCTCCCATTTTTGCCATTAGAACTGGGAGAATGGGGGATGGATGGTGAGCTAGAAGGTAATGCTGGGGCTTGTTAGCAAATTTTAAAAAAGGGTTACTTGCCCCTTATTTATGAATGGTATCTGTCATGGTGTTACCCACAGCAATGGTAAACCCTGAATATTTTGTAAAACTAACTGCTACGACATCGAGAGTGAAACATGTTTTGTGGAACAAGGAATAGCAATGTCTGGCTGTTAATTTCTTTGAGACATTGCCCCCTGCAATAAGTTCATGGACACAGTTGTTTACAGGCATATTTTTTCTGCAAAACAGATACTTAGTTCAAAATTAAGTCTGGTTAGCTGCTATGTGTACACTAATAGAGAAGAAGGTGATCCCAAAATGTCACAATGATAAGATATCTGATAGAGTGGGAGGCTTATTTGCTAGTATTTGGATAATCAGTCTTAATAACTGCTGTCCTTCAATTGTGTGCCAAAAATTTAATTTGAGCAAACAAAATGAAGAGTTAATTATTATGGAATAGAAACAGAGAACTAACTTTGAGTAGATGAAGTTCCCAGAGGACAGTGTTCTGTGCATGGCAATGCTCTGGTTCTTCCAACTCAGGAAGAAAGACACCACTACCCATACTCTCAGTGTCCAGGAGAATGTCAGACTTTGGATAAAGCTGATAGACAAATGAGAAAAGATTCCTGAATATCAATTAGCTATTTCATCATGAAAAGAAAGATTAAACTATGTTTTGATTGCTTGTACTGATGTGATGAAGTAACAATAACCATCACTTAAGTCCTTATTAATTGTTGTAGAAGATATCCAAGCTAAATTTTGGTCCTTGTCCAATTATAAGAAAATTAAAATTCAATATAGGCAACCAAAAGTGAAAAGTCAACTTCCAGACGGAGAACCAATTTTATTTTCAGATATTTTTTTTATTCTTCTACACAAATCATACATGAACACACACACCCAAACTGCCAATTTCCAACAAAAGTGCAAAAAGTACCTGACAAACACAATGCTTCGTAGTTGTGCAAATACAGACCCAAAAGATTTTGGACAACCATATAATTTCCTGAAAAACTAAGCCTGGTTCTTCTTCTCATTGGGTCAAACAAAATTTTCACAATTTTACTCCAGGAAAATTCAAATGACCTTTGACCTCCCCTCAAAATAAAAGGCTCCTTCCTGCTTTTTTAACCCAATATTCTCCAACAAAACCTCCAGTAGGGACAAGTGTGGTAACTACAGGACAATAGATAGCCTACATAAGTCTCACCTTTAACATAGCTCTCATGGTACACAGGAAGGCTAAACAGGCATTAGGAAGTGACTGAAGGGACAGGGTACCCATTCTCTTGATGTATGCTAGAACCCTCTGAGTAGTGATTTGTTTATGTCTCTTGAACACCATGGCCTCCATACATTCCAGAATGATGGCAGCATCCTTGCTACTTTTACCTGTAAATAAGGATACAAAAGTCTTAAGTCACTTCCAGAAACAGAGTCAAAGGCTTCAAAATATACAAATAGGGTTAACACACTTTTAAGAGAATTGATTTTCATGACCTTCCCATGGCTTCCCAAGACCAAAATGAAGATTTTCCATAACGTACATCTAAAGTTTTACACATAATTTGAGTGAACAGAACAAAAATTTTGATATTACAAGTAAGAATGGAACAATGTCACTTCGTGAAAATTTCAATGGCTCTTCAAGTGCTTCTCACAATTTTCCTATATTTCTAGCTTCCTCTAGACCTTGAGTAACTTTCCAAATTTTCAAAAATTTTCAAGGTTTATAGAGATACTCCTAATTCATGCTTTCACATTTTCATTTTTGCTATTTCCTTCCATGTTACATAAGTTCTCAACCCTGACATATTTAGCACAACAGAAGAACATGTTCCCACTAAATTCCCTCCCTCCCCTCTTTATCTAGGACTTTGACTTGGAAAGCATCAGTTCTGACTCATCATAAATTTTTTATCTACACCAGAGTGCAAGCCAGACCCTCAATGCAAAGGTTAATTATTTAGTTGAGGCTTTACAGCTCAATTTCTAATCAATTGGTTTATGTCTGGCCAGTCACAGCCTTTTTTCCAGTTGTGGTTCACTGTTTTTTTTCCCCTACTCCATTGCCTATTCTGAACACAGAAGCACGATGGCAATAGCTTCCATTTTTAGTCTTCTGGTATGACCAGGCCAGGAGTTGAATCCCAGCTGTTGCATTTTGTAGCAATTGCACAGCCATTCTGTATGTGACTTGTGCCAATTAAATTTTTACTGGTCTTCTTTTTTATTACCTTCACTTTACTATTGTCCATCTCTTAAGGCAGTCCTTGTAATTTTGGCCATCTCAGAGACATACTAGTGGCTTAATGCCTCCCCTATTCACCATCTACAAACTCATCACTGCAATAACACATTCTTTCAGCCACTTGATATGCACAAGTTATCTTCTTCTCTACAACTACCATTCTTAAACAGGTCTTACCTAATTCCCATATTTTTCAATATATATTTTACTCACCAGCATGGACTTGGAATAAGTTGACATACAAGTGGGTGTAAAACTTGGTAGGATCGATGTTTAATGCCCCTCCTTGGTCTGACAGAATTTTAAAAGCCGTCAACACACAATGCAAAGATTCCCTGTACTCAAGTACCTGAACAAAAAAAAGAAGGATATACCTAAAATTTGCAAAAATTGTTCTAAAATCACACAGGGGATATGTGCTATGAAAATTATGATTTTGAATACAGAAAGGAAAATATCAGCAAATGCAGAATCAGTATTTAATAAATTTCATTTGACCATTTCAGAATTATCCTTACTACTTAAAAGCATTTGTCAATGATATTTCATAAAGGCAATAAATCAAAGAAAAATGCTATCCTTGTCTTTCAACCCTGTAGCATCATTCCAGTCTCAAATTAAGGTACCTGCAAATACTAGTTACCTATGTCACAAATTACATCTTATTCTGATCACGGCTGAATTTGAATACATTGGCTATGACAAGGTTCTACCTACTGTGGATGGTGCGAAAGGGTAAGGGGGGGGGGGGACTCCACACTCACAGCCAAATGTACCATTCCGCTAATACAAAATGTGCCATTCTGACTGAATTCCAAGCTGACATGTTATGATTTGCAACATGGAAAATTGAAATGCTGCATAAATGAAAATACAAAGAAACCATCAAATACAATGAAGGGTGGTACCATTTAAATCTAAATCCCCTTAAGATACAACATTTTCCCAAAGGTGAGGCAGACAACCTTCCCTTAGACCCTTCCATAAAGTTTGATATGCTGTTTAGATTTTTTAGTCAGTTAGTTAGATGAAGTTTACAGCCCAATTAGTTTCCAACCAATTGGTTCAATTTGAGACGACCAATGCCTTTTTGGTTTCGATGAAAAGAGAAACCTATGCATTCATGATGGTGTGTGTGTGTGTGTATGTGTGTGTGTGTATGGCTTTGTCTTTGTGTAAAACAGAGGACCTAAACAATAGACTTCCAGGTCCTTGGTAGTAAATTCAATAGATTTCCCAAGTCCTCAGTTGTCTAACAATAGGCAGTCTATTGTGAAGGTTAGGGTTAAGTAAGCAGACACAATGGAGATAACAATGAAGTCCTCAGTTGTGTGTTAAAACACGACAGTGTGTGTGTATGTATGTGTGTGTGTTTGTGACACTTTGCTTGTTTACATGATATCTTGAGAAGGGAAGATCTGACAGTTCTCAAACTTGGTACACAGATACCCCATACTGAGAAGAAGAACTCTACTTATTTTGGTTGAGGTCAAAGGTCATCTGGGGTCACAGGGGGTCAAAAACCGAAATCCTTGTTTACACAATATCTCAAGATAGGAAACTTGGATTAATTCCAAACTTGATATGTTGATGAGTTATGATGTAAGGAAGAACTCTATCGATTTTGGTGGAGGTCAAAGGTCATTTGGGGTCACATGGGGTCAATCCAAGAAATCCTTGTTTACACGATATCTCATGGTAAAAAACTTGGATTAATTTCAAACTTGATATGCTGATGCGTTATGATGTATGGAAGAACCCTATTGATTTTGGTGGATATCAAAGGTCATTTGGGGTGAAGAAGGGTCAAACCCGGAAATCCTTGTTTACACGATATCTCATGGTGGGAAACTTGGATTAATTTCAAACTTGATATGTTGATGCCTTATGATGTAAGAAAGAACTCGATTTATTTTTGTGGAAGTCAAAGGGTCATTTGGGGTCACAGGGGGTCAAAAACCAAAATCCTTGTTTACACAATATCTCAAGACAGGAAACTTGGATTAATTTCAAACTTGATATGTTGATGTGTAATGATGTAAGAAAGAATCCGATTCATTTTCATGGAGGTCAAAGGTCATTTGGGGTCACATGGGGTCAAAACCCTGAAATCCTTGTTTACATGATACATCATGGTATGAAACTTGGATTCATTTCAAACTTGATATGTTGATGCATTATGATGTAAAGAAGAATCCTATATATTTTGGTGGAGGCCAAAGGTCATTTGGGGTCAGAAGGGGACAAATCCTGAAAACCTTTTAAACACAATATCTCAAGGTAGGAAGCTTGG
Organism: Holothuria scabra; assembly: GCA_037179385.1. Taxonomy (NCBI): domain Eukaryota; kingdom Metazoa; phylum Echinodermata; class Holothuroidea; order Aspidochirotida; family Holothuriidae; genus Holothuria; species Holothuria scabra. The sequence goes on along the minus strand of CM074194.1, from coordinate 20,936,868 downwards.
ATTGACTTCAAACTTGATTTGTTGATGCATTATGATGTAAGGAAGACCCCTATTGATTTTGATAAAGGTCAAAGGTAATTTGGGGTCATAGGGGGTCAAACTCAGAAAAACCTGTTTAGAATAGCTCAAGGTACAAAACGTGGATGGCTTTCATAATTAGTATGTGGATGAATTATGGTGAGAAGATGGTCTGTATAAGGTTTTCTTGTGGAGGTGAAAGGACATCTGGGGTCATGTTCGGTCAAACCTTGAAAAACTTGTCAAAATGGAACATCTCAAGGTCGGAAACTGGGATGGATTTCTTAATTAGTATGTGGATGTGTCATGGTGAGTTGAAAGTACTGTACCTGTTGTTTTTGGTGGAGGTCAATGGTCATCTGGTATCACCTGGCATCAAACTCTGAAAACCTTGTTTGCAGAATATCTTAAGGCACAGTATGAAATTTGGTTTTTTGAATATAGAAATGTTTTGGTTTAAAGGAAAACCAGTTACTTACAGGTGGAGTCAAAGGTCACTTTGGGTCACCAGTTGTTACAAGAAATGTAGCATTTTATTGAAAAGAGCATGTATGTACCATCGAAACCTCAATGCTTTTTTGCATTCTGGTTTCAGTTGTGGCTCAATGGCACGTTTCCCCTCCTCCATTGCTTATGCTGAGCACCAAGCACAATGCCAGTAGATTCTGCTTTAAAAGTCTTCAGTTTGAAACAGCCAGGACTCGAACTCCCGACCTCCTGATTGCAGGTCTGATACTCTAACCACTTGACCATGCAGTCGGTCCTTGATACTGTCTAAATGCTTGAATCTCTTTCCATACTAATAGAACCTTTGTACAATTCAACAAAGTTAAAATTTTAACGTAACTGAAAATGAATTACTCACCCCTGAAGCTATCAACTGATTCAGGACTTTAATGAGATCATCAAAGAATTCAATGTTAATTAGATGTGCAAATCTAGCCAAACCCTCCAAAACAGAGGGCAGCAGGGAGGAATCACTGGCAGTCTTAAGCACCCTGAAATATGTTGCAAACACAGACTGGATAATTTCTGTACTCTAGGGAGATAAAAAGATCATAAAACTGATGCAAACAATGGTTAATGTTTAGAAAAACTCCAGTTTTCAGCTCTTTATTGCTTGACAACTTGAAGTAAAGATTAAAAATTTAACTACAACATTAAAATTTGAATAAAGCAAACCTGTCACCAAACTCTAATGGGCAGATGTATATACTTATTTAGAAAAGGTCTTAGAGCTCAGTTTCTAACCCACTGGTTTATGTCTGACTTGCAATGTCCATTTTTCCAGTTGTTGCTCACTAGCTTGTTTTACCTACTCCAATGCTTATGCTGAGAACCAAGTACAATGGCAGTGGGTTCCATTTTTAAAGTTTTTGATATGACCTGGCCAGGACTCAATCAGACTCTAGATCTCTGGACTGCAAGTCAGATCCTCCAGCCACTTGACCATGCAGTCTGATTAAGTAGTCATCCCAAACAGTCCCAAAATTTTATTTTATTTTCTTCTTAAGTATCTATCATGATGTTTCAGGACATGAGTGTTGCATATTTAAGGTAAACCAAGGAATAATTCATCATTCTTTCACAACTAAGTGAGAAAAATATGGTCACATGTGTTTCAAGAGTCATCCATGTAATAGAGTGGCTTCTACATTAATTAAAGTTGGGATCACTGCATTTTCTCTTGAGGGGTTAGCCTTAAGTCTAAAATTTTTATATTAATTCAAGATAATGACCCAAGCAGATAAAACGGTCCTTTTGCACAACTGTAGACAAGTGGATAAAGGTGGTAGAATTTGAAGTGATGAAGCTTAGCAACAGGGAGGTCTGGAGTTTGACTCCTGGTCAGGTCAAAGTTAGGGGGGTTTTATGAAAGAGCAATATACAGTTTCCTTTCTGACCTGGTCTTTAAAAAATACCAAATTTGATCCAAATCGTTGAGTTGGCTGTCACCCTACCTTAGGCTGTAATTCATAAGCCAATGGTTTCTCCCACATTAGAGGTCACATAGTGTCATAAAACAATTGTCCTTTAATGGGTCTGATCATTTAACTACTCACCAACTGTAAAATTTTCTTGTCTCCCATCTTTTGCTCTGCTGCCAGCTGCTCCTTCTCTAATACTTCTATCTGTTTCTGGTACTGTAAAACAAATAAAATTTGGTTGTCATACAAACGACCTTACAAATATTTTCTGCCGACAGCCCTTCAGCAAATGAACATTCCTCTTCGAGATGAGAGTTCCACATAAGCCCAAAATTTGCTAAAAGTGACATAATAGAAGTCTTTATTGGGAGGAGGATGTTTCTGACTTAAATGCAACACTGCAAAGCACCAAAAAAAGAAAAAGATTAAAGACGTTGAGAAAGAGTTCAAAAATTGCACACTTTCCTATTAAAAGAAATAGACAGGTCTGTCTTACTTCAAGCATTGTTGCTTAAACTGGGTTTGTATTCATTCAAAATGTTTTAACTGTATGACTTTTATATGACTTTCCAAGGATGTTGACTGTTATTTCTGGGACCTGTAGAAACAATCAGGTCCTATGTTTCTGTCTTTTTTCCATGAAATAATGTATCTGGACATTGAGAAAATCAGAGCAATGAGCCTACTCCTTTACATTCCCTGACTTTTGCAGGACCTTTTGAAAAATTGCTCAGTTTCCCTGAACTTCCAGGTCTGAAAATTCAATTTTTTGTTCTCTCTGACTTTCCAGAATTTCCAGGACATGTGAAAACCCTGTTAAGCCATGGCAATTACTCAATCACAAAATTAATTCCAAAATCGAAAAATTTTTCCAATTAATCAATCAAGATTATTTGAAAAGGTAAGCCCTATATGTACTGTCTTGTCTGTCCTTTCAAATCAGTCATATCTTATTTCATACCCTTTTCTGTGACCTTGTCATCTTGTTCATCTTCTGTTTTCTTTCAAGATGTCTTTTCTTCTTCTCTTCCAAAGTCTCCTCCTTTCTCAAATTTGTTTCTTTGATCCGAAGACAAAGAAATGTGTCCAAAATCTGGTAGAAAAATTTACAAACAACTAGCATCATACTTCTTTTCCTAGGATCATGTCAGGGCAATATAAATATAAATTTAAACAAGTGATATTCATTGATAATCAGTTAATCAATTTTCACCTATTCAGTCACAAATTTCACCTAGGAATTTTGTAATTTCTCATTTACCATTAATTTTGCAGAATTAATACTTTTTAAATTAACAGAGAACTAAATGTACATCTGCATTTTGGGTATTCTCTGAACAAAAGCTCCTTATCAGCAAATGCTTTGACGATGTGTTTTTAGAACAGATACCATGGATTGGTTGGTTCAGTTCACTTTGAATATGATCACACGTGGCATTACACAAGTGAGAAATTCATTGTAAGCAAAAAATTTTGCAGACGATTTCTGACTCAAATATTTTACGGGACAAAAAATCCAGAACAATAAAAGTTCACCCTTAAAATAACAATTAACTGCCTTATTGTTCATTCTTCAGGTAGACACAATTGTCTATAGCTAACAATAATGTGTTTAATCATTCTTTTGGTAGACAAACTAAGTATCAATCCTGTTATGAAACTGCTGCAGTTCAAATTCTACCTTAGTATAGTCAGTGTTACATCAAGCATATCACTCACATTTTATCACTTAACAAAACTGAATGCTCAAATACAAGCAAACTAGTGTTTGCACGGGTAACCCGGTTACACAGGTACCCGCCCGCCATCGTACTACCCGGGTCCAAATCTACTACCCGAATCTTAAAAAAGAAAATGCATGCAAAAAGGATCACCCCATTTACGCCATTGCCCATGGTAATGGACTAAAATATTTTGCCAGTTTGGTAAACATTCTCCGAGACTGAGAATGAAGAGAGCCCGTAGAAATTATGTGTAAGTTTGAAAGTTGTCTGTACTTCGTTTCTGAAGTTGAAATTTTTATCAGCGTGCGGCCCGATCGCGCTATCGTCACGTAGTGGGTTGCTTCTCACACATCACATGTATATCGCTTATAAACTTACACGCAAGCAAGTATCTGACGGCCAATTCAAAATCACATCGTACTGTTTCACACAGACATAGCAAGACATACCTGTACTGTATCACCCCCGCCCAGCTTGCAAAGACACTAGTGCCCGTAACGTTCGGCATGCTAGGTAAACTGAGCCTTGCATGTATATACGATCTTATTATTAATACGGTATGCCACCTTGAGTATAATCCTCGAATATTTCTTAATGGTTAAAGGTGTCAGTTTTACGGAAATCAACACTTTGCCGCTATCTGCAAAGCAAAACGACATAAATGTAATAACACCGTTAACATTTACAATTTTTTTTTTTTTAAAACAGGCCAGTACATATTACGTTATTTTGCCCCAAAATGGCTCTCAAGTAGACTACGAAGTTTATGTGTGAAAGCCATGTTACCGTGCCTGGATGTCAACACTAGGCTAGTTACGTAAGAACGTACATACCCCATTGGTGATAATCCCAACGCACATTGCAAAGTAGTGTGAGGGAAGTTCACAAACATGACGTCGTTTGTTTACAATCGGTAATTTTTGACGTGCAAGAGAATACCATAATACAAGGCTCTGATTAGTTGATATTTTTTAATCAGTGTTTTAAAAGGAGAAGCTTCGAGCTCTAAGTATGCTGGCTTTTCAAGTAGGCGTCCCAAAATTCAATATCAAATTGATATAGGCCTTGGGAAGTATAATTTTCTTATTTGACTGTTTTCTGTTACGTTTTTTTTTACTTATCATTTGAATCTAAAACAAAGCGAGACGATTAAACCTGCTAACAAATCAAATGTTTTTGAACTTGGGAATGTGATCGCTATACCTATCCAGTACAGATGTTAATGTAACCATGCATGTCTTATTGGGTATACTTTACGAAATGCTCGTATCTTTTAGTCACCGTAACACCGGGTAACCCGGGTACCCGACGGGTATGGTGATCGGGTGCCCGGGTCCTAATTTTTAGTACCCGTGCAAACACTAAAGCAAACAGTAGTATTTACCAAAGTGATCCCATGATTCATGACAGAGGTTTAGAAGAAAAAATAATGTTTCTTTCCTCAACACTCAAGTTTCCAAACTGGGTTAGGAAGGGCAGCATCTCCACCATTTTAAAATTAAGGAAAGGGCCAAGGATGGGGACTGAAGTGAAGCTCATCTAATAATTATCCATTTCAAGTTGTTCTTTCAAAAATTACAACCTGGTTCAGGAGTGCTAATGGGAACATCAGGAAATGCCCACATTCAGATACTAAACTTTTCTGCCCATCCACCCCTGCCCACTCACACTTGCATGGTTTGAAATATGGCAAACTGCCTTAGTAAAAAATAAAACAACCTGAAAAATATCCTTACATGGAATCCCTGCAGCAATTTTGGTTGGTTTGCTAGTGAATTAAATTTTGTGGAGTTGGGGGGAAAAGGAACATGTGCACTTTGTCACCACTAGAGAAGGGAACCAGAATGCAAAACTGCATTGAGGTTTCGATGATACACAAACGTTCCGTTTCAAATAATCCCATCATGTACCATTATCTTCTCATTCAAATGTTATACGAACATGTTCAAAAAATAATTTTGTTTTCCCACATGACCTTTGTCCCCCCCACCAAAAATAGGGATCATCTTCTTACCATAAGCATTCACAAACCACACGTGAAATCTATTTAAGTCTCCCACTTTAAGATGTGTTAACACCTATTAAACAAGGTCGTCATTCACATTTTGACCACCAGTGACCCTACAAAACCTTTAACCTCTACACATTGCAATTTCAAAAGGCTTCGAGCTGACTTAAAGAAATGAAAAATAGGAATCATGCAAACCTTCTTTAAAAGTGGACCACCCTCATGCTAGGGCAACCCTAAAAAACCATGGTACAATTAAGAAATGACATAATGATGGTTTTGATGGTTTTGTATAATTACCTGCAAAAAGTCTTGAGAGTTCACAACACTGTAAACTAAGGACCTCTCCCCATCCTTTCCAGCTGAAAGGTTTAATAATACTTTTAAGACTTTGATGAGGGTTAGATTTCAGTGCAGAGGTTTGAACCAACCCCATTAATACTGCAGAGTCGAGACATTATTTTTCAATGACACTTCGTAACACTTATATATATGGGAGGACTTTTGAACAGCTTCTCATAACACTAATATATATGGGAGAATTCGTAAGTTTTCCCCTGCTGCAGATACCACCCTGCTACCAAAATATGCTGCTGCATGCTTTATATCATGTTCTAGAACAAATAAAATATTGGTAGGAAAGCTAAATTTCCCACTAGGCTAGCCTAAGGATATTACACAGAAACATACATGTGTAGAATAGGTTCCAAATGTACATATATGCTATACATTAGGCAATGGCAAAAGTGCCAAGACATTAGTCATGATGAAGAAAATTACATCGCAGGGAAAAACTTTACACCTAAAGCTCACTAAAGTACTGCAGATTGTTGTATAAGGGTTTTTTACCAATGCCTTTTAAACATTTTTGATGTTCTTGGCCAAGTGGATTTTTGTTGATCCTCTTCAGTACTCGACTCTGCTTTGCGAAAGATGTAGCATTGGCTAGGCCTAACTTATTCCTACGTTAAGCCTAGGCAGAAAGTACTAGCCCACTTGCTCATTTGAACTATACAATTTAAGCCTAAACTTTTCAGTTTAGGGAGCTAGACACTTTGAGATTTCAACAAAGATCCTTAACATGTTAAAAGAGCAATTTTTGGAGGATATTCTGTAATTATGAATCGAGGGTGAAAATGGTAATTATTCCACCTAAATCAAGATACTTGGCATCTCTGTAGGGACCATCTCCTAACTTTAACCCATTCACATTCCAAATATGAAATCTATCCAAGTTCCGTACCTTGTGATATTGTTGTCCCCCCGGAGACCCCAGATGACCTTCACCAAAAACAATAGGGACCATCTTCTGACTATAATGTATCCACAAACCAAATATGAAATCTATTCAAGGTTTCTTCCTTGAGATATTGTGTTGACAAGATTTTCAGCCTTTGACCCCCGTGAACCCAGATGACCTTTAACCTTCAACAAAAACAATATGGACCATCTTCTGACCATAACGCATCCACATACCAAATATGAAATCTATCCAAGTTTCCTATCTTGAAATATCGTGCTAACAAGATTTTCACACTTTGACCCCCGGTGACCCCAGATGACCTTTGACCTTCAACAAAACCAATAAGGACCATCCTCTGACTATAATGCATCACCAAACCAAATATGAAATCTATCCAAGTTTCCCCCCTTGAGGTTTGTGTTAACAGGATTTTCAGACTTTGACTGCTGGTGACCCCAGATGACCTTTGACATCCGCCAAAACAATAGGGACCAACTTCTGACGAAAACGCAGCCGCATACGAATTATGAAATCTATACAAGTTTAATACCTTGAGATATTGTGATAACGAAATTTTCAGACTTTGACCCCCGGTGACCCCAGATGACCTTTGACCTAGGTCAAAAATAATACGGACCATCTACTTACTAAAACGCATCGACATACCAAATATGAAATGTATACAAGTTTCCCATCTTGAGATATCGTGCTAACAAAGTTTTCAGAAATTGACCCCTGCTGACCCCAGAAGACCTTTGACCTCCGCCAAAAACAATAGGGACCATCTTCTGACCACAACGCATCCACATACCAAATATGAAATCTATCCAAGTTTCCTATCTTGAGATATTGTGCTAACGAGATTTTCAGACTTTGACCCCCGGTGACCCCAGATGACCTTTGACCTCCACCAAAAACAATAGGGACCATCTTCTGACCATAATGCATCCACATACCAAATATGAAATCTATCCAAGTTTCCTATCTTGAGATATTGTGCTAACGAGATTTTCAGACTTTGACCCCCGGTGACCCCAGATGACCTTTGACTTCCGTCAAAAACAATAGGGACCATCTTCTGACCATAACGCATCCACATACCAAATATGAAATCTATCCAAGTTTCCTATCTTGAGATATTGTGCTAACAAGATTTTCAGATTTTGACCCCCGGTGACCCCAGATGACCTTTGACCTCCACCAAAAACAATAGGGACCATCTTCTGACCATAACGCATCCACATACTAAATATGAAATCCATACAAGTTTCCCATCTTGAGATATCGTGCTAACAAAGTTTTCAGAAATTGACCCCTGCTGACCCCAGATGACCTTTGACCTCCGCCAAAAACAATAGGGACCATCTTCTGACCATAACGCATCAACATACCATATATGAAGTCTATCCAAGTTTCCTATCTTGAGATATTGTGCTAACGAGATTTTCAGATTTTGACCCCCCGTGACCCCACATGACCTTTGACCTCCACCAAAAACAATAGGGACCATCTTCTGACCATAACGCATCCACATACCAAATATGAAATGTATCCAAGTTTCCTATCTTGAGATTTTGTGCTAACGAGATTTTCAGACTTTGACCCCCGGTGACCCCAAATGACCTTTGACCTCCATCAAAAACAATAGGGACCATCTTCTGACCATAATGCATTCACATACCAAATATGAAATCTATACAAGTTTCCTATCTTGAGATATCGTGCTAACAAAGTTTTCAGAAATTGACCCCTGCTGACCCCAGATGACCTTTGACCTGCACCAAAAACAATAGGGTTCTTCCTCTCAACATGGGGCATCCATGTATCAAGTTTGAAAATTGTCAGACATTTCTATCTTGAGATATCGTGCTAACAAGCAAAGTGTCACAAACACACACACACACACACATACACACACACACACATACACACACACACACATACACACATACATACACACGCCATCATGATTGCATAGGTTTCTCTTATCATCGAAACCAAAAACCAACAAGGCCTGTAAAAGTCAATGTACTTTTGCAAATGCATAATGTTCCATTCAACATATCCAATATCTAAAGACTCACTTTGGATTTCACTTGAAAATTCTGTCCCTTTATCTTTTTGCTGATGAATGAAACAGCATCCGGTATACCATTCTCTATTTTATGCTCCGAGAAAAGTCTTCTTATACAATCTATCGCAATGTCAGAAATCTGGAAAGACAAGCAAAATTAACAATGAATTTCCAAATATCAGAGGATAATCAAAACTTGCCCAAACATAACTTCACTTTCCAATAATGAGAAAATGTCCATGGGTTTTGGTGGAAATGGCACTCAATTCCTTCATGGTACTGGGCATATGAAGTTATCAATATTAGATAGTTCTCAGAGATGTCACAACTTGGCATAAGCAACTGCCACGATGTCTGATGGAAAGCCTGTACATATGTAAAGGGGTTGCCCTCAAACATGGCTGAAATATGCCACAGGAAAAACTCCTTTGACATCACATGAAATCCATCTATCTATCTACCAAAGGGAAGCAAGCAAAATTGATTTTGTATCTATCAACTGCAAAAGAGGCTGTGGCTGACCGACATAAACCAATCAATTATAAACTCAGCTACAAAGCTCCATCTGGTTGGTTGGCTAGCTGGCTGAACATTGATTAACAGCAAGTGTTGATCTTACCAATCTAAACCCATTTTTATTTTATTTCAGAATCTTAGTATTTACATCGCACAAGCATCTCAGAAACAAAATTTGAGAACATAAACCCTTCGGGCAATGACAACTACTGTTCAACAACAGCATAAAATATTCAATGAAATTGTGGAAATCAAGATTCAGTGTCAATGATACATATTAGTAAGGGAAATTGAAAGACTTAACATAATGCACCCCAGTTATGTCTGATTAAAATCAGAGCATCACTTTACTGTCTGGATTTGTTTAGAAGCTATGTATACATGAAGGCATGCTTACCACATTCACAACAATTTAACTGCAACCTATCAAACAGTTATCACTGGTAACTATTCAACAATTATTTAGGGGCGTTCAATTTGAGGCGTGCCAGTGTGATCACACACCATCACTCTTCTAAAATCACTTTGAGATTATTTGAACAGTTATTTTAGAGTAAGAGATATAAAAATACCAACTTACCCTAGGTTTGGAATCCAGGTGCATCCGTTGAGAAGGGAGCAGGACCAGATCCCCACGACCAGGTCCCCCAAGCTAAGGGCTGAGTCGGTATGGAGCAAACACTACCAATTGACTCACCCCCAGCCGAGGGACAAAGTGTAAGGGGTCTGTGTCCTGTGAAGTACCTGTAGTGCTTAGGCCCAGGCTAAATTTGGCTCCACTGCTTGCTGGAGCAGTATAATTTTACCTAAGCTTGATAGAGGCTAAAAGCAGTATACAGTATTTACAATGCCTCACTGCCATACAGCAAGCTAGGCTTTAGGCCTAAGTCTACCTACTCCTAAGCACTGTACCAGTGAGAAAAGGAACTAAGGTAAATGCATCAAAGTTTGATAAAACAGGACCCCTACCACACTCCCTAATTTCTGGGGTTTGTGAATTCTAGCTCACCTAGAATATAGAAAACTCCCAAGACCTGGGCAGGAGTACCCTAATTCAAACTTGATTTTCTACGGACAGTATGAAAGGCAAACAAAAGACTGCTAAAATTTAACTTCAACAACAACTATGCAATAGCACTTTCATACTTTTCTACTGCCTAGTAACCATTTTGCAAATTTTTAAAATTGTTGAAAGAGACTTCAATTTTTTTTTTGTGAGAGGTTTAGGGCCTACAAACAGACCCCACAGAAACTTACATGGGCCAATATTGACATGCCTTCAGTGGGAGGGAAATACATTTAAAGTCATCAAACTAAAATATTTGTACAGGGTGGTGACCTCAGGAATGTAATCTGTTCAAGCTTGCTTACATCCATTGAGTTAATAACTCTACTGGCAGACAACTCACAGTTTGATTTTTGAAGAACATCATGGCAACTATGATAGATATTAGGTTGGTTCTGTAGTTAAAATGAGCTAACTTCAGTAACAGGTCACAAAGACATTTACAGGCAACTACTGCCAAGGCTTGCTTTCCACTTGTAGACAGTTCAAAGATTTTCATCTTTGCAGGATTTCTTTTTTTTCTCCTTTTCTGAAGAATGTCTGAAAGGAATGAAATCAAGAAGAACTTTTAACAAATCTGATTGAATAAAATAAATCTGCAGAAAAAAAGAGGTCTTTAACAGCCAAATTTTGTCATGTTTTCAGAGCATGAAAATCAATTGACAAAAAAGTGAATGGATGAATTCTCAACAATGTCCATTTCAGGACCAATTACATGTATGTTCACTTTACAAAGTTTGGTTTACTTAGCCAGCAGAGATAAATAGTTTCTTTCCAGTTTTTTCTGCAGCTGAGCAGAAATCAGTGGTATACATTTCATTCCTAAATAAATGTCCCCCTGTGGGCTGAGGGTATGCAATATGGCCATGGTGTTTCCCACCTGTCGCAAAAGGCAACTAAAGAATTTCATTTGAACTATTTTATCTAGATGACACTATATAACACATTTATGTTGGTGTATCATTAAATCTCATATAACTAACAAACAAATCTTTGAATGAATAAACAGACTGCAAAATCAAACTGTGGGTTCGGCGATAAATATTTATCCACATGTGCGCGATTTCTTTCAGTAACTAGGCAAACACTATCTAAACATGTTTAAAGAATACAGCAGGGAATAATTTATCCGGTATCACATCGCAAAATGACAGATTTGCTACACAAATTAAAATAGGTGTAGCAAAAGTTGTGATGCAATTTTGGAGCAAAAGCTCTTGTACTTGGTGAATGGAAATGACATACAGGAATACTGCATGAAGGCCTTCAACTGTTCTATATACTTTTAGTACACGCACACTTGTCAAGCAACGAAACACTGCAAAAAAGCAGCAAGAAAAGTACCCAGACACTTTGGATACGTTCAAAACAGCAAGATAATTATGCCTATTCACGAAACTTTAATGTGCACCCATTGGCCACTAGTTACATTGTCGATGGTGTGACTTCACCATATACAGCTGTGTATGAAGTGTTAGGCACTCTGTAAGTGCTACTGTTACGATAGCTCAGAGACTTCCCATAGGGATCAAGCTTCTTCTTACACCAAAAACACGAGACAAGCCTGGGCTATAACATCTTCATATACAAACACGTTAGGGTAGTGCAAGGTCTAGCACAAACAACTCTGAAGAACCAGAAAGCCAAAAGGCTTAGTGATTCCTTGCCGCTGAAATGTAAGGCCTTTTTTCACATTGACATTGCTTTGCAATGTTTTTCAATTAACAGGGCTCCATAATGTGCCCACAAAGTACACATGCAAGGCATCCAATCCTCCTACATTGAGAACCCCCTTGCCCGTTGTGAACCCAAATGAAATGACATTTGACCTCCACCAAAAACTTCTGGGACCAGGCATTCACTATGTGCCATCTACAGGACACGTTACAGGACCCTACAAGTGACCTTTCTTGAAAGACTGTGCAGGAAAGCTTGTCAGGCTTTGAACATGCTGACTCCAAATGAACTTTGACCTTTCAGAAAATCAATAGGATCATCTACTCAATATGACCAATCCACACACTAAATATGAGCACAGTCACATGTACCGTTCTTGAGATATCGTGTTTACGAAGTTTTGACCTTTTGACCTCTTGTGACCCCAAATGACCTTTGACCTCTACCAAAACCAATAGGAATCATCTACTCGATATGGCCAACACACTCGCCAAATATGAGTATAGTCACATGTACCATTCTTGAGATATCGTGTTTACGAAGTTTTGACCTTTTGACCTCTCATGACCCCAAATGACCTTTGATCTCCACCAAAAACAGTAGGGATCATCTACTCAATATGGCCAATGCACACACCGAATATGAGATTAGTCACACTTACTCTTCTTGAGATACCGTGTTTACAAGCAATTTTTAAGGAATTTACCTATTGACCTCTCGTGACCCCAAATGACCTTTGACCTCCACGAAAATCAATAGGGATTATCTACTCAATATGACCAACCCACACACCAAATATGAGCATAGTCACATGTACCATTCTCGAGATATCGTGTTTATGAAGTTTTGACCTTTTGACCTCTCGTGACCCCAAATGACCTTTGGCCTCCACCAAAAACAATAGGGATCATCTACTCAATATGACCAACCGACACACCAAGTATGAGTATAGTCACATGTACTGTTCTCGAGATATCGTGTTTACAAAGTTTTGACCTTTTGACCTCTCGTGACCCCAAATGACCTTTGATCTCCACAAAAAACAATAGGGATCAACTACTCAATATGGCCAATGCACACACCAAATATGAGATTAGTCACACTTACTCTTCTTGAGATACCGTGTTTACAAGCAATTTTTAAGGAATTTACCTATTGACCTCTCGTGACCCTAAATGACCTTTGATCTCCACGAAAATCAACAGGAATTATCTACTCAATATGACCAACCCACACACCAAATATGAGCATAGTCACATGTACCATTCTCCAGATATCCTGTTTATGAAGTTTTGACCTTTTGACCTCTCGTGACCCCAAGTGACCTTTGACCTCCACCAAACACAATATGGATCATCTACTCGATATGACCAACCTACACACCAAATATGAGTATAGTCACATGTACCGTTCTCGAGATATCGTGTTTACGAAGTTTTGACCTTTTGACCTCTTGTGACCCCAAATGACCTTTGATCTCCACCAAAAACATTAGGGATCATCTACCCAATATGACCAACCCACACACCAAATAACAGCATATTCACATGTACTGTTCTTGAGATATCGTGTTTACGAAGTTTTGACCTTTCGACCTTTCGTGACCACAAATGACCTTTGATCTCCACCAAAAACAGTAGGGATCATCTGCTCAATATGGCCAATGCACACACCACATATGAGATTAGTCACACTTACCCTTCTTGAGATACCGTGTTTACAAGCAATTTCTAAGGAATTTACCTATTGACCTCTCGTGACCCCAAATGACCTTTGACCTCCACAAAAATCAATAGGGATCATTTACTCAATATGACCAATTCACACACCAATAAGGAGCATAGTCACATGTACCGTTCTCCAGATATCGTGTTTACGAAGTTTTGACCTTTTGACCTCTCGTGACCCCAAATGACCTTTGATCTCCACCAAAAACAATAGGGATCATCTACTCAATATGGCCAATGCACACACCAAATATGAGATTAGTCACACTTACCCTTCTTGAGAAGGAATTTACCTATTGACCTCTCGTGACCCCAAATGACCTTTGACCTCCAAGAAAATCGATAGGGATCATCTACTCAATATGACCAACCCACACACCAAATATGAGCATAGTCACATGTACCGTTCTCGAGATATCGTGTTTACAAGATTTTGACCTTTTGACCTCTCGTGACCCCAAGTGACCTTTGACGTCCACCAAAAACAATAGGGATCACCTACTCAATAGGGCAAAATTACAGGGATTAATCTTTCGAAAATAGTATGAAGGGCTTAGTAAGAGTATTTTACACATTCCTCATAATTATTTTATGAAACTTGTGAAAATTTGTTTATATTGGACATCTTTCAAATTGACATCATTTACACTACTCTGAATGAAGCTGTAGCAATACCCATAGTAGGCCTTGTATGTAATACACATGAGAAGTTTGAGAACACTTTTAGAAAAAGACTTCAAGCTCTAAATTAAGGAAAAGTCCCAGGATTTAAGAAGCATGCAAACTGCTTATTATCATGGTGGAAGAAAAGCAATAAGGTTACTGAATGTCTTCTGGCCATGTTCTGTCTTCTGGCCATGTTCCAGTTTGTTAGCATGCAGTGCATCAAGTTTGTTGCGTGAATGTTTTTGACTCGCTCTCTGGAGGACCTTAACATTTACACAGCAAAGCAAGGAGCTGATTCAGTCTGATAAGGAATTGAAGTCAGTATTTTGTGCCTTGTTTCTGCAGATCTATAGAGAATTATTGCAGACAGGACTTTTCGTGGAACAATGCTGTCACATTAAGTCAATGTTTAGGTTTAGTTTCAGCATGTAACTGAACACCATATCATAGCGGGGAATAGCATCTGCCAGCATGAATCAGAGTACTGCATAACAAGAAAAGTATGACAGTGAAAATTGCTATGCAAATTTTGAAAATTGCTACACAAAATGAAACTTGTATCGCAAAAATGCTATGCAAAATTTCTGTACTAAATTATTCCCTGTACAGGTGTGTCTATATGTGTAATCTTCGGAACTGCTAAATTTTGATTTACCATACACAAATGCCATTTCAAACCCTATTTAAATATACCCAAATCACAAATTTACAGCAACAATATTGCCCTTGTCATGCATGTCTTGTTATACACTGCTACACATAAGGTTATGATAAAAACAGTGCAATCAAGAAGGATGCTTTTGTTTCAATGAAAGTCCAATAAAGGGGTCAATGATGCATAACATTGAAGTAAAGTGAGCACTAGGAACTTCATGTCCTCAATAACCTCTTGGATCTGGTCGTTTGCTATTTGTTTTTCAAATCCTGCCCCTCATTTTTTGGTTCAGCACAAGTTGCAATATTTTAATATGTTTGGCCTCACTGACATGATTCAACATGGCATCATTTTTAAATCTTTCTGGTAACCAAAAGGTAATAGCTCAAGCATAAGATACCTATTTATTAAACTACCTAACTGTGTTATTCAGACAGATTAACAGACATAAATATAAATATTGCAAACCTGTTTGCCCTCAAAAATTTTCGACACAGCCACACAGCACTCTGAATTAAAACGTGACATATTGTGATGCATTTGCCTACAAGTCCTACAAAATGTTACTCCTTCTCAACAAAACACACAGTATGAACACCAAAAAGAAATTAAAGTTCACCTGTGACTGTGCTTTCCAGAACCTCTAAAAATTTTTTGTAGTTGCTTAACAGATTTTCTTCAAATTCTCTCTTCTTTTTAACTTCTTTACTGATCTGTCATACAACAAGAAAGAACAAGTTAAAACAACAATTGTGTATCATAACAATTGCAGTATCATATTATTTATATTAGACATAGGGCCAGGATTGTAGCTAAAGGGTCAGGCTTAGTGATTTCTCGCCTCTGAAAAAAGCCTATTCTTGTTTTTTTTTAAAAGTGACAGTGCTTCAAAAAGCATCCACAAATGAAGGTAATGTATCTGAGCTTAAAGCATCAAAACTGTCTACTCTCTATTAGTTCAGAGGAATTCCAGGAATCAGATAATGAGAGGCTTAAGTGACAGCTAAGCACCTTGTACAAAAGAAGAGCAGAGTGAGCAATCTCATCTCTACCAGCTCTCAGCTCCAGATTACCATTTGGGGGATTCTTGGGGAATACATTTTTTTTATCTTCAGTGCAAACAATTTGCACAGTTACATACTTACCTGAGCAGTCTCCGTTTCTTCAGTCCAGTCTCTCACTCTGTATCCTGGTATAACATCCTTAAACACTTCTGTCAGAGACACCATCGCCAATTTACGGACTGTCACCACAATGTCAGGGTCCCACACCTTCAAGATGCTCCGAAGGGTTTTCAGTTTGAGAATCTTGCAAAGAGAAACAGATGTCATGAAATTCTTGAAAGAAATCTGTGATAATTTGAAAGGAAATGCAGGCCATTCTTTCGAATAGACTTCTTTCAAGCAAGGATCTGTCATTACATACAAGGACTCCTACTCTTAGAATTATTCTGGATGCCATAAAGCTCAGAATATGATGGAACTGCTTTCCCCTACAATTGATATACCAGGCCTTGAATTTTGATGCATCCACACAATCACTCACCTCAAACCAAAGTAGAAGAGTGATTTTTTTGTATACCTCGATAGAAAGGACACTGTTAAAATTTTGATAAAACAACACATCTACAGCGCTCCTTAATTCCTGAAGAGAGTAATTTTTAGCATGCCTGGCAAATGTAAAACATACAGCCTGAGATACATTTTGACCATGCTAACAGTGAACTTCTATATTTTACCTCTCCTGTCTTAACTGACTGAACAGTAGGTTCGATTTTTAAAGTTTTCAAGTATGACCCCCCCCAGGAGTTAAACTCCATTCCTCCTGCAAGTTGGATGCTCCAACCCCTTGACTATGCAGTCAGTCAGATTTGATTGGAAATTGGGACTGACTCCATCTGACATGCCAAAAGGTCACTGGCAAATCATAAGCAATTGTTCTCACTCACTGCCCCATGCCTAACTCCTGACATATGCACCTGACTAGGTTAAACTGTTCCAAGATTTGTTATTTTTTCTTTTAACATAGAGTCCTATAGGGTTGGGCTGTACCGGGAAATATCCGTAAAACAAAGCACACAGAACAAGCATTGTGGTCAGAACCGGTTCTCAGCTCTCAGGTAGGAAAGTTGAGCAGGTTGGAGCCTAGACTGCACACAGCACCTGTGTAATCCTATGCATTAGTGCAACTGGGTGTATGAGTGCGATAATTTCATTTCAGTTTCAACCAGGGTATTGATGTTTTTGTAACATATATTACTTATCCACACATCCTTATGCAGTTATTTTCCTAAAAAAATTGTAATGTTTTAAAATGAGTATAGGTACTTTTTTCGTGAACCAGTAATTTTTTAGAAGGACCAGTATAAGTAACACACCAAATATCTTCCGTATTTTAAATAACCTTTACCACTAGTACCCGTATTCACCTCAATACGGGTAAACCACCCAACCCTAGGGTACTAGATGGGGGTTTTTATCCCTGAGGATCCACTTTTGTTTCGCTTGAAATTATCTCAGAAGACATAAAATACAAATGTGACTTTCATTAGGATTTCGACACATTTTGAAGAATAAGTTTTCATGACACTTCCATAATATCCCAGGACCAAACAAAGAATTTCCATGGTCTTGCTCATGACATCAGTACCTAACATTTGCAGTAAAAAGAACATTAAATTTTGATGAGTGAGTGACACATATCAACATCATGAAAGAGAATGAAACAATGTCAATGAAAGAAATTCCTAATAATTTTTTTCAGTACTTTACACAATTTCCCTAAATTTTATATAGTTTCCAGACCTTCACAGTATTTTCAAAATTGTCATGACTTTTACAGGTTTTTTATAACTGCAGTATGGAAACGTTAAGGTGCCGTCAAATTGCAAACATAGTCCCTGTATTATCTTAGTATTTTGCAACAAAATGATGAAATGTTCACTTATTATCTTAACAATTTGGAGATAAATGATGAACTACAAGCTTACCATTTTTCAACATTTCAACATTTTGCAGAAAATTGATGAATTAACTACTTATCACAAGTAATCAATTCAACATTTTGCAGAAAAATGATGAATCACAGACTTAACGGATTTCGACAATTCGCCATTTTGCAGATAAGTGTTTAATTGCACATTTATCGGATCTCAACAATTAACCAATTTGCAGAAAAATCACGAATTCCACACTTACCAGATGTTAGCAAATCAACATTTTGCAGAAAACTGATGAATTACTCAGTTATTGGATCTAAGCAATTCAACATTTTGCAGAAAAATATTAAATTACACATATTAAAGATCTCACCAATTCTACATTTTGCAGAAAATTGATGAATTACGCAGTTAATGGATCTTAACAATTCTAAATTTTGCAGAAAATTGATGAATTACAGACTTAACGGATTTCGACAATTCACCATTATGCAGATTAATGTTTAATTACACATTTATCGGATCTCAACAATTAACCAATTTGCAGAAAAATCACGAATTCCACACTTACCAGATGTTAGCAATTCAACATTTTGCAGAATACTGATGAATTACTCAGTTATTGGATCTAAGCAATTCAACATTTTGCAGAAAAATATTAAATTACACATTTAAAATATCACACCAATTCTACATTTTGCAGAAAGTTGATGAATTATCTGATCTTAACAATTTAACAATTCGCAGAAAAATGACGAATTACGAACCTGCTTAAGATTCTATTTCCACATTTTAAAGAGGTAGAATAAAGTGTGCTGTCATTGAAACTTATCAATTACACGCTTTCATACCAAAACATTTTTGTGTATCTGTGTGTTTGGGGCAATCCGACCTCTTGAGGCGGGGGGGGGGGGCGTAAAACTTGCAAAGAGCCCGTTTGGGGTTGTGGCAATCCCCTCTTGTAATGCTACTGGTTTGATATGTGTAAAAGGTGTAGTAGCATATCAGACTCTACAATTAAATCACTTTCTTTAAATTTTCTGCTATCTTCTCGAAAGGACCCCTATAATTACTTGTTTTCGTTGTTATTGGGACGTTAATGTCAGCAAGGTCTAAACACCCTAAAAATTGAACACAACAGCTACAAATCTAAAGTTTGTTATAGTTTTCACTTAAAGGCTGTACTAATCCGGGCTTGGTTTTAGACAAAAACAACAACTGGCATTTAATTATCCTTTTTGAAGCAGGATTCCTGAACCTACTTGTACCCCATTAATTCTTTAAGGCCGAACCATCGAGCAAAATTTCGTTTACAAAGTGCAGTCAACGATTATCATCTCATTTAAAGGGCAGGATCAGTCATCCCAAAATGAAGTAGTGTAGGAGACTGTCCAGTTTCATGATTGGCTGTTGAGGGTCACGTGACAATGTTTTTTCTCTTCAAATGTGAAATTTACTGGAAATAACTGCTTGGTTTACCTTGAATATGCAATAGTTAAATCATAAAATGTAATGAAAGATGCTTTGAAGAGAAATAAGACGAAAATTGTGCTATTTAGGTTTTTCTTCAAAATAAGTTTGGGGGGACTGCTCTTTACATTTAATTCGGACAAGTTTCAAGGAAGAACTAAAAGATAACAACCTTTAAACACGTAAAGCGTACAGGTATGAAGCTGTTTTCGACTGAAGGGTGGAGAGGGAAGCTGAAAGATTTTCTTGGGACAACCGTTATTGCCACGGGTCTAAAGAAAGAGGGGTAGAGAGCAGGGGCGTCAATTTGATTTCCAAGGTGGGGGGGGGACATCTGGCCTACATTTTTCTCCTTTCCTGGTAAGGTATCAACATGTTCGTAGCTAGACATTTTTGCTGGAAGGAGGATGGGCAAGCATCCATATTTTACGATTTTTTAAGTGTGAACACCACTGTACTAGGACGTTTTTGCCCTTTTTCCAATATATGAAAATAAAAGCTTGCGTTGCAGAAAAGTTCGTCGGAGAGCCTCATTTCGTAGGCTTTGGATACCATTATGTAGCAACAACGATCTTTGGTCGCCGCTCAATCCCAGATTTGCCAATAGGAAATGCAAATTCTTCAGTAATCCCCCAAATGAATTTTTCATGTCAAGGGCTTGAATTGGGGAAAATTTGGAATTTTAATGAAAGAAAATTTATGAAACTTATGAAAAGCACTGTAGTTACCGTTTGTCAGTTGATGATTTGGTGCAGTAGCGTAGCTAAGATTTTTTCGTGGGGAGGCTATGGGGAGGCGGCAGACTTCCCCCTCCTATGGGGAGGGGGAAGTCTGGAGTTTACTATCTAAGCGAAGCGCCACCATCAGTTGGCGCGGAGCGTACAAAGAAAGTTTTAGATTTTAACACCTCCCAGATGGCTGGGAAGAGCATTTGCCAGGTTTAAATGCTTTAATTCTGGTGAGAAAAATTTGTGATTTTTCTCAGTTTCAAACACACTTTTGAGATACTGATTAGCTCAGTTCATTACCCCACTGGACTATGTATTCTAGGATCGCAAATCCAAAATCCTGCTGTATATTGCAAGCAGCTGTTCCAGTGCACGCATGAGTAAGGTATTTCCATAGGCGTAGGGGAGCATTTCAGTATGGGGACAGAAGATTTTTGCCCGAAAAGTGTAATTCTGCCCGTAAGACAGTCAAAACTGAGCGCCACCACTGGTTGGCGCGGAGCGTCCAGAAAATTTGAAATTTCATACCTCTCAGACAGTCAAAAATGACGTTTCCAAGGCTTTTAGAGGGGATCCAAGCAGTCGCTATTGAAAGTTGCAATTGCAGATAAAACGGTCACTCCAAACTAAAGTTCAGCCAGAAAGACTAAGCGGAGCGCCACCATTGGTTGGCGCGAAGCGTACAGAAAATTTTGAAATATCCGACCCCTCAGACAGTTGAAAATGGCATTTCCCAGGCTTATAGGGGGTCTAAGCAGTTGTTATTTTAAGTTTTCTTTTGCAAAAAGTGTTCACTTGGAACTTAAATTCTGTAATGAAGCGGTCTAAGTGGAGCACCACCATAAGTTGGGGCGAAACGTACAGGAAATTTTGAAAAATCTGACCCCTCAGACAGTCAAAAATGGCATTTCCTATACTTATATTGGGTCTAAGCAGTCGCTACTTCGAGGTTACGTTTGAAAATAATGTCCACTTGAAACTAAAATTCTGCTGGGAAGACTATCTACCCGGAGCGCCACCATTAGTTGAGCGCGGAGCGAACAGAAAAATTTTGAAAAATCGTACCCCTGAGACAGTCGAAAATGACATTTCCCAGGCTTATAGGGGGAGATCTAAGCAGTCGCTATTTGATCAGAAAATTACCAGATAAAATGTATCACTACCAATCGATGAAATGGTCCCGCATATTTTCTGGGGAAACCATAAAATGGAATTGAAAACATGCTAATGAATTTTACTCTATTACGTCTCTTGGCTAATTTAATATATATTGATAAAATTGTGTGACTGCAAGAAATTCAAACTTTATATGATTTTAATTTTGAAAAATGTAACATTACAAGGTGTGTTTAAAGAATTTTCAAGCAGACTTATGGGAAGACATTATCACACTGCGTCATTAAAGTATCGAAAAACAAATTACCCGATTTTCATAACATTGCCCGTATTCGACTCTAGAGCAGGATAGATGGCAAACTTTTGGGCACTGCCCCTAAACACCCTTCTGTCCGTGCGTTGAATTAATTTGGCATTTGAAAACGTCTCAGCATCTTTTTTAACCTGTGCCCAAATATTTGACCCTTTCGGGCAATTTTTGCAAGACTACAGTATGAAGTGGGGATGGTGAAAACTTTTTTTTCACATTCTACCCAAATGTGTCGCAGATCTTTGTTAATTTCCATGAAAATGTCACTTTAAAAATAGCTTTTTTTTGTTTTGCGGTAAAGATTTGAAGCTATTAAAATAATCGGCCATTTCGAGTACCGTATTGTGTTGCACAACATTTAAAAACATGCTCAAGAACGATTGTTTCCTTTAAGCCACAGGCTTCCCAAATGCGCCATGATTTTTTGATATGTTTGAGTTTTCGTAACTATGTTACCCTTACTTATGGTACTTTTCCATTTTCGGGAATTTGCTTGAAAGAATTTGGGTATTCGACAATTTCGGGCATTGTGTTGTGATTATAAGTGAAGTAAAAGTCACTGATAAAAGCTTTTTGCACTGCCCGAATGTGCAGCGATTTTTTGGAATCTCGACCTGGGTTTCCATGAAAACGACTATATGAAAGCGACTATATGACGTTTCTTTCCTTTTTTCGGGCAATCTAAGATTTCGGACACATTTAGGAATTTTCTGAAAAAGCATCCCTTTTTTCCAAAATTAAAGCGCTGTCCGATTTTTTTCCAAATTGCTGCCCAAAGTTTTCCCAAATTCCTGCCCGAATTAAATTTTGCGGAAATTTGGGGCAGTCTTCCCCCTGCCCCCGTCTCGTGCGCCACTGGGTTTGTCCACTCCTCCCAAGGACTAAGTGATGTCCTATGAGGTAATAGTGGTAAGGTTGCGACCCTTGAGACTGCATTGACCCAACTTGGGTTTGGTTGTTGCACTGGCCTATGAGTGGCAGCAATGGCCGTGCAAAGTGCAAATTTCTTCCAACCTAATTTGACTCAAATATCCTACCCACCGCACTAGGTATGATTTTGGAACAAATTTGTGCATTCCCAGGAATTGAAAAAAATCCCTACAGGAGATAGAAACAGGCTAGATGCTAGGAGCACACTTTAATCCACACCAAGGTACCGTAGCCAATTTCAGCCACTCCAAATCTGCTAGGAAATTATCCATCCAGAAACCCGACGAGTTGTCACAGTCTACCTGAATTTATTCCGACATTCAGAGTGGATCTATCGCAAGTGTACCTATGTCATAGTAGCCAGGTAGCTCGGATTGAATATTATCATCGGCCAGCGTGAATATATTTTTTTCCCAGGTCGCCAGTGGGGGCTGGTGGGGGGGGAGATAGACGATTCAGTGGGGGGCTGAGCCCCAGCCCCTCCGTAGCTACGCCACTGATTTGCATGGTGTCACATATAGCAAATTTCCGATTTCGTCACTTCAAGAGCTCGGAAAAGTTTACCAAACTGAAGGTATGAGTGAGCCCTTCTGCTTGGGAATTGCAATTTGCTGCACGCGAAGCGCCTGGGAAATTTTGCCTTTTTGAAACAAATAATAACGAATAAGGAGCTTTTATTGGAGATAATTGGGAGTTTCGTAATTTCATGAGTTGTCAATCCACACAGTAGACTGGTTTCACAAATAGCAAATTTCCGAATTCTTCGTTTTTCAGAGCCGCCTTCCCCCCTGTAGCTACGCCCATTGGCGGCGCTACGGGGGGGGGGGGTGAGGGGGCATTTCCCCATCAAATTCTTCCCTTGCCCCCAGTTGCTCCCCCAAGTAAAACTGATGGAATGGAAGTGCATGTGGCCTATGAGTGTGTGTGTTGGGGGTGGGAGTGCACTGGCTCCTGGGTGAATGTGCAATTGATACTGACGAAAATTTTTCTAATTACATGCTCTTGAAGTAGGCCTACATCATCCTTCCGGGTTAGGGTAAGGTGTTTCTAATCTACATGTGGTACGCATATCACTTATGATATAAAGTTGCCTTGTCTTGGCAGTTCGCGGTTTGGTACATAGCATGCTTCTTTTATTTTTCTATTGTTTCTTATTCTCCCTCATACATCCATAAATTATTTATGTAGGCTGCACGCCAACTAATGATTGCGTTCTGCTTAGATGGTGTCATTACAGCTTACAGCTTACAGCCCCAGAGCTTCCGGGGGCTTTGCCCCCTGGGCCCCACCGGGACTTTGCCACTGGACCCTACCAGGGGCCCTAAGGCGGGCTCCTGGACCCCACCCGCAAGACCTCGCGCTTTGCGCTCGGTTTCGCCCTGGGCGCGAAAATCTTTGCTCCCCGGCATTTTCCTTTGCCCTCAGTCCCCCCCCCCCTCAATTTGACATTCTGGCGCCGCCGCTGGTTACGCCACTGGGTGCCTGAGAGAAGGGGTCCAAATGCAAAATGGTGCTAAATATTTCAATATTTTGAGTTACTAGGAAACTCCAAAGTCTTAAAAACATGATCTTGATGGTGTTGGTAATTACTTCAACGGACTATACAGTCGATGTGAATTTACCGGGTGTACTATAAGTGAATAGAATCACAACGAAAATTGTGATAGTTTGCGAAGGATTTTTGCAAAAGTTTAATAGTAAAGAAATTTTAAAAGAAGGTTAGATAAATCCATGAACTGATGAAAAGCACACTTCAGTCTACTGCGGGAAAATCACAGATCGATGGGGGAGGGGGTGGTACCCACTGGTGCTACTGAGACACCGTTGCATAGGCCTACCGATGTAAGATTGCTGATACAAAAAAAATTAAAATATGTCCTTTTGAACGACACCTCATCATACACTATCTACAGACAGAGGATGGAGGTGTACCTCTAATTCCAGATTGACTTCTCTAATATAGCAAACATCAGTGTGATTTTTCTTCTCTGATAATGATCTAAATACGAAATGGTCGAATCGTTATACGAATGTGTGATGTGCGCGTGTCGAAATTAATTTGCATTAGAAATCATTTATTTTTTGAAAAAGTTGCATGCAGACTGTGCACCGAGGCATTTTCAGTTTCCCTAAAATGTGTTTGCCAATTTCAGCCTGCCAGGCTGGTTATTCACTAAAGGTTACAGATTTCATTAAAACATAGAAGTGGACGATTCCTCTTCTTCAAATTCCTAAATGTCGTGCTCCTTCATAACCACATCTGCTGCCCTATGCACAATCAATCGACATAATCATTGAGATCGATGAATAATGTATGTTTGATATGCAAGTGAAAAAGGAACATCAATGAGACTGCAAGCGCCCGAAAATTTTGGGGATTTGTAAAGTAAACATGTGGAATTATTGATACAGAAAATCGATCGTAATCGGCAGAGCACACCTTTCATAACCTACATGTATATATTTTTGGGTTGTATCTAACTTTTAAGTTTCAGGTCACAAAAGGAGCGGGGGGAGGGGGACTTTAACGTTAGTGTCCCCTCCACTCAAAAAAGTGGGGGACATGTCCCCCTGTTCCCCACAAATCGACGCCCATGGTAGCGAGAGGGAGTATCCCCTTTCTTTTTTGAAAAAATTAATAATATTTGATTGTCCCCAAGTGTAATGTAGTGAAATATATTATAAGGTAATATTTATAGGGAAATTACAATAATTTATTTTTACATTTTTTCAAAAAGGAAATATTAAGGGGTATTCAATCTTAAATAGTGTGAAAGCATACTTCCGCCACAACATTTCGACTAAGGGATTTTAACAATAATTTAAAAATATAAATTTTACAGTAAATAATGTCATATTACGTCCCGGATTTTACAGTGAATAATCACTTTTACTCTAAGTAAAAATTGTAAGTGCTAGTTTCAAAATGTGACATTTCTATTAAGATGTATGTAGTCATTTCATATTTGCACTATTTTTCATATTATTCTCACTCGAGAGGTGCCGTTTCCGACCATCTGAAGGGTTTCTGAAGTCAAAAATTTTCTTGTACCCTACGCGCCAACCAATGGTGGCGCTCCTCTTAGATAGTCGTGCTGCCTGCTCGGAGTTTCCCAGTAACTGAAAATATTGAAACATTTACAACCATTTTGCCGCCCCCCCCCCCCCCCTCTTAGACACCCAGTGGCGTAGCTACAGGAGGCAGGTGGCTCTGAAAAATGAAGAATTCGGAAACTTGCTATTTGTGAAACCAGTCTACTGTGTGGTTTGACAACTCATGAAATTACGAAACTCCAAAATCTCTCCAATAAAAGCTCCTTATTCGTTATTATTTGTTTCAAAAGGCAAAATTTTCCAGGCACTTCGCATGCCGCAAATCGCAATTCCTAAGCAGAATGGCTCACTCATACCTTCAGTTTGGTCAAATTTTCCGAGCTCTTGAAGTGAAAAAACCGGAAATTTGCTATATGTGACACCAGATCATCAACTAACAAAGGTAACTACAGTGCTTTTCATAAATTTTCTTCCATAGAATTCCAAATTTTCCCCAATATAAGCCCTTGACATGAAAAATTAATTTGGGGATTACTGAAGAATTTGTATTTCCTGTAGTCAAATCTGAGATTGAGAGGCCAACAAAGAACGGTGTTGCTACATAATGTTATCCAAAGCCTAAGAAATGAGGCTCTCCGACGAACATTTCTGCAACGCAAGCTACATATTTTTATATATTAGAAAAAAGGTAAAAATTTCCAGCGCGCTTCGCGCGTCTAAAAGTACGTCCCTAGTACAGTGGTGTTCACACTTAAAAATCTTCAAATTTGGATGTTTGCCCATCCCCCTTTTCGGAAAAATGTCTAGCTACGAACATGTTGATACCTTACCAGGGAAGGAGAAAAATGTAGGCCAGATTCCCCCCTCCCCCACCTTTGAGGATCAAATCGACGCCCCTCTTTCTTAGACCCGTGGCAATAAATGTTGTCCGAAGAAAACCTTTCAGCTTCCCTCTCCACCCTTCTGTCGAAAACAGCGTCATACCTGTACGCTTTACGTGTTTAAAGGTTGTTATCTTTTAGTTATTCCTTTAAACTAGTCCGAATTAAATGAGGTGATAATCGTTGACTGCACTTTGTAAACGAAATTTTGCTCGATGGTTCGGCCTTAAAGAATTAATGGGGTACAAGTAGGTTCAGGAATCCTGCTTCAAAAAGGATAATTAAATGCCAGTTGTTGTTTTTGTCTTAAACCAAGCCCGGATTAGTACAGCCTTTAAGTGAAAACTATAACAAACTTTAGATTTGTAGCTGTTGTGTTCAATTTTTAGTGTGTTTAGACCTTGCTGACATTAACGTCCCAATAACAACGAAAACAAGTAATTATAGGGGTCCTTTTGAGAAGATAGCAGAGAATGGAAAGAAAGCGATTTAATTGTAGAGTCTGATATGCTACTTCACCTTTTACACATATCAAACCAGTAGCATTACAAGAGGGGATTGCCACAACCCCACATGGGCTCTTTGCAAGTTTTACGCCCCCCTCCCCCCCCCCCCCCGCCTCAAGAGGTCGGATTGCCCCAAACACACAGATACACAAAAATGTTTCGGTATGAAAACGTGTAATTGATAAGTTTCAATGACAGCACACTTTATTCTACCTCTTTAAAATGTGGAAATAGAATCTTAAGCAGGTTCGTAATTCGTCATTTTTCTGCGAATTGTTAAATTGTTATATCAGATAATTCATCAACTTTCTGCAAAATGTAGAATTGGTGAGATATTTTAAATGTGTAATTTAATATTTTTCTGCAAAATGTTGAATTGCTTAGATCCAATAACTGAGTAATTCATCAGTATTCTGCAAAATGTTGATTTGCTAACATCTGGTAAGTGTGGGATTCGTGATTTTTCTGCAAATTGGTTAATTGTTGAGATCCGATAAATGTGTAATTAAACATTAATCTGCATAATGGTGAATTGTCGAAATCCGTTAGGTCTATAATTCATCAATTTTCTGCAAAATTTAGAATTGTTAAGATCCATTAACTGTGTAATTCATCAATTTTCTGCAAAATGTAGAATTGGTGAGATCTTTAATATGTGTAATTTAATATTTTTCTGCAAAATGTTGAATTGCTTAGATCCAATAACTGAGTAATTCATCAGTTTTCTGCAAAATGTTGATTTGCTAACATCTGGTAAGTGTGGAATTCGTGTTTTTTTTCTGCAAATTGGTTAATTGTTGAGATCCGATAAATGTGCAATTAAACACTTATCTGCAAAATGGCGAATTGTCGAAATCCGTTAAGTCTGTGATTCATCATTTTTTTGCAAAATGTTGAATTGATTACTTGTGATAAGTAGTTAATTCATCAATTTTCTGCAAAATGTTGAATTGTTGAAATATGGTAAGTTTGTAATTCATCACTTAACTGCAAAATGTTACGATAATAAGTGAATATTTCATCATTTTGTTGCAAAATGTTAAGATAATATAGGATCTAAGTTTGTAATTTGACGGCACCTTAACGTTTCCATACTGCAGAGATCCTATTTAAAGGGTAAGGGTGAATTTGCAATTATTTATTCCAGTATAAATATACAAAATTTTTATAAAAAAGAGTAATAAAGTAAGATTTAATAAAATGGTAAGACAATATATGTAGCAAAAAATTAGTTCATATAAAAACCTTAATCAGAAAGTCAAAAGGCTTATTGATTCCTTCTGTTGAAATGAAGGTTTAAGTTTTTCTACCAAAATTGGAAGTGTTCACCTTCTCAATATGGGAAATGCACATCCTACAACATATGTGTGGGATCCCTCACAGTTTACTCATGGGTGACCCCATATGATATTTTACTTCACCAAAAAGAATAGGGTTCATTCACTAAATACAGACTTAAGATATTGTGTTTACAAAGTTTTAACATTCTGACCTTTGAGGACCTCAAATGACATCTGACCTCCAACAAAAATGATAGGGTTCATTTACTAATATATGGGCAATACAAAAGTATGAGGCCCCTCACCGTTACCCTTCTTGACATATCATGTCTAAGGTTTTAAACTCCTGACCTCTGGTAACACCAAATGACCTTTGACCTCCACAAAAAACAAGGATCATCTACTTTATATGGTCAATACATGCATAAAATATGAGATCAGTCACTCTTACCCTTATTATATTGTGTTTACAAGCAAAGCATCACACACAAACACATGCAAAAAGGGTTTTTTCACATACCTTCTTTGTCCTTGCTTCCCTAACTCTAACCTTAACAATAGACTCTCTACAGAAAAGGACCTAAGAACTCTGATAAATTTCCACCAGAACACCTGACATCCACTGTTTAGGCTATCTGTTTGAATTCAAAACAAGCAGACACAAATACACACACATACACACATGGCATTACCCTCACATAGAGTCCTTGCATGCCTTCTACAGGGAATCACAAGTTTACAAGAAATCATCTTAATGTTTAGATCAGCTGATACAGATTGAAAGGACTGGAGAAAACAGCAATTATAAAATAGCATTCCTACTTGTACCACTTACATATTTTTCTGGATCTTCAATGACCATACTAGCAAGAGAAGCAATTTCTTGTTTCTTGGCAGCTATCTTCCTCTGCCTCTCGGCAAAGAGTTGAACAGTAGACACAGGTGGCAAAACTACTACGTCTTTTTCAGATTCTGCGGTTTCTTCTGACAAAACAGAAAACAAAGTATTTTGAAATTTGCAAATGAAAACATATTATAAACTGACCATGATCATGACCCTTAAACTACATTTGTTTCTAGTCGGAATGAATTACTATCAAATGGTACAACTCTAACAAATTTCATCAAATTCAAAGGATTCAGAGTGGCTCATATTACACAGCATGCACAGAGAGTGTTGTGATTACACATCAGAGCCTTGCTTCTCACTGTGATAAACCCTTAAGCACTGAACTATGATGAATCCACACAAGGTGTTTTAAGCAAATATAAGGGGAAGGGGCTATGAGTAGACAGCTTGGGAAAATCAAACTGTCAGGAACAAAAAGGTTTGTCCTTTAATTTAACATTTCTTAAATGGTAAAAAGTTACATGAAGAGACTATAATAAGCATGTTATAAAATGTAAGAAATCATAAGGTCATACATACCCAGTGTTTTCATCGAGGGAGGGGGTAATGAGGGATTAGTGTCCCCACCCCTTTCCAGAAGAAGGAGGGTAAAATCCCCCACCTTCCCAAACATTTTTATTTCCATAAAAGTAGTGCTTAAACTTATATATAAAAATAAGAAAGTCTTTACAACCCTTCAGATTGTAATTTATAGGGGTCTAAAAGCAAGCTTTTGCCTTCCCCCTGAACTTTTGCTAAGGGCAACATCAATTTACATTTGGGGATTTGCAGCTATAAATTCCCCCTCCTACCGATTTTCTGCTTGAATCCCAAATACCCCTACCTCTACCCTTTAAAGAAAATTATTGCATTTCACAGAACTCCAACATGACATGCAAAGACTAGATTCAACAGCTCTACTCATTATCCAACATTCAATCTCAACAATAAACCCCAGCAATAGCTTCATCTCCTCAAAATTTTATGCACAAGAAAAGTTTAATATGCAAGTTTATATCACTTGAAACTTTGAAAGTTTGCATGTATTCTTAAGCAACAAATAACTAGATTTCTGTACCTCACTTTAATATTGCCAGTATAATAATCCTTTACAAAATAGCGAGCCAGTACAATCTTACATTTAGGACCAGGTTTTTGCTTTACAATAAAGGGGCTATTTTTTATACCTAAATGGTAAAAGATTGCCTCCAAATTCTTTAAATCATGTGCTTTAAAAATTACTGTCTACTTATATGATTTTGAATAAACTTTGGATTTTTTAATATTCACACTTTGACCTGATGCAATAAAAAAAATCATGGACTAACAAAGACAAGAAAGTGCTTTACAATATAAAGATCCATATACCTTTTGAAACATAAATGTCGCTTTGGGCAAATCAAAACTAACAGCTTAAAGACTATATCACACCCCATAAATATCCTTTACCAAACAAAGTGACTACAGAGAAACAGGTACAACTTTCTATCACAATTCACAAAATTTAAGTTAGTATTATGTCAAAAGGTACAACGACTTGTCTACACTTATCAGAAGGAAATGGGAGGTTGGTGATATGGATTTCAAATAAGAGGAAAGGTGAGTAAAAACAAGGATAGATTTATCTCACATCATCATCATACATTTGTATGACAATGCTAATGGACAAATGTATGATGGTACTGACCAATTCACCAACAAATTTGAGCTACCTCCAATATGCATGAATGTGTTCAAAATAAAGCTGCATGGTTCATCTTCCCAACAAATGTTTAACCATTTGTTTGACAATGTGCATGAACAAATGCATGGGTGTGTAGACGGGGCTTTGGCTTCACTTTGTTGAATACAACATTCAACATTACAATCATGAAATTATTCATACTGTTGCAGTCATGAATATTCATTATTTGTATACTACCCACCATCTCCAGCATCTTCCTCTTCCATTCCCTCCTCAGATTCCTCTTCATCTCTCTTAGTCCACTGTTTCTTAAGACCTTTGGAATCTTTGATGGGGAGTAGCTGTTTCATCTTCACATCATCTTTCAAACCCTCCTCTGGCATACGAGGATGCATTTCAAAATTTGGTACTGCGTTTTCTCTATTTCGACGTTCACTTTTTCTGGATTTTTTGGACTTTCGCTGCTGGAAACTGAGTAAAAGAAGCAGCAGTTTGGTGAGCACTAATCTTAGTGTTGTTTTGTGATCTTCATGAGTCTACCATGATCACAGATGGAACTGATGCTTTTGAAAGAAAATTTTGTGCAGATCCTTCAAACTTCTAGCTGTATCTTAGGCAAAAGATCTTTCAAATTTATTCAAAGAAGGAGAGCTGCCAACCTGCCAGAATGAAAAAGCACAAAACCCAAAGGCTGCAGTCCAGGGTTCTGCCTTAAAGTTCTCTGGTGAGATCCAGGGGGCCAAAAGCTGGATTTTGAGTAGTTTCAGGTATGTCTGGAAGACTTTTTGAGCCCTCAGTAGCTAGTAAAAATTCACAAATTTATTGGTTAATTCCAACTTAAAACCTACAATGGCTAACAACCCATCAGATTTCAAAACCGATTGAAACATTCAGGACCTCAATTGATTATACTCACATTTATATAACCATCATTTTCTTCAACAATCCCCACGAAATTTCACTATTTCATGAAACAAATGAAAATATTGTTACTGTATGATCATGATTCCAGTTTCACTAAAAATCTGAACATGGCATAGGAAAATTGAAACACACAAACTTTGGTGTTAAAAAAGCAGAAGAGTTCCTCCTAAATCAGAACTAAGTTTATTTCATGAAAGGGTACTTTCACAAGGCAAATTTGATCTTTCATTCCTCTCTATAGCACAGAAACTTTCAGTATGAATAGGTTGCAATTTTTACTATGTTTTGCTATATTTTTACAGTTATTTTTTTTTCAGTCTTGATGGCAAATGCAACTACATAAAGGGTGACATTAAACATTAAAACTTCAAAAAGGGAAGGAATTCCAATCACATCACAGAAATCCAATCCCATCACTTACTTGGTATCAATTCCAGATAAGAAGGAGGTTCCTGGAGCTGCCTTGAGATATTCCAAATCTTCATGATGTAATGTTTCATACTGTTCATCAATTTCTGATTCCTCCTCTTCCTCTTCCTCTTCCTCTTCATCATCTTCATCATTTTCTACGACATTGATAGGGGGTGCTCTCCTTACAAAAATTAAGAAAAAGAATAGTATAGTATGTATGTTGTGACATAGCCACTACTCTGCTTGCCAAAGACCTGTGGTTTTCAAGATGGAACAGTTAAAAGGCTTTACAAAAGGTCCTTCAGCCAGAATTTGGGTAGTCAAAAAATTATAAAATTCACTGAATTTGCCTCAAGGTTAACTCTATGATTAAAAGGAACCATACTTGAGTAAGTATGATAGCGTATGCTAAATAAAATATGGAACACTGCAATGACCCTTTGAGAAATGATAATAATCTGTATTCTGTACCCAGTTTGCTGATTTACTTTAGGGGTGATTGACTATTGCCTGTTAATATGTTAGTATAATAGTAAGTTAAAAGAAACTTTACTGCTCAGTTTTAGACTAATCGACTTTAGTAAAAAGGCAGTGTTTTGGCTCACAAGCTTTTTTCCCTATCCCACTGTTTATGCTGAGCACCAAGCACAATGGCAGTAGGTTTCATTTTTAAAGTCTTCCTTATGACCTGTCCTGGAGTTGACCTTCAGATGTAGCAGCCGCAAGTAAGATGATCTAACCACTTAACCATGCAGCTGGTTCTGTCCATAGATAATGGGGGATACAGAGGTTTGGAATATGAGGTACAAATGTAAGAGGCATACTTATGAGACTATACTGTCAGAAATGTAACACTCATAGACCTTGTGCCTAGGATGTCACAGAGCGGAAAGTACACACTCCTTTGGGGGCAAAACAAACCAACACAGACAAATGCAGACACCTGATTTGTCAACGAGTGGAATACGTGCATAGTCTTCTACATGTGCAGGACAAACTCTAATCCATGTGTGCACCTGTTTCATTGTTCTGTCCAAAGGATGATACCAGTGTGTCGTCAAAGCACAAGATCTATTACACTTGGGGTGTACAAAAATTCTCACCTCTTGTGTGACCATTTGCTTGTACCCTTTGACGATTGCTTAAAATTTGACCCTCTGGATATGGCAGGTAATTTGGTCTCCTTTGGTTTGGGGTTGTATGACCCTTTCCTGTATTTTCCCTTTTCATTAGCGGTGGCTGCTGCAATGTTTGTCTTCTTATTTGACTTGATGTTATGCCGCTTGATATTGCTCAATTTAGCTTTGCCAGATTTGGTTGCTGCCCTCACCACACGCTTTAAGTAAAAATAAAGGAAAGAAAGTGTTGAAGAACTTTAATACGTAGTACTTCGAGTTAAAAGGTGTTTAATAAATTTGATATTACTATTACTGAATATTACTGTCAGTGCCATTTACAACATACATGTACAGAAAAGCAGTATCCTTGACAGAGGAGATACAGTATACAAAATGAATTATGGTTTTGAAACATTGAATGGTAAATCAAATGATAATTTTTTTTCAAAGCTAAATGAAGATCTAATCCAAGAAGTTCCAAGTGGTGAAAAAGGTTAAAAGTCAGGGAAAATTCCATTACATGAAGTAATACATGTACCACAGACTTTGTATACATGGACAGAG
Organism: Holothuria scabra; assembly: GCA_037179385.1. Taxonomy (NCBI): domain Eukaryota; kingdom Metazoa; phylum Echinodermata; class Holothuroidea; order Aspidochirotida; family Holothuriidae; genus Holothuria; species Holothuria scabra. Next base: position 20,902,763 of record CM074194.1, on the reverse strand, counting down.
CATACTGCAGGGTACATTGTAGCTACTGTACGTGAGAGAAAAGACATAGCAAGATGGCTGCCTGCTATATGGTTTTGTGTGAAAGTTTGGACTTGCTCAAGTAATTCAGCAAATTTTGCAAGAAAGTTGAAATATTTTTGAAATAATGCAAGCTAAGGTCAAAATCATGTATTGCAGGAACATGATATTGTGCCTCATTCAAGTTTAACTTTTATTTAAAATATTACAGAGTTGTTGTCAAATCAGACCATTTATTGCTTCATGGCAGCCATCTTGGTGCGCCTCTTTTGACCCATATGGTGGCAACAATCTATGGATAGGATGTACCAATACATGCTCTGTCCATGTACCTGCAGTAATATTTAATGCACAGGGTATGTTTAACAAATTTCGGAATCGCAAAATCCTCTAATAGTCTTCCCCTTGTTTATTTGCATCCGAAACACAACATGGGCTGCCTCTTACCTCCCCAGCTGTAACACGTTAATTCTATGAGGCTGTGTTCGTGAATTACTTTCATCTACTCTTGAAACGACTGGGGAAGAGTGAGCAAACCTACACCAATCAATCTGCTGTCCATTGTGCAAACACAATGAGGTTTATCTGCGCAGAGGAACGTTGGGGATTATACTCAGTGTCTACTCAGTGTCTGCGCGGCATTTTTGTATCTTCGTGATTCAACTTTGCTCTGCTTGTTTCTGCCTTTCTGTGCTTTGCTCTGCATGTAGACATGTCCAATTGAACATGAGCTGTACTGTTTAGGAAGTTTGTGGTAAGCACCCTCTACAATGCATGCTTGGAAGCAAGTTGGACAAACAACAGAGACTGTCAAAACAAAACTGTGGTATTCTATATTGTAAGAAAGTGTTTGTTGTATATAATTATTGTGGTATTGTACATTATGAGGTGAGAAAGAAAGGAGCATGAATAAACCGCTTAATGGAAAGAAGACAGCAAGATCACTCATCTGAGTCATTCTCAAAGTAGCTGTGCATGCACCCTTCTAAACATACATCCTGAGGCCCAGCTGAAGTAAGCACTATTGTTTTCCATCATCATATTTCCTGAAGTTACACCACATTTGGCAAATCTTTTTCTCCAGCAGAACATTCACATACATAGGAAGTTGGCTGCGGATGGGTTTCAGTAAAGATAGTTCTAGCTAGTGTTGGGCGGCATACAGGTACTTACGTCAATACTGGTACTAGAGGTATGGGTAATGAAAATACGGAAGATATTTGGTGTGTTACTAATACCGGTTTTAGGAAAAATACTCGTACATGAAAAAAATACTGGTACTCATTTTATCGCCTGACAAAAATAAGTGTTAGGATATATGGATGATTAAAATATTTACACAAGCATTTAGAGCAGAGGTTCCTGCACAGTAGATAACCCAATCTGACACCCAGATGCATCAATGTGCAGGATAACATGGGGGCCATGCATGGATTAGGTTCCTTCCCACCTGACTTCCCTACCCGGAGTTGAGAGAACCGGTACTGCCTCAATACCAGTTCTGTGTGTTTAACATTACTGGAACCAATATTTGACAGTACTCCCAACCCTAGTCCCAACAGTATGATGATCACCTCAAAGACATGAAATAGGATGGAACATTAGATGATCATGCAAATGTAATATCATTAGTCCTGAATTCCTTTTTAGTTTTGTCAGGTAAAAAGAAATGCAAAAAGGAGGGCAACATTAAATTTAATACATTTGGCCATAATTTTCCCATGCACTTACAGTACCAGAATGGTTGTATGTTATTTACTTTGGCCTTTAAATCATCTTTGTGCCAGACAAAGGATGAAGTAAAATTTCAAATGGCACCAATAGATTTTACTAGCTGCCATTTAGTGGGTGCAAAAGCTTAATCATGTGGAGGGGCAACATTCAACTTATGTTATTTTACAAAGTTTCATGTGCGCTAAAAACAATCGGCTTAGTACTAGAAGAAGGATGAATTAAAATTAAAGATGACATTGCTAACTTTTGATATAAATAACTTATTCATATTTTTATTTGCAACTTCAGTGGGTACAGCAATTGTTTTTAAAGGAGTTTAAAAGTTGATTGTTGTGTCCACTTGCCAGTCTGCCTTCAACTAGTTCGTTTGCCCTTTTGCCCACTGAAAGTGTTTGCTATCAGTGTCACTCCCAAAGACATGATAAAAATGACTTCAGAATAGAGGGCTGCAGAAAAAAAAAATGGTAGGGAACAGATTCTAACAATTGAGTCCCCCAAGAAGGAAAAGAACAAAAAAAAAAAATGTCCCAAAGACCATTACAAAAGTATGCCAAGGACAAGACTCCAAAAAGAGAACTCTGAAAATGAAACAGAACACAAAAAAATAAGACACCCTGGTAGGCCATTCTGAATATTTGCCAAGTAAAGGTCTCTGATGAAGAGACAAATTTGATTGATTGTGGTGCCTATACACTCACAGTCTTCAATTTCATTTTTGTCTCACACTGATACTGTATCGGTCGGGGTGTACTAAAATCCGTGACGACATAACGGCCCTGATGAACGAATTTTGTCAGGGAAAATCCAGCGACCGTCACCTATAATGAAGATGTATTGGGTTAGGCTTAAAGATAACATTAGGCTACCACAGTCGCGTGTATTAGGACCATACCTTATCCGTTATTGTAATGTACACGGCCCTGGGATTAACTTAACGAACCAAGTAAATACCTTACGTAGTCTTAGGCAACATTCAATATTACTATCACAGCGTCACGGCCTTTACCAAAACACGCATCACGTCACGGCTTTTTCCACAATGTTCATCACGTCACAGCCTTTTCAACAATGTTCATCACGTCACGGCAAATGAACAAGTGCGCGAGTTAGGATCTCTTTGTGCGAAAATAACATGACGTCAAGTTGGGGTGCACCTAGATTTTACAAGTACGAAAGCCTTGACAACGCATAGCAACACTCACTGCATATGACGCAATCTTACAATATCAATACTTAACCTGAGCTATTCATAGCGTAGAGTTAGTTGAACATAGTGCTCAACTTGAGGCGGCCGGCCACTGACATAAACCATGGACCGTCATCAGCTTACCGTGGACGAAGCTTACGCTATTCTGAATGGGGAGGGCAGTAATATAGAAAAGAAAGAAACGGTACCATTCAGACCGGATGGGGGCCAAATATTTATATTTGATCCGAATGATAAGAGAAAAGTAGAAGACTGGAGAGCAGACGGACATCGTTGGGTTAATCAAGGATCCATAAAATTACCATGCTCATGTCCGAAGGTAATAAAAAAATGCTTTTACATAAAGAAGAAAGAAGGGGGTGCCAGCAAAGAATTTATGCGTAACGTTTTCCACCTAGAGAATCCAACTAAATATTTGATTCAGTATGTAGGGGACTCATCCATATCAAAAGAGCACCCACACGGAAATCGTAAAAAAGATAAAGACATAAGGAAATTCTTCATAAATAGATCGCCAAGAACGGGTGGGGATCACTGGCTGTGCGTGTCTACTGTAAAAGTCAATAATACTGGACATGAGGTTCAGATATACGATTCGTTCTATGACACTTTGTCACATGACGGTACTGAAGTGGTGTGCAGCCTACTGAGAAAAGGAACTTCGCCCGTAAGAGATGATTACATTGACTTCATCTTCATGAAAACAGATAAGCAGAAAAACAGTAATGATTGTGGAGTACATTCCATTGCTAATGCTACGGCCATCGCCTTTGGAGAAGATCCTACTCATATGGAAAATATTCATGAAGATATGAGAAAGCATTTGTTACGCTGCTTTCATGAGAAAAAGATAGAAATGTTCCCTCATAGGAAGAAAAGGTTGACCATAAAAAAAGTAATTAGAACGGGAAGAGTACAAATTCATTGCTCTTGTAGGACTCAAGAGTCAGGCTTTCAATTTCAGTGTGATAAATGCCACCTTTGGTTTCACCCAGCCTGCCAGGGTACCACAGAAGAAATGATCAGGAAGAAGAGAAAAGCATATTGTACTACTTGCCAAATCCGGAGAATGTCACGGTCTTCATTCCAGATACCGCAAATGAGTAATATTTGAAGTTTCGAAAATATATATGGTCATTAAAAGACACTGTAGTTGAGTCTTGTTTTGATGCAAAGCGTGTGCGTGTCGTGTGTGCCATATATACATAGCGTGCAGTGTACGCCATAAGCTAGGACATCCGCACCTATTATGCCGATTCATCAATCGTTTTCAATTAGACTGTCAGGCTCAAGAGTGTTGTACCTGTCACGGGCGACTATGTCACGGTGGTAAGGCACTTGTGAGTTGTGTTATAGAGCTGAGCATAACTTGACTTGACATACTTGACAGAGGTTAACCATTGCTATTCGAGCTCGACCTAACATTAGGCCTAGCCTAGGCTAGATTATCCTATAGTGTAAATGGTTGGGCGTCACGGTTTCCTTCATCACGGATTTTCATCGTCACGTTCGTCATGTCACGGAGTTGTCACGGATTTTAGACGATCCCTATCGGTCTGGTCACAACTCTGACTTAGGCCTCAGTGGCACAATTGCAGAATACCCTGCAACAGTTATTTCCATCTCGAAGCAGGCTCCATGCTTCACGGTTTATTCTCCTCTATCACAAGTTGGACTTTTGGTGAATATATTTGTGACTTAATTCCCAATATATATGCATTCAATGTGAGTTGTTCTCAAAATAAAATAAAAGGAAGCAAAATGTCCGACCTTGACGTCCGATCTGCGAAGCCACTCCGGGGTAGACAAGTTGGACTTAGAATATTTTTGCAATGAATTCCCCATACATAGGGTATGTATTTATTCCCATATACAAAGGGTATCGTATATCCCCTGTCCTTGATGTCAGATCCACGAAGCCACTCTGAGGTAGACAAGTTGGACTTAGGCCTAGAATATTTTTGACCAAATTTCAATTGGCTTAGCATATATGCAGAACATGGTTATATATTGCCCGTACTTAACATCAACGGAGCCATTCAGGCCTAAGAACCCGTGAAGCCATACATTTTTAAACCAGGGCTCGATTTTGGTGGTTGTCCGATTGTCCGGGACAACTAAATTTTCACACGGACAACCAAAAGTTAAAGGTCGGTTGTCCGATGAACAACCATTTTTCTTTCACAATGAATTAAAAGCAGCTTTTTTTTATCTGATTGTAGATTGTATACTGCTGACTGTTTTACTCTATCAACTTTATACTTTTTCAGTCATACAGTCATGCAACATTTCAGGCTTCAAGTGTTTTTTGTTTCTCAAAATTACAGTACATCTTTCTATTCTTTAAGATCAATAATACAAAACACAGTTACTGTTTTGAAATTGTGTGAAAAATGTTTCGGACAACCAAATTTTCTTGTGGACAACTAAAATACTGAAATGGTTGCCCGAAGGACAACCATAAATTTTTCTAAAAATCGAGGCTTGTAAACGGTATAGCTTGGAGTTGCAGGGTATTCGGCAACGTTGTGGATATTTGACCGATCGTCGGTCACGTAGCAATGACGCTTTTGCTTGTTTAACCGATCACAGTCAGTGACTCAGGATGCAAGGGGAAATACTTGTATACTGCAGAACACAGTACACAGGTACGTACGTACGCGCGCCGGTTTCGATCGTTCCATATCTCCCAGTTCAAGCTCGATCGATGAATCGAACATTTTCTGGGCTCACTCTGAATTACGCACAACACGCACCCTTAAACAGCAAGTGTAATTAAAAGCATAGTTAGTTTCAATAAATCCTATGGCAAGTTTGCCATAAATTGGCATATTAGACTAAAAAATCGGTAGCTTGATCAAATCTCTAAAAAGCGGCATTCTACCGCCCAAACTGTCAGAGTGGCAAGTATGTGATATGTGTTAAATGTAAGCCGTCGCATGTTCGTAATCTAGGCCTACATTCAGAAAAAAATCAGAAAATTTAAGTGTTTTCTTCCCCCTCTTCCTTCCCGCGGGAAAAGATCTAGCGACGCCACACTGCAAATACTCTTCGCCCCATCGCGGAAAATGTACGCCACAGTATAGTTTATGGTTAAGGGATAGTCTAGCAGACGACAAACTACCACCTAGAAACTTGACAATTTTAATGTCCAAGCTTGTAATTGCAAGAAGTGCAGCGCCCGTTTGACTGATCTAAAGATCGGTGAAATAACGTCATTCTTTGACCGATGATCGGTCAAACACGCACAAATGCTTCGTTCATTTGACCGACAATCGGTCAAATAAGGTAGGGCGCCATCTTTCTTTGACCGGCGATCGGTCAAACAGGCACAAATGCTTCGCTCATTTGACCGACGATCGGTCAAATAAGGTAGGGCACCATCTTTCTTTCACCTTGGTCAAACAAGCACAAGTGCCGCGCTCATTTGACCGACAATCAGTCAAATAGGCCCCACCATTCGGCAATTACTCCGCCTCAGTCTTTGGTGGCAAACTCAGAACCAGGACTCAGGACTCTTTGTTAGTGTAGCCTACTCACATTTAACATTGGGGCAAACTGGTGATGCCGTTGGGCAAAACATCCAATTCCAAATGCATTCCTTATGCCATTATTGGTTGATTGTATTCACTTTGCACACGATAACGGTACAAAAGTTACACTTTTAGTGTTACAGTGCAACATTAGCCACAGACAGAGTGCAGAACGTTAGGGCTAAGGCTAGGCTTAAGTAACCTAACGTTAAGGTTTAGCATATCCTAGGCCTAAGTTAGTTGAAACGACGATAAACATGCCTATCAATCAGTTATGTAAGGTTTTAAAGCAATGAATTCTGGTTTACCTTCCCCATTCCGAACTATTAATACGGAGTTTCCTTATCGAGTTAAATGGTTTTGCCACTTCTGTTCTGGGATTTTCTGGGTGACTTTTCTCGCGACGTTTTCTTTCTTCTTTACTACGTACACATGAATGCAGGACCTGTGGCGACAACAGCTCCTCCACAATACGAGGAACCCAATTTCCTATTCAAATGAAGAAAATCATTTTTAGATACCAAATGAACTTAATTTTCCTCTACAAATATGAGCAAAATGTATTTAAAGTCATTTAATATTTCTAAAATGTCATTTCAAAGATATTTATGTTCTAAATTTGTGTCAAAATATTTCTTTCATTTGCAATTTGGAAAGACTAAACGATTAACATGCTTTAGGAGGCCACATGTTCATCAATATACGGATGTATGTACAAGACGTTCAAGGTTTCAAACTGAAACATTTACTGAACATTTCATTTCAAGTGTCTCAGTTCAGTCACAGGTTATCGGTACTAGTATCTTTTATGCTTTCGAGCCAAGTCGTCCCCAAACCAACTCGTCCCCAACCAACTCGTCCCCAAGCCAACTCGTCCCCAAGCCAACTCGTCTCCAAGCCAAGTCGTCCCCAAGCCAACTCGTCCCCAAACCAACTCGTCCCCAAACCAAGTCGTCCCCAAACCAAGTCGGCCCCAATATGAGAAATTAGTGAAAAATTGGTGGAAAATAAAATTATCTCACTTCAAGAGACCAGCTAACAGCGACTTTGCGTTTGTTTTTGGTTTGTTAATTCAATATTTTTTCCTCCCTTTTGCTAGTTAAAAGGGAGATTTCGTGACACATAATTTTTTTTTAATTTTTGAAGCTGTGATTTATGTATATATAGAGAATGACAACTGGTTTAAAATAGAGCATGATAACTTTATTGTCGCAATTTGTCTACCCATCATAACCAATAACTTATATATTTTTGGAGTTTGATAACATATATTTTAAACACAACTGATGGGGATCATATGTTTAGTTTGGAAAATATAATTAGTCTTGCAAATAAATGTTTTGGCAAAAGTAATGTCTCTTGCAGATACATTTATTTTGCAAACTTATTTCTTTTCCTTGAAAATATATTTCTGGTTGGAAGAATATTTTTGTTGCAAATATAATTTTGTGGCGAACATGGTAACTTTTTCAAGAAAGATATATTTTCTTGCAAATATATTTTGGTGTAAACATAATTTTTCTTTACTAATATATTTCAAGTGTTGGAAATAAATATTCTTCTAAATATATATTTTAGAGCAAACATATATTTTTGTTGGGAATATATTTAATTGCAAATATATATCTTGTTAAGAACATACTATTTCTACAATTGTATTTTTATTGCAAATTTGTTTTACAAATATAGGCCTAATGTTTGAAGCAACTAAATAAATATCGTTTTTGTCACATAAATATTTCATTTTTGATTATGTTTGATTATGTTTGGTTGGTAATATTCCCCTTTCTCGCGCCATAAAAATCACAACATTTTTCATATTGGGGACGAGTTGGTTTGGGAACGACTTGGCTTGGGGACGAGTTGGCTTGGGGACGACTTGGCTTGGGGACGAGTTGGTTGGGGACGAGTTGGTTTGGGGACGACTTGGCCTGCTTCGTCTTTTATGTTTGCCAGCTTATACTAGTACCGAGCGCCTGCGGTTCAATTTGCCCAAGTGCCATGATCAAGAGGTTGTGGTGAGAGAGTGGAGTCTCTGTGGAAAGGGGATGGGCAGCGAAAGTATAGACCTATGAGATCCGATTATCTGCTTGAATCTGTCTTTTTTCAGGGAGCAAAACTGAAAATTTCTTCATTTGAAGGGCCGAAAATTTTCCACAGGAAGTTCCTGTTTGGGGGTTTCCGCCTGAATTGCCGCTAAAATTCGCCCCGACTTTGAGCAGCATAAAGTGAGACATTCCCTTTAGTTAGTCACTTTCGAATTTGAATTAATAGCGTCTTTACAGTTCAGAACATGATTACGGTATTAGGCAACACAATTTGTGGCTTACAAAGCTGAGTCCCTCGAAAGTTTCAATATCCGGCAAAGCGATCCTGGAGGTGTACCAGAGCCCTTCCCGGAAAGTTTCCAGATACTTTATTTACCAGGTAGGTGTATAAAACCTCCCTGATACCACCTTTTTGGTTTGTTAATTCAATATTTTTTCCTCCCTTTTGCTAGTTAAAAGGGAGATTTCGTGACACATAATTTTTTTTTAATTTTTGAAGCTGTGATTTATGTATATATAGAGAATGACAACTGGTTTAAAATAGAGCATGATAACTTTATTGTCGCAATTTGTCTACCCATCATAACCAATAACTTATATATTTTTGGAGTTTGATAACATATATTTTAAACACAACTGATGGGGATCATATGTTTAGTTTGGAAAATATAATTAGTCTTGCAAATAAATGTTTTGGCAAAAGTAATGTCTCTTGCAGATACATTTATTTTGCAAACTTATTTCTTTTCCTTGAAAATATATTTCTGGTTGGAAGAATATTTTTGTTGCAAATATAATTTTGTGGCGAACATGGTAACTTTTTCAAGAAAGATATATTTTCTTGCAAATATATTTTGGTGTAAACATAATTTTTCTTTACTAATATATTTCAAGTGTTGGAAATAAATATTCTTCTAAATATATATTTTAGAGCAAACATATATTTTTGTTGGGAATATATTTAATTGCAAATATATATCTTGTTAAGAACATACTATTTCTACAATTGTATTTTTATTGCAAATTTGTTTTACAAATATAGGCCTAATGTTTGAAGCAACTAAATAAATATCGTTTTTGTCACATAAATATTTCATTTTTGATTATGTTTGATTATGTTTGGTTGGTAATATTCCCCTTTCTCGCGCCATAAAAATCACAACATTTTTCATATTGGGGACGAGTTGGTTTGGGAACGACTTGGCTTGGGGACGAGTTGGCTTGGGGACGACTTGGCTTGGGGACGAGTTGGTTGGGGACGAGTTGGTTTGGGGACGACTTGGCCTGCTTCGTCTTTTATGTTTGCCAGCTTATACTAGTACCGAGCGCCTGCGGTTCAATTTGCCCAAGTGCCATGATCAAGAGGTTGTGGTGAGAGAGTGGAGTCTCTGTGGAAAGGGGATGGGCAGCGAAAGTATAGACCTATGAGATCCGATTATCTGCTTGAATCTGTCTTTTTTCAGGGAGCAAAACTGAAAATTTCTTCATTTGAAGGGCCGAAAATTTTCCACAGGAAGTTCCTGTTTGGGGGTTTCCGCCTGAATTGCCGCTAAAATTCGCCCCGACTTTGAGCAGCATAAAGTGAGACATTCCCTTTAGTTAGTCACTTTCGAATTTGAATTAATAGCGTCTTTACAGTTCAGAACATGATTACGGTATTAGGCAACACAATTTGTGGCTTACAAAGCTGAGTCCCTCGAAAGTTTCAATATCCGGCAAAGCGATCCTGGAGGTGTACCAGAGCCCTTCCCGGAAAGTTTCCAGATACTTTATTTACCAGGTAGGTGTATAAAACCTCCCTGATACCACCTTATGTTATGGATGGAATTGAAGGGCAGGAGCAGTCATCCCAAACTGAAGCAGTGTAGTAGACTGTCCAGTTTCATGATTGGCTGTTGGAAGTCACGTGACAATGTTTTTTCTCTTCAAATGTGAAATTTACCAGAAATAACTGCTTGGTTTACCTTGAATATGCAATAGTTAAATCATAAAATGTTATGAAAGATACTTTGAAGAGAAATAAGACGAAAATTGTGCTATTTAGCTTTTTCTTCAAATAAGTTTGGGGGACTGCTCTTTATCTTTAAGAAAGAAGGATTGCACCAAATTTCATGTAAACTCAAATCTTGGAATACCTGTGGTTGTAGCTGCGGGATTGGTTTGTTTATCCCTACGATTTGGAGGATGTACGCATGTGCACAGCCATCACGCATTACCGAACTGGCTTATCAACTTTGCCTGAACTCATTTTGTTGAAAAGTTTAGCAAATGCAATTTTCAACGCGCTTTGCGAGCGCCCGCTTTGAATTGTTTATCAAATATCTCTAAATCTATAGCCGACTTCCATGGCAACGATAACTCATTCTTCTTTCCTTCACCCAGTCAAGCCGTCTGCGTTATTTCCCATCCCGACCCTCTGCGTAGTCAAACACAGTAAGAAAGCAGTTGAAAAAAGTCAGAGTTACTCTCTTAATTCCTTAGATTAAAAATGAATCTAAAAGAGTGAAAGTAGGGACCAATCTTAACTTCGATTGAAAATTTTCAATTGAATTGATTTTTAATCCATTAGATTGAATTTTTCAATCAAAATTGCCGATTGGTCCCTTATTTCAATCTAGAAAATTAAGAGAGCAATATGCCATCATTGCTGCCGTCTGTAAATGCCACTTTTTAACGTTACAATCAAAATGAATTCGAACTCTCAATGCCTAATTTCATAAAAACTTTGCGCACGAAACCGGTTAAGGATTGACTGAATGCCGCCAATTACAAGGCAAGCTTCGACCCCCATTTTGAGAATAGTGAGTCACATTTACTGTACCCCCTCTCTAGTCTAGGAATTAAAAGAGTTTGACCTCAGACACAAAGTATATAAAAGAGGAAAATATATGAAGCGGAACTAAAAAAGATCTCAGAGTATTCAGATTAACTGATTGGGATCAATTAGTGAGTGCCACGTGGCAATCGACGGAGCCTTAGTACAATTCAATGTCAAAACATGATCCCCCAGAATATTCAAGTGGCATAATGGAATAGAGCAATTACAGCTTGGCCTCCAAGATAAAAATAATGATGATTCCTCGGCAAAACTGATACCGATATACCGATTAAATCATTGAACAAGATAACCATATCTTGATGCCGTTGAAAGGACCATCTTAATTTTCTGTTTACATTAAGAGCAGTCCAGAGACCTATTTTGAAGTACTGTAGCTAAATCTCAAAACTTTCTTCTTGCTTCTCTTCAACGTTTCTCCATAATATGTAGGTTATTGCATATTCAACGTACACCGAACAGATGGTCCTAGTAAGTTTCACATTTGAGGAAAAAAAATATTGTAACATGACTCTCAAGAGCCAATCATGAAACAGGACCCTCGGTCTACTACACTTCTTAATTCAAGTTTGGGTGACTTTGAAAACTGTTAAAACATTCATTTACTGACACGAAGTGATAGATTGTTAGAGTTAGACATGACATTGGTAACTTTCTTTCCAAGAAAATTTTCTCAAGCTCATTTATTCCATTGTTGCTCAATAGTGTTTTTTTCTTTACGCAAATTTTGCAAATGTTCAAATAATTCAACTTACACAACTTTTCTTGGGCATAAAATTTGGTACGGAAGCATGCACGATAGCGCCTCTTTGGCTGCAGCGCGCTTTAAGGCCCAGTTCTCTCACCACAAACAGTACCAATTCTCCTAACCTTCTTACTGAACCCACTCCCACAATTGTCTTAAATTCATCATCATCCGGATACAATGTTCGTTTTTTGGTCAATGTGAGTATAGAAAAACTCAATTTATATAATCAAAACACTCTCAGTACCATTCATGTTGTGTAATATTAGCTTTGGTACTCTGCATTGTTTGAATTAGCTGTCAGTCAAAGAGCTGAGTCAATTGAGAATTCCGGTACCCCCGTGCCAAAATTGTAGTTTGGGGTGAAAGGTTTGGCCCTTTAAGGTTCATTTCTCGTAGCTATTAACTGACGAAAAGACTTCGTCCTCTCCGCAAGCTAAAAATTTGGAGGAGATGAAGTTATATTGCTAGAGTTCATCTTTGGGATTGAAAGTTTGATAATGACAGCCGTTTTATTTGTCTGTTAGTTGGAAAGAGATAAAACGAAAATGCAGTCACTCCAACTTGAAGTAATCTAGTAGACCATCCTTACAGTGTTAACCTGTTTATGACTGGCTCTTGGGTCATGTGAAAACATTTTTTCTCCTCATATGAGAATCTTTTTTAACAGTTTTCTACATGTTTTACCTTGAATATGCAATACTGAAGTCTAAAATATTGAAAAGCAACTCAGGGTATAATGGTGGGAGCGTTTCAGCAGATGCAAACACTAGAAGTGCTTCAAGCAGGGACAAATATTCAACCCAAGGGTGGCGCCGGCGGAGAGCTGGGGAAAATGTCCCTTTCCCCATCGGGGAGAAGATACAATTTCGTCGGGAGCCTTTATCTGTACGATAAAAGTTTAAATTTCAGTCCCTCCGACACCCTCGATATTCTTATTGATATTGCTTTCGAGAAGACCAATTTTGGAGGCAGAAGATGTTTGCCCGAAAAAAGTAAATCTGTCCGTAAGACAGTCAAAGCGGAGTGCCACCACTGGTTGGCACGGAGCGTTCAGAAAATTTGAAAATTCGTACCTCTCGGACAGTCAAAAATGACATTTCCCAGGCTTGTAAATGGGATCCAAGCAGTCGTCTTTTTTGAGTTTCAATTGAAGATAAACGTACGTTCGTTCCAAACTTAAATTCAGCCAGAAAGACTAAGCCGAGCGCCACCATTAGTGGGCGCAAAGTGTACAAAACATTTTTAAATATCCAACCCCTCCGACAGTTGAAAATGGCATTTCCAGGACTTATGTGGGGATCAAAGCAGTGGCTATTTTGAATTTACTTTTGTTAATGTTCACTTGAAACTTATATTCTGCTATGAAGCGGTCTAAGTGGAGTACCGTTATAAGTTGGGGCGAAACGTACAGGAAATTTTTGAAAAATCTGACGCTTCAAACAGTGAAAATTTTTATTTACTATGCTTATACTATTATAGGTGGTCTTATAGAAGTCGCTAATTCGAGGTTCTGTTTGCACAAAAAATGTTCACTTGAAACTAAAATTCTGCTAGGAAGACTATCTGCGCGGAGCTGCACCACTGGTTGGCGCGAAGTGAACAGAAAATTTTGAAAAATCGGACCCGTGAGACAGTCGAAAATGACATTTCCCAAGCTTAAAGGAAGATCTGAGCAGTCGCTATTTGATGAAAAAAAATTACCAGATAAAATGTATCACTAACAATCGATGAAATGGTCCCGCATTTTTTCGGGGAAAACTACAAAACGGAATTGAAAACATTCTAATGAATTTTACCCTATTGCGACTCTTTGCTAAATTCAATATATATATTTTTTTCACATTCTGCCCAAATGTGTCACAGATCTTTTTTATTTTCCATGAAATTGTACTTAAAATATATAGCGTCTTCTGTTTTTCGGCAAAGATTTGAAACTATAAAAATAATCGGCCTTTTCGGTAGGCTATTGTGTTACACAAGATTTAAAAAGTCTCAAGAATAATTGTTTCTTTTAAGCCACAGGCTTCCCAAAAAGTGTCGCGATTTTTTTTTTATCTCTTTAATGTTTCGTAACTATGTTACCCTTACTATGTGATACTTTTCCATTTTCTGGCAAATGCTTGAAAGAATTTGGATATTACACAATTTCGGGCATTGTGTTGTGATTATCTGTGAAGAAACGGTCACGAATAAAATAGCTTTTTGAGCTGCCCGGAGGTGTAGCGACTTTTTGGAATCTTGGTTTTTCATGAAAATTTTATTGCGACTAAATGACGTTTCTTTCCTTTTTCCCGTTATATTTTTTTGTGATTTCGGCCACATTGAGGAATTTTCTGAAAAGCCATTCCATTTTTTTTTTCAAAATTACAGGGCCGTCCGAATTTTTTCCAAATTCCTGCCCGAATTTTTCCAAAATTCCTGCCCGAATTTAGATTTTGCGGAAATTTTGAGCAGTCTTCCTTTGCCCCGTCTCGTACGCCACTATAGGTATGTCCACTTCAGGTAATAGTGGTAACTTAAGGCAGTAAGGTTGAGAACCTTGAGACTGCATTGACTCAACATGGGTTTGGTGGTTGCACTGGACAATTACTGGGAGCAATGGCCCTACCAATTCCTTCCAACCGTTATAGACCCAAATATTCTACCCACCACACCAAGTATGATTTTGGAACGATTTTGTGCATCCCCAGGAATTGAAAAAAATCCCTAGAGGAGGTAGAACCATGTCAGATGCTAGTAGCACACTTAAATCCACACCAAGGTAGCCAGTTTTAGGCACTCCAAATCTGTTGGAAATTTATCCATCCAGAAACCCGACGAGTAAAAATTCCAGAGATTCCGAGGATATGAAGCTTGTCACTGTCTTCCTGAATTTATTCCGAAATTCAGAGAGGGGTACATTCGCAGAATACCCTGCAACTTTTTGAGGTTATCGTTAATGTGGGGGTCCATGGGGGGCGAAGCCCCCGGAAGCTTTGTAACTTTTGCACTCTGAAAAGTGATATTTGAGCCAAAGAATAGCCGAAATGTAATAAAAGCAACTTTAATTCAATTACTTTTGAAAAATTTATTTTGCGACATTCGGTTATGGGGGGGGGGGCATTCCCCCAAAATCTCATAAAAAATTATTGGGGGTCAGGCTGCCCGCTTCCGCCGCCTATGTCTTACGGGGGCTTTTCAGTTTGGAGGCAGAGGATTTTGTGCTTGAAAAATGTAATTCTCCCTGAAAGACTATCCAAGCGGAGCTCCACCATTGATACAGAAAATTTGAAAATTCCTACCCCTCAGACAACCAAAAAAGACATTTCCTATGCTTATATAAGGGGATCTAAGCAGTCGCTATTTTGAATATTTAATTTCAGATAAACGTTCAAACTTTAAACTAAAGTTCAGGCAGAAAGACTAAGCAAAGAGCCACCACTAGTTGGCGCGAAGCGTATAGAAAACTTTCAGAAATCGACCCCTCAGACAGTCGAAAATAGCGTTTCACAGGCTTGTAGGGGTATCTAAGCAGTCGCTATTTTCAGTCTCTGATTGCAAACAATGTTCACTTGAAACCAAAGTTCCACTAGGAAAATTATCTAAGCGGAATGCTACCACTAGTGGGCAAGGAGTGTTCTAAAAATGTTGAAAAATCGTACCCTTCAAAGAGTCGAAAATGGAACTTTCCAGACTTATAGGGGGATCTAAAGCAGTCGATATTTTGGGTTTCCGTTTGCAAAAGAAAAACGTTTGTTCACTTGAAACTAGAATTCTGCAAGGAAGACTACCTAAGTGGAGCGCTACCAATTATTGGCGCGGGGCGCACACAAAATTTGAAAAATCGGACCTCTCAAAGACTTTGTCCAGGCTTATAGGAGAATCTAAGCAGTCGCTCTTTTGGTCATTAAAATCATGAAATGGTCTTGCATATCTTCGTGGGAAAAATATAAAAAGGAATTGAAAACATACTAATATATTTTATGGGAAGACATCCCCCCGCATCATTAAAATATTGCAGAGGAAATTACCCGATTTTGATAACCATTGCCAAAATTTGGCTCGGTGGAGGGGGGGGGATACATTGTAAACTTTAGGGCACTGCAGCTGAACACCCTTCCTTTTGCCCGTTGAATTAATTTGGTAATTGAAAACGTCCCAGCATTTTTTAACATTCGCCCGGACATTCAGTACCATTTCGGGCAATATTTGTGCAAGTCTACAGTATTAAGTGGGGTTGAGGAACACTTTTTTCACATGCTACTCAACTTTGTCGCAGATTCTTATTATCACTTTTATTTGCCATGAAATCTTTACGTTGAACACAGCGTTTTCTGTTTTTTCGGGTAAACATTGGACCATTTTGGGCATTGCGTTACACAAGATTTAAAAACAGGCTAAAGAATGATTGTTTTTTTTTTTTTTAAGATACATGCTTTCCAAATGTATCGCGATTTTTTTATCTTTTTGATTTTTCGTAAATTTGTAACTCTTACTCGGATACTTCTCTATTTTCGGGCAAATTCTGACAAGATGGTGATATTCGACCATGTCGAGCATTGTGTTGTGAAGCCTGGTGTTATGAAAAACTGTGAAGTAAAACTCACGAATAATAGATCTTTGCACGGCACGAAGGTACATAGCGAATTTTTATGGCACGCCAAAAGGCTCATCAAATATGATGATGTTCTAAAAATACACGTTCATGTACTAAAATTACACGTTCATGTACTAAAATTACACGTTCATGTACCAAAAATATACGATGATGTACTAACTTCATATGATCATGATGTAAATTTACACCATCATGTACTAAAACCATAAGTTCATCATGTTAAATGTTACGTTGCACATGTAAAATCACACGTTGTACATCTTAAAACACACGTTGTACATGTAAAAACGTAAGATCATCATGTTATTATTGTCTCTTCCGCACGCCATACAGAGTGAGCCTTTCGGCGTACCAGAAGTCCGCCAAACTGCCAAAAGGCTCACCGAATTTGATGTAGTAAAAGTACACGTTCATGTACTAACTGCTTACGATCATGTACAGATTTCATACGTTCATGTACCGTTTTCATACGATCATGTACTGATTTCTTACGATCATGTACTGACATTTAGGGTGGGGGGGGGGGGGGGAGAGTCTTCCTCTTTCCCCTTCTCGTACGCCACTGCCGACAAAAAAAATTTTAGGATCTAAAATAAAAAAGACATCCGTGACGGTGGGGACCATGGCCCAATGATTACCACCTTCGCACGCCACTGATCAAAATCTATTTATAATTACAAGCAATGGTACACAGTACAAGATATAAAATTGACAAAAGACATCGAAAAATAAGTAAAGGACGAAACAAGGGCAACACGAAGTCACAGTAACGAAACCTAACAAATTAGGGATTAACTTCTAGATTGGCGAACTACAGTACGAGGACAGGTCGAAGATCAGGCTTGCCAGACAGACGTCTTCTGGCCTCCGATCTTCCAGCTGCAGGTCGCTCCTGGATGATCACATGTACAAGACATGGGAACTGGACGTCCCATCCCTGTTATAACGATATTGCAATATGGTCAAACATACTTTGAAGCTAACTTGAGAGAAAATTGTGAAATTAACTGTCGCTGAAACTAAGTTGGGGGCTGTTCTTGACCTTTAAACGCAATATTTCACTTTCACTTTGATGGTATATTTATGGTAATAGGCATGAATCCACTAAGCTAGGCATTTGGAAAAGGTGAGACTGAATCCAGAGCACTAAGCGGAGCGCTACCATCAGTTTGCGCTGAACGAACAGAATTTTTTCTTCAAAAAAGAAAAAAAAAAATGGAGCATCTGCAATAGGCAGGGATAGCATACGCATACTTTCTTGGCCACTTCTGAGCATAATGTATAAGCAGCCGTTAATTTGAGCAATTTTGCCAAAAAATGTATACTTCAGTACAAAAGAGCAAATTCCACAGTGATCAGAAACACATTAAATGTTCTACTTTAATTGGATGAAAAAGAAATAAACGGTATCGTCTGTAAATGATTTTGAATACGAATGTTTGAAAATTATAGTGTTGATAAGTTGAATATTAAAAATTTTACCTCCAAAACCATGAAGGGAAAACGGTCCTCTTGCTTTGCATTCTTTGATGCTATGTCCCTTCATAATGAAAACTCCGAGTAGCCTATGAACTCCCGCAACCACCCTAAGCGGAGCGATGAAAATTGTGAACAAACTTGACATGCTATTAATGACAAAGGCTTCATTGAGACTAGAACTTGAAGGCGCGCAGAGCTCTCGAAAAATAGCTGGTAATTTGCCAAGAACAGATGAAATGGTGCTCGTCACTCTGATGAAACACAAAAACAAATATTAGTAAAGTTTCTGTGTGTAATATAAGGGGGGAGGAGGCTGATTGCCTGGGCCCCCACGTGTCAAATGTTGGTTGGAAATATATCTATATCCCCCTATACCTCTGGGATCTACGCCCATACTTGATTGTTTCTAATGACTGTCCATCTACAGCCTACCGTAGGGATGCAGTGGCATATGCAATGGAGCTGTCCCTCACGGATGCCATTTTTTTTTTCTAAAAATGGGTACTTAAGTAACACAAATTTTACTTCAAAAGGTAGCATATGTGGCACTAGATTGCATGTAAGGACACCCACCGTTTCAAAAAAAATCCCAAAGAGGAAAAGCCTATCCGTTAGACCGGCCGGCACAGATGTAGGAACAGGGTCAGGGAACAGATGATGTACATGGTGTGTTGAGCAATAATTTGCCATTTATCATGCCTGCAAAAGATGTAGAGACAAAATCATTTATAGTCAAGAGTTTGAGCAATCACATAGACAATTTCATCAATTAAGCGGATCTTGAATTTAGCCAAAAGCCACAAAGGGGAACACTGTAGGCCTATAGCAGTTAATTTCCCTACGAAAACTGGGATTCAGAACCATTTAATCCTAATGGTATTGGTACAGTATGTGGCAATTTTCTGGTCACTTAGCAAGTTGCTAGTTTTTGTATTATGTCAAACGAAAATTAAAAATAAAGACTGCTAAGATCCTCTTTACAAACATGAAAACGCAATTATCGGTAATCGGAGGGGTTTTCAAAATTTTCTCAACGCTCCGCGCCATCCAACGGTGGCACTCCGCTTAGATAGTCCTCTGTAGCAACTCTCTGGTACGACTAGGACCGGAATTTGCAGTCTTCAAGAACAAATATGAACCTCTAAATAAACAACTCCAAAGCCAATTACACTAAAACTAACCGGTTGAAAAGAAGTTGGTGAAGAACAAACTTTACCTCTCTGGCAATTAGGGTTCCGATAGGATGGCAATAATTTTTAGTCTTGAGTGGCTATTCTACGAATGCGCCATCGATATGAAGTTTTAGATTAGATGACGTAATGGGTTACTCCTGTCAACACCTCAGTTCGCTAAGCGACGTCACTACCGTACACCTGTGTTTGGCTTTATGTAACTGATGGGCATCACGCACTAGGTTGTATACAATGTACAGAACTCCATGTACGATGCGTTACGTAGCACGTTCAGTACGTACGTTACACTGCTTACTCACTACACATATTATATTAGATCATGCATTAAGTACAAAGTGGATTTATAGACTGGAGTACTTCAGATAATAACAGAACTTAGGCCCTATTTGCTCGACACGAAAGAAAGAACCACACACAAGTAGGATCATGTTTTGGAACTACCATACTTTGCTCTTTCTCTCAGCAAAGTCAAAATTTAGGATGAATACCTGGAAAAGCTATTTGTTATATTTTTTCTTGTACTACTTACTAGTCTTTCACATTGAATCGAGCCTTGCAGCTTGTGACAGCAAAAACTGTGTGAACGGGTATTGTAATACTGGCGATGATGAGTGTGTATGTTTCGCCGGTTGGGAAGGCGTTAAGTGCGATCATTGCACTGGTAGGGTAAGGTGAGTGAGAAAAACTTTTGTGTGAGCCGAAATTTATGTTGTTCGTGACCCATCATTAAGTTTTATCCCTAGGCTGTTTGGTGTAATTTTCGTGCTTTCCAGATTGTGTCTTGGTTGAAATTAACCGAAGCTGAGTTGAAGTTAACTAGCCTAGGCCTAGGCCTACGTTAGGCATAGGCCACACTACTCACTAGGCTAGCCCTTGAAAAACAGGACCCAGCATTACGTTCCTATGCTATACACTTCATTTCTGGGCCCTTGCCCGGTATACACAAAAACACAGCTCATTTGCCTACTCACACGTGAGTAGGCATCCCTCACATCCCCAAAAAGATACCTTTTCTCACCAAACTTTCCACAGATGATCTTTGTCATCACATTTACCTTCCACACAAATCTGTTAACGAAATAAGACCTTTAAAAGGGAAATTTTGGCTGGATAATTCTGCGAGTAACATTAAGCCTGTGCAGAGTAATTTTTCAGTCGAAGAAGTCAGTGTTTGTCGTACAAGTATTGCCTAGCCTTACTAATTGGTCTTGGATAGCTTGTTAAGCGGAAGTCCTTCCCATCATGCAACGCAGTAGCAGACGATCAAGATGTCAATGTTACTGCAAAGGATGGCACCACATTTTTCCTGCCTTTTGCTATGAATTCGCTGGTATTAAACATTCCAGAAGGTATAAGTGGTATTTAAGAATGCTCAAAATCATTATGTTAACTCAAATCTGTTCTATGAACCATACCATCGTAATTAGAGCTCACTTTGTTGTTTTGGCTTAAAGCATCGTTACCTTCGTACATGTAGGCCAGTGACCGTAGTAAGGAGTGACTAGAAGGAGCGGATTATACGGTCACTTTCAGTGACTAAGGCCACACTGGAAAGTACATTTGCCATACGCCAAAGAATCACGCCAAGGTGGAGGTGTTTGGAATTATACGCCACACCAATTGTTGAAATTGTATGCCAACTGTTGTAATTTTTCCTGTTGTAGCCAGGTGCGCCATATGCCAGATTTGTTTGCGTACATTTCTGCACGCCACAGATCTTTCTGTGAAAGGCCCTACTTTCCAGTATGGGGCATAGGCCTAGCCTAGCCTAGGTTGCTTACCACCACCAGGCGAAACGACCAGGTACCAAAACGTCCCCGCCGTTAGTCAAAATGTCCCCTCGTCAATACGCCCCCGTTGTATATTGTAGGCCTAAGGCTAAAATGAACTGAGTTGTTTAGTTGGAATGATTCAAGTTTGAAGTTGAACAGATATTATCTATTAATAAGAGAATAGAGATCTTGTCAGAAGGATGGTCAATTAGGCCTATCCAACCTTTGCTAGGCCTAGGCCTCGGCTATGTATCCCTATAAAGTACATGTATTATCAATCATCCAATAACAATAGACTTAGGCCAAGGCTAGGCCTATTTTGATTCTTGATTTCTCAACAGAGAGCAACAACAATATGAAGTACCAAAGCGCTTTTCATGGTGAAAAAAGATTATTCCAAAATCCATCCTTGCAATCATATTCCTTTTTCTAATTCATCTCTCACGTTCCCGTCCCATGTTACCAACTTTGAACTAGGCTAGGCCTAGCAAATTTTCAATTGGACCTTTGAATTCTTCATGCTGGGATGTTTTGGTATCTTCTTCTTCTTCTTCTTCTTCCAAAAAGGTGATACATCCGAAGGACATTCTATCACCACGCATGCGTCGAGAGGCTAAATATGCCCAGTAATATAGGTAACAGGGTCCTTATGAACAGTGGCAACCCTCATTACATTCAGGGGGAGACGATTCCAATCCTTAATGGTCCGAGGCAGGAAGCTAAATTTATAACAGTTAGTACTGGTATGTGGGAGACAGACATGTACGTCATGCATTAAACGAGTTCTACGAGTAGGCCACTGGAGACAATCAACAGGTAATTGAGCCTGGCCAAACACACCTTTGGAAAAAAGGATCAATCTACTTTTCCTCCGCCTATCAGTTAGGGGCAGAAGGTTTAGTTCCTTAAGGAGCCTGGTCATTGATCCTGGCTCCCTAGAATAGTCAGAGGCAATGAATCTAGCAGACCGTTTTTGTATACTCTCAAGCTTGTCGCGCAGGTAAACCTGGTGGGGGTCCCAAACAGTACTGGCGTACTCTAGCACAGGCTGAAGGATTCCTTTATAAGCCATTAACTTGACATCACCAGGGCAGGAAGATAGGTTTCTATACAAAATACCAAGAATCATATTTCCCTTGTTACAGATATTTTGGATATGCTTTTCCCAGTTCAGATCTTTAGTGATGGTAATTCCGAGATACTTAATACTATCTACCCTCGGGAGCTCAATCCTATTTAGAACATACCTAAAAAGTCTGGGACTTTTTTTCCGAGCAAAAGTAATTACGCTACACTTAGTGGGCTGAAATCTCATGCCCCGCGTGGAAGCCCACAGCCCCAACTGCATGATATCATTCTGAAGTTTATGACAATCCTCATCGGACTCAATAATACAGTAACAGACACAATCATCTGCAAAAAGACAAACCTTGGAAGAAAAACCATCGACGATATCATTGATATGAACCAAGAAGAGACTCGGTCCTAGGACAGACCCCTGGGGAACTCCAGACAGAACTTGCATCGGGGGAGACGGGGTTCCATTGACAACAGCAGATTGTTTACGATCACCAAGAAAGTCATCAACCCAACGAAGAATCTGATTTGAAACACCAAGTGTATTTAGCTTGGTCTTGAGCAATTCATGAGGAACAGTATCGAAGGCCTTCTCAAAGTCCAAGATAAACACATCGATTTGTTTATGGGCATCAAGGGAGGAAGCCCAGTCCTCAGTTATCGACACAAGTTGTGTTTCACAACTATGAGACTTACGAAAGGCGTGCTGGGTGGGAGAGAGTAAGTTATGTTTCAAAATGGTTCATAATGTTTGAGGCAATAATATGTTCTAATAATTTACAGCAGATACATGTAAGAGAAACAGGCCTGTAATTACAAGGTAGGGAACTGTCACCTTTTTTGAAAATACGGCAAACATTTGCAGTCTTCCAATCCTCTGGAATGCATCCATTTGTAAGGGATTGCTGAAAGAGATGGCTTAGAACAGGTGCAAAATCAGTGGCAATCTCTCTCAGGACCCAAGGATGGATGCCATCTGGTCCCATGGCCTTGTTGATTTTAAGACCATGCAAAAGCTTTTCAACGCCAAAGGTGGATATAGTTATATCATTCATTCTCTTACACGTGGGCCTGATGAGGGGAACAGTATGAAACACTGTATACCATATGTAATATCACAAGGACGTTTTTGTAAAAAGCGGGGACGTTTTGGTTGCAAAAAAACAAGGATGTTTTGGTCTGGAGACGTTTCGACTGGATACCCCTAGGTTAAGGTAGCCTTGGGGTCATTCCCTGCCAAATCAACAAATTTTCAGGAAAGTCTCAGTACAACTGCAGAATACAACGTCTCTCTAAATCATACCACTAAGACCTTGGAGGCCCAGCTGCAGTGGCAGTCATACATACTCACTGAGACTGTGGAGGCGCAGTCATACATGATACAGTATCCAGTTACGAGATGTTTTGTCTCTCTAAATCATACCACTAAGACCCCAAAATGGCAGTCACAGTCATATACATACTCACTGAGACTCTGGAGGGGCAGTCGCAGTCATACAGTGTAATATGACCAAGTGCTACGAGTGTGACTGTTCCTTCAAAGCGGGAAGAAGGGTCATCGGACTTAGATATTTTTCCCCCAAAGCACATGTATAATGCGTTGTTCTCAACATAACAGTACAGTGATATATCACCACTATGACTGCGACTGCGTCGCCAAATTAGGAAGACTGCTCATCGGTCTTAGACATTTTTTTCCCCAAAAGATTACACCCAAAACGAATGAATATTGCGTCGTTCTCGACATTAAAGTACAGGGATATATGACCACTGCGAGTGCCCCGCCAAATTAGGAAGACAGCTTGTAGCAATCCCAAAGGCCCGCAGAATACGTGTACCTAAGAGCACATGACGCAGATGCAACAACAATTAGTCTCGACTGGATTGGATGGATGCATATATTCTCATGTTACTTTCCATGTCCCTTTCTGTGTAAACTATCAAGACAAAATAATACTAAAATATAGTTTTAATATCTAAATTGCACAGTAAATTGCACTATTGCGACAAACATGAAACACCAAAATAAATAAGAAATACACAAAAATATAATTACCTCTTTGGACTCACACAGAATACTATACGCAAAATGCAACACACAATGTTGCTAGTTATACATTTCGCAGAGTAGATTAATACAAACACAGGAATGACATGATACGCAGGAGCCTCAGTACAAAATTGGTCTGAGGTTACAGTAGTCTACTATTAACTACCCAGAAGATCTGACCAGAGCCAGTTTAACAGTAGGTATGCACACCTGTAAATAATGCATAGGTACAGTATTTAAGCCTTCCAACATTATGCATAGCAATAGGTTAATCTGCAGTACCTTGTGGGACTGTACCATTTATACACTAGGTATACATGACACTAGGTCAACCAGCTTTGCTGGACTGTACCATTAACAAATAAACTAGTGATATCTTTCACTACACTGCTCATCGGTCTTATACATTTTATCCCCAAAAGATTAGATAACACACAAAACCAATAAATATTGCATAGTTCTCAACATAACAGAACAGTGATATGACCACTACGACTGATGATTTTTACATATTATGTTGTTGCTTAGACAAAAAGAACACACTGAAAATTTGGGGCCCATAACTTAAGAGGTTTTGAAGTAACAGCCTTCTAAAAAGTAGCGCACAATGCCATATTTTCATGCAAAATGTTGCTTTTGAGTTTTTTGCATGAATTTGAATGCTAGCAATTTTTCATATGAAAGAGGTATAAGGTCCAAATTTAATAAATGAGATGCCTGGTGGCAATTTAATTTAATGTAATTTCAGATTAGCATTAATTTGCTGATTTTTGGATATGTGGGCCTTCAAAAATGCAATTTTTTACTTCCAGAAGCATTTTTTCAAATTTTTGGGACTACCTGGGCGCAATACTAATGATCCAAATGGCCCTAATGTTATACCTCTTGCATATTTGGTCACTTAACTACAAGCAAGAGTAAGTATTACAACATGGATATCTAGAACAAAGATTTGGCAGGGATCTATACTGGTCCCAGGGAAAATTTTCAAAAAGGGGCCCTTCTTCAGAGAGGTAGTTGATCCTGAGGGTAGTTATTCACAGATTTGAAACTTTCACCATGGAAGGAAACAAGTCTGATGCTAATGCTCCAAGAATTTAATTTATGTGTATTTACTGTACCTCCTTCAAGGTCAAATTAGAGGGTGAAAATGGCCCCTAAGGCCTACTTAAAGGATGTTCTATGGGCTCTTGAGCACTTTATTACAAAATATTAACATTTCATCAGAGATGTTTCTGATTGCACTTATAGCAAGGGATCATGTGCACAACCACAACAAATTTTACTCCTTCTAGCCGTCTACCTTTTGAGAAATTAACACCTAAAGTGGAGTATCCAGATGCATTCTTTGCTGAAACACCTGCAAAGTACCACAGAACACTGATTCAAGGGCCCATGTATCTTCACAACCAAACAAGATACAACTTTGGGAAAAAGTAGCATCACACCATTCATACCCCAGAATGCAAAGACAACCAAATACAGTAATCAAAACATATCCATCCATTTCTTCTTTGATCGATTCCAGCATTTTTAACACATCGTTCAACTAAACCTTTGAAAATGTGCACCTACTGTAGCTACTGTAGACCAATGTGTTAATTCCCGCCCAGAAACAAACACTACAGCTGTATACTGTTCCATGCTTCTGCCACACAAAAAATGTTGCAGATTGTTTTCACAATTCCTGGAAAACTTATGGTGTCTTGCAAACACCAGATTAAATAGCATATTATGTACATTGTAACATGCTCCTGTGTTATGTGTGGTATAAAAACGTTTATTGTGCATGCATTTCAGGCATCCCTACTTTTGTCTGCCAAAGAAAGAATCGAATCTGGCTATTCACAATTTTCATTGTGCATACAGACAACTGTGAATATTTACACGTACGAAGAACATTCTATCACTTGCCACATATAAAATGCACATGATAGCACACGAATGATTGACTCTACAACATAACTACAAATATTCCCAAAATTTTGAAAGATGCTTTGGAAGTTGTGCAGAAAGGTACTACCCCTTAAATGTAAGGAATGATTGCTTAAACTTAGGGTTGTCTGTTTTCCGGGCAATGAAGAATTCTCCACCTGTGGCCCGCGTGTGCTGCGTGCACTCTTAAACAACTGCATACTGTATTGGTATTGCATGGGCTGATATACGGGGATGTTGCAGGGCGGAAAAGGGGATAATTTCATTTCAGTTTCTAACTGGGTATAAATGTATTGTTTGTGTAAATATTTGAATCATCCACACATCCTATCAGTTGTTTTTTCAGCAATATAATGAGTATTGGTAATTTTTTCAAGAACTGGTATTTTTTGCAAGAAGCAGTATTAGTAACACCAAATATCTTTGGTATTTTCATTAACTGTACCTCTAGAATGGGTATTGATGCCAGTTATTGTATACTGCCCATCCCTACTGCAAACCTCAAAAGACTTCATAAGTCCATGTCAGAAGTTTAAGGTGAACCTCAAACAGCATCTTTCTGTTCCTCTGATCAAATTTTTCCCTTAATATCACTTCGAAACAGTAAAAAATTCCTACCGAAACTTTTTTGCTTGGTTCTGGGTCAATGCTTCTCAAGCCACTCTTGCCAGTACTCTCCAGCACTTCCATATGGAGGTCTAAGTTTTTCGAAATTCACTGTAATTAATATTCAGTAGGTTAGTTGTCTACCTTAGGGCAGCTGTAGTACGTCATGCCAAACAGGTAATGACAATATTAATTGTCAATAGGCTACAGGTAGGTATAGAGCAAGTCTTGGTACTTGTAGTACCATAGCCCACAATGTAAAACAGGCACCATGCATAGAAAGGTGTGGCTCAAGTGTACAATTAAATATGGTATTGTATGGTGCAGTAATGTCTATTTAAAAAGTTCATGGATCATTTGCTCTTGAAAGTCTAAGAAGACAAGTCATAAATATTAATTTTACCAAATTTGAGCAAAATATGTTAGATTCCCTCAAATAGGAAATGAAAAAATTAATAATAGGCTAGAAAAGCCAAAAGGTACCATATATCTAAACATGAAAAACCTAACAGCTGGTAACCATGCTTTAGAGGTGTACTCTGGCAGGCAAAACATGCATAATGTACAGAAAGATTTTCTCTTTCAGGAGATGAAAACTATTTGCATTCTACCTTCTGATTTTCAAAGTAGTGTAATTTTGCCTTCAGACTATTTGCATCTTTGGAATTCTGTGATGTCATTAATTTGACATTTAATTCAATTTGTATATATTTTGATGATTCTACTGGAAATTTCAGCAGTATTGCTTGCTGTACCCTACATGGTATGCCAGATAGATCTACAGGTATAAATTCAAACATCCCAACACAATCAAATTATAAGGTCAATACAATATGTCTAGTTGTATGGAAAAACAAAAGGTATCTGAAGAAAGGTCCTTATATTGCTATTGATTTATTTGGAATATGTAAAGTTGGTTTTTACTCTGCTTATTTTGAAAATTTTCCATGTGATACCTTAATTACTCCTCAGAAATTGTACTGTAAAAGATGGAGTCACATCCTTCTGTTTTAAAATTGGCAACTTAAAATCTCCTCTTATTATGTGATTTTGTAATTGCTAATCTGTTACGATGGAAACTGTTTGCTGATTTCTTGATCTTAATAAGTTGATCAAGGTTGGATCATTTCTTGAGGTGTGAACTACATGTTTACCATAGGCGTACGAGGCGGGGGGGGGGCCGGGGGGGGCAGACTGCCCCGCCAAATTTTCTCAAAACCTAAAATTCGGGCAGGGATTTGGAAAAATTCAGGCAGCCGTTTGAGTCTTAAAACCTGGTTTGTTTCTACTTACACAGAAAACTCCGAGGCGCGCTCAAATTCCTTCAAACACTTGGCCGAAAAAGTAATGAAAAAGCATCATAGTCACGGTACTATTTTCATAAAAACTCTAAAAGATACCAAAATTTGCGACACATTCAGGCAGCTTATGAAAAAACAATTTTTCGTCAGCCTCACTTCATATTCTTGCGCAAAGGAATAGCACAAGAGAAGATGGTATGCTGAATAGTGAAATTGCAATTTGGGGACCATCTTTTGTGATATCTTTTGGAAATTTGTAATTGTAAAAACTAAACCACAATCGTACTAGTTGTCAGGTGTGTCATGTGCATATGGCATCCGACTATTGATGAATGCGTTGGTCTTGGTTTGGTCCTGTGCTGATCTCAAGTGGCGACACGCGGATGTAACTGGGATATACAAGGTGAATTTGGGGGGATATGATTCATAATTGGGTAACGGATATAATGGATAGAAACCCTAACTTTCTCCTCCAACTCTTCATCCACCAAGTCTTTATCACAACTTATTGCAGCTTGATATTCAGCTGTGACTTATTTCTATTCTCTGCCCTCTCTAAGAGAGGGATCTGGGAAGCTCCTTGCTTGGGGTATTTGGGATACGGAGGGAAGTTTTGGGTAAGAGGTAAATTTCCCTTTTCTGTACATGAAAATATTAGAGTTGTGGGAACTAACGCTCCCGTTTTGGCAAATATTTTCATTTTGTACAACCCTGCTGAAAAGGCTGTGTATACTGCCCATTTAGATTTAAGACAATTTTTCAGGAAAATGAAAATTATTCCAGTTCAGTCTCTTAACCATTAAATTTTTAATTTATTGGTATGATATTCAAGAGCACCTCACTTAAAGAATAAAATTTGTTCATTTATACATAAGTGCCCTTTCAGAAGTAATTAGTTGGGTTATTCCTGTTTTCTAGTGTTTGCTATGAATGGAACATTTTGTGTAATCATTGGGTCTGTTATAAAGCACTTATAATGTTTTAAAAAAGCAAATGGCAGTGATGCAATAGTTTACTTTGTAAATTTCACTACAGACCAGATCAAATGGTCAAGGCAGCCTTGTATGACCTGTGACTAGTGGTTCCATTTAGACTTACAGTACTGTACAGGAAGTGAGCAAAGAAATTGTCATGCAGATGTTAGGGCCTATTCAGCAATTCTTGCCAATTTTTTAAGGGTACTTTTGCCTAATTTATCTTTTGTTGTTTTTGGTTTTGATGAAAAGAGAAACCTATGCATTCATGATGGCGTGTGTGTGTATGTATGTGTGTATGTGCGTGTGTATGTGTGTGTGTGTATGTATGTGTGTACAGTATGTGTGTGTGTTTGTGACACTTTGCTTGTTTACACGATATCTTGAGAAGGGAAGATCTGACAGTTCTCAAACTTGATACACAGATACCCCATACTGAGAGGAAGAACCCTATTTATTTTGGTTGAGGTCAAAGGTCATCTGGGGTCACAGGGGGTCAAAAACCAAAATCCTTGTTTATGCAATATCTCAAGACAGGAAACTTGGATTAATTTCAAACTTGATATATTGATTCGTTATGATGTAAGGAAGAACCCTATTGATTTTGGTGGAGGTCAAAGGTCATTTGGGGTCACGTGGGGTCAAACCCCGAAATCCTTGTTTACACGATATCTCATGGTACAAAACTTGGATTAATTTCAAACTTGATATGTTGATGCGTTATGATGTAAGGAAGAACCCTATTGATTTTGGTGGAGGTCAAAGGTCATTTGGGGTCACATGGGGTCAAAAACCAAAATCCTTGTTTACACAATATCTCAAGACAGGAAACTTGGATTAATTTCAAACTTGATATGTTGATGCGTTATGATGTAAGGAAGAACCCTATCGACTTTGGTGGAGGTCAAAGGTCATTTGGGGTCACATGGGGTCAAAACCCGACATCCTTGTTTGCATGATATCTCATGGTAGAAAACTTGGATTAATTTCAAACTTGATATGTTGATGCGTTATGATGTAAGGAAGAACCCTATTGATTTTTGTGGAGGTCAAAGGTCATTTGGGGTCACATGGGGTCAAACCCTGAAATCCTTGTTTACACAATACCTCATGGTAGAAAACTTGGATTAATTTCAAACTTGATATGTTGATGCGTTATGATGTAAGGAAGAACCCTATCGATTTTGGTGGAGGTCAAAGGTCATTTGGGGTCACATGGGGTCAAAACCCGAAATCCTTGTTTGCATGATATCTCATAGTAGAAAACTTGGATTAATTTCAAACTTGATATGTTGATGCATTATGATGTAAGGAAGAACCCTATTGATTTTTGTGGAGGTCAAAGGTCATTTGGGGTCACGTGGGGTCAAATCCTGAAATCCTTGTTTACACTATATCTCATGGTAGGAAACTTTGATTCATTTCAAACTTGATATGTTGATGCGTTATGATGTAAGGAAGAACCCTATTGATTTTGGGGGAGGTCAAAGGTCATTTGGGGTAACATGGGGTCAAAACCCGAAATCCTTGTTTACATGATATCTCATGGTAGGAAACTTGGATTAATTTCATACTTGATATGTTGATGTGTTATGATGTAAGAAAGAACCCGATGTATTTTCGTGGAGGTCAAAGGTCATTTGGGGTCACATGGGGTCAAAACCTGAAATCTTTGTTTACATGATACATTATGGTAGGAAACTTGTATCCATTTTAATCTTGATAGGCAGATGTGTTATGATGTAAGAAAGAACCAGATTTATTTTCGTGGAGGTCAAAGGTAATTTGGGGTCACATGGGGTAACACCCGAAAATCCTGGTTTACACTATATTTCAAGGTAGGAAACTTTGATTCATTTCAAACTTGATATGTTGATGCATTATGATGTAAGAAATAACCCAATAAATTTTGGTGGAGGTCAAAGGTCATCTGGGGTCACATGGGGTCAAACTCCGAACTTCTTGTTCACACTATATCTCAAGGTAGGAAGCTTGGATTAATTTCAAACTTGATGTGTTGATGCGTTTTGATGGGAGGAAGAAGCCTCTTGATTTTGGTAGAGGTCAAAGGTCATTTGGGGTCATAGGGGTCAAACTCAGAAAAACTTGTTTAGGATAGCTCAAGGTATGAAAGGTGGAAGGATTTTAAAATTAGTATGTAAATGAATTATGGTGAGAAGTATGAGTCTGTATAAGGTTTTTTTTTGTGGAGGTGAAAGGACATCTGGGGTCATGATCGGTCAAACTTTGAAAAACTTGTCAAAATGTGATATCTCAAGGTAGGAAACTTGGATGGATTTCCTAAGTAGTATGTGGATGTGTTATGGTGAGTTGAAAGTACTGTACCTGTTGTTTTTGGTGGAGGTCAATGGTCATCTGGTATCACCTGGCATCAAACTCTGAAAACCTTGTTTGCAGAATATCTTAAGGCACAGTATGAAATTTGGCTTTTTGAATAGAGAAATGTTTTGGTTAAAAGAAAAACCAGTCACTTACAGGTGGAGGCAAAGGTTATTTTGGGTCAACAGTTGTTACAAGAAATGTAGCATTTTATTGAAAAGAGCATGTATGTATCATCGAAACCTCAATGCATTTTTGCATTCTGGTTCATTTTTTATTCTGATGTCATATTTCTTAGTGTAGAATGGTTAGCATTAGTTAAGCATTCTAAAATACAGAAAAAATGTGGTTTACAGAGATATATGTTGCTAATGCTAAAAAGTGAAGCTGATGTTTTTAAAGGATTACAGTGCAGCATAAGAGTGAAGCATGCTTTGTGTGTGGTCCCTCTATTTAAGTGAAATAAATAACCAATATAGACTAATCCAACCAGTGGCCAGTGCTTGTATTTAGTGACTGTAGGCAGCCATTATTGGGGTCCATCAGCCATAAATCTTCTTCATTTATTGTCTTCATGAATTTCAAACCCCCATATTCAGTGAAATTGAGGGAATCGAGAGAAATTCAGTGTAGAACCAACCATGATACAGTAAGCAAGGAACTTGAGAGACTAGGTAATGGACTCTAGTTATGTTTCACTTAAATCAGATGGTCACTTCACTGTCTGGATTCTTCTATAGACCTTTTAATGACTGAGCTTTTATTTTTTCTTAAATACATTTCAGCTACATTGTACTGTAATGAGTCAATATTTAGCAACTTTTTTCACCTGTGAGAAATTCAGAAACAACATCTTATGATGTCCTACTATTAGCAATAATTTGAAATTAAGTGAAAGGGTTTAAAACCCAGTTCACTGTAAGATCAAAGTGTCAGCTTTTCTTTGTTAAAAGGTCTAATGTCTCAATCTGCTTGAAAGGAACAATAAGCATGTAGTAATGCATAATAGGATGAAAGAAATTTTAACAGAATTGTCAACCTGCCTGCTCAAATAGGAAGATTTCCATTTGTCAGCTAACCAAACAAGATTAACTACAAACCAGGAGGTTGGTAATTTTGAATATGAATACTTGATGCTTATGCCACTTCGTCCAATCAGTGCTTTGCACAGGACAAGTTTCTCTTGTTTGTTATTTTCATGTGTGTTGCCACACTTGGTATTAAAATGTACTGCATCATGTAGTATTCAGCTGTAAGGTGCATGCAAAACAGTGAAGCTCCCTTTTGTCAAAAAGAGGAAAAGCACCCATACCTTGCATCAGTTGTACTTGTGAACAACCAAAATATGCTGTATGTTCATTGAACTTCATTCATGGTCAATTTCTCAAATACAGTAAGACAAGGCCTGGTACAGACTAACTGCATTGACTATTTTCAGAACATCACAAATGAGTGGAACATCTAAAGGCCTGGAGAATAGCACATCATTCTAGGAGGCTGAGTCACCTTGTATAACCGGAAGGGTTGCCAGGTCTGAAATTACCAACATGTTTTACCTGAAGACCTCTTCTATCCATCCTGTACCTTAAATCTTTCTACTTTGAGCTGTAGGTCATTCCCAAGTACTGTATTGGACCTGTTGTTGTAAAACATCTTGTTGGACTTTGAACTTCACAAGCTTTTTCCTGTACATAATTTTGGGTGGGTGAGATACTAGTATCAAGGAAATCAGCCTTGTGTAAGAACACGTGTAAAGGACAGAAACACCGGATGTCACCTGTCTATATTATGCAAACTGATGGTGAACTTGTTGAACTTTAGAGGTTGATAATATTCTTTAGTCTAAAAAAGTCTCCTGGCACATTGTCCTTCAATTCTTCATCATTCAGTAGGCCTGAATCCAGTAACTTCTACTGTAGAAACTACTGGATGTGGAAAATGGAAATTTGTCATGGAGCCAAATTATGTTCTAGTTCTACAGTGCTCACTCTTTTGTAAAATTGTAAGGGACACATTGAGTTGATTTATGGAATTCAACAAATTTTTTCCAAAGTTTACTCCTCATATTATTGGCAAACATGCAACTTTGACAATATTCATATAAAAAAAAAACAAATAAATGCTTTAAGAGTGAGAAATTACCAGTGTAATTTGGTTTTTGTAAAAAATCCTGACCAGACAATTTTTCAAACTATGCACAACAGTGCAAACCAGGACAAACAAATTCAGGATTTAATCTTTTGCTTACATTTTGGATGATCGCCTCAGACTAAATAATTAGTAGGAATTGCCACATGGTAGAACCCTCCAACGCTCATTCAAATGGATATCAACTCGATATCACCCTCTAAAAAATGTGACAATTTATTAAATTTAGCCAATTGTATAGGCTACCCCTGAAAATGTTAAGAACATAGCTATTACGAACAACTGGTAATTAAATTGGATCATTCTCGCTCACTTGAAACAAAATATTGTCATTATTTTAAGAGCCACTCCTAAATAAGTATGATGGGAGATTCTTAGGGTGCTTTTACACTTGATCCGGATCTGATCGCCCGATGTTATCAGCGTATCGAATTACGAGTATGGCTTGATCCTGGTGCATTTACACTTGTCTCGTACTCTGATCCTCCTCTGTGCTATAAGCGGAAGTCGCTCCAAATGAATTAAGAAATACAGGCACATGCGCGTGCACACCAAAGTGTAAACAAAAAATAGACCCTTTACATGTACTATGCACACTGTACCTTACCTCACCGTTGATCCGGCGAGCATTTACACTACAGATTTGATCGCCTGCGCGGGGTCTGATCCTCCCCCCTTACTAGGATCAAAATCGGGGGATCAGATCCGGATCTGATCTGCATTTACACTACAAATTTGATCTTGAGCAGTGGATCAGACCCCGCGCAGGCGATCAGATCCGGATCAAGTATAAATGCACCCTTATTTACATGGGGAGGGGGTTGGGGACTGAGTATTCCCTGAAGTAGATGTTTGAAAATAAAAAGATGTGGATCAATTGCTGGCAATGTTAAGAGATCTGTTGACGGACTTGTAATGTTTAAAATGGTTTTCTTCTCTTGTTACTTAAATTATTTGCCTTCCAATGAAAATAAATGGGTTAAGTATAAACTCATTTACTGTACCTGGAATATTGACAGAAAAAAAAAAGATGGTGATTGAGATCGGATCATATCAAATTGAGTGTGAAAGCCAAATATACAGTGTTTGTATATGCCTGGTGTACAGTATTGCAATATCTCTGTATCTGTACAGAAGACGATCAAATACGTTACAGTTTTGTTGTCAAGGAATGTGCTGTTAGTGGTTGCAGTTCTGTAAATTTACTTGCACTATTTAAGATTTAGTGAAGGCCATTTTCAGTTTGCATACTTTCAACTTCAGTAGTAGAGTTGAATATCTGGAAGAGCCACTTTGTCAATTGCAATGTTGTGTAATGGTTTGCCCAATCAATTTTGTATTAGGGTTGGAGGGGAGGAGGAGGGGTGGTGTGAGCTATGTTCCAGACTCTTAGAAGTGGTTAGAAGATTTTAAAAGCTGCACTCCCTCCTGTGTTGATTTATTCTGGTGATTATGATGACACACAGTTTGTAATTGCTGGCCAGCCAATCAGCCAAAACAACATGATTTAGCTACTGTACTTGCTGCTATTACGCTGTAAACTGGGCCATAAAAATCTATACAACACTTGCTTATACTTTGAGGTTTGCACTGACCCTAACCCCTCACCCTTTTCAAAATTGGCTCTGCATTTGTAAAAACTGAAACACTGAAAAATTATGGACCAACATCATGTCTTGAGTTTTAGAATGTCCAGGTATGCCGCAAATCACATTTCGCTTCTATATGCATAGTACCCTCTAACATGGGAAAGTTCTACCTTCCATGCTTCTACAATGTCAGTGTTATTTGTTGAACTCTAAACCCTGTTGATAGTAATAATTATATGTGTTTATTCCACAGTCTCAACTGTGAAGGAAAGTAGATACAAGAACTCACCAGGAAGGTGAAGATCAAAAGTATACAATTGTCTTGCAAAAGGGTTATCACTGCTGCTCACAGCTGGGGAGGTCAGTGTAATGTGACCCTTCCTAGCTGTTGTTACAGGCTGTGCACATGTATGATGATAATAGCAGAAATGCAAGACTATAGCTTTGCACATAATTCTGTGACCTCTTTGGGGCCATATAGAGAGAATACTATTATTTCAGGAGGCCTGGAGAGTGGGAGTCATGTTTTAAAGATAGTCTGAAGGCAGTAACGTACACATTT
Organism: Holothuria scabra; assembly: GCA_037179385.1. Classification (NCBI taxonomy): domain Eukaryota; kingdom Metazoa; phylum Echinodermata; class Holothuroidea; order Aspidochirotida; family Holothuriidae; genus Holothuria; species Holothuria scabra. The sequence continues at coordinate 20,867,016 of CM074194.1, read as the reverse complement.
TGCACCCTGTGATTTAGAATTTTAATTGGAAAATCACTCCAATTTAGATTACTGTGGTAGTCAACCCCATTATATAAATGGTTTGTGAGACTCAGGGAAAGTCACAATACAAAACTTCATGCAATGGTGGAATTTAGGAGGAGTAACTCAATATGCAATATTTAGGACCCCAAAATACAGTATAAGATACTCTAAACAGGAAGAAATCTGTGTTACTGTAACTGCATGCCGTAGCTCTTGTTTCAAAGTAAATTTGGGGCAATTGCCTCTTCCCTCTAAATTGATGCAAAAATATTGTGTAAAAAACATTCTGTAATTTATAGATATTTAGAGATAGAAAGGAAACAAAAAAAAAAAAAAAAAATCAAAGCAGTGTGCATTACAAATTGTTCCAGGACTGTCCAGTACATTAGTTTGTGGTGTAATGCAGTATCAAATAGCAGATTTATGCTGAAAAAAATATTTGTGAATCAGAAGCTCTGCACAATAACCTTTCCACTTTTGTGTCAATAGTGTTATAGTATGCTGCAGAAGAGCACCACACATCTTGTGCCTAAACTTAGCCCTTACTGTGTATACTGGCCAGCTGGCAGCAAATCGTATCCGTAGTCTAGTACCCATTTTACCATTAGGTACAATGCTTTTCACAGTGCCAAATCTGACAAATACATGGTCTGTTTGCTTTCATTATTTTCTATTGTTACAGCTGTACATTCATATTGTTAATTTGTACTCTGTCAATTCCAGTTTTAAGGTCATAGAGAACTGAGCTGTGTTCACTCATGCCTGGTATGAATGCAGATTTAAGGTGGGGTTGGTCGATAGAAATCAAAATTCAATGGAGAAGGACAAAAGTTGCAGTGCAAAGCAGCAATACTGCGTACCTCTATGAAACTATACATTGTTGAAGGCCTTGAACCTTTGCAAAGCTAGACTAACATTTTGCAATTGCCCAAAACATTTCTGGTAAATTAGTTGAGCCAGCTTTAATATCCATTGTTTGTTTGTGAACATTACCAGCAGTTCCCCCAAGCTTTTCTTAAAAAAAATCTGCATAATCTTATAGATCTGTTTTGGTTTAGTATTAACTGTTAAACTTTAAAATTTTTCTTTTTTTTTTCTTTTTAGAATTGTTAGTTTAGTGTAACTGTACTGAATACTAACAGGAAATATGGTGCATTTAATATCTGTTGTATAAACCCAACAAGTTAATACATAGTACATGAATTAAAGGGAAATATTGTGTTGTTTTTGAACTGTAAACTGATTGCAGTGATTGACATTCTTAAACCTGATATTCATTGATACAGAATTACGGATTATACAAAATATCACAGCTACAGAAAGACACCTTTTCCAAATGGGAGTTGGCCTGTTAGGTTCATTTCCTTTCTGTTTAGTATATATTTTTTAATTTTTTTACTTGAGTTACACTTCAAAGGCCCAATTCTCTCAACCCAAATGGTACCAATCCTCCTACCTTCTCACGTAAGCCCCTCCCACAATTTTCTGAAATTCACCCTCATCCAGACACAATCTCAGTTTATATTTCTTCAGGGTGAGTTTAGAAAAGTTCAATGTGTATTTTTAATCAAAACACTCTCAGAACAGTTAATGTTGTATAATGCTTTGGTACTCTGGATTGTTTGAACTGGTAGTCAGTCATAAAGCTGAGCCAATCAGACTTTCTGTTACCCCCTACAAGAAGTGCAGTTTCAAGTGAGAGGGTTGGCCCTTTAAGTAAGTACTGTAGGTTAGGAGAATTGAAACTGTAATGGGTGAGTAGAGTGGACCTTTAAATGTCTTAAATTTCAAACATATTTTCACACTTGTGATTGATGATAGACAACTTCTGAATCATCTGCATTTTACAAAAAAAAAAAAAATTTCAACTACAGTTCCACAGTTCAGTCAAATAACACCTTGTGTACTTTTTTAGTCCAAGTCATTGTTAGTTTGTGTGTCTGCTGTTAACTGATTAAGGTGATTGACAATGATCTTAAACCTGATATTCATTGATACAGAATTATTGGGTATATACATAATATTACAGTACAGAAAGAAACCTTTTCAAATTGGGAGTTAGACTTTGTGACTTGAGATACACTTTAAGTAAGTAGGTTAGTAGAATTGAAAATGTAAGGGGTGAGTAGACTGGGACTTAAAAAGGGTTAAATAACAAACACATCACCTGTGATTGATGTAGACATTTCTCAGTCATCTGCATTTTTTCATAGAAAATATTTCAACTCGAGTTCCACAGTTCAGTCAAATAAAACCTTGTGTACTTTTTTGGTCTGAGTCATTGTTAGTTGAACAAAAATGTAATTCAAATTACAGTATAAACTGCATTACTGTAAGAACAGTATATACAGTAGTATGTGCAATGTCATCCTCCAAACAGGAAATGAAACTGCAGTATTGTGTGTAGGTCTATGAAATAAATTCTTTGCAGTACTGTGTTATGTGTAATACCTATTGTTCATGAATCTGTAACACTACTGTACACACATACTGTATACATAACAAAAATAACATGGATTGGAGAATCTCAATAACATACACTGTACTTCCTCTTTATTACTAATGTAACAGAGTGCAGCCTGTGCCTTCTTAGGGTTGTGAAGTTTTGCTTCCAAGGGGTGGCTTTTTTGGTGGGGTAGGACCTTAGGCTGTTTCCTGGTTTGATGTTCATGGTAGATAGTTACTGGTGTTCCCAGTGTTGAATCCTGATGATAGCGCACCTAGTAAAAGAAAAAAAAAAGGAAAAAAAAAAAAAAATGAACAAAACACACAAACACAAGTACAGTATGCTACTTATACAGCAACATTAGGGAAAACAAGCCAGTGAGCCACAACTAGAGAAAAAGGCTGTAGTTGGCTTGACTTGAACAGATTGTTTGGGAACTGGGCCATAAATGTCCACCAAACAAACTGGCTATACAGAAATAGGAAGGCTTGCAACCCAAGCAGCTTTCCCAGAAGAAGCAAGAAAGAAACTATAACAAGATGCCTGCTTGCAAAAACAGCCAGCTCCAGGGGAAACATGGTATGGTAATAAGGGCTGATAGGTTCACAAAACAAGTAGAATGTGGGAAATTTTCTGTACGAAGTGTGTTTATAACTTTTTTTATTCCCTCCCTTTTTATCTATCAGGTTAGTGGAACCTTCAGGACACATCCATGAATCTCCAGAAAACTACAAAACCAGTAGAAAGTGTTCCTGGCTTATTGACAGTCAAAGGTACAGTATATTTGATTGTTCTTTCTTTGAAAAGCAAGTGCTCATACTTGTAATCCTCAAGTTCTATTGGTCCATTAAGGTTGGTCAGGTGACCGTGGATTATCTAGAAATAAACTCACCTTAATTGACTCATCTTGAGCTACTCACATTTTACTAGGGGATGGGCTGTTTAAATGCACATGTTTATTTTTTACAAATTATGGATTTTGTTTCTTTGTTTTCCTTTGTTCCTGTAAGAACGAGTAGATAACTGTAGAAGGAAACCAGTTTCAAATTTTCCCACTCAGAAAAATTTTACATTTGATGTGTGTTTTTGTTAAAATTGCACTACAGTATTTAGTCAATGTTGAGGGCAAGAGCAAGAGCAGTCACCCCAACTTGAAGCAGTGTAGTAGACTGTCCTGTTTCATGATTGGTTGTTTCGAGTCATTTGACAACAATTTTTTACCTCAAATGAGAAATTTACTAGAGGTACTGTAACTGCTTGTTTTACAATATTGATGTTTTCAAATACATGATGAAAGATACTTTGAAGAGAAATAAGAAGAGAATTGTGATATTTAAATGTTTCTTTAGAATAAGCTTTTAATAGGGGACTGCTCTTAAAGGTAAAGAGCAGTCCCCCCAAACTTATTTTGAAGAAAAAGCTAAATAACACAATTTTCATCTCATTTCTCTTCAAAGTATCTTTCATTACATTTTATGATTTTACTATTGCATATTCAAGGTAAACCAAGTAGTTGTTTCTGGTAAATTTCACATTTGAAGAGAAAAAACATTGTCACATGACTCCCAACAGCCAATCATGAAACTGGACAATCTACTACACTTCTTCAATTTGGGATGACTGCTCCTGCCTTTTAACCTTTGATGTAGCATCAGTTTATCAGTATGGAAAGAAAACCCAGATAGCAGTTGATATGAAGAACGGCTAACGAAAATAATTCTTTCTTTATGCATCAAACACTGAGAAACTTGAGTAGCATCTGCATGAGAACCATCAGGCTTTTTCTCATTTCACCTTGCCCATTAAAACAATGGACTGTATGTTTGTATGGTACTGCTTACCAAAATATGTTGACTGCATAATTGTGTTATTTACTATAGGTCAATAATCCATTAATAGGTCACATGATATATTTTTTCACTTTTATTGGGATTTCAAATGGTTTAAATCTTGAAAAACAGTGCAAAGCAGTGTTGTAAAACACATTACAGTGAGTGAAACTTACAGCTTATTGTAATTCAATCCTGCTTTATGATCTTATCCTGGACAAGTTCTGTTTTTTGGTTCTAAAAGGTGGTGTGTTGTGTTACACTATGCACTTATGATAGTATACTGTATCAGTGATGGTGAAGATAGTTTATGAAAAGCTTTATGCATACTGTGGAATGATCAAATATCCCAAAGTGTGTTCAGAAATTTGAAAGCTTCACAGATTGGGCCTTTGGACTGTGCTGCAAAGAAGCATGTATGCATTAGACCCTGAGACCCAGTGAAAGGGGGGAAAAAATGAAAGGGAATCAAATTAAGTAAACATTGAAGTAAACTACAGAGCAGCCCCACTGTGAGTAGAGATTGAAATAAACAACATCCAAGTTGAAATGAATGTGATATGTTATATGATAATATAAAATTATAGGCCAAGGACTTTAAAGTCTTACTAAATTTTTGTTAAGGAATAACCTAAATTCAAAAGTTAAAGAGCAATTGAGAAATTGTAGAGATATAAAAAAAGCTATGGAAATTGTGAAGAAACGTGCAGTAAATTTATGATGAGTACTGTAATGGTCAAATGGGACATGTTGCACAGTGTCCATGCAAAAACAGTTATCTTCTGATGATAGTCTCCCTGTGGGTTAGGGTTTGAAGAATATACTTGTGGTGTCCACTGTCTTTATACTGTAAGGTAAGGGGGGAATAAAGGGGAGGACTTTGAACTAAACGTGAAATTTGAAAGGTTTTTGAACTTAAAATTTTTTATCTGACTGGTATTATGTATATTACATTCGTGTTGGTGTGTTATTGAATCCCATATAACTAGCTACTGTTCTTACCTGATGACAGCCCATAGAACCCTATGGAATGGTCTACAACAGAAACAGTTCTGTACTCAGTGTTGCTAAGTCTGTAAAAATCACTGATGGCACTGATATATTAAGTCAATTACAGTAAGTTTAAGAAGCAGTAACTACTGTATATCAATGCAAAGGCATTATTCACAAGTACTGTCCTTTATAATGTTCCATGCAGAATTTTCATTTATACAGTCAAAAGTCATGTTTTGGCCAAGGCACAGCACTTTTCATACAGATATCCATCTGGCAAGAAAATTTATTGGGAGAAAAGTAGATGATGGCATTAATGATGTATACAGCTCTTCAGCTTTAAGGTTGCATTTTAGTGTTGTTTATTATTTAAAGTATGATGGATTCCGTCATGATGGCAGCACATTCAGAAATCAGAAATGTGTTACTCATATTTATGAATAACAGGCAGCACGCAAATAAATACACTGGTTTCTCAACTTAAGTTCTTGTCATACTTACGGACAAAGTGAAGGCTAGGTAGCTTTTATCAAGGTGATAGCAGGAAATAAACTCCAGTCGGAAATCATAATGTTCATTATTGAATGAATTATCCAGGGATTGTGGGGGCTGAAAAGAGGCTCAAAAAAGGTCTTTTTATGTTCACTGATCAAAGTGGCAGTGATATTTTATAAAGCTGTTTGGAAACACTGTGGCATTTACAGAGAATATATAGGAATACATCCAAAAGAAGGACTAGCAATATCACAGTCAATTTCAGCTTTTAACTCCGAGGTCCTTTAGTTTACTGTGTGGAGGCTGAATGTTTTCATGGCAGGGATGTGCCTATTTGATTCTGAGTGCCAGAAATTCTGAATCTGAACCCATCCTTGGGGGAGAGGTCTAGGCCTCGGCCAAGGTGAGGGTTTCCCCTACCCCTTCAGAAAATTTTTGATATTCACTGTTCTCGGCTCAACACTAAAATGATTTTGAATAATTATAGGAATTTTTGTAATGGTTTGGGAAACTAAAAACAGTGCTGGGTGTTTTTCATCATTTTGGGGTGAGTGCAGGGTGAAATGAGTTAGTGCTAGGTGCCAGTCCCCTGTGCCACCTGGTGTGGGCACATCCCTGCATTGTATGTACTTTAATATTGCACTGCAGTGCTGAGGCCATTCAAGAAGCAAAAGTTAAATTGCGGGTGAAAGAATAAGGAACCATAACTGGATAAAGCATGATCAGAAGGTTAATGCAAGTGATACAGAGAGGGCACATTCTGGGTGTTTCTTCAAATAGCATCAACCCATTAGAGTGCTTGTTGCCTGTACAAAGTCTCAGAGCTGTTTAACCTCATTTGTCTATATACTTGTACAGTAATATTTGATTTAAAAAGTTCAAAAGATGTTCAATTTTGTTATCTGTTTGTAAATAACTACTCTACAGTACCTTAGAACAATAGTCACAACTCAAACCAGTTGCACAAGATGAGCATGCTATTAATGTTATTGCAAGATAACGCACAGTCACCTGACCATAATGAGTTGAGAAGTCGAGGATTACTACCAATTGTTCTGTGTTAATCCATTGTTGAACAGATTGGTCCCTGCCCAAATTTCTTCTTGTGAGAACACCACTTGTGGAGAAGAATATACCTTGTCTGATTTTGAAATCTTTTACTGCTGCAACCAGATCTAAAATGTATGTAATCAGTGTTTCTGGCAGAGAGGAAAAGTGGGAAATCCCCCAAATCCCAAAAGTTTCCCAAAGAAGATGGGAAAAATCCCCCTTTCCTTTTCAATAAAAATTAAAAATTGTCAACATTGGTTTGTTTTTTAAAGAGAAGACACTTTTTCAGCAATGTTTGAACTTAAACTAAATAAATGATGTTTAGACCCTTCAAATTACTCTACACTTTACAGGAGCCTTGAAGCAAGCTTTTCTCGCCTGACCTACATAGGTTACTTAAACCTGGGACATTTTGACATAGGGTTTAGCAGTATCAATTCAACCCCCCCCCCCTTTCTGTGTTTCTGGCCGAATCCGTGGTGCTACCCATTGTTGAACAGATTGGTCGCTGCCAAAATTTCTTCTTGTGAGAACACCATTTGTTGATAAGATTACACATTGTCTGATTTTGAAATCTATAGTAAACTTCTTTATATACTGTAGGTCTAAAATATTTGTAATGATTTAAAAAAAGAAACTGAAATTTTCTGTTAAACAATTAAAAACTGCTACATTGAACTAAGTCTCAAAGTAGTGTTTACCTTCAAAGGGAATGCAACCAAAGTGCAAGTTGAATAAGGTCTGCATCAGCATTTTTGATCTGTTTACCATCTGGAGTTTTCTTGTTTCTTGGTTTGTGCAATAGCAGGGAATCATCTTTTTATGCCAATTGGCCTTGTAATCTGCCAAAGTGTTACAGACGAAAATATTACTCTTAAACCACATGCTGTACGTTTAGGTAATGAACAATTATCTGAGTGAAAAGTTTGGAAAAGATCATTCATTGGTGCTACAGTATGACGGGGTAAGATGAATTTCCTTTGCTGTTACAGTAATTGTGTTCCTTACAGTAGCTTGGTGAACAGCTTTTTACATTGCAAGGAGCAGAGAATGAATCTTTTGCTCACAATACTACTACTTGAATACTTGATGCAGTTAGTACTCAGCATGGTAGTTCTCTGGGGCTGTCACCATAACTGAAACCTGTCTTTCAAAAATGATCTGTTTTTAATGGATTTTGATGGGAATTAGGTTAGACTACTGTATTAACATTTTAAATCCTTTTTACATCAAATTGCTGAAATACATACAGTGCAATGCTTAATTCATTAATGTTCGGAAGTACAGTATTACCATTGTGCCCACATTTTGCAAGCCCTTTGTTTTTAAAATGGTTTGAGATATGCCAGCCATAGTCAGACAGCAAGCTATGATTTAGGCAACAGAACTATTGGAACAGTTTAGTAATAGATAGATGGAGTTTTAGGCCTAGTTTCAAACCTTTTGGTTCAAATTGAGGTGGCTATGCTTTTTCCAGTTGTGGCTCACTGGCTTGTTTTCTCTAATTCCATTGCTAATGCGGAGCATCACGCATGACTCGACCTGGGAATATAACCACGCTCCCCACGTGAGAGTTGGGTGCACTTGCTGTTAGACCAAACACACCCTCTCGACTATTTGGAACAGATTCCAGTAAATTATTTAAGGTAAACAATTAATTGCCTAGTGTTGCATCCTTGTGATATTTCCTGAATTTTTTGCTCTTCAAAGTGGATTCTATAACGGAAAGAAGTTCATCCCACCTTTGACTTTTTTAGAATTACAGTAGTTTAAAAATGTTTGCATGGTTTTACAAAGTCAAAGTGTCTTGGCAAATCTACATACAGAATATTTTACCCATGAAGGCTTTCATTGCATTGTGCCTGTTATCATGCAGCAAATCATCATGTGTGTGTATGATTTCAGACAGTTGGGTTGCGGTAATTAGCATTCGCAAGTAGACAATACTAATTAGTGAATGGAGCAGAGTGAAAATTATTGCTTTTTTTGTCTTTTTCCTTTAATAGCAACAAGAGTGACCATTCCCTAATTAGCATTGTCAACATGTAACAGTTTTACCATCTCAGAAACAAATTGAAGCAACTGTCGCTTGTATAGTTAGTACTTAGTAGACTTTGGTCACGCTTGCTGTCACATGTAAAAACTCTGCAGTGTGACATAATTGACTTTAAATTGATACTGACTGCGTACAATTTAGAATTTAGAAACACACAAACCCAAATTTTCTTGCAGCCTGGCAAAAAACTATGGTGTACAAACTGCAAATGACAATGACTTGCCTTGCTGTACACGAACAGTGTTTGCTTGTGTGCGGTACTATATCAGACTACTGTACATGTACAATTTACAGTTTACATGCCCAATATGTTGAGTGTACAAGTATCGTAATGCACAAAGGTCAAGATTTTGACATTGGACCTACAGTAATGGAAACATGTTTATTTCTGGGAATACAGTCCGTGCTGAGGATGGTATAAATTATTAACATAAATTTTTCCATCAGATATGTTATCTTCATGTTCATAGTAAGTCCGGGTGATTCCCTGAATTTACAAAGAGGTGTGTAAATTCACTGCACTGTACGTGAACTTTAGCATACACCATATTTGGTAGTACTTTCAAAGAAGCACAGGATTGTTTTGTTTTAGTCTCTGGAAATTGTGTTGTAGGCAATGCATTTTATTATGAAGTATAAATATACAGTGTATATAGTTCACTGAGTCACTTCCCAACAAATCTAGTTTTAAAGTATATGTTTCCTGTATATTTGTTGAGTCATGTTGTAAGGTTAGAGTTAGGTGTTTGTTTTGCATGGCAGGTTATTATGATATCCCTGAGTTGTCAATCAAGATAGAAAAATTTTAGAAAATTTGTGCTATAGTGTACTTTCAGGTGATGTCACAATTGGTTAGCCACACCCACTGATGGGCAAAAATCGACACTTTTTCAGAGCAACAGTTATAAGGCTATAATCTGCTTTAGCAAGCTATGTACCGTACTTATGTATGCTAGTTTTGCCTGTTAATTAAAAGAGGCTTTGTTTGTTACATCAGTGGAAGCACTGTGTAAGGTATGGTACCTTGCCTGGATTTAAGCAGAATGTTTTTGTTCTGTTCTAATCCGGCTGAAGAGAATTTTTGGTAGCATTTTCAGCAGCCCTCTCAGCATCTTCATCCTGGACCTTCTTAGAAGTTGTAATTAACCTTAAATGAGCTTTTGATCAAGTATTGCTCATGTTTTATGCATCTTTTTATGCCTTTAACATTCAGTTTAGTGGAAAGTTTGTGAATTGCTTTGAACTTATTAAATGTTTATGATCACTGTACAAGTATTGTTAATGGACCATGTTACTCTAAAGTACTGTAACCTCTTCTTGTGATATGGTTGTTGTTCATCTAGGTTTAACTTTTTCTGAGCAAATTTTGTTTTGCTTTTGTGCAGGAATGATACACCCATCCATTTAAAACTTGAAGATTTTGGAACAGAGTGCTCCTGGGATCATCTTTATATTTATGATGGAGACTCAATTTATTCACCCCTTGTAGCTGCCTTGAGGTAAGTTTATATGTACATCACAGACTTCCCATATACGATAGAGGAACATGGGAATACATGGTTGCCATCATTTGAACAAAAGAGTGCATCAAGATGGGCGCTGTTAGGCTGCAAATTTGCATGACTTGATGATGGATTTGTAATTCAAACTTGATTGAAATAAATATCACAGTCCATCAAAATGCTAATTGATTTTAACTTCCACTTCTTTAAGTTACAAAGTATTGTAAGTTTCGCACAAAATCTGTTTATTTTAACCACTTGATTAAGTCCAAAATTTCACACAGACAAAATATTAGCAGGCATGCACCCATCTTACTATGCATATTCTTGTGAACAGTGGCAACAATCTATGTGTCATTGTAGTATTCTTTGTCCAATGTGTACTGCAGGATGTCTGTGATGTAGATACTATTAGCATTTTACAGTCATGCTTGGCTGCTGTTGATTTGTGACTGAATGCATTGATAGCATATTTTTGCAATTGATCAGCAATTTTATCACAAATTGCAGACAACACTACCATAAGACTTAAGTGATACACTCATGTATTCTTATCATATTATTTTCAATTTATATTGCCAACATTTGAACTGTAAAGAACATGGTTTAAAAGTGCTTTTAAAAGGTGGCAGAACATTTTTCCATCTTATTTGGAAACTTCCAAAGCATACAATTCATGTTTTCCATGCAGGGCATCCACTAAAAGATAGTTTTGCATGTTTTGAACTTTTGACAAAAGTACCCCAAGGCTCCGTAGGCATTTGGATAAGATCATGTGAAGCATCTGTTCTTTTTGGTCCATAACTCAGTTTAGAATAAGGATAACCATGACAAATCCATAATGTAGGGACCTGAAGGTCAAAGAGGTTGGTCTTACTGTTCTCCCCAGGACTACCCCCTCAGAGGAACATAACTCTTTTTGCATTGACATTTTAGTTTTGCCCTTTGGCTGTCAGCCAGGGTAGTGTATCAAAAGAACTTGGCAAAAAAGTAACATGTTTGGATCTGTTGACAAACACTCACAAATATGTGGGTGAGGCTGCTGAAAAAAGAACAAAAAACAAAGTTTTGAGCATACTGCCATAGTGCTATAAAATATGCAAGGCACTACATTCTCTGTTAATGGTTTCTTTATAGCCAGGTCATGGTCCTGTTGTATACAGTGCATTGTGGGTAATGTATTTTGGAGGCTGTTAGGTCAAGGTTGTTAAAGCAGTATTCATGAAATGGAATCTTGGCACAGAATATTGCTACAGTAGCTGAAGAAAGAATTAATTGATTATTGACATCTGCCAAAGTTGCTTGATTTAGAAATGGGTCCAGTTTTAAGGAAGTTCATTTGTATGACCTACTTTATCAAAATCAAGGCCTGTTGCACCAAACAAAATTTTTGCCATGAGAAAAGAGCAGCGTGAATCCAAAAATTGTGAGAAAATAGCATTATTTTTGAATCTTTTTGTTTCTGCACATTATTATTCTATATGTTTACTATTCAATAATTTGTACAGGAAAATTCAAAACTCATTCAAAAATAGGGAAAAAATAAATATTTTGTGGCAATTATTCCATGTGTATTTCCTACAGGAAAAGTTGTATTAAGAGGTAAGTCAAAATTTGGAAGCCAATTACTGTAAATGTGCACTGCAAATAACGTGGGATTGACTTAAATTACACAATATTTTGGAAACGTTGCTGATATGTAAAGACGTGGCCATGTTACAGCTCTGTAGTCACATTACAGCTCTCGTATTTGCCAGAAACACAACACTGTCACCCTGACCTAAAAACTCTTGTTTGAACAGACAAATTCTTCCCCTATTCCAGGCTTTCTCAATGAAAGTAAACTTTATAGGAATTTTTGACATGGCAACTGCTTTTGCCTTGATATCTCACTGGAAATTGCTCCCCCCTTTCCCCTAACATTGTATGTGATACCCTTTTTTGGTTCCTTGTGTTAACAAAGGAACCTATGTAGTCAAGTTGGCATATGTATGTGTGTGTGTGAATGTGTGTATGTGACACATTGGAATGCGAGGTATGTGACACGATAATTCAATAACCAATGCAATTTTTCTCAAACTTGGTATGTACGTGTATCATATTCAGGAGATGTGCCCTATTGTTTTTGGTGCCCATATCTTGCATATTAATGAGTGTGCAGGGCTTAATGTGTGCATTGGAATATGAAGTATGTGACACAATAACTCAATAACCGAGATGTCAATTTTCATCAAACGTGGGTGGTACATGTATTATATTGAGTAGATGTGCCCTATTGCTTTTGGTGGTCATATCTTGCATATTAATGAGTGGGCAGGGCTTAATGAAAAAATTCTTAAAATGACATTATCTTGCCACTGAAACATTTTATAGGGCTGGTGTAATGGTAATTTGTGTTCGTCTAAGTGAAGTAAATGTGATGACCCAGATTGACCTCATTTTACCTTGTGACCGTTGTAAATTTTTTGGGGGGACGCCTGGATTCATCTTGATGAGACAAACCAAAAAGGCAATTACACTACCCTCCTAGGATGTTCCTAACTTGAGTTATTGACAGTAATAGTGACAAGAAAGTTAGTGTGTAGGGCATATGCAAGGTGTGGAGTGCTATAACTCAATAACCAAGTAACATAGGGGGATGGCTTAATGGAAAGTTATGTTCATCTGAAGAAAGTGCACGTGTTGACCTACTTTGTGACCTCATTTGACCATTTGACCTTTGTGACTTTTTGTGATACCTGGATTTGTCTTGTTGAGACAAACAACAAAGTCACTTATTCTACTCTCCTATGATGTTGTTAACTTTTAGTTATTGTCATTTCAGTGAAAAGTCAGTGGTGTGTGTGTATGTTTGCGTGTTATATGCTTTGGAATGCGAGGCATAAAGTGTGATAATTCAAGAACCAAATGATAAAGGGAGGTCACACAAGCAGGGATGATCCTTTAGCAAATATATCTGGTTGTCCAGAGGACAACCTGACCTGCATTGGAAATTGGTTGTCCTTCCCAAAACTTGGTTGTCCCCCACAACAAATGCAAAATACGTTTGCAAGCTATAACAGTATTTTTTAGTAATAAGAAAGAAAATACAAAGCTCTGCTGTAAGCTATGGTACTATATCAACTTAAAACTCAAGAGAAAAAGCAAAAGAGGCTCATCTGGATGCTTTCATGCCTTAAGGCACACATGTCCCTCAGATTTTTTGGGTGATATGTCTTTGTTTAATTGGTATAAAATCCAACTGAAGTTTAATGCCTTTTGACAACTGCAATGTATAAAAGAAATGAAGAATTATAACCCCCTCTCAGTCTTAAAGCAGTTTAGTTAGCAATCATGCCAGTAATGCAGTTTTTATTTAAAAAAACAAAAACCTTTTCCTCATGTACAGCATTTAATAAAGGTATTTACAATGCAAGTTTTGACTCCCAATATCTATAATATTGTGTGTATATCACAATACTAAAATATGAAAGCAGTTTCTCTTCTTTACCTCTGCTTTCATATACTACTGGGACTACTGTGGCTTTTGGAACACCCTCTTCAGGTTGAAAGTTCAAGTTGAAAGTCATTTACAGATAAAATTACAAATCTATGTTGTTTCTTGTTCTCTGGCAAAATTGTGAAATGGAAATTGTAGCAGACTTTTGGGCCTTTGTTAATTTTTCCTTTTGAGGTAAACACATAGGTAGTTCAAATGACAACCATGGCATAATTTCTAGTTCTCCATCATAAGTTTTGGTTGTCAGGGATGACCAGATAACTGTTCCATTTCTTCCTTGCACATGCAGTGTTGACCTACTTTGACTATATTTGACCTTGGTGACTTCTTTGTAAGGTCTGGATTTGAATTCTTGAGGTGGACCAAAAGGACAATGCCAATTAACTACCCTCATATACTTCCCCAAACTCAGGTAAATGACAATAGTGAAGGTGATGTGTGTATGTACTTGTCACATGGAAATAGGAGGTTTGCACTTTGCAGTGTGATAACTTGAAAAATCCAAGTGTTAAATTTCTCTCAAACTGCAAGTGTTTGATTTGAAATTTAATGTGCCTGTATGTTTTGGGGTGAACGCCAAAAGTCATTGGGGCTAAAGGTACCAATTATGCCTTACCTTGCAACTCTCTAAATAAAAAAATTATCTTAAATGCAAGGAACCATAGTGCCCTTGGGCTCTTGTTCTTTCTTGATGACACAGTGTTACACATTTATGTTGATGTGTCGTTTATGCCATCTAACTACAGTAACTCTGTAACATTTTTTGAATTTATTGCAGAATAGTGCATTCTGTAACTGACCTGTATTGCAAAGTACAAGATGATGACAACCACATCAACATGTTTAGTAGACAATGGCAGGAAACTTAACATAGGCCTGCACATATGTTTACTCCATTCATGGAAAGTGTACTACTCTATACATATTTTTATCAGTGTCACTATACAAAGCATGATTGCTGTCCTGGTTGAAGGTTAAATCCTGGTTGGATTGTTGGCTGAGATTTGGTTTTGTCATCATCATGTATTGTTTTGCCATACACTTACCATGTACAGTATTGTACACACCCTGTGTGCGTGAGCTGTGACGGAGTATCATGACACTGGCATTGATGTCATCCAACATAATTTAATAATAGTTAGAAAAAAAAAACTGTGGAACAAAACTTGAATGGTTTTGACTCAATGGCAATCAATAAAAATTTCTTGTTAATGGACTGTAGCAGTACCATGTCAGGGATTTTGCCAGAAACACAAAAAGGGGGATTTCTAAATGCCATGCCATCCGAGGCTAAAGTTATGAGTGGGTAGAGGGGGACAAAAGCTTACTTCAAGGTCTCTATAAGGTGCGATTTTATGGGGTTTAAAGACCATTTTAGTTAAAACATTGCTGCAAAGGTGTCTTTTTTAAGTGAGAAACCAAGATATTGACAGTTTTTAATTTTTATGGAAATGAAAGGGGGGGGGAAAGAAATTTTACCCTCCTTCTTCTTGAAAGGGAGAATCTGCCTTACTTCCCTATCGCTGGCAGGAACACTGCATGTGTAATACCTTTTGTACACTAACATACTCAATACTGTAGGAATATAATGCAGTATGATTTTGCAGTTTTTAAAAGGTTTGATTGCATGATTGTTTATACCTAGAATTCCTCCCTTATCGAACCACCAGTAGAATAGTCACTGAAAGATAATGATTCTTTGTGTTCAATTTATGACGTGAACCGCAATTGTCAAATGACAAAAATAGCTAATTTATTGTCAGCCCAAATTACATCCATTGTGTTGTAACAATACAGTGCAGTTGCCATTGTTTATAATGATTTAATGAGGCCTACTGTTCAAAGTGCAGTATAAAATTGGTGCATAGCATCTGACAGCCTGAGTACGGTATTTAAAAGCTTGAATATCCCTGTGCAAGTATAGTACTGCACATCGCTTTTTTATGTGCCATGAACTTCTCATATTGTTGTACAACCAAAATTAAAAGTGGAAGAAAATTACAGTAAAATATTCAGAGTAATAATAAAGTTGAGGAGTAATTTTCCAAAGCACAAAATGTTTTGGAAAAGTGAGGTAAAATATATCTTGGTCAGTTAAAATTATAAGCCTCATTTTGGTCATGAATAGCAGTTGCAATTTTGTAGAACTCATCAAATTAGCATCTGTTAGTGACATGGTATATTGAATGTTTCCAACTGATATCAGGCAAGGGCAGCATTTCAGAAATTTGCTGTACACGAACTTCTTAACAATATTACCCTTTTACCTTACCTTTCTACCTTTGAAAATATTTTACTTTTTTTTATCTGTACAGAATCACTTCACAGATCTACAATACTGTATGCTTAATCTTTGCTCCTGTACATCTTATTTGCATTCAGTTTGTGATGTGGGCACTTCATGGAGTAGTATTAGCACCCCCACCCTTCCCTATGTCCATCTTTCTCTGTATTCCATGGCTTGGTCTCATGTACCCCATGAAACTTTGTGTTAGCCCATGTTTAACCAAGGCAGAACCCCAGGTTAACTACATGTTTTCAAGTCTCTGCTCTCACGTACACCGCATTTAGTTGATTGGGTGAAAGTGTCAAAAAATATGAATTTGTCAGGGGCAAAAACACCTTGTTACCTTCCTTGATTAAAACAAACACAGCGTTTAAAACCGTAGAAACCTGTAATTTGACATGGATTTGGAATTAAATCACCTACCCGGCCTGAGTTCACTCACATTTCCACGCATCTCAAGCTCGAGGTAGCACAGTGTTACCTTTAGGGGTACAGTACATGATGTCACAGTACTAGGTACTTGCTAAGTGCCTCAGGCACTTTAAGGGTCCTTGAGGCACTGCTATTTTGGCTGAATTCACCTGGGTTCATTCTTGGTACTGTATGATGTCTATATTGTCAGGTTGTAGGCCTATGAGGTGGATTTTCACATTCCTCACCAGTAATATTAAACGAAAATGCTCTCAGTGACATTGATCAAATTATAGTTCCAAGGTTTTTTAATTTTGTGTCATGCTCAGAATCTTAATGCAAGGAATGTTTAATCAGTTTTTGCCTAGCAATATTCGTTTACAGAACATTAATGTGACTGAGGCAAGTTCCACTTTTGTAGGAATAATTGAGTGTAGTTCAGACACTGTCACTGCAAGATTGAGTTGCCACCCCCAAAGCCAAACGCTGAACTTTCCATTTGCCATGATGACAGTAATTAAATCCCATGATGGACAGAAGGTATGCCAAGTTGTCAAACTTTGTAAATTCAGCACTGAAAGAGAGATGAAGGGTCATGGCACCTCTTCTGGATACTAGACATGTAGGTCATGGTGTGAGTGGAACATTACAGTAGTTGTGACTTGAGACTAGAAATCAGTGGATCAAATGTAAATTCCTGTCATTGCTTTTCACATTCGAATTTGGGCACCATTTATGGTTATAACATTACCACATTCACTAATGCAGACAGGCAAAATGGTGGCACTTTTTTGGCAAATCAGTCAACACAATGTCATTAGGTTACTGCCAAAAAAGTTCAGTACAGTAGTGAATTTTTTGCGGTAACCTAGAAAAATACTGTTTTGACAGATTTGCCAAAATAATGTTATGTAAATACTCACAAATGCCCAATGACTAAAACCTCTCCTAGTCACAACTTATTTAATCGTTATTTTTGAGGTAAATCGTAGCGCGGTACTGACACAGTTTGCAAACGTCAGCTCGGTATGTCACCAGCGGTCATACCGTACATGCTTCTGGTGATTTCCAATATCTCTGTGTATCTTGCATGGCATTTTAGCCATGAAAACATAAGCCAAGAACTGTCAAAAACTGTCAAGACAGTCCAGAACTTTTGGGCAACTCTGGGACAAGTCCCACTGTTAGGGCTGTGAAGGTATAGCGATTAATCGCTAAATGATCGCACGTGGAATAAAGGTTTAGTACAAAGCAGCAAGCTATTAATCCCAAAATCTGTTTTTTGTTAAATGGGACATTCTGGGCATATTTGAACATTGTAGGCTTCAAAGTTTCAGAATAATTTGATTTTACCATGCAGGATAACAACTATTATGGACTATTATTACTTCTGCATTACATTCATTATCAATCACTTCATACTGAAATTATTTTTTGGGATAAGGTAATCGCGATTAATCACTAAACGATGGCAAATTTTTGAGGTTAAATGTTTAGTTATTTTGCCAAACGTTCACAGTCCTACCACCTGTAAACCGCAAATTTGGCATTTATTTTCCCGATTGAATGTGGCATTGCATGAGGTTATTACACTATTTTCGCAGTGACAGGAATATATTTCATACCTGCTGCGAAGGTTAGTTGATAACGATGTTGCGACAGCAAACATGGTTCGTTATGTACCTAGGCCTAGGCATTGTAGAGCACAGCAAGCAGTTAAATGTGCTGGGAGATGCGATTTAAAGAATTTGTAGTTATCAATAATCTGAATTATTGGCTAATTTGTGGAGTTCTCTATACTAAGAATACTCCGGTGATTTGAAATGCAAGTTTTTCAGAGGGCTTGGCGGGTCAGTGGGTTTGGGTGTCCAAATGCGGGTCCAACCCCCGAAATGCAGGTCTTTTGGAAGGTAGGACAGATTTGAATTTGATTGAAAAACATTCCATAAACAAAATCCCCAATTTTCAAATTTGTGTTTATTATAAAATTTATTTTTCAGTCAAAACCCAGGTAGTTTGCTGCAACTTTGTCTTTGTTATATCACTGGGTTGCTTCCCCTCTCTCATTATGAATGCCAATCAGTTTGAGGGTTAGTCAGGAAGATGTAGTTTTAATGCTCAATTTCTGACCAGTTGGCTGTAAAGTCTAACCAGTCATAGCCTATATTTTTACCCATTGTAGCTCACCAGCTTGTTTTTCCTACTCCATTGCTTATGCTGAGCACCATCCACAATGGCAGTAGGTTCTGGTAGTAGGTTTGAGGGAATCTATTCTATTGCAATTTCAGAGTGTTTAAAAAACCTGTTAATTAAATTGCAGGTACAGTATGTACAGTATATGATACGCCTACCGGTTCAACTCAAGACCTAACTTTCAAGGGAGGATACTGTTTTGTGTAGCGAAAGTGTAAACTCAGTCACTGTTGCAGTGGTTCTGAAGTGTTTTTAGCCAGAATATTGCTCAGCATTTTATTTTGTGATATAAACATTTGTGTTTCCCAATCTTCATCAACTGTTTTGTGTTGGCACTTTACTAGGTATTGCCATTTGATGACAAAATTTTCCCCTGCCAAATTATTTTGGCAGGGTTTTGGTTCTAAGAAGAACATGATCTTGATTAGTCGCTATGTTCTGACTCAATTTGTTTTCCGTGGCATTGACAGGAAATACAATGCAGGTTTAATGATCTGGAGTCAAATTAATTTGACCCATCAAATTATATGCAATAACTGAAATTTTTGTAAATATATCTGTAGGTCTGACCTTTTTTTTTTCTTTTCTTGCATTTCAGTGGTCCAGTTCAGTACCAGGAGGAAGATATCCGCCATGAGTTCACTCTCACCTCAGGTTTTGCTTACCTTTACTTTTACAGTGATGCAGCTTATATTTTAGATGGCTTCAATATTAGTTACAGGTAAGTGTACAGTAGCTGACAAAACCATGGAGTGAATACAGTCTGATACAAGTATTGATATAAACTGTACATACAAAGCTTGAATCCTGTCAGGAAACAAGTAAAAATCACAGACAAAGTCAGACTTGGTAACCTCAGTTACAATAGCTTTGGCAGCGGAAGAGTACGAAAAAGATTGACAAGTCAAACTGGTTTATGCAGGGGTACTGTATCTTGTAAAAACTTCTCCTTGTTGGCAGGCAGCAATAAAGATTAGTACATACTAGATGCTTGCCACTTGTCAATATGCCAACTGGTAATCTGTGTGGAAGTAATTCCATTTTTGAAGGAAAACATATCATTTTAGATTGCTGTTTCAATAAAACATTGTTACCAGAATCTTTCAGTAGCCTATGTCATTATAAGGTAAAGAGCAGCCCCCCCAACCTGAAGTAGTGTAGTAGACTGTCCTGTTTCATGAATGGCCCTTGAGAGTCATGTGACAATATTTTGGGGGCTTAAATTTGGAATTTACAAAGAGTTACTGCTTGGTTCACCTTGAATGTGCAATATTGAAGTCCTAAAATATTATAAAAGATACTTTGAAGAGGAATATGAATGAAACTGTGATATTTAGCTGTTGCTTCAAAGTAAGTTTGGGGGTCTGCTCTTGCCCTTTAATGTTATGAAAGTCATAATGTGCATTAATGTTGTAAAAGGGGACATGCATGTCTCATATCTGATGCTCCTAAAATAAGTGGTTAATCAAAGTTGGAGGTCAAATCCACTATGTCAAACTCCAGACTGCAGCTACCTCAGCAGCTACTGTATGCTGTCTCAGCCATGTTCTGTTGCTACCACGGACTTCCTTCATGGACAGAGCATGTATTAAATGAGTACATCCTATCCGTAGATTATCGCCACCAATTGGGACAAAAGAGCACACCACGCTGGCTGCAGTGAAGCTTTAATTTGTATAATTTGATGATGACTCTGTAATATTTTAAACAAAAGTTTGATTTGAATGAGAAACAATATCATATTCCTGGAATATGTGGAGTGATTTTGACCTTACCTTGTGTTATTTCGAAAATACCTGTATTTCCACTTTCTTGCAAAATCAGTTGATTTAATTTAGCAAGTGCAAACTTTCACACAAAACTATAGCAGACAGCCATCTTGCTGTGCCTATACTCACTCATAAGTACAATAGTGACCATCTGGCATGCAGTTTCCTCAGTCCATGTATAGGAAGTCTGTAGTTGCTACGCACTTTATGGTGTAGGACTACAGCTGCTGCACCTTAGCTGGGGAGATCTGTGCAGTGTGTACGCCTTGGCTATTTCCATATACAAGTATGATACTTGAACAGTAAATCAAGCTGTAGGATTTCAACAATCATGGGATCCCTGGTGCAGGTTCCGTTAAGCGTGGGTCACACAGCCACAACCACCCACCCGACCCAGCCACCCACCCAACCACCCACAACATCAACTAGGATCATGACAGTGTGAACTTTCACTACCATCCTTCAAATTCCATTGGGTTGTAAGCGGTTGGCCTAATTGAATGTGTTCAGTCATAATCGGTTGCAATTGGTGTGTTTCAAGCCTGGTTCGTGCCCGCCAAAACTACCAAAGAAGTGTTTACAATTATTGCAAATTGTCAACAACAGAGAGTCGTTGGCAGACGTTGTGGTGTGACCGGGGCCTTATATTTTCTCCTGGTAATCCATGGAAACTCCATTTTGGGTTCAGTTCAAAACATACATGGGGTGATTATTGATTCGTGGTAACCTAATTATGGGTTTTGTGATTTTATCACCATGGGAGTGATAGGCCATGCAGTGATGGGGAAGATTTTTCTTATGAAACTGTGTGTTTGGTCTATTGTCAGAGCATCCACCTCTCCTCCAGGGTTTCAGGGATCAATTTACAGGTGGAATCATACTAAAGCTTTAATAAATGGAACCAGCTGTCTTTGTGCTTGATTTTCTTCAAAGATAATGGAGTAGTTTAAACAATCTGGTGACACACAACTGGGAAAGCCATGGTCTCCTGTAGATTTAATTAACCCAGAAAGTCAGAAGTTGAGAGTTAAACTTACTAAAAAACAAACTATCAAACTGGAGGGTAGGGAAGCTTTGGCCCCTAAATATAAAGTTGGAGAGTAGTGTTTTACCATGCCCCCCTTCGATTCCTAGGCAGAGTCATACCGAAGACTCTAAAAAGGGAAACTGCTGGTGTGCATGATGTTCCCCATAAGCAATGGAGTATGGAAAGCAAGCCAGTGAGTCACAACTGGAAAAAAAGCTGTAGCCAACTCTACTTGAACCAGTTGGTTGGAAACTGGGCCGTAAAACTTACTAGCCATGCCCTCCCCCCCCCCCCCCCCCTTACACAAACTAGACCAGACTGATTGCCACAGTTATCAGTAAAGCTGTTGTATTTTACTTCAGTAGATCTAAGATGAAAGGTAAAGAATAAGGGTCTGCCTATAATACACAAATCTTCACATAAAACCATGCCTGTCTTTAGGAGTCCTTTGAAATTGAACTAGCATCCCATTTAATTAAATTCTACATTTCTACCCTCACTTTTAATGTCAAAACACACGCTGTGTACATTTTAATTTCTGGAGATGCATTCAACAAGCAACAAAACAATGTTATACCATTAAAAGTATTGACAAGTAAATGAAACCTGGACCAATGTTCTTGTTATTAAATTAAAAATTTATTTTTTCAAGGTACTGTAAATACCAAAGAAGTACATTAGGAGATACCAGCAAAAAAAAAAAAAAATCCACATATTTTATGTACCAAACAGAGCCACAGTATCACAGGTTGCATAATAGTTGTTTGTAATGGTTGATAACCATCCTTGTAGAAGTAATTTTTATCTACAGAAATGGGAATGAATAGTAGAGCCTATGTTTCAGTCGTAATGTTGTCAGTTTTTATTGAAACATCCAATTTAGCAGTACTGTATGGATTGTGTGGTATTTGGGAGCTGATGTTTGCAGGCCTTAGTTTTGAGGCATGCAGAAATCATCACACACCATCTCACACCTCAAGTTATTGTAAGGGATGTGATTTTTCACACACTTTAATAAAATAACTTTAGCTGTAACAGATCTGTTGAAGTTTAATGAAACAATTCATAATATCATGAGGAATGTGATTTGTATATCGTAGCACACCTGGAAATTTTAAAACACAATTACAGTATAAGGCCTGTATTTGGTGACATCAGCATCTGAAAGTGGTGAAGTTGACCCAACTTTATCATATGGAGTGGCATTCAGTTCAACATTTATCATAGATTGGGTCTTTTTCAAGTTAGGCATTTGAAAAAACCTCCATGTAAAGGATAGTACCCGGTTCAACAAAAGTAATAATACTGTAAATAATTGAAATTCCTATAATTATTGTTCACAATTGAATAAAATTCATATGCAGTGACCATTTCACAAAATAAACACTCCTGAAATAATTAAACAATTATATAGTTAAACAAAAGTAGAACTGGTACTAGCCCTTTTCAGTACAGTACGTACAGTAGGTACCAATACTGTAGGTTTAGAGCTTACTCTATTTACCCTCCCCTTTGACTATCTATAGCCTACACTATTATCACTATTAAAAGACTATCTTCTGTGTTCAGTACAACAGATAACAGCATATCAGTTGAGAATCAGTTGGTACTTTACGATATGTTGATGTTCATACTGTAGCTATGAATGATGTCCAATGAAATGATAAATTCGCTGTTAATGCCATGCACCAGAATGTATCCACCTGGGCTTCTACGTCATTATACCTGCATTGTACTGTAGTCTAAAGGTAATTTTAACAGAGCATCAATTATTGATAATCAGATAATCAGTGTCAATCATTATTTTAGAAAAGATTTTCTTTTTGCGTCAATCATTATTTTAGAAAAGATTTTCTTTTTGCGTCGGAAAAATTTATTGCACATGTACTGTACTGTAATTTCCAGTGCTGCATGCCTGGTTTCCCAGGCTCCATCCACATTTAATTAAATGTTTGCTTTGTATGATGTGTGTGGAACATGGAAGTAAAGCAGTTTGTATATTCGGCAGATGAGATTTGTTTCATTTCTTCACTTCTGATATCAAATCCACCACTTGAATTTGCTCTTTGGGAGATACTGTAGTACATGTACAGGAGGTTCTATTAATAGTGTGGTTCAGCAGCTGTCTGATAGTCATGATATAAGAATCAAAGATTGATGGGTCTATTTTGGCAGAGTTTTATGTAGTGGCAGGGCAAAGTGTTATCTCAAAGTCTTTCCTCCACTAGTTCAAATAGTTTGTCATTGCAAAGTGTTATCAATTGCTTTCCTTCACCAGGTGTTCAATGAGTTTGTTAGTGCTGTGACAGCTCACCCAAGCCATGTACAGTAACTTACAACCTAGGAAGTCTAACTCTGGGACAGGTCGCTGAACATTTAGTTTTGGAGTGCATTGAACAGTATCCATGCTTCATAGTGACAGAGCATATTGCAGTATTAAATATGCATCTTACATGTAGATTGTCAATGCCCTTCTGGGTGCATTTAGGCTTACCAATGTGGCTGTCTGCCATAAGTGGGATCAGTCTGGAGAGATTCTGTGAGAATCGTATTTCATTTATTGCAAGTTTATGGTAATTTCAACAATCACATTGGAAGGCTAAGTTGATATTCTCCACTCATGTTTATATTTTGTCTTAAGTGCTACAGATTGACAGATCTAATTCCATTATACAAATTACATACAATAAGCTCAGTGGTCATCTAGCTTGCTAAGCCTAAATTTATTTAAAGGGCAAAAAATTCATCCCAAATTATGTTTTGAAATAACATCCAGATACAGTACTACAAATTTCTTCTTATTTTACTTCCAAGTATCTTTCATAAAATTTTTAGAAGTGAAACAACTTCCATAGTCAAGGTAAAACGCATGAGTTCTTCTCATAAATGTCATCAAGTGCAAGTTCAAAACTTTATTATGTCCCACGAAGGGTACTTTTACACTCACCATTGAAGAGGTACAAAGATGTAAAAGTAATCAACTAGTAGAAAGATAAAATAGTAACGAGTACATGACTACAGAGATACAGTAAACATGACAAGGTTAGGTGGGGAGATTTAAAAGTAAATGATAAGATAGGAAAACCAACAGATTTAAATGTGAAACAGATGAAGGATAAAACATAAAAGTTGGCTATCTATTAAAATTAGTGTTAAGTAATTTAATACATTGTGAAATAAAAGGTGAGTTGTGCTTACTAGTGGCAGCATACAGTAGTGTCTTTTTACCACTACAGGGGATAATGGGATAATGGTACTATCAAGACTTAAATGAGGGGGTGTGCGCTATCGTCAGCGATATTTCTCAGCTGAACTTCCAAAGCATCCTGGTAGGAAGAGTACACCATATGCTATGGTAGTCTCATCATTGAATAAGAAAAATTTTATCACATGATTTTGAAGAGCCTATCATGAAACAGGGCTGACTACAGTATGTACTACATGAATTCAACTTGGTGTGACTCCATTTCTCCTATAAATGGTGGTGAATGAGTTGTTCAATTGATGCTTTGTGGAAAGTCTCAGACTTAGAGGCCCAATCCTCTCACCCCAAACAGTACCAATTTTCCTATCTTTCTTAATACTTAACCCTTTACCGTTGTTTGGGTCCTTTTGGACCCATGTGGAGAGCTCGGCTGTCACACATCTTTACTATTTCACACGGAGCTCGAAACTGCGAGTAGCTACCCAAAAATTCGGCCACAAAAGCGAGAGAGACAATAGTTTAAGGTCACGGGGTCAATGGCCTACGGAAGCCGATGCGGGGCAGGCTATGTCCGTTTTTCTGCCCAGTCCCGAGGCGCGCAAATATGCCCCGATCGGAGCACAACGGTAAAGGGTTAAGCTCCTTTCACAAATGTCTGAAATGCATCCTCATCCAGAAACAATCTCAGTTTATTGCTTCATGGTGAGTATACAAAAGCTCACTCAGTGTGTATAATCAAAACACCCTCAGTATAGTTCATGCTGTGTTATATGAGCTTTGGTTCTCTGCATTATTGGAATTAGCTGTCAATCAAAGAGCTGAGCGTATTGAGAATTTTGGTAAACCCCTATCAGAATTGTAGTTTGGGGTTAAAGTTTTGGTTCTTTAAAGGGGAAGGTTAGTTGAAAATTCAGTTTTCACATGTGAAAGAAAAACTAAATCTACACAGTGTGGTGAAATTTCCATTCAATCCGTCATATTTTACTTGAGATATCACTTTACTAGAGTGTGTGCCAAAGTGACTCTATGGCAGCAGAGATTACACCACCTTTTCATTGACAAGGAATCCTTTTTTTGCCTTTGTTTTCGAGACTGTTGTGTTGACTGTGACGTTATTGATAAGGTTATAAAGCAGGACAGTTTGATTGCAATAGTTCTCATGCCACTCCTGCAATCACATTTAAAAAAATATGGGACTGCTGAGGAGAAAATAAGTTTAAAGATACACCATTAATGTGAGGACATTCTGTCATACATGCTTACTTCAAGTTCACTGTTGAAAAAAGCAAACTCAATGTGTATGCTCTGATCTCCCCCAGCTGAAACTGAAAATAGGTATACCTAGTAGCAGTCTACTGATATTGTGCAGTGTGTTTGCCATTCTGGTTTGGGGGAGGGGGGGATTTACACTTCATGCCACGGGAACTCAAGTACTGTAGATTTAAGCCTATAATGCTATAAGCATCATTGTCATAGTCACAGTTAATTTATCTTGACAAAACAGTTTTAACATTTTACTTGATTTCATGTCACTATCAGAGCATACATGTTGTGCAAGATAGGAATCCTTTAATTCAGCAAGACAATTTATATGAGAATTCCTCTGTCAGTCTCTTCTTCTTCTAGATGCTTTCTTGTGATGTCTTAGCAATCTTATTTCTCCTGAAGCAATAAGTGAGAATATTAATAACAGACTCTCACAGTCAGCCTTGGAATCTAAATGTACTTCAACCTTCAGGCCTGAATAATTTTCTTTTGGAGAGCCATTATTGCATTGCAGTTATGGCAGAAACACACGGGGAACTGTGCACCTATTAATATAAACGGCAAGACTCCTACTGTAGTGATCATCAATTTTAATCTTTCTGTTGGTTTTGTTGTTGTCTGTGTGTAGAAGGCAATTGATATTTGACGCATAAGGAATTTCAAGCTTTGTTAAGGCTTGATATTCTGTTTGTCTCGCATACTGCAGAGCAAAGCAAAATAATCCAAAGAATTTTTAGAAGAATTCCTTCAATTTTTTCTTTGGAAGCACCTCAGACTTGGTTGGAAAATTCAAATTTACAGCATGCAGTATGAACAAGCATTTTGTTATTTAAGGCCTAGTTCTCTCACCCCAAACAGTACCAGTTCTCCTAAGCTTCTTACTTAAGCCCCTCCCACAATTGTCTAAAATTCATTCTCATCCAGATACAATCTCAGTCTATAATGCTTCAAGGTGACTATAGGAAAACTCAATTTATATAATCAAAACACTCTCAGTACCGTTCATGCTTTGTAATATAAGCTTTGGTACTTTGCATAGTTTGAAATAGTTGCCAATTAAAGAGCTGAGCCAATTGAGAATTTAGGTACCTCCATACCAAAATTGTAGTTTGGGGTGAGAGGTTTGGCCCTTTAAGTGAATACATTAATTTTGGATACTGGTACTCTAAGACATATGGGGTTCGGCAGGTGCAGATCCAAGGGGGGGGGGGGGATTTTATGGCCTCAGCCCTCCTTTTTTCACCACATTAACAATAAAACACATGGGAAATTAGCAGTCCAACTCCCTCACATCCATGCTTTCTCTTAATTCCTTCTTTTTGGAACATCTGGATGTGCCCCTGTTCAATATTTTTCAGAGAACAGGGATAACTTTTTCCTGCATATAAAAGTTGCTCATGAACTATTTTATTGGCTGAGTGTCATATTTACCCAATCGGATCCAATATTTTTGCTGAATAATTGAGGGGGCATCTGTACCCCCTCCTTCTCAATTTTATTTTACAGTTCACTGTACAGTATGAGTATTGACAATTTCAGTGGTAAGTGTGGATTTGTAATTCATTGTTCTTAAAGGCTATACAGTATAAGCAGGCAGGTTTCCAATATTACTGCTTGGAAAAACCTGTAAATTCTTGCAAATCCTGTCACATTTGCCATACAAGTAGTGTGTCACTGTGCTAAAAAAAGTAACTAAAGAATCTATTTTAGTCCTCATGTTTAAACATGAGCTAGGCAAAATGGAGAAGGAAGATAGAGGGTGTAGGGTGCCCTCTGCGGATAGGGTCAGATAGTAATTATAGGTGTAAATGCCAGGTTCTAGGAGGTATAGTCCTTCAAAGACTCCTAAACCAGGGAATTTGGGGGAATTTGAAATATATTCAACAATTTTGGTGACTAAAGATTGACACATGAAAAAACCATAAATTGCAATGAGAGATACCAGTTTATAGTACTTCTAATTAGGTGAGTGAATTTTTCCTTTTGATTACCCCCTAATGTTGTAAAAAATCTGTATTCTTTGTTGATTGCTTTGAACAAAGAGTACTCTTCCTGAAGTGTAAATCTACAGTAGGAAAAAATTTATTGTTTAGGAAACCACTGTCATTATTTTGTCTCACCTGTTTTGTGTCAGTATACAGAGTACTTAACTGTACAGTACTTAACTGTACAGTACTTAACTGTACAGTTATTCATTGAATATTGAATTAATCAGTCCATTTATTTGAAAGAAAGTCTACAGTACTTATTGTTCTTCATTTCTGTTTCAGTAGGTCTATCTAAATTTGTTTTTACGTTCTGTATAAAAAAAAAATTTGGTGTGAAGAAAAAAAAAAGATTGAAAAGAAAAAAGTGAAGGTTTCTGTGCAGAACAATAGTTTTATTTTGGGTTTATTAGTCTTTACAGGCAGCTTTATGCAGTTAGAAATAATACTGTATCTGTTTTTGTATATACTGTACTGTAGCTATTTAAAAACAAGTTTCAAGGTCAAGCATCATTGTACCATAGTTCTATACACAAGTAGTGCTGAACTGCTTACGTATGTGTGGTGTGTATGATATATAAATGCAGTAGTTTGTCAAGTGGTTCTTTACATGTCAACTCATACAATCATCTGCCTTAAATGGAGCTCTCTGTTTATAATAATTTGGATGTACAAGGGGATATTTTTGCATAGATAGTTACAAATACAAGTTCATAAAGTATATGTTTTGTCAGTTGTTATAATAGAGAGCATGTAAACTTATTTCACTCCTACTGTACTTTCCTCCCTTCTTTACAGTTTAGCATTTTCTAAAAGTACACTGACAACGAATCGATTACTAGAATCAATCCCTAATAATTTCATGGAAAGCTATGAGTAACATTTCACCCCTAATTTTGACCATGTAATGTACATGTACTTTATGTCCAAATTATGAGAAATTCCTGCTAAAATCAGTTTCACAGAATACTGTACTTTTGTGCAGCCAGGGAACAACATGCAGTATATCAAGTGACATCAATTTACAGAATGTGACAATGTGTGTAGCTTTCTTTCATAGTACCAGTCTCTTCCATAGTACCAGTTTCTTCCATAGTACCAGTTTCTTCCATGGTACCAGTTTCTTCCATAGTACCAGTCAGTATGTGAAATAGGAATTCAAAAATGGCGAAGTTGATGTGTATCACAATTTTCTTCTTGTTTCTGTTTAAAGTATATATATTCCATCATTTGTTATAGCAAGTTGAACCAAGCAGTTATTTCTAGTAATTTTTCACATTTGGAGAGAAAATTTACTGTCACATGACTCTTAACAGCCAATCATGAAAAAGCAGACTACCTCAAGTTGAGGTGACTGCTACAGTATTGCCCTGAATGTAACAAAGTCTAGACTGTCACAAAATCAATTAAATATTGTTTTCAGAAGCAACAAATCTCATCTACATCAATACTACTTAATATCAAAATCTTCTTTCTACAATATACTGGTATAAATTTGCTACAGATACAAGTTCTTTTCAGTGCCTCCTAAATGGTTGCTATGACATCAACTCTGCCATCTTTTATTTGCTTTGTAAAAGCATCAGTTTTGTGCTGAGACAACTGGGACATAGGCTAAATCTGTAATTATACATTCTTTTGTACACTGTCAGTTGGAGAAATGTCACATATTTTGTACATACTATGGAATGTCATGCCAATATTATTCATGTGCTGTTGTTTGCAGTAGCATGTTGGGAATTTTGTTTCACTAAATGCATATTCATGAAATGTCATTGCTTGAAATGTACATTTTGTGAACATTGCTGGAGGACTGTTGTTTGTGGAATTGTGTGGTCTGTTGCAATCAGTGTATGCCCAAATGACAATTGCTGGAATTGTGCTACGGTATGATTGTTTTGCTGTGGGGATTTCAGATTTCAGAATCAGACTGTGGTTCAGTCTATAGTGTTGTGCGTGCTGAAACTGTACAATATTAACCAGAGTATCCACATCTCAAAAGATGATACATGAATTGCTATTGAAATTACAAGATGATTGAGGTCTGTAGGCAGTTTAAAACCTTTAATAAATGTCATTAATCAAATTGTATATTAACCAAAAATGCTCTATAAATTTTCTGTTGACACAGTATGTGTTCATTCCTGCTATAGTTATACTTTACTGCACAGCTACAGTGTATCTCAAGAAGTTCACTGTTGTCATCCTTTTCTAATTTTTACCAGATATTTCTGTCTTCCCATCAGTAATTCCCTCTGTGGGCAGAGTACGGCTGTGAATGTTAAGCAAAATAACTAAACGTTTAACCTAAAAAATTTGCAATCGTTTAGCCATTAATCACCATTACCTTATCACCAAAAAAAAAAAAAAACTTATAATGACTCCAGTATGTTGTGATTGATACAGAGTGTAATGCAGAAATAATAATAGTTGTGATCTTGCATGGTAAATTCAAATTATACTAAAACTTTGAAGCCTACAAGGTTCAAATATGCCCAGAATGTTCCATTTAGCGAAAACCAGGGATCATCAGAGTATACAAATGAAAAAAAAACTGTCAAAAACAGGTTTTGCGATTAATCGCTTGTAGCTTTGTACTGAACGTTAATTCCACATGCGATCGTTTAGCAATTAATCACAACAGGTTTACAGCCCTAGGGCAGAGGGTCGTAGAATATGCCCATGGAATTTCCTGCCTGTCGTAAGAGGCGACTGAAGGGAAACCAGATTTGAACTTGAACCATACTGGCAAATAAATTTACACTTTGATCTTTAAATTGCGTTGACTGACACTAAGTAACATACTCATGTTGGTGTTGTTAAATCTCATCTAACTAGCTAACTAACCCATTAGTAGTAGTTCTTTCCTATATGTGATCTTATACATATGGCATATTTATGATGTCATTGAAACCTTACCAAAAAAAGAATCTTGACTAGCTTCAGTCCTAAATTAAGAAAATACTGTATCCCAGTTGCTCAAGTCTAGTTAGTTAGTTAGTTAGATGGGGCTTAACGACACACCAACACAAATGTGTTATATAGTGTCACCAAGTTAGGCTAAGTTACAACTGGGGTAAAAACACAGAAAAGAGAAAAGTGACGGTAAAAAAGGTAAAACATGGGGTTGAATTCGACTAGTACCCATCTGAGTCTGGTACATTGTGGTAGTATTAAGAGCTTTGCAGTTACACTTTAGTACTTTTATCATATTGAAGTGTATTTAACCCTTTACCGTTGTGCTCCAATCGGGCCATATTTGCGCGGCTCGGGAGTGGGCGGAAAAGCGGACGTAGCCCGTCCCACATCGGCTTCCGTAGGCCATTGACCCCGTGACCTTAAACTATTGTCTCTCTCTTTGTTGTGGCCGAATTTTCGGGTAGCTACTCGCAGTTTCGAGCTCGGCGTGAAACAGTAAAGATGGGTGGCAGCCGAGCTCTCCGCATGGGTCCAAAAGGACCCAAACAACGGTAAAGGGTTAAACTCATTCTGTCATCTATGGTGGTGGTACGTTAAAATTGTGTGCGCATCTTACTATACAAAATAGCATAGAAATAATCTGTTCACTTCTGTAAGAGAAACCCCTTCAAGCAAGTAATTATGTACATCAGTTGATTTGTGCTTTGTTGAGTTCATAATGTAACCATAAGTGTAATTTTATCCTGGAGCTGTATTTACATTGCTAATTATTCACAAGATCTAATTGCTTTACAATACACCTGTTTAACGTGCTAATCTGCTTCTGGTCGAGGGTTTCCTGTTGTGTGTTTTCTTGCACTGTTGTTTGCCTTTAAAAATTTAATTGTGTGTTGTATTGATTATGTTGTTTATGGTGTACCTTTGTTTTTATTGATTAGCTTTACTGAAAGCTTGGTCAAATAATGAAGTTTCCTATCATTGATAAACCAATGAATTCATGCAATAATTATAAGTATAGCAAGTATATCGTTATCTATATGGTACATGAGAGTGTGCAGTGGTATGTGGCCTATGATTTTGCCATGTAGTTAGTCAATAGAATTCACCTGTGCAGTATGTACCATAGATACTAACAGCACAGTGTGGCACTAACCAAGGATAATTTTTCTCAACTCCCAATATGG
Organism: Holothuria scabra; assembly: GCA_037179385.1. Taxonomy (NCBI): domain Eukaryota; kingdom Metazoa; phylum Echinodermata; class Holothuroidea; order Aspidochirotida; family Holothuriidae; genus Holothuria; species Holothuria scabra. Next base: position 20,834,876 of record CM074194.1, on the reverse strand, counting down.
CAGTACTACACAATACTGAGCCACAAACGACTTTGCTTTTCGCTCAGTTTACAGAGTTCCCATTATCTAACTGAGTAAATGAAATCGGGTATCCGGTTCCAAATGTTTGATCCCAACTCAGGCCTAGCAGGGTTAGCGCTGAGCTCTGAATTTAGTGGGTCCCAGCCTTGGTTTTTGGACCCCTTAAAAGTATGAAACATTAAATTTTAGGGGTCCACCAGGAATTTTAAAGGGTCCAATTCTCCTGCCATCTTTACTTTTCCTCAAGTTCAACCCTATTTTCCCCTGTAGGTACTTGAGTTAAATACTGCAATGTTTCGGTGCTGAAAGTTCAGTCCATAGTGCTAAGTAAGAGTGAATACAATAATCTCAGAGAAAAAATATGTGACATCAATGCTTCTGTTTGCTTTCCTGGTAATATTGTAGAGTGAAGGTTGCTGATTCCATAAATTTCAAATTTTTTTTTTGTAGTATGGACCGATTATACTATAGCCTAACAGGTAATCCCCGATTATCGATTATTTAATGAACAATTGGCCCGATGCCGAATTCATATAACAGATTATTAAAAAGAGGGAAATCACGTTTGTCACTTTAGTACGCGCCCGCCCTTGCTTCGTGCATATTGTATTGCCATAACCAGTTCAGGATGGAAAATACTGGGAATAGTTCCATTCGTTTCACGAACGGGATATCATTTTTGTAGGCGAAATAGTTTCACTTCAAAATTGAAGATACAAATCAACCCTTAATACAGTACATTTGTTTGCAGTCCATGTCACATGCCCTTTGATAATTTAGTTCAAAGGCCAACATTATGCTCTGTCTAGTTTTCATCCCCCAATCATGTCGGAACATTGCATTCTTTTACTGTACTGGGTTGTACTTGTGTTAATATACTGTACAGTAGCTGGTACTCTCTCGCTTTAACGAACCCCATGTAAAACAATCATGATAATCTTAGCAGTTCTGGGCACCCGTATAACGTATCTTATGGTTTTTTCCGATATAAATATCCCCGGGTATTTTTAGCAGTTCTCGTCCAAAACTTACGTCTTGTTTAAAAAGAATCTGCAACTGAAATGCACATAAGTCCGATCCCCGCAAAATCCACGCATGCAGAGATTTGTGATGCCGTTTCTAGGTGGATTTAGCGCGGGGCTTGTCCGTCGTACATCACACAAACTCAACGGGAAAACTTGTCTCGAGAGTGAGTATTTTTACACACTAAATCACATAGGCGAAGGGGCGAGTTGTGATTGGCTCCCTAGAATCAACGCAATTTAACCAATCACAAAGCCGGGGCTAATTTAAATTTTGCAATGGATCTTATGCATATGATGTCACCCAGCAAAACATGATGCCTTGTTTGGTGGTAAAAACGTAAGTCTAGTGCATGCGTAGGCTAAGAAGTTTGCTGCAAGAGACCACGTGCATTACTGTTTTCGTTTGCAATGACGTCATATGACAACATTGCTTAAGTCCTGTATTACGGAAGGAATGCTGGGAATGACTTAATTTATGCAAGATAATAACCACCGAACTACACAAGATTCTCGGTGATTAGTGTACAAAACGTGCACAGATATGTATGCAAAGCTTGGGGATTTGAAAAATTGGCGAAACACTGCAGCTAGATAGTCTGTACTATGTGTTTTGTGCAGAACAGTTTGTACAGCAACTTACGCGGCTCCTTCTGCGAGACATACACCTTGAGTGCTCTTCTAAATCGAATTCCATTTAATACTACCGCGTTGTGGCGGAAAATATCAAACGATCATTCCCATTGCAGGGGTAGGGATCGTTCTTCGATTTAAGTACATTTTCGTCTGTCACGGAAAGTGTTTACAACACATGGTCAGTCATTTAGTTAAAGTACGTTAGTTTTGTACAGGGATCTGAAGCGATAAAACCACACAGTTAAGTCAATGTGTTTTCTGAGAGAGCGTTCGTTCGAACGGTGCACTGTGAATAAAGCAATAAGCCCCGCCCTTCACAGCGCAACAAGCGATATTTTTTGCAGGTTGCCTTCTTTGTAGTACAACATCAATACAGTTCCGTATCAGGTTACGCTGGGGTCATAGCGTTTGGTTCTGACTGTCAGTGAACTCCGTGCTGATATGGGGCATAAGGCCATGTTTATATATGTGCACACTGCACAGTGTTTTTATGTGTTTTCTAGGGATATCGGGGAGCCAAACCGTCTTTAGTAAAAGGTTGAGTGGAAACCAGAACTTTCAAAAAGGAAGCCTCATGCATCAGCCCATAGAATTTTTCGTAACAGGGAATAGCCATGCTGGCTGAGGCCAAATTTCTTTGCGTCCAAGCTTACTTCTCGGGACGCGCGGGAAGAAGCCAAATTTATAAACTGCGCATCCAGAGACAGAACCTTGCGTCTATGACGCTCATACGCACTAAAACGCGAACCCTGGTCCAGTGCCCTTTCAGTTGTGACCATGAAGACTGAAAGAGTCACAATGATGTGTTTTTTTTTGGTGATGCAGAAATATCTATTCAGTACTCTGCTGTAGCTACTGTAGTGTGCTGTATCAAATGTGCCAGCTTGTCATTGAGTAGACCTGTACTTATGTATCAGGAGGCTAGAACTAAAAGTGCAGAATTAATACAATAAGCCAGTTCAGTAGTTTGTTTTGGGTGGTTATGCACATGCACACATCCTTCAAATCACTGGGATAACAAACCAATCCTGCATCTACAACACATATTCCAAAATTTGAGTTTACATGAAAATTAAGTGAAGTCATTCATTCTTAATCCATCCATAATAAATAGGGATCTCAAGTGTAGTTGTTTGCAGCAGATTGTGTCCATAAAATTGTCATTTTGGTGTAAAAATTTGCATTTTAATCTGCTGTAAAGTAGGACTGAGACCCTTGTATTCACTTTGCAGATATATACTTACCCCTTGCTACATCTTATTTGCATTATTCGCGCTTAGCTCTATCACCGACCCCCAGTGTCTTCCATCTTGGAATAACAGTCGTCCTCATTTGCACGTAGCAAGGTTTAAGTATAGTGGCTTGTGAATATGCACACCAGTAAGGGGTGGGGGGGGGATTTCATTTGAGTTGGCTAGACGCTTAGATAGCATTGTTTGCACGTACTGATGAAAACAAGGGAACGCCGCACACTATGTGCTGAGCTTGGTTTGTGTACCCCAGGCTGTGCCCCACAATTCCATGTGGAACTAGCTAAAAGAAAAGTTAGCTGAAGAAAAAATACAATGAACAGGTGAGAAACTCTTGTGGCAGTTACATTGTACTGTATCTCAGCACCTGGGAAATGGCCGGCTCGACTTGAACCAATAGGTTGGAAACTGGGCGGTAAAACTACATCTAACTAACTCAACACCTGCAAAATATGAATATGGAACAGTACAAATGTAAACTCAAAAAAAAAAAAAAGTAGGAAATTTTTGTGCACATGTATGTTTTGATAGTATGGTAAATAATCCACGAGTCGAAATTTTAAAGAAACTTGAGCCATTACTCGATTCATGGTCTGGAGTTGCGGTTAAAAACGAGTTTAGTGATTCGATCGCTTTAAATTAGTACTCAATCATTCAGTGTATGACAATTTTCCATGGAAGATTGGTTTACAGTACAGTAGCTCCTCTGGTCCCCTATCCACAGTACAGTTTTTATAAAACATTCCAACTGTACTGTGGAAAATAAATACAGATATTGTGCTGTTACTGCAGTCTATTTTCCTCCCCTCACTTTCATCACATAGACGAATCAGAACAGCAAGTGATGGTCTGATTTATCTGCTTCAACTGAAGCCTATCACCTTTTAATCTTTTGATTTCCATGCTTACCTGTATCAGGGATGGTTGTACACAACATTGTATCTTGATTCCTTCGATTTAACTGAATATGAGGGTTTGAAATTCATGTAGACAATAATTGAAGTCTGAAGACAATTTAAGACTGATGGACCCCACTTATGTCTGCCTACAGTCACTAAACACAAGTGCTGATCGGATTCGTCTATAGATGAATACTATTCCTTACACCTATACTTACCATGTAGCTCATTAAATAGCCACCAGTTAATGGTGTAAATGGGATGGAAGGAGGTACAGCAAGAACATTGCCGTCTGTCACTCCCAAACCGGGACTTTTTTGTTGATGTGGAGTGACTCCCATATATTTTCACAATAATCAATCAAAACAATAGTGGCAAAGATAGCAAAATTTTCAACTTTTCACAATTGTGTACCTTAGGTAAATGACCAAAACTTTCATAATGGAGAGGTGTTACCCATTCCTAAAAGCCTCTCTCCAGAAGTCTCCTATCTCAATCCAGAAAAGTATCTTGCTTATTAATTTTACAATGTACCTGTTGTCAGAAATCCTAAAGCATAGGAATGACATTCAGCAAATTCATTAGATAAATTTATGTTGTATTAAAATGTTTGTATAGATGTGTCTAATAGCCATCAATAAAGTAGTAGACACCCGGGTAAACAACAAGTCAGGTGTTTCACTGCAAATCTTTGAAGAGGATGTCTATGTCAAGTAATGTTACCCAGTGTGGAGTTATGACTCATGTATTTCTTTCATTTTCTTCTCTTTCCATGATAGCATTGGAGACTGCAGAGACAGAAATTGTTCTGGGAATGGCAATTGTAGGACAGATACTTTTACGTGTGAGTGTTATCCTGGCTGGTCAGGAGATGGTTGCAACATTCAGGATTGTCCAAATAATTGCACAATGGGATATTGCATTAATGGCCAGTGTGTTTGTGATAGTGGATATTATGGTAAGTGCAGGGATTGGGGACATGAAATATTCTGTTTGGGGTTGGCTCTACGATTGTGGAAGAATGGTCCCCAATGATTTACATCCTGGAGGAGATATTGAGTGCCAGTTACAAAACTGCTGTACATTGCTCTGTCAGAGGAGGAGTGGGGCATATGTCCCCCCTCCCCAACTTTGTCCCTTGGATCTGTCCCAGGGATAATTTTTTTTTAATGTTTTTGTTTTCATGTTCCAGAGCATGCATACTATAAATTGTGAGGAGATAATGGAAAATGAAATGGCTTATCAGAGTAAGATCCTGTAAATCCCCCCACCCCCCCCCCAAAAAAATAAAAATAGGTGAAATCAATATTGTATGCTTTTGAAAAAATAACAAAAAAAAATGGATAACCTCAAAGTGAGCTAACACTCTGCAAGTTGTTTAGACTTTATTTAGTGTAGTAGGAACTAATTTCAGACATTGGGCACAATGTACAGCCATCGAGCCTAATCACCCTGAGTGTGTGCCAACTACAACTGGATTTACTATGTATGTCAGGTCTTCAGGTTCTGTCATGAAGTACTTGGATGCTATTACTATTCAATAATTTTCTTCAGATTTCCTTTTCCCTTGCCATTGGTCCCTCTAATGAAAGCAGTCTACATCGCCCCTCCTTACCTCCTATTTTTACATTATGTAGCCCTACTTTACCTGCGGTAGTCCTTCTCCCTCCAGTGCCTTCTATGGCTACTGGCCTGGAGCTTATTGAAGGCTCAGCAATGTGTAAGTGTAGGGCATTCAACTTCTTGAAGCAGCGAGCCTCCCCCTTATACTGAATTTCCCTGGCAGGTAACCTTTTTCCCCTTCATTAAAAGTCTGCTCACATTGCTGTAAAGATTGAGCCTTTTGCACAAGGAACTCTTTTATGCCTTGTTACATGGTCTTGTTTCCACTACAGGTCGAGACTGCAATACAAAAACTTCTGAAGGATTGTGGGAAATTCAAGATGAGAAGACAGTGTTTAGTCGGGCTTCAGCAGGGAGTGTTGTTATAGGTGATGAGCTGTGGGTGATAGGGGGCTATGGATTTGTCAAAGAAGAATCCATGCCTGTTTATAAGTGAGTTTTCTCTTTTCAAAGTTTTGGCCTTGAAAGACAGTCATTATAAAATGTTTGTTGTGCGCAAATGTTGCAAAATTAAATGCTTATTTGTAGTACAGTACCGGCACTGTATCTGTCACACCCGGAGTTGACTTTCAACTTGACAGTCATTGATCAACTAGTAGAATCTCTTTAGTCTCAACTCGGAGTTAACTCGAATCAACGACCCCTCCTCCTTCCTGATATTTCCTGTGAAGTTCCCTCCCTTCACATACAACATTGAGGCACAAAGGACTGGGAAATTTCAATAGGGAGGTTGGCCGATCGATGGCGAGGGTATTATCAGTCCTTCATTGAAAAGAGTATCTACTGTACAGTGTACTGTTGTTTACAGTTGAGTGTGGAACAATGTTTCATGAGTGAATGGCTGCTGTCCGTACAGAAACATAAAGCAGTCAGGAATGTGCATAGTACGGTATCACACGGATCCTACAGAGAGGCTTCAGACAGCCATATAACTGTGAATAACATTAAGATGAAAAGTTCCTCACTGCAAAATTACATTCAGTCTAGTTTTTGACCAATCATGTATAAGTAATTGGACTCAGGCCGATTATTCCATTGACGGTAAATAATTGGCATTGGTAAAATTCTGCTCTTCCGTTGATCATTACCACAGATTATTTGCAAACTGTAAATAGGGTCTCAAATATACTTGAAACTTGCTCTTGATTTTGTGAAAAATCCCCATAAGTACTCAATCCTTTAACTCCCCGCCAAAACAGGATGCATTAATAATCAAAAACGTATAAATTTTGCCCCCTGCCATGGGAGTGATCCTTTGATATTTACTGCTAAAACCCTGTAGTGTTACCTTAAATAATATTTAGAATTGCATTCAAGATGTATTCCTTGCAGTCTCACAGAAAGCACTGCGTAAGCTGCTGTACAAACTGTTTTGCACAAAACACATGGTACAGACTATCGATTTGGATTGTTTGGCTATTTTTTCGAATCCCCAAATTTAGCATATTGTGCACATTTTGTGCATGAAGCACCTAGAATATGGTGAAGTTCGGTTGTTATTACCTTGCATGAATTAAGCCATTCCCAGCATTCCTTCCGTAATGTTATTTATAATAGGACTTATGCAATGTCGTCACATGAGGTCATTGCAAACAAAAACAAAGATGCAGATGGTCTCTGGCAGCAAACTTCTTGGCTCACCCATGCAGTATACTTATGTGCGTGTCCGTTTTTACCACCAAGCAAGGTGTCCCATTTTGCTCGGTGACATCTTATGCATACGATCCATTGCAAAATTTTGAATTGGCCGCTGCATCGTGGTTGGTTCAAATTGGTTGATTCTAACCAACCAATCATAACTTGTTCCTCTGCCTATGTGATTTAGTGTGTGAAAATACTTGGTCTCTAGACAAGTTTTCCCATTGAGTTTCTGTTAGGATGATCACACTTCACATGCTTATGCAGCCGGCTAGGGCAGCCAGGCGAACCATGCTAAATTCACCAAGAAACGACATCACAAATCTCTGCGAGCATGGATTTTTCGTTGATCTCACTACAGAGCATTTCAGTTGCAGCTTCTTTTCAAACAAGAGGTACGTTTTGGAGAAGAACTGCAAAAATTATATGGGGATATTTATATCAGAAAGGAACCATAAGATATGTTAATCAGGTGCAATTGTTTTGCTGCCCAGAACTGCTAAGATTGACACGATTTCTCTACATCGGGTTTGTTAAAGCGGGATAGTAGCTACATCACATTTACACAACTACTACCTAGTCCAGTAAAATAATGCAAATGTTCCAACATGATTGGGGGATGAAAACTAGACAGAGCACGATGTTGGCCTAAGAACTAAATTATCAAAGGGCATGTGAAAACAACCGCAAACATTTCTACCATATTAACGGTTGATGTGTATGTACACTTTTGAAGTGAGAATATTATATAGAATTATATATCCTGAACTGGTTACGGTAAAATGATAAGCACAAAGCAAGGGGCGCGTACTATAGAGACAAAACTTTTAGTCAATTCACCTTACCGCGAAATGTGCTTTCTCATGGCATGAAATTAGAGTAACGATTCGGAAGCTGAGTTAAGCCCCACTTCCAAATGCAAAGCCTATGTAGCTGACTTTTCAGTTTCGCTTTTTTTGTAAGAAGGAAAAATGAAATAAAAGGACTTTTTCATTTACTAACCCACATGCTCTTGACCAAAACTGGAGTAAAGTTACTGTGTTCATTTCCAGTGACGCTCAGCTTGTCCTATGTCACAGTGTGAGAACTCTAAAAACAATAACGGCAAGGGCGACCTGTCATATTTTCAACTAGAAAATCTATGACTTATTCACTTCATGTTTTGATATAGTACCATTTCTCTAATAGTTGATTTATTTCCTTTTTCACACTGAAGAAATTCCCGGCAAGATCATAATTTTCCAGTCAGGAGCTTGCCAATTTTTTTTTTAACCACGATCACTTCTGGCACTGCCATGTAAGCAGACTTGCCTGGTATCGTATACATACAGTATAGTGTAGGAATATGCTACTTGCTACTACTTTATCGATCATACAGCAGACAGGTTATTGTTCTGTCTTCACTTATCCACACATCTTTCTTTCTCAAATAACCTTGACTGTTCCTTCTACGATACAATTGGACTTTCTCTGCTGGACACAAAGGAGATTAGACTCATGATGAATGAATGGCCTAGTTGAGGATTAGGGGCCAGACTGGGCAGGCATGATTGAAATGTTACCATGGTTCTATTGAAATAAACAATAAAAAAAGTAGTTGATCGACTGCCATTGGTCAATCATCGTCAAACTAGCGTTGATGAGTTGAAAGCGTTACAGGTAGAGTGACAGTACTGTACCATACCATGTCATCTCTAGTAACTTTTGGACTAGACCTGGATCTCATCCTATGAGCTGATCAAAAGATTATACCAAGTGCAGACTGAACTATGCATTACACTGGGGCACCCACACTTGCATGGTTTGCCTACTACATCTGGTATTCACTAATAAACATAAACAAAAGTTGCATTGATCTAGAGTAGTTGTTGATTGTAGCGTTTTTACTTTTAATCTCACCTTGATATCCTTCATTTTGTCCTATATGTACTCCTCTCGAAAAGATCAAAATTAGAGGATCAGATTGGGAGCTGATGTGCTGTTACTACTCATAAGGCTTTAACCTTGAGTATAGGATCTGATGCCAAGGAGATCTGTATCTAGTTTACCAGCCTGATTAAAAATTTAGAAAGTTTGGCTTCTTTATGCTTGAAAGCTCATCTCTGATGTGAAAACTATGGATTGCCATTTAATAAAAACCTATTGTACATTGACCCAGTCATGGATCTAAACCCCTACCTATTAACAAGGACTGCAGAACCAATTCTTAAGTGGTGGGGTAATCATTGAAGCATGCACAATATTTTCAAGACAGTTAAAGATTTATTTTGTAGTTTAAGGCAGCTCCAAATTCCCACAACCAAAAAAGGATAAAGGGTAAAGATCTTGTAGCCCACCCCCCCTCTCCCAGCCATCTCTGGGGTCTCTGACTAAGTGACATTTGGCCACATTTTTAAATGGTGTCACCTCATATCCACTGGGTAATGCGGTAGAGGAGGCTTCTTATTTTCTGTTTTAACGTCATCACGTACAATTGCACTGGAAATGTTGCAGCATTGACATACTGCATGTAGTTGTTATAAAACACATTTATAGTAGCCTATTTAAAGTTTTCATTCTGTAAAAGGTACTGAAGACCTCTTAGTTTGAAACGGAATGTTTTTACTTATTGTAGCTTACAGCATTTCAGTTTTTTGTCTATTTTATGTACTCCCTTTCAGGGATTGTAAAGTTGTGAGCGGAAATGAAAACATGTTTCCAAGGAGCCCCCTTTATGTTGCAGTGATTTGTGATCATAGAGAGAGGAAAGCTGGGTGCTGTGATGAGAGAAGTGTCATAAGTGATAGAAAAAATGCATCCATCAGTCCAGTGCTCACAGTATTAGCAATTACTAAATTGTTCATGCATATGTGATGCATAGGTCTGAGTGATGATACAGAACCTCAAAATGGGAGAAGTTTCTGTTGAAGAGTACTGTTATTTCTACATGCTTCAGAAGGAATAAAGGTCACTAGGAACTCTTCTGCTAAAAAATTAAACTACTTTTTAACTACTTTTGTAACCATTTAAATTAATTACATCTGTATCTAGCTCAATTTAACTTGTTCATGGACTTCCTGTGTTAACCAACCACAAAAAAATTAAAAATGAAAATGGTTTATCTGTTGTGTAGCCAACTGGATAAGAGGGATTTTATTAAACTTGATCCACCCTTTATGAGCTGGGAGAAAGGGTTCAGATATTTAAGGGGGGGTCCTAATGTTGGTGACTTTGATACAGTAGCTTGTTACTACAATAGTGTACATGGCTGAAAGACCCAGGTGCTGAATTCTGGGAGGAATTTCGTTTTCTCCAGGTTTTTGTGCTTTAGAGAGAGGTCAAAAGTGTGGAAATAGTCTGGATAATTTTGTGATTTTGAAAAGCTAAGAGATTAAGATGCTTGGTCTGGAAAAACTGCCTTATGGTCTTGAAATGAAGAACCTCATAGTGTTGATAGTTGTGATTGTTTCAGCTGCATCCATTCTCGGTGGTTACGGAAAGAATAAGCTAATCTGTTTTTCTTTTTATGTAATTCCTTATTTTCTCAGTACTGCTGTTAAACTGTCCATGTAAGTCTGAAAAGTCTAAAATGGTCATGAATCTCAGCATTTCAAAAACTTTGATCTGAAATTAAGGTGAATCAAGACAAAATTGTCAAGCACTGAAAATGACTTTTGAATAATGTAGCAAAATGAAATGTGGTACCAGGTAAGATGTTCCCTGGTGCCTGGTCAGACTTTTGTATTGGTTCCTGACTGGACTTGCCTAAAAGGGTTGCATCGTACTGCACAGTGCTTGATCAAACCCAACGGAATAAAGAAGAAAAATTAAGTGCCATGTAATACCTTGCACAGACTCTGTAGCGGTTTACGTAAACTGTGTGTAAATACTGACTGCTTTGCCTTTAATAATTCTGTGCAGGGTGATTGATTAAAGTGTCAACAATAGATGTCCGAAGTATAGCATGTTGTCTGGTGATGGCAATTTGTGTCCATTTGGCAATAAACTTGTTGTGACTCATTTGCTTTAGATGTACATAAGATAGGTGTTTAGCTCAGAATGAGAGAGACAGTTGTCTTAAGCCCTGTCCACACTATGAGACTCAATGCAACACAACTCATTGCAACAAGATTGTTCAGACGCGTTGCAAAGTGTGAAATGCTTTGCAACTAGTTGCAAGCAGATGTGCAACCCAGTTTCATGCAACCCAGTTTCATGCAACCAAACATGTTCGGTCACATGAAAGTGGAAGGTGCCACTGACAACAATGACGGACTTCTAGAATGAAGCCCACGAAAATCAGTTAATCGAAATGGGCAGAACACATTCTTGTCTCTTCAACTTAACAAGTAAAGAGCAGATTAAATCACTTCATGGACTTGCAACTTGTTGCATCATGTGGAAACTATGCAAAACTAGTTAGTTGTCAGTTGCTCACCACAACAAGACAGTCTTGTTGCAATAATTTGTGTCACATAGTGTGGACAGTGCTTTAGAGCTAGCTAGTAACTCCTCATTGAAATGATCAAAATGAACAAGAGGTGGAGGAGGGAGGAATGGCCTCCAACTGAAAGTTACTGGGGGGGGGGGTGGGGTGGAAAAGCAGCTAGAAGCAGTCTAAGTGTGTCTGACTGAACAACAGGTATCAGCCCTTATTGACAAAAATTCAAACTAAAATATGTGTCAGAATGCTTGGATTATTTTTGATCTCAGCCCTCTTCAAATAGCCTTCCCCCACTTTAGTGGACAATCACAACTTGCATACCATCTATTTTGAAAAGGAAATATCTCTATTTTGATCATAAGGAGGCACCATGGTACATGGTACATCTCATTCTTTTTGAAAAGGTTTTCCAACACCCTTCCTTATGTCAGTCAGGAGATTTATAAGTCTGCCCCCACCACACAATTCCTGTGCACACCACTGCTGTGCTATTGAAGACAAACCTTAACCTATATATGTATACTTTTATAAAACTTCATATTTTAATCAGTGCTAGCCTTGGAATGACTGAGGAGTTACAATGTCAGTAAAGATATTTTCGCTTTTCTGTGTCTGAGCCTTCCATTTTCCTTTGAACTTCATTTTTCAGGTACAATTTCATCTCAGGAGTTTCAGAATCAGTGCCTGTCACATCTTCATCTGGATCTTTACCCCTCCCTCGTTATGCGCATTCTGCTGCCCTCTACAAGGTAAGTAAATCTTGTCTGGAGCTGGTTCTTCCATCCTTTTCAGACAGATCTTGCTCATACCAAAACTCTAAAATGGAACCTACTGCCATTGTGCAAGATGCTGTGCATAAGCAAAGGAGTACAGAAAACAAGCCAATGAGCCACAACTGGAAAAAAGCTGTGGCCGGCTTGACTTGAACCAATAGGTTGGAAACTTGGCCGTAAAACTCCCATCAAATCTAATCTTGATGAACAACAGAGCTTGTAGTATTGTTCAATAAGAAAATGACAAGTCATATAACTTTCAACTAAAATTATCTGGCATTATGGGCAAAGCTGAGTCGCAAGGAAGTTATTGTCTAGTGTGAGGAAACCAAAGAATAGCAAATACAAGTAATTTAGATGTGTGTTGAAGCCTTTATTACTGTATTGCCGGAAGTGATATGCATAAGTACACTTGAAATTTCAAAAAGACATCAAGGCAAACGGCAGGTGTAAGGATGCATGAGCATGACTGTCAATACCCTAGTACTTAAACAATTTAAATGTTATAGACCAGCCTTCCCAAAACCATTGGTGGGAGTGCCCCATTGGCTCCCAACCAGTACCCCATGGGACTACCAGTGAACACTTAAGGAGGCCTCTTTAACAATTTAATAAAAGTAGGGCCATATAGTAATCAAATATGTTGGCAGTTGGAAACATTTTAAGATTAATCATGGTAGAAAGGTTTTACACATAAACATAGATAGACACACTGCTATACCCCCAGCCATGTTGCCATTTGAAGTATAGGGAGGAATTCCCAACCCCCCCAACATAGTCCTCAAAAGAGTGTTGCACTGGAGTATGACACAAACAGTACCCTAATAAATCACCAAAACTGAACTTTTCAGACTATCACAGTCCAAAATCTGGAACCATAAAAATTTTTTAAAGGGGTGGGGATACTCTTTCTTCCAAGTTTGAAATTGAAGGTTGTAAGACACCCCCTGCTGGTAGGGTATCCACGGCGTGTTTGGTTTCAGACAGTGAGTATATTTATAAATGGTATATTGGGTGATAGGAGGTAGGTTTTGTCCCTCATAGACTCCCAAACAAGAGAGTTTTGTGAATTCTATCAGTTAAATGACAGAATACAAACAAAATACATGAGGAATGTTGTTGTGTTCTTTGCTTGAATAAATTTTGTAAGTTTGTTAGATGGGATTTTGTGACACTCCAACACGAGTGTGTTATATAGTGCTACTTAGAAATAAAATGTAGAGGTAAAATTAAGTAAAAAAAATAAAATGTGGGGTCAATTATAAATTTCAATACAGTATCCAAGCAAATACAGGAGTCATGTTAAAAGTTTTTATACAGTTTAGTGTGCTTTAAAAAGCCCAATACAATGAATTTTGTAAGAGATAGACACTATTGTGAACTGCAGGTTCTAGAAGTTTTATCTGGATAAAACCCTAAACCCTGAGATTGTTTCCTCAGTATACAATGCAATCAGGGAGCTGTTACAGAAGGAGATAAAGCACTTAGCACTTTCCTTTGAGCTATCAGGATTGCCAGCAATAACTTAATTGTTAAAAGTTAAGACGGCATACAAAAGAGATTAGTAAGTGACAACAATAGTTCTTATCGTCTGCTAGATCTCATATACATGTGGCATGATTTCAACCATTGCCATAACATTGCCAGTCATGAAAGAAGTAAAAAATTATTCTGTTTCTGTACGCCAGGGGGCACTTTTTTGATGGGTTCAGTTGAGCTTCAATTAAGGTGTAGAACATCACAACATATTTTGCTATTTCAGGAACAATCCGGAATCTTTTCAAAATTAATATACAAATGTTAGACTCTGCATTCATTGCTGAAAAGCGATGTCAATGATCAGTGGCAAAAATTAGAATAATAAAAGAATCCGATCACTTAGAAGTGCACTCAAGTCATTTTGTCTTATAGGCTGACGCAGGTGTTACACTTGCTGGCAACGCTGATAGCTTCGAAGCATTGTCAATATGAGTTCTTTGTTTGAGGATTAGGCTAGTATGAAAGGGTTGATTTCTCATTAGGAGGGCTAAGTCAAACAAACTAACAAGAAGTACTAAAGGACCTGTCAATCACAGCCTCCTCTCATAAAAAGGATTATAGTATTCTCAAAACATATTGTTTGATTAGATGAAATTGAATGAAGTGCTTTATCTCCTTCTGTAACAGCTCCCTGGTGCAATTTAGAGCGTGGAACAGGTGATGACATGATGAATGTCGTATTTCCTTGTCTTTAGTCAGTTTGTACATGCCTTGTTATTTGTAAATGTTGTACAGCAACAAACAGGCACTTTGCAAGGTTGAGAAGTTGAGAACAAATTTCCTCATCTTAGGTCTCCTACAAAAGGGGATTTAAATGACCAACAAGGAAGTAAAACAGAGTAAATCAAAACTGTCAATAGGTAACAAATGAGTGTGTAAATTAGACATGTATCATTTGAAAGCCTGTACCACTTGAGATAGGATTGTACTCTAAACTCAAAACAAACATACCTTGAGATAGAAGGTAGAGTCTCTTTGCAACTTTTTTTTCCACTATGCATGAAGGGATTTAAGATTTATTAAGTCATTCTAGGGTGTGACTCTTTAAGTTAAAATGACATTCACCTGGTGTGAACATCAGGACAGTGAGATTGTAGAACTTAGTTTGATACTATCTTATGAAGATCTATTTGGAACATCCAATCTGCCCCTCTCTTACCTCCTATTCACCCATGTAGTCCTCACTTGCCCACAACTTGACCCTGGTGAACTAAAAACACAGTATTGGGCAGATTCATTACGCTCTGTAGTGTATTTTTAATTCCTTGCCATGGGCAGACAAGGAAGGAATCTATGCCAGGGTGATGTCATGTGTGTGTGTGTGTTTGTGACACTTGCTTGTAAACATGATATCTTAAGGTAGGAATGTCAGACACTTTTCATATTTGGTATGTAGATTTGTCATGTTGAGAGGAAGGAGGCTATTGTTTTTGGTAGAGGACAAAGGGCACTTGAGGTCACCAGCAGTAAAATTGCGAAAACACCGAAAATGACTTGTAAACACGATATCTTCAGATAGGAGTGACAGATATTCTTCGTACTTGTTACATTGGTTTGTAATGTTTAGAAGAAGAACCCTATTGTTTTTGGTAGAGGTCAAAGGTCGTTTGAGGTCACCAGCGGTAAAATTGCAAAAACTTTGAAAATGGCTTGTAAACACGGTATCTTCAGATACTGTAGGAGTGACCTACACTTTTCATACTTGGTGTATAGGTTTGTAATGTTTAGAAGAAGAACCCTATTGTTTTTGGTAGAGGTCAAAGGTTATTTGAGGTCATCATCGGTAAAATTGTGAAAATTCTGTGCCTAAAATGTAAAGAAAAATCTATCAAACACTGTCAATTTGAAAGAAGGTAAAGTATTTGATGGCAAGGAATCACTAAGCCTTTTGGCTTGCTGGTTTGTTTGCCAGAGTTAGGTTACGGGTAAGTGTTGAATACATGGGCAAATAGGAAGAAAGTATCAGGGCTCTTAGATTCCCAAACAAAGAAGGACCAACTGCATGGTCAAGTGGTTAGAGCATCAGACTTGCAGTCTAGAGGTCGGGAGTTTGGGTCCTGGCTGGGTCATACCAAAGACTTAAAAAACTGAACCTACTAACGTTGTGCTGGTGCTCAGCATAAGCAATGGAGTAGGAAAACAAGCCAGTGAGCCACAACTGGAAAAAAGGCCGTGGCCAGCTTGACTTGAACCAGTTGATTGGAAACTGGGGGATAAAACTTCATCTAACCTAACCTAGCCCAAACCAGTGAGTTTGGGAAAACAGTGTGCAAAGCTTCATGTTAGGGAAAGTTCAATCTCTAGTTAACTATGCAGAAGCTGAACTCTGTTAATTGAGGATTCAAGTTCCTCAGTCATTATGACAATGTTTGTGTAAATAAGTGTAGTAAAGTAGTAATGAAATTGAAACAAGAATCATACTTTCCAGTGGTTTTGTTTTAAGTGGAACTGTTTCATTTTCTGATCGGTACATCCTGAAAAATCAGAGCATTCAGTTTTGCTTTTAGTTTCAAAAATAAGCAATGCTAAACATGATCAGCAAAGTTACAAAGCAAGAGCTAGCATATACCTAAGTTGGTGAGCTACAACTAGAAAAAAGTCAAAGGCCTGCCTAACCAGAGCCAATTGGGTAGAAACTTAGCTACAAAACTCAATCTAACTAAACCTTCCTGGACTCCACCATATTGAGGAGAACCCCTATGCACTTGTCCTGTACTCTGCAGGTGCACCGTGGATCATGTGCCACATATTCTGTTAACAGGTTAATTGTTGGCAAGCATGAATTAGCTAAAACAAGCAAATTCAATTTCTTTGGTAATCCTGTTATACTTCGATCATAGCATTATTACTGTAATGTTCACCATGACGGAAGCTGAATTCAATGAATGCAGGATGCTAGATTCCCAAAGCAGGAAGTTTTGGAAAAACCTTTTACAAATCACAAGGCTTTCTCCAGTCAAGTTTGACTTAAGCCAAATGTACAGCAGCTGTACTCGGATAATTGAGGATGAAAGTTGTCAATTATTATGCCAATGTTTGTTAGAATAAGTGTAATGAGGATACTATGGAAAGTGAAACAAACTAAACCAAAATAAACAATGTCAAGATTTTATGTGTTCACATTGATCATAGTTTAATTAACATAACATTCATCACTGAGGTAATCCCAAAGTAAAGTTACTCAAAATGTTCCAATACGACCTTATCCATTGATGTCATGAACTTTAAATTTTGAAAGTTTTTATCTCACCTGGTTTTGCATGCTTACACACCCAAACACCTTAGAAATTTGGCCTTTATGTTTGTTTAGTAATGATTCCTTCAGGTTGTACACAGATTTTTGATCATTCAAAGTTTTAAGAGGGCAATAACTGAAATCTGTAGATTTCAATGAGCATAGGTCACACTGCATTAAACTGGTCTCTCTGCCAGTGAAAGCAATGCATGGATTATACAGTATGTCTCTTTAATACTGCTGTGCTCTGTGGGGTAACCTAATCCTCATTCTATTATCACACCCCATTAATCACTCGCTTTCTGCTTAACTGCTGAATAAACCCTGTTTTCTGTGTAGAGATAGCAAACAGGACAAATGGTAGATTGTTTTAAAGTAATAGCAAGTTTTATTTGAGAGCAGGTAAAAATAACTTGTGAGAGAAGTACAAGGGGTGTTTTTCTCTCTCTGACCACATTGTGTTTGTTGGTGGTAATATCAAGTTTGATTACAAGCATAAATACATAAGGATATGAGGAAATGTTTTTGAAAGATCACCAAGCTTTGTACAAGTTGAATGTAAGTAAGGCCACAAAAATTTAATCATTGGTTTCATGTAATTTTAGTTCCAAAATACCCCTTGTAAAGGTGTTACAAACATGGAGTATGAGCTTTTGCTTAGCTCTATTTTGGAGACCAGCTATACAGTTCTTATAATATCCAGCAAGGAACCACAGTGCCCATTGGGGCTCTTGTTACCTTTATGCAGCCAAGTAATTAATGATATTATGGACATACACAAAAAGGGAGTTGTGTTAGAATGGTTTTTAATTTTCTTGCCTTTGACTAAAGTAAGATTATTTTATATCAACAGGATGTCATCATCGTTTATGGAGGTACCATTGTGGATGGGACAGAAACGTCAGAAGTTTGGACATTTAATACAACCACTCTGACCTGGTCAGGTGCAGTGAATATCAATAGCACAGCAGTAGCAATGCAAGGACATACTGCCCACATTTTCAACGACTCCATGCTTGTATTTTTTGGTTACAGTCCTACTTACGGCTATGTTGGATGGGTCCAGGAGTATAACATATGTAAGTGACTTGAGAATATTGTACACATGTGAGTTTGGTATAGACCTTGTGCATATGCTGTCACAGAGTGGAAAGTAGTCCGGCCTTTGGGGGAAATAAACCAACACAGACAAGTGCAGACAGCTGATCAACTGTCAACCAATCAAATATGTGCATAGTCTGCTACAGGTGCAGGGCTAATTTTTATGCGTATTGCCATGTGTTCCATTGTTCTTCTCTAACGATGACGTCAGTGTGTTGTCAATGCACAAGGTCTATTGGACTTGTGGATCTGAGTTTGCTGGTTCCATTTTTGTCCAGTGTAATATAACTGTGTGGTTTGGAAATGTTACTTTTTGCTTTTAATGTCAGTCGTTCTGAAGACAATGAAAAATGAAAAGGAGAAAAGGCAGTGGGGTAAATTCCTTGTGTCTAATAATTTCAATGAACCCTGTGTGCATGGTTTTATTGAAAAAATTACTTCATGCAGGACATTTACACAATGTGTTGCTACTTCATTTCAATTTGTTTCTTTCCACAACAAACTTTCACTAATGATAAACTGAATATGAATCATGGTGGCATGACATTTCATTGAAAGGGTAGTGTGCCTAAAAACCCTGGAGAAGCTTAAATATCATGCCGTGACGTTTCTTCTTGAGAAAGCCACATAGTAACCCCAGTAAAATCAAAGGCGGTGTGGGGTGTTACTGATATTTGAGTTTGTCACATGATCTGTGCCCTAAAATGAGCTAAGCTTTCATTGTGTACACACTGCGTGAAGAGCAATTAACACATGCTTGATTGACTTGTTAGCTTACCTCAATTGTAACGTAACTTTTTGTGTACTTTAATATTTCTGCTACTGTCAATCAATTTATCAGACATGAAATGTGACCCTATCAAGTGTGGGTGTAGTGAGCTTCATTTCCTCCCTGAAGCAATAAAAGGTAATCAGGCAGAGAAGGAGAATGTAACAAAAAGTAAGAAGGAACGTTTCATCATGTGAAGGTACTGCCCAGGTTTTAGAAAAACTAATGGTATCACATGCAGGGTTGGGCGGTATACCAGTACTGACGTCAGAACCGGTATTAGAGGCACAGGTAATGAAAAAATGGAAGATCTTTGGTGTGTTATTAATACTGGTTCTTGAAAAAATACCGGTACTTGACAAAAATTTCCGGTACTCATTATATTCGCCGTTCTGTTAGGATGTAAGGACGATTAAAATATTTACACAAACATTTAGGGCAGAGGTTTCTGCACAGTAATTAATCCAATCAAACACCCAGATGCATTAATGTGCAGGATAACATGGGGGCCATGCGTGGCTTAGGTTCCTTCCCAGCTGACTTCCCTACCCGAGACCTGAGAACTGGTACTGCCTCAATACTGGTTTTGTGTGTTTTACAATACTGTCATTTCATGGTACTCCTCAACCCTAATTGCATGTAATAAATACAAAATAATAGAAAAGTACACTGAGGCCATAATGGATCACAAAACAAATCACATGCCTCCTTCCCTTTCCATTTTACTGCCCTTCCCATTCTTAACTTCGGTATCTATGTAAAGGATCCTTAGCAAAAGATTTATCATTAAACATTGTAAAATATCATAACAAAA
Organism: Holothuria scabra; assembly: GCA_037179385.1. Taxonomy (NCBI): domain Eukaryota; kingdom Metazoa; phylum Echinodermata; class Holothuroidea; order Aspidochirotida; family Holothuriidae; genus Holothuria; species Holothuria scabra. The sequence continues at coordinate 20,815,133 of CM074194.1, read as the reverse complement.
GTTTCCAAGTTAGATTAAATTGACTTGATATACAGTACCATGCTTTCACAATACAATATCTCAGGCATGTTGTTGTGAATATTTGAATCTGCTTTAAGAGTGCAGATTCTGCAGAAAGGATGAATCTTTGTTTTGTGGAAAAAACTGTTTGCATTTAAGTGATCCCACCACAGAATATCGTTGAGATAAATATCCTCATACATTACCAAAATACTTCCTGTTTATACTCATGTGATAGTGGAGTTACATTAGCATGACAAGTTACTGGAAGTGAGGTCAGATGACATTCAACTTTTGATTCCTGACTAGTTGGAAATGTTTCCTATAGTTTGTTTTGTAGAAGAAAAGAAATGAATGCTATTAATGGTACAAATACTGCCTTCTTTTTCCCTCAAACATATTAAAGCAGAAAGCACTGATGAGCTATTAAGCCAATTCAGTAATTCGTTGCCTCATGGAATTGTGGGGAATAACATGGGATATTTAAACGGAGCTCAACACATAGTGTACAGAGTTTCCTTGTTTTCGTCAGTACATGCATACAACACTATCTAAGTGTCTAGCCAATTCGAACAAAAATAGGGGTCTCAGTACTGCTTGACGGGAGATTAAAATGCAATATTTTTCACCATAGAGACAATTTAAACATCATCCACTGCACAAAACTGCAATTGAGATCCCCCCTTATGTTATGGATGGATTAAGAAAGAATAATTTCACCAAATTTTCTGAAAACTCAAATTTAGGAATATGTGTTGTAGGTGTGGGATTGTTGTTTACCCTGACAATTTGGACAGTGTGGCATTTTGAATGGCTTATTCACAATCATGTTACACTATACACAGTTTCATTGGTTTGGTTCATGTTACTTGGTTGTTTTTGTCCCACCTGGGTTTTGCTCACTGTTGGTGAATTGTCAAAGTGGTTTAACTTGTTTGAAATACACAAGCATAGGATGTATGGAAATTTTGTGACCAGACTGTTTCAGTTTTTTTACCATTAGGTATTTATAATAAGTAAGCCTATTCAAAGACAACTTTAGTAAAAAATGAAGGATAACCTTTACTTACCAGTTGCCTTTAATGATATATGATCATTGTTCTTCCTCATTCAAATAGTTGTTATGGTAAATCTTTAGTTGTATAGAGTGCTTTCATGTTACTTTACAGTTAGTAAGTCACGCCCACTGCCAGCAACAATTAACAGTATTTTAGTGCAAAAAGCCCATGTGGGTGGTCGGCTGCCTCTCAGATAGTTACACTAAATAACGTACTAAACCAGTTGTGCACAAGTGTTCCAATTTTCTCAGTGTTGAGATACATTATTTTGTTGGAAAAAGAGGAAAATATAAAAATGGAATTATGGGATCTGCTTCTTTTTAAAGGGAAGTACTGTGTTTAAAATGCTCTAATAAAGAGTACGAAGAAAATGGCTCAGACACAATCCATCAATTAAGTCTTAATCATAAACACCAGCAATAGCTACATCTCTTCGAAATACTATACTCAAGAAGAGCCATGGACATTGCAGCATTTGAAATTATTGGAAAGTTTTGGTGAACCTTGAGAAACAAACAACTGAATTTCTATTTGTGGGAAACTTATTTCTTGAAAAGAAGGCTATCATACTGCCCTATTTTTGATAATCTATCACCCTGTGTCAATAAATATTACTTTAAAGGATGAATTTTCTTGAAAACAAATGCAATATTTCCCTTTCCCTAAAGATGCTGTAAATATCAGCCAAGACCCATGAAAGTCATGGAAGTTTGTCATTTTGAATTTCTAGGAACTCCAGACTCAAGAACAATCATTTTAGCTTTGTAATCATGACTTCCCGAAAGTTTGGAAATTGAATTCATTTCCTTGTTTGCAATGGTACATGCTGAAATTCAGGCAAGTGAATTTTAGTTATACAATCATACAGCTAATTATTCTCCCTATGGCAATTAGTTTTACATGATGGTATCATATTAAACTGCAGAGGACCATTCAAGTTCTAGTGGGATGCTGCTCTCATAATGAAGAGTATGCAGTTCCTGTTATGACTACAGCTTTAAAATTCATTTGTCACACCAGTCCTGGATCAATCTGAATGTTTACAATTTGGGTGCTACCAGTGTAAAGGTTCACTGAGTTCTTAGATATTATTTAAAAGTTTTGGTTGTTGTGCTTCTCTGTGACGGCTCACACTCTGTGATGGCTCTCTTGGCATTTTGGAGTTGTGACTGAAGGCTCAACAATGAGCTCTTCATTTGGGTGGAACCTTGACCAATTGGCATCTCAAACAATGGTAGGATGCAGAATAAACTATGGTCTGTGTACATGATTAAGTGTGTAAATGATGGAACAGTCTACAGTTTGATTAATTGGACCTATTCATAGTTTGATCTATATATTTCAACCATGTGGAGGCCAACTGCATGGTCAAATGGTCAGAGCATCTGAATTGTAGCTGGGAGATTTGGAGTTTGACTCCTGACCGGGTCATACTGAAGAGTTTAAAAATGAAATCTGATGCCATTGTGCTTGGTGCTCTTCATAAGCAGTGGAGCAGGGAAAACAAGCAAGTGAGCTACAACTTGAATTAAAACAGTGGCCTGCTGGGCTTAATTCAGTAGGTCAGAAATTGAACCATAAACCTCCATCTAACAAACAAACTACCATCAACCAACTATGTATTAAATGTTAGATCCTTTGCTTTTAGAAATTACTGTTGGAGGGGGATAGGGAGCTACAAGTAGAGAGAGCTGTGGTATTTAACATACAAAAAATTTTGATAAAGCTCTCTTATCTCAGAAAAAGATTTCTGTTTTAAATACTGTATTTATTCAAGCATTGGAATAGAAATAGCTATCGGGAATAACACCAAAAGAGCTATCTGGAATAAAAGCAGCAGGAAATTTTGAAGGTATTTACAGCAATTGCCATGTTGTATCATTACAGTGAAAAATTCCTGGTCCATTCTTCAAACTGATGGTTTTCCAGTACTGGGGGCCTTTGGACATTCCAGTGTGTACAGTTCAGAAATGGAAAAAGTTTTTGTCTATGGTGGTTACCCATTCAATAGGTTGGATGAATCTTCTACAGATCACCTGTATGAGTTTGATGTCATTAAACAGAAATGGTAAGTCTCACTAAATTTTTTTTTTGTTGTTTAGTTTTGCAGTCTCAGGTTCAATTTATTCTTTTTTCATCCTCCAAAGAGGTTAAAAGAGGCTCATTGAGTTGGTTCATGAAATTCAACAATTTTTTGCAAACCTTCTAAATTTTCTTCACATACCAATGACAAATGGTCAAACTTAGACAACCCCATTATACATACATGCAAATAATGTTTTATGAGTGAGTACTTAACAGTTCAATTCAGATTTCAAAAATTCCTGACCAGACACTTTTTTCCAACCATATACAAAGTGTTGCAGGTCAGGACACCATAAAATTCAAAATTTTAACTTTTCCTGTGACTATTGTATATAACACTTGACTCATTTTCCTAACTATGAGCATTGTCATGTGATAGCGACCCTTTATCAATCTTATGTAGTCATGGATATCAACTCATTGAGCCCCTTTAAGAGCCAATAAGAGTTACAACTTATAAATGATTTCATATTTTAATGAACAACAAGAGAAGAGACAAAATGAATTAAATAAACCCCAAAACAAAAGTAAAGCAAAAATGATATTTAAAAATACATAAGAGCATTTTCGTTTCATTTCCTCTTTGTATTAGTAGGTCTGCTGTGTGGACGTGGAAACAAGCTTTACAACTCGTAAAAATACTCTCGCCATAAAATAAGTTCAAATAAGGCAAGCACGCTTTTGTGTGAACAAAATATTGATCTCAATAGAATATTGTTACTGCAAATACAGAATTATTTAGGTTAAATAATATTTTTCCTGAGTGTTTGAGTTTGAAGTTCAAGGAAATGAAATTTGCATAGTAAGTGCCTATAAGTTAAAGTTAAAAAGATGTTTGCCTGAAAGACACATTTATTGTAAAGATGAAGAGAAGGAAGTACAGGCAATAAAAATATTTTTTTATGTGAATGTGTGGGTTTTGGTATTTGTTTATAAACTCTTTGGATTTTGATTTCAGTTTTAGGTTAGGAAATGTGTTCGATTTAATGCAGTATTTGTATGTGTTACAGTATGAATGGCTCCTTTTTATATGGGGAAACTTTAGGGAAGAAAGGACAGACAAGTTTTTTTTTATTGTGCTAGCTTTCAAAATATTTAGTCTATGGTTGTAGTGACCCTGGTCAACCCATAAGGCAGCCTTGACTGTGTTTGTTGCTGATTTTAGTGTTAAAGACATATTCTGGTGGCATTTCTAGAGGGTCTCATAAGAACCACAAAAATACTCCAGACAATGTCTTCCAAATACTGTGGCAATAAACTTTTCCAAATTCAAGATATCTCACGTTAAAGATTGGTTTTATTTGTTAAAGGATATCTAAGGTTTTCAACAAAGTCGCAAAAAAATTATGTAATGTGGGCACATTGTAGCAGAGTTCCTTTGTTTTTTCTTTGTAATTAAACGTCCTGTTTGTCCTTGAAATATGATACTGTTGGGAAGTTTAAATATCTCTTCCTGTATATCTAGCATAACACTTCACCATATGTAGCAAATAGCCAACAATGTTGCTTAATATTCAGTGTAGCTGCATTATATTCATAAATAAATTGATTGCAGTGTCCAAATAATTTGCTGCAATACATCCCAAATTCCTAAACAGCACTTTGTCTCCTGAAAAAATTGCATTACTTAACTTTTAAGCAGTACAGTACGTGCTCTTGAGATGAGGTTTTCACCCTCTGAAAGAGTAAATATTCCAGCATATTTTGAAGTCAGTGAATTGTCTGGCAAATCTCAATGAGTTTAGAGTTTATGACGTAGGTTTTCCTGTATTGTAAAAGTGTTCTAAACCATTTAACTGACTGGGCCAAAGAATTCCATCGAACTAACCATTAATCTTTTGAACATAACATAGACTTTACATATTTTCTGTAAAAAGAGAATACCGTAGTTTGTGTACCATCTTTTACAAAATAGAGAAAACAAATTTTCTGTGACAAAGTGACATTGTGAGGCAAAATTTGCTTGCCTGAAACTCTGTGAAATTTTGAGAATTTTGTTACCATACTCTGCACGAAAAACAAAAATTTTTTGATATTTTAAACATGATTCACACTGCCCCTTTTTGGGAATAAATCAACTATAATTTCTTTTGACAGGATTGCCAACTATCAATCACTGGTTTGTCAAGTTTAGATTTATTTTATTCTGCATCAAGTGGTGGTTCATTTTTGTAAAAATGGTAAACTTGTGGATATCGCCATTATTACTGGCAGATGTCGTGTGTCACATTCGTTACTTAAGCAAGTTGGTGTGAACTGAAGATGCAAGAAGCACCAAAAATTCTGTGACAATTGAGACTTCCCTGTGACATGTTGAAAATTTTGAGATGTCCCAAATTGCAACTTGCCATTAAATATGAGCCCTTTATCTGCAAGTAAGTTGTTTGCTAAACAGTTAGCATATTTCTTTCTTTTTTTTAACTATGCAGGAGTATATTACCAAGTGGTACACAGTCCAGATTTCTTCACTCTGCCGTCCTAATTGGCCATAAGATGTATGTCTTTGGTGGCAACAGTCATACAGACAGTAACGAGTACAGAGGAGCCCAGTGTTATTCAAACAACTTCATGATCTATGATACAAGTAGGATGATTATTAGTCCCCCCACTAGCCATCTGATATTGAGAATTCTGCATTCTGATTGGCTAGGCACTAGTCCTTTATTTTGCCAATTTGGATTCTGCCAGTTTGTTTACCAATAATAGGGAGCAGTTTACAGTATTCTTTTAAATTGATACCATTTTTGTACAAACAAGGAACTTTCAAAAGTTCTTTTTCTCTGCACAATGCTTTCTAGTCAGACTTGAAATACATACTTGCAAAAAAAAAAAAAATTAAAAATAAAATAAAAAACAATATGGTTCAATAACAGTGATGAAATACTTTGAAAGAATGGAATGTTGTCCTCACCTGTTTGTGTTATTAGTGATTATTACAAGCCACTCAGGCTTGCAAAAGGATGCTTGGAAACATACGCACAAACTTGCTTACTAAGTGATCTTGAGTTTTGAACTCAAATCCTGAACTTACTCTGCTATTTATGGGGTTAAAAATTGTTTTCAGCCATCTGTGGTAGTAAGAATCAAAATTATAACTAATGTCTAATATAACTAATTTATATAAGATAACTACTCAAAACTAATGATGAACCAAGCAATCTATGTCCACTTTCTACTTACCTTAGAGGTAAGTATCAGGGCTAGTAGATTCCCAATCCATGGAGTTTGGGAGGGGGGAATATCTTAACATTTACTTGCAATTACAATTTGCAATGAAGGGACACCTTTTCTGTCTCCCCTGCCCTCCCCCCACCTCTAAGAAGCTTAAATAGCACATTTCAATTTTTGTATTTGAATTTGTTTCTTTTCAAACAGATTGTAATGCATGGCATGAAGAGGAATTGAGCACTGGATTATATGAACAAATTTCTCGCTTCGGACACCAGGCAGTGGTATACAATGATGTGATGTGGCTGTTTGGTGGCTACAATGGTGTCATGCTTAATGACATTGTCACCTACACAACAGGTGAAACTGTAACTTATTGGTCAACAGCTAGCAAATTTATGGAAAATGAAAATATTTTTTTAAGTATTATTCTTTTATGCATAGGAAGTGCAGGGGTCCACTCACCCTCCCAATTTTGGCAAAGCATGTTAAGTGGTGCCATAAATCAATATTTTGGTGAGAATTGCTCTTGCCCCCCCCCCCCCCTTAAGATATTACCCCTATAGGCTTATGCTTCCATGAGAGAGTATCTTACCAAATTCCCTCTTATGTAAACATGCTACCGGCTATATCTGACGTCCATCTGACCATGTGTTTGGTCTAACGGTAGAGCATCCGCCTCTCATGTGGGAGGTCCGGGTTTTTTCCTGGTCGAGTCATACCAGAGACTCTAAAAATAGAACGTACTGCAGTTGTGCGTGATGCTCCATATAAGCAATGGGGTAAGGAAAACAAGCTAGTGAGCCACAGCTGAAGAAAGGCTGTGGCCAGCTTGACTTAAACCAATAGGTTGGAAACTGGGCTGTAAAACTCTATCTAACTAACTAACTGACATCCATCTAAATGTGAATTAATTAAAGATAAGCTTTAGGAAAACAAAAGGGCAGATAGAGTTGTAATCTAATCATGACCTAAGTCATACTTTAAAATGGCTTGACCTGGGAAATTCTGGCCGATTTTTCACCATGGATGTAAAACAGGCATGGCCATAGCTTGGCTCAAGTTGCTAGTGAATGCAGTTGTTTTGGCTTGTCACAAATAAGAGTGACTTGGTTGCAACACTGGAAAACAGCAATGTACCTGTCACTTAGGTGTGGAGCCATGCCTCAAGTTGAATTCACCCTGTGTTTGAGCTTTACCACTTCGTTTTAAGACTTTAAAAATGTAACCAACTTCCATTGTGCCCAGTGCTCAGCATAAACAATGGAATAGGGGAAAAAAGGCTGTGGCCAGTTTCACCTCAACTGATTGGTTAAAAACTGAACATTAAAATTAATATAACTAACAGCAGTTTTGTTATTTCTTACTCCTGCAGTAAATTGTAGCAGTGTGGTTAATGAGACATGTGAGCTGGCCGGACCTGGTCCAACCTGCATGTGGGACATGGACTCTAAAGAATGCCACAAACTCTCACTAAAAGAAACTTCTCAACATAATATTTCATTTATGGAATGTGATGCTACAGAAAGTAAGTAATTCCAACAGATGCCAAAAAGTATCAAGTGAGAGGTATTGCTCTGGGCATGTTTTAATGTAGGCTCTTTATTTCTCTAAACTATGTGAATAACATGTCCAGATGTTTTTTTTAGGTTTTCTGCTCTTTTTATGATGGTAAGGTATTTTTAAGTGCCATTATTGCTACCTTTTTTGGTGTGCTCACTCTATGTTGACTCACAGGGTTAGGTTAGAGTTGAATTTGAACATTCCAAGTGATGGTCTTATTTAGTTGGCCATAACTGGGAACATTGGCTTAAATCTTTTCACTTCTTGATGAACTTTTTGGATGGTGCAACACTAAAACTTGCACTTAATTCACTCAATATGTTGGTTAGAAATGCATATAGACAATAAATTAAAGAAAATTTAAGGCTGGTGGGTGTCACTCATTGCTGACTTACATAGCTGCTTGGATCCGTGTATTGCAAGTACAATGAATTATGGGACAGGATTTTAGTAGGCATCATTTTGTAAGAGTAAAATTCTGTAGACAAGGTCCCCACACACCAAAACACATTCCATTTTGCAAAGGCTTGAAATAGGGAGCAGCACAGACAACCATGGATGTTGGGCCTATACTGATTGCCAATCAATGGACTATGTGTTATATAGATCTTCACAACCAAAGTTTTCATTTTTGATGTGCCCTTTTCAAGCTTATTTGGAGCCCTGCAATTCTTTTTAATTGCTTTTTGCAAGAGAGTTTATTGTTTAATATTGGTCATACATTCCTCAGAGTACTTGATCATGATGGAAGGACAATGAAGCAGGTCTACTCAATATTTCTGGGGTTCAAAGTTCCCAGGGTTTAATTTTCTAAGTTTAATATTATTTCAATGGTTTGTGATAATTGCAAGGTTTTTCATTCCCAGGGTCTGATTTCCCCAGCAATGTGTCTCATGTTCCCAGATTGGAAACATTGAACTCTGAGAACAATGAGCCCTGAAAGCATTAACATAGTCCCCACTGAAGATGTCATTCATGTACCACTTTGCTGGTTTAGTCTTGTAGTATTCCGTAGCATTTCAGATGGGCATCTTTCATCTTAGTAGAATTAAAGAATCTAACAACCACTCTTTCCATTTCTGTTTCTCAGATCGCTCCAACTGCTCAAAAGCAGACAAGTGTTCTTCTTGTATCCAGTTGCAAGGTTGTGGCTGGTGTGATGGGAAATGCAATTCAAATTGTGCCAATGAGGTAAGTAGTGAATGGCTTCTATAACCATAAGCGACATTGTATATTTTGTATATGTTATTTTCAAAATTCAGTATCATCTTGCTGGTACTCTCAAAAGTTGAAAAGAAAGTTGCTTGTTATTGGTAAAATTATGTTACACGCCTCAAGTAAAAAATAATTTTTCCTTAGATTCTAAAAGTTTGAATTTGTGATGAGTACTGAGAGGTTGACAAATAAGCTACAGTTAAAATCACTGTAACCTATGTCTAGCTCCATTATTCATTGCTTCATCCTTTTTATTACTTGCCCATAGACGTACAAGCTGTAAGAGGACTTCCCTACGTAACAGGCTGTACAGCATATCCTTGTTCAGTTCTATCCCTAATGCCTTCCAAAGTGAACACTGAGCAAATTCTGATGGACATTCATAGAAATATTTGTTAGTGAATATTCACAAGAAGGCAACATCTGGTCCTGTCTAAATCATGCGGTAGTCTATGCTATTCACAGAGTTGTTATGTCATTGTAATAACCGCACCCTGGCAGCGCCCACTGCACAGGTGGTAGTGCAACACAATTATGAAAGGACATCTCAGATTTCAGTATAGAATTGCAGTTAAATTTACAGGAGCACACTCACCCACTCATAAATAGTCCCATGATTCATGAGAGACTAAATGGATAAGTCATGTTATGGTAATGAAGTTTGCATCTTAATTGGGCACATTCCTGTTCGCTTTGGCAAACTGAGGTTTTGGAAGTTGAGGAGCTGAGAATATAGAGTCTGGTTTGCAGGGTATAAGAGAGCTAAACTGGGCTTCCCCTTTTTGGTGGGCACCAGGTCTCCACATTGTTTTAAGAAGCTTGCCAGGGACTTGTGGGTATGTAGGGGTTACATGCATGTGTAAATAGGAGCTAAGTGTCAGGACTTATAGACTAACAAACCAGGGATTTTTTGGGACTCCTTGTTACTGAAAATGTTGTGGGTGGGGGGACTGCAGTAAGGGATGGGCCATTACAGTTGCATATCAGACAGTGCTGGGAATATATATTCTCCGTTAGTAAAGAAGAAGTAAAATCTTAATGTGTTCTGTTATTAATATGTTATTAATGATAATACAAAGTCACCTCATATGTTTCATATTTACAGATGCACCAACAAACGTAGTTTCATTCTAACTTAAAACCAAAGCTAATCTAATTTACTTGAAAAAATGAGGTTGAAGCCAGGAACTGTTTCCTTATATACCTCTAAACCTCATAATGACCTGTGGTGATGTTTTGGACACAAATGTTACATGGTATCACAAATAAAACAGAGACCAATATGCACTTCAATTTTACCTTTCAGAGTAATTACTACACCTGTGAAGATATGAATTGTCAGTTTTATGCAAATTGTGAAGATTGCAACAGGTTACCACAGTGTAGATATACTGCCAGATCATGCAAAATGATTGACCCATCAGGTGAGTAGATTGACCTTGTTTAAAAACTTCCTTGATTACTATTTTGCCAATTTGTTGATCAAGAGGTTTGTTCTGTTCCTAATGGTACTTTTATTTGTTTGTGTTGTTGGGAACCATTTCTTTTGCCCACTGCATGGTCAAGTTGTTAGAGCATCAGACTTGCAGTTATGTAGTTATATTGGTGTGTATGAATGAACGTGGTTCAACAGTTCTGGACATATGCATTAAATTAGAACAACATAACTCTTGGGGTTAAATGCTGTTGCTGAATGCACTCTGGTTGCACCCTGTGCATTGCTTGTATTAAGCCCTGATCATGCATTGCTTCATCATTTTTATGCATGGTTCATCATATTTCAACCTTTTACCCATGAACCTGTAGTTTTTATCCCAGGATTTCTGTATCCATAAAATATAAGGTGGACATGGTTCTTAATTTAGAAACAGGCACTGGAAAACTTGGTAAAGTTTTGAGTTTGTTAAGGGATCTATTTTTATAAATGGCATTTCCTGCTGTGAGAAATGCAGTTATTGTTTATAACATGACCTGTTCTTTGATGTCCTGGAGAAATGTGATGTGCATTCACATTGTTTGCTAGTGACCTTTGGAAATTCTGGTATCTTTTGTCGGGGCATAATGCAGTAGTAAATGAACAAGGGGCAGTTTAATCCTAAGATGTCAGTTGTGAAAAGTACATGACTCCATGTTCTGTTACCTTTGAACCAGCTGTAACTGAATAATGCACAGTTGATGTCAAATATAGGTATTATTTTTATGCAGAGAAAAACATTTTTCAACCCTAAAGCCTCACTTTGCTATCAGGATATATTTCATATGTAGCAGTCATCATTTTTTGCTGCATTTTTGTTCAGCTGATGTTGTAGATAAGCGTGCCTGCTCCAGTCCATGTGCAGCTTTCACCTCATGTGGAAGCTGTACTAGGAGTAATTCCTGCATGTGGTGTGAGAGCCAGAATCGATGTATCAACTCACAGACTTACCTGACATCCTTTGTTTATGGTACATGCCTTGCCTGGGTCACAGGAGGAGAAAATTGTAACAGTAAGTTATGAACCAGATTAAAGTTTAAAGTTCTCACATTTCACTCGTCCGGGTGGTGTATTTAGAAGAAAGAATTGCAGACTTCCTGTATACATGGACAGAGCATGTAACACGTATGTCCTGTTTGGGACAATAAAGGCGCACCAAGATGACTTCCGTGACGCTATAATTTGTATGATTTGACTCTGTAATATTTTAAACAAAAGTTTAACTTGGGTGAAAAACAATATCATATTCCTGCAATACATATAGTGGTTTTGAAATTACCTTGCATTATCTCCAAAATATTTCAACTTTTTTGCAAAATCTGGTTGATTTACTTTAGCAAGTCCAAACTTTCCCACAAAACCATAGCAGACTGCCATCTTGGTATGCCTTTCCTCACACTTAAGGTAGTGAAAATTTACTGTGTTGTTTGCTCTATCCATGTATAGGAAGTCTGTGAAAAGTATGTTGTTATGAAAATATTTATTGGTTTTGTTTGTAGGCATTTCTTAATTCAGGTATGCTACTGTGTAATCAAAAATGTTAAATAGGGTCAGTCAGCTTTAAATAATAATTTTAGTGCCTGCATGCAATTCTGTACCCTTGTATTCAGTAAAAACTGAGGGAATCAAGAGGTACTCTAGTTTACAACCATCCATGATACAGTAAGCTAAGAATTTGAAAGATCTAAGCTGATGGACCCTGTGAGGCCTGACAAAATCAGGCCATCAGTTGACTGTTCCCAATTGTCTATAGCCCAACAGTCACAACTACACTTTAGGTTGGGAGCTAATACCTCTTAAGGTGGCATTTGTTGTAAATGCTGGAAATATTTCTGTCAAGTATGTGGAAGCTTATTTTTATTGGAGGGTATGTCCTGTGTAATAAAAGGCAAGGACCTAACACATCAGACCTTTCTCTCTCTTTCTCTGTGAAAAAAAGAATATCTTGCCTCTAGACATTCCTCTTTAATCTGACAGTGTGTAATTAGTATTTTGTTCCTTCCTTCCGGTCATATTGTTTTCTCCTCTTTTGTATTTGAATATTTGAGCACATTCCTTCCTGTATCAAGTTCAGACTATTGGTGTGAATTTCGCGTTTCAGAAATCAAATGTTCAGATTACGAAACCTGTGAGACGTGCCATAAAGATCCAGCCTGTGGGTGGTGTGATCAGGGTGATGTTACCGGCCTTGGTACTTGTATGGAAGGAGGTAACACCGGTCCTGTCAACATGACCTCAGATGGTGCTGTTGTGGACCTTGGACTCTGCCCATCATCACAATGGCATTTCACTGGGTGTCCATGTAAGTTTGAAGTTTTGAAGATGAAAAACAAAAGTAATTTTTTAAGATCATTTTGAAATAACAAGCTTCTGTATTTAGAGGTTTGCTGCATGACGTGATAACTCTTGTAAATCTTAGTTCTAAGACAGACACAGTTGTTTTCATTCTTAATATTCAAATTTTGATTTCTTTTTTGTCAAAAATTTTGACTGCCAACTGTCAGTGAAATATTTGTGGGTAAAGGATAAAGGTTGGAACACCTTCCTCAGACTTTTTCAATTTTCACAGTAGCAGTGCAAGGTTTAGAGTCATAAAGACTTAAGCAAACTATTTCTATCATACTCTGTAAATGTTTTATTAACACATTACCTGAAACATTGAATCCCTGGCTGTTTGATGGACCCTTGTCAAGAGATTTAGAGTTTCCTGGTTTGTTTTATGTCACCAAAACTTTGAAGTACCCTGATTTATTGTTGCAAATTTTCAAATCCTGTTAAAATGTGGAGACAAAAAAGCAATTGTTTAAATAATTTGATTTGGAGAAACCTGCCAGATTACAAGTTTTAAAAAGAACAAATAAATCCCCCTCCCCCCTAAAAAAGAAAGTCCTTCATTTTGCAAAACATCCAGCTATGCTGTAAGGTAGGGAAAAGTGGAAAAGCCTTTAACCTTTTACAGTCAAGGAATAATTTGAGGAAGTTGAAAGAAGTGGTGTCAAAAAATTTAATTTCAGAAAGAGAGGGTGATTAGTCTGATTCGCATTTTGTTATGTCTGTCACAAATGTAACAGCTGTAGTAAGATTGTGGAACACAGAAATGTGCTAAACTAATTATCACAGAGTCTTGAAATTCTTTAGGGAAAAGTTAGAAACACATTGGGGAAAGTTATCTCGTGAGAAGTTTAGAACAACATCTTGTAAATAAAATTATCTCACCCCAGAATTTATCTTGAGGCCCTTAAAGCAGGTAAATACTGGTGTGAAAAGTATGATTTTTTTGTGTTAAACAAGTGCCATACAGGCATGAGATACTTCCTCTTTTTAGAGAAAATTTCCTTTTTTTTTTTCTTCATTCCTCTTTTTTGCATCAAGTACCCCAAAAGTTTCTTTCATACATGTATCATAAATCTCAGCTGTTGAACTTTACAAACAGCCCTCAGAGTTCTGTCCAATCAGAAGTCCATATTAAAATGATATCAATGCCCTTAGGGGCCCTTATGCTCTCCCCTGGACCCCAGCCCAGGTGCCTGCCTCTCAATTTCCTCTTTTTTTAGAAATCTCATGTTCATTTCCTCTTTTTTTTTTGAAGTCTCAGGCTCATCCCTGGCCATATTTCCCTTAAAAGAGATGGATAAAGCTTGGTGGTTTTGTAACCTTTTGGCCCTTTTCCTCAAAAGTTTAGTTTTGCAGAATGTAAACCTTAAGGGAGGCATTGTATTTAAGTGCACCAACATGGCTCACAAAGAAAATAGCTTTGTTCATACTGATACTAGTTAGTTTCCACTTTCCATAGCAAACTCCAGTAATGGCTTAATCTCTTCCACAAGCTATTTTGAGAGCAGTTCACCTTCATCTAAAATTTTCGATGAACAGATTGTTCTTGAGCAATGAAAGCTAAATTTTTCATGTATGTGAACTTCTATTTCTTGAAATTAGGCTACTGTACTGCCTAGTTTTGAGTGATTTTTCATTCTTCGTCAAAAATTTTGGTGTGTACAGTAGGATTTTTTGGGTGAAACAAATAAAATATTTCCTTGCAAAGGATAGGAATGGATGGAGTTGAGCTGGTTTGAATTGATATTGGCTACAGTGCATCTGTTTTTCTTACTGGAAAGGAAGAATGGAGGCATTGAAATAGGTGACATTGTGTTCCTTTAACATTAAAGAGCAAGATGTTGGCCACACTAATGTTGTTCATAAATCCTTGCATGTTTTACAGTGGTACTGATGTTGGACTGTTGCTATGGTACTAATTCTAACAACTGAACTGATTTGTAAAAAAAAAATATGTGGGAAGAAATGTTTGACAATAGTTTGGAGAAGGAAAGAGGAAGTGTGCTTTATCTAGATCCAAGTGAAACAATTTACAAGAGATGAGGTGGAGTGTAGGAAGTGAAAGTGACTAGTCCACCCAACAGGAACCAAAGAATAATTTAACTGGCAGATTTTAACCTGTCCAAGTGTATTTCTCATCAGATTGGTTTATTATATAGCCTTATTATCAGTGATTTAGCCAGATGGTATTTGAAAGAAGTGTCACCCAAAATAGGGATCAATATAGAATAAATTTTTGCCCATATGTTCATTTCATAGAAACTACCTTGATACAGTTCTGCAGAAATCCATAATTACATATTGTATTTTTTAATCCATTTGCAAGATCAATTGGGGTCAAGTAATGCGTCTTTGTGCATAAGGTCACACTCTTGAAAAATATTTTCAGAATTAAAGTGGGAAACCCATCCCTTAAGATGCCAATTCAGAATGTCGCATTGGAGAAATAATGTGGTGGAATTACTGCTCACAGTGCAAACTTGTGAGAGATATTAAACTCTTACAAATTATGAAAACTCCATTAATTATAATTGTCAAGATCAAAGATTCTGTTATCATCCCTGCTGTAAACATTTTTGTTAGGGATGCTCATGGTCATGGAAGACGTGGAAAAAGTCATGAAAATTTGGAAAAAATATTTCAAGGCATGGAAAAGTCTTGAAATTCTGGGAAATTGCATGAACTCATGTTAAGAGAGAGTCATAAACATTTTCACAAAGTGATATTTTCCAGTCTGACTTGTACAATGAAATTGTAGGTTCACTTGTAGTTTTAAAAACGTACTGGTGTCTTTGACCCAAATTTTATGTCATTTCACATGAAAATGCTAGGAGGAAGGTTGTGAAAATTCTATTTTGGGTTCTGAGAAAGTCATGGAAAAGTCATGGAGATTTATTACCCAGAGAGAGCAGTAACTCTGTCCCAAATTAATAATCATTTCTCATATCTTTTTTTATTTTATCCATTATGTGTATATTAAAGATGAAGTGATATTGTTTGCATGTTCATTTAATATTTGTTATCTGTTGTAGATGTAAGCTTGTCATTCTGTGATGTCATTCATTAATTGTTTTCATTTCATTTCAGCAAATTTTTACCCCTAGCTTTGACCCTTGAGCATTTTTTTTTACCTTTCCCTACAGCATGCCAGTGTAATGGCCACAGTATATGCCTAGATGGTGAAACTTGTAGCAACTGCAGTGACTTTACCACAGGTGCGATTGGCTTTTCTCCTTTAAGATTTGTTTGTCTTCATTTCTGCTTTTAAGTCCAACTATGACATGTAATTCATGTGTTTTGTCTTGCTGTAGAGCCCATTAGAAATGTTTAAATGTGGTTAAATTTTCCTAATCCTGACTATCTGTCCAAGTTCATTGCATGCTCATTTGAAGCTCTCAGTCATGCTGTGCTATGGTTACATCACTCTGTTGTCTTTGCTTGATGAGAAGGAGGAAGACTTTTGGATCAAAATTGAAATGCTGCTTTAAATTGACTTGCAATTGAAATAAAAGTTGACTATATTATAAATGACTTTAGAAGAATTAAGTGTCTAAGATTTCTTGGGATAGAGTGTCATCCAGTGTTTGAAAGTGATTCATAAGTTTGTTGTGGTTTGTACCGAATCCTCAACATTCATGTTTTACTTATTGAGAAGTGTTATAAATCAGCTTCCAGTAATGCTGCAAAATAGAGAAATCCATTTTGCCATTAGTACCTCCCTTGTTATTAGTAGTAGTTCATCTACTGCGGAATAACCACTGGCAATTTGTGTCTTCAAGTGGTTAGAGCATCTGACTTGAAGGTGGGAATTCGAGGCCTGGCCAGGTCATACCCAGGACTTACAAATGGAACCTACTGCCATTGTGCTTGTTGTTAAGCATAAGCAATGGAGTAGGGCAAGCAAGTCAGTTAGTCACAAGTGGAACAATGGATGGGCCAGCCTGACTTAAACAAATTTGTTAGAAACTGAGCTGTAAATTTTCATCTAACCTAACCCTACGTTTCCAGCTGAGATTATATAACATCTTGCAGAACTTATTGAAAAAGATTTTATAAAGCCTTATTTTTTTTTTGTATTGGCTTGTAATATATCACAGTTTTAATTGACTCCTTCTAAAGTGAACTATTCTTGTTTCATAACTTCAAAGAATGTACCAATCAGAGTAGATTTGATTGATTCCAGCAGTGCTTCAGTATTGAGTTCACACAACTTTCTTTTTGCTTTCAGTTATCTTGTCAACCTTTCAATATTGGTAGTAGAATAATTACACTTTTGAGGGTTAACAGTCATAAGTTGTATATCCCACCAGTGTCACCCGTTGTAACCTTTGCAAGTAGCTGTGGTCACCTGATTTGCTGTAGACCTTGTGCATTGACGACACATTGACGTCATTCTTGGGGGCAAACCAATGCAACACATCGCCACACACACAAGAATTCGCAAGAATATGCCCTGCACATGTAGCAGACTATGTGCATATTTAACTGGTTGACAAATCAACTGTCTGCATTTGTCTGCGTCGGTTTGTTTTGTTCCCAAAGGAGGGTGTACTTTCAGCTCTGTAACATCCTAGGCACAAGGTCTATAAATAGACCTTTTTCCAAGTAGGAAATAAGGAAGTATTTTTTGGCATGGTGAAATGACGTTGCAAAATGATGTGCACCAAAGTGCCATCCCACAATCCTTTGCAGTTCCTTTTTGAAAAAGGATTTTGTTCTTATTGATGGAGTATGTGAGTGAGCTACTTTGGTAGTCATGCCTTTGTTTTGTTTTATCCAACAGGTGAAAATTGTGAAAGTTGTGTCCTGGGATATCATGGAACTCCTCTGAATGGTGCCAACTGTTCAGCTTGTGAATGTAATGGTCATTCAGAATATTGCGACCCAAGTAGTGATGAGAGTAACTGCTATTGTGATACCAAAGGAATAACGGGTGCTCAATGTGACAAGTAAGTGGATGCTATTCAAAGATTTCTTTGAAATTTCTCTTTCCTTGGGCAGACATGTTCATTGCATAAAATTTCTTGCTATAGGTACTCTGGGAATATTACTGGCTGTAAAAAGTAGTGTGACATGTCAGCAAAAAGGTGTGCCTTCACTTGACAGATAGGTAGTGAGCTCTTCGAAGGAAAAACCCATTGGAATTATATCAGTAACTTTTATGGTTGTCAAGATGTACCTCTCCAAAAGTTCCAATGTTTCAGAAGCAGCTTGCTGTTTATGCAAAACTAAAGATGTGGAGTGTTGCACAGTTCTGATATTTCTTTTGTGAGTTCTGTATTATCTCTTTATTTCCCATCAGACAGTTTTTGTTTGGTCATTAGTACTGATAACTTTCAAGGACACAATTTAAACATTTGAAATGAAATCCTCAGGACAAACGAATGTTGCAACAGTCCGTGAAATGAAGATTGTAAAAACAAAGGGTAACATTGGCCATATATTGTGTGTCCCTCCCATGACATCACAAGATTTGCATATTGAGCTCATGTTTATGAATGGTTATTAAAGTGCAAATTAAGAAACATGCCATGTGGAATGGTCAACTTTCTATAGAATTTGATGGGCACTGTAGCTATTATCTGGGTTTAATGCTTTTTACATTGAATACCCAATTTTATCATTTTCATGTCACACAACCTTCAAGGGTGCCTTGTTTGCTGTTATGGTGTGAGTCTTTACCAACTTAGAATTATGTTTACTGAATTGTATTATTTCTTTGATTCAACCCCTGACTTTAATGCTTAATGGCATAGACCAGGGTTGTCCAACCTTTTGCAGCGGCGGGCCACATGTAATGGTTATGAGTGGACGAGGGGCCGCATACTTTACACTCCTTTTTTTTTCTTTCAAACTTATGTATGAAGCTCATGGCAACAAAATGCAATCATTGAGCGTGGAGAACACTGATTCATTTTCGTTTTTGATAGAACAGATGGACAAATTTTAGCAAAAAAAGATGGTGTTTCGGCAGAATATTCCGGTTAAACTTTTTTCATATTCCTCCTGAATCATTCATTATACCAAGCCCATTGTGGACCACACTCCAGTGTAGTTACATGTAGCAGACATTCGAAATGAATTATTTCATAAAAAAAATAAGCAGTTACCTCGCTTACTCCATGAGGGTGGCTCAGTGGGAGATTAAACAACACATGTTTGGGATATGGTCCAATTTCTTCCTTGGCACATTGCAAAGTTGCCGACAGCCCTCTGCAGTTAGTGCGCGTTAACCGTGTATCGACACCCGAACCGTTCGCTGTCCAATCTCACTTCGTAGATTGAAACACAAAGCCGGCAACGGAGAACTTGACATAGGCCTATGTATCATTCCGCGTTATCTACACATGCAAAATGGACGATAGGGCACAGGGGGAATCTCACAGTTCGTGCGTTTTCACGTGAATGTATAACTAGGCATTAAGAATGTTATTTTAATGTAGGCTACGCAGTTTCATAGAAGACTTGCACGGTTGAACGCATTCCGTAGCGAATGGCGTAGCGTAAAGTCGTTATCAATGAATCTGCTTACTAAAAAAATGCACTATAGATCAGTTTCTGCCAGGCCGGACGCAACCTTGCGGCGGGACGGACTGTGGCCCGCGGGCCGTAGGTTGGACAACCCTGGCATAGACAATCAAGTCCCATTATATGTTACTTGAACTGCGTTTTCTCCACCCTCAAAACACATTCTGGTTAAAGATTAATATCCAAACATCTGACAGCTGAACCATGTTATGATATTCTCTCCTTGTTTGCCCGCAGGTGTGACGAACAAAAAGGATACTTTGGTGATCCTACAGTCAACACCTGTTACTGTAAGTATTTTACAATGTAATGTAAGAAGTTATGAAACAAGGATATGGTCCCACTGAGGCGTAATGTAGTATATTGATTCTTGTCACTTACAGTATGTCATATTTATATTAGACTTTCCCGGATATTTGGGCAGTACAACATGGAACACTGAAGTTGTTTTATCAGTTTTCCATAGAAAGAAAAAAAATTTTTGCATAGCAGTAAGAAGCAATATTAAAATACATTGTATAATAGTATAATGCATTTATACACATGTAGTGCCTTTTCAAAACATTTCCCCTCCCCCCCAGTGAAAATTTTCTCCCTTTTGTTACCTTGTCTGGCTATAGACCTCGCTTGAAAAATGAACATTAGGGCAAAATAATGATTGGCATATCATGAATATTCAAAACCCCATGAAAAAATGATGCTCATTTCATTTCACAATCCTGCTGCATCTTTTCCATGTCATTTGTTTAACATTTTCACAAACTGTTGACTGGTGACTGCCGCTGCCAAATTTTGCTACAAGTATTACAGTCAAATTGCTGATTTTCTATCATTAAAACATAACTGCATTCATTTATATCTTTATTCATTTTAATACATAACATTTAGCAGAATTTCACATCAGTTAAATCATTGCTCTAGCCTGAATTTTATTGTTTCCATATTCAGGATTGCTCGATTTTCAGCAGAGGCAGAAAGTGGTAGAGGAAAATAAATAAACTTTTAATTGTAAACAGATTTTTCAACAGTTCTCAAAAGTTTGCAAATATCATCTCAGCCTGAGCTTATCATATATTATCAAGTCTATTTCACTAATACTTACTTCCTATTTACATATGTAACGAGGAAGGACGATTTTAGGTGGCAGGCACCGTCAGTGGGTAGGGGTTACCACGGTGCTGGTTAGTTTTTTGCCAGCCAGTTATTGCAGGCAATAATGGTTACATATGTAAATAGGAGGTAAGTACATCACTCATAGGCTTCCAAATTAGGGAGTTTTGGTGATGTCTTGACTCTTTTTTCCAAACTTGAAAAATATTTCACAATGTCTACCTTCTGTTACCTCCGTTACTTTTTTTTGCTCTAAGGAATATCTTTTGATTCATTGGTATACTAACATAATTCACTAATTTTCTGTAAATGCTGTGAAAATTTTTTTTAGCACTTCCAGCACCCATTTGTACTAATAAATTAGATGCACAAATTTCTTTAGTGGTGAAAATAAAGTTGTACTGGTTTCACTTTAATCCGATGCATGTAGGGCCAGTTTTCATTATGAATTGAAAAGAAGTGGTTATTGAATCAGAAGTTTGTCTGGTACAAGGTTTACTAATCATAAACATATCCAGTTTTGCAATCATAACTTGACAATGATAAGGGATTACACTTTTTGAGTAGTTCCAAGACCAGCTGTATGGTTGCAAATATTACCATCTCTAATTAGGTCTGGAAGGCCATTATAGCATGTCACAAATATTCACTTTGTAATTGGAACACTCCCTGTACATGCTATGTAATGTGAACTTCATCTGCTATATTTAATGATCAAGGAAAGAGCAATCACCAACTGAGAATTTTGTTCTCCCCAACCAAAAGAAATGTAGAGTGATGAGTGTCTGTCTTTAAAAAAATTGTCAAAAATGTAACTCCATGTCTGGTGACTGACCAACTCTGCAACATAAAGGAAGTTTCTTTAGAAGACCAATCTGTGTCATGGGAAATTCATAGTTTGCTCTATGATGATTTAGATACTACCATAACACCCTGATGGTAAGCTTCGATGCTTTGAATAGCATGATTTATGCACTGGCATCCACTCAATTAGTGTGCAAGAAAATGTTAGACTTTCCTGGCCTAACCATCCTTCACCCCTCCATCTCCCACCTCTCCACCCTTCCATCCCCCACTCCTCCACCCCCACCCCCTCCACCTCCCATCAGCTGGAAATGCTCTGGTATCCACTCTATTAGTGTGCAAGAATTGTGTATGTTGTTCAAAGTATTAACATTGCAATATTTCCTAAAAAGATTCCTCCCTACAGGTTTTACCCCGCTTAACTCTGCCCCGTCTCTGCCCCATTTAACCATACTGCACTCATGGGAAGCAGACGTGAGAGAGTTTAACTTTCCCAACTAACCACCCCCAGCCCCACCTTCCCCCACAGCCCCACCCCACTGGAAATACTCTGGTATCCACTCTATGAGTGTGCAAGAAACTCTGTATGTTGTTTTATAGCATAACATTTCAATATTAAGTGAAAGGTTCCTCCCTTCACATTCTGCCCCTCTTAACTAGACTGCACTCATGAGAAGCAGATGTGAGAGGGTTGGACTTTATCCGCCTAATCACCCCCACTGCCTTCAACCGCCCCCCCCCCCCCCCCTCTCAAATACCAAGATAGAAATGCTCTGTATCCACTTCATGAGTGTGTGAAACTCTGTATTTTGTTTACAGTATTAACTTTGCAATTTACTAAAAAAAGGTTCCTCCCTATAAGTTCTGCCCCTTTTAACCAGGCTGCATTCATGGGAAGCAGAAGTGAGGGGGATGGACTTTCCTGGCTTAACACCCCTACTTTGGCTAAAACTAAAACCAACCCCCCAAAATACCACATAGCCATAGACCAATATAATGTTTATCTAGGAATATGCAAGGGAGTTTAGAGCCCCATTATTTTCAAAATGTTTAGTTAAATGGTTGAAATGATAGTTTTAGTGTTCAAAGTTATATAAAAGAAGTTTTATCCTCTCTCAGTCTGCTAGATTAAACCAAAACCAGAAGGTTTTATCTGATCAAACAAAATAGCTACCTCAGGTGGCTAGTGGGCACTCATCTAATTGTAATTTAATTGTGTTCATCAAACCCTAGGTGAGATATGTAAGCTGAGGAGGGTGGTCGCCACAAAGGCTGAGGACCCAAAATAAGGAAGTTACTTTTGCTGTTAATATTGTTAATAGGTTGGAACATGACACAGATGACAAAGGAGAGACAGGAAAGGTATGGGGGAGGAGGAAAATGGTGGGAGACTGTTGCAATGTTCAGGCTGCTCTTTGAAGGCAATTCTGTTTCAATTTTACAAAATGGTACAGTTAATTTCTCCAGTGTATGCTGGTGAAGGTCTTTTTAATACCATCCTTAATAAAAAAAAACCATCCTTTTGCTTCAAATTAATTATCCTCTTCGGTGTCATTCATCAAATTTAACGCTTCACATCATTTTCACTTCTCGTCTTTGTGTATTCTCTTTTTCATTTTATGCATACATTTCTGTAGATGCCCTCTCCATTAACTATCAGTACTTCTTCAACAATTCCGAGCCAGAATTGGTGAATGTTACTAAAGAAAACCTTATGATCACACCCAACGACTCTCACAACGATATTGACTTCACTTTAGTTGTGGATCAGCACATCCGATTGTCTCTCTCATATAAATCCAGTGAGTCTAATCCATTTTCTATTCTCATGACACCCATCTATTTAGGGACATCTTTTTATTTTCTTTGTCACATTTTACAGATCAGCTGTTAATGAATTTCAAGTACACCTTTCAATTAGATGACAGCTCTGGAGAGAACCTGACAAAGATCAACATGTTTGTCAAACCAGAGGTTGATAATCGTGATATTGACTTCACTCTGTCAGTCAATGAGCCAGTGAATTTTTCGGTTTCGTACACAACAAGTGAGTTTTGTCGATTGGACTAGATGTTGAAGATTCTTTCAGTTCAAAATATCATTTGGTCCCGTTTGCAAAAGATGACAAATTCATGGATGAAATACATTCCCTTGCACTAAATGCGTGTTTTGTTGTTACTAATATATTTTTGTGTTAAACAGCGTTATTTTTAAACAATTGGTTTAAGAGATTGAATAGATTTTAGTTTGAATATCTTTAAGGGGAATATGTAGTGCCCCCCATTAAATTGGTGTACCCCTTCCTAATTCAGGGATGGCTCCTATTAATAATGTGACAGTGTTTTCATTAGATATTTTTTAAATTCAGGCAGAAGAACTCCCTTACCTTTTGTTAGAAACAAAGACTGTTTCAGATGTACTTGCATGGTAGGAGATATGTAAAAATTATCTGATTTTACTAACTAATTTTGGGACAACTACCTATTGCCTTTTAGGACTGAACCTTGTCAGAAACTGCATAAAAATTGTACAGATTTTGAAAAAAGCAATAACCTGTAATCTGAAAAGAAATGATATGGAGTAAAAAGGAGAAGTTTACTACCATCAGGGTGTACTTTTAGGCAATAAAATAACTTTGAAATGAAACACGTGAAATAGTTTTCTTTAAATTTGGAATTTTTGAAAAATCTTAAATGAAGAAGAAATTGTTTGAAAACATTTATGAAGTGTCATGTGACTGAAAAGAAGGTCAAACCATTTAAGAGAAAATCCCCCATTATGGTGGAATGGGAAATTGAGCCAGTGAATTTTTTGCTAGAAATAAAGGGCTAATTCTCTCACCCAGAACTAAAATTTCGGTAGTTGTCCACAGAAATTCTCAATTGGCATTGATCTTTACTGCCAGCTGTTTCAAAAAATGCACAGTACTGTAGCTTATATTATGTAGCATGTACTGTATGGAGAATGTGCTGATTGTGTCTTGAATACTCATCCTGAAGCAATAAACTGAGATTGTGTCTGGATGAGAATGAATTTCAGACAATTGTGGGAAGAGCTTAAGTAAGTAGGTAAGGAGAATTGGTACTGTTTGGGGTGAGAAGATTCAGCCATTAAGAATTTGCTTGTCTTTTGTATTTCCCAGTCACCACCCCCTTTTACCGCCTGACATTTTTAGATGAGATTTTCTTTTACAAATCTGATTTAAATTTCTGATTTTGACTTAATTTAATTTTTTTTTTTAAAAAGAAACTGCAGTTGCATGTATAGTAGACACTTGTCCTTTCTGTATGCTACAGAGGGCAGCAGATTCAGGAAGGAAAGAAGAAGACAAAATTATAGCACCAGGGCTTTGATGAACTGTTTAGTATGTATTCTGGTAAAGGGTTTTGGATTATAGCACCATTTAAGTAAACTATAGATAGCAAACTTTACCTACATATTTAACACTTGTTTAATTAGATTAGTTTAGCTAGTTATCTTCTTGGTAAAGGGTGTAAGATGGGTTAGTAGAGGCTGACTTACTTTTTAAATATGTAGAGGGTTTACAATGTTAGCTGGGACTGAGTGTTTGCTCTTGTGGTATTAAATCCACCTCTCACATGGGAGGTCCAGGTTACACTCCAAGATGGAGTCACGAAAAGATTTGAAAAATGGAAATTTTTTCCAGTGTGTGCGAAGATCGGCATATGGAATTAAGTGGTGTAATCTTGTTTAGGAAAAATGAAAGAAACAATCTTGCTGTGAACAGTTTTACTTAAAAGTAGCTCATGCATCCTCTTAGAATTTTTTTCCTTGTTTTTTTTTTATTTATTTTTTTGTGGCATTGGTTACTTTTTCAGGTATTACAATCTTTTTTTTGTTGAGTCAAAGTCATGTTGAATGAAATTTATTGTAGAAGTCCTTTCTTTTTGAAAACAATGTTTGTTTTGTTTACAAAGTTTGTTGTCCCAGTCACTGTAATGTGTATCTGTATATTAAGTAAAGCCCTTGATAATTTAAGAATCCTATTTTATTTTGATTTTTGCTTTTTGTTGAATGAGACAAGTACATACCTGGAAAATCATTGAGACATTTCCTCCCTGATAGAACAATAGCCAGGGTAATCTTGGGTGGAAAAAGTTAGGAAGCTGGGATGCTCTTCTGGAATATTTAGGCATCTGGAAGAAAATGTTGGCAATTGGAAGGAAATTTCTTCCATTCATAAAATATAGGGAACATTGTGGGAAATGTTACTCCCTTCCTGTACAATAATTGTACTACCTTCCTGGGAAATAAACATTTTTCCAGTACTTTAAGTACTTTCCATTACTCTTTCCATTGGTTTCACTTGGTGTTAAAGAATGGATCTGTATTCCACAAACCTTTCGTGGGCTGGCCCAGTAATTCTGTGACATTGTTTGGTTATCCCTTTGTGTCCCCATACTTATTTTTTGCCCTATGTGACTGTCTTTTGTGCTTTAGTAAATTTCGTCCTACCCCTGGTACCCTGCACTATGCCCTTAACACTAAATTTCTGCCTTTGCCTGGCCTCTGCTGATGCCCTGGTAAATTTTTTGGCAATCCTTAAACACTAGGTTTTTGGCTGCATTTTGAATACACGTTAATGTCCTGGTAAGTGATCGCTTCCTTTTGCTCATCTTTGAATGTCCCTGTAAATTTTTGCCTTTCACTTCTATGGCCATCCTTTCATGCCCTGGGAGATTTCTCCTTCCATTTGGGGCAATCTTTCAATGTCCTTGAAAATTTTTGCTTCTGTTTGGCCATCTTTAGATGCCATTAGAAATTTCTGTCTCCATTTTGCCACCACTCGATACCCTGGCAAACTCTTTCCTCCATCTTGTATCTTCCCTTTTGATATATATTTTAAGTCTGTAATTTTAAGGTCGCTACCTTCACTTTTTTATGAAAATCACATTAAGGTCTGAGGCAGAATATCTTTCCGCATTGTTGTAGACAAACATCCAAAACCAATTTTTCCAACTGATAAACTCTTCAGGAATTCTTTGACTTTAAGGCCTAAATGCAAAGACTAGTGACTCCTTGGAGCAAAAAGTTGACTGGAGAAGTGTATTTTACAAATAGCAATAACAAATAGCAGTAACAGGCAGAAAATATTGCCCTTTTTAAGATAAGTAAGCAGAATATTCTTCCTACAAAAATCAGAAATCTTACAGAGGTAAATGATTGATGGATGTGATTATCCTCAGCCATTAAGAATGCTAATCTACTTAATTCCTTGTAAGCCTTTATTTACAGATTATATCCTTTGTTGCGTATTGTTTCATAAGTCCCTGGGGAGCATCAAATAACACAATGGAAACAGGGTGACCCCTAGCAGAGGGGTCAGAAAAAGGAAGATGGCAAGGAGAATCCCATTCTCCTTTTTTTTTTGCTAGCCTGTCTAATCAACTTGGTGTGATTTTGCCACCTGTAGAAAACTTCAGTTCCATTTAGAATTTCAAGAGTGTGTTGTTTAACTCTGAGATTTGATTGTTTTATATGTTAATAATTATCTCCTTTATCTTCCACAGGCACAGTGGATGAAGAAGAAATCATTATAGACAATATGTATGTGGACTCGGTATTTAGGTACCGCTTTTCACGATACACCTATGATTTCCGCAATGAAGTCAACACTACATTCCTCTTCTACCTTTCAAACTTCACACATCCATTTACGTTCAGGGTAAATATTTGCACAATTTTGTCTCTTATTCTTAAACTTTTCAGTGTGGCCTGCATTTGTAAAAGGCAAAAATACAGGTAGAAGGACATTTTATGTCCTAGATTTGAAAGGGATATTAAGCTATTGATCATGAATGGAAAACACTTGTTTTAAATGAAACAAGTGTCTCCCCTTTTTTATCAGCAGTATTAAAACTATTGTTGTAGTTGCGGCCTGGCAGTCGGAGGCTCATGCTTGCCTCGACTTCAACACTGAGAATTACATTATACACGATCTTCCTTTAAAAGCCATGTCACTGGTATTAAAGAGTAATGTTTGAAACAACCAAGGACAAGAATAGATACACTTCCATGGACTAGTTGGCTATGCCAATGCTATAATACTGACCCTGCTCTGTGTTTAGTTGGATGAAATTTAATGACACACCAACACAAATGTGTTATATAGTGTCAGTGACTCAGTAAAAAGTTCAAAGGGTTAGATTTATTTCCAGTATGGTTCATGTTCAAATTTGGTTTGCCTTCAGTCACCTTTTACGACAGGCAGGAAATCCAGTGGGCATATTCTACAACCCCAGTCCACAGGGGGTAACCCCGCTTTGTGGAAAATAAAATGGCCTGCTACAATATAATGATGACTGCCATGCCCCTTGGTTGTAGAAAGACCTTAAATGTAAGGTGGTCTGGTGCAGTTGTTTGAAAAGGGGCCTAACTTATACAATGGTGTAGCGGACATGCAGTATCAATTGGAAGGAACTTAAGGTACAGTTCTCATGTCATTATTACCAGGGCATTTATTAAAATAAGACAAGTTTTTGTTGTAAAATTTCAATTTTTTTCCACTCATGAGCAGATTTTATCTTTTGGTAGGGGTACTTTATTTCAAACTTGCATTCAACACAAGTTTCCATGTTCACTTTGGCAGAAATTTAATTAGCTTAATAATACTTGGATATGTGTACATTGATTCTATCTTATGAGATGAATGTGGAAATATCCAAATCACTTCCTACAGTATGGTTCAAACGATACAATTAGTCCAATACCATTTTGAGCAAGTATGTATCTCTTCCCATGATTTTATCTGTCGTTGTACAGAGCGTCAAAGGGAAAATCCTTTAAGGTATACATCACCTCTCATTACCTTCTGTTTACATGTGATCCCTACTTCCCAGGGAGTTTTGGGGAATTGATGCTCTGGGATGGCCAAGGGAAAGTTCAACTTTCTTGTTTCTTAAACTAATTACCTAGCTGGTTTAAGGTGGGTTTTTGCTTTTTTTCTTCAGGGATGGGGAAAAGTAGGGGGAGGTGGAGGTGACTGGGGTGAGAGTTCACCAAGACTTACTTGTAGTTGTACCAATCAGGGGCTTGTGGGGTCCTGGGATGAAAGTACTTTACAGTGGAAACCTTTTCAAGCTTCAACACTATTATATACTACATTTTAGCACTTACTTTTCTTGTTTTAATCTTTTGGGACAGTTAAATTAAAATACTCTACAATCTCTCCCTGATTTTAAATGTTTGATTTATAAAAGTGGGACTCCCAGTACAGGACAAAATTATAAAGTAAAAATACAATTAAATTTACGCAAACTCTTTAAAGGTAGTTTATCATCACCCCAGACGTTCCCAATTCTTCAAATCTAATCTTAGCCCCTCCCAGAACTTTCTTATTCCTCATCTTCATTCTGATGTGATCCCTGTTTATTGCTTTAGAACATACTTCAGTGAGGTCCTAGTGAGGATATTAAAACACTTTCAGTACATGCAGAGTAATATGAGCTACTCTGTGGTATTGAATTTTATGTCAACCAAAAAGCTGTGCCAACTTCTTTTTCTTTAGGCTCTCTAATAAAATGGTTCTTTAGGGTGATGAACAACTAACTGCCTTTGAGTAGCTTGGAAAAGTTAAAATATTATACAAAGCATGAATTGAAAACTATAAAGTTGACATTAACAGGTCAAAGGTAGCTTTATGTAGTAAATTAACAAAATGTTTGCAAGTTTAGTAGCCCAGGGAAGTTTTAGAGTTGTAAAATGATAAAAACAAATTACGAAACACATAAAACCATTATGGTCTGCAGCGTCATGCTATTCTGTTACGTTTTGAGCAAAACTGTCCCATTTTCTGAGTTTTTACACTCATAAAAATCAGAATTTTCCATTTCTCCAGCCTTAAGTCTTGCCAACAAACCAGCACTCAAAATGTAGAATGCTGAATATTGTGACTTTGTATTGTGGAGCACCTGTTAAATGTTCTTTTTTCTGGGATGGGAATGTTAGCAAGTATGATGCTACAAAGTTAATGTTAAAGTTAAATGCTGGTTAAGTTACAGAATGCCCTATAACATACTACTCATGAAAGTCATCAAAACTTTAAGGGCCTCAAAGATGTAAAAATTCAGGAAATGTCTCCTGATTTCAGGATAATGGAAGTCTTGAGAAAATTTTTCACTATAAAGTCTTTTTGCAAGACACGAAGTTCTTCCATGGCCATTGTAGTTTGAAACACCATAGATGGAAAGTTTGTTGGTAATAAGTTGGGAATATTTTTACATAAATGAAGTTTTACTGCTTTAACATACTTGAAAAACAGAAAAAAAAGACAGCAACATTTCATATCTAGGCTTCAGTCTGATGTGAAGTTTTTTTCTAAGGGGAACCTGTTCCCTAATACCTCCTCCAGATTGACAATCATGGCTTACAGTTTCAGGAAATAGAAAGGTACTTGCCTTACATCTCGGAATCCTGTCATAATCGCATGACATGAAACTTTTTATGAAGAATGGTAATAAGTATCCTTGTAAGTATTTGAATGAGTTGTCTGTACAATTAAGTAAACGTTATGTGTTGTCTTTCAAATTTAACTAAAAGACAAAAGCACTCAACCAGCTCAATACTGGCAAACTTCACTTATATACACCTATTGACTCTAATTTTTTTTTCTCTAGCCAAAAGACAGTTTGGTTGGAATTCTTGTTAAGTCCCTGTTTGAAGGAAAAAAAAGAATGCTGCTTCTGAGTAGCATGATATATATATGCTCCTGAAAGCCTGTCACAGTAATGACACAAGATATGCTTGGGAAGTTCCCCTCTCCCCCCCCCCCCCTCCACAATTTGTTTTGATGGAATTTCATAGGGTACTTTGGAAATAGTGCATGGGTTTCCCACAGACACTTTATGTGCAGGACATGACAAAATTATGCTGGAAATCCAGTGGTCATGCCCCTTAATGCCACATCAGCCCATAGGTGGAACTGTGCCATTTCAGTGCTTCTATAATTTGTGTTGGTTTTAAATGTGAAATCGTATTTTTTCTTCATATTTTTTTTTGTATTAAAAAAAAACCAAAAACTTCTTATCAGCTCAGTCCCATCAAAAATCAATGTAGTATGCAATCTACCAGTTCTGAAAGGTTTTAAAACTAGTTTATTATGGAGTGATACCATAGACTTGCTACTATACACATAGAGAAAGGATCTATATACCCAACACAGTCACCACTATTGAAGGGACAAAATAGATTGAGTGTGATCAGCAGTAATTGCTTATCAAAATCTGAATTGACTAGCAATTACTTCATCTTGTTTAGCAGTTGCAAAATGAGCTTTCATTTTTGGTGTCAGCAGTAAAATCCAACTAATAACTGTCTTAGTTTACTTGAAAACTGAAAGAGTAATTGAGGGAATTTACAAATAAAAGATGACAGAGAAATGAATTTATAAGTCCGAGTGATAGTTAGTAAAGTGGAGTTTATGGCCCAGTTTCCAACCAGTTGATTCAAATTGAGCTGGCCATGACCTTTTTTCCAGTTCTGGCTCATTGGCTTGTTTTCCCTACTCTACTGGTTATGCTGAGCACCAAGCACAATGGCAGAAGGTTCCATTTTTTGGAAGTTTCGGTATGAAGTACCCAGGACTCAAACTTCTGACCTCCCATCTGCAACTCCAGTGATAGCACATCAACTGTTTATTTATGCAGTTACTTGTTACTCATCCCATCAATTGGGTTTGTTGAAATTTGGACATAACTTGACAAAATATTTATGTCAGACTTCTGAGAGGACATATTGAAACTGGTAACTGGTACTTCTTGGGAGTAAATATTGATGCACACCTGGTTATTTTGTCCCATGCTATTTGAACAAATTTAGGCTTACAAGCTCTGTAAGCTATAGCAAGAAGTATATGTTAGATTAAAAAGAACCAACTTGGGTGTGTTCTGTCAGTTAGATACGTAGTTATAAGTTGAACATCTTTTAGTTCATATACAGTGTGAGTCCTCCTATTATTATCCCCATATGGCTCTACCTTATGGGGAATACCATGGGCATTTACTACAACCCATGGTCCACAAGAGATCATCAAACTATATGATTAAAACTTTTCTGTTCATCATTAGTACATGAATATGTTTTTCCTTTGAACAGGTTGGGATTGAAATTCTTGTTGCAAATGATAGTTTTGTTGAAGATTTGGAAATTTATGTTGCAACACAATCTTTTCCATGGTTGCTGTTTACATTCACTCTTTTGACTTCTGTAACATTCATGATTTTGTTATGGAGGGCCCTGTTTGTTCTCTTTGAGTGGAGACGTACTGCACAGGTCAGTTGGAATAGTGGTTTAATCCAGGGCTCGAAGTTACCGCATTGCTCAAAGTCAAACCAAACAAAAAGCATTATGCTGTTTTCTAAATAGATTAACAGTGCTTATGATGGTGAAGGCTCGTCCTTGGGTAATCAACTTAAGAACACAAGGGTTTCAAGTCATTATTGTATCCATTTTAGAGCTTACCATTTCCTCCAGAAAAAACTTTCATAGTGCTGTCTTTTATTCTATATGGTAAAAAAATCTTTTCCAAAATATCCTTGTCTGTGCAGTAGCAAATGGAAGTGATGGTCACATACAGTGCAAAATGGTATATTAAAAGTCTTTGCATTGGGAACATCATGTCTGTAAAACTATCATTCGATTGCCGCATTTTTTTTAGTATGTAATATGGTCGACATGGCAACTCACACACATATCTACTCATGGGTGAAGTTAATATCAGTTGCAGATTCTCTCCCCCTCCTCAAAAAATGTTTACCTAGAATCTTGCCATTATGAAGGATACATTGTGATTGCTTTCTTTGTATGTTGTATGGCACCTTTTGGCTTCTGTTTCACACTTTTTATGCCAAGCTCTTAGTTGCTGAATTATGAATTTTTATAATTACAGTTGTGTATTTTATTCATTCATTGGAGTTGATGGAGAGGACTATGCAGATTTAAAGCAATGGAAAGGTTGATATATCTGCCTCTGAGAAATTTAATGGAAAGGCATTCTCTTGTTAAGTTTTGTAACAAATTTTTCATTCAAAGGGAAAATATCACTACCAATACATGTACCTCTACCTATGTTAAAACACATTGACATGAGACATTGCAACAGTTGTTTTTTGCATTTAGCCTCTACTCAGCTATGTTGATTTGTTAGCAAATTGCTACCATGTTATGGAACTGAGGTTTGATAATGTTGGGTCTTCATGGTTCCTGATTACCTGCTATTATTAAGTTCCCCTAGCTGAAGTTGTCTTTGGATAAGTTCCCTCAAGTGACATTTCTTGACAGTGAAATTCTCTGATATGTTACCTTCACATAAGTTACCGTCTCTTAAGAAAATATTGTTTGGTTAAATTTAAGTTTCCCTTGGTCAAGCTTCTTCATTGAAATTCCTTATGTTGAAATTCCCTATAGGATAAATTCCCTTAAGTTATGGTATGTGTTGTAATGTTTCTTCTTAAGTTAAATTACCTTTAATATATATAATCAAGTTCACTGATAGGTTCAGTTCTCTTAGGTTGAAGT
The DNA here is from genome assembly GCA_037179385.1 of Holothuria scabra. Taxonomy (NCBI): domain Eukaryota; kingdom Metazoa; phylum Echinodermata; class Holothuroidea; order Aspidochirotida; family Holothuriidae; genus Holothuria; species Holothuria scabra. The sequence goes on along the minus strand of CM074194.1, from coordinate 20,782,259 downwards.
CTCTTTGGTAAGGTTGGTTTGCAATAAGTCCCCTGTTGCATAATTTTTGAAGTTAGCAACCATGTAATGATGAACCTCTTCATCATGATATTTCATTTGAACTATGGTATTCTGACATTCGGTTCCTCTGTGTATTGTGCTTATATTTAACAATGGTATTCTGTGGTGTTTCATCTCCTGAGAAGGTCAGAGTACATTTGGTCATGGAAAGCCTGGAAAAGTCATGGAACTTCGAAAACGTTTCTAAGACCTGATGAGAGTTAATTGGCTGAGGACAATTTAGTTGCATCTTCTTTCTCTAATCATACTCATGGCTGTAATTACTATTTATTTTTCCCCAGCTTTGCTTTATACTTCCACAAAACCTGTTCTTTCCCTTTTGTCTTTGTCCCCAATTCTCTTTCATTGTTTTACCTTCATTCAGCTATGGATGTGTTTTGACCCCAATATTTTCATATGATAAACTAAAGTATGTGTGCATGTAGTGTAACTAGTCATTTTACATTACCCTTTAGCAGTCAGATGCCAACTTTAAAGGGCAAAACTAGTCTCCCCCAGACATATTTCAATCTAACATTTATATATTATCAATATCCTCCTATTAATTGAGAAGCTGATTCCAATGTGCTCTCTGCACATCCTTTTCCTGCATCCTTTGCCCTGGGTGTTCACTTTATCCATATCATGCCTAAATCTTCATGAATTGATTTAGTCTCTTGACAGCGGGCACACTTGTGAAAGATCAAGGTTATGCGTACATAATGATTTGCAGGCCTAATATAGTACTGTAGGCTATATTAAGGAAAATAAAAGCCAAGTACATGTTGAGTGCTGTGCTTTTGGGTTGATTGTGATATTAAAAAAAAATGTGACAGAAAAAGGCTGGACTTGATGGACTTGACTTTAGAGAACTTTGAAGCCAAAGTCCAAGTCTAGAGAGCCTTAGTTCAAGTCCGAGTCCAAGAAAAGTGGACTTAGGTTTGAACTCTAGGTCAAGTCTTGACTTGAGCTCTCCAGCCCTGATTACCTGTCCATGTATTTTTCATTATATCTGAAGACATAAGCCCAACCTAAGGTCAATCAATCTCATATCTCTGCCTCATCCAAGTACTTGAGCTGTCATTGACTAAGATGAATGCTAAGATATTAATCGATAGGATAATGTTCAGGTGACTGCAGTATTCCTAAACTACTTCCATTTTGCATAGAAACTTGGGAATGATTACATAGATGTACGATTTTGGTGTGTATGTATGTATTGTGATGCTTTGTTAGTGCCCTAACCGGAATTGGCATCAGTATAGAGACAGCATGTTTGGTGTAACGGTAAGAGCATCTGCCTCTCAGGGGGAAGGCCTAGGTCCTATTCCCAGGTGGAGTCATATCAAAGACTCTTAAAGTGGAACCTACTGCCATTGTGCATTATGCTCGGCATAAGCAATGGAGTAGGGAAAACAAGCCAGTGTGCCACAAGTGGAAAAAAGGCTGCGGCTGGCTCGACTTGAACCAATAGGTTGGAAACTGGGCCGTAAAAATTTATCTAAATAACCTACTAACTGCATAAGTATAGTATGAGGAGACCAGGTAGTTAAAAAGAATTGGAACTTTCTGGGTAAGAATTCAGTTAGTGAAGTTTTGAGTCTTGGTGTTGTGAACATTTCTTGTAGGATGTCTTTGCAGTGTATGTCACAGCCAATTTTGGAAGAATCTTACATTTTATGTCAACCTTGCAAAAATGTTGTTATATGGCATGGGTTTTAGTTTGCCTTCCATGTTCAGTAAGTTTATATGTCAGGGAATATTATCTGCCTTGTTCAAGGCTGTTTATGGTTATATTCCTGCCATCCCATATTTTTTAACCCTTTTCTTTTTATCCTTTAGTACAGAGCTTTTGTTCATAGAGGTTTAGGCAGTACCTCTATCCACAATCTTGCAACGCCCCATAGTCCTTCATGGTTAGAATACTCCGTTGTTTTCTGCACCACGGCCATATTATTGATGTCCCTTCTTGCTCTCTTGCACCGAATCCACATGAAAGTGGCTCAGGCCAGGAGGGTTCAGGTAGGGTGCATGATTAAAGCTAAGAAAAAAAGAAGGTTTTAAGCTTCAATATTATCCCCCCAGTGTGGTTATTTATTCCACAACTAACACAATGCAGCTTTAATCATGCACACTACCTTGCTAAAGTAACTTAACCAAAGAAATAACAAATTTGACGTTATACATCATACCCTAAAGTAGTCATTATAATCTCAATAACTGAAGTACCTATAATACCTGTGCCATTGTGCTTGAAAACCTGGAATTAAATTTACTGGAAATTTATTTAATGAAAATGCAAGCCTAGCAGGTAGTAATAGTAACTGCAATACCCTGGGAAAATGGGATGCCGCTTTTTGACAGCACTTAATCAAAGTTACATAGTGGTTGTCCAATGGGAGAAAACTTCTGAAGGTATTATATGTTTTAAGAGATGTTCCAAGTCTTTTCTCTTTTATTTTCTAAACTATATACCAGATTGAGGTGGAAGAAAACCCATTCAGTATTATAGTAATTGTCTTTGGCAGTCTGATAGGGTTTCTCAGCTTCTGTGCCCTGGTTTTGTTAGGGGCACAGAAGCTTTGCGGCTGGTACTTGGACCGACAGATGGCACAGGTAAGACCAGCTTGTCTTGCCTGCATGAGATACTGCACACTGAATCATTCTTCAGCTTCAAATATATACTAATAAGTATTAAAACTACTAATACATGTAACTCAAGAACACAACTTATTGTGAACTCAAAATGTGACACTAAAAAAAAAAAGAACAAGATGACAAAAAACATGAAGTATAAATTGTACTGATGCTGAGAATTTAAAACAAAAACTTTACTTTGGCCACATATTGGAGACTTTGACATTTAGTAAATAAAATGAAATGCAAGAACACTGTCACGCTTAGTTTATTTGCATCTCCATAACTTTTTTGTTGGAACATGGTTTTGTCCTTCTGTACTTACTGCAGGTCTTGTAGCCCCATCCCCTTCCAAAGGAAAAAATGCAGGTTGTAGTCAAAATACTGCACAAGGATTTAGAAGATGCCATGCGGAGAGATATCTTCTCCATAATTTGCTGATTCAACTGTTGCGTATTTGAAAGCTTATAAACCACTTTTTGTTTTCTTCCTTCACAGCTCACTTTTTTGCTTTTTTGTTTTTGTTTTCAAACTATCAAAGTTTTCACCATTAAGTACATTTTTGGTTGTCAGAAGCCGTTGACATTAGGAGCAACTCATCGGCAGCAGCACTTAACCACATGTGTATGATGATAGTTATGGACAAATCAAATGTTGCTGCAACTGTCCTTGCACCTGTTTGTATATACCAGCAAGTTAATACCCCTTTTTTATATTATCAGGAGTGGTCCCAATGCCAAGAGGTCCTTTCTTGTGTTTAATTCCAATGACATCTTTGTTTTTTGTTTATTTTTTTTTGGGGGGGGGGGGGGATAACCAGCACTGTACATGGCACTTGTGTTCATCCTTCTGTCTGTCTGTGAGCTTTCCAAATAACTCTTACGATTACTAGGGAAGGAGGGGAGAAGGTAACTTCCCTCTGACTTCTCTGTATCTCCCATTTTAATGTTTTTACTCAATAAGTATGAATGTGGTTTTTCTTTGGCAGGTTGTCTTAGAAATGGCTTCCTTGTTACCAATATGGGCAAGCCTTGTCTTTACAGCATCCCCTCTAGTGATTTTCTTCATATCTTTGCTAGTTGTGTATGTGAGGAAGTTTATAATTAATGAATGGATTAGTCCAAGGGTATGTTTGGTCACGACTCAGTCTGTGTTTCATGCTGCTTGCTATATTCATCATCTGGTATTCAAAATCACATAACAAGATCGGTCTCTTTTTATCAAGGGGCACAGAGGATGGCTTTTTTAAGGTTTCTCACTGATATCGCTGCATCATGTTCCCCAATATCGTGGGACATGCAGGCTGTTATTATTGGGTAATTTTATAAAGAATCCTGCTCTGCTTATGCTTTGTAAACTAGACTTCCAAAAGTAAATACCACAGAAGCTGTCATGGTGAACCTCGGTGGTTTAACTTGAACAACCTAAAATTTATTATAGTTAAACTTTCTTTCAAAAAGGGCACCTTTCTCTTAAAAACAATGAATGTATTCTATTCTGCTTTCTGCTCAGATAATGTGAGAGTTTCATTTATCTGACAGTCTTTTTGGCATGTTTCATGTTGAGGACTTGGTTGAGTTTTTCGTCATTTCTTTGTTATTATTTTGAGGTTGGGGATTGTTTAGAATTGATGATTAAGCTAGACTTGATGATGGAGTAAAATCTGGCAGTTGATCTTCTTTAAAAATGTACAGGGTTTTACAAGAGTCTGAATAAGGTCAGTTGTAGCCTTGAAATGACATAGAACTTCATCCAAGAGTTGAGGCTCTCCAACCTTTATTTTTATTAATAGCTTGTTAAGGTCCTTGTTTACTCCTCCCATAGAAATAGCAAGATGGTTTGTGTAATAGGGGGCACTCAAGATTTGGGTAGTCTCTCTCATGCAGTGCTTTTTTGTGCTAAAGATGCTCCCTGTGTAATATGATTTGACAACTCTGATTGATTGAGTTTCCTTGGGGCCATATAACGAAGGTTTTTGCAAGATTTTATTGATTTATGGCTATTAAGTCTGCAGGTGTTAAGTTTTGGTAGGGGTGGACTATATTGACAACAGTGCCCTACACCAGACTAATTTGAGATAAATTCAGGAGCTACCTGCTATATTTTTTATAAGAAGGACAGAGGAACATTGTCATTATAAAAAAAGTATTCATGAAAGTTTGAGATAGTGCTTAAGTAACTAGACCATCTTAATTAAATTGAAAGGAACCAAGCACAAAGAGCAATCTTGAAAAGCATATTCCATTGTCCTAGTATTCTTTGTTGAAGAGTTGTATGGACATGTGAATGTCATTTCTGTCCTTTTGTTTAAAAAAATCAACATTAAACGCATTAAAAAGGTCACATTTTCCGTGAGAAATTGGCAAACATTAACCATTAAAAAAAAAACTTGTGAGATTTCTTAAGTTATAATGCTGGCATTCTTCTGTAGGGGATTTATTTTGGAAGTTGATAGTTATTTACTTTGAAATGTCAGTTGTCAATAAATAAAAAACTTAAAAAAAGGAAACAATAAAAAAATGTTTTGTTTTACATATCTAAAAATGTCAACATTAAATTGTAAAATATGAATTGACAAGTTTAATAGATAAAACTAAAGCCAGTGTATAATGAACTTTTTACAAAAGAATTACAGACCCTATGTGACACCGTGTTTTCTGCTCAGAGCTTAAAAAATGCCATAAAGGTCAAACTATGACGATAAAACTGAAGAGTTTTATCTGAAAAATTGTAGTAAGGTGTTAAAATAATTCCCAAAAATATTTCTGCAGGGCATCTTTAGTTTGTCTTTGTTGAGAAGTAAAGATTTTGTTTTCATGCCTACATACCTTCATTCAAGTGTCTTGAAGTTCAGTCAAGCGCCCTCATTGTTCTTGTAATTCAACCACACAGGTGCAAGTTACACAGCAGATACGCCTGGAAGATCTGCTAAGGTTCTTCATAGTATTCTTCAGTGTCTTTCTCTCATTCATGTGTTTCTTTGCGTTTGGATGGAAACTGAAAATTCGCATTGATGCATATGTGCGGAGCCAGGTGTGTAGAAGTGTTGCCAGAGCGTGAAGTTGGTTTTTAGATCAGGCATTGTGGCATGTGGGAATCGGGCTTCTAAGCGACAGATGTTGGTTAAAATCCTTAGTGGCCTTAAGGATCTGTTTTGGTTAAAATACTTCTCATATGCTTTGCTTCATATCTTTTAGAGTTCAAAAAGTTTGAAAAAAAATTGAAGAAAGGAGCAGCTCAGGTCTCTTTTGCAAAATTTTAAAATTTTGAGGTCTTTGATCATCATAAAATGTCAAAGATTTCATTTTTAATGCCACTTCGGGTAATGATCATACATTTGTCCTTAGAAATCATCCCATGGGTCATTGGTATGCCTGTAGCATTTTGTTTGCCCTATTTGTTTACCTCTCCCACCCCTTTGACTATGCAAACCACACCTTTTTTTACCAGTTCCTCTCTATAATGCCCTGTTGTTGCAGTTCTTTTTCAGTTTGACACTGTGTTTGATGTGTATTTGTCTTTATTTCTTTTTATTTGAAATCTCTCCAGGGTGGTGCCAGGATTTGCCTGAAGCCTTGACAAAGTCAATGAGTCCCCATAAAAAGAGGAAAAAAAAATAACTGCTGTAATTCCAGCTGTCCTTGTGGGGACCTTGCTGTAGCTTCCTTCCCTGCTACCCTGGTGCCATGCTTGATTCATCCTCTGTAGAAACAAACCACAATTTGAAAAGGAATAAAAAGAATGCGCCACCACCCATTGGCTAATCCTAACATTGCTCTCAGTAGTGGAGCAATCTTCCATGGTCCAAATTTTGGGGGGTTTTTGTGTGATAATGTCACATGAATATTATTTTGCTCAGTTTTTATTACCAAATGGGATATGAAAACATAAGTTATCTTCAGTGGAGTAGAGAAATATTTTGAGTAGACAAGGGATGGACATCAACAGGGGGGTTAATAAATTTACTTGTCAAGGTGGTTAAAGCCCTCAGCTTTTTACCCTGTGGCAAAGCTGTTTCCTACTTCCTGTTCTTTGAGCACTGTATTAAAAGCAGGGTTGGGTCAGGGTATAACTCTCAATGGTGTATCCTGCACTAAAGCTGTTGCGCCATTCATTTAGCATTTTTTATTTCTTTTTCCTTTGGTATTTTTGTGTTTTGTCTAATTTGTTATGACATTTGGTGACACTAACCACTAACTTTGCATGCATTTTTTTTTCCCCCTTTGCTTTTGTTTGCATCTCTTTCCTGTAGGTAACAATTTATCACCCAGCTGGCGGCTTTATAGCCATTCTTGTAACCTTTGTGGTCTGCTTTGTGTTAATTCTTACAGTTTTTGTAATTGCCCTCAAAGGGCGTGATTACGTGGACAGATATAGGCGACGAAGGGTAGGTATCCCCACTAAATATCACCCTTGGTGAAAGTTCAAATACCCCAGACTTATATAAATTCAGCATTATTATCTTCTCATGCTGTTCTTTGAACGAGATGTTCAAAGTTTCGGATGTAACACATGTAGCAATGTTATCAAAACAGAAGAATAGGGTGGTATTGAATCAAAGGCAGTGGTGAGTGACTGCCAGAAAAATTCAATGTACATCTACAAACCAACATTTGTAGTGTGTAATGATATTCTCTCATGCAAATCTATCAGACATTTTTACAAGCACGGAATTTTTTAGCAAATGTGGCTCTTTACCTTTTAGAAATCAGGTTTTGAATTGCCTTTGGGTGTCATATCTTTGAAAGAACTTTAAAAACTTTTCTAAAGGGGCTGATGGAGTTGATATTGATAACATAATGAGAGTGTTAAAGGCTCATTACCCCATGACAGTTTTTCTAGTTAGTAAGTCAAGTTTCATATCCAATAATAACAGGAAAAGTTAAAATTTGAATTTTGTGGTGTCCTGACTTGTAACAATTTTGTGCATAATTTGAAAAAGTTTCTGGTCACAAATTTTTGAAAAATTAAATTGAACCATTACAAACTCACTCATAAACAGTTTATTTGTATGTATGATATGGGGATTGCCTATATTAAGTTTGACCATTTGTCAACCTTGTGCGAAGAAAACTTATCAGGTTTAGAAAAATTTGTTGAATTTCCTGTTCCAACTTAAAGCTGTTTTAAAGTGGTTATTGTTTGAAACTGAGACATTTTTTTTGACAACTGGGGGCAGTGGAGCTATTTGTGAAAATTCTTCTGTGATATTGTTGCCAACATTTGTCTAACAAAAGTTGTCATTAACTTCTCATTAACTTGAAGTGGTCCCAAACTTCGATTGAAGCAGGTTGTTTTGATGTTGAAACCACAGTTCTATAAAATCAGTTGTATGAACTGTTATTTGATTTCTTCTAGTTACTATAGACCTGGGTTTTTTTTTCATTTATCAAATATTAATTTTCCTCAATCCATTTACATCAGTTTTATAGGAAAAAATTCAGAAACATTCGAAAACATTCCAAACCCCTAATACATTTCATTTGACAGTTTTCAAATGCCATATCATCAAAATTTTCATTGGTGTAACCAAGCTAGTATCAACTGTAGGAAGAGGTCTAAATGTTGTTTTGTAGTGCTGCCATCTCGGGGAAGGGGCTAAACGGGGGGTTGTCTTTAAATGTTGGAGGGACATTTGGTGCTATATTTTAACACCATTGTCATTTCAGGGAATGCTGCAAATTGTGACATGTGTTACAAATTGAATAGGGGTGAAAAGAATGCCCCTGGAAAAATTTTTAAGAAATTGAAGGATTGCAGGTACAATTTTGGTGGAATATTTGAGTGAAATGTTAGGGAGTCACTATAAATTTTTGGCATACTTTACAGCCCAAGGTAACAAAACCACACCTTCTTTTGGTACCTTAAACATTTCAAAACCTACAATGCACAGAGTTATGATGACTGCTGACCTGCACTGTTGTATGTACTCGTATAAATATTAGATCAATTGGTTCCTTTTCTCTTGCTTTGTTTCAAATGAAGTTCTCATATGCATAGATCTTGTGGTCCCTGGGAATACACATTGAGGTTAATTCTACCAATTTCTCAAATTATGGAAAAAAAAAATTATTTTTGATCCTGCCTCCATATTCTTTGTCTTATACTAGCTTGTCATAAATTTAGCCAAGCTGTTTCATGGTACCATTGAATTGCATCTTTGTAAGATGTGAAAATAAGGTCAGGGGATGCATTAAGTAAAGCCAAGAAAAGTAAAATCTGTATTAAGGAAAGTTAAAGTGGGGGTATAAAAAGTTGGGGATAATGGTTTTGTCGAGATGACATGGGGACATATTAGAAGTTGGAGATAATGGTTTTGTAGAGATGACATGGGGACATATTAGAAGTTGGAGATAATGGTTTTGTAGAGATGACATGGGGACATATTAGAAGTTGGAGATAATGGTTTTGTAGAGATGACATGGGGACATATTAGAAGTTGGAGGAAATGGTTTTGTCGAGATGACATGGGGACATATTAGAAGTTGGAGATAATGGTTTTGTCGAGATGACATGGGGACATATTAGAAGTTGGAGATAATGGTTTTGTGGAGATGACATGGGGACATATTAGAAGTTGGAGATAATGGTTTTGTCGAGATGACATGAGTACAGGAAGGTGATGCCAGAACAAATTTCAGGTAGACTGATATCTTTAGTGGCTTACACCCACATTGGAGTACTGGTGTACACTGTAGGTACAAACAACATTGATTTTGAAGATGCAATTGCCATCATTAATTATTAGATTAACAAATGTATGAGTGAAAAGTAATACAAATTTGTAACAATTTAAATTGTATAAATTCAAAACATTTAATACACTTCAAACTGGAACCCCTCAGTCTGTGAAATGAGAAAAATTTTTCTTGTTCTTTTAATAAACTCTTCATTTAGTCATCAGAAATTAACACAACGTAAAAAACAAGATGGTTTCCCCTCATAAAAGAAACACCCATGTCAAACAAATGTATTAAAAATTGTCCTTACTATATTCACTTTTGAATAGGTAAGTATAACGTTTCCTTTCTTCAGGTTTAATCTCTTTATACTTTTGCATGTCACTTTCATTTGCTGGCTTTTCATTAATATTTCCTTCTGCTGTTTCCAGAGACAAAGTAGAGTCATCTTAATTTACACTCAGAGTATATGTACACATATGTTCAAGTGTATTTTAAATGTGTCTGAAAGGAGATGTACTGATTTAGTAAATCTTGTCAGACAAGTTCAATTTTTTCCATTGTGGCAAGATAGGTTTTTCCATAATAGATCACAACGATTCCTTGTTGTCACTTTTTGAAGTACAAAATACAATGTTGATGAAAAAGGTGGCTTTGCTTGCTTTGATATTAAAGAGAAAACGCAGTCTTTTGAAAAATGCTTAGATTGTAGTGTAAATTATTTTTACTCTCTGCTATCTCTGATGTATTGTTTTGCTTGGTTGGTTTATTAACCTGCTCATTCCACCAATTACCCTCGACTAATACTTGCATGATATTCACCTCCTTGCATGAAACATATTTTCATATAATTTCATATGCCATTCAAATCTTGTTAAATTTATCTTGATGTTTTAAATGTTTGTGATAAATTCATTATGCAAGTACACCATTAATGTTCTATTCCAACAATTAAAGTAAAATTGTTCAGTCATAAGTCATGTGGCATTTTTGAAAACTTTCCAGAATGAGAGTGCTAGTTTTTAAAGTACAAATAGTGCAGACTAGGCTTTCTATCTTTTTTTGTTAAGTGAAATGAAGTTTTACAGCCTAGTTTTTTGACCAATTGGTCAAAAACAGTTGAAAAGGGTATGTTTGTTTTTGAACTTTGGAGGCTTTCTTCATCTGTTTATAATTTTGCCAAAGAGGACTTGATTTCAAGAAGGAGCCTTTAGGTATTAAGGATAAGGCATTTTGCAGGTCTGAGAATCTGTCAAGTTTCTGAGACAGAATCTGGTTTGACACGCTAGTTGTGCCCAGTTTTTGCATAACAAAAGATATTTAGTTACAAATTCCAAGTGAGACCAAAATTTGAGAAACTGCATGAAATTTGGGAAAACTGAGTAGATGAATCAACCTTTACTTTAAGTTGAGAAGTATACAGTGTTGTAACAAGTCACGACTTGAGTCACTTCCTCTCAAAATGATAGTGACTAGATAGAATTCAGGAGTAATTTCACTATTGAAATAGTACAGTGACTCAAGTCAATGACTCGACTCGAGTCACTTAAAAGGTTGAAAACTGGTGACTCAAGTCACTAATCTAGTGACTCAGTTACAACACTGGAAGTATATGATAGAATTAATTGAGTGTCATATTTTAATGAGGATTAATTTGGACCTAGAATTGAACAAATTATATGGAAGTTTATAATCTACTCTCATGTTCCAACATTGCCAAGCAATGTGCAATATAATGTACAATCAAAATTTTCCAGTAAGAAATCCCTGTAGATACATACCCTGGTATCAAAATAAGAAAGGCGTAAAGGTGAATGTATGCTATCATTTTTGAAACAATTTTTTTCCTGATAATTTTACAATATAGCGACGTGAAGTTGAGATGGCGGAGATGGCCAGTCGCCCTTTTGCTTCCATCTTCTTGGAAATTGAAAATAAAGCCCCTCCTGACTTAATAGCAACAACAAAGGTAACATATTACAACTGTGAAAACTTAACAAAATGTAAATGTATGTCAGTTACAATATATGATTTATAAACTTTATATAGTTTATATATAAATACAGACGACTGAACTATTGTTACTTTGATTCAAATAGGCATTGATGAATTAGGGAGCAATCCAGCAGTGATCTGTTTCAGATATATGAGGCAGAGGGGAGATGTCTGCATAAACTGACACTTTGTGTGATAGACCAGGGGCACAAAGGACTGGTCCTTGGTCCCCTGTTGGAATTTAGGTCTTGAGCCTCTTAAAGCCAATCAATTTGGTGCTCTCCTAAGGAGATAGATGCCTTATTATCTGTCCAAAATTTCTTTCTGCATGACTCAAAAATGGCAAAAAAAATTCTGGTCACAAGCCTGCTATTTGTACCAAAAATGTTATTACACTGCATGTGTTTTCATTCTTGTCTCAAATTGTTGGGGGTTAATATCTGGTACATTCTTTCTTTTAAAATGTTGGAGGGGATGCCCCCTTCCTCCCATGATTACCACCCTAGGGTATTCTTACTTGAATGTGGTGACTATATGTTTCTTACAGTGCTTGAGATACACTGATAATTAGTAATTTTAAGATTTGTCAGAAGTTTTTATGCAGAGGAATTCAAAATTATGTTACGTGAGACCTATTTTCTGTGTGGAAAGATGTAAACTTCTCAAATTAAGTTGAAAAGTTAAAAGTTAACTTATTGCAGTATGTCATTTAAAGTTGACATAATTGACCTCACTCTTTTGTTCATTTTCAGTCCAAACCGTCCACATCTGTAGGGGTGGCCATTGAACCTTTAAAAGAGAACAAAGCAGCTTTAGCTACAGTCATCATGCAGCTGCCTTTTATTAATGGGGAAGTCCCTGTCGGACAATCACGGGTCTTGCTGGGTACAGCTTTAGTTACTCAGAAGTCTAAGAAAACAGACTCTCATCCACATGTGCCAGAATTAAGAGAGCCCCCAGCACCTAGAGAGACACCAAGGGGGCATACACCTAATGGACGTCCAAACACAGCTAGAGACATTGAATTAATGTATGATGAGATTTGCTCTGAGGAAACCCATGCATATGATAATCCAGCCATGGTTTGACCTTACGCCAAGGTCATGGTAATCCTTAAGGGTGAAGTCACGACAAGTGAACCGTTCCATTCCAATAGATCATGCAGGGAATTCCCTGATTCATGTAGCTTATCGTTCTTGGGGATCACTATGTACCCTCCGAAAGGAAATGTTTCAGAAATTATCTTGGACCGCAAGAAAATGAGTGGATGGCTTAATGACTAACAGCAAAAAGTATCTCTCTTCCTGTAATGAATAGCACCTATTGTAACCTACACACATTCTTGCCCAAACTTTTGGTCTAAGTTTTGTAAACTATTCTTCTGATGGTTGTCTACCCTCTGAAAATCATTAATGTAATGATGCAAATGATTTATATTTTGAGCTAATCAGCCTTTTGTTATGGGAATGGTATGTCTTTTAAAGGAAGGCAAAAGGTTATCAGTATAAATGGTCAAACAATTTTACCAGAATGGGCTGTATTTATAGATTGAAACAGATCCAACCCCCCCCCCCCCAAAAAAAAAAAAAAAAGAAGATGATTGACCTGTTTGACAGTTAATCATTCAGTCTAAAAAGGTCAGCTTCATGTGCTTCAGTATTCTTCTTTACTCTTTACAAAGAAAAAAGGAGTTGGATTGCCCAAAGTTTGAGGCGATTGTTTGGTAATATGAATGCAGCATGTACACCATATAGTTGTGTTGGGATGGACACTGCTGCATGAGACTGATCTGTATTGTTAGTAAATCTAGGACATGGTAATACAGTATGTGTCCAGATTGGTCATGCTTCATCTAACCTTACTCCATTGGCCCATAATGTTTGAAAAAGATGAGTTCAAAAATGGTGCTTGACTCTTTTGGGTCTTAGCCCTTTTCCAAAAGTGTATTTTTTCCAAAGGGGAAGGAGTTGTTAAGGGGGAAATCTTTCTCTACCTGAGACCCCTCCCCCTGAACAGTAATCAGTCAAACCTTGTGCCCCCTTCATTTAACTTTTCTGGATATGCCCCTGAAATACCTTTTTTAAAATGTTAGTTACTTAATTCTACCAGTTCATTCAAAGTAAAGGCTTATGTTAACAAAATTGTGTGATGCAAACTGCCTAGAGGTTATGTCCAGCCCTTCTGTTCCTGCTGAAAAACTGTGAAGAAGTTGCATACAGCCACAGTTGTATAAACCTTTCGTATTGACATAAACTCTCTTTTTGTGTGAACAAACAATAACTATGATGTAAGTGGAAGGTATCTAATGTCTTGAGCTATACTCAAGCTTTAAATTTGTCATTTGGAACGTTTTTGATGCACACCACACAATAGCACATGAGGTCTTGAAATTTGAGGGGTGTGAGTGGGATCCCAAACTATCTTTCACCGCAAATCACTGTGAGGAGTGGACCTTTTTTTTTCTTTTTGCACAGCGCCTAAATAAAGAATGAACCTAAGAAAATGTTTCAATGTTCAATGAACAGCACACCTTTCACACCCCTTAATTTCCTGAGTGTGATTTGAATTGCACCTGGAAAATCGAAAGTTCAAGGCCTTGACATATATTCATTCTATTGATTAAACCATCTTTTGTTATTGACTCAGTGTTCTGATTTTCCATATATATCCCAGAAGTGTAATAAATGTGGGAAAAAATATACCAAAAGCCTCATGGTTAAGAAAATGGGTACCATAATTTGTCCACACATATGTGCCCTGACCAATAGCAGTAATAGGATATACCCTCAGGCTGTTTGTTTTAGTTTTTTTTTTTTTTTTTTTTATGAAACTCCAAATCTTGTATTGACCCAGTAGATCTGTTGGCCAGTCTCATAAACGGATGAAGCATGAGACAGTATGCCATGTGTTGCGCTTTGCCCGTGGTTTACTAAGTTGATTTCATTTGCCAATTTTAAATAGAAGTAATTTTCACAAAATCTGTATATATATATGATTCCTCAAATTTGTATGTGTACATAAGATTTTAATAATAAAGATCACAGAGCTTAGCATCTATTCTTTCTGGTATATCAAACATTTTTGTGTAAAAGTTTGACTCCGATGTAGGGTCAATCATTGGTGTGTTGTTTTGTGATGTTGGTCATTTAACATATTCCAGTTCAAACAAGCTTTAGTTATTTTTCATGGTCACTCAGATTTCATAATTTTGTACTCATTTTGAGGTTTATGATAATGTACCTTTTGACCTCTTTCATTTGAATGACCCACATTCATATCCGTGGTTTAAATGGAATTGTCTTTTTGGACTGTTTATTTAATTAATTTAACTAGAGAGAGTTACTCTTCTAAACTGTGTAGTATCCCAAGAAAATAACATTTGGAAGATTGATGTTTACATAGTCACTATTTCAAAACTGAATGGTGCAGTTGCCTTTGTAGTCATGCATCATTACCACACACATTACACCAGCATGATTATAAACAGGTGTGCTATTGTTTTGAGTATTGTTACCAAGCTTGGCAGCAACCACTGCAGCTAAGTTGAGGGCGCTGTAGCTTAGCGGGGAGGGGGGGGGTTACAGCTTGGCTGAGGGTGCTGCAGCCTACCTTTTTTAACATGGTGGCTTATTATTATAATCATGTTACAGTCAACAGCAATGGGGAACCATACGGCTCTTACGATGGTCATGGAATGTACTGTTTTGAGCTCCTCAGATTAAAAATACAGACCCTATTCTGGGAACCGTTTGAGATGATTATCTCTGACTTAATCCAATTGAGCTTGGAAATGGGCTTCCTGAAGTAACCACAGATGAAAAAGATTTCAAACTTTCTCAGAGAGTTCATCTGTTTTATAACCAACAGGGCAAAAGGCCAGCAATTAAGTGTTATTCTAGAAGTGATATATTTTTTTTTTTTAACAAAAAAGAAATTTTGCATTTAAGTAGAATTTTATTAAGTCTGGTTAGAGTGTTCTGATTTTAAAGCAGGATATTTCTTTAATTAGGATTTTCAGTCCTTATGTCAGTGTCATTGTCTTTAGAAATTAAAGTTAGAGGAGCATTTTATCATTCAGTATTTGAGGGAAGGAAAGGGGGAGTGTGCAGAGTACAGAGTGCAGTTCCTACTTTAGCCTAATTTTTCCATGTCAAGGCCTAGACTTAAACATCCCTCATTTAAATTGAATAGCAGTCCATCATGCAATCTATCTTGTATATTTCACCTTGTGTCCATCTTTAAATACATGAGCAGTTGCATTGGGACCAAGGGGGAGAGGTAGGAAAGGGGATGATGTATGTTTTTGTCTGGAAATTCATTTGAAAACCCTTTTTATCATGACATGCCAAGTAAATATGGAAAGTTTCACCTATAACACTTTGCCGAAGGATATCTTAGTTTTCACCTTCATCCTCCCATCATAATTTTTCACTGGACATTTCTTAAATCTTCACCGAGTCACCACCTCTCGTCCCCCTCCCAAACAAACAAATTATTTTTGTAAGATGCCCACCCGTGTTCATAGGTGTAGTCCATACTGGGTGGGAAATCAATTATCCTCTGAAAAGCCCCCTTCCAAACCTAAAGACCTGCAATAACATGCTGGTGTTGAGGTGAAGATATCAACAAAAATTTTTAAGCCTTTTTGGGTGGTCGTTAGATAGGTGATGTTTTCTTGTATTGATCCTGGATAATTACAACATCTGTTAAGGAAGAAGAAGCCCTTGAAGCTTATTTTGTATCATATATTCATCAAAACTATTTTTTCTATCTTGTTTGTTAAATTTGTTTGTGTGTATGTTTGTATGTTGCACACTAGTATGTTGACTGTATAAACATAAACATAAATATAAGTATATATATATATATATAGCTCATACACAACTGTGAGTGTCATCCCTATAAACTTACATGTACATTGATGAGATGTCTGCACAAATATGAATATTTAGCACCGAAAGGTTAAACTTAATATTCAGTGTCATGAGCTGAGTCTTGAATATGCCACACTAGAAGCTGACAGTGACTTTAGGTATAGGGTGCACTCTCAAGGTTGTACTGTCGCTGAGTAACTGTTACTGTAGAGAGAATTATTGAAAAATAGGTTTAGTTTGACAAAATGAATTTCACTTCAAGTTTCAATCATCAGTACTACGCAGTCTTTCAATAGTTTTTTTTTTTTTTTTTTTCCAATCTGATTCATTGTCCTGTGGCTGCTTCACATAAATCTTGAAATCTAAAGGGAAAGAAAAAGTATCGTTCTGCTATTGTTATATCTAATACCTAATCACTTCTCTACCTTTTGCGAAGATGCTCCGCAGTTCAGTTCTTTTCATCCAGTCTACAATGGAGCCATTCATGACAGACCACTAATCTAAATGGTCTGAGGGCTGTGATGTTGGTCAGTTAGTGTTGTTCTTTAGTGGACATAACTTCCTCGGGGAGCAGAACTCCTTCAGGAGAATAAGTTTGGTTTCTCTGAGCGGCTCTTCGGCAGAGAGTCTGCAGGACTTGAGAAAAAGTATCTAATACCTGATTAACCTTAAAAAACTGCTAAATCTAAGTGAATATTGTATATCACATGTCACACCTTAGCAATGGTAACAAGTATGATACGTTAACGATTTTAGCATAATTAAGGAATAAACTGCATTTGTCAGAGTATTGTTGGTGAATAAACTGTCAAAACTCCAAATTTGGGAAAATAATGTAAAAGTGTTCTATTTTGGCATTTCCTTTCTCAAACATTGGGCCTGTCCTGGGCCTGTAGTTACCTGTCCAAACATTAACTGGCTTTATTGAATATGTATGGAAGCACCATTGCAAAAATACTTTCCATTCACATGTGATCAGAAACTGTAATGTGTACGGGTTTAATATCTTCTAAGGCCTTAAAATTAATAGTTGCACATTAACAAAATAATTTGTGAGGTTAACAAAATATGCACTTATTGATTGGCAATTATTTAAGTATATAGGAAATAAAATTTTTGCTAATGTGTGAATGTGCGATGCGTGGTACTGTTTATACATTGTCAAAAATCAATGAAACAACTGACCAAAAAATTAAAAGAATTTTCCAGAACAAAATTAATGTTTGATGTGTTAAAGCAGTGGAGTAGCACAAACAAGCCAGTGGTCCACAACTGGAAAAAAGGCTGTGGCCATCTCAACTTTAAGCAATTGGATAGAAACTAAGCCATAAAACATCATCTTTTTCTAAATTTTGATATGTGAAAGAAACTCAACTTTAGCAATCCATGGTCAATAAATGGGATGAAAACTAAAGAACAACAAACCTTTGGTCATCAATGTGAATCTATGACATCACCTGCTTGCTTCAAGTTCACTTTTTGTTGAAAACCTGTCAACTAAAATTGCTAATTTTTCCAAACATTTTAACCAAACATGGGAAATGAATACAAATTTTATCACAATGCTTAGAATATGATCCTCTTTAACATAATAAATATAAATTTGGTTCTGGACTGTTCTCTTACAACCATGCATGTCACATTGTTATGACCATTGCCAAACATTTTTGTAGTTTGAGCATTCTAGATTGGGTGTATTGAGGGATCGTGCCGTATTAATGTGCATAGAATCATTTGGGACATCAAAATCCATGTGCAGTGAAGAATATCCTGTAGTCACTGGTGACTGCTAATTTTAAGTATTTTTGTATTCATTCATCAATTCATCAAATCAAAATCAAAATTTATTTTTGTTTGAAATTAAGGCTAAGGATTGTCATATATAGAGACTAGAATATTGCATTAGCAGGTTCTGTAGGATGAAGAACAGTGGCATAGCCAGGATTTTTCTCAAGGGAGAGAGTGGCATGCAATATGTTGTGTGATTCCTGGCCTGAGGAAGGGGTACATTCCCCTTTCAAATGAAAGATGTCCCTCCACCCCTTTGAGACTCTGAAAAATTGGATGTTCGTATATGTGATCTGGTGCCATGTGGACAACTATTTGAAGTGAAATTTGTGTTAAATCATAAAGAAAAATGACTTGAGTTACTTGGCATGGCCCAATGTCCCCCTGGCTATGCTACTGGTGAGCAATGGTTTTCCTTTGCACTTCACACCGTATAGTATTATACACAAGTAAAAGTATGTTTAAGACAGTGGTAATGTAAAAAATTATATAACCTGGCAATTGATCACTCCGTTTATCATTGTATTGATTGATTCTTTAATGTATCAGTTTTGTTTCCTTTTGGTAGTCAAGAAGCAAGCACTGTTATGTAACTGGGAGTCAGAATTATTTAGGACTAATAGGGTTTTGGAAAGGAGGAACCCCATCTCTTAAGATGCTATGTACCTTGGTTGTTAGCTGGATTGTGTTGTAATGATACAGGGTACTTTTGCTTCTGCAATTCAGCCCTGGAGAAGGGATATAGGGGTGAAATCTAAACAGTCAATGGGAACTATTATTTGAAGCACACATAGAATCCTCCAAATGACTTTCTGAAAATTTTTGAAAGATTGTGACAAATGTTGTAAAGGTAACAAAAAAGCAGTTCTAAAATTTGATATTGTTAATAGGGTGAGCATCTACTAGGTCAAATTAGTATAAAACATTTTCTTGAAAGCTGTTTGAGTTAACTTAACTAGTGAACAATAGAAGCCTAGTAGTGAGTTGAGGTAGGATTTTGTATATGGGAAAGGGGCGAACTCTTTTGGTGCGTAGGGGGCACATTTTGTTTTAAGTGTGAACCTAACTTAATTATTCCACTGTGACTTTGAGTCTCCACTCATTTAGGATAAGGAACCATGCACTTGCAGTGTCCATTCATACGAATCCATTAACTGACACATTATCACTGTGAAAGTAGACAGAAAAATTATTATCATTAAAGAAATATGCAGCAATGATAGAAAGAAAATATGATTTCATTGTGTTGGGTGTATAAACAGAGAGTGCAATTAATAAATGACGCTGGTACACTTTGAAGTTAAAAGTTTTTCAAGTTTTCTTACAGTGTTTTGTAAACATCCATTTGCAGGGACAACATTGCTATCTGTTGCAGATATTCAGGGCCATCAGCATGAACCAATGCTTTGTTCAATCGGCCAGGGGTACAAGTGATTGTCCTAGGTCCCAAGTCGGAGATCTAGGGACAAAGCTCCAGGGAGTCAAATATTAGGTGTACTCTAGAGGATGTAGGTAGCATATTTTCTAATCTTGTGACACATTACCTACTCTTACCCGATCTGCGAATGGCAACTTGGGGAAGGATCGAGAGCGCCACCCACTGGTCCAACACACCTTCTTGTTGTTTCATGAATGGGTGACTTTCAACAATACAAGTTTTCAGGAAACAAGTGGTCGAGGTTTATGTCTACCAGGAAGTTGAGCTACACAAAGTTAAGGGGATCAGTCGTGGTTTGCGATTTCTAAATTCTAGTTAATGGGCAATTCCTCTAATAATGCTAACCTGCTATTTATTACAAGTATGTTATAAGACTGTGATAAGACTACATATATTATTTCCTTCATGCCTCAAAATATTTGGGAGGGGGAGACATGTACCCTTCACTTTTTTAAGAGGGGACACATTTGTCCCTCCCACTTCTTGTGACATGAGACCTGAAAATCTACATGAAGAAAAAACTGCATGAAGACAGATATGCTAAGAAAGTATTTCACATGGCCCTTTATCAGTTCCACGCCAGTACGTTCTGTACCAAATCTTTCTATAATTTCAAAATTTTTCGCGCGCTGCACACGCATTCGTTTTCAGTTTTATTTAGCTTTGACGTCCGCCTTTTCAAACATATTGGATTAGTTTAACGTTAAAGATTCCACAGATATTGCAGTTGTGTTTCTAGAGAAACTCTAAAATGCAACGTCGAGGAGTTCTAACTTTTTTCTATATTCCGGAAGATCCTTCTCCAACTTTACCACAGTGGCAAACATTCATAGGCCATTTGGTAAGGAAAAAATCAGTTTTGCCTGGGAGCCCTGATGGGTAAGATAAAGAGTGTACCCCAACGAAGATCATGCAGTCGTTCCACCACAGTTCTTGATTTGGTCCTAGGAAGGGCAGATTCATAAAAAACGAAATCTTCTTTTCAATTTCTCTCAGTTAAAACAAAGATCTTTTTCATTATAAACCCCATTTTTCCGGGGGTTTGTGCACCTTATATTTTGAATTCTGCATAATTTTGGCAACCCATTGCATCTGTCGGGGCTGAAGAGTAGCTGGCCCCCGATCAGGTTTGCTCGGCCCCATGTCGGCAAATCCAAGCAGCTACGCTGGCCGAGCCTGCAGTTTACCCTTTGGACCATGAAGTATATCCCCAATTTTTACATTTTCGTATTAACCCAAATGTTGAAACGTTTGGCACCATTTTGCATTTTGTCCCACTCCTCTTAGATTTCTCACCAGGATAGGAGAAAAGTTTCAAGACAGATACCCCCTTCCCACTTTCAAATCTTTCACAATCAAATCTACGCCCTTGTTAAAATCTAATTATAAAACTTTGTCCTGGTGAATTGTCCCTCTATCATCAAAAAATTTTTGTCAAAGTATGAATATCTGAACTTCATGAATGTTACAGAAAGCTTGCTGAACAAACCTATTTAATTCCCAGTTAGCACATTAGGAATCCTTTGCAACAACGGTTTGTTAACTAAAGGAATAGAGCCATAGGTGTTATTGAAAGTAACTTTGAAGCATGGAGACGGATTCACACCAATAAACTGGAAATCCTCAGCGTATTCGTCCTCAACATTTTTTTTAGCTCAGCACAAATAAGGCATTCCCTCTTTCAAAAAATTCCCCAGTTCATTCTAAGATGAAAACTTTCGCACCCGTCCGCAAACCGCAACATATTTCATCTTAAACGCACCTTTGGCTGAATATAATGATAATAATGCATTTATAAAGCGCCATCTATCTATGAAAATAATCCGAGGCGCTAATATGAGAGAACATTCCGATTTTGTAATTGATGGCATTGCAAATATGTCGTTAGGCATAATAAAATATGCTTATCAAAGTCACGAAGACAGTGGCGTACGCAGGGGGAGGGGCATTGGGTCTCCTTAAGATCTCCATTTTTTATTCTAAAAGCATGTAATTTAGTAACGCAAATTTTACTTCAATGGGTAGCATTATGTGGCAACAGATCGAACACCAAATTTCTCCAGAATTTTCAAAGGGGACGGATCCCCCTACCCCCATGCCCCTCACTGATGCCGATTCTTTTAACTCCGAAAAATATGCACATTTTGTAACACTCCAAATTCACTTTAAAAGGTAACAAACACAGCATCAGATTGCAGGTAAGGACACCAAATATTTTAAAAAATTCCAAAGAGTAGGGGACACCTTACCCTTTGAACCCCTCCCCCATAGCACCAGATTGCATGTAAGGACAACAAATTTTCAAAATTTTTCAGATCCCTCCACATGCAAGCGATTGCCCCAGCATACTCCAGACCCTCACCCCCTCCCTTCAGAGAAATCCTGTGTACGCCACTGGAAAAAGCAGCTTGTGATTGGCAATCGTTGCAGACTTAAAAAAAAGTGTTTCTTGTTGGCCTATCATTTAGAAACAAAAAGAGGAATTTAGTATCCTTGGTAGATCCCCCTTGCGGTAAACAGTAGGGTCACGGGGCATTAAAACAGATCCATCACTCGACCAAACGCACACCTCATCCTAATCCATCCAGAAATAGTATAAAACGCAGTTACGGTCAAATGTTTACGCTGAGTTTTCACTTATGTAAAAAGTATGTTTTTTATATCTGATAAAAGACCTGCCCCAGATTGCCATAAATGGGCCTTTCCCTTGGATAATAACAAATTTATTTTTATACATTTATATGTTAAGTCACTTATTGGTTGCGTACACAAAATTCGTCAGTGTTTTTCCTACCAAGATTCAAAATAATTTTGAATCCGGTGACGTGTGATAATTGGAAGGAGACTATCTGAGCGGCGTGTTACCATCAGTTGACCCGAACAGTCCCACAAAAGTTTTCACTACAAATACCCCTGCATCGCCGGTAAACTATGGGCAAAGTATAATGTTGTGGGCAAAAAGCTCTGGACACAGCGCCAAACCTAGCCTAAAACGCCCTTTCCTGAGGTGGGCGAAGCCCCGGAAGCTCTAAGGGTATAGCATATCTCTGGATGAAAAATTTAGGAGAGTCATATTATTTTCTAACCGATCCCCTAACTGGCATAGCCTGCGGGAACAAGACAAAATCTGGGGGTAAATGCCCCTCTCTCCCGTCCATAGAATCTCCACTGTGCTCCTGGTGTATTTTCTTTGATGGAAAACCCTTCTCCTCAGCATTATTGGCATATTGTAGAAGTATTGTGACATCTGTCCCACTTCACGTAAGTCTGAGTCATGATAATGTGTAAATAGTATTTTCTGGTTGCACGATGTAAGATGAACAACGATTCGCCAAACCGTTTATCTCCATTGAAAACAATAGCTTACGTTCATCTGTTTATTGTCATCTCTACAAATGTCGTTACCCTTTGGAGTTTTACATCCCAGTTATAAACCAGTTTGTTTAAGTCGAGCCGGCGACGGCCCTTTTTGATTCCTTGCCGAAGGCTTGCAAGGAATCTATGTGATGGTGATGTCGTGTGTGCGTATGTGTGTGTGTGTATGTTTGTGTGTGACGCCTGCTTGTAAACACGATATCTCAAGAAGGGTAACCCCCAGGGATCTGAAACTTGGCATGTAGAATGTCCACATTGAGTAGATGGTCCCTATTTTTTGGTAGAGGTCAAAGGTCATTTGGGGTCACCAGAGGTTAAAATGTAAATACCTTGGAAATTGCTTGTAAACACGATATCTCCAGAAGGAAAAATGTGAACAATCTCATACTTACCATGCTGATGTTCCATATTGAGTAGATGGTCCCTATTGTTTTTCATGGAGGTCAAAGGTCATTTGGGGTCACCAGAGGAAAAAAGGTCAAAACCTTGTAAACACTGTATCTCAAGAAGGGTAAGTGTGAGGGATCTCATACATTGCAGGTGGATTGCCCATATTAAGTACATTGTCACTATTATTTTTGGTGGAGGTCAAAGGTCATTTGGGGTCATCAGAGATGAAAAGCTCAAAAACTTGTAAACACCATATGCCAAGAAAGGTAACTGCCAGGAATCTCATATTTACCAAGTGGATTGTCCATATTGAGTATATGACCCCTATTGTTTTTATTGGATGTCACAGGTCATTTGGGGTCATCAGAGTTCAAAACATCTAAACCTTGCAAACACTATACATCTCAAAAGAGTATATAACTGTTGAAGTTAATATCCATGAGCGGTTAGGGTGAAAGGGTTAGAATAATTTGGCATGGGTAATGTAATAGGCATAGGTATATATTTTTTTTGGAACAGTTTATTAACTTCACTATGTAAATTCTTTAGTGAGGTAATTTTGAAAATGTATTTGTAAAGTACTGAAGCAAACTCATAGATAGAAGGTCTTAGGTGCACAAAAGGCACATCACATGGTAGTTACTGTACAGTATGTTGATTCTGGCATGAAATTGTGCCCTGTTATTACATTAAGTTCCAAGTATTAATACATGAAAAAGTGGGCAGAGCAAAATATAAAATCTTAAAAGGCAAAATCTGTTCATCAGGCTGGCATACATGCTTCAATGCTCATCGGCATGCTGATTTTGCAGCCACAAGTAAATAGATTTTCATGAAACTGATGTGGAACATGTGAGTTTAAACAGTCTGTGTAAGGGTCATTTAGGGACATAGTCTGAAAATATTAGAAGATGCTTCTATGCACACTAAGTAGATGACTGATGTGGCACTTCATAAGTGTAAACTTTGACCAGAGAGTACTGTGTGATGCACAAGAATCCCTTTTATAACATACCTGCATTGCTTTTTCCTTAAAGAAAACCTGAAGAAAACATTAAATTTAGTGGCAAAAAGTGCTAATATTTGGCAATCCTTGTGCCTACTGTCCTCATGAGGACATGTGCATGCAAGCATGCATGAATTGGAAATGGGAATTGATTAATTAGATATACCACAGTTAATTAGCTTTACAAAAAAGAACCTAATTTATACTGATCATTTGGTATCAAATACCCTTCAGCGCACATGAACTGTCATTGCCTAATAGAGTGAATCAAATTGTGACTGACCCATTCTTTGCCACTTGGTCACAGTTAACTGGCCTTATTTTTCACAGTTGACTGCCAGTTATCCCCACAGTGTCCTGAAGGATTACCCCATACAAACATACAGCTCAATTGACTTAAGCTTTTTACGAGCGAATGCGAAGTATAGCAGCCGCTTTATAGACTTGTTACAGTGTTTTTATTCTGTGCCTTGTTGGTTTTGTTACTTTTTAGTGTTTGTAAATTAAAAGGCGTTGACCATGAAAACAGATAGTTTATTTAAGGATGTCTCAAGTTTCATCACACGATGAGGCATATTAGTTCAGGGATATTTCAATTACATGGTTCTTGGAACGACCAGGGAGCGGCTATATGGTGTTCTCAGAAGCCCTTTCTATAGTTTTTGTCAACTGCCGTTCTTTATGACATGGTCCGCTACCCTTCTTTTCTTACAGTTTGAAACATCCGAGCAATCTGTTGACGTGAAAGTTTCGGCGTTGTTGTAAAGAAAACATTGAACGGGTGATTTCTTTTCATGACCAAGGAACTTATAACTGTTACAAGAGCGACAAACTTAAGTTATATCTTATTTTGTTCAAAACTGAAGACGGTCACAGAGGGTTAGGAATAGAGAACGGATAAGATAACGTAGTCTCCCGGATGCGAAAATTGCGCAATAGTAACTGCGTAGTTTTCTTCTGACCTACACGTTTCAACTGAAACTTGAATCTCCCTTACCAATATGCGCTTGCTTTGCCGGTGACCACGTGATCAGCCGAACGACATGTGATACAGTTGATGATATCAAGTGCTACCGCGGCTTAAAAAGGTCATTTCGAGAGTTTGATGTGTTTCAGTGGAAAGTTAAATATGGGCCATGCGCAAGGCTTTATTTGCTTTGCCGCATCGAAATAACTTAGTTAACCTCAACCCAAGTTTTTTCTGTTTTACATTTTGTAAATATTCTCACATTAGATCCTTTTATTGGTGGCTGTGCTAATAATTTAGCAATCTTGAAAGACAAATTTAAAATGGTTCCTTTGAGCAACCGTACTGTAAGGGAAAAGACTTTCTAGCTGCGCACCTATCCAACCAAAGAAAGAAGAGGAAGGTGAGAAATTTTATACCGGTACTGTTTATGTTGTTGACAATTATGGTAGGAATGGGAAGAGAGATCTCTTACGAGGGAGTAGCAAAATAAAAGACTGCGTAGTTATCTCTCTCTATTCATTAGCCACTCGAGATGATACTATGTTGCATCTCTTCTGATCTGAAAGTGCTTACTATGTTGGTGATAATGCGATGCATATACATACAGGTGATACGGTTGAACTGCCGAACCGTAATAAGCACTGCCCTCGAGCAATACTGAGAACACTAAGGAAGTTTAAAAAATGCAATTGTCATTCGTGAGGAAATTTTGATATTTTGAACTGCCAATAATATGTGTGAAATTCTGACAGTTCTGGCTACGGTCGGAAATTATTAATAAAACAATTCTTCTGCAATCGAAGCACTTCTATTTTCTAGATCTAGTAGAAAATTTCATCCACCACCTGTTTTATTTAGTCAATTTTAACATCATGTATACGTATCACTCATATGTACTTTTCTAAACGTCGAACTTGTAGCATAAACAATTCTGTTTCCCTTTCTTCACGTAACTAATGTTTCACCTGTATAAATTTTCAACACTGATATCCTTTTCTGAAATGCGCAAACATCTTCATCATAACAAATTCACCATCTACTGCCTGTTCGTATCAGGGAGTGGCTAAAATTTAGCAACTCTGTCAGTATCACTAGAACCATTAGACCGCCTCCATTCGCGAGTATGAATGCCTTGCATTCTGGTTACTGTAAAAGTGGTGTTAATTGACTCTTATAAACCCTCTGAAGAAAGCTTATTTTTATCTCAGTACATAACCATGACAGCCCATTGTTTGTATATACTCCTATTTCCTGCCATTCCCTGCAGGCATTTAGTACTCTATTTGTGGTCAAAATGTCAGACCTCCATGAAATTCACACCTCTGCAGAATCAAGCATAAAATAACTGTCCACATTATCTTGTCTCATCTGACCACAAATAAAAGTTGTTTGCCTAGCCATTGTCTGGAGATGGAGAAGTTCATGTACACTTAGAAAGTCATCTTAGAAATACTGTATAGTTTGACACCCTTCAGAAATAGTGTCCTTTACCATAGAAGCTGGTGGAATTGAACAAATAGTGTGTTTGTATTAGGATTTTTGTTGAACACAACTTTTAACATTGATGTCTATCTAGATTGGTGATTCTGCTTTACAGTTTCAATATGCTCTACAGTGATTATTTATCACTTAGTTTCAGTCTAGAATTTGTTTTAAATTTTTGATAGCATAAAATGTATCAGCATACTACTTGCCTCATCTCTGTATATATCTGGATAACCGCACCAAAGTAACGTGACCCCTGTGTGAAGGATTATAGTTATGTCAAATATCATCATCGAGTGGGAATTCTTGTCTCACATTTCATTTTTATCCATGTCACTATCCTCCCCCCCCCCCCCCACCTTAAAAAAGTGTATCATTTAGCGTAATGCAGAGAACCATTGCTTCAAGATCACCCTTAATGACACTTTTCAAAAGTATTAAGATTTTATTTTGCATTGCTGCAGCTGTCATTTAAAATTAATTTAGGTAATAAGAGCAAGCATAATGTTGTATACTGTGTATCAAACAAGGAAAACTTGTACTGTGTGTTATGCTGTACCTACAGTATAAGTAGACAAAAGGCAAATTAAAAGTCTTGTTAAATTATGGATTAATAGAGATAACAGCTTTTGTTAATTTGCAAGGATACCATAGACAATGGTTGGAGCATTTCCCCCATAAAGCAGAAATTGCCGTCACTAATAGCCAAGGTTACACATCTCTGTTCAGATGTCTCTTTAGGCTTGGTGTCACATACCCCGCAACACCCAGTGTTAACTCGTGTTTACAATCAGACAAAACCGCAGGCTAACCCCGTGTTTTCTAGCCTGTGTTCTCACGTACCAAGTGTTTCGTTGATTGGATAGTGTTACCATAGTAACGAGGTCAAATATTTCACACACCGATTACAGTAAAATGTAAGAAAATACCTGTCATCAGGGCCATAAATACCTGTGACCTTGCTTGATTAAAACAAACACGATGTTTAAAACTGCTTAACCCTGCGATTTGAGGTGGATCGAAATTTAAACACCGACCCCGTGTTAACCCGCAGTCCCACGTTACTCGAGCGTGAGGTAACACAGTTTTACCTCGAGCGTGGGGTTAGTGAGAACACAGTATTTGATCTAATGCGTGTAGGAGAGTGTTTGGATGAGGGCTTGTTTAAACACTAACCTCAATGCAGACTTTTCAAAACATAGAGGCATCGGAACATATACTTCAGAATGGAGAGCTGTCCCCATTGATCAAACTTTTGATAAAAATGATTTCAAAATGCCGCTTTATCAAGTAATGAGACAAAACAGTTTTCTGGCATGTTAAAGCTGTGTGAGAAATTCCTCTTGTTTGAGGAGATCAAAGGTTTGAGGTGACAAAAGATAAAACCCTTTAGACATAATATTTTTCGGGGGATAACTGTGAGGGATCTCATACGATGGAGGTAGTCCTTCCATACTCATACTGTACTAAGCTTAATTTTGAATTGCTCATGTTGATGGACGTGTTGGTGAGGTGATCACTATTGTTTTTAAGGGGTCGAAAGGTCATTTTGGGTCACATGAGGTCAAAAAGTTTTGGCCTTACTAGTATGATATCTCAGTTAAGTAGGATAATTGTATGGGATCTCATGCATGTCATGTTTGTTTCCATGTTTGCTATGATATATCATATGGCAAGGAATAACTAAGCCTGTTGGCTTTCTAGTTACAGTTGCCACTAATGCGCTGGCCACCCTTTGGGAGGATGTTTCGAAAACCCCTTCTTACGTGAGTGCGCCACTTTTTTCTCACACTTGATAACAAAAGTTTAGAAAATGGGACCAAAAGAGTTGACTGAGGGCTGTACATGGAACTGGAGGGCATTGAACTCTGTATGTTAAAAAGGGCCCTGATCTAGGTATGTTACTCTTTGGGGTTTGGTTTCAAGCTTTAAATTCGTCTGCAGTAATAAGAACCTGGTAGACCTGCATAGGGAGCCTGTGGTGCTGTAATTGTGTCAGTTCCAAACATCGAAAAGTGGAAAGGGTTCTTGGAAATTACTTGGGGATAAGGAATCATTAATACTTTGTTTTTCTGGTATTAGGCTACAGAGTAGATTAATTACCACCTTTCAGACGAATATCAGATCAGAGCCCATTTTAGGCTCCGTTGTGCCTCGCCTGGCATATACTGATATCACCTGTTCCTCGCCTGGCATATACTGATATTACTGAATTAACGGCTTGGAATTTGAACTCATGTCCCGTGACGTGGTATGATATTAAGGCCTACACATTTAGTGTGAATTATCATATGTAAACCTTATGTTAGTGATATGAATATGCATACACTACGTTATCACTGTAACTGCACTTGAGGGTCGTGTATTAGCACACGAGTGTACCTCAAGTCAAAAAATTCAAATATATATTTAAGAGAATGAAAAAAAGAATTCTAACAGTCCAACTCCCATCTTCATATGACATTCCTGAGCTGAGATATAAAAAGGTTGAAGTTTATTCACTTAAAACAAATTGGTCTATTGCACAATAATTTGTGACTTTCTTGTTGTACAACTCACATAACATGCTTTGTTTTCCTTTAAAATTAAAAATGTTTTTATGACCTTGAACACTTCCCGTTTGCTTGCATAGCATGTTGCACAAGAAGGGTTTAATTAATTACATCACCTCATAAGAGTAAGAGTGCTATCACACCTCGGTACAAGGTGCAGTAACGTTCGGAAAAACAAAGAAACACAAAGATTGTAATTTGAGTAGTACAAGAATGACATCACAAATTATTGCGCAATGTACCATTTTAATTTGAGTGAATAAACTTCAACATTTAATATCTCAGCTCAAGAATGTCCTACGAAGATGGAAGTTGGACTATTAACATGTATTTTTTATGGTCTTTAATATATATTTTTGAATTTTTTTACTTTAGGCACACTTTTTAAATCGATGGAAAAGAACTGTAAATTGTCAATGTTTGTGAAATTGATGGGATTCTTGAATGAGTTGTTAGAATGGATATTTTGTAAAAGAAGTATTTTAATAGTGACGTCAATTTGTCAGTGTTAATAATAGAGAGTAAACTGTAGTTAGCATAGCAACTTGCAGTGTTCCCCGCATTGTACACTCCAACAACATTATTTGTCGTCTCATACTTATTTCCATGCGGTTCTTATGTTATTAGTGTGGTCCCGTCGACTTTGCTCGGGTAGGTGTTGATATTTCAACTGAGGGAGCAGAACTCCTCCGCGAGTAAATGTTTGGTTTTCGCCCCTTGGCTCTTCGCCAGAGAGTCGAGGGGACTTTTAGAAAAAAGATATTTCAACTGAGAAAGATTGATTTACTACTCGTGTGAGTCGATGGTAGATGATGCTGGTGGAACTCCACATGGTGAGGAGTTATTCCGGTGTTGCCTATGGACTTTTGTATACTACTTTTGAAAGGACACTGTATTCAAGCGGGCGTCAAACCGGTGTTGGAAGCTCACCTGTAAAGGGATCTGTAGCATGCGGGAGGGCTCCTTTGAGAATGTTTGCGAAGTAACACTTCCTTGTATGCAAAACGCTGCAGTATTCAGGGACCAGTGACAATATATTGAAAGTGGAATAAATAAGTAAGAGCGTCTGTTTGCATTATCAATTGCTTAGCGGACTAATAATTTGCAACGGGCCAGATTGTTGTATCTTTTTGAGTACAATTTAAAAATCTCTCGCGGGTCGGACTTTTCCGAGCCGGATATACTATTTGAGATCCATAGTGGTGTGCGGTTCGCCTCAAGCAATAGTGGGTTCTCCTTATCTCCTCCTCTACTCTACACACTACAGCCCTTAGCCAAGGGGAAAAGAAGAGGGCCATGGGCTCCTAGAAGATATAAAAGTATCGTTGCCGTTATGCAAGATTTTCCTTCCCCTGAAAAATATTCCGTTTAGAGGCTTCTTCACACCACACCAGTGCCTTGCCAGGCTGTGGGTCTGTTCACATTGCACGCACACGTGCATGGGCTTATCTTGATTTGAGCAGTGAGATGGGCTGTAGCTACTTCTCCGATAATGAAGCCAAACTTTTTCGGCCTCTTCGCTAGAAGAAAAAACTTCTAAAGGTTAGTTTGTTTAGGTGTTTAAAGTGACTATTACAACCTAGAGACCCTATAGTGTAGGGCTATCCAACTTTTTTTAGCAATGGGTCACATGTAGGCTAATGATGGGCGAAGGGCCGCATGCTATTAGTTTTCTAGGCTACTCGTTTTTTGTCATATTTTTGTCCGAATCCCACGGCCATCATTGAAACACAAAACCAGCTACAGAGAACTTGACTTTCGTATTAGTCCGCGTTATCTACATATGCAAAATATTATTGATTTGATGATAGTGAACTTTTTATGTTACGGATGAGGGAGGGGGTAGGGAGCTGGCAGATATCGTAAGAAACTAACTGCTCTCCTCGGAAAAAAAATTGCCAAGATGTAAAATGGTGCTACCTTTGCCAGTCATCTGACAATATTTTTTCTCCTCAAATGTGAACTTTACTAATTGTTACTGGTTGGCTTACCTTGAATTTTCAATATTGAAGTCATAAAATATTGTGAAAAATACTTGGAAGAGAAATAAGAAGAAAAGTGTGATATTTAGCCGTTGCTTCAAAATAAGTTTGGGGCGACTGCTCTTGCCCTTTAAGAACCATTTGTGACATACCATGATTGAAATATGCAGTCGGTAGGTCTGAAGTTCGACTTCAAGGCGAGTCATACCGAAGACTTTGGAAATGGAACCTTTACTGCCATTGTGAGCTTGGTGCTCAGCATACGTAATAGGGGTAGAAAAGACAAGCCAGTGAGCCACAACTAGAAAAAAGACTGTTCCCTGCCCGACTTAAACCAATTCGTAAGTAACAGGGCCGCAAAACTCCATCCAACTACCTACCTAACGAACCGTGATTAAAATAGAGACGCGAAGCGGTCGAAAGCACACCTAACTCTATATGGCACGCACTTTACACCAATTTATGTCGGTGTGCCCAAATGATTTGATGGTGTCCACTTGTAAGGCCGTAAAAGTTATATCGTTGTGTTGTCTCGCATTTCGAGTGATAATCTACGTCGTGGTGTCCATATTTATTTCATCTCATTTAGTATTTGGTCATAAATACTAGGCCTAATCGAATACAGAGTGACCAAACTATTTGGCAGTGTCAACGTGAATATAGGGTAAAATATTTGGCCGTAAACGCGATTTCGAGTGCCCAAATATTTGACCGTGTTAATCAGAATACAGACTGCCAAAATATTTGATCTGGCTGCCTACTGTTACTTTCTGTTTGGCCCCGTATCAACGCGAATATAGAGTGCCAAAATATATTGTCGTGTGAACGCGAATATGGTGTCAATGCGAATACAGTGGTAAAAAATATATGGACTGAAAAAATATTTAGTCCCCGAACGTGTTTTCCGTTCGACCAATCATCGACGCAGACGATATCCCGGTAAATTTGGCCACACAATGACACATATTGTGTGTTTGTTATCAGCTCAGAAGAGGCATGTAATTGACTGTCTCATCTGCTGGAAAATTCAGCAGCGAAGAGGTAATGTTAAGTCTGCATATTGTGGATGTTATGGAAACTAAAGTTAGTATAATTGCCGTAGGATAGGACTAACTGTTTAATCATTTGTGAGGATGCAGTGAGGTTGGGTGCAGATGCAGTTTTATGAAAGGGGGGATACAAATATAGGGATGAGGACATACACATTCTCATGAAACTGTACACTTTTGGCCCTAACACCACGCCGAGGAGGGTGGATTATTGAATATTAAGATGCAGCTGTTGTTCTCCAGCTAAAACATTGCCAAAAAACTATGAGTTTACAATTGCTATGCACAATTATTTGTCAACCACATCCAGCCTTTCCTTTGGATATTGGACCGTGCCCTTTTTACCTAATTCCTAACAGCTGTGCATCACGCTCTTGGCTCATTTACAGTACCCCACAGACACTAACTAAGTTGGGGATTGAATTCAACCATAGCCGTTGCGGACGGGGGCTTGCATCCCCCCCCCCCCCCACTGAGAAAAACTTGCCGACTCGTGCAGACTTTGGTGCATTAGTCGGGCATATATCATAGCTGTATGAGGCGGGAAGGGCTGCGAGGCAAACTGCCCCCCAAATTTTCGCAAAATCTAAAATTCAGACAGGAATTTGAAAAAAAAAACAATCGAGCAGGAATTTGGAAAAAAATTGGACCGTCAGAAATGCCATGATGCTTCAGGAAATTCCCAAGAGTGTCCCAAACTTTAAAATAAATCATACCCAAAAGGGGGAAATGCGTCATAGTCGTAAAATTTTTATTGTGTTAGTTATACTTCGTTAGATGTGATAAAACGAAACACCAACATGAATGTGTCTATATAGTGTCAGTTAACTCCATAAAAAGTTCAAAGTTTAAATTTATTTTCAAGTAGGCCTACTGTCTAGTGCAATTTTTGTCTCCCCTTAGTCGCCTCTTACGACAGGTGGGAAATACCGTGGGCATATTCTACAATCCCAAAACACACTGAGGAAATTTTCATGGAAAATCAACAATATCCCAAAAATTCCCTACACATTTGGGCAGCGCAAAAAGCTATTATTGCTGTCTTTGTGTCTATCCTAAATCCCAAACCTCACGGGTGTAGGAAAAGTCCATTTTGGACTGTGAATCTACACCCTTGCTAGCCGAACCCTTAAAGTGCCAGACCTCTCACCCCAAACTACAATTTTGGTATGGGGGTACCGAAATTCTCGATTGGTTCAGCTCTTTGATTGACAGCTTATTCAAACAATGCAGAGTACCAAAGCTTATATTACACAGCATGAATAGTACTGAGAGTGTTTTGATTATATAAATTGAGTTTTTTATACTCACCTTGAAGCCATAAACTGAGATTGTATATGGATGAGGATGATTTTCAGACAATTGTGGGAGGGGCTTCGGTAAGAAGGTTAGGAGAATTGGTACTGTTTGGGGTGAGAGAACTGGGCCTTTAATTTTATTCCAAAATAGAGTCGGTCCAGCCAGGAAGTTGAGTAGGCTTTAGGCTATTTTGTAGATCAGTACGGTACAATGTTTCGCGAGTCGGCATGGAATCCAGGCCACAGACCACGTTTTCCCCTTTAAAAGAGCTTACATGATCATGAACAAAACCGTATTTAGGACAAGCTTTCTTACATACATCTTTAAGTCATACACATGCTAAATTGATTAGCCTAGTGGTGTTTTGACCTAAAATTTCCCGCTAAGTCACCATGTGACACTAAGGAACTTTGTTAGGTCTAATCAAGATCATGCCTAAAGTTAGGGATGATTTCAACATGAAGATAGGGATGAATTCTTCCTAACTTGTTTTATGAAACAGAAAGTTAGGAATGTACCCTGATGATTATCGTTCCTAAGTAAAAGATAGGAATATTCCTGAGCTTTATGAAATAGAGCCCAGTTGCCACTGCTGTTACGGTGTCTGTCAACCAGTGGCGGCACCAGGATCAAAAAAGTAGGGGGAGGGGCAAATGGAGGACAAAAGAAAATGCTGTGGGGG
The DNA here is from genome assembly GCA_037179385.1 of Holothuria scabra. Lineage (NCBI taxonomy): Eukaryota > Metazoa > Echinodermata > Holothuroidea > Aspidochirotida > Holothuriidae > Holothuria > Holothuria scabra. The sequence goes on along the minus strand of CM074194.1, from coordinate 20,748,018 downwards.
GCAAAAAAGCGCGAAATCTTGGTAGGCCACTATTATTCCGGAGCTGACTGGGGGAGGTTCAGACTGGGGTAATGCCCCCGAACCCCCCCACTTGGTGCCGCCACTGCTGTCAACTCTATTTCAATCATGATTATGGGCGATAGGTTACGATATGATCTCCCTGTGCTGCCTTTGTACATGTTATTAGTTAGCCAGCCTAACCTAGGACTCAGTCATTTATTTATACCAACTCAGGCCAGCATAACCTTCGGTCCGTATTCCTTTTAATTTTACAGGGCATTACATGGCATCTCATGGGACCTGTACACTAGCCCTCCTTTGCCCTTTAACCTGTTATGATATGTTATGTTAACTACATATTTTTCGAGCCACTATACATTTTACCGCCGTATTCACACTAACACGGCCAAATATTTTGTAACGCCATATAATGTATTGACGCTGTCCAATATAAAGCCATACCAAATATTTTGACAGTCTATATTCAAGTTGACTCTGCCAAATATTTTGGCAGTCTATACTCAAGTTGACACGGCCAAATATTTGGTCACTCTATATTCGCTCATGTGTGGCCAAATATTAAATGAGATGAAATAAATATTGACACCACGACGTAGATTATTACTCGAAATGCGAGACAACACAACTATATAACGTTTACGGCTTTATAGGTGGACACCATCAAATCATTTGGGCACACCGACATAAATTGGTGTAAAGTGCGTGCCATAACTCTACAGGACTATATAGCTTAACGTCCCTGAAGAAATCGGAAATTGATTGTGAGTAGGACGCTAATCCATTTAGCCTATGCTAGTACTACTTCAGGATCTATTTAAAAAAATCGCGTGGGTGGGGATGGAAGAGCATTTAACAAAAAGACCATCTACTCTGACGTCATAAAATCGTTTTAGCTACAAAATTTAGTAACGCAAATTGTCAAAACTGTTAGCATATGTGGCACCAGATTGTATGTAAGGACATCTAATTCAGGGGTGGCGCCAAGATTTGCCCGACAGGGGGCCAGAATTTCAAGGCTCAGACAAAAGCGATGGTATGTCCCAGTTGAACGTGACTTTGCAGAATTTGAGGCGCGCGAAGCTTTGAGGCTTTTATTGGTGCTACAAAAAAATTTGCGTGTTTTTTGAAGAATCTGTCCTTCATAAGGGAAAAATCAAAAACGTTATATGGGCGACAGCTGAAATTCTTTTGGGGTTACGCATTGAATCGTACAAGACCTACTTACTAACTGACTAAGGCTTTGAGACGAGACTAGAAGTTCGCCCGGAAAGTTTTTCCCTTTTTTGAACGAATCTTTCAAAATTGAGAGCTTATCATGATGGAGAAATTTTGGATTTTAATGAAAGAAAATTTGGTTTTTTTGGTAAGGCTGTAATGAAAAAATTGGTTTCTTTTATTAAGTGATATGCCTTTCAGGAGCAAAATTAGGTAGTATGCCGGGTGATTAACAGAGTTGGCTTTGGTTATATATTGTACGGAGTATCCATCGAAATTGGAAAATTTTGCTGTTTTTAACAATCTTATGCTAATATTGGAGAAAAATTATAATTTTATGACAGTTTGGGGGCACTGGTGGCGGAAGCGGGGGGACGAGTGGGGGGGGGGGACACGTCGCCCCTAAATTTCTTAGCGAGGGGACGTCCCCCCCCCTACAATTCTTAGCGAGGGGACTTCCCCCAAAAAAATCAGAGAAGAAGTAAAAGAAACTTGGGAGCCTTGAACCAATTCAAAGTTGAGACTATAGTTAACCCACCACCGAACAGAGCAGCCGAAATTGACTTAGCCTATGTTCTGACATTGTTTGGCTGATTCTTGTCACGGTCCCCTGCGACCATGCTCAATGCCTGTGACCGAGTTTTTGGCTACAAATCATTACAAGAATCTGGCAACCTCACCCGGTCCGCAAACCAGGTCTATGTAGTATATCACTTGTCCAGTGAAACCGAACCTTTACTGAAGTAGTATTTTCCCTCCGCGAGAAGTGAAACATTGCCATTGCCATCACGTGAACGAACAGTTGACCAGTAATCACTCATCCATAGGCGTACGAGGCGGGGGGGGGGGGGCGGGGGGCAGACGCCCCCCCCCCCCCCCAATTTTCTCAAGACCTAAAATTCGGGCAGGGATCTGGAAAAATTCGGACAGCCGTTTGAGTCTTAAAACCTGGTTTGTGTCTACTTACACAGAAAACTCCTAGGCGTGCCCGAATTCCTTCAAACACTTGACCGAAAAAATAATAAAAAAGCATCATAGTCACGGTGCAATTTTCATGAAAACTCCAAAAGGTACCAAAATTTGCGACACATTCGGACAGCTTATGAAAAAACAATTTTTTTCGTCAGCCTCACATCATATTCTTGTGTAAACCTTTGCCCGAAATGACACAATATTCGGGCAAAAGTAGCAAAAAAGTTCCGGGATATTTTTAATTGCCAGATTACAAGGGGAGAGAGGATGTATACAGTCCCCAAAATTTTGCCCGAACAAATCAATCAAAAGCTATCCATATTACTAAATGACAATCACCAATAGTCACCAGAAGGATGAAGTGTACTTGGTCGAGAGGTATTGGGCAGCATATGAATGAGATGACGAATTTGCACTTTTCAAAATGATCCTCTTAAAATTGTGCGAAACTTTTTAACCTACAGTGCTGTGGAACCGAAATTCGGGCAATGGTGAACAAATCAGCGTAGCTTGTTTGCTCACTCATACTCATACGAATTTAGTGTGAACAAATCTGCAAGTAAGTCTGCCCACAAATGCATGTAAAAATATCTAGCAACATGACAAGCCGGGTTTTTCTCAAATGGCGTTAGTAGAAAAATGATTTATATATAGTAGGGAGTTCGGGTCGAGTCATATAGACAGTTGTATCAATTCAGTGGAACTTGAATTCGGGCAAGAGTCGAAAACAGGGTCACAGACATACGGTACTCATGTTTTTAATTCCGTTCTACAGTTTTCCACGGAAAGATACAAGACCAGGTAATGTTTTATACATTCCCAGGTGCGGTGTATCATTATATTATAAAGCCGCTTGGGATTTTCGAGGGTTTCTGAAGTTTTTCAATTTTCAGAATTATATTGATGGTAATCTCATGCTGCATGACGTAAAATAGTTTGTAGAACGCTCAAGCAAACTCATTTTCCAATGATTATAGCTTAATGTAGTCATCCAATGGTTAGTGGTACATTTCATCTGGGAGTTTTCTGACCTTTTTGTAGATTTGCTCATTTTTGGTGAAAATTTTATTGCAAACGAAAGTTCAAAATACCGACGGCTTTGATTCTGCTTGTAAGCCTGGGAAAGGCCATTTCCGGCTGTCTGAGGGGTTGCGATTTTTCAAAATTTTCTGTACGCTCCGCGCCAACTGATGGTGGCGCTCCGCTTAGATAGTCTTTCGGGCAGAATTACATTTTTCGGGCAGAGAATCTTCTGCCCCCTCCCCCCAAACTGAAATGCTCCCGTACGCCTATGCACTCATAGATGGGTCATTCACTTACAGTAGCCTATTTCCACTACATTTTTTCATCCAATGTAATGTTGCGTAATTGATGACACATGCTTAGGCTTATGTCGTGAACTCGGACATTATTTGGCCTAGCCTATACGTAGGCCTACGTTAAAATCTGCGTCGGTCAGGAAATAGCCTATAGGCTATCTGTGAACCCAAATATTTCGCACATTTTTGTTCATTGAATTCACCGTAAAATGTTCCAAAAACGGCTTAGATTGCACCAGTGAGCTTGAAGAATCTCAGAGCTTCCAGGGCCCTAAGGCGGGCCCTGGACTCACGCCAGTGGGACTTCGCGCTTCGCGCTCGTGATGTGCGCTACGCACACATAGGGTTCGTTTCACGAGTCCAACCATTCCATCTTGTACACTGTTTGTCTCCCCTAAATTTTTATGCTTCCGCCGCCACTGTTTGGGGGTTTTATGGAGGAATCTGACGTTCTTATAAGGAAAATCAAGTATGGGTGATCTGTAGTTTTGTTGAGGTTTCTGAATATCATCATGCAGATTTAGGTCCTCGGACCATATTGGAGCATTCTCCCGAGGAAAAAATTTGGCTTCGCTTATAGGCCTATTTGAAGTTTCATATTTTATTTATTGTCATGGGCGTACGGAAGCGTGTCAGCTGAGTTTGGGAGGGGCAGGATTGTTCTTTTGTCCGAAAAAATGTAATCCTGCCCGAAAGATTATCTAAGTCGAGCGCACAGTATTTTTTGAAAAATGAAGAACCCCCGGTCAGCAGGAAATGGCATTTCCTGGGCTCGTAACTAGAATTAAAGAAGTCCTTACTTTCAAATTCCTTTCGCAATAAATCAGGAAAAGATGATACCGCAGTTGATTTAGAACTGTCGAAAGAGCGAAACGTCCCATCAGATTGCATTTCAAACGTCCTTTACAAGCTGTTACTTGTGCATTCAATATAAGGTATCCCTAATGTCCCGGCTCCTTAGTAACTCCTTGTACAGCATGAGGGTTTCTGATAAAAGATGGTAAAGCGCCAAAGGCTCAAGACAGACCATTCGATCAAACAGACGTTAGTCAAAATTGTATTTTAAGTAGTGCAGTTAATAAGTTTAGCTGTTTAGTGAATACAGGTGGAGTACACTGTTATGACGTAATGTTGGAAACGATAATGAGTCTGTATATACATGACAGTAACGTTGTAGTCACTTGGTTGAAGATGGATTTATGTTAATGAACAAAAGGAAAAAATTTCCAATGTTGAACATAAAGAATTTTTAAAGATTAATGGTTTTCAAAAAGTTCTGTACGCTCCGCACTAAGTTTACTCTCAGCTTTCCTAATAAAATATTGTTGTAAGTAACATGTAATAACAAGTTGACGAGAATCAAAAGAAATGTCGATATCTCAGATTTACCATAATCTTTACAAATAATGAAATAAAATAAAAAAAAATTATAAAACAGCAAATTAAAGATTCCTTTGTCAGCGTTACTTACACCTACATTCTCTCAACATAAATGTTAATATGATGATATTACACTCTAGCCTTAGGCCTATTGTCACTGTTTCTCCAATTTATATTAATCCCGCACACATACGTTACTACTAACCCTTCGCCAGTAACTTCTTAGTTCAGTAATGTATAGACACTTGAACGACGTTGACCTCCGCAAATCAGAGAACCGAATCAATCACTTACAAATCTTAAAAGATAAATTGCAACATCTATACGTCCCTTCATGAAACCCGAATACCAAAAATATCGATGTCCCTAGTTTATAACTATTAGGGCGATTCGTCTGTCATCACATCATTAAACAGTCTCGCTTCTTCCTACACTCTATATCAGGGTTGTCCAACCTTTCGCAGGGGTGGGCCACACGTAATGGTTATGATGGACGAGGGGCCGCATTCTATGCTCGTTTTTTTCAATTTTTCCCGACGCCCAAGGCAACAAAATGCAATCATTGCGCGCAGGGAACACTGATTCATTTTCGTTTTTGATTGAACAAATAAGTAAATTTTAGCAAAAATTGATGGTGTCGGGCAGAATATTCGGACAAAGTTTGTTTTCCCCTCCTGAATCATTCTCAATCCGCCCCTGTGGACAACACTTCAATGTAGCTACATGTAGCTGTCATTTGAAATGAATTATTTCATTCAAAAGTAAGCATGCCATAGCGGACGGCGAAGCCTGAAGTAGTCATCAATTAATCTACTTATTGAATAATTTTGCAATATAGATTATTTCTGACGGGCCGGACGGAACCTCTTCGCGGGCCGGACCGTGGCCCGCGGGCCGTAGGTTGGACAACCCTGCTCTATATCAAGAATTGTTGTCGCCTTTCTGACAGTGACTTCTTACTACGGAACAAAACTGTTGCCATTGCACTATATAAAAATTGTTTTAATAATTTCCATGCATTTCTTTTTCTGATAAAAATAATAATATAGCAAGTGTATGTATGGCCACGACTCGCAACTGATCAAACGATAACCTAAAATATGTAAAGGCAATAAGAAAGCCAGGTCTATGAATAAGACTGCACTGTCCAGTAAAAAAACTCCGTAAAAGACAAATTTCATCATTCCAACCACCCATATGCAATAGCTCAACAAATCACTTTCAAAGAAAAAACGGACTTCATGAAAAATAAACGTTTCGCTGATAACACCACAGCCAGTGACATAACAAATAAGAGCATAACTATCTTATAAATAAGTGTCTTGCTACTTTACCATTTACGAAATGAACCACCTGGCTAAAAATTTACAATTGCGAATTTTCTTGTACCTGTTCAAAACTTCGTTGTGTAAGCTAACAATCTAAACCCTCTACAGACGGTCCAAATTTAATGTTTACGTTCGTTTAACATAAATATAAAAAAATGATAGGGCAATCATTTTTAATTGTTTTACAGTGACGTAAATCCCGGAGAAGGCAAGGGATGTCTTTGCTTCCTCAAGTAAAAAAAGGAAAGCCAAACTGTCATATGGCCCCCTCAAAATTTTAAATAACCGTTTCAAAATGAACACATTTTTGACAAGAAATGAACTATCCATGGCCTTTAAAAAGACCAAATCAGTTGGTTTTCAAGGGCTTCTCCCCCAACAGAAGACCCAAAGCAGTCCCTGAATGATTGTGCAAAACCTTCATTCATACAGACCTCTTCCCTATATCTCAAACAGATCACCGCCCAGCGTAATAAAAAATGGTTGCTCTCATCACATACAAATATAAAACGAGATATGAATGAACATGTTAAAACCCTACCGTGACTACTCTTTACATTAAACTATGTGTTCATGTTAACACTTCTTCATCTTATGATGTGCTCTTCTCCCTAAATGTATAAATATCCCCAAGAACATTCCCTCTGAATTTGGTTTTTTTAAGCATTCTTCTTTAGTGGAGCTTCTGAGCAATGGCAACTCGTGGTGTAAATATGTGGAGGGGTACATAATGAACTTACAATGACTTGTCTTAAATAAAGTTGGTCATCTTCCCTGTAACCAATAATGCCAAACACCGAAAAAACAATTACCACCCACAACAACGAAAAAATAAAATGTACATGTAGATCTTTCGGAACGTATAAATAATACATCACGATCGTCATGTTCCCTACTTTCCCCATCATCACACCTCTGACTCTTTTCATATCCACTAGAGCCTTTTTTTGTTTGATCCCAACTCTGACATCATCATTTTCTCCCCTTCATAACTTTCATCTTGAAATTCACCCCATACTTTCTTTTTCTTTGTTGCCAACCTTTCCTTTCTACAAAAAAAATCTTTGAACGGCCCTTCTTGGGCATTGTTATATTCTCCACATAATTTTAAACTTTAAAATAACAAATTTACCATAACCAGACACCTTGATATAACACAAATATTAATACGAGCCATCTCATACAAATAATATTTACCTACCAATAACAATGTTTCCCTCCAACAGAAACTTACTTTAGGAAAAAACAGTGATCAAAACTCCTCTAAACTATCAAACTTTTTACTCCACAGCAACCCCGACCATGTCACTTGAAAAGAATAAATCTCTACAAAGAAATCCTCATATAAATACTCAAAATTCTCTAAACACCTCGATGAATTAAAAAAACAACCCAAATGATGGCGCTGTGTTAAATTAAACAACATATTTTTCCCCAGAGTACACACGGACCTGGTTTTTCCGCAAGATTGTTACTAAAAATAGAACACGTTTGCAAATTTTACGTGAAAAAACCCCAATTTTACACTCACGAAAATCATATTTCCACCAAAACTTAAATACACGAAAGAGAAGTACCATCCCTACAAATTGCACTAAACCGTATTTCGATACCACAAAGCATCTAGAAGGAGATACAAATAAAGTGCCGGAAAAGTTAGAAATTGACATCGCGATAGTAACTGCATTAGTTGCGGTTGCCTGCAAGGCAGGCACCGCAACTAAAACACAGCTTGAAGACCATCGAAAATCTCCACAACAGAAAAAATGCGGGCAGGCTGCAACTCACCCATGTCCTCAGTCGCAGCTTTATTGTTTTTGCTAGAGGAGAGACAGCCCACGCTGCTATTGTGAAAATATCCATAGAGCTGTGCTGAGTTATTTCCTCAAAGCTCGTACTTACTCAGACATTATTCGGGTAATTGTTTTAAAGGCATGTTCTGGTGGCTTTTCGCCTCCGTCTTGTAAGAAAAACAAAAATATTCCACACCATGTCCTTCAAACCCTATCACAATACCATTTTCCTAACTCAAGATATTTCACTTTAAAGATGGGTTATTTTTGTTAAAAAATACCTCTGCTTTTCAACAAAGCCACAGAAAGTTATGTAAATGTGGGCACATTGCTTCAAATTCCTTTCGTATTTCTTTATAATTGAACATCCTGTTTGTCCTTGAAATTTGATACTTTTGGAATGTTTGAATATCTTTTCCTGTAGATCTAGCATTACCCTTTACCATATGTAGGGCACAACTAACAATGTTGCTTAATATTGCCTGCAGGGGCATCATAATTATAAATAAATTGAATGCAATGTCAAATTAATGTGCCACAATGACATCACAGATTTCCCATGATGCATCAAATCCCAAGAAAAATTTGCAATACTTTAAAAATTTGTATCTTCCGAACGCTATAAGCTATTGGAATGCAGTTTTCACCTTCTGAAAGAGAAAATTTTTCTGCTTATTTTAAAGTAAACGAATTTTGCCTCCAGAATATGCCTTTAAACCTGTATGCACCGAATGTACGATCTTACTTGCGGATGTTACTAGCACGTTAACATTATACGTTTGTATTTAATTCATCGAATATTTGCAGAAGTTATCGTAAAATTGCACTTAAAGGAGCATGGAGGTATGTTGGAGGTATTACCTCCATGAAGAGAATGAATTTTAGACAGTTGTTGGAGGGGCTAATGTAAGCAGGAAACTGGGAAATTGGAATTGTTTGGGGTGAAAGGATTGGGCCTTTAAAAATTCCTACAATGCTGAACTACGTTGAGGCACACATGGCACGGTTTTGTACGATTCCCTGCCTTCATAACCCCTACTACATAGTATACATGTCGACCTTTTTTTTTTTTTACTTGGCTTCCATATTTTTTCCTTAGGTTACTAAATGAATGTCATACTTCCATGTAATAACCAAAGCACTCTCAGTTCAGTACCTGCTCTGCAATATGAGCTACAGTACTGCATTTTTTGAACTTGCTTTTCGTGAAATAACTGTGTCAATTAAGAATTTCTGTGAACTAATCTCTTTCCCTTTCACTCTCCTTTTCTTCCCTTTCCCCCTTTACTACAAAAACTGTAGTTTGGGGTAAGAGCTGACTGCCTGAAAATTATCGTTCGGGGTAAACGGGTAGATCGACAATTTTCAAACTTGAGGTTTGCCTTGTCCCTAACTCTTGAATTTGATGTCGTTTATACGCTTCAGTAAAATTTTTGCTATCTGCCGTAATTATGTTATGCGGTTGTTGGTTTATCGACTTCCTGGTTGCAATGACGAAATTTTGGTAGGTGTGTTTTGCTAAGAGCTTTTGAATATCGCTGGTTTTTAAGTTTGTTCATTTAACCTTTTAAGAAGGTGGGCACAAGCTCAGTTTATGTACATGAACCAGGGAGCTGTTATTTGGAGCTCCCTGCATGAACAATCAAAACTTATCGATTCCATTAAGAATGTTGTTAATAGGTTTGAGACGCCGTTGATAATGAACATATGAATGAGCCAACGTTGACGAAGTAGGGGATGGGGGAGGGCAACAGGTTCAAGAAAAATAAAATTCCCAACCTAACGCCGAAAAAATCATGTCAAAAGAATGAAAAAGCGGACATGCTTAAGCTCACTTACCCCCGCCCCATTTGGCGGTTTTCTCTAGAAGAGGGAGAGATATCCCACTTTTTTATTCTGAAAAAAGAAAAATGCATATGATGAGTTGCATTGTATGGCTGCAAAGGTTGTACCTGCTCAGTCCTTATTCTGTCAGTTAGTTAGATGTAGTTGTACTGCTCAGTTTCTAGCTAATTGCACTAAGTCGGGCCGTGATTCACTGGCTCGTTTTCCCCACTCCATTGCTCATGCACCAAGCACAATAGCAGTAGGTACCATTATCTAAAGTCCTTTGTATGACCCGGCAAGGAGTCTAACTCAGACCTCCCGACAGCATGTCGGATGCTCTAACCACTTGACCATGTAGACCTTATTCGGGTCAATGTTTGAAACCTGTCTGCACCAAATCAACGACCTCACATACAGATGTTGCAACAGTAGCGTAGCCAGGATTGTGTCATGAGAAGGGGGGGGGGGTGGGGGGGGGGGTGGGCACAACATGAGGGAAAAGTCTAAGGAGAGAGAGAAAACCCGATATTTTAGGTGTTTTTTGCATTGCAAGGTTGGGTCAATGGCCGCGCCACTGTGTTGCAAGCATGCACGTTCCCTTTGCACACTTGTATGAAATAATTATATTGAATATTTCCAGAAATTATCATGAAATTGCATTTACGGTAGTACTTTTTCTAAAGCCCTCCCGACCCTCTGGCAAAGGGCCGTTGGACGAAACCAAAACTTTCACTGCTCCCCGAAGAGGCTATTACGTCCACTGAAGGACAATACGTGACCAACCTCAGGGTCCTCAGACCATTTACATTATTGGTCTGTCACGGGGTCACGGGGTCGGGGTCTGCCTGCCATATTTACAGTCTATGTACAATAGTACAGTACAATACAGTACAGTAGTAACCTTAGGAGGAAATATCACAATTGCATGCTACCTTAGATTCATGGAAGACCAGTGAAGGAATGATCGTCATGTATACTATGTCTGAGCAGGGAAATGTAAGCATGAAATCGATGAGTAACATGTGCGCCTCGGAAGAGTTCAGCATTATACGGATTTTACAGGCATAATCCTCTCACCCCCAAAAGTTCCAATCTTCCTAACATTCTACTAACATAAGCCCCTCCCACAACTGCCTAAAACTTATTCTCAACCAGACACAATCACACTTTATTGCTTCATGGTAACTATACAAGTCCCCAGTGTGTAATACATGTTGCAATGTGTACTCTGAGCTGCAGTACTCTGTATTTTGGGAATTTGCTGTCAATCAAAGAACTGTGTCAATTGAGCATTTCTGTGGACTACTACAAAAATTGTAGTTTGGGGTGAGAGTTGAATGCCTTTAAATTATCTTTCGCCTTTACCGGGTAGATCTATAACCTGAAGTCTTTGCCGTTTTGTCTTGTCCTTAACTCTTGAACTTGATGTCTTTTATACGCTTCCGTACATTTTTGCTACCTCACAAAGGTTAAGCTCTTATGTTGGCTAATCGTCTTGCTGATTGCAATGACGAAATTGCAGTAGGCGTGTTTTGTTAAAGCTACCAAATTTAGGTGCCAAGTTGTATTGAAAATTCAATTTTTCTTCATTTCTTTGGGATTTAGCCATATTTTGTGGATCATGAAAGTTTTTGAATACCGCTGGTTTTCAGGTTTGTTCATGTAAGATGGAAACAGGTGATAGAACCAACGAGGAGATCTGAGGTTAATCATGATATTTCCATATTTCTAGAGCCACGGTTTTTGGGATTGCATTTTACATATACATCGTGAGACCACATTTTGATCTCGTACGAGGGTTAAATTTCAGTTCCACATTGCGTTAGGAACTTTAAGCTTAATTCTCAATGTTTTACAGTTTCAATATCCATGGAAAGACACTTCTTCTAGCCAATTCTAATGTTATAGGGAGGTAGATCGTCCTAAGCAATACTGGGGGAACCTGGAGTGAGTTACCAAAGGTATTCGTGGAAACTGTGCCATTTTAAGGCCTCTTGAGGGCATGAATTAAAGAAAAACTATAACTTTCTGAGAACCACAAAGCCATCAACAACCGCTACACTAAAGTACGCTCCAGTGAATAACCAAGGAACAAAAAGAGCGTATGAAACATTCTTTCTTAGTATAGTGCACAATATTCAAAGTTGACGGTGTGTGTGTGTGTTTGTTTGTGTGATACTTCTCTTGCTTCTCTTGCTTACTTCTCTTTTGCTTATTTAGTCGATTCTCTGGCCCAAGCTGGTTTTCGGTTGTCGCCTGTAAAACACAAATAGTTGCTAGCAACAGAATTGAGTATTCTTGTATACCTGCGCGTAGGAAATGTTGAAAGTTTAACACTATGATCAATGTTAGATACATTCTCCTTCTGCAAACACTATTGCATCGAAGGGATTGGTAAAAGATGTAAGCTGGCTATTTAAGGTCCCGAAAATGTTAACGTTTCGGCGAAAGCTTTCAATAGTGTAGTATCTGTATCTTTTCATCCAGTCAAGAATGGAGCCATGCATGGCAGACCAGTAATATAAATGGTCTGAAGGCCTTGAGGTTGGTCAAGTGTTTTCCTTAAGTGGATGTATAGCTTCTTCGGGAAGCAGTATTAAGTTTGGTTTCGCCGAACAGCCCTTTGCCAGAGGGTCGGGAGGACTTTTGAAAAAGTACCGGGTGTTTATTTTCTGGAGAAAACGTTAGGCTTTCCTGCGCCATATAGTAACCATTACCTGTCGGGCGGAACTAAACTTGTGTTAACTTTCGCAAGGGAGAAGTTACAGGGCGAGGAATTCTGATAGGCGGCCTGAGGAGCTGCAAAAAGGCCTCAACTGAGGTGGATATTTTTCTGGAAGAAAAACGTGCCGTAAGTACATTCTGTTGCATATAAATTGTTCGGCTTCTTGAGTAAGAAAGGTGGGAAATAATTATGTTTCCGTGGAGAACTCTTCAACACTGGAGATAAGGATAGTGTTCTAAGGTAGGGTGAATTAAATGACACTAAAAGTCGAGAGTATGGTAGTATTTATGTTAAGTGAGTGTTCAAAAGTGTAGAGTTCAGGTTAGATGCTCGAAAGGCTGGTTTGTGTAAATATGTTTCGGTATGTGTGTGTTTGTGTGTGTATGGGTGAGTGTTTTAGGCGTGTATATATTGGTAGCGAGTGTAAATAGTCCGGTTACGCAGGCTATATATTAGCAGAGGTTATATAATTCGAATGAGAAAACGAGAAAAGCAAGTAAGGTAGAGAGTGAATCTATTTGCAAAGACGGTTAAGCTGTAACTATAACTAGAGGAACTAAAAGAATTCATAGAAATAGGAATTTATTCCGTTTAAAAAAAAACTGGTCGGGTCGAATCATGGAGGCAAAGTGAACGGTGTTGCATGACTATAGCTTGTCTGATGGCCCGCACACCGCAACCTGTTGACATTCAAATGCCAATTTAAGAGTACGTGCAGCTATGTAATGTAAGTTACTTTATTTCTTTTCTTTTAAGATGGTTTCGATCCCGAACTGGGTCTTGATCTTAAACTCAGTTGATTGCTCACGCCTATATCTGAAGTGTGGGACGAGATAGCCTCAAAATAAGTCTGCTTTTTAAGAAAACAACGGTCGCTATCGTGCAGTCGGTTTTTTTTTACTTGGATTACGTCACCATTGCCACCTGGAAGTGACGATCGTGACATAATCCCGATACTGAAGTGCCAGCTGAAAAATTGTGAGCAAAGGTAGAAGAACATTTAGTAGCGGTCCAGCGTCTGCAAAGTGAAGACAAGTTTGATGTAACGTTCAAGTCAGAAGAATTGAAGAGACTTTTCCAGGTCAAGATGCAGGAGAGATCGGGTATCGGGATAGTGTCCTACGAAGATACCCCGACCATCGTGCAGTGTTGTAATTGAGTCATTAGATTTGTGACTCGAGTCACCAGTTTTCAAACTTTTAAGTGACTCGAGTCGAGTCATCGACTCGAATCACTGTACTATTTCAATTGGGAAATTACTCATGGATTCTATCGAGTCACTATCATTTTGAGAGGAAGTGACTCGAGTCGTGACTTGTTACAACACTGTCATCGTGACGGTCCTGTATGCCCATTGAAGTAGAGGACGAGGTCATGCGAGCCATCCTGTCTTAATATGGGAAAGTTTGTGTATAGCTGTTTAGCCGGTGGTTATACCACGCAGACCGCCCTACGCTTTTAGACGGAAAAAAAAAAGAGTTTAAGGTATCTTTGGAGAAGTACATCCCCCTCAGCAGTTAGAATAGGGGGCAGAAACTGCTGGGTTAGATACTTTGGCCAGCTGAAAACATGTCTACAGTGTGGTGCAACAAGTTATTTGGCAAATGTTTATGTATCGATCCGTTGTCTTAAGTGCGGGAGCTAGGACATGTTGCCAGATACTGCAAGTAGGACGTCGTTTGTGATGTATGTAAAGAGTCAGGGTAAGTTTCCCGTGGGTGTCCAAGTCATTTGCCGACAAAGTTCGGAAGGAAGACTCCAAGTCAGAGGGAGAGGACGCTGCCATGGAGATCCCCGAGACCCAAGATGGCCCTTAATTGTTTGAACCACCCGAGGAAAATGATGGAGCCCCTACTCCACACCCCGAAGTTGTCTCGTCTGTCACTCATGTATTGTTGTGTTGTGGGCCGAACGGGTCCAGAAAATAAGTAAAGACACAAGTTAAGTTGGAGTTCACATTCTACTTGGGTTTATTTTACTCAATCATTGCAAAGGTTTCGACTTTATGAAAAATAAACAAAGTATAAATGTTACACTTCAACTCTTAAGTTGTGTTCTCTCTCTATCTCTCTGTCTCTATTATCTATATATCTCTCTCGGTGTCTATTTTCTATCTGCCTCCATCTCTCCTAAACTTTCTGAGTCCATCTTGAACTTCTTTTGGGGTCACTTGTGATTGGTTACATCTAATGAACTAGTTGTGACTTCATCTATATTGACCAATCATAGAGACTCAAAGAAAACTTAAGCCAAACTTAAGCTAATGCAGTGTTTCAAAGGTAAATAGAAGTATCCTAGAATAACCTCTCTCAGTTTATCCACAAATATCTGAGTCATAAGAATTCATTAATGGGTGAGAAATGACAAACAAAGAGAACATACAAATAGAGAGAATATACTGGTTAAGGTAACAGGTTGTGGTCTTCTGAGCAGGAAGCTATTTGTTACTTATAAATGAGAGATTACTAAAAGAATATTGGAAGAAAGGGAGATAACTACATGACAGTATCGGACACGCCAGTTCAAGAGCATGCCACAATATGACAACAAAGCACCAAAGCGTCCTGGGCATGACGTTAAACTGCATCCAGGTTGTGGCTTCTGTTCTGTTCAGTACGGAAGCGTATAAGTGCCACAACATCACAAACAAATAACCTGACAATTTGCAATAATTTGTTACATTGAGCACATATATCTCAACAAAATGCAAAAAATTGTGCCTTTTCACAATTACTCATTTTCTTGCAATGCAGCAAAATATTGATTAATGCTTTATTGTCGAGTTTACACAACTCATGATTTCCATAATTATTTGCACAATTACGGAAGCTTAAAAGTGCCACAAGATCACAATATCATTTTGGCTAGTAAGTTAACATTTTTCAGAAAAATGTCAAGATGACAACATAATATCTCGTCAAAAAACACAAAAATTATGAAATGAGAACTTGACACATTTCGTCATTTCAACAATTTTCTGCAAAATGTTAAAGTCCTCACATCTTTCCAAGTGTGGAAAGCTACATTTTTCTGAAAAATTACAAAATGACAACTTATTATATCTCGTCATTTCAACAATTTTCTGCAAAATGTTGAATTTCTCACATCTTTTCAAGTGTGTAAAGCAACAATTTTTTGAAAAATGATGAAATGACAACATATCATATCTCGTCATTTCAACAATTTTCTGCAAAATGTTAAATTCCTCATATCTTTCCAACTGTGCAAAGCAACAATTTTCTGAAAAATGACGAAATGACAACTTATAATATCTCGTCTTTTCAACAATTTTTTGCAAAATGGTAAATTTCTCACATCTGTCCAAGTGTGCAAGGCAACAATTTTCTGCAAAATGACGAAAAGACAACTAATCATAGCTCGTCATTCCAACAATTTTCTGCAAAATGTTAAATTTCTCATATCTTTTCAAGTGTGCAAAGCAACGGATTTTTGAAAAATGACGAAATGACAACTTATAATAGCTCTTCATTTCAACAATTTTCTGCAAAATGCTAAATTTCTCACATTTTTCCAAGTGTGCAAGGCAACAATTTTCTGAAAAATGATAAAATGATTACATGTCTTTTAATCAGTTTTCTACTGTGGTTCTGAGGGGACATTGCATTTTCTCTCTTCAAATAAGGGATATGATACATTACCCAAAAAGTTGCTTTATTGACATGTTTTAATTTTCGGATTATTGGAGGACAATTGGAAATGATCAATTGTCGTCATGTTGTTTTCATAGTTTGTTGAGCAACGGATGAAGTGAAGGAGACAAGAGGGGGTTTAAAATAAATTAACACCAAATATTGTAGATGCCTGGTCACCAAAACATTTGGTTGATAAGAGTATATGGCTTTGGACAACAAATCAACCGGTAGGCTGCAATGGGTGAAGCCCTTAGAGGGGCAGTTTTTGACACTAAGCTGAGCACCAAGTGACGTACCCATAGATAGTTGACACCCGGGCGGACCCCCTGTGTAGACCAATCCAGGATATTGTTGTCACTTTGAATAATCATGAAAAACCAAGCATATCCAAAGTATCATTTCTCCATTTTCCAGTGCTTACAATACTATTTTGTCGAAATCCAACAATTCTGAAATTAGCGTTGGAGTCCCCAGGCATACGCAGTATTACAGGGGCAAGGGTATACTTCCCCCACACTTTTAAAGAGTTTAAGAATAAAAATAATAAGAAAGGGCGAAAGGAAGGGAGCCCAGAGAAATTACAAGACTTTTCAAAAGCCTATTATGATTAAATTTTGCAATGTTAAATGAAGGAATACATGATGAACATCAAAAGCAATAAAAATACGAGCAAAATTTTCTCCGCGCGCATCACGCGCACTCCGAGAACAAACTCACTAATACGAGTGAAATTTGAAAATTCTTTTCTCCTACGCGCCAGAAAACTTAGACCGAAGACAATATTACTGGCAGCTTAAGATTTTGTGCAACTTTAAACAAACTGACAAGCCGTAGTATCTGCCGGGGGCAGGGGGCAAAGTGCCTCGTTGACGTTTCGACCGGGAACATCAGTTCAAACCTCCGGATTGAAAAAAGGGCAAATAAGGAAGAGAGAAACGGAGAGACAGGGATAAGAATATGAGTGAAAGGGAAGGAGATTATTTAACTTCAGAGAGACTGACAAAATCTGCCTCTTTACAAGTAAAATACATGCCATTCCGATGAATGTCCGTCTGATTAACGCAGCGAAAAGTTCAAAACAGTTCTTTGTAGCAATCCCCCCCCCTCCACCCCCAAGATTTTCTTCAGGCCCCCCAGATTTTTTGCGTCCTGATAAAGTAATCGAAAAAATTTAATGTTTGAACAGAAATAAACTTTGAAGTATTTCCTTCAAAACAGTAAATTAATAAAATGTGTAAAAATTAAGAAATAAAAAACATGGATGAATGTGTGTAGAACACATTTTGTGCGCACGTATGAAATCAAGTAATAACTTCAAAATGCCTACTTTCACTAAATTAGATATCGTTTCTGATCTGCACTGTCGTTTATTGCATTTCACTTAGAAGATGAAACGAAAGTCTTGACGACAAACTTTAATGTGACCTTGTTAGGTTAAGACACTTTCTGCCTTTCAGATGGCTGATCGATTTACTGAAAATAAGGCAATCGTACACTGGAGACCACTCTTACACGACCATTCCTATACTTTATCGTACACAAAATATGCCGTAAGCAGGTAAGGGTAAGGTACTGCCTTCGGATAATTCTTCCATTCCATCCTTAACAAGTAGGCGTATGTCGTGCCTCACTGCTGTCCATGACAAGTGCCACTGTAGGACGATTTTTATCGACAGGTCCTCTTTTTACTAGTTGGCACTGGCGTCCGGGGGATTTGTAAAATGTCCACAAGGTCCGGATTTCATGTGTTTCCCACATGATCCATACTTCTGCTTTGCGGTTCAATTATTTTGAGAGATTTATTCGTAGTATTTTAATGTTGACTACGTAATGTACCGATAAACAAATACTGCACCTTTTTGCACATTGTTTCTTTGGTAGTATATATGTCTCTTGTAAAATCCCAGTCTACAAAAACTAAAATTATTTTGATATTTTTCACGCTCCCCAAAAAGGGAAAATCCTAAAACTTAGGCCTACAATCAGTTCAAAGTTTTGCCAAACATAGCACCATTTTGCCTCTAGGAAATCTAACGCAAAGAAAATTTCTCAGAGGGGGACACAACTACTTTTGGTCTTCCTGTTAAAGGGTAAGGTACTGCCTTAGGTAAGCTGAAATCCATTCAAATATTGCCGCATTTGCGGCTGGGTACATCCAGTTTTAATCACGTGGAAAGTGCCGTTTCCGGCCATCTGGAGGTGTCTTAAAGCCCAAAATTTTCTTGTACGCGACGCGCCAACCGATGGTGGCGCTTCGCTTAGATAGTCTTGCCATGCCTGACCCTCGGAGGTACCAGGCCCCACCACGTATTACCTAGCCCCCCCCCCAAAAAAAAATCCCATCCTGGCTACACCACCGTACCAAAAAGAATCAGTAGTCGCCCACTTTTCAAAACGACATGTACTAAGCCCTATATTCTCAACCTTTTTCCATCTTCGGACAGCCCGTTGGGAAAAAGTAAATCCCTTTATTGTATTATTATTTATTAATGGGGGAATGGTCCTCTCCCCTTGACACGCCACTGATTCTCACCGACGTCTCCTCAGAGACCCTAAGTTGTGGTACGTACGTCAATCAAGAGTTCATGTGCGAAAAATCCTTTAAACCTTGAATGCACTGTTTTCTGCACGCATCAGGTACGGTTTGCACTCAGAGTGAGGCCCCAGGCGGCCCCTGTACGTGCCATTGTTTACAGACGTTACTTTCTTATTTAGTGCTGGAAATCTTTGTATGAATTTTAGGAGCACAGGACCTTCAAAATCGCCTAAAGGGGCTTACCATCAAAACATTTCCAATCAGACATCCCGTATCTCGCCCTAGACACACTCATGGTACTCTTTTTAAAGGCTGTGAAAGGATCGAAAAGAAAAAGAAATGAAAGAAAAAAAAGATAGGCAAGAGAAAAGTGGACGGAATTTCGGTGGGAGAAGGGATGGGGATAGGGTTAAGGGACAGTTGCACTTGACATTTCGAAACCGTTAATGGAAGTTTGCGCACATGAGAAAAAATACTGAAATGCTGAAAATTTCACTGCCCAGGTTATGATTTTGATGTCCTTAGAACCTGTGAAATCACATATAAGGGTTGAACCCAAAATTTTTCTCTTCATGGAACAGTAGATCCTTCTTACCTGGCTTACTTCTCCCGACCAGTGAACGAATCCTCTTCCCTCTACATGATACACAGGTTGAGTACACCTAAAGCACATACGCAGACTAAAGATATTTAATATTATTTCTCATACCGTGCTACAGAATGCTTTTATAAAATAGCCTATAACTACCCTTAATTATGTGCTTGATTCAGTTTGCATAGAATGTAATTTTTAATTTGAATCAAATGTACCCTTTAGTTTCTTAATCTAAATTTGATCCTGAAGCAATTTTAATTAAGAGAATGTTTAGATGGAACGTATTGATATACAAGGTAAGGGATATGCCATTTCCCCACCTGGGAGGTATCTTTCACCAAGATTTTCTTCCAAGGTCTTTGCTACGGCTACACACCAAGCGATGGTGGATTTCCCAGTGGAGTACCAAAAGGGGGAGGGGCATGCACTGCATACCAGTATTTTACATGGGTGTCATGTCACTACGCTAAATAAGTAGGATTTCCAAACATATATTCGGCTCAAAGCTTTACCAAAGAAGCATTGGTTTGCCCCCCTCCCTCTATTTTTTCTTAACCATTCTTTATTTCAGTTCATATTTGTGTGTTCAATTTACATCGTGAAGTTACTTGAAAACAACATTTTAGCTTGAAAGCACTTCCTTGCAACAGGAGAATTAAGATCTTATTTCCTTTTGGTGAAAATGCAATGGAAGTAAGGGTGAAGTGGCAAATAATTAAAAATTGTTAAAAAAACGCTGTCTGTAGAGCATACATAAACAATAGATACCGTTCATTTTGGTAGGTCAAACTGAGATACTAAGAGAGACAGAAAAAAAAAGCACTGAAAATAGAGAATCATATTTAACAATGGAACGGGGTCTTATATCCGAAAAAACTCATTCAGTTTCAACGAACGTACTTCATTATCCACTCTCTTTAAAATAAATAACTCTTCTTCCATACAAGACTGAAAATTACTGTAGAAAAAAGTGCATTTGGAATCCAATTGTTTATTTTACAATTAAAGATAAAGTATTTTGTATGAAGGATGCAGAAATTTCTTGAATGTTTAAAGCATGTACGTAACAAGGCATTGGTAGTACAGTGTTTAAACTCCCAACTAACCAACCATACTATCTTGTAGTTCTAAATTTACAGCGGTTAAAGGCACGTTCTGGAGGGTTTTTGCCTCTGTCTTGTAAGAAAAACAAAAATATTCCACACAATGTCCTTCAAACCCTATCACTATACCATTTTCCGAACTCAAGATATCTCACTTTAAAGATTGGTTACTTTTGTTAAAAATACCTCTGCCCTTCAACACAGAAAGTTATGTAATGTGGGCACATTGCTTCAAATTCTTTTTGATTTTCTTTATAATTGAACTTCCTGTTTGTCCTTGAAATTTGATACTGTTGGAATGTTTGAATATCTTTTCCTGAAGATATAGCATTACCCTTCACCATGTGTAGAGTACAACAACAATGTTGATTAATATTGTCTGCAGAGGCATCATAATTATAAATAAATTGAATGCAATGTTAAAATTAATGTGCCACGTTGACATCACAGATTTCCCATGATGCATCAAATACCAAGAAAATTTACCTCGCTAGGAATTTCCCATGCTACGGCACTGAGATTTTTCCAGAGTCACAGGATCTTTATCGGCCAAATGTTGGGGTGACCATGCCTCTGCAGTATTCCGGATAAGTGCTGTTAATTTTTTAGACCCACCCAGTGCCCCCACCTCATTCACTCCACCCCCTGCTCAACAAACAGTAAAAACACCATGTCGACAACTTATCTGCTAACAATTCTGTCATGTTCTAGTAGAATCCGAAACTTAAAACATGACAACTAAGCAAGTTGGTTAAGTAACATCAACTAAAATATTCCACGTTTGAAGAAAGGAATGCGATGTCCTGTCAGAACCACGGTAGAAATTGATAGCAAGGAAAAATATTGCTTAGTTGTCATTCAATCATTTTGCATAAAATTGTTGCAGAAACCACACGATCTAATAAATCGTCATTTCAATTTTTTTCCGAAAATTGTTGCTTTGCACACTTGAAAAGATGTGAGAAATTCAACATTTTGCAAAAAATTGTTGAAATGACGAGATATGACAAGTTGCCATTTCATCATTTTACAGAAAAATGTTGCTTTGCACACTTGGAAAAATTCAACATTTTGCAGAAAATTGTTGAAATGACGAGATATGATAAGTTGTCATGTCGTCATTTTTCAGGAATCTGTTGCTTTGCGCACTTGGAAAGATGTGAGAAATTCAACATTTTGCAGGAAACTGTTGAAATGACGAGATATGATAAGATGTCATTTCATCATTTTTCAAAAAATTGTTGCTTTGCACACTTGGAAAAAATGTGAGGAACTCAACATTTTGCAGAAAATTGTTGAAATAACGAGATATGATATGTTGCCATTTCATAATTTTTCAGAAAATTGTTTCTTTGCACACTTGGCAGGATGAGAGAAATTTCACATTTTGCAGAAAATTGTTGAAATGACGAAATGTGATAAGTTCTCATATCATCATTTTTCTGTTTTTTGACGAGATATTATGTTGTCATCTTGACATTTTTCTGAAAAATGTTAGCTTACTAGCCAAAAGATATTGTGATCTTGTGGCACTTTTAAGCTTCCGTACACAATGGCAGATTGTTGACTTTTTCAAACTTTGCATGGGGGCATAATTTTACTCAATGTTCAGTTGACATTTTGTGATCTCCACAATTATTTGCAAAATGTCGAGTTCCTTACTCAACAAAACTCTAAACAGAAGCAAAATTTTACTCATTGTTTAATTGAAATTTTGTGATCTCTACAATTATTTGCAAAATGTTGAATTCCTTACTTATAAAAACTTTGCAAAGAAGCAAAATTTTACTCATTGTTTAATTGACATTTTGCGATCTATACAATTATTTGCAAAATGTTAAATTTTTTACTTATAAAAACTTCACAATGCAGCAAAATTGTACTCAATATGTCAATTGACATCTTGTGATCTCAACAATT
Source organism: Holothuria scabra (assembly GCA_037179385.1). NCBI lineage: Eukaryota > Metazoa > Echinodermata > Holothuroidea > Aspidochirotida > Holothuriidae > Holothuria > Holothuria scabra. The sequence goes on along the minus strand of CM074194.1, from coordinate 20,725,631 downwards.
ATTTGCAAAATGATTAATTCCTTACCCATAAAAACTTTACAAAGAAGCAAAATTTTACTCAATGTTCAATTGACATTTTGTGATCTCAACAATTGTTTGCAAAATGTTGAATTCCTTATTTTTAAAAAGAAGCAAAATTTTACTCAATGTTCAATTAACATTTTGTGATCTCCACAATTATTTGCAAAATGTTGAATTCCTTACTTATATCAAACTTTGCAAAGAAGCAAAATTTTACTCATTGTTTAATTGACATTTTGTGATCTATACAATTATTTGCAAAATGTTAAATTTTTTACTTATAAAAACTTCACAATGCAGCAAAATTGTTCTCAATATGTCAATTGACATCTTGTGATCTCAACAATTATTTGCAAAATGATTAATTCCTTACCCATAAAAACTTTACAAAGAAGCAAAATTTTACTCAATGTTCAATTGACATTTTGTGATCTCAACAATTGTTTGCAAAATGTTGAATTCCTTATTTTTAAAAAGAAGCAAAATTTTACTCAATGTTCAATTAACATTTTGTGATCTCCACAATTATTTGCAAAATGTTGAATTCCTTACTTATATCAAACTTTGCAAAAGAGCAAAATTTTACTCATTGTTTCATTGACATTTTGTGATCTCTACAATTATTTGCAAAATGTTAAATATTTTACTTATATACACACTTAACAAATAAGTAAAATTTTACCCAATGTTCAATTGACATTTTGCGATCTCAACAATTGTTTGCAACTTGAAAATGTTGAATTCCTTATCTTTAAAAACTTTGCAAAGAAGCAAAATTTTACTCATTGTTTAACTGACATTTTGTGATTTCAACAATTATTTGCAAAATGTTAATTCCTTACCCAGTTGGAAAAACGTACAGCCAGTCGAATTTTGGACACCCCCACCAGACATGAGACCCTAGCGACGGCCCTGTGTTAACACATGATCGTCTCATGTCTGGTGGGGGTTCGATCCTTAACTAGCGGGATAGAGCCCCCCCCCCCCCGTCGTGTCATGACCTCTTTTCAAATTAATGTCTTGCAAAATGTCGGCATTCTTTGTGCATATAACTCACTGACAAAGTTGAACCAACTGTAAACTTAAATAGCATAAACTTGTAGCGGTAAACGACGCCGTATCCATTTTCAAAGCCAGGGAACGCTGACAGTTCCCGAACATCACCCCTTGGGGTTGTATGTGGCAGCCTCATTGAGTAGGAAGTAGGCTACTAGACCAACGTGCTTAATATGATGGCTCGGATACTTGGTTTGGAACTCAAGGTACCACAAATTTATTTCAAATTTACCCTTTTATATAACATGAAAAAAGTTCAAAGTAAAATGACAATGATAACCTTCTGAAGATTCGGCCATTTAATGTCCTGCTCAAAGCTACATGCTGTATCGGCAAAGGAGGTGAAAATTCTAACAAGAAAGGAAAATTTTTCTCACGCTCCGCACCACAAGATGCATCGACACTCCTACAGGCTATACATGACAGGCTTTCGATATCATGTGATTCTCGCAAGCAGTGTTCATGGTTACCACAAGCTAACATGGTGCCACTACTGACGACAAATATAAGAGTTCTGGGTTACCCACCTGTCGTTCGTGAAAATGCCCCCCCCCGGCCCACCCCCTCCCCCCCCCCCAATATCTTGCGTGAGGACATTGATTACAAACTTCAAGACTCACATGTTTTTGGAAAGAATATTTATTGAAAATCAGAAAACTTGAATAAAATAAATCCTGGCTTCACTTTAAAATCTGACAAAAACAACAGTACTAATCCGATTGTCGTACGGGACGGGAGGGCTGCATCCCGTATTGCCCAAACTTTGCTGGACTGGTGCCCCAGTCGGACAAAAATTATGCCCTTGGTGGATTCTGGAGTCGGGCAAAAAGTCACCGTCCCAGGAATTAAGAAAGAGTCCCCGGTACGGCCATGGCTGACAGCTCCCCTTATATGTAGTGGAACTGGACCCGTGCTGGTGTCGCATCTTATGCTTATATGACAGCAGACAATTTTACTTGCACATTCCGGCATGAGGTGGCTTAGTAAGTGATATTCATGTTAAAATCGATCTCAAGTTTAATCTACGTAGCTTCAGCATGTTAAGCCATTTAGTTAAGGTATAACGCACAATGAACAGAGGGCAAAACAGTCTACGAGGGAATGAGTTCCGAATTCCACATATCGAGGAGGCGTGGGGTCTAATTAATGGAGAGTGTGGGTGAACACCCCCTTCTTTGATTTGCAATAAACTTATTTCACTTTTTATCAACGTGGGTACAAGACAGTGAATATTCTTTCCCCATATACAGATAGACAGACCGAAGTGCATGCACACAAGTTTTATTTACATTATGATTTGGCACTTATTTCCTCGAAAGGGGGGGGGGGTATCGAAAGAAAACGCCAAAATATAGGCAATACGGATAGGTTTTGACAGCGTGGTTGTTGGAGGAAAACCTCTCCCACTTTGCTGGATTTTTGTTTTTAAGTTTACACCCAGAAGAACTTGCTTACATGCAACAATACTAGCAACATTAGCAGCAGCAATAACAATCAAATCTGTTCCAAACGAAACAACATTAGCAGCAGTAATAACAATCAAATCTGTTCCAAACGAAACGAATAGTCCACTTGCAGAAATCTCAATAGAGAAGTGAAAGGCGCCTTGATGCACATATTTTTTTATTGCAGCGAACGTGATTAAAGGTCTAATCTGCTCACCCCAAACAATACCAATTCTCCTAACCATCTTACCTAACTTGAAAGTCATATTTTTATCACCCCAAATAGTTCCAATTCTCCCAACCTACTTACTTCTATAGCCCCTCCCACATCTGTCTGAAACTCATCATTATCCAGGCACAATCCTAGTTTCTTACATCAGGGCACATTCCACTGAGCGTACAAGTCCATAATGTACAATCAAAATCACTCTCAGTGCACATGCTGTGTAAATGAGCTGTGCTGCATTTTCTTTTTAATTTGATGTCAATCAAAGAGCAGTACCATATTGAGACTTTTGACATACGTAGCATGAGGGTGAAACTGTAGTATGGGGTGATGAATGACTGCCTTTGCCAGCCCCTCCAACGACCAGACTCCACTAGCGTAGCCAGCGGGGGGGGGGCAGGGGGGGCAGAGTGCCCCCCCCCCCACAGAAATTTTGGGGACGCGATGGGCGATGTTGAAAAAATGAAGGAGAGCAAAAATAAAATAAAATAAAATAAAATAAAAAAAAAGATAAACGGCAAGAGGAGGGAGGGAATCGGGGGCGTTTTTTACAGTTTTTCGAGGGGGGGGGGGGGGAGGAGCTCTTAGTCGTTACGATAAAGTTTGCAGTTCCAGACGGTGGCTAGAGTCCCCGATGGTTTACCTGTTTTTTGCTCTTAAGGGACAATTTCCCTAATAAGAACCCCAAATTTTCGGCGCGCTACGCGCTTTAGATTCACTCCTTTTTTTTTTTTTTTAATATTTCCTTTCCACATATCTAGAGAGTGTAAGTCCTGTCAACATTACCAAGAAACAGGGAGGCAGAGTACACAGGTTATTTAGAGGTCTTAAATTTCATCCCATATCACAAAGCCTAGTTGCTGTTCTCTTGTGTGTGTCACGCGATAGGTCAGTTGGTGAGCGACTCACGGACAGACGGAGCATAGTTTGGTTATTTTATCGGGTATTCCAGGTGTTTTCGACGCAATGTATGTTATCCCCGATACGGTCTACAACCCCCACAGTTTCTATTTTTTTTTCTTGTTGTTCTTAATGATTACATAGGCTATGTTATTTTTGTAAGTCTACCAAAAATTTTCGCGCGCTTCGCGCGCTTTGCAATTTCACGATTCAGACTCAACAGAACACTATCAGTGTGCAACTCGGCTTTTAAAATATTAAGTGATATTGTGCAAAATGTGCCAAGGGGTGCAATAACATGGGATAGTAAGGCTCCTTCATATCCCCTTCTCACCACCCCCTCCACATAGGGGCCGTCGGAACTTGTGGTCGCTGACATGGCCCGTCCCCTGTCGGGAATAATCTGTCGCCTTCCCATGGTCGGTTCAGGGAGGTGTCATTTGAATCACACCTCCCTGGTCGGTTTAATTATTTTGGCTTTCAAAAGAGTTATTTCTGCGATAAAACCCAAAATGTTCAGAATGCTTTTCACACTCTTCCTCAGTACCGTTACCTAGAGCTAATAAATTACAAACCCTTCCCATCTTTTCAAGTAAATTAATATGTAGAATAAATGGATTAATGAACATGTCGGGAATTCCATCTCATTTCGCAAAACCAGGGAGGTGTGATCTCTTGTGTCAGTCGTGCGGTACGGACTCGAAGAGGGAAGTACAATATAAGTTGTGCCCGATAGGGCCCAAAGGCCGTGACAATTGATCTATATAAGCTTTAAATAAGTACAGATTCTTTTTAGTGTAGGCTAACCCAAAAAATTTCGCCCGCTTTTCCACGGTTAAATCAGTGCGGAAATATCTTCCTCTAGCATATACAAATTTTATGTCGTATATGACTCGCAATGGCAGGTATAGTGCACAGGTTTTCTTTAAATCTCCCTCACCAACTCATCGATGGCATCCTGGCTGTCGGGACTTGGGGTCGCTACCCACCCTACCCCTCCCCCGTTCGGAGAGTGGCCCTTCGTCGGGCAAATCCTGGCGCCAAGCCTGGAGGGAAGACACATTTTCCAGTTATGACTTGTATATGTGTAATGAAGCAATGAACTAAAGATGGAAGCTGCATTTTTTGGAGAGCGGCAACTATTTTGGAGGGGCGATTTCACTAGGAAGGCGTGTCGCCCCTCTAAAACCCCCCTGTGGAGAACACTAGAATCTAGTATAAAAAGAACAAAATCTACCACCATGTTGCATCTAAGCTCTTCGAGACAGCAAAAAAATTCCAAAAGGGGAGGGGAAAACCCAGGAAGACAGGCCCGTAGCCAGGGGGTTCGCACTTACTCCCGCCCAGACCTATTTTTTTTTTATTTAAATGGAGTTTTGGCGTTTTTCAAGGTAAAATGTCAATTCCGCTGGTTTAGCCAATGTAAGTCTTATGAGTAGCTGTTTTGTTTCAGTGCAACACAATTTCCTAGGGCCCCATTGACTCGTCAGTAACCCTCTTACTGGCACACACTAACTCTCGAGGGAATAAGGAAAACATTGATACAAGATTGAAAATGTCCAAAAATTCCAGCTAAGGTGTTCACCAGATCGCTCAATTTTGATGTAAAATTGCAACATCTCCTTGAGGTAGGAGTGGGAAAACCACACCCTCTCCCCGTTCGGATGCTGGGCTCCTCACTTGGGCGCTTCGCTCCCTCAAGAAAATGCCACACCCCAGTGGCAGCGATGAAAAATGAAAAAGTGGGGGGCTAAAGGTATGTGCAGCCCCTCAATATATGTCAAGTGCTCCAATTAAGAAGCGGGGAGGATTTCAAAGTTGGGCTGAACATATTCTTGCTCTGAATACTCGGGAAGTGCCGTTTCCGGCCATCTGAGGGGTTTGTAAAACCAAAATTTCCTGGTTCGCTCCCCACCAATCGATGGTAGAGCTCCGCTTAGAAACATGTATTGACATTTTTTATAAATTTTTTTTTTTTTTTTTGCATTAATTGAGAAATTTCAGAAATGAGATCCATTTCCAGGTTGGGAACATGCAGCATAAAACACTCGGGAAGTGCCGTTTCCTGCCATCTGAGGGGTTTCTAAAACCAAAAATTTTCTTGTACGCTCCGCGCCAACCGATGGTGGCGCTCCGCTTAGATAGTCTTGTCGGTCAAGATTTGGGACGATGAGTCGACTTTGCCCCCCACAAGAAAATCCTGGCTACGCCCCTGCCAGACTCTGTTGTACAGGGGGTGTGTGGGGGCTTGGGGACTCGACCCCAAATGGGATAGCCACGTCCCTATTTACTCTTTTAACATCTGATTACCATCTGAAATTGTGAACTGATAAGATCTTGTTGTAGAAGCCAACGTTTTTTTTTTTGCAATACAAACTCTATATTTTGAAATAATTGTTTAAAAAAGAGTTGAATTCTCAAGTTGTTTGCCTACTAAACACCTAACTGTGGATCGTTTTAAAACAAAAAAGGCAAAACATGTGCCTGCTTCCCCTAATCTAGTTACGTTATTAACTGCACAAATGATAGTGATTCTCGTTTCATACGGTCGTGATTTACTTCTGCTGAATAAATCATTGCTTAGGGAAATCTAAAGTCTACAAATCACATTCGTTCATCGCGTCTTAAGAATATTGGGAGAGATGCCGTAAGTGGCATCCATAGTCAGATAGTAGCGTTAATGAAATCGAGTTGACGGATTAATTATATTGAAAGATAAAAAACGAGACTTTTTTCTGGAAATTTCCTTAGATGTATATCAGTGCAGGCGTTTATCGCATGAATGCTGTCATTGAATACAGGACCGGTTGCTCGGTCGCTCAGTGAAGCTTAGTTTTATAAATTCTTTCCAGTAAAATGTCGCTATATGACAGATTAATATAGGCCGTTATGTTGAATAAATTATTTATAGCATGGTACTGTATATTTATTACCAGAGGCAGATTTAGGATATGGGACGGGGGCCCTGGCTCCGGTTCCAACTGAAAAAAGTCGAACTTTTTTACTTCGTAGAACAATTATAAGACCCTATCCCAACTTGAATAGGCTTACGTGAGGTGTTATATTTGCTTACAAAGAAAATTCGGAGAACTCGCAACCCGTCACACAGCCAGTAAAGACGCTACCCAAATGACTCTCTAAGCGGAGCGCCACCATCATTGGAGCGGAGCATTCAGAAAATTTTGGAAATCGCCAACTCTCAGTCAGCCGGAAATATCATTCACCGGGCTTGTAAGCAGAATTTAAGCAGTCGTTATTTCCAGCTTTCTTTGTGCAATGAAATGTTTAGATCAATAAAACAATGAAGTTGCAAGGCGCAAATCATCAGAAATTTGCCTAACAATCTCCAGGGGTTCTTTGGTGTAAATAAGGGACGAAGTCGAGGGACATTAGCGGAGCTCCACCATAATTGCTACGGAGCGTAAGGAAAATGTTGAAAACCGCGACCCCACATGTAGACAGCCAAGAATGTCATTTCCCAGGCTTGTAAGGAGAACCTAAGCACTCGTTATTTTGAGCTTTCGTCTGCAAAAACAGTTCAATAAAACGAGCAAATTACAAAATAATGTCGACATTACCAAATGAAACCACTACCACAGGCCTATTTTAGGGTAATCCTTTGGGTACTGTTATATACAGTGGTGCGCCGTGGTCTATTCAATACTACCGGGGTACGGGGGTAGCCAATTGCCATTTGCCTATGAAAGGACATCTCAGTGGCATGTACCCAATTTTCAGAAGTTTTTAAGTGTGGACACTTATCAATCAGTAACGTTATTTGTGGCACGCTCCCTGCCTTGTTTGAACAAATATCTGGAAATATCACGGAGCTAGTTGTATTGCTGATAAGTCTAGATTTCGAGTTTCTGGTGAGGAAATATGAAAATATGGTGAGCATCGCTTTATTGTTACACTTCCCATTAGCAAATCCGAGATTCCACTGCAGTTGGAGATCGTAGGTGTAGCATAGTTATCTAAGGCTCTCCGAAGACATTTAAAAAGTTTCTGAAACTTCGTTGCCGTTTTTAGATAAATATTTCAAAATGAAGAGCGTATATTCGAAAAATGGAATGTTATGGAAGAAAAGCTAGGAAAACATCACTGTAAATGACCTGTGTCACATAACGCAACTTTTCAAATTTTTGTGATTTTTCAGGGCCAGCTAAGAGCAATTACTCCTGCCCCCTGGAATCCGCAAAGCTACGCCACTTTCTAGTCTAAGAGGGAAGTCACGAATAAAACCACGCAGTTGACGCCGAGTGCGGCAAAATTGTTTCTTTTACCTCCTAGATTACCAGAAGTGCCATTTGCTTTCTACCCCACCTTCCACCACAACTACAAGTAAATTATGCTTAAATACGTTGAACTAAATTTACATTTGGGGTGCAACTACGATTCGGGGAGCCCTCATGAGGTTCCTCCCTCTTAGCTGGGTCACTGCTTATAAACCTTTGCACCTATGAACCTTTTTTGCAACTTTCGTCCGAATAAGTACCATTTCGGAATTTTCGGGCAAAGTATACTGTGCAAGACCAAGAAGTGAGGTGGAATAGATATTGTTTTTCTGTACGCTGTAAGATTACATACCGAATTTTTGGTAATTCTTTTAAATTATCATGGAAGTTTTACTTTGGATAAATTTTTAATTTTTCGAGCAATTTTGGAAAGAATTTGGACACACTCTCCGGTTGTGGCTCACTGACTTGTTTTCCGAGCACCACTTTTTATGCTGAGCACTAAGCATAATGGCAGTACTATGTTGGACACTCACGATTCTGTGTTATAAACCGGAAAGCCGAAAGTCTTAGTGATTCCTTATCGCTGAAATGTAAGTTTATGTTTATTTCTTGTTGACATTGTTTCATAAATTACCAAGCACGAACGTGCTCACTTTCTAACTATGGACAATGCACAAGTTACAACATATACGTAAAGGCAAACCTGCCAACTCCCACGCTTTCATAGTGAGTCTCACGGTTTTAGGCGTCGTCTCAGGTTCAAATTTTCATCATATCACGACAACATAACAGTATTCAAACAGCTAGGTGCAAACATTAAGCCACACGGCAATTATCAGAACATCTCAAGTTCATTTTTTAACATTCAAATTTTTTAACTTTCCTAAGTACGTGTAAGTATGTGCATGTTTGAATATCCTAACACACTGAACCAGGCAAGATTTTGTCGATTCCGGTTAAGTTGCTTCTTTTTTTTCGAATCCTTTCTTTGCATATGATTTTGGTAAATTTGTGAGAGAATTGTTACACTATAGATGGTGAAATATTCCAGGCTTTGATAAATGTAGACATTGCTTACATTATTTTGAACTCAATAACGGCCCAAGTTTTTATTATAGAATGACACACTCTTAAAACAACTTGATGAAATTTTACTAGGATATGGGTAAATGCATTTTTTGGTCAGAGCCTTTTAAGATAAAATGTGAAAGTTTAACCCCAACGATCTTCAGTTGTTCAGAAAATGTACTCAAATTAACTTACAAAGGGCAGATTTTTCAATAAAAAACACAATTTTTTCATCACATGCATAAATTATTTTGCCGAGTATGATTACATTTATGGCAAATACTTGTTACAAAAGGCAAAAAATCGCAAAGTGAGCCCCACCACTTGGATTATTTGGAAACCCTGGTATGCGCATGTTAATTGTTCTTTCGCACCGATGTGGTGCGGAAAAATTAAATTCGAGGTACCAATCTCCAGGTTTAATTTTTATGTACCAATCTCCATGTTTCTTCATGTAAATATCAAAGTTCGCTAATTTGGAGGTTGGCAGATCTGTGCTCTATTACACTTCTTGAGATACCTTGTTTCACAAAAAAAAAAGATGTGTAAATTTTACACAACACTGTGTAAATAGTGCACAAAACTAACAATGTGTAACAAAACTACACAAGTTTGTGTAGAAATTACATATATTTGTGTAATAATTACACAATTTGTGTTGAATTGTTACACAAATTGTGTAGTTTTTACACATTGCTAGCTATGTGCACTAGTTACACAGCGTTTTTTTAAAAAGTTTTTAGAGTGTATGTATTAAGCAAATTCCCATCTTCATAGGACATTCTTGAGCGGAGATGCAAAATGTTGAAATTTATTCACTTAAAACAAATTAGTCCATTGCGCAATAAATTGTGACTTTCTTTTTGTACAACTCAATTACCTGCTTTGTTTCCCTTTAAAAATAGAAATGTTTGTAGGACCTTGAATACTTCCTGCATGTCTGCTAGCATAGCATGTTGCACAGACAGGGCTTTATTAATTACATCACCCCATAAGAGTAATAGTACTATCGCACCTTGATACAAGGTGCATTTACTTTCAGAAAAACAAAGAAATGCAAACATTGTTATTTGAGTAGTACAACAATGACATCACAAATTATTGCGTAATGTACCGTTTCAATTTGAGTGAATAAACTTCAACATTTTATATCTCAGCTTAGGAATGTCCTATGAAGATGAGAGTTGGACTCGGTTGGAACTTACTCTTCATGCCCTTGAATATATATTATTGAATTCTTTGACTTGTGGTATACCTGAATAGGATTGAACCTTGTGACCACTGTCGACCACAAATGACTTTTCACCGACAATAAAAACAATAGTGCTTGTTTACTAAGTACAGGCAGTCCACATAATAACTATATGAGATAACTCTCTTTACCAATCAGCGATATCAAGTATACAAGCAATTCCTAGGGTATTGCTCTTTGACCTCTGGTGACTCCAAATGACCTTGGACCACTACCAGATACAATAGGGATCATCTACTCAATATGGCTAACCTGCACACCTAATCATCTTACATGAGAGCAACCCCCACACCAGATACGAGATTAGTCACACTTGCCTTGCTTGATATATTGTTTTTTTTTTTTTTGTGCAATTTCTAAGGTACTTACATTTGACCTCTGTGATCCAAAATGACCTTTGACCTTTACCAAAATCGAAAGGGATTATATACTACTAGCTGCCCACACGCCTATATATGAGTGTAGTCACATTTACTTTTTTGAGATATCATGTTTGCAATGTTTTGAAAATTTGATCTGTCGACCCGTGATCCCAAAATGACCTTTTACCTCCAACAAAAACAATAGGTATCATGTACTTTATGCGACCAACCCGCACACCAAATATGAGATAAGCACGTCACAATTAACCTATTGTGAGATATCCTATTTACATGCAAAATCATCTTATACACTCACACGCACACACTCCTATTATATATACGCACACACGACATCACCATCCCATGGATGTCTTGCCTGGAAGTAGTTCATCGAATTTTTCCAGACCCCCGTCGAAAATTCAGGTCTTGCAGCAGGGGAGCGGTCTGTCCCTGCCTCGTATGCTTACGGTTGAATCCTTCAACGTTACCCTAATTTCCAAATATGAAACTGTATATGCTGTGAAGTTGATATTATTTTGTTAAAATTTGAACATTGCGTTCACACAATTTAGGCAAAGTGATTCACCTGTGAAAGTAAAAAGAAAAACTTTCAGTTGACGCACTGGTGCGCCCTCTAAATCCTCTCCTGGAAACTTTATCTTTCTGCTACATATGATTCGTTAAAACGTCCACCATATCAATGTACAATTGTTTTGCCTCCGCTGTGGTTTCAGGAAATTGATCGTTCCTAATCTCACCGAAAAGTTCATGTATTACTGCAAGTAGTTCGGGGCTGCAACTGTGTTCAGAATATGGTGAGCAATACAGTCTCTCAACCTCCCGGAGTTCCTCGCCTGAGGCGTTGAGTTCCATTTTGTAATCATGGGTGTGATACACTTCTGGTGTGAAGTAAAGTACATCTGGTATACCTCTAGCACAACCAAGCCTTTGACTTCTTATGGAATGTTGATTCCATTCCCGCACCACTTGGTCGAAATCTCGTTGTATGATGCGGTTAAAACAGAATCTGAGGCAATCCACGTGGATGTGGTTACTATTGTCAAAACTGCCGTCATTTCTCATACTTAAAAAAAATTGTATCCAGTAATTTGATGACATCCTTCCAAGTTGTCCCCACCAAGCCTCGATTCTTTGGTTTGCAACTGAACGCCCATACAAGAAGCTTTTATGGCGACGAAAATGGTAATCATGGTACCATCTTAATGCAATCTGTAAATCATGGAGAAATACATTTTCAGTTCCCCGGTCCGCTCTTACAATTTTTGGTACCCCACCGATCTGCTTTACATAATCGATGAAAAGCTTTGCAACAATTCTTGGATTGTTATTGCTGTTACCAACATATAGCCAGAGAACTTTGCGAGAAAAGCCGTCAATTGCTGCATGCACAGCGAATCCAAACTGCTTTAGTTTATCATATCCATCAACGTGAATGAGATAATTTGGTCCTGGACTCCTGTACGTCCTACGAATTATTCGATGACGTCTTCTTAAAGCTACTCCGTCTGGATCCAACACATTTAAAAGAAGCCTAGTTGCTTCTTGTGTTGTGGGTAAGCAGTGTGTAGTGCGGAGTCGATGCCACATAGCCCGGTAACCCAAGTTTTGTCCGCTGCCATGAGTTTCATAAAGGATTGCTCGTATGACGTTATCGTAATTTAGGGGAGCGTCTCGTCTTCTACATCTATGATAAGCGAGTATCCTACGTAAGTGTCGCAAGCTAATATTTATACCATGACGTAACACCAGAAAATTTATAATTGTGGCAGCAGTGAAACCGTCATGCCAGTAATGTAGAATTAAGGCATCCCGTATTTGTGGTGCATGGACTCTTACTTCTGCAGCAGTGTACAGAGCAGGACCTGGAGCTAATGTGGGAGGTGAATATACCACCACAACCAGAAGAACCTGTGAAAGTTGAGCAAATATGGTAAAATATCATGAAAATTTTTCCCTTTATTAACCACTGAAACTGCATCATGCCCACTTTTAGACGTCTAACATATTCTATTATCTTTGTTTGCCTTTACAAGTAAACCATACAAAACTGCTAATGGCTAGAGCATTGTATTTATAAAAAACCGTGGAAGCACTTCATTGAATAAACTGCAAGGGCCATATCACATTGACAGACATGGGAGAGGGGCTGGTTTCTTTATATTAGCTACAACCACATTTCTCCTACGGCCAAACCAAAATGTCGCCACGGTTAAAAAGAACAGAAAAAGAAAAACAAGAATTTAAGACAAAAAAGAAAAGGGTAATCAAAAAGTGAAAAAAATTGTCTACAATGTAGGCCTTTGTCAAAATATATTCTGCAGTGAAGTTAGAATTATATTAAAGAGATTGGAGAAGGGGGCTATAATGTGCCAAAATAGGGGAATGGCAAAGCATTTGTGCTAGTTAGTTACGAACTATATCTATTTATTCCATGACTTCAAATTTTACTGGAATGTTAGGAAGGGCACGACCACTTCCGTCAAAAATTTATTTAAAGCGTGTGTTTACAAAAAGCTTAATTTCAAAGATGCCGTCATTTTCTCGATGAAGGTAATCCATATAAAGAATACAAGCTATTTTTCGATGTGGTTATATCATTCCAGTAGTCTACTGTGTGCATAGCCTGCTTCAACTGTAAAGGTCTATGTCATATATTGCCGTGCGCCGTTACATTAAGGGGTATCGATGTTATTAAATGAGCATTTAGCAAAATTCTGCAACTTTGAAGATTTAAAAGTTAGCAATTTAACATTCTACAGATAATTGTGGCGATCACAAAATGTCAATTGAACATTGAGTGAAATTTTGCTTCTTTGTAAAGTTTTTATGGGTAAGGAACTCAACATTTTGCAAATAATTGTGGAGATCACAAAATGTCAATTGAACATTGAGTAAAATTTTGCTTCTTTTTAGAGTTTGGTTGAGTTAGGAACTCAACATTTAGCAAATAATTGTGGAGATCACAAAATGTCAATTGAACATTGAGTAAAATTTGCTTCTTTTTAGAGTTTGGTTGAGTTAGGAACTCAACATTTAGTAAATAATTGTGGAGATCACAAAATGTCAATTGAACATTGAGTAAAATTTTGCTTCTCTTTAGAGTTTTGTTGGGTAAGGAACTCAACATTTAGCAAATAATTGTGGAGATCACAAAATGTCAATTGAACATTGAGTAAAATTACGCCCCCATGCAAAGTTTGAAAAAGTCAACAATCTGCCATTGTGCAAATAATTGTGGAGATCATGAGTTGTGTAAACTCGACAATAAAGCATTAATCAATATTTTGCTGCATTGCAAGAAAATGAGTAATTGTGAAAAGGCACAATTTTTTGCATTTTGTTGAGATATATGTGCTCAATGTAACAAATTATTGCAAATTGTCAGGTTATTTGTTTGTGATGTTGTGGCACTTATACGCTTCCATAGTTCAGCCAGTCTAGAGCAGGACCACTCAGTGTTTGCCCTTTGGAGGGCGTACTTGTCCATTTGGGACGTTAAGCTCCTTAAGGGAGCAGAACTCCTCCGGGAGTAATCGTTTGGTTTTCGCCCCTTGGCTCTTCGCCAGAGAGTCGTGGGGACTTTTAGAAAAAAGTTCAAGAGCATGCCACTGGGCGTGTTGAGGCGGAAGTGCATATGGCAGCCTCTTCGGAGGCTTCTGACATCATTTTGGACTGGTCCTTTGAGATTGCAAAGACTTCCAGTCAGTAAGTTGGTCAGTCAGTGGAGAGTGACGAGAAAGGAGAAATCGACGGATGGTCGATTGTCACCCCCCCCCCCCAAAGTTGAAGAAGACAGTCTCACCCCTTTCTCCACCTCGGAGTCATGTCACAGCAAAAGGTGACGCACATCTGGTGGAAAAGGCACGTGAAGTGGTGAACAATAGCCGTATTGTAATGCAGGATGGCCTTTGGATTTCGTGTGTGGAATGCATGAACTAGTCAGTTTTCTAGTTATGTTCAATTTTTGGATCACATGAAGGAAGTGCATAATAGGGTAAAGACTACCAGGGTGCCGTGCCCTTGGGCGGCATGTCGGGCATCGTGCAAGACCCAAAAGGAGTGGGCCAACCACGTATGCTCAAATCATCTCCAGTAGGTGACGAAGCACGACGTTGAGTTTTTTAATCAGTATTTTGTCTTCAAGTTGTGATGGAGCAATTTTCCTTATCCAAAGGATTGTATTCTATGGATGACAGATTATGGTGTGTGGACCCTTTCCGTTCCCTTCTTACGGATGTTTATTGTGTGGTGTGTGTTTTGTGTGCTTTATCCTGCTATTCCAATAACTGATGTGATTGATGTAACTTTGAATTTTTGTGAATCCTACTCCTGCAGCGTGTATTTAATATTGAATGTATTCAGTGCGTTTCTTCTGGATCATGGATTTTTAGCTATGTTGAGGTATTTTGTTTTCTATGCTGGGTGGGAGTCCGGGACTGGGCTAGGGTGGGATGGGTGTTTTGATTCCTTCGCCCACCACTCCTGGGTGGCTTCCACGATTCCCTGTGGTATGGGTGGGGGAGCTGATGCCTCTTAATCCCGTGCTGAGTGTATGCGGTGTATTTTGTGTATGACTCAATTCGCTATCCTAATGGCCTGTGTAACTCGGATCCGGGTGCTTGTTTTCCCCTACTCGTAATTATGTTTAGTATCTGCACCCTTAAGGTTAATGGGTTACGTGATCCTGCTAAAAGGTCGCGTGTCATTCAATTTCTTAAAATCGGTAATTTTGATATAATTTGTTTGCAAGAGACCCACTTCACTGATGAGAGTGATATGTTTCTCTTTAAGAGAGAGTGGGGTGGCTCATTTTACGTCTCCCGTAGTAACTCGCCAGGATCTTGTGGGGTTGGTATTTGTTTTAGTCCCTCTTTTAATGGTTCGGTTTCCCAAGTCAGGGTGGACAGGGGAGGGCGCATCATCTCAGTGTTTTTTGGTTTCTCCTCCCACTTCCACTGCTGTGCGTGTGTGCAATGTGTATGCCCCTAATGTGTCCCGGAACAGGGTGGATTTCTTAGGGGAGCGGTTCACTTTTTCTCGTGGAGAGGAACCTCTTATCCTTGCCGGGGACTTTAATTGTGTTGCTCACTCCATTGGAGGGCGTCCTACCCGTTCTCGCCGGGTTTACCCGGAAGCATGTCGGTAGGGGCCACTTGGACCGAATTTGCACCCCGTCTAGTTTTTGTATTGTTAAAGTTACAATTCTTAACTTCCCACTTTCTGATCATAAGCCCGTCGGTGCGTCTTCCAGTGCCCAGGGGAGGTCACGGACAAGGGGAAGGGAGTGTGGAAGTGTGATGTTTCTCTTTAACATGATAATTGTGTTTCTTTTTTTATTGACATTAAGTACAATTTTTTTTTTGTGGCAGACTCTTAAACCAGGGTTTTATTCTATTATTAACTGGTGGGAGAATGTCATGGACAGAGCGAAGCGTCTGGTCATTCCGCACAGTGTCCGTTTGGCCCAGGCCAGGTGGGTCCGCCTCGAAACGCTGCAGCGAGCTTGGGATCGTGCTACTGAAAAGGAGTTGGAGGATCTGTGGGACGAGGAGAGAAGGGGTGGTCATCCGGTCGAGGTTTCGCTTCCTTGACGCTGATGAGAGGTTTTTCTCCTTTTTCTTCGAGCGTGAGAGGCACTGTGCCGAGGAAAAGGCGATTCGCTCTGTCCGCAACCCCACTGAGACCATTGTTAGTGATACCCATGATATTCTAAATTTTGTTCAAGACTTTTATTCGTCTTTGTTCGCATGAGACAATAATGTTGATTTGAATGACCAGTCTTTTTTCTTGGTGGCGGTTTATACCCCTCTTGATAAGGCCTCGGCTGATCAACTCGAGGGCCCCATTGAGCTTGTGGAGGTTGTGAGGGCCATTGAGGCGTTGCCCACTAATATAATGAAACAACAATAGAGGTATGGATAGACGTATTAAAGCCAATCGGCATAATACAAGATTTAGTTCTTGTCTTTTTTTGATACTTTGGTTTTTATTGAAGAAACAGTGGAGCAAATGATGAAGTGAAAGAATAAAAATCAAACACAAATATTCTTCACTAAGCTATGCAACTGCTTTATTTATGCAATGAGGCAAAACCAAAGCAATTGAGATGTCACTGTATTACATAGTACTGCAAAAGATGAACTTAAATACCTATGTCATTTAGCTGTTATATTTGTCAGTGTGTCCTAACGAGCCTTACTCGGAAAGATTTTGCTCGACTGTTTCTAGGCTATGTACGTTTCAAAAAGAAATGAAAACTGAAAAATTAATATACTGTTCGTGTAAGTCGAGAGAGTTAATAACTGCGACTCTACAAAACGTGGGAGTTTCATCAGCGTTCTTCTTGGCCTACATAAGATTATTCATGAAAATAAAAATCAGTCTAGAGTATTCATACTGGTGTTCCTTGACGGTGGGTGTCTGTATCAAATGAGAGAGGAAGGATGATTTCCTTTTTTACAAGTTTTCCTTTGGGAATGGATATTTTCAGCACCGTCTAAAGGCAAAAGTGTCAAAAAGTCCTTTTAGGTGGAAAGTTGACAGGGTGAAAATCGTCAGTTTGAGAATTGCCCATAATATTACTCTTCAGATGACACCCACTTTTATAAAATGCAATGCTTTAAGTATGAGAAGAATCTTCCACCAACTGTTTTCGAAATATTGTTGATACTAGCCGTAGCTTGACTTCGTTTGCATATACGAGAGACAAGGATCTGTTCTCCGTCACTAGGCAACACACCAGACATGGGAAATTTTTAACTATTGTAACATGTAACAGAGTAGAGAGCAGTATTCCAAACCGCTTAAAACAACTTATCACACCTTTTAGAAACAATTAAAGACCTTTCTCCTTGACGAAAACCAAGTTTTTCTACCTCGATAGAGTCGTTATTATCCTTTTTCCCTGTCTTTTTCTTCTGGTATGTTTCCTCTCTAAGTTTTCTTTAATAGACTAAGCTCATTTTTCGGTAAGGTTCATGGGTGTCGAGCAAAAACATTTTTTTTTTTTTGGGGGGGGGGGGGGGCTGAAAAATACTCCGTGCTTGATTAAACAGTGACACGAAGCCAAGCCAAAAACCGTCACCACCCAGTGACGAAGGTCTAGAGATTGTAATCACAAAAGATGACACCAAAGGGAGCTGGAAGTACAAACACTGGAAGTACAAACACTGGACTGCCATAGTTCTGTTTTCGTTTTCCCTATTTTTGTGCCTACTAATTGTCGTGACTTTTTTCCAAGGGGCCAGTACTATTTTTTCCGACTTACAAGTGTGATTGTAGTACTGTATGATGTAGTGGAATTTCTGCTCTTCTTATAAGAACTATTTGAAAATATGGAGCTTGTATTGAAATTTTGTATTCTTTAAAAGAAATTTGGGTTTATTGTAACTAGGAAATTTGAAACGTTTGGATATCATTGAAAATCTACACTTCCCTATTTCAACCAATTTTTACATTGCACGGTGCCACGGTCTGCGAGTGAAGATAGATAGTTATCTTAGGGCTGCGGATTGAGGCTCTCCGACAAAATTTAAAAAGCTTCCGAAACTTCAAATAGTTGGTTAAAAGAGATAACAAGTTGTTGCCTTTTTTATCCAATTATTTGAAAGTATGGAATTTATGATGGAGAAAATTTGGAATTTGATTAAAGAAATTTTGGGACAACTGCACTGTGGTTTCCTCGATGTCCGGTGTCACATATGGCAAATTTTCCGATTTTTGTCAATTTTTAGAACCAGGGAAAGGTAAGGAAACTTTGTTGCCTTTTTTAGACAAATATTTGAAAATCAAGAGCAAGGGGAGCAAATTTGGAATTTATGAAAGAAAATTTGAAAAATTGCACTATAGTTGTCGGGTGTCACTAGATGTTCTGGTGTCACAAATTTCGGATTTTTCTATCTCCCAGAGCCAGGAGAAAACTACTACATCCCTTAGCCAGTTAGCTACGGCACTGTGCCTGCTTATCCCCAAATATTCCCACAATGTCACCGGCCACGTGTTAAGTCTCATCACGTTTCCTGACAGAAAGTACTCAATAGTTTTCGCGCAATTAGGGTCATGATACAAAGCCTGAAAATGTCAATGTTTTAAAGAATTTCTGCCACAGCCAGTGACCGACAATTATAAAAATATCTGAAAACATCACATGTTTTGAGATAAAAACCTGAAAATCCTTCCTGGGAAAGTCCGAGCCTCTAAAGCCCAACCTTCACCTAGGTGTGCTACTAGTTATTACATCTGAGGAAAACATTCCAGACAAAACACCATACCGCGAGCCAAATATGGTGGCTGGAGTCCGTGTATGGAACTATTAGGCCATGACCCAAGGTATACATGGGGTGACCATGCAGTGGCGTAGCCACGGGGGGGGGGGGCCTGGGGGGGCCTAGCCCCCCAGATTTTCTTCAGCCCCCCCCCCCAGATTTTTTGCGTCCTGATAAAGTAATTGAAAAAAATAAAAATAAAAAAATGTGTAAAAATTTAAAAAAAAAATGGATGAATGTGTGTAAAACACATTTTGTCCGCACGTATGAAATCAAGCAATAACTTCAAAATGCCTCCTTTCACTAAATTAGATACCGTTTGTGATCTGCACTGTAGTTTATTGCATTTCACTTCGAAGATGAAACGAAAGTCTCGACGACAAACTTTAATGCGACTTTGTTAGGTTAAGACCCTTTCTCCCTTTCGGATGGCTGATTGATTTACTGAAAATAAGGCAATCGTACACTGGAGACCACTCTTACACGACCCTTCCTATACTTAATTATACACAAAATATGCCGTAAGCAGATAAGGGTAAGGTACTGCCTTCGGATAATTCTTCCCTTCCATCCTTAACAATAGGCCTATGTCGTGCCTCACTCCTGCCCATGACAAGTGCCACTGTAAAACGATTTTTTTCGACAAGTCCTCTTTTTAGTAGTTGGCACTGGCGTCCGGGGGATTTGCAAAATGTCCACAAGGTCCGGATTTCATGTGTTTCCCACATGATCCACTACTTCTGCTTTGAGGTTCAATTATTTTGAGGGATTTATTCGTAGTATTTTAATTTTGACCACGTAATGTACCGATGAACAAATACTGCACCATTTTGCACATTGTTCCTTTGGTAGTATGTATGTCTCTTGTAAAATCTCTACAAAAACTAAAAATATTTTTATATTTTTCATGCTCCCCAAAAAGGGAAAATCCGAAAACTCAGGCCTATAATCAGTTCAAAGTTTTGCCAAACATAGCACCATTTTGCATCTAGGAAATCTAACGCAAAGAAAGTTTCTCAGAGGGGGACACAAATACTTTTGGTTTTCCTGTTAAAGGGTGAGGTACTGCCTTAGGTAAGCTGAAATCCATTCAAATATTGCCGAATTTGCGGCTGGGTACATCCAGTTTAAAACACGTGGGAAGTGCCGTTTCCGGCCATCTGGAGGGGTTTTAAAGCCCAAATTTTTCTTGTACGCTCCGCGCCAACTGATGGTGGCGCTCCGCTTAGATTCAAATATTGCCGCATTTGCGATCTACGTGCTTCTGAAGTTTACAATTTTTCCCAAGGGAAAGGGAGATACCGGCTCCCTTTAGTCTCATCCCCCAGGCCACAGATCAGAAGTGCCCAGTTTTGAGGTCCCAAAAAAGTGTATGTATTACCATTTTTCATAGATTGATTTTTTATTCTCATTATTTGAGACATCGCAGACATGAGATTCGTATTTCAAGGCTGGGTACATCCAGCTTAAAACACATGGGAAGTGCCGTTTCCGGCCATCTGGAGGGGTTTTAAAGCCCCAAATTTTCTTGTACGCTCTGCGCCAACCGATGGTGGCGCTCCGCTTAGATAGTCTTGCCGTGCCTGACCCTCGGAGGTACCAGCCCCCCCCCCCACTTGTTACCTAGGCCCCCCAAAAAGTCCCATCCTGGCTACGCCACTGTGACCATGGGATATGTTTGGTAATTTTAGAGCAAGAGTAATGGAACTGTTGTAAATCCCCTTTCCTTTGAACAATCAAAACTCGATTGCGACGGTATTAAAATAAAACAATAGAACCAGAACAAGAAAATGATAGGGAACGATTAAAACTTACGTCCATCATATCTTCGAACGAGCCCTCACAGTAACGCCGACAGGCAGACGGGAGGAGATGCCTTTGCCTCTAATAGTGTCACAGCCAGGAAACATCTGAGCAATTTTATTTCCTTAAAAGTGGTCAAACTGTGATATAATGGGTGAACTTTGACAAATTCTCAATTGTGCCGATACTTTGCATTAGAAACCATTTATTTCCAGGACAAAGTTGAACTCAAACTATGCCATTGAGACATTATTCAGATTTCTAAAAATGCTTTGGTCAATCACATGGTGAATCTGTTCCGCAGTCATCCCACAAAGCTCCCTATTTGTCATTAAACAAAGTTTTTCAAAAGAAGAGGAAGGCACCCCCTCCCGCATTGCACTTTTGATTCATGTACTCCTCGATAATAATGAAACTTTTCATTTTATGCACATGAACCAGGGAGCTGTTATTTTGGGCTCCCTGCATGAACAATCAAAACTTATCGAGTGGATTAAGAATGTTGTTAATAGGTTTAAGACGCCGTTGATAATGAACAAATGAAAGAGCTAACGTTGACGAAGTAGGAGGGCGATAGATTCAAGAAAAAAATCCCAACTTAAATATCACAATTGTGTGCTACCTCAAGTTCATGGAAGACAGGTAAAGGAATGGTCGTCATGTGTACTTTGTCTGAACAGGATGATGCAGGCATGAACCGATTTGCCATGTGCTCCTCAGAAGAGTTCAGCATTATACGGATTATTTAAAGGCATAATCCTCTTACCCCGAAAAGCTCCAATCTTCTTCATCTACAACTAACATAAGCGCCGCCCACAACTGCCTAAAGCTTATTCACATCCAGACACAAGCACACTTTATTTCTTCAGGGTGAGTATACAAGACCCCGGTGAGTGAGGTAGCGGGCCACTAATTACACGTCCAATTGACTTACACACTAAATCAGGCTACTCCCGTGCCCCTAGCTCCCAGTAGAAATTTTCAACCAGGACGTGCTACCCATCTGATCGAAGCTCACAATGCGGGCTTTCATGGCATTTTCAGATTTTCATACCATGACCATTAAAATTTTGAGCTAGAGAGCCTTGAATGATAGGTATGTGTTTCCCGTCAAAGCTACTCAGAAACGGCATTTCACAGAGCGGAGTAATACAGTCAAAAAATGGCACTAAATTGGTCAAATTGCCTTGAATTTTGCACTGTCTGTATTTTAACTCATTGTCTATAAAATTCAAATGCAAAAATGATCATATTTTGTAAGTAACACAATAAGAAACAACATCCCATAAAACTTTTTAAGGCGCTTTGTATGTCAGTAAACATTTTCACAGGCATGAGTATTGGGGTTAGATGTCCGCTACCTGTAATGCATGCTGTGTACTATAAAGCTACAGTACTCTTTATTTTTGGAGTTTGCTGTCAATCAAAAAAGTGTGTCTATTGAGAGTTTCTGTGGACTACTACAAAAAGTGTAGTTTAGGGTGAGAGTTGACTGCCTTTAAATTATCTTTCACCTTTAGCGGGTAGATCTACAACTCGAAGTATTTGCCATTTTGCCATGTCCTTCACTCTTGAATTTAATGTCTTTTATAAGCTTCCGTGCAGCTTTGCTATCTAACATAGGTTATGAGGTTATTGGTTTATCGACTTCCTGATTGCAATGACGAAATTGCAGTAGGCGTGTTTTGTTAAGCTACCAAATTAAGGGGCCAGGTTGTGTTGAGTAGACAATTTCTCTTCAGTTTGGGATATAGCCATATTTTTGTGGACAATGAAAGGCTTATAGTTTTTGAATACCGCTGATGTTCAGGTTTGTTCATGTAACATCGAAACAGGTAATAGAACAAAGTGATCTGAGGTTTATCATGATATTGCCCATAGTTCTAGAGCCATGTTATTTGGGATTGCATTACATTAATACATATCGTACATTATAAGAAGTATTATAAATCCGTGGCTTGTTATTTCTTGTCAAATATCCCGACGTCTTTCGATGAAAATGGTCTGAAGGCCGCGAGGTTGGTCGTTAAGTGTTGTCCTTCAGTGGACGTAATAGCTACTTCGGGAAGCAGTATCAAGTTTGGTTTCGCCGAACGGCCCTTTGCCAGAGGGTCGGGAGGACTTTAGAAAAAGACGTCTTTCGATTGTCACCGAAAGACGTCGGGATATTTGCCAAGAAATAACAAGACACCACGCCTCAGTCGTGGGTGGGTGCGATTACGGTTCCACACTGCGTTAGGAACTCTAGTCCTACTCACCATCGGATTTATATAGTAAACATGAAAAGACATTCCCTCTACATCACCCTCAAGCGATTGGGACCAGGGTCAACTTGATGCATCCTTGAGGAGTATAGGGGGAATCCCCGGTGTGAGTTACAGAAGGTGTTGTGGACGCTATGACATTTAAGGCCTGTTAAGGGCAGGACTGAAAGAAAACTGTTTAAATTTCTGAGAACCACAAAGCTATCAACAACCGCTTCACTCAAGTACACTCCAATGAATGACCAAGGAGAAAAAGGAGCCTACGGAACATTCTCCCTTGATCCAGTGCACAATATTCCAAGTTGACGGTGTGAGTGCGTGAGTGCGTGTTTGTTTGGGTGATACTTCTCTTGCTACTCCTGCTTAGTTCTCTTCAGCTTATTTTGCCTATTCTCTGGCTCAAGCTGGTTTTCGGTTGTCGAATGTAAAAAACGAATAGTTGCTAGCAACAGAATTAAGCATTCATGCGAGTAGGAAATATAAAAACTTTAAAACTATGATCAATGTTAGATGCATCCTCCTGCTGCAAACACTATTGCGTCGAAGGGATTGTTAAAAAGATGTAGGCCGTTCCACACTACCGCAATACACCAAAGGAAATTACCCAATGAAGTAGCCATTCAACTCACTGGGGTGCCAGTATGTTGAAAGGAGCAACGTAACATCTTCTGGGAGAGACAGATTCGTCTATCCCCAAAACTCTCGCCTCTAGTCTGAAATGAACCATCATCAACACCGTTTCGAACTTTGAATTAGACAAAACTGAAAGCTTAATTTGAAAGAAAAAGTAAATACATGTGTTTAAAATTGAAATGAATTCTAGTCCTTTCATTCAACGACGTAATCAGGAGGAGATGAGGGGGGGGGGGGGTGGCGTTGTCCTACCCCCTTGAAGGCCTTTGTCCTTAAAAATTACCGGCCTCAGCACCGCAAACTTTAACAGTTTGTGTCCGACCAGGGAGTTGAAACAGAGTCCGACTATGACTAAATTGTGAGAAACATGGTATTCTTATAATTAGAAATTTATACTTCTCAGTATTGCCCTTTAGACTGCGACAAAATAACGCGATATAATCAATTCCTTGTTTCAAATTTTACGCTGTAATCTGCGGGTGTAAACTGTTTCACGTTTTTGTTCCAAGTTTTGTGTTTGGATGGAGGTCCTGGGTAGGACGTTAAACTGCACCCGGTTGTGGAGTTTGTGTAAACGTGGGAATAATGAGGTTACCCTTTGCCTCAACTGCCTCCGGGCACCCTTGGGCAAGGTGTTCCTGTATATTTGCCCATGCTTTTTATGTGTGGTTGCCTTCGGGCGTGTTGTTGCATTCGGGGCGAGGTGTTGCCTCCGGCTGTGAGGTGGCCTTGAAGGGTGGTGTGGGATGTTCTTGGTTTTTTGTCTTGGGGGCTGGTGTGTGGTTGGTGTTGAAGGCGGTTGTGGGTGACTTGGCGGGTCGTTTGGGTTTTGGGGTGGGTTGGTGCGTCCTTTCCGTTTTCACGGACCTTTGTGTTCCGCGTTTTGTGTGTGGATGGTTCAAGGTTAGCGTTTGTGTTTTTGTCCGGCCGGTTTGAGTTGTCTGTTTGTTGCAACGTGCCTACTTCTATGTAAGTTTTAAAAAAGAAACTGTTTCTCGACCTTCAGCGGACGAAGCTTCTTCGGGAAGCAGTGAAAGTTTTGGTTTCGCCCAACGGTCCTTTGTCAGGGGATCGGGAGGACTTTAGAAAAACTGTTTCTAGGCCTTTTGGCTAAGATTATCTAAAATGAGTTTCCCAAAGCACCTGTGGCGTAGCTAGGATATTTTCCAGGGGGGAAAGCTTGAAAATTTCCCCAAACTTTTCAGTTTCAGTATACTTTCAGTTTCAGTGCATTTTCAAGGCCAAGGTGTATGTATTACATACAAAATACGTAAGTTTATGATAATAATAAGACTATCATGACATCATGTAATGTTATAAGGTAACACATGACCTACAAGTTCTTGAAGTTGCCTGTTATGTCATTAGGGGACCGATGTCACCCGCATCCCCAGTGATAATTAGATTAATTTTCCGGACAGATTAAATAGATTAATTTTCCGGACAGATTAAATAGATTAATTTTCCGAACCAGTCCTTTAAAAATAAGGTAAACATCATGCGTTTGTCCATTTTTGCAGGGTTATTATACCTTGACTGTGGTAAGGTATTGCTTTTAGCTCCATCCATGGCTAAACGCAGATTAAGATCGGTCTATAACCTGACTGGTACTAGCTTTTAGGATGAAAGGCCATTAAATGCTTAAACTTAAACCAGAGCTGTCAACCAACATGTTGGAAACTGGGTTGATAAAGCTCGTTAAACCTAACCCAGGAAATTGTCAGCTTAGGGACGGGTGAGAGTGATACACGGAGCGCGACCACCGGTTCGCGCGGAGCGTCCCGCCATGGGAAATTTTGCTAAAGCACCCCTTGATTCCAGGAAATTACACTCCCTGTGCCTCATTACTGAATTTTTAGAATGCCAGATGTTTCATGTTCACGGAACATTTTAAGGAGACAATTTGTTTACAATATATGAAAAAAGGAAAAACTGGAACTCTGATACCTACCGGTATGTACTGCTGACAGCCGTTATTCGAATGTAAGTGAAATGGTTGTGGGACGAAAACAAACAGAAATTGTGATAATTAAATGAGGGATTATTTCGTTCACGAGGCTATGATTATGTTACTATTTATTGGCAACATATTATCGAATAGTGCATCAAGTTGATGAACATAATATTAGCTCAACATTACGTAGGGAACTAGCTCGATGGTGGTATCCTATGCTCCGGTCTTATAGACTGTCGGTGTTGCGCAGTATACGCTGAACTGATCTAAACACCCTTCATATGTACCAGAGAACATTCACGCTGCCGCAGAGAGGGCATTTCTGCGGAACGCGAGTCAAGCGCGCTTCGTGCTGCAGTGACACAGATGAGATCTGGGGAAATACGTTGCATGGAAATACGAGTTATGCATGATAAATGTTTCACGATTACTTATAGCGAGAAAAATTTAAAGAAATAGGAAAAAGGAAGTATTATTTCGTCAACTTGAAATTTCCCCAAATTCCACAAATTTCCCCAAAATATTTCCCAAGTGGGGCAACTTGCCCCCTGTCCCCTCAGTTGCTACGCCACCGCAAATCACACTCGCAATCTTTTGATGCGTTTCGAGGGTAATCCCGATTCTGAAATGTTTTCAGCCAGCCGAAAAATTGTGAGCAAAGGTAGAAGAACATTTAGTAGCGGTCCAGCGTCTGCAAAGTGAAGCCAAGTTTGATGTAACGTTCAAGTCAGAAGAATTGAAGAGACTTTTCCAGGTCAAGCTGCAGGAGAGATCGGGTGTCGGGATAGTGTCCTACGAAGATACCCCGACCATACGGTGACGGTCCTGTATGCCCATTGAAGTAGAGGACGAGGTCATGCGAGCCATCCTGTCTCAACATGGGAGAGTTGTGTATAGCCGGCGATTATACCACGCAGATCGCCCTACGCTTTTAGATCGAGAAGACAGTTTAAGATATATTTGGAGAAGGACATCCCCTCAGCAGTTAGAATAGGGGGCAGAAACTGCTGGTTTAGTTACTTCGGCCAGCCGAAGACATGCCTCCAGTGTGGTGCAACAGGTCATTTGGCAGATGTTTATGTGTCGATCCGTTGTCTTAAGTGTGGGAGCTAGGGCATGTTGCCATATACTGCAAGTAGGAAGTCGTTTGTGATGTATGTAGAGAGTCAGGGCAAGCTCCCTGTGGCTGTCGAAGTCATTCGCCAACAAAGTTCGGCAGGAAGACTCCAAGTCAGAGGGAGAGGACGCTGCTATGGAGGTCCCCGAGAGATCCCCCGAGGTAAATGATGGAGCCCCAACTCTACACCCCGAAGTTATCTCGTTTGTCACCCATGTATCGTACACACAAGTTCAAGAGCCTACTACTGGGCGTGTTGAGGCGGAAGTGCACATGGCAGCCTCTTCGGAGGTTTCTGACGTCATTTTGGACTGGTCCTCTGAGGTTGCAAAGACTTCCAGTCGGTTATTTGGTCAGTCAGTGGAGAGTCACGTTGACGAGAAAGGAGAAATCAACGGATGGTCAATTGTGCCCCCGCCCCCCCCCCCCCAAAAAAAGTTGAAGAAGACAGTCCCACCCATGACTCCAGTCACGTCACAGCAAAGGGTGGCGCCCATCTGGTGGAAAAGGCACGTGAGGTGGTGAACAATAGCCGTATTGTAATGGAGGATGGCCGTGTGTGGAATTCATGAAGCAGTTTTCTAGTTATGTTTAATTTTTGGGTCACATGAAGGAAGTGCATAATAGGGTAAAGAATACCAGGTTGCCGTGCCCTTGGGCGGCATGTCGGGCATCGTGCAAGACCCAAAAGGAGTGGGCCAACCACGAATGCTTAAATCATTCCCAGTATGTGACGCAACACGACGTAGAATTTTTTAATCAGTATTTTGTCTTCAAGTTGTGATGGAGCAATTTTCCTTATCCAAAGGATTGTATTTTATGGATGACAGATTATGGTGTGTGGACCCTTTCCCTTCCCTGTGGATTTTCTTACAGGTGTTCATTTTGTGGTGTGTGTTACGTATGCTTTATGCTGCCATTCCAATAACTGATGTGACTGATGTAACTTTGTATTTTTGTGAATCCTACTACTGCAGCGTGTATTTAATATTGAACGTATACAGTACGTTTCTTCTGGATCATGGATTTTTAGCTATGGTGAGAGGTATTTTGTTTTCTATGTTGGGTGGGAGTCCGGGACTGGGCTAGGGTGGAGGGTGGGTGTTTTGGTTCATTCGCCCGCCACTCCTGGGTGGCTTCCACGATTCCCTGTGGTGTGGGTGGGGCGCTGATGCGTCTTAATCTTGTGCTGAGTCCTTATGCGGTGAGTTTTGTGTATGACTCATCCCGCTATCCTAATGGCCTGTGGAACTCGGATCAGGGTGCTTGCTGTCCCCCTACTCGTAATTATGTTTAGTATCTGCACCCTTAACGTTAATGGATTACGTGATCCTTCTAAAGGGTCGCGTGTCATTCAATTTCTTAAAATCCGTAGTTTTGATATAAGTTGCTTGCAAGAGACCCAAGTTCACTGATGAGAGCAATATGTTTCTCTTTAAGAGGGAGTGGGGTTTTAGAGATGTAAAGTGAAATGATCTCACCTCCATTTACGAAAAACTCTAATGCCAGGGCCGCAACAAAATGGCGTCGCTGTAAGGACCTCGTGCTCGGCGATGTAGTGGAACTGGTATTGTTGCCGCACGCAACACCTCAGTCACAAGCAAAAATTGTCGAGCTGCCAGCTGCTGCCCGACTACACAGGACTGATGTGTTGGTGAGACGAATAATTTCTTGTAGATATCTCCGAGATTTTGGTAGGTAAGTCAAAGCGTCAAAGTCGGGGAAGGTTAATTCGGAACTTCAGCGGAGTTGGTATCCACGTTTTTCCTGCGTCGCTGACTTGATGCTAGTGAGGACCTCCTGACCGTTACATGTTTGCTCACCACGAAAGTCGTACGCGTGATTGGTCAGTCTGGTCCACTGCACACGTAGCTTATGTAAATAACAAGTTGCACTGGGACAGCCTATGAATATGTATATTTTGCACTCGAATGCAATTATTTGAAGTGCAATTGCTACAGGGTGACTCGTTTTAAACCTCCCATAGTAACTCACCAGGATTTTGTCTGGTTGGTATTTGTTTTAGTCCCTCTTTTAAGGGTTCGGTCTCGCAAGTCAGGGTGGACAGGGGAGGGTGCATCATCTCTGTTTTGGTTTCTCCTCCCACTGCCACTGCTGTGCGTGTGAACAATGTGTATGCCCCTAATGTGCCCCGGGACAGGGTGAATTTCTTTGGGGAGCGGCTTACTTTTTCTCATGGAGGAAACTTTTATCCTGGCCGGGGACTTTAATTGATGTTGCTCACTCCACTGGAGGGCGTCCTACCCGTTCTCCCCCGGGTTTACCTGGAAGCATGTCGGTAGGGGCCACTTGGCCGAATTTACACCCCTTCTAGTTTTTGTATTGTTAAATTTTACACTTGCAATTTTTAACTTCCCACTTTCTGATCATAAGCCCCTCGGTGTGTCTTTCAGTGCCGAGGG
The DNA here is from genome assembly GCA_037179385.1 of Holothuria scabra. Classification (NCBI taxonomy): domain Eukaryota; kingdom Metazoa; phylum Echinodermata; class Holothuroidea; order Aspidochirotida; family Holothuriidae; genus Holothuria; species Holothuria scabra. The sequence continues at coordinate 20,696,584 of CM074194.1, read as the reverse complement.
GGGAGGTCCCGGACAAGGGGAAGGGGGTGTGGAAGTGTATTGTTTCTGGTTTACATGATGCTGTGTTTCTTTTTGAATAACTTTAAGTACAACTTTCATTTGTGGCAGACTCTTAAGCCCGGGTTTGATTCTATTACTGACTGGTGGAAGAATGTCAAGGACCGAGCGAAGCGTCTGGTCATTCCGCACGGTGTCCGTTTGGCCCAGGACAGGCGGGCCCGCCTCGAAACACTGCAACGTGCTTGCGACCGTGCTACTGAAAAGAAGTTGGAGGATCTGCTGGATGAGGAGAGGAAGGGGCGGTCATTCGGTCGAGGGTTCGCCTCCTTGACGCTGATGAGAGGCTTTCCTCCTTTTTCTTCGGGCGCGAGAGGCACTGTGCCGAGGAAAAGGCGATTCGTTCTGTCCGCAACCCCACTGGGACCATTGTTAATAATACCGGTGATATTCTAAATATTTTTCATGACTTTTATTCGTTTTTGTTCTCATGACACAATAATCGACATAACACAAGATTTAGTTCTTGTCTATTTTTGATACTTTGGTTTTTATTGAAGAAACAGTGGAGCAGATGATGAAGTGAAAGAATAAAAATTAAACACAAATATTCTTCACTAAGCTATGCAACTGCTTTTTTTTATGAATGAGGCAAAACCAAAGCAATTTAAATGTTACTGTATTACATAGTACTGCAAAAGATGAATTTAAAATATCTGTGTCATTTAGCTGTTATATTTGTCAGTGTGTCCTAACGAGCCTTACTCAGAAAGATTTTGCTCGACTCTTTCTAGGCTATGTACGTTTTAAAAAGGAAAAGAAAACTGAAAAATCAATATACTGTTCGTGTAAGTCAAGAGAGTACAAAGCTGCGACTCTACATAACGTGGGAGTTTCATCAGTGTTCTTCTTGGCCTACATAAGATTACTCATGAAAATGAAAATCAGCCTAGAGTATTCATACTGGTGTTCATAGGCGGGATTACGGGGGGCACTTGCCTCCCCCCCCCCCCCCACTTTTTCCAGAAATTACTGAGTTTTTTACGTCTTAGCCTGGTTGCTTTTGCTACACAAATACAAACTGGAACTGACAGAGCTACGCGAGTGATACTTAATCAAGTTGTGTAATGTTTAAACAGGTCATGTACTGCATTGAAAACTAAATAAAATCAATATCCTTTCAATAAATGTCTCCACGCTCCTTTTTTCGCGTGCACCTGTTTTAAATATTTCAGAATTCGGAGTTACTTCTTGTAGAACACCTCTTCCACTGTCACTGAAACTTATTACCAGTGCCCGGGCCGTAGCTGAAGCTCCACCGTAACTAGTGAAAGGAGGAGGCAGGGAGGCGGTCATCTTCTGGTCCCCTTCTCTGACCAAGTGTCCCCAAGCTTTCTGAAAGGACGATGATCTTATTTGACCCTTATCTGGAGTTCCACTCTTTTTCGGCTGAAGCCCACCCTTTCTCTAATTTCCATTAATTTCTCTTTTGAGATGTCTCAAAACTAGACCTTTTTTGGCGTGTTCTGCGCGTCCCATCACAGATAAGGACTCTATAAAATTTCACGAAAAGGACTCTATAGGAAACTAACGATACGTTTTTCCTTTGTACAAATATCCTCAGGGGTCACCCTTATTCAGCTGTAGCGAAAAGGGACCACTCTTTGTCTAACTTTATTTCAATTTCATTATTGGGATGAAGTAAAAATTCAATTTTTCGGCGCGCTTCGCGCGCCCCTTTTACGAGTAACGGCTCTGTGAAAGTTACCTGAAAAAGACCATATAGGAAACCAGAGTATGTTTGTGCTTCAGTAAGAATGTCTTTAGGGGGGGGGGGCACCGTTATTCAGCTAAGGTTAAAAGTGGCCAATCCTTTCTCTAATTTTCATTCAGTTTCATTACTCAGATGTCTGAAACGTTAACGTCATTTGAAAAGCCCCCTAGCTTTCTGAAAAGAAGATCTTGGCACCAAGGAGGGAGCCCTTGAAGAACCTCAATTTTAAGTAATCCATTCTCCCTCCCCGCACCCTCTGCATTATCGATTCCGGCCGACTTTAATCATACGGAGTAAGGATATAATTGAAGAAAGTCAAATTGTGATATTTGTGTTCTGCTAAGTGCCCATCTTATGTAATTTCAAATTAAAGATAAAATATATCTTTAAAAAAAAAACAGCGTTGAGACATTTATTGGAAGAAGTTGTTTTATTTAGTTTCCAATGCAGTATATGACCTGCTTAAACATTATACAACTTGATTAAGTACCGTATCACTTGCGTAGCTCTGTCAGTTCCAGTTTGTATTTTTGTTGCAAAAGCAACCAGACTAGGGCGTAAAAAACTAAGGCAAGTGCCCCCCGTGTCCCCCCCCCCCCTCCGTAATCCCGCCTATGGTAACAGAAAGGAGAGTAGTATTCCAAACCGCTTAAAACAACTTATTACACATTTAAGAAACAATTAAAGACCTTTCTCCTTGACAAATACCAAGTTTTTCTACCTAAGTAAGGTTGTTATTACCCTTTTCCCTGTCTTTTCCTTCTGGTATGTTTCCTCTCTAAGTTTTCTTTAATAGACTAGGCTCATTTTTCGGTAAGGTTCAGGGGCGTCGTGCAAAAACATTTTTTGGGGGGCGGGGGCTGACAAATACTCCGTGCTTGATTAAGCAGAGACACGAAGCCAAGCCAAAAACCGTCACCACCCAGCGACGAAGGTCTCGAGATTGTGATCACAAAAGATGACACCAAATTGGAAGTACAAACACTGGAAGTACAAAAACTGGACTGCCATAGTTATGTTTTCGTTTTCCCTATTTTTTGTGCCTACCAAGTGTCGTGACTTTTTCCAAGGGGCCAGTACTATTTTTTCCGACTTACAAGTGTGATTTTAGTACTGCATGATGCAGTGCAATTTCTGCTCTTCTTAAAAGGTCTATTTGAAAATATGGAGCTTGTGTTGAAATTTTGTATTCTTTAAAAGAAATTTGGGTTTGTAGTAACTAGGAAATTTGGAAAATTTGGATATCATTGAAAATCTATCCTTCCCGATTTCAACAAATTTTGGATTTGCACGGTATGCGAGTAAAGATAGGTAATGTTATCTTAGGCCTGCGGATCGAGGCTCTCCGATCGAATTTAAAAAGCTTCCGAAACTTCAAATAGTTGGTTAAAAGAGATCCAATTATTTGAAAGTATGAAGTTTAAAATGGAGAAAATTTGGAATTTGATTAAAGAAATTTTGTGAGAACTGCACTGTGGTTTCCTCGATGTCTGGTGTCACATAATTATGGCAAATATTCCAAATTTTGTCAATTTTTAGAACCAGGAAAAGTTAAGGAAACTTTGTTGCCTTTTTTAGACAAATATTTGAAAATCAAGTAGAGCAATCAAGAGCAAGGGAAGCAAATTTGGAATTTATGAAAGGAAATTTGAAAAGATTGCACTATAGTTGTCGGGTGTCACTAGATGATCTGGTGTTACAATTTTCTGATTTTTCTATTTTCTAGAGTCAGGAGAAAACTACTACTCCCCTTACAGCCTTAGCTTCGCCACTGCTAATCCCAAAATATCCCACAGTGTCACCGGCCACGTGTAAAGTCTCATCACGTTTTCTGAAAGCAAGTACTCAATTGCTCTCGCGCAATAAGGGTCCTGATACAAAACCTGAAAATGGCAATGTTTTATAGAATTTGGGCCACAGACAGTGACCGACAATTATGAAAATATCTGAAAACATAACATGTTTTGAGATAAAAACATGAAACTCCTTCCTGGGATAGTCCGACTCTCTTTAGCCCCACCTTCTACTAGATGTGCTACTAGTTGTTACATCTGAGGACAACATTCCAGACAAAACACCATACCGCGAGCCAAATATGATGGCTGGAGTCCGTGTATGGAACTATTATGCCATTTCCCAAGGTATACATGGGGTGACCATGGGAGTATGTTTGGTAATTTTGGAGCAAGAGTAACGGAACTGTTGTAAAATTCCCTTACCTTTGAACAATCAGAAATTGATTGCGACGGTATTAAAAATAAAACAATAGAACCAGAAAGTGATAGGGAACGATTACAACTTACGTCCATCATATTTTCGAACGAGACCTTACAGTAACCCATGCAGACAGACGGGAGGAGATGCCTAGTATGCCTTTAATAGTGTAACAGCCAGAAAACATCTGTGCAATTTTATTTACTTGAGTGTGGTCAAACTGTGATATAATGGGTGAAATTTGACGAATTTTCAATCAGTGTGCCGAAACGTTGCATTAGAAACCATTCATTTCCAGGACAAAGTTGAATGCAAACTATGCCATTGAGACATATTCAGATATCTAAAAATGCTGTGGTCAATTACATGGTGAATCTGTTCCGCAGTTATCCCACAAAGCTCCCTACTTGTCATTAAGCGAAGTTTTTTTCAAAAGGAGAGGACGCCCCCTGCCCCGTTGCACTTTTGATTCATGTACTCCTCCATGTAAAGAAATTTTTCATCTTATGCACATGAACCAGGGAGCTGTTATCGAGTCGATTACGAATGTTAAAAGTTTTGAGACGTCGTTGATAATGGACACATGAATGAGCCAACGTTGACGAAGTAGGGGATGGGGAGGGCAACAGGTTAAAAAAAAAATAAAATAAAATTCCCAACCTAATGCCAAAAAATATGCCTTAAGCAGAAAAAGCGGACATGCTTAAGCTCATGTACCCCAGCCCCATTTGGCGGTCCAAGCTTTCTTGTTTTCTCTAGAAGAGGGAGAGACATCGCACGTTGTTTTTCTGAACAATGCATATGATTAGTTGCATTTTATGGCTGCAAAGGTTATACTTACTCAGTCCTTATTTTGTCAGTTATTAGATGTAGTTATACTGCTCAATTTCTACCTAATTGGATTAAGTTAGGCAGTGACTCACTGGCTTGTTTTCCCCACTCCATTGCTTATGCTGAGCACCAAGCACAATGGCAATAGGTACCATTTCCTAAAGTCTAAAGTCTAATTTTTTTCTTGCACCAAATCAACGACCTTATCGTCATACAGGTGTTGCAAACATACACGTTCCCTTTTCACATTTGTATGAAATATATCGAATATTTCCAGAAATTATCACGAAATTGCATTTGCAGTTTATAGTAATCTAAGGAGTAAATATCACAATTGAATGCTACCTCAAGTTCGTGTGAGACAAGTAAAGAAATGGTCGTCATGTTACTATGTCTTAGCAGGGTGATGTAGGCATGAAATCCATGAGTGCCATGTGCGCCTCAGAAGAGTTCAACATTATTCGGATTATGTAAAGGCATAATCCTCTCACCCCAAATATTTCCAATTCTCCCAACCTACTACTTACATAAGCCTCCCTTCCCCACGACTGTCTAAAACTCATTTTCATCCAGGCACAATCACAGCTTATTTCTTCAGGGTGAGTATACAAGACCCGAGTGTGTTATACATGTTGTGCACCAAGAGCTACATTACTCTGTACTTTTGGAATTTGCTGTCAATCAAGAAGTGTGTCAATTGAGAGTTTCTGTGGATACTAAAAAATTGTAGTTTGGGGTGAGAGTTGATTGCCTTTAAATTATCATTTGTCTTTATGGGGTAGATCTACAACTCGAAGTTTTTGCCATTTTTCCTTGTCCTTAACTCTTGAATTTGATGTCTTTTATACGCTTCCGTATATTTTTACTACCTGACAAAGGTTAAGCTCTTATGCTGGCTTATCGTCTTCCTGATTGCAATGACGAAACTGCAGTAGGCGTGTTTTATTAGAACTAGTACCAAATTAAGGTTCCAAGTTGTATTGAAAATTAAGTTTTTCTTCATTTTTCTTTGGAATGTAGCCATATTTTGTGGATGATGAAAGGCTTATAGTTTTTCAATATTGCTGGTTTGCAAGTTTGTTCATGTAACATGGAAACAGGTGATAGAAAAAATGAAGAGATCTGAGGTTAATCATGATATTACTTACATTTCTAGAGCCACGTTATTTGGGACTGTATTTTACATATATATAGTACCATCAGATATACTGGTTACAAATCTGTACATTACTATTCCATATCAAGATGATCCGAGATCGCTTCTCGGCCTTTTGGTTAAGATCATGTGTAGTATCTGTTCTTTTCATCCCGTCAAGAATGGAGCCATACATGACAGACCAATGATGTAAATGGTCTGAAGGCCTCGAGGTTGGTCGTTAAGTGTTGTCCTTCAGTGGACGTATTAGCTTCTTCGGGAAGCAGTATCAAGTTTGGTTTCGCCGAACGGCCCTTTGCCAGAGGGTCGGGAGGACTTTAGAAAAAGATCCGTTAAGTGTTGTCCTTCAGTGGACGTAATAGCTTCTTCGGGAAGCAGTATCAAGTTTGGTTTCGCCGAACGGCCCTTTGCCAGAGGGTCGGGAGGACTTTAGAAACCGACTGTTTTCGTTTGACATCGAAAACAGTCGGGTCATCCTGCCATGGAATAACGAAGCACCACGCGGCAGTCGTGGGTGGGTGCGATTACGGTTCCACACTGCGTTAGGAACTTTAGTCCTACTCTCCATCGGATTTATGTTAAACACGGAAAGACACTTCTTCTTCATGGTACCTATCAGACCGGGATCGATTTGATGACAATTGGCGTCGCCAAGGAGGGAGGGTCCTGAAAAATCGTGTGCCCCCATTTGAGGTTTTCTAAAAAAAAATATGTCTTTTGCAGTCAGAGTGTGACTTCGATCTTTTTAGGATTCGATTCCTCGGTTTAAAAAGAAAAGGCAGTGAATTTTCATGTTTTCCAAATGAAAATATCGCAAAAAATCTTGGAAATGCCTGCTGTCTGAGGGGTTGCGTTTTTTTCCAAAATTTTCTTCACACTTCCGACTACGTCAATTGAAAGTGGCTTAACCCTTCAAGCAGGATTAGGCCTACATTTTTCCTTCTTAGGATCACATCTAACTGCCCATCAACTGCCTTTTCTTTCTCTTTCTAATGCAGCTCACCTTTCTCAAAATGTCAGCCGGATCCGGCGCTCTAGTTTCACCATAGTTATTATACCTTTCCTTGGTTGGGAAACTCCTTACGTACACTGTGTGTGCACGGACGTATAAGCTGTATGTACGTTCATAGTTTTTGCAAGGTGCGTCCGTAACTGTCTGTAAAAGCACGTTGAGCTCTTCGAAAAAAATCATCACGTGACTTTGAAGATGCACGCGATCAATCGGTAGTGATACGGCTTCGTTGGGTGATGTACTGTTTCTGCTGGGAAGTGATATTAAAGTTGGCCCAAGGGCTTAAAGGGAACTGCAAACGGCCTCCTAATCAGTAAGTTTTTAAGATTTTTGAATAAATGAAGAAATCCTTTATTCTCGAGTTTCATTTTCTCTTTTTCGTAAAATACTGGTCCCGAGGCCTGGCGTTTGGAGACTTTCGCTGGGGATTTCAGTAGGCCCTACAGGCTTATCATACCGCAGTCAGTGTGCAGTAAGGGTTAAGTAGAGCTACTTCATTACGCTACGTGGGCTTCCTAAAATTTGGTACGACCATAGTTACTGATAAATATTGTATAATACACTCGTCTGATGAACCGTTACACTCGTTTGTTAAAATGGTTTAATTCAACTAGTCTAACGTTATACGGTGCGACTGCTACTATGCTTCGCAATTTCGCGGAATTGTTGAGTGTGTTTAACAAGTTACTGTCGCTAGCCCAGCCTTCGATTGTCCCGTTATTTTTAGTTTGGGTACGATTATTCTCGCTTTACGGCCGTTCTAATTTAAGACAGAAATCTTAATCAAACCTTTCGCAATAACATACGCACTAATTGAAGTCATTACAGTTAGGAAATTGTTCGCAAGAGACTCGAAGAAATCAGTTTACCTTGTCTGCATATGTGCAGTACGTATGGAGAGTCCAACAAGAAGGCTCTCGTGTACTATCAAGGTCAGGTGAGTGACGAAAACTGGAATCTGAACATAAGCAGTCAGTTCGCTGAGTTTCCCAACCAGGGAAAGATATAATAACTATGGTTTCATCAATTCAATAGACCTTGAATTCGGCCAAGAGTCACAATCGAGTCAAAATCATTAGCAGTTTTTAATACCGTTGTATAGTTTTCCTGACGAAAACATACAAGACCACTTTCGTGCAATGGTAGTGGATCACTTAGCAATATGCTAAGTGCTGACTTTTCCAATTGAAGCAAAACTTTAATTGTGAACGAGAGGTTTAAAATACCGACTGCTTGGTTTCTAGTAACAAGCCTGGGATATACCATTTCCGGCTGTCTCAAGCGTTCGATTTTTCAATTTTTTTTTCTGTACGATCCGCACGAACAAATGGTGGCACTTTGCTTAGATAGGTAGTGTTTCAGCAGTCACCACTTTTCATGGGCTACAAGTAAACGTTTTTTAACAACTACCCATGAAGAGTATCAAGAGAAGTCAATTAGGGAAGTATTAGCTTCACTGTGATCTATTCATGATATTGGAATTTTAGTCAAACAGAGTAACGGGACAATTCAGTCTGAAAATCATAATTCGTTTGTTATCAAAATTAGGAATTATTTTTCATTGATAGCATGGAAATCACATTGTAAGTACATCGATTCAGTATTAATGCAAAATTTAGTACCATTTTGCATTTAAGCGGTTCGCAACAGCAAACAATTTTATATCCCTTTACCAGGACGGCTCTTAAGGATGGGTACGAATAGGATTTAGCTTTACCCCTCCCTACACCAATACGTGGCAGCTGCATTTAATCAGGTTACTTTCTGATCACTCTGCAGTTCGCTAATTTATTTTGAGTAGAAAAATTTATTGAAAAAGAAAGCTCAAATAGCAAGTTCTAGATTCTACCCACCAGCCTGAGAAAATCTATTCCGGCTATTTGAGGTCACGATTTTTCAAAATTTTAGTACTCTCCGCGGCAATCCATCGGTTACAAGTAAGATTGTCTTTGGTGCTGGATCACATCATTCGGAAAAATATCGCCAGCCCCAAAAGTGAAAGGCTCTCGTAGAAAGGCTCTCGTATGCCTATGATTTCAGTGAGGTTCTACGTCTTTCCGAAAATTTAACATAGCATATGATTATGTATAGGAAAATCCTGACTCGATAATTTTTGACAACACCGACTGGTTAATACGATAACAATTCGTAGGTCACAATTTCAAACAAATTCTGTTCAAATAGAAATCTTTAAAGAAAAAGAAAAATTGGTCATGTGAAGGCTACCTCAACCACCTGCTTGCTTCGTTCTTGTTCAAATAGATTTGAAAAAATTGACAAGTCTGTCTTCAAATGACTTTTGACCTCCATCAAACGCAACTTGTATTTAATTTTTTTTTTCTTTGTTGCATTCAAAACTGTGTCAGAAATTCTGCTTCTTCGTGGTATTGTAAATCTATATTTTAATAATAGAAAATGCCCATATTTTTTACCTATAAAATGTAACGTATTTGGAAATTTTATGAATTTTGGGGAGGATGACCTTGAAAGATATCTGGGAAACGATGGTAAAATTCCTGTACTATGGAAAAATTCTTTATCACGTAATGGTAAGTAGCTACCATCTTCACCTTAAGATATTGTGTTGAAATACTGACACAATAGCCAGCCAGTGGTGGAGCTAGGAATTTGGTAACAAGGGGCGATAATGGCCTTCAGGGATGAGTTAAAGTCAGATGTTACAAGCCTAAAAGGCATTGTAGACTAGGTAATTTTGGTCCATCGCGGGTGGGGGGGGGGACCACTCCGACCCTACGCTTCACCACTGTGATACATGTACATACACAAATAACAAAGCATGCATCAGTAAACTTTCGTGAAGGAATCCAATGGTGAGACGGGTTTAAACTTGCATTAATTACAATAATCAAAATCAAATAAGTGTTTTGACAGGAGGTGGCTTATTAGCTACGAGATAGATAACAGAAATCCTGTAAATTAAAGTAAACAAGCATCATTTATTAATTGCACATTCTGTGTGTATAAACCAAAACAATCAATATTAATATTCATTTTGTATTGAGACGTTTTTGCATGTAAAGACCTGTGTTATTACCCACTTATCAAATACACTTGATTAGTTCCACTGTTACTTTTCGGGCCTGTAAGGAACCGATTCTGTATACCAAATGAGATGAAATACTTAAGTAACAGAAATAATTCGGTGTAGATTTATGAAAAGGTGAGACCTTTATGCATTGACGGCATTGCGATGACGTAGGTTTTGGAGTGAAACAATGATCTTTAGTGACATTTAGTAGACAGACTTTCATACGTATCCGATTGGTTTACAAATCAGCTGCATGCATTTGTTGGTATAACTAGTAATGATACACGTGTTCTTCCAAAAGATGGCGTACTTTATGGTCTTCCAATGGGCACTCCTAATGGACACTTCTAATGACTGTCCAATACAGCATCCCCTCTTCAGCTCAATTAAGTTGCCCTTAAAAGGTCAGACGCTACTTTGAAGAGGCGTCACGATTTTTAAATTTTGATACAAAATAAATTCATTTGGATGTATAATTTTCAAAATGAGTATTGAAATGCGTTAAAAAAACACTCTGCATGTCTTGAAATAAGACCAAATTTCCTAACCCACCCACGTTTTCATACATGAAATACTGAAATTATGTGTTCCCGGTCAAGAATGTTAAAATATACATTTTAAAGGCTGCAAAATCTTTAGTCATCCAACTCCCATTCCAATAACTTGTTCTCTTCTGACTTGACATTGTTGACATTTATGCACTTTAAAGGCCCAGTTCTCTCTCCCCAAACAGCACCAATTCTCCTAACCTTCTTACTGAAGCCCCTCCCACAATTGTCTGAAATTTATCCTCATGCAGACACAATCTCAGTTTATTACTTCAGGGTGAGTATAAAAAAGCTCAATGTGCATAATCAAAACACTCTCAATACAGTTCATGCTGTGTAATATAAGCTTTGGCACTCTGCATTGTTTGAATTAGCTGTCAATCAAAGAGCTGAGCCAATTGGAAATTTGGGTACCCGGGTTCCTAAATTGTAGTTTGGGGTGAGAGGTTTGGCCCTTTAAATCCAAATAGTCCTTTACACAATAATTTGTGACCTTTCTTCATGTACAACTCACAATAAAGGCCCAATGCTCTCACCCGTCAAGCAGTTCCCATTTTCCTTACCTACTCACTTAAGTCCTTCCCACAACTGTCTAAAATTCATCCTCATCCAGACACAATATCAGCTTATTGTTTCAGGGTGAGGATACAAGTCCATGTGAGTAATCAAAACACTCAGTACAGTACATTCTGTGTAATGTGAGATCACATGATGTCACGAGGTGCACAAGTCTTCATAAAGCTTCAACGACTGTTATTTAAGTATAGTACAATAATGGCATTACATACATAGGGGCCTACTCCTGCGAAATCTACCATTTCATATTGAGTAACTAAATTTCATCGTTTCATGAGTGAAGATGAGAGTTGGACAATTTAAATGAATTTTTCATGTTCTGTAATATATAGTTTTGAAATTACAGAATCACTGTAAAAATGAGTCGGTTTGTTATAATTTTATTTACACAAAATCGTGTTGCTGTGAGGGCGTTGTATTTACCCTCAAAATTGGGTATTTTACCCCTGAGGAATTGTATTCCACCCAAATGCACACCATATAAACACATTTTTGTGAAATTTATGCCAGTAAACATCACATTTGGGCTTAAATGACGTAATTTCAGGTATAAATATGCAATTCAGAGGTTTAATGTAACCCCCGCTCAGCAACACGTTTGTCAGTTTATGGGTAAATAAGCCTATTTATTTTTGAGAGTGCTTAAGTACACTTTAATTATATTGAACTTCTGGTGAAGGTGAACTGAGTTTTTCAAATATCTTCATATCACAAGTTGCGTTTTTCTTCGAAAATAAACACCTATATCGTTCCGGTCCTTTTTTGGTCTTACAGTTGAAAATTCCGTGACAATTATTTCCTTTTGAAACTGGTGTACTAGAAAATATTTTTCTACGGAAACCAGGTGTGGATCCGTACATTTAAAAAAGGGGGTATGACTTAAGAGAAAGCGCGGGTGTGATGAGGAGTTGCACTGCTAATTTCGTGTGTGTTTTGTCGTTGATGTGTCGAAAAGGGGAGGGCTGGGGCCGTAAAAGCCCCCCCCCCCCTTGGATCCGCGCCTGGAAACCACTACACTGTCGAACAATAAAAGCAGTCATACAAACTACCAGATCGATGAACTACACAATATTAAACATAATTTCCCATTTCCCAAGAATATTCTAAAACATAATGATTTTATACTAAATTACGCAATCTTTTATTATTTATTTTTGCGTACGCTTATCTCTTTGGCAATCCGTATGACAACCATAACGAAGGAGACCAAACAAATGACCTTTGGTGATGAAGCTGAATGATCCCAAATAGTTCCACTTGTATTTTGGGCAAATTTTCATCTTAAAAAAGGCGATCCCATATAAAACACATCTTAAATAAAAATTTTAGTCCAAAAGGTGTGAAGTTATTGTGACTCCTTTATGACATTTCTTTTTTTCATTTATAACATTCTTGCGGCCTGAACATGACAAACGTTACATCAAGAAAGAAGTACGTTTGTACAGAATGTGAATTTTTCAATACACGCCATGTTTGCTAAATATAGTAATTTGAAGAAAATGCTGTGTCATAATCGCGGACTTCCTGTACATGGACAGAGCATACTGCACGTTAGATTGTCGCTACCGTACGTGTGAGTATATGCGTGGCAAGATAGTTGTCTGCTATGGTTTTCGGTGTGTGAAAGTGTCGACTTGCTCAAGCAGTTCAAGTCAACAGGGTTTGCAAAATATTTTGGAAATAATGGAAGGTTACGTCAAAACCAGTACACATATTGCTGGAATATGATAGTGCTTCCCATTCAAGTTCAACTTTTGTTTAAAATATTACAGAATCGTCGTGAGATCATAAAATTATAGCTTCACGGCGCCCATCTTGGTGAGCCTTTTCGGCCCCCAGGCGGTGGCGACAATCTACGGATAGGACGTGTCACGACAGCATTACATGATGTCCATAAAAAGTCCGTGTTCATAATACTTTCATTCAAGATATATAGTCAACAAAGACCAATTTCCGAATAATGGTTACAAAGGATTGTGGTACAGATGTTTGGTGTACGAGTAATTTTGGCCGATGCCATTTTACCGTGATGACAGAACGACTGATGCTGCTTCAACCACTTGGTCATTCAGTCGGTAAAGAAGCTATGGAGGATAGAGTTCCATCTCCTAATTTGCTCAGACTTGCCCAATTCATAGCTAACTCTGACGACCGACTGTTCCGCGACATCATCTTGATATGGTTCAACTAACTATAAAACCATTGGGTATCATTTAAGTTGTAGACGATGACCTTTTAAACCTCTTGTAAAAAAATTAAACCAGCTAAAACCATTCAACCAGTCAAATCCATTCAAAATTGAATGTGCTTTCTACAAAATTGGATTGAAATTTATTCCAGAAGAATGTTTGAACATGTTAGTTTTAAAAAGCATCGATTGATGTAAGAATTTTTTTTACGCGCCCTAAGTTTTCCGCATCCTTTCTAAGATTCTGTGACAAGAGTACGTATTTGGGCTGTTTCGAGAAACAATCATTTACCATCCCAAACTACAATTTTACTGGTGACCCACAGAGAAAGTGTCAATTGGCACAGCTCTTTGATTGCAGTCAAATTTAGAAAATGCAGTGTAGATCATATGGCACATCCTATACTGAGAGTGAATTGATTACACAGTAGGGCCTGGTATATTCACCATATGCCCCGAAGCAATCAAAGTAGGATTGGTTCTCGATAAGGATGAGTTTTAGACACTTGTGGGTGGGGCTAGGAGAAAGTAGGTAAGGAGAATTGTAACTGTCTGGGACGGTGAATAATATAAAGTCGGAACGAGTATAGCTTGTGTCTAAGAAGCCATTTCAACACAAGTCAAATATTAGCAAATGTAAACGATAAATAGGATAAGCCATCTCAACCTAAAAGTGCTGTTAATGCAATGGTCGCACTTGTGTAATGTAAACGCCATTTTGAAATTCTTGTTTCGGAAATGTGCTGCTAATTGAGACATTTTTAAATGTTGTTCACCTTCAATGTACGATTACTTGAATGAAAAAAATATATATTAAAATACAAGTATCAAATATCTGTTCAGCTAAAGAGCGAGATTTTATTTTTTTTATTTTTTTTATTTATTTTTACTTTTTACTTTTTTATGGCCAAAGCAGATAAAAGTGTTCGAAGACCCATCTGGATTGGAAAGATAAAAGGATGGAATGCACTATTGAAAAAAGCATTTTCATCTGGTCTTGCATTACAAAATTCTGCCCCTTGAACAGTGGAAATTCGTACTTTGACCTTGATTTCCGAATGTCGCAGTGCAGTGACGTTTTGGTTTTATTCATTTTTTGTTTTTGCGGTTAACCGTAAGATACGGTGCTTACACCTTCAAAATATTCTTGAGGATTGGTACGTATTTCCATGTATGATGTCAACAGAAGCAAATTCAGTTACCAAATAACAGTTGAACCATGAAAATTGGTTCAGTTTTCGAGAAGTTAATGCATGAGAATAAAACTGAAAAATGCGGAAATGGAATTAAAAACATCCAGACCAATCTGTCAAATTATTAATATTTGGGAGAAAAAATTAACGAAAAACGTGTTTAGAATTAAAAATGAGCATTAGTTTTTATATTTTTAGCAGAGATGTCTTTGTTTGGTGTGTGAACACCTGAAAGAAATCTTAAGGTCGGTTTGTTATTGGCGGTTTTCTGTCATTATAAAAATTCGGCCAAGTCATGACGCTACTAGCCAAGTTCTGACGGCCACTTCTAAAAGGCAGAATGTTCTAATATAGCAGATAAACAGTTATTTACCATAAAATTTAGCTTTTATATAAATGTCTCTATCATGGTGACGTAAAGTAAAATAAAATAAAAGAAGCTAGTGTAGCCTTCTTGTTACAAGACAAACATGCACAAAGCGAGAACAGATAAACTATTTTTAGAGATGCCGTGTCAGAAATCCTACCCTCAAAAAAGAATACGCGGTATAGTGTCGGCAGAGTGAAAGTGGTTGTAAATTGGGATGGTTCCTGACATGATTACACTCTATTGGGTCTGTCGGAGATACGACACTTTTGTTTCTTACTCGTTGCGCAACATTGCGCCATGGGTGAGTTGGAGTAATAAACCAATGTTTTCCGCGTACTCTGCACGTGTGGTTATTTTCCACTTACAAGGATTGTTTTTACTTCCGCAGAGTAGTTTTCACATATGGTCATACTGCGGTCAGTTCTTGTTTTCACTCCAGCGTTACTAGGGGAACGAAAAGACCCGGATATTTGATCGACCCCATATTATTACAAATTTCTTAACATCAAACCATCAGAACCCCCGGATTATCGTATGCATATTCATCATTTGGCTGATGCTCGTCACAGGTCAAATTTATATCTGTAGCTGTATTCGGACGTTCGTCCAAAGTCTCCACCTCCTGTTGTGTTTCTCTGGAATACGGTGATTCTTCATTTTCTCGTAACGGCTGCCTAGAGTCTGTTTTCTTATTCTTTTGATTCACTAAAGCTGTTGCGAATGTGATTCGTGATTGTCCCACGGGGACTTCCCCATCGATAAAAGGCAGCTGAATGACAACTGTAGCCAAAACTGCCTTGTTATCCTTTAAAGGTTCAATGGCCAATCCGGTAGATGTCGACTTTTTGGACTAAAAATAATAATAAAAAAAAGTGAAAAAATGCATTAAGAATAGCTGTTATATGACAAGTTATAGGGGAACGGGTTTGAAATTACAGTGAAGGTAAAAGAACAGTTTCCACATTGTTTTCCAGTCGTCGCACTATTGTACTAATTTTTATCGAAAGAATAGCAACTAATGATATGAGTTTAGGCAAAACAGTCAAAATATCTGTGTATCCGTTACATATCTTACTTAGGACAGTTAATTTGACGGGGACTTTAAAGACCAAGAGCAGTCCTCCTAAACTTATACTTTGCAACAATAGCTAAACATCACAATTTTCTTTTTTTTTCGTCACAGAACCTTTCACAATATTTTATGACTTCAACATTGCATATGCAAGGTAAACCAAGCAGTGACTTCTTGTAAATTCCTCATTTGAGAAGAAAAAACGTTGTCACATGACACTCAACAGCCAATCATGAAACAGAACAGTATACTTCAATACTTCAAATTGGGGCGACTGATACGGGCCTTTAACGATGTTGTAATTTGGTGTTCGAGTAGAGAACTACCGTATGTCTTTGACCCTACAAATTCTCATGTTAACCTTTTCCACCGAAAGAGGATGGGTTCAACGGACAAGAAAGTGACTTCTTCTATTGAATATGTATTAAAGGCAGTCATTCGTCACCCTAAACTACAGTTTCAGTATACATATATCAAAACTCTCAATTGGTACAGCTCTTTGATTGGCATCACATTCAAACAATGCATCATAGCTAAATTACACATGACAGACCAATGATGAAAATGGTCTGAAGGCCGCGAGGTTGGTCGTTAAGTGTTGTCCTTCAGTGGACGTAATAGCTTCTTCGGGAAGCAGTATCAAGTTTGGTTTCGCCGAACGGCCCTTTGCCAGAGGGTCGGGAGGACTTTAGAAAAAGCTAAATTACACAGCATGGGCCCTGAGAGTGTCTTGATTACACATTATGGACTTGTATGACCACTGGGACAAGCCATGAAGCAATAAAACTAGAACTGTGTCTGGATAAAGATGAGTTTTAGTTAAATGTGGGAGGGGCTAGAAGTAAGTAGGTTGGGAGAATTGGAACTGTTTGGGATGATGAAAATATGCCTTTAAAGCACTGCCATTAGTGCAGAAATTCAAGGTTTTTGAGGTTAATGAGCGGGTTCGACAATTCGTTGCCTCATGGAATTGTGGGTACAGCGTGGGAAACACAAACCGAGCTCAGTACGGCGTTTCCTTGTCTTCGTCAAACAACACTAAGTGTAGTAGCCAACTCGAACGAAAATAGTGTTCTCAGTCCTACTTTACGGTAAATTAAAATAAATTTTTTTACACCAAAAGGACAATTTAGATTCAATCTCTCAAACTCAAATTTTGGAATACTTGTCTTAGGTGCGGGACTGGGTAGTTAATCCCGAAGAATTGAAGGATGTGCGCATTTGCATAGCACCCAAAACAAATTACCCAAATGGCTTATCGAATGTTGAATATTACAGCTTAGGAAGTTGAAAGTGAAGTGACGTTACCTTTGTTGTCGCTATCAGATCTGGAGGAGCCTTGTTTTCTATTTCCAAGAAGATTGATGCAAACGGTCGGCTGGCCATCTCAACTAGTTCAACTTCACGTCGCTATGGTAAACAAATCGTTTAAAAGATAACAATAATTTCACGTATGTGAGGTAAAGACATATTATTTAATTTCGCAGAGTAAACTGAATTTCTTAAAACAAATATTAATGGTATGTCGCCTCCAAAACCTTTTCTTTATGTCTGTTTGTCCGTTAGTCAGTCAATCCATCCTTCAGTCCGCCACTCCGTCATTTCGCCCGCCGGTGTTAACCAAATATGTGTAACACTGAGCAAAACGCTCCCAAATGCGCATCCATTTGAGAAATGTTAAGGCCGTAATACTTAATGATTGGTGCGCAACTTACAACCAACAGAAAGTGGAAGCCAAAGGCATCGAAGGGTCACCTCAAGAAATCTTGAAATGCATCTCTTTTGTCATTTACGACGATATGATTTTAAAACTAAGTCATAATGTCCCTAAAAATATTATTTTTAGGATGTACAGCGTACACGCAATTTGACTTTAAGATTAGATATTGATGAAAAGGTTAGATCTTAATTTTGATATGTTCCCCTTTCACCATTTAGCTGTAAGAATTTGAATAACATCAGGAGTTCCTTATTGGCTATTTGAGAATAATTTAAAATGAATAAAACTGTTTGATATGCATTGTACTTGGCACTATTTAATGTGGCCAATCATCCATGCTAAGCCACCTAAACTGAAGTCGGTGTTTAGTGGTCTTTAATCAACGATTGGTTGGTCTGATCTTTCATGAAACGGACATCATATCCCAGCCAACATGCCCAGTTGGCCCCCACTGGGCTCCAGCTGGGCTACTTGCTGGGCCCTAGCTGGGACCCATTCGTGTTTGTCAGGTGTTTCCACGTGGGGCCCAACTGGGCTAGCCTTTCCCAGCTGATGCCCAGTTGAAGCCCAGTTGGGCCCAGCTTCAGCAACGGAAGCCTAGCTGGGCCCATAGGTGTCTTCAAAGTAGCATTTTTAAAATGATCTCTGTTACAGAATTTACATAATAAAACACCAAGGAAACAACCATTGAGAAAGACAGTAGACAAGAGTCTAATTTTAATGATATGAACGAGGTCATCGGTTAATTTTATTCGGCACATGAGGAATATTTCCAAGTTCATATTGTCTGAGAGATTCGGAAGATGTTTCTCATTTTCTTACAGGTCTCTTCTTGAAAGGCGGTAAAA
The DNA here is from genome assembly GCA_037179385.1 of Holothuria scabra. Classification (NCBI taxonomy): domain Eukaryota; kingdom Metazoa; phylum Echinodermata; class Holothuroidea; order Aspidochirotida; family Holothuriidae; genus Holothuria; species Holothuria scabra. Next base: position 20,678,036 of record CM074194.1, on the reverse strand, counting down.
TTAGCAAATACATTTAGAAGAACCGCGAGGGACGCAAACTGTGTGTGGCAATTTTAGCAAGACTAATAGACGTTACTTTTAACTGGGAAAATTTCATTTCAGTAGAATCTACCAACCATAAAGAGGGAATCACACTTCAAACTTTGCATGACCATGTCTACATGACAAATGAATTGAGATTTTTTTTTATGTATTGACATTTTATCAGATTATCTCTAAGCAGATACATACCCTGCGTCGCGTGTATCGGTTCACGTGTTCTCGAACTTTTAGAGACAATACGAAAGCCGTTAGGATAAATATGACGCAAACCATAAAGCTTAAGAAAATCATTACGAAATTCGGCGATTGGAGGATTTTTGCCTGTGGAGAGAAAGTGTGAAAGTAATAAATTAGGTAATTTAGGTACCAGTAGTTTTGAGCAAACTTGATTATATTTATATATACTTTAATGAGAAACACAGGAGTGTTCGAAAATTTTGTGTTACCGAATATTGTTTGTATGTGTAATATCAACGTGCTCCGATATGTAACCTGCTTAGAGGCCACCTTGCACTAACTATAGAATGTTCAGCTACATTACGTAACGACAGGAATCAGAAATATTTTTTCTTAAATTACCGAAACTCTGACAAAGGGCTGATATTTTCGCTAAGTTACTAACCCTAAAAGTGAACGGATGAGTGAAGTTTGATATGTAAAATAGAAAAGTTGTGTTAGCACTTCTGCTGAAATCATACGCCGATCTTGAAAAGCTAATTTTAAACACTGACTCCACGATGATATTGTCTACAAGAATTTCTTCTTGTTCTTTCGTGCCTAAAAAAGAAATAAATAATTTAAAGAGAGAATTAGTAAAAACACTGGAAAATGACTGACTACAAGTAAAAACCAATCGCCAAAAACAAGAAGATGAAAGAGAAGAATGGCTTTAGATTAAAACTTCATTTAGTTTGCAAAAAGTACAGCTTCAGCTTGCCAGTGAATAAAGGCCACTTCCCTGATATATTTCAGTCGACTCGAATTAGCAATTACCAAAACATCAAATCAAAGAAAAGGACAGAAGTCTGAAAATTAGGGGAAAAGCTTTCCAGATAGAAGTGAATAATTTATTTCTGAATATATATTCTCTCTCTCGGCCTTTTAATCTAGAAATGTTTCCCTTACAACTTGAAAGACCTCACGTACAAATCCGGGTAGTTATGGAGTTGCGGCACATTGTTTTCTAGGTTATTGTTCTGTGATATTTCATGCAACTTTTTATCTGATAAAAATCGTTAATTAACGACGTCTTGTCTATAGAGGCTTCTCATATGGAGTCTGAATGGCCTCGGCAGCCATCATGCTAAAGTGCTTGCTACTACGTAGTAGACCACATTCGATACCCACGCTTGCTCGTTCTATGTACACTCCGTCTATATTTCCGTGCATACTGTGCAGTGCGTTTAGCACATTTCGCATGATTGTCCGCCAACATGGCGGATCCGCGACGTAATTACAAAGCTTTTTTAAGGAAAACTTACGTGTGATGTAGGACACGGAGAGATTCACGGCCTCGTATACTGTCAGTGTGAAGTCAATGTCGCGGTTTTCGTATTCAGGTCGAACAAACATGTTTGTCTTTGTGACGTTCACCTCTGAATCATCATTTATCCCTATTGTGTAGATGTAATTTATCCACAAATGAGCTGTTGAATAAAAACCATGCACACTACTGTGTAATGATATTGTTTTACTATTCAAATTAGTCTTGGCGCTTCTTTGCTTTTGTTTTTTTAAAGCTACGGCATTTTGTACCAAAATGTTATCCCAAACGGTTACAGATATGAGGTGACTTGACTAAACAAGTTCTATCTAAACAAAATGTTTAGCAAGTTAACATGAAGCGATCAGTCATTTGAACATGTTATAATTTCAAAGGTAACAAAGCTGGTAATGTGATTTAAAAACAAGAAAACCAAAAATTATTGCGCATGGACTATTTCGATTTCAGTTAATAAATTTCATCGTTTAATAATTAAGCATGGTAACAAGCTATAAAAATGGGAGTTGGATGGATAAGATCACTTTGCAACCTCTAAACCATAAAATTTTTGAAACTTTATACATGATGCCATACTCACAGTAACACGTATTCTTGGTAGGATCACCACTGAATTCTCTTTCACAACTGCAGGAGAAAAAATTTAAATTCCACTTAATAGACTAGGCTTTCAGATTTTTAAGCAACAAATAAACCTCTTATAATTTTGCCATCCATAAATAAAATTTAAAAGTTTTCAAAGATCATAAGTTTAAAAAAAAACCCTCAACAGCATTTACCTGTCACACTGGTCACCGGTCATTCCTCGAGTATCACAATAACATATACTCTCATCCCTATTTGGATCACAAATCTCAGAATGACCATTACATTCACAAACCGAACAGTTGGCACCTTTCAAGGGAGTCCCATGGTAGCCTGGTCTACACACTTCACATTGATCACCTATGAGGAGGAAAGCATAAAAAACATGATATTCAGAAAACTTTGCGAGGACATTAAACGGAAATCGGAGGTTCTCAGTTATGTCACTGCTACGCGTTAGGGGCCGCTGTAGATCCCTTTAAAATTAGTAGTTACAAAGGGTCCAATTAGTAATTACAAGGGGTTGAATTTTGGTGCATGTGTTTATATATATATCAATGACATTTTGCCATGGAAGCAATAGATCCACATCAAAAACAACAATTTCACAAGAAAACCCAGAATCCTTTGTAAGCAGGGAATTGCTGTTTGGAACAGGTTCTTACGTCTGAGGGCACGCATGTATGTGCATACCGGGGTTGCCGTCAGACATGGTTGAAATACCTCATGTAAAATGCCCCTCTGACGTCACGTGGAAACGATCTATTGATGGCAAATAATAAGCTTTATTCCACCTAAAACAATTCATAAATGCCAAGGTATTCATAATAAGGTTGTAATAAGGCTGTCAACTTTCACCTTCCAAGGCATCGCCTTTTTTTCTGTGGGTAAAACGCAGGTGATCCCATAAGCAAGCTCGGTAATTCGTCGCCGCATGGAATTGGGGGCACAGCGTGGGATATACAAACCGAACTCAGCACGTAGCGTACAGAGTTGCCTTCTTTTCGTCAGTACGTGCAAACAACACTAAGTGTCTAGTCCAGTGAAACGAAAATAGGGGTCTCAGTCCTACTTTACCGCAGATTAAAATGCAAATTTAACAAAGGGCAATCTAGATACAATCACTGAACACAACCACACTTGAGATCCTCCTTATATTATGGATGGATTGAGAAAGAATAATTTCACCAAATTTTCGTGTAAGCTCAAAATTTTGGAATACGTGTTGTCGGTGCGGAATTGGTTTGTTTACCCCGACGATTTGGAGGATGTGAGCAGGTGCATAGCCACCAAAAGAAATTACCGAACTCGCATATTGGAAGGCATATACTGTAACTACTTAGTTGCAGGTGTTCTTTAAAGGACAAAAACGGTTGTCCTAAATTTCATTTTGAAACACAGTCAGATTCCACGGATTTCAGGCGCGGATCCGGGGGGGGGGGGCTGGGGGGTTAGAACATGACACATCAACAATATAAAACATACGGGAAGATAGCAATGCAATTCACAGCCCTGTTTTCTCTTAGAATGTCTGAACCCGCACCTGGATTTCTTCTTAATTCGCTTCCGCGTCTGGATTTCTTCTTATTTCGCTTTCACCTATCTGCCATGTCATTTAAGGACTTAATATTGGGTATTCAAGATTTAAACAAATGTGTAGCTCTCCTAAATTTCATAATTTGGTGAGAAAAGTATTTTCACATACCTTTCAAGAGCCAATCATGAAACACGTCAACTTACTACACTATATAATCCCTTTGATGAACTATAAAAATTAAATTTGGTACTGATGTGTTTTTTATATTGAAAAACGTTTCAAACCTTAAAGATCAAGAGCAGTCACCAAGACTTACCTTGAAGCAACAGCTAACCTGCCAACTATCACAATTCTTATTTCTCTTCAAACAGTCAAAGAATCTTTCGTAATATTTTATGGATTCAATATTGCATATACAAGGAACCAAGCAGAGTAAACTTCACAGTTGAGGAGAAGAAATGTTGTGTCATGATTCTCAAGACCCGGTCATGAAATATGACAGTCTACTACAATACTTCAAGTTGGGGTTACTGCTCCTGCCCTTTAAATAAATGGGTTAGTTAGTTAGATAGAGTTTTACGGCCCAGTTTCCAACCTATTGGTTCAAGTCACTGGAAAAAGGCAACGGCCTTTTTCCAGTTGTGGCTCACTGACTTGTTTTCCCTACTCCATTGCTTATGCGGAGCATCACGCACAACGGTAGTAGGTTCCATTTTTAGAGTCTTTGGTATGACTCGACATGGGAATCGAACCCGGACCTTCCGCGTGAGAGGACGATGCTCTACCGGTAGACCAAACACGTGGTGACATCCTTCCTTTGGTTAACACCCCTTAACTATAAAGCCATCGGCTGTTAAGATATTTTTTTAATTTTTGTCGTTGGCCAGAGTTACTCAGTCAAGCAGTCAAGACGTATGTGCGAGTATTGCCGTCATTTATGTCAGTGGCGGAGCCAGGGAATTTTGTCAGAGCCTGCGAGATTGACTTGCAAGGATGCACTAAAGCAGTATTTTAAAACCTAAAAACTGTGCCAGAAAGTTATTATGGTCCGTCATGAAGGACGGCCGCCCCTGATCATATGGAATTTTCCCACTGATTTATCTTTTGATATCACTGTAAAAAATTACGGTAGATTTACAGAACAACAACATAAAGAGATAAATAAGGTTTACAGAAAAGTTCTGGAAACTTATCACCAAAACTTTTCTGTAACCTTTATGTTCCCCTTTTTATTTTGTTCTGTATATTTACAGAGATTTTGAGATTTTTTTAACAGTGTAGGTAGTGTAACTGCAGATTCATATTTTCCAAATCTTGCAAGAGGTGTTACTGTTACATGATGATCCCATTCCTGAACCAAATATTCCACAGTGGGACTTCTACCCATATCCATGCTGGAACTTCGGAGCATCATGGAACCTTGCCCCTGGACCCAACCAGTGCTATGTCGAATATGAAAGGCAACAGAGATTTTAAACACACCGAGCCTCATCTCTTTGCTTATGCAAAATAACAATCCCGAGACTCGGTTATTCACCCAGAGATATGCTTAAACTTCAGAGCTTCCAGGGTTTTCGATCCCTCTTAACCTCACCGAATCTTTGCCTCTAGGCCTCTGGACACCACCCGTAAGAACTCCCGTTACACAAAAATTTTTTCTTTGCCCTCAGTTTGTCCCCTCCCTCATCCTGGTGCCAACACTAGGTATTGGCGTGTTACATTGCTAGGGGTTTGCAAGGAAGATGAGGTACTTGCAGGGTCAAAGCACCAAAAACAGCCGGCCACGTCGTTATGATGCACCCTTACCTAAGTTTTGAGGTCCTATGACCTCTTTGGGCCCTTGGTGGAAATTAAGGACAATCAATTTACTTTGGCACAGGAAAAATCTTACTCAATGACTACGAAGTAACAAAGTAACCAACTTTCTTAATACATATTGCAGACTAAAAGTTGATCATTTTGATTGTTTGATTGTTTATTATCATTTTGTGAGAGTTGAAAAAGTTTTGCCTTCCTATGAAGCCTGAGGTGCAAAATGGTGCCATCTTGAAACATTTTGAAGGATACATCCATGGCGACCAATAAGGAGTGCTATCCTGTTACTCGGCCATACTCGGTGAGACTACTTCCTAGTGTATCCCCTGAATAGCTAATACTCAGGATGTGATTACCCTGAACCATAGGTAAGGGTACATAGCTAAGAGAGACACGTCATCCAATTTAAACGTAAAATTCCACACACACACACACACATGCACACACACGCACACAAAATAAAACTGTAATGTGAAAAACCCATCTCACCTGTGGTAAAATCACCGCAGTTGCTACACGCTTCACCATCTAGGCATATACTGTGACCATTACACTGGCATACTGAGGAGAAGGTTATATTAGTAAGAGAAAGTAAAACTCAATATTTGAACATTGTTGATATTTAAATTTATCCATTTTGTTTCCAGTAGATGGAATTTAGTTACTTTCATAACGAATTAAAGAGTGATCATATTGTCCTAAGTCGCACAAAGTTGACAGACTTACTCCATTCCATTTCTCCATCGGGTGCTTGGAATACAAAATACAAGAGTTAGTGTTAAAATTAGAATTTTACGTTCTGTCACAGGGACTGTGAATTAAACTAGAAAAGTCATTATCTTTTATTAACTGGTAAAAAACTTCTTTTTCTGTTTTTTTCACATCATGGAAATTTTCTACCATATATTCTATCAGACGTCCTCTCTTTTATTATAAACTATTTTTGATGATGCTATAACAGCTCAAGGTTAGTGAAAAATAATGTAAAACATGCAAACTTTTTCTCATGAAATTACATTCCGTAGATCTTAGGTCAGGGTTTTCAACCTTTTTTTGATGTTGTCCTAAACTTGGCATTTAGCAATGTTTTTCATCTCACCATTATTAAATTAATCGTAGAACGACAATCACGTGTGCCAGATCTTTAAGTTAGAGAAATATTTACTAGTTACTGTACTTATTTCAAGATGAAACCTTGTGTTTCCTGGGGGATTTAACTACTATCTGACTATTACTTCAAAAATGACCATCTCCTTAGCTTAACCTACAGAAACGAAAAAGCTAAAGATTGTTAAAAATTAATAATTCAAAGCAAACCTTTAAAGGAATGGCACACTCTTTACCCTTTTGACTGCAGAATTTAGAGTTACAATTGACTTAATTACTCAAGATACTTTCATACCGCAGCCAGAATCTAATGCGTTTTACAGGCAAGACGCGAATTTGAGCAGTTTTCACAAGTTTCCGTTGATACTAATTTCCCCAATTTGTTCCCCCTCCTCGTTTAACATTTGATTTATCCTAGCAAGGCGTGTGGCCCCTTTTCCAGATGTGGGGCGCTGAGAGTTTCCCCAATTGCTTATGCAGAGCATCACTCATAGTAGATGCAACGTTTGAAGTGTTTGGTATGACTTTGTCAGGGAATAGAATCCTGGACCTCCCGTATAGACCTATATGCATATGATATCACTGAGCAAAAAGTACGCCCTCATTTGTGGCAAAACGAACCAACACCGACAAATGCAGGAAGCTGATTTGTCAACCAGTCGAATACGCGCATAGCATAGCCTGCTACACATACAGGGCGAGTTCTTATTCGTGCGGTCAATTGTTCCATTGTTTTGCCCCCAAAAAGTCGTCAGTGTGTCGTCATTGCATTAAGTATATGAAAGACGGATGTTCTACCATTCAGACCAAACTGACAATCCTTCTGACTATGATGTAAATGCAACTTCTATCTTTCAAGTGCGTGGTTGTAGCAGGCTGCGCGTTATTGATAAGCTCTTACTAATTATTATCAGACTTACATGGACATTCAGTAAAATACCACAGGGATGACGGACAAAGTGTATCGTCAACTACAGCATCATTTGAAGCTACATTCAAGGGACCAGCATCACTTCCTTCCACACAGGTACCGAGGCCAGTACCATCACTGCACCAGCCGCATGCTGGATCTTCCAAGCACGTGTCACAGTCTTCGTGATCTGAACAACGGATTTCTGTAACCATAGAACGCCAAATGACTCATTAAATAAAGTAACATTTGGCTGATAGGAAACAGACGGAAAAGAAAGGGATAATCTAATTGTCACTTTTAAAGCTAAAAAGACGAACCTCTGGTATAGACTATTGTAAAGCATGTAAATTGCACGATAAGGAGCCGTTACTCTTATTTAGCTTATGAAGTCAAATATTATCTTGAATATACTGAGATTTATCTGCAAACGTTCTTCTTTACAATCTGGCGAAAACGTCTGTAATTCCTCTCTTCTATGAATGTAATTGAATTCCATAAATAAAAGTTATAAAATATCACGACCTGTTTCCTCTTCTGAAGAATGGTTGCACGCTTCCACAAGGTTTACTCGGATTAGGTAAGGCCTTTTTTCCAGTTGTGGCTCACTGGTTTGTTTTCCCTTCCCCATTGCTTTTGCTCTGCACCAAGCACAATAGAATTAGGTTCCGTTTTTCAAGTATTTGGTATGATTCACCAGGACTCGTACTCCTAACCTCACGACTGTAAGTTGGAGACTCTAACCACTTGACCATGCAGTCGGGTGGTGACCAGATAACATCACTGGCGGCGCTGCGAACGGGGGGGGGGCAACAGGGGCAACCGCAACCCGAATTTTGTCCTTACCTCCCTAGTAAGTTCAGTTAGGAGTTTGTTGGTCGAAAAAACCCCACCTCACAGGAACGGGTGTTTTGGACTCTGCTTTGCTCTGCGCCTGAAAATTTTTTACCCCAACATTATCCTATGCCCTCAGTTTCCCCTCCCCCAGTTTGACATTCTGCCGCCGCCACTACGTTAAGACCTTCATGTGAGCCTATGTTTCTAACTTACTGTTGCAATATCTTATGTCCGAGACCCAAGCCAAGCATGTTCCATATACAAAGGATGTCATGTATGTCTGGGAATCAATGCATCTGCTCTGACTCTCACACCACATGCAATCACTCCCAGCAGTGCAGCTACTACAGGATGTATAGGTTGAACAAGGGTTACCGCAGAAGGTGCTTGGAGGAGGAACTGCAGGGAAAACAGAATATGGACGATAAAAAATAAAACATTTACAACTTAGTGTTGAACGAATCTCTTCATCAGCTAGGTTTAATTCCGGCAAGTACATTATAAGTCTCTTGGGCAAAGTGGTACAAAAACATTTAAATGTAACCATGAAAATGCGTCTACATGTTTTACTTTAAGATGTATGGAGACATTGGACAATTGTTTAAACTCTTAAATAATTAATCCGTATGTAGACGACATTTCTTGTCTTTGGAAGTCAATAAGGGGGAGAGGGAATCAATAAAGGAGGAGTAAGTGGGCAGAGTAACATGTTACCGAAAGCAAAAATAAAGACGACAAATTTGTGCTTGAGCAATGAATACCTAAAGCTGAGGAAACACCATTGTAGCTGTTTGTTAACATAAGGTCAACGAATAATATCTAAATTTTACTGGCGCCGTTCAGTTTTGTCCCTAATATACCGTACTATTATTGTGCATGATTATAAAATTTCTCGGTGTGTTCAATGCTCTTTGATAGACATGGAAGTTTGAAAATTTAAAAGATGCATAGTGACTTACATTCCACAAACTGCAGAAAGTGCATTCTACATTATAGCCATACGTTATCTGGGACATGAAACTAAGCAATAAAATAGGCCTATGACTGCACAAGGATATATATATATATATATATATATATATATATATATATATATATATATATATATATATATATATATATATATATATATATATATATATATATATATATATATATATATATATATATATATATATATATATATATATATATATATATATATATATATATATATATATATATATATATATATATTTATACACGAATCCGGACAATCAAGTGATGGTCTGATTTCAGTCTGGGGGCTTTTACCTTTTAATCTTTCAATTTCCTTGCTTATCTGTATCATTGATGTTTGTACACTGAATTGTATCATTATTTCTTCAATATCACTGAATAAGAGGGTTTGAAATTCATGTAGACAATAAATGAAGACGATTTTAGGCTGATGGACCCCACTAATGGCTACCTACAGTCACTAAACACAAGCGCTGATCGGATTCGTCTAAAGTTGTGTTAGGAGCTACAAACTGATAAGTTGTTGGAATCAGAACTGTTTGGGAAGATGGGAATTTCCCTTTAACAATATTGTTAAGTTTTTGCAAATGCTGTATCCTTTTCTGTAGCAAGTCACATATCTTACCTGGTTGGCAAGGATCTTCTTTTACTATGAATTAGACTCGAACCACTCCGGTATTTTTTGGTCGGGTAGACCCCTACCCGTTCCCTGCATAGTCGCGACCTCCTTGGTATTAGTTTTATCATAACTGGTATTAGTTTTATCATAACTGGTATTAGTTTCGTCATAAGGTTATAGTGAGGGCATCAAACAGTTTTCGTGGGTTAATTAAAAGAATAAGGCGTAGGGTTAATTAATAGAATTAAGTATGGAAGGCTACGTTGTGGAACATGTGGCTTAAATGGGAAACAGAATTAAATAAATGGTTTATTAGATCTCTTTCATGGATGCAAAATTTCAAATGCCACCAAAGGTTTGAGCACACAAAAACCGATCTTTGAATCTATTTAATTGTTTTAAAAAATTCACGGTATCGTAACTCCTAAGTGGAGTCGAGTGGTGACGCTGACGTAGGGTGGAGCAACCTACACATGCCTATTAATAATCTCCTTAACCCCATGTCCTGCTTCAATTATTATTGTAAATTCAGAGAGCGAAAATTTCACATAATATTTGATGGTCTTTTGGAGGTCTCTTTGTGAACGTTGCATGTAAGAGATTGGAGCATAATTATTCCCAATTTAGAACTCACATAGCCTAAGGATCATGACAGAGTGGTAGAATAGAATAATAAAGGAATGGCTGTCTTTAAATTTGTCTGTATTATTTGGAATAGAGAGCTATAAGTGACAAATTTGCATCACAGGCTTTTGAAATAAAGTTATATTACGCATTATTACATTGCCGTAATGCCCACTTTTAATTAGAGGAAGATTTCGAACTGGGTAACACTTGCACCATTCCCTGACCCCCAAAACAAAGAAGTACAATTGATATGATACGATGGCAGCAACAAGTCAACAGATACTTTATGAACAGTGCGCATCAGTTGAATTGTTACGTTAAAGAAAAACCTGAATACCATTTTTGAGAACATGAGCATGAGGTTAGGTTAGGTAAGATGGAGTTTTTACGGCCCAGTTTCCAACCAATTGGTTCAAGTCGAGCGGGCCACGGTCATTTATCTAATTGTCAATTGTGGCTTACTGGCTCGTTTTCCCTATTCCTTTGCTTATGCTGAGCACCAAGCTCAAGTGCATTAGGTTCATGATGAATGTGAGATATTGATTCCACAAAACACAGTCTTACAGCTCAAGTATCTAGTTATAAATCTAATTCAACAGGTGCACAGTTATTGTGGTCTTTTGCCTACTTTTTACTCTCCTATTAAAAATGTTCATTAGGCTTGTACTTGAAAAAATGTACATCGAGAAAGGAGTAATTTTCCATAAAGTCTGAATTTATTGATAAAATTATTGCTAAGTGCCTTGTTTAGAAGAAGATCATGTATCAAAATATACCCAGTACAGGCAACCTTCAGAAGTCCAAACAATAAACTGGCAGTTAAGGACAAATCTTCTTATTCGTTGAAAGACTTTTTCAATTTATCACTATGATGACAGTTCTGTGGATTGTGGAATCATTTGTCATGAAGTACTTACAAAGGAACGTCATAAAAAACAACAGCAACGACAAAACGACGCTCAATTTTCATATTTTTCGACCCTTACAACACATCTGCTTTACATAGTCCATTGATTTTCCCTATCATTTTAAGATATTAAGGAGGATTTTAATTAAAGTCAGGGGTATTATGTCTTTTCGAAAGCTCAAATAACACGATTTCTCCTGTTTTAGTTAACAAATAAACAATAATAATGCAGTTGATGTCAAGGACCAACTAAAAAGGTGGAAGGGAAGAATTTTAATCGAAATATGATCAATCGACTTACCTAACGGGTTAATCTCGTTACAATTGGGCGATGTGTATCTGCATTCTGGATATCTGTTGCACTCATCACAGTCTCTATAGAATTGGCAATTCATATCATTACAAGTGTAGAATTCATCCTATATAGAAGTAGAAAAGAGTTCTCAGAGTTCACTTAAGTGGAACTGTACCCCCGACTCACTATAACTTCACAGAGGATAATGGGAACAAAACAGTCACAACTTTTTGCACCAATTTAAGCTTACCAAGATGTAACGTTTATGAAAAATTACAAACCTGATGATATTTCAGTACTTCAATCTATTTGTTGAATTTTATTTAAACAAGCATTATTAGGAGAATTTTTTAAGTTTTTTCAGAAATCAGTGTCTACCGAGAGACCGGCACTGATATGAGTCCAAAGTGTAGAGGCTATTTTATATGACGTCATGATACTCCCTCGCGACTATGTTGGAGTACATGTAACTACTTAGTAGACAACACTTGACACGGGTACTCGATGAATACCGCGTATACCACAGTGCAGTGCGTTCAGTACAAAACCATGTTTATTTGGTATGGTTGTCCTCCAACATGACGGATATTGTGACGTAATTGAATTGCAAGGCCTCTTTTACTCACAAGATCATATATAGCAACGACAACGATCCAGGCTTGATACGTCTATACTTATTCCTATGGTGGCAACCATCTACTCATAACACCTACGTCACCGCAGCATGCTCTGTCTACGTATAAAGACATTCTATATGCATACATATGAAACCTCCAGAGAGGGAAGATGGTAGTAAAATTTTGAAAATAATTTGAGATAGCATTGTAACTTTTTTCAATTACATTTCTCCTTAGCTACTTTTCGTAATATCTGGTTCATTAATCTAAGCACGTAATTCGGCAGGTATCACAGGAAATATTCAAATGGAAACCTGTAAATTTTGCTACATCAAAATAGGCCTACTTTGGTTTGAATAACGTGAACATAGCATGGAGTCCTTCAAACTATTTGTTGAATTTCACTTAAAGGCATATTCTGGTGGCCTTTCACCTGGGTGACGTAAGAAAAGCAAAACTTTTCTAACCATGTCCTTCAAACCCTGTCTAAATACCATTTTCCTAACTCAAGATATCTCACTTTAAAGATTGGATATTTTTGTTAAAAAATACCTCTGCTTTTCAACAAAGCATCTAGAAGTTATGTGATGTGGGAACATTGCCTCAAATTCCTTTTGTTTTCCTTTATAATTAAACTTCCTGTTTGTTCTTGAAATTTGATACTGTTGGCGTGTTTGAATATCTTTTCCTGCAGATCTAGCATTACCCTTCTCCACATGCACATGCCAACCAACAATGTTGCTTAATATTGCCTGCAGCAGAATCAATATTATAAATAAGTTTCAAGCAATGTGAAATTAATGTGTCACGATTACATCACAGATTACCCATGATGCACCAAATCTCAAGAAAAATTGCATTACTTTAAAAATGTGTATCTTCTGAACGCTATATGCTATTGAGATGCAATTTTCACCCCCTAAAACAGAAAATTTTCTGCATATTTTAAGGTTAATGAATTTTGTCTTCAGAATGTGCCTTTAAACCAGCATTATTTCGAGAATATTACAAGTTTTTTCAGAAATTAGTAATGTCGACCGAAAGACAGACACTGGCACCGAGTCCAAACTATAAAGGTTTTTTATATGACGTAATGATATTCCCTTGCGACTTTGTTGGAGTACATGTAACGACGTGGTAGACCACACTCGACACGGGTTCTCGATGAATGTGCACATACCACGTATACCACAGTGCACAATGTGCAGCAGTCCGAAAAGGTCTACAATTAACTGTTTGGCGATTAGAGAAATTGGGGTGATGTTGTCACCCTTAAAGGGAAGCAATTGCACAGCCTTCTAGACAGCACAGAAATTCAATATAATTATTCCAAGCAATGTAGCATCATTAAAGACCAATTTTATCCCAAGTCAAACGTAGTATGAGTTTTTCCGAGGCAAGTCTGAAAGGAAGTCAAGCAAAGCAGTGCAAAGCACCATATTTCTCCGAAATTACCCAACGTGCAACAGAACAGTGACGTAAAACCTGCACCCAATGTATACTTTTGTTTGCTATTGCGGAATATCATATATACTATACTGCACAAACGCTCGTAACACTACTGAAGACTAGCGCAACTGCCCATCGTTTAATTCATTTTACAAACGTTTCAGCGGTTGAGTTTGAGATAAAGGTTCAGAAATCAAAAGATTAACTCCTTAAAAGAATATGGATGTCTCTTCCGGGCCAAGTGCATATGATTTTGAGCCAGTTCGACCAAGGAAAACTCGTGCACCTGCGAGCGATGTGACCAGCACCCGCAGCGAACCAGCCGTACAGTCTATACAAGCTAACGTTAGACCAAGGGTCAGTACGTTATGTATAGGCTTAGTATAGCAATACGTAGCCTATGCCGTATAACAATAACACAGGTCGATGTGTATGGTGTCTTAGCCGATTTCTCTTCGCGATTGCCTTCTTTTAACGTTTAAGTGTCCACAAATATCCTATATTACTTACGAGAATTACAAAAGGTTCGACTAAATCGAATCTTTGCGAAAATGAGTGAAAATGAACCTAACTGTTGCACCGAAAAGCATGCTAAAATATCTCGCTAGTCACAGCTTGTTGTCGTTACGGCTTGTAGTTTCAGGGTCTACTGGAAGTAACTTATCTTGGTTTGTACAAAAGCAGTCAGAAATAACGAGTATTTTTTATTTGAGGGATGAAACAAAAAGAAGAACAAAAAAAAAATTGGGTTATCAAAAATATTTATCAGTAAAGCAAAAGCAACTATGAAGTTTTTTAAGCTTCGTAAAGGGTAATTATAAATTCAGCTGTAAGTGTACGTAAGTTGGTAACCGCTTTTGTGAAATCTGATCAGGTGCAGGTTTTACGTCATCAATCAGCTGATCCATGGTCGTGTTTCTTCGAGTATGGCGATACTCATGTCTTGAAAGGCGGGAGATTTGAAACTTTTTTTTCGGTATGAGTTTTTTAGTGAAAAAACAACACAGTAGTGTTAATATCTAATGTTTATATATGTACTACACATATGTGGGGAGTCAAATGACCACTATTGCTCCCCTTTAAAATAAGATAAAAAAAAAAGGAAAGAGGCTATAGATCGAAAGTCACTTTTTACAATTGAAATTTTTAGTATGCAATGTCCACGTACTTCTGAAATATTGAAAAAATAATGAATAGGAACCAATACAAAATGTACGCGAAGTTCAAATCATTGTGATTTCAGCTATTTGCTTAAGACCATGCCAATCCAAGTATCTCCGAGTGGAAACAAAGAAACGGAAAACTTTGTTGTCCAGAAGGTTCGAAATTTGTGTCATGAATTCACAAAAATATCCATGCAATTTTAATGACTCTTGTACCACATGATTTGCCAAATGTGTAAACTGTAGAAACCTTTTAGGGATTTTGTGATCGTCAGGGTACTGCTACGATAAATTTGTCATTTACATCGTTTCAAGATAAATTAACATTTTTACTAACCTCACTAGTGCAATTTGGACTACATCTACCTTCACACCATCCACACCCTTGTAATTGACTGCATGAAAAGCAGCTGCCAGTATCAGAACATGTTGGATAATCTGTGGGGCAAAAAGTGAGAGATACAAATCATCTCAACATCCTGAATTCGTGGCTTTTTAAAATTTTGATTTTTCAAACCTCTTTTCCCTATTGTCTGAGTGAGGTTATAAAATTTCCAACACCACTGCCAGAGATGTAGTTACTTAGTTAGATAGAGTTTACGGCCAGAGATGTAATCATATCAGTGCATGAAGCTTCTATTTGGATGATTGCAAACTACTACACAGTCGAATAGGCTATGGTTTCCTAGTTTAAATGGGATATTATGAGATATTATGACCGACTATTATCAAATCATGTCATAGCCGGGTTCGAGATTTATTTCTGCAAATGCGTGCGTGACCTTTATGTTCAGTTCAACTGGTAACAGAACAACTGAGCGTTGCTCCGGACACTCACAACACACTCTTTTATGTGTGTTTAGATCCAGCCATCAGACCGCGTGTTTGGTCTAACGGTAGGAGCATCCGCCTCTCACGCGGATCCCCAGGTCGAGTCATACCAAAGACTCTAAAATTGGACCTACCGCCGTTGTGCGTGATGCTCCGTATAATCAATGGAGTAGGGAAAACAAGCCATTGAACCACAACTGGAAGAAAGGCCGTGGCCAGCTCGACTTGAACAATAGGTTTGAAACTGGGCCGTAAAACTCTATCTAACTAAAATACTACATCCCGCCATCGCCATCAGCTGTATATACCTAAAAGTGTTACCCTTTGACCTTTTGCCCAATAATTTCTCATGAAGAAACTTCGAATTAAGTCTATCAGGCAAGAAAAAACTCTTATAGGTATTTTAAGAGTCACCGGCAGTGAAACGTTCTTGGCAGACGCAAATACATGCGTCTGCAGCCGGTGCAAGTGCTTCATTGAAAGTGATGGGAAACTACCGCTATCACCTCGTGAGCGAAGAATGTGCTTAGCATGTTACAAACCCACGCTGCATTTCCATATGATTTACACATTATACGCCCATTCCGAAAGTTAGAAGGTAAAAACCGTGTTCATGAGAGTCCGTATAGATCCATCCGCTTAGCATGATACTAAGATAGAGCTTGGACAGGACGTTGGCAGAGAAAAGAACATTGGCGTCCTTTTCACATATAAGGCAAACTATTTTCTGCATCAAGCTTAATGTGGTTATAAGACTTAGAAGAAATAACAAAGTTTAGATATTGGTTAGTTATCTGTCACATTTGTCGAAAGCTTTGCCAATGTTTTTTTCATTGCCCTGATGCTTCAGAGTTAGCTTTCTAACGTCAATGACTTCTTCCTCACACTCTAAAAAAGACGGTAGATTTTACAGAACAGCAAGATGAAGAGATAAATAAGGATTTCAGAAAAGTCATGGAAAATTATCACCAGAACTTTCCTGCATATCACTTGCACTACTTAATTTTTAAGATTCGAAGGGTATTGACCATACCCGAGTCCGGAGACACTACTTGCTAAGTTGGATAATCTTAATTTATTTTACGAGATGGAAGGGGTATTTTCTTAACAAAAAACAAATAACACTTGAAATTACTGTAAAAGGGAAAAACAGTGTTTGCACATTAGTCAGTCAAGCAAGAATGAAACTAAAAGCATTACACAATAAAAGTGATTTCTATCAGTTTTGGATATTTTACTTTGGTTGCTGACTTTTGAGAACTGTACCAAAATGTAAATTAAATAGATGTCCAACCATGTATCAGATGGTCTCTTCAGTTACGGAAATTCAATAAACGTGGGCAATTATCACAAAGCAAAACATATAACCCGAAAGAAATAGTAGTTCTTTCATTTTACGCAGAGGGCTTAATATTTCTAAGTCATATGCTATGATTTCCACTAGGGTTCACCTTTTAAACCGTTAGCTATTTTGTTGTACCCAAGTAACTTGCGGCGAGGTCTACTTAGCGATTTTATTAAGGGGGATAGGTAGAGGTTGATATGACAACATCAAACGACATCTGTCGTTATGTCGGTCTTTGCTAGAAAACTTACTGTCAGCTGGGTCACATTCTATGTATGAGATGTTGTGATGAGAAGTTTCTCGTTCGGAAAGCTCGAAACATTCGTCAAGGTCCATGTCCCACATACAAGTTGGGCCGGGTCCCGCAAGCTCACATGAACCATTTGTGAGAGTGCTGCAGTTAACTGTATGATTAGAAGTAAACGAAAGTGAACTTAGGGGAAAATCTTTACTGAAACCAAATATGTAACAACAAATGTTTATGAAATTGTAATTGAATCATTCTAAAATCAAAAGAGTGAACTTAGTCACTCTTTGATCGAGTGAAAAGTGTAAATTCACTCCAAGAGGAGTGAAGTTCCCTCCAAAAAGAGTGAAGTTCACTCCAAAAAGGGTGAAATTCCCTTAAAACGAGCGAAGTTTCACGCTTGATGTAGTGCCCACAGTGATCGCTCTTAAAAACGAGCGATCATTGCACGCACTCGTGGAAGAGTGAATTTTCCCTCTTCCTCTAGTGAATTTCACTCTTTTTGAAGCGCACTTCACTCTTTTTGGAGTGAACTTCACTCCTCTTGGAGTGAATTATCACTCTAACGGAGTGAATTTACACTTTTCACTCCATCAAAGAGTGACTAAGTTCACTCTTTGAGTTTCCCCAAAGGAAAGTAGAATTTAAATACTGCTAGATTGTCCAATCTCTAAACGATTCCTTTTCCATTTTAGCTCAATGAAGAATTTAGAGACTGATCAAAAGACCTTATGCATGTGAGGTAACAATTTAAAAGTACGCCCTCATTTGGAGGGATTTCATGCCAACAACAGCAAATGCAAACAGTTGATTGGTCAACCAATCGGATATGCACGAACGAGTTTTATATCCACTGAGAGCGAATTCTAAAACTTGCTGTCCATCGCTTAATATATATCCTACACAAAGATCAGTGGTGCATTCACGTGTTCATTTTATTTCTCCAAAATGACGCCTATGGTGAAGTCAGTGCACAAGGTCTATACCTATGCTTAGTAAACTTTTTAAAGTCCTCCCGACCCGCTGGCAAAGGGCCGCTCGGCATAGTAAACTGCAATTTGACAAATAGATGAAAATTCCATGCTCTCCCGCTGTCTGGGACTTGACGAGAACAGTCCAGTGCAAACCCAAGTTAACTGTTACAGATTTTTATGCTAATAGTTGTTCTTTATTTTATAATTCTTACAAATTATACAGTCAATATCTACACTAACATTGTAGGAACATTTGTCATTTACTATATTTAAGACGGGAAATTCTCTTTTCAACATATTTCAATTGTAGCCAATTATTCCTACTTAATAATACTCCTAAACTTCTATTGGTCAAATGTGATTAGGTGGAGATGTGTTTACTTGAGATAAACTCACAGCAACGGATGAACGTACTGACCGTACGGTAAGTCTATTTCATTCGGGGTTGTGCTCTTTTCGGAAATTTTATTTCCTTGTCGTCTATAAAATCAAAAGGTTGTAGTGCATGAATAAATGATTTCGAATAACTATCACGGACCGGTGCATAAAGAGGAGAAAAGCAGAAAACCACTCTTGAATGTTAATGCTTTCGCTGGACGCAGTCAGCTTCACCCTCGTGCATCTCTTGCATTAACCCCGATTGTACATTATCATGAGTAAATGCATTCTCCTTTGTTGTTTAACCTTTCATCTTTCAAAATTCAATTCTATACCTGTGGTATAAGTAATGACGTCATTTAGTATAACACCGTTGTAGCCTCCGAACAGCCACATGACATCATTGTATAACACTCCCTGGTGTCCATAGCGAGAGATTTCTTCCTGTAAACCCGAGGTCACACTTTCCTCATACCATGAGTTACAATCTGTTTGTTAAAAAAAACGAAACAAAGTTTCGAGGATTCAAGTTTTGAAGTGTTTGAGCATGGATGTATTACTTTATGCCTCTATTGTTTGACGGCAAATTATTCTAAGCAGCCGGGTGCATTTTGCGATTTATCGTTCTAATGATTTGAACACATGAAAGTTGTCAGTCTCATCTTCAACAGAAAGTGAACTTGATGCAGTCACACACATCACATGAGTTTCTTACATTATGAACATTCTTTAAAACTTACTTTAAATTTTTTTCTTTCAAGAACCCCGTGCTTATCTGAAAGTGACTGCATAAGTGTGAGGAGAACTTGACAAACTTTAGATTCCTCTTGGTTATGTAGTTTGATGAGATTTAAGGACACACCAATGAGAATGTTTTATATAACGTCGGCTAGATACGGTTTGAATTACACTCCAAATTCTCCATTTTTAGTAGTCTTTTCTCACTACAGGGAGGGAAATACCGTGGGTGTATTCAAAACCCCGACTCACTGGGGTTGCATTTCTCCCAGGGAGGTCAGGTCGTTTTCTTATTAGGCTAATGTCTAGGTCAACAAACAGCCTTAAATAAGAAAATTAACAAAGCATTCGTTGTCAATGTGAGAAAGTGATGTAACCTGTACTGCAGTCTAGCTCAAGCTGAAACACAAAAGTAGTAAAAGCATTTGTTAATATCTTGATGAATATAATTCTAATTTGAATGGAAGTTTCACCAAATTGTGTAGATTTGGTCCTTCTATTATACATAGAAAACATGTTTTCCACACTTTTCCTTTGGAAATGTTGAATAAATCAATCATGAAGTGTAGTTTTCAAAATTCTGGAGAAGGAAGAGAATCCATCCAGGTAGCTCTTAAGGGAAATGTGATTATATATGTGGACTTAGAGTACGCCGGAAATCATGAAGACATTTAAAATTCGAAAAGCTGGAAAGTTACATTATTTCTATCACCCCTACCGGTAGTTTTGAGTGACTTCTGACTCTTGATTTTCGACAATCTTTCTCAACTCTTTCTTTTAGTAAAATGTTGCTATGGTTGATATTTGCATTTACCACTCCAACATAAATAGTCGAGAACCACTTCCTTTATGAACTCAACTTAACTCGTGGAGTTTTCATCAAACTTCCAAGAACGTTTTACAACTTTTTATTCGTTTATGCATGCCTACATTTTCCTAACTTTGGATATGGCGAATATAAACTGGAAATCTCGTAAAGAGGGGAAAGTAGTCCCCTTGAGCGAAACAACAACCTGTTCATACAGGAATACATAAAGGGATGTTAACATTCGTTTCGCCACACAATTTGTATGCGTTGCTTCAATATTGACCAAATCACATACACGTATGTGTTAACATGTACGAATGGAACGCCATTGGGAAAGGGAGCTATGACCAGAGCTTCCAGCTCCTTGATTGATGTAACGTTGGTATGTATCTGGTTTCCCAATGGTGAAATATAAGTTTATGCATTTTATTGTTTGTATTCGCCTCAAACGTACCGCGATAAATCGATTCCAACTTCAATAGCTATTACATATACATATAATTCACCATGCGTTTCATCCACGAACGACTTCCCTCGGTCTGTACCATTAACTATGTAGACTACTCCTATAGACGTGGAAGTAAGAGAGCTAGCTTTGGTAAAAGGCTTTCACTGTTAAAGGTCAAGAACAGTCCCCCCAAACTTATTTTGAAGCAACAGCTAAATATCACAATTCTCGTCTCATTTCTGTTCAAAGAATCTTTTATAATATTTTATTACTTCAATATAACATATGAAAGGTAAACAGGCAGTAACTTCCAGTAAATTTCCCATTTGAGGAGTAAAAATGTTGTCACATGACCCTCAACAGCCAATCATGAAACTGGACAGTCTACTACACTGCTTCAAGTTGGGGTGACTGCTCCTGCCCTTTAACTTTACTTATAACTCTGGGTGCTTTTACACTTGATCCGGATCTGATCGCCCGATGTTATCAGCGTATCGAGTTACGTGTATGGCTTGATCCTGGTGCATTTACACTTGTCTCGTACTCTGATCTTCCTCTGTGCTATAAGCGGAAGTCGCTCCAAATGAATTAAGAAATACAGGCATATGCGCGTGCGCACCAAAGTGTAAACAAAAAAAAGACCCTGTACATGTTCCATGCACACCGTACCTTACCTCACCGTTGATCCGGCGAGCATTTACACTACAGATTTGATCGCCTGCGCGGGGTCTGATCCTCCCCCCCCCCTTACTAGGATCAAAATCGGGGGATCAGATCCGGATCTGATCTGCATTTACACTACAAATTTGATCTCGAGCGGTGGATCAGATCCGCGCATGCGATCAGATCCGGATCAATTGTAAATGCACCCTCTGTTTCTGAAGGTCAGTCGCGACAAGTGATACAATTTATATCATGGGACATGTCGCAACTTCTGTGTGTTCACTCTCATATCCATTTTCCAGTCTATCCCTCAATAAATATAACGTCAGATTTCTGGGCTAAAGGTACATTAGTGAGGATATTCATCAACTTTAGTGAACGCTGCAAAATGTAAAACAGCTCTCTAGTATAGTTCTAAGGTTGAGAAAACTCGACAAGGGAAGCTTTGAAACTGGTCCTAGTTTTTCACCACTTTCCATCGTAGCTATCAAGAAAAGGAGCCAAAACAATACGCATAGTACCTATATCGTAGATCATGAAGTTGCTGGTATAGCATTGAGATCCGTCATAATAGGAACCGTCTGTATGACTGTTGCCGCCAAAAATATACATCTTGTGACCAATGAGAACGGCAGAGTGAAGAAATCGAGGTTGTATGGCACTTGGTAATATACTCCTGCATTGAAAAAGATTTTTTTAGAGTGATACGTATAGAGTATATTTGAGGAATGATATTCGGGGTGGACTAGGCCACAAATTTTTAGAATGCAAATATACGTACGGATTTAAAAACCTCACCCAAAGTGTTATACAAACGTCAGTCAAAACTCGTTCCTCTGACCTTTACCTCGAAAATCAAATGTAATGCTATCATATCACAAAGATAAAAAAAAAAGTAGATATATAACATGTGAGTCCACCAAGTTTTTAAATCTATATAGTGGAAATTCCCATTCAGAGGCGTAGCCAAAGGGGGACCTGGGGCCTAGCCCCTCCCCCCCCCACGATTTTTTAATCCCCCCCCCCCCCCAAGATTTTTCGCGTCCTGATAAGGTAATTGATTGAGAAAAAATAAAATGTTTTCTCCAAAAAACAATAAATAAATTAAATGTGCAAAAATTAAGAAAACATGCCTGAATGTGTGTAAAACATATTTAGTGCGTACGTATGAAATCAAGTAATAACTTCAAAATGCCTGCTTTTACTAAATTAGATATCGTATAAAATGTGCAATGTCGTTTTTGCATTTCACTTCGAAGATGAAGCGTACGTCTCGACGACAAACTCGAATGTGACTTTGCTAGGTTAAGACCCTTTCTGCTTTCGGATGGCTGGTTGATTTACTGAAAACAAGGCAGTCACACACTGGAGACCATTCTTACACGACCATTCCTACACTTCAGCATACACAAAATATGCCGTAAGGGTAAGGTACTGCCTTCGAATAATTCTTCCCTTCCATCCTTAACAAGTAGGCCTATGTCGTGCCTCACTCCTGCCCATGACAAGTGCTTTGCGGTTTTATTATTTGAGAGATTTGCTCGTAGTATTTTAAATTTGACCACGTAATGTACCGATGACAGAACAATACTGCACCATTTTGCAGCTAAATACCACTAAAAACCGGAAAACATCGTTTCTTTGGCAGTATGTATGTCACTTGTAAAATCTCTAAGACTAAAAATGAGTATCTTGAAATTTTTCATGATCCCCAAAAAGGAAAATCCTACAACGCAGGCCTATAATCAGTTCAAAGTTTTGCCAAACATAGCACCATTTTGCATCTAGCAAATCTAACGCAAAGAAAGTTTCTCAGAGGAGGACACAACTAATTTTGGTTTTCCTTAAAAGCTGAAATCTATTGAAATATTGCCGTATTTGAGATCTACGTCCTCCTGAAGTTTACAATTTTTCCCAAGGGAAAAGGGAGGTACCGGTTCCCTTTAGTTTCATCTCCCAGGCCAGATCACAAATGCCCAGTTTTGGGGTTCCTAAAAAGGGTTTGTATTACCATTTTTCATAGACTGATTTTTTATTCTCGTCATTTGAGAAGTTTAGGCCTATTAGTGACTGATCTTCCTTTCTTACCGCAAATGTGAAAAGTCAGTAGTACAGAAAACACAATCATTCGTTTTACAGTTCCACATTATTCTACTTGCATCACATCACGTATCAGCACAAATTAACATTAGAACTTTACCTACAATATTCTATTCAACGAATAATTTTCAGAATTTTTGGCTGTTAGAACGTGGTAATATCGGCAAACAAGTTGGATTTCATCTGAACATAAAATAGACTCTCTCAAAAAAAAAAAAAAAAAAAAAAGATTAGATGAGACGTACCATTTCTGCCTAACCACATCATATTCATAGAAAGGGTCTCCATCATATCTATTTCTGAATGGGTAACCTCCATAAACAAATACTTTTTCCATATCTGGGCTGTAAACACTGGAATGTCCATATGCACCCAATACCGGGAACCCTTGAGTTTCAAGAATGGACCATGAATTGTCGGCTGTCAAAAAATACAAACGAATGACAAATACCATACATATACATATTACATCGTGTCCTTGGGCAAGATTCTGGGGCAATGCGCACTGTTTAACAAGAAATTTCCTAACTTGCTAAAGATAGCCCTAATCCCGAACCCTAACTCCAACCCTAACAAAGAACAAAATCGATACAATACAATGGCAACAACCAATCAAGAAAAACCTTGTTAAACAGTGCGCATCTGCCCAATATTCTTTGTCTCTTTTGCTTCTCTATATACCAAAGGTTATTCAGTGAGTTAGATGGATTTAGGAATAAATATGTGATTGTGAGTTAACTTACATCATCTTGATTTAAACTTGATTTGTATCTATTGTCTCTGGGATAAGTTACTAGTAGATCAGTTGAGGCGCAAGAATTTTAAAAGGGGGGGGGGTGTAAAGTAAAGGCAAAGGAATGATTTGAGTGATTGAATTTTTCGAGCGCTGCACAAAACAGAGCCCATTGCGTCCATTTCTGGGGATGAGGGTCCATGGGCGAAGCTCTGAGATTTTAGCAAATTTCTGAATGAAAAATTATGTCTCTGGACAGGAGAGGTATATAATTTATTTTTTCGGTTAATCGAAATTCTAACTGATCTAAATTGTGTTCAAGTGGGAGGGCAAGGACAAAATCTGAAAGGAAATGCCCCCTGCAGATAAGGGGTAATATTTGTGTGAAGTGTGTTCAGCACTTTCGTGATAAGACTGTACTTTTGCTACTTCTTCAGTATGCCATGAGATGGACTCGAATTATGAAATCTTTACAAGCAAATACCCCCTCTCCCTTTTTGTGATGAACTTCCGAAAAACAAATTTAATTAACTTATATGCTACACAAGCTTTTGAGAAGTTTGGCCAAACGCAAAAAGCATCAAGCCAACATTTTAAAATGGTATGACGGTTTACCTTTCACAATATATAGAAACTCTCTTCTACCGGTAATTTGATGGTAAAACTGGAGTCAGCTTGAAATGGTTCGTTATTCCGTTAGAACGTGTTGTACCTACATCGATGTTAAGCAAGCGTTTATTTCATTTGGAGAGTTATAATCATATTCAGCCTCATGTACCATATTTCCTACATATGCCTTTGGCCAAGTTGTAATTTAGGGTACAAATCCATAGCATTTTGGCGACAAGGACGGTCCTGGTGTTGAATATCAATCTTCCGAGGTCGAGTCCTGGACTCTTGAGTCCGAGGCCGGATAGCTGGCATTTAAGTGCAAGTTCGAGTACGTGTCACAACTACTTAGTCAGAGTGCACGCACGGAACGTGTTTTTAGGCTTAATCACATAACCACTATGATGACAATGGGCCTTTTGCGGTTCGTATGGTGTTTCAGAGCAGCTTGTCCACTTCGTCAAGCAAAATGCGCTCGGAAAATGGAGAGCTGAAAATGGACTCTGCACTCAAGATTATTAATACTGGAGGCAAGTTTGAAAAGGAACGTGTTTCAATAAAAAGGAAAGATAAAACCTTTTACGACAACTACAGTTTTTCATCTTTAAACCACTTGGTTTGAAACGGCGACGTAAAATTTCATCTTTCTTGTTATCTTTCTATATCGACATTTAGGACATTGAGCTCCAATTTAGGGAAAAGGAGAAAAACACTGTGATTGACTGGTGTTCAGTATGGCATAATTCCTATTTTTTTTTACTTTTCAGAGCCTCCCCAGTAGCTACGCCAATGCCCCAGTCTTTGTGCTATTTTAGTAGAGAGAAGAGTTCCAGAACGTGTCTATTTACGTTGAGTAAGAAGGTTTTATTTTGAATCGCGATTTGATTAAAAATCTGCCATGCTGAAGTATATCACTTACATAGTTTGTACTTCTGTACCCAACCAACATAGTCATAGGTTGGGCTATAACCCCAAAATACTAGCATGGAACCATTGATGACGTGGGCAGTGTGTCCATTTATTGGTTTTGCTTCACTGTCTATATTCATGACATCTGACCAAGACAGATTTGTTGTATCAAGTAGCCAAACTTCAGACGTTTCTGCCCCATCCACTATACTGCCTCCGTAAACAATGATGATATCCTTTTTGGAAAGAAGCAAATATGTGAAACGTTTCTGAGTATGCAGTATGGAATGAGCGACGAAACTTTGTTGACACACCAAGCCAGTAATTTTCTCGAATTGATTGAATATATCTGACGTTAAGTTTCTTAAAGTTCGAATAATTATTGTAATCAATAGTCTGATTGTTAACCCACACAAGTATTTTATCCAAAAAACAAAAATATACTGGAAATTGTGTTGTCCCGTGACAATGTCAGATATACACTTGTCGTATAATGATACGATGTCCATGTTGATCGAGGCTAAGGACTTACTTTAGAAACAGGTTTACTTCATTTTTTCATGTGGACTAGTTAAACTTAACCTCTCTAGAAGCTTAGCTTTGTTGAAAATTACCCTTTTTTATTTTGGCTATTATCTAAAGGGTTTTTTCACCTTCTTCCATTTTCTGCCAAGAGGAATGAAATATATCACCACGTAAGCCTTTAGATGCATACAACATTCATTCAGGTTGTTGCACCAGTGACAGAATCTTGCAGTGTGTCGCATTGTTTCTCGTTTTTGAGATTTACTACCGACATTAATATAACCAAAGGGCGAGGTTGACTTAAGAACATGAGTGTACCGTTCCCCGCATTTTGTCAAACTGCAGCTTACTCTATAATGAGATACAAACAGCCTAGCTTTGGATGAGATCCCTTAGCAATAAAATTGGAAACGTGTAACCTATGTTGTTCACCCACAAATTAACAAAGGAATTAACATTCCTTCATCCAAAAACGACTAACTGCATAGTCAAGTGGTTAGAGAGGGGATCGAACTTGCAGTCGAGAGGTTGGGAGTTCGAGTCCTGGCAGGGTCATACCGACGACTTAAAAACGGAACGCACTGCCTTTGTGCATAAGCAACGGAGTAGGGAAAACACGCCAATGGGCCGCAACTGGAAAAAGGGCCCTGGTCGACTCAAAGTTAACCAATTGGTTGGAAACTGTGCCGTTAAACTCTATCTAACTGACTGACTAACTAACTTACTCCTTCATCCAAAATCGTCATAAGTTACTTACACTGAGCACTAAAACTGGGCACTTTGTTATGCAGTCAGTGTGTTGTTTCCAAATTTTAGCTCTTGACTGTCTTTCTACTCGCTCACTAATACAAAACTGGCGGATAACAAACAACAACCACCCTTTGTTGCCGTTTCAGTTTTTAGGTAATATTGCTTAATCATAAAACATTAACAGAAGTAAGAAGAAAGCATTGACTCCCTTCATACAGCCATATACGATACAGTTATACCTGATAGAGGACAGCTGAATGTGCATAGCGAGGAAGGGGAAAGCGTCCAGACGAAGACGTGATGGGCACCGATTTTGAAACTCCTGAGGTAAAATTGTATCTGAAAAAGTAAGAACAACAAAGTTGCCATGATAAAAGAATGAATAATGAAATGAGTTAAATGGAAATATTTTAAAACAAGCTATCATTTACGATTCGGTTTGAGGAGAAGCTTATCATTTTACTCAAAATTTTAGCAGATTTTGTAAAGTGCCGTTCGTCGTTTGATACTCGCT
This sequence comes from Holothuria scabra, assembly GCA_037179385.1. Taxonomy (NCBI): domain Eukaryota; kingdom Metazoa; phylum Echinodermata; class Holothuroidea; order Aspidochirotida; family Holothuriidae; genus Holothuria; species Holothuria scabra. The sequence continues at coordinate 20,650,454 of CM074194.1, read as the reverse complement.
ACTATTATGCAAAAATATTACATTTCGCAAAAATACTCTGTGCTCAATCTCGCCAAGAGCCGTTCTCATTACCAATCATATACGTATTTAATCATTTGAGAATGGCCATGAAAGTTGACATTTGCTAGCAGTTTATATCAGAATAACCTGAAAGAGGAAGTAACCCTTCAATGCTCCATTCGTAGTTTGATCCTTTCACTCTTTTCAGAATTTGTTGTAAGTTGTTATTTGAACCCCAAAGTTTTTGAGCTTCTATTTTACCAGAAAGGTAATCAAAACTACTGCTCATTGAAGCAGCTTATTGGGGGTAATGAACCAGGGGTTGGGTAGTACAATCGGCCCTCTCACTTTTCTCTACAAACTTCTGCAGCTATAACGGATCTCCTTAAAGGCGAATACCAGGGAGGTTACCTCCCTGCTAATACTCCGTAATGGTGTAAATATATAATTTCATTCCATACTCTTACCACAGAGAGAACTTAACATACTGTGGCACCAGAGGTGTTGTATCCTTTTTCAGGTTAATTCATTTTATAAATAACAACATCCTAAACTACTAGTGTGATGTTTAATACGATAACACACTCAATTATTACAACTTAAACTCACTTAAAAACAGGCATGTAATCTTCCTTGACAAATCCATAGCCTCCGATTAACCAGAGCTCGTCCCCTATTACAACACTTGCTGCTGAAGCGCGACTAAAGACTGTGCTCTGACTTTGAATCTCCCATAATCCCTCAGAGGTTTCTGTGTTGCAGTCTCGACCTTCAAGGGATGCAAAGTTTAAATTGAACATGAAGTGTGTTGCTTTCGTGAAGGGTCAACTAAACCATTGACGGATCACGGATGCAGGCGTTCAGTGCAATGTTACCAATTGGCAATTGAGTTCATATTTCCTATACTACCAAATGTTGTTGGAATTTAATATGTGTTGTAAATTGGATCATTATTATTGTTAAATTACCGTAATGAGGTTTCATTTACAGTTTCTGGAAGTTAGTTAAATTCCTTAAAAATGACATACTTGCGATGATATATACAATTTTTACCATTATAGACGAGGAACGATAAAGAGTCTAAAAGACTATTCTGACTCCGAGAAAAATATCACCTTTTTACGAATAACGTACAAGCTCAATACTTAGGTCCATGAAAGGTAGTTTCATTCTGCACAATAGACCTATTTCCAAATAGCAATTACAAAGGATTGTGTGTTTGTCATTTTTGCCAATAGCATTTTACTGTGGTGAAAATTGACGCACACCCAAAACTCTATCACACAATTCATTGTAATTGCTATTTGGAAATAGGTCTATGGGACTGTAACATATATGGAGCACTAAGAAAGAGGTCACACCACTTCGAACAAAAAAAATTAAAGAAGTTTATACAAAGCTATCCCGATGGAAATTAGGGTGAAAACAACAAAACATACGAACAGGTGAAGATCATCATAATGACCAATGCGTAATCATATATTTTATGATTGTGCCAGGAAGACTAGAAATTAATCTATCAAACCTAACAATGTGATTTTGAGTAACATAAGACCTAGAGGTAGAGATTTGTAGAGTAACTTAGAAAATTAAATGAAAATTTGTTTTATGTTCACCGTAATATCCATCGTCGCAAACACATTGACCATTGATGCAATCTCCCATTGTGCAATTATTTGGACACTCCTGAATGTTGCAACCATCTCCTGACCAGCCAGGATAACACTCACAGGTAAAAGTATCTGTCCTACAAATGCCATTCCCAGAACAATTTTTGTCTCTGCAGTCTCCGATACTATCAGAACAAGAAAACAGATTGAGATGAGTACTCACTTAATAATGTTCTCAACGTCTGTTGCCATGCGTAGAGAATATTAACGATAAGTAGGATTTACATAAAAAAAAAAAAGAAAATAAAGGTCCCAAGGTAATTGTGGAGTAATAACACTCTATGTGTGGGGGAACATTAGTTTTATTGCATGCAAACAATTACATATTGCTATTCTATACCGATTGCAAAATACGTAACGGATACAAAACGTTATCGGAAGTGTTTCTTTAAAGGGTCAATCCTCTCACCCCAGCAATTTTTGTAGGGATTTACAGAAATTATCAATTGGCTCAGTTCTTTGATTGACAGCTAGTTCAAACAATGTAAAGTACCATAGCTCATATTAAATAAACGGGGGTCTTGTATACTCACCCTGAAGAAATAAACTAAGGTTGTGTCTGGATGGGGATGCATTTTTAACAGTTTTTGGAGAGGCTTAAGTAAGTAAGTTCGGAAAAGTATAATTGTTTGGGGTGAGGGGATCAGGCCTTACACGATAACATGCATGAGAATTTCTTACATTAAAAGAAATCAAATACAACGAGAGTGCTCAATAAGATTCGGTCCAAAGAAAAATATCTGAATGAAATTTACTGTGGAAGTAGATAAAACTACACTTACCTGTAACTAATATTGAAACCATCTAGAGTAAAGGCGAGGTCACTGTAGAAGTACAGATAAGCAAAACCTGAGGTGAGCGTAAAATCGTGGCGGATATCTTCGTCCTGGTATCGAATTGGACCACTATTATGAAAAAAAATCACAAATGGTTTAATAGGTCATACTGTGCCTTCCAGGGAACTGGCATTTTTATTTGTACATATAGACGAATCCGATCGGCCGTATGTTTTTAGTGACTGTAGACAACCATTTGTGGGGTCCGTTAGCCTTAAATCGTCTTCAGTTATTCTCTACATAAATTTCAAACCCTTATATTCAGTGAAATTGAGGGAATCAAGATACAAATCAGAGTACTACCATCCAGGTTATCAAGAATATGGAAAGTTTAAAAGCTGATAGACCCCAATTATGGCCGACTTAAATTATAGACCATCACTTGCTGTCCGAATTCGTCTATATTCGTGTTCAATAATAGATTTGCTAAACATTTAAATCATACTTTAAATGTTACAGAATTTTGTTTTATGGTTAAGAGACTAGAAGCAATTTGAAAAATTGTCTTTGAAAATCTGTTATAAAGTGACGCAAATGTAATCCTTTTCTGTTATTTGCCCTTACGAAACATGAATCAAAAAATATTAGAGCAAATCAACATTAAATGCCTGATCCTTTCACCCCAAACAGTTGCAATTCCACTAGGGCTAAAACTGATAGCAGCAGTTTCTGAACCACTCACATCAATCTCTACATTCTGATGATTGAAAAGATTAAAACAACCTGCTACGGCCAAAGGACGGCAATTCGAAAAACAGAACTTTTTATAGAAAGGTGAATCCGAGTTGATGACCCTAGTATACTAACGTTTGCTTTATATTCTAGGATGTCAAACAGCAATTAATTTTTTTAGTACAGATGTAAATATCAGTAGTCAGTAGTAACGAACTTGTACTTGTTGTAGAAAGCGTTATTGTTTGTTGGCCGTATTGCGATACAAGTGATGGCATTGGTGGATTTTGAGAATCAGAGGTAAAAAAAATGTAGTTTTGCATACATAATTGTTTGGCTAAACAAAGTTGTCACTTATTGCAGGAAGGTTTTTTTACTTCTTAATCAGTGATCATCGCGTTGAATGTTTTCCAGTCATCTTTCTTCCATTGAACTGTATCCAATTGTAAGTAAATTAGGTTATACGGTATTCAATAAGAAGTCCCACAAACCCAATATTGCCCTTGAAGTTTTCTCTTAAAGAGGCTCATTGAGTTGATATCAATAACTTAATGAGAGTCTCAAAGGGTCACTACCACATAATAATGCTTATAGTTAGCATGACAAGTGAAGTTGCAAGTCCAAAATTCACAGAAAACGTTAAAATTTTGAATGTTTCAGTGTTTTGACTTGTAACGGTTTTGTACATAATTTGAAAAAGTGTCTGGTCACGAATTTTTGAAAACCGACTTGAACCATTAGGTACTCACTCATAAAATATTTATCTGTATGTAGGGTATGTGGATTGTCTAAGATGGACCATTTGTCATTGGTATGAGAAGAAAACTTAACGGGTTTGGAAAAAATTCGTTGAATTTCATAAACCAACTCAATGAGCCGCTTTAACATCATACGGTGGTATGCGTGTCCTTATCATGCGGTCTATCCATGAGTTTTCTTTAAAGCCGTTTTAATTGTCCTAAGCACCCGTCGACTCTGGAGAATTGCATGTTAATTATAAATGAATTTAATTGATAAAATTTATGTTACAAAAGGTAGTTGACCTTTGGAATGATTGGAATGTCTGCATGCACCTTTTGTCTGCATGATTATACCTCACCCTACACGTGTTTTTCTTCCCCACATAGACGTACGTGGATAATTTTTGAGGGGAAGGTACGAGGAAAATTTGCCCGAATAATGGCACCCTTTTTGTGTTTTGCCCGAATGGACCAACTGTTTTTGCCCAATTTGGGAGGACGAATGCCCCCTCCCGCCTTTACAGGCTCCTCTTGAAGAGTGTATAATGCAAATTCCTGCCCTCCATTTCAGCCGTACAACCTAATGTCCTTCAACTATTATCATACGGAAGAGAGTTTGACCAATCCATTACAATTATATTAGTCCCGCAAAAAGTACAAATAGTCGAACCAAGTGAGCATCGATTATATCAATATAAAGGAGACTTACCTCAACGCGGCTACAAGGGGTGAATAAATGGAGTCCCCGTCATAAATGTAAAGATGATCCCAGGAGCACTCTGTAGCAAACTCTTCAATTTTTATATGGATGGGTGTGTCATTGCTGTGAAAACATATCAATAGGTTTGTATTATTTAGTAGTATGGAGTAAGTTTATGGGGGACTTCTTCATACATGTTGACTGCCACTTAGAAGCAGACTGTCAGATTGAACACACATACAGACGGTGTCAAGGTTACTCTCATTCTATTTTATACATAACCAAGAACTAGTAAGACATAGCTATGATTTCCAATGCAATTTTTTTAAGTATTTCTTTCATGTGATTTAATTGAGTGAGGTTAAGCTGCTACACTACAACAAATTCGAATCGGATTTCGATCCGATTTTTTGTGGTTTGATTAAAAGTGTTCTCCATATCTAGTCGGAAAGAGCCAAGATTTGACAACCAGTATAAATATATAGTTTTCATGTGATGTCTATGAAAATAGATGACCAATTGATTTGTTCGTGACGTCACACCGACATGCATCTTTATCGGTCAAGGTAGTCCGATAAAATCCGTCTATCGATGTGACGTCACGAAATAATTAGCAATGTAATAATAATAAAAATAATTTTCATAGTCCCGCGGTACAACTCATATATTTACACAGTTTTGAGATCTTTTGGGTATTTCTTACCACAAATGGAGGTGATTTTAACAAAAAGGTGTGGTAAATGAGTCTTTAACAAAGGAAGTGTACAGTAAAAAGAGGAGGGAGGTGGTACAGCCGATTTTATCAGAAAAAAACTTAAAATATTATAATATCTTGAAGTTGAGGTAAACCACTTAATTATCATGTAGCATGTCTGATGTTTCACACTTATTCATCACTACCTGCAAGTGTTTTATATCCACTGTTAAGTATAAGAATTATTGCTACATGCGGCGAATACACTTATCAGATAAAAGACGTGCCCTCTTACCACCGGGCTTATAGACGAATGCGACTTGTCAAGTGCTGGTCTGATGAATTCGGGGTATAACTGGAGTCCACCAGCTGAAATTTTTCAAAGTCTTTGATTATCATGTATCATATATCATGGATGCTTACACAATAAAATATTTCTATTGAATCCCTCAGTTTCACTGAATATGAGGGTTTACGAATTGTATATAGACAATAAAATGAAGACGATTTAAAGCTGATAGACCCCTCTAATGTCCGCCTTGACTTGCTGCTCGAATTTATCTATAGTGGCGCACCAAATGTTTGTCATGTAAGTCCAAGTTGTGACGGCATTGTCTGGGCTTAAATGGGGTGTCTTACAATCGACATGTGCATACAGAATCCCCCCTTCTTCAGTTTACTAAATACAACAGGGTACCACACACTACAAATCAGTACATTCTCATCAAGTACTCACTGTAAACTGGAAAAATGTACTTGCAGGGAAAGCTTACTAATCGAAGCCCAGACAGTCCGGACTCTGTGGCTTGCAAACTAGTTTTAGCCGTGGTCACGCTGCAACGAATTCGGATCGGATTCCGATCCAGTTTTGGGGGTTTTCTTTAAAGTCTCGTCCATCTCTGCTTTGAAATGGCCAAAAATTTTCTGTCTATTAAAGTAAAATTCTAACTAAATTTTTCGTTACGTCACACCTACATACATGTTTATCGGACAGTGTATCTGTTTAAACCTGTCGAACTAATACGCATGAATTTAATTTTCATAGTCTTGTGGTGCAACTGATATGTTCAAACCTGTTATAATTTTTTTTTTTTTTTTTTATCTTTTCGACTAGAGAGTGGGAAGATGTTAACAAAAACCTGAAAAATTGGAATCGAAATCCCATCTGAAGTCGTTGTAGTGTGAAGCCGTCTTTACACCTTTTCATATAAAGAAGCTTTGCATGTAAAACGATCCCTTTGAACGAGGATTTACTTTTGTTTTTGCGCATTACTGCTTAACTACACCAGTAAAACAAAGAATCCCCTTCAACTGAAATGGTTAAGCCCTGTTGAAAATTCCCCTTTAAAATATTTAACAGGACACAGCATAATATTGTTCCTTGTATTCAAACGAATAACGAATGTAATATTCAAGCCTTTAGTTTTATTTCTTTTTGTTATCTGCGAGCGTGAAGCGGCTTTGAGCATTGTTTAGATTTTGCTTCGGCGCCCTCTAAAACGACTAATTATTGTTGTTGTTATCCGCCCAACTGATGAAGGCTGAAAATCACGTGGAAGAGTCTGCAAAACCTACAATCGACGCCGTGGCTTCGATTGAAAATTTCTGTAGATTTACGGAACAAAAACCAAGAAATATACATAAGAGAAAACTTACAAATGGTCTCTATTTCTTTCTGAAAATTGACAGCACTTTTTCAATGTCCTCATTGTACGTTCACCAAAACAATTTAGGCCTACTTAGTAATGGTGTGCAGTACCTTCCAGAACAACTAGCGAGCAGATTAAATTTAACTTTTGGCGCACGTTGAAGACTTTTTGGCGCACAATGGAAGACTTTTGGCGCACAGTGGAAGACTTTTGGCACACAGTGGAAGACTTTAAGCGCACAGTGGACGGTCCTCGAGTTGATTCCAAATGGCATTTTTCCGATTGAACTACAGAGTTAACATTACCTTTGACTGTCTATTAACCAAGAGCACTTTCTATCACGATTGTAGGCTTCCGAAGACTCGTAAATATATCCCGAGGGTTCCAATAACCTGGGTAAGAAAAGGAAAACGCACATACTGTTTTAGAAATTGTAACACATCTGACAACAACCTTATGTTTATTATGAAGCAGAAAATACCAAGGTAAAACGGTAATATCTCTGTAAAATCAACCAGGCCGTGTAAAATTATTGCATTACCCCAAGATACCTAACGTTGGTCAACGGACACCCATGCTATGCGAATTTTCGCTAACCTAAGATGTAGGTTCAACGGGTATTACTGATATCACAGTTTTCTTCCGGACAATTTAGCACTTGACACAAGAATACAACCTTGATTATCACACCATCCTACATATCATCATGCAGTGTGCATCCCTCGATTAGAGCTTTGTCCCTCCCACCTTTTGTCACCAATTTCCACTGGAGGCTGGAGCCTGATTTGTCTTCCGGCTCCCTGTTTGAAGATGCAGACGATGAATTTTTTCACATGTTAAAACATGGGTGTGCAAGGCTGAATATGATTGATTAGGCGATGGCTTTTTTCCTGCAAATTCTGTCAGTGCCCATCTTATCGTAAATTCATGGAACTTGGCAGAAAGGTAAATGAACGCTGATACTCCCTGAATAATGTGCGGTTCATGGGCGATTCGTTTTAAATTTGGGGAAATGATGGGAAACGTAGCAGCATACTTTCTGTGATTAAACTCCTTCCTGTGGAATGGTAATGGGTTAGTTGCCTTAGATGCTAATTGGTAGTATGTTTGGCATTTAAAAAAAATGCATATGATTAGCAGTTCTCATTTTGGAGAATGTTTAATTTTCAAAACATTCATATTAACATTTTTAGCATTGAGCGAAGAGAAAAGTTTGAAATTTGTGACGCCTCACACAGCCAAAAGTCGCATTTCTCAGGGTTGTGAGTCGTTATTTTGAGTTTTCTTTTACACCAAAATTTTTCCCTGCAATAAGAACTGAGTAAAATAAGCAGAAAATTGCCAGATGTAATGAAGTTACTACCACTGTTTGGAAATATAATGTTAAGTAAGAGATTAATTGCAAAATAAGCTGGCATGTCTTTTTATAAACTATTTTACAAACTTCCAACACGAGATAAATATAATTTCCATCAGCTGCAGTAACCGGGGAAAATAAAATGGCTTCCTCTTTTACCCCACATTGTCATTTTTAAAGAAACAAAGCCACTGAACTCATTCTAACACTGGAGCAACAAAATCGCGGGTAGGACAATAATTTTAAGACTAGAAGGCTAGAATATGCCCAGATGCTGAAAATGCATGGTTATGTTAAACATATAAGTATGAAAATATTCTTGGCTCAGAAATTTAGGGAACATGTTTTGTTACCTACCCTATTTTTAGCAAATATATCACCAATCCGTCAGAATCTCAGCCCGGGTGGAGGGTGGCTAATTTTTTTTTTTTTTTTTTTTGCCATATTACGCTAATTTTTTTTCTATTTTACGTTCTTTCGGAACGAATTATCAAATTCAAACCAAAATAGTCAGACCTTTTGTCAAAACAATTTATATTGTAATTTTTATTTTGCACTCCGCATTTCACCACACCCGGCCCTGTTTTTTCCTTCCAAGGTTCACATATATTGCGAGTTGTTGGAGGATAATTTTGTTGGGTTTTGTTGGGTAGGGTGGGTTTGCTCCTTCAGTTACGCCCCTGGTCACACACAATCAGTTCATCACTCTGGAAAGCATTATTCTGTGAAAAGAGTCCACAGGAAGTTTAAAAGTTCGTGAGGTTCAGTACACCAATCATTTAGTTAAAGGAGCAGGGTAGTGGCGTACTGGCAAAATAAATACTTCTTACAGACGAGATGATTACCCTAATGGAATTATTCTCCTTCAAAATTAATTTGCAAGGCAACTTTGCAAGCAATATTATTTATTTATATTAATTAGTACTATTCATGGGATATTTGATTTTATACTTGCAAGATATTTTTAGAATTTGTCTTTTGAATTTCTAGTTCGTTACTTTTTCTTCTGGCATCTTTGATTCGAATTGTTTCTAATATAGGTTCTGATTGAAGCATCTATACCCAGGCAGTAGTATACACAACTCACAACGTACGTTCGCGTGTTGTAGAATAGCATTGCAAGTTTCAGTGCAATACTAGTTGCCAAAAGATTGTGTTTTTCGTGTGCCAACGTTAGCCTAAATATGGCTAACGATCCTACTGTTCTAAAACAAAAAAAGTGTACTGTTACACCAGCGACACCGCATATACGTATGGCTTTGACAAGTACCGGTATTGGATCGAATCGATAAACCAAGTGGCATAACAGCATAATCGGATGTGACGTAACCAAGTGGGTAGGTCAGAGAATTTATTCTACTTTGGTGGCTAAGCTATTCCTTTAAACTTTTAAATCGCCAAAGTTGGAATGAAATGGTTGACACCATCACGTAAAAGTTTGCGGTAGGTCCGCAAAAATTGTATGTAATACTCCCATACGTACACCTGTCTGCATGCAAAGATGACATCATAGTTGTATATTTATTTTAATACAACACGCACCAGGGGAAACCAGCGGTGAAGTACAAAGTACAAAGTTCTCTTGCAGTGTACATTGGCAAAAACAAAGCCTGGTACTGCCTGTGGTTCGAGTTTACATAGAGAGATAAGGGAAAATCCAAGGAATAGATAGCTTTTCTGGTGGGAGATCTCATTCTACACTCTCATTTAATAACTGAATTTTATAACACAGTTGCAGGAAATAAACATCCTGTTACTTATACCAGGGAGATGTCAACAACTCTTTTGTAATTCTAAATGTCCCCATCGCTGGGAACACCACCTTTAATAAGCAAGACAATCTCAACATAAAACAGAAAGTGTAAAATATTTGCCTACAAAGAACAAATTTTGACATTGGTTTCCATAAAGTATGCTTCGTATTTAACTGGCTTTAGATGATTTCCTTTGTATCTGCAATGCAAACTTTTCTTTTCTAAAATAAAAGTAAAGCTTTCCCCGAAGAAAATTCCTGTTGCAACTTGTTGCAAGTCCAACAGATCTGAACAAGTGTAACAGGAAAGATCAGGTAATCCTCCAGTTACACTTTTAAGTGAAGACAATCATCAGGCAGTAAGGGGACCCGGGTTTGCCGGAATGGGGGCAGGTTAGGTTGTGGCAGAATAGAAAAAATAAGGGGTCAAGTGCCAGCAGGAATGTCTAAGCATATCAGTTAGCATTTCAGCTAAGGGAAGGGGAACAGAAGATTTTTTGACCCGAAGTGCAATCCTGCCGAAAAGACTATTTTAGGGGAACGCCATACCGGTTGGCGAGTACCGAACAGAATTTTTTTAAAAAATCATCACGACCTCAGAAAGCTGGAAATGGTATTCCGTCGCATTCTAAGTAGGATCTCAAAGTGATGTAAAAAGTTTTTAAAAACTTGCAACCCGCATACAGTCAGAAATGACATTGCCCAAGACTAAGCGGCGCGCTACTATCGGTGGCGCTGAGGGTATAGAAAGTTTTGAAGAATCGCAGCCATTCAGACAGCCGGAAAAGCGAATCCCCAGGCATGTAAGCAGAATTTAAGTTGTTGTTATTTTGATCTTACTCTTTGTAATGAAATATGTAAATCAATAAAAAGAAAAAGTGAAAGAGTGCAAAATGATCATAAATTTGCCTAGTAAAATGCACGGATAACCACATTTGGTGTGAAGAAGGAAATGTGTCGAGAATGATAAGGAGGAGGGGTGTCATTTAGTAAATATGACACATAAAATAGGCCTATTTTAAGTTGGATAGGACCTCATCATTGTTTTCTGAAGTTTGAAAAGGTGTAACAGTTTTGGAATGAGACGGTCTAACAGAGTCCTATTGGTACCTGTTGAAAGCCTTTTGATCTTGTTTCCAATTCCCTTTTGTACCTGTTTAAACCAGCTCAAAAGGTTTCAACTGGAATTTTCTCCTGAGTCAGTCTTAATATTTTATAGTATACCCTATGGTGTTAAAGTACTCCTTGGAGCAAAATACCATAATGTTATTTAAGTCTGTACAACATACAAATAAGCCTGTACATAACTAAAAAAAATTGATGTATAGAAGCGCATATATGGTCTATGTGCATTCATTGTGCTCCAAATGACGAATGGGGCAAATGCTGTTTTGCTATTGCACAAAATTATTCTAGAAGTTGAACGTTCAAATTATAGTTCAAAAACAGACTACTTATGCTGTTTTCAATATAATTGTGTATATTCTTTATAGTTTGCAAAACGTTGCACGAATATTTCAGGATTTATTTCGAGATTTTATTGTGTTTACCCGCTTTTAACTATACCAACAAAATAATGGTGATAATTGACAGAGATGGTAATTATTGAACTGGAAATGACAACACCATGAAGTTAGAAGAAAAGGCAAAGTGCTGAGAAGTGACGAGTTAGTTATCGTAGTTTAGATCACTGAGTTAATTCCCTGGTTGGATGAGATATTACGGCTCAGTTTCCTAACAACTGGTGAGGAGGTGACGAAGGGTGAAAGATGTAGTGTGCGCATCAGTAGAGGATACCTTATCTAGACCACGTGTTTGGTCTAACGGTAAGAGCATCCGTATCCCACGCGGTAGGCTCGGGTTCTATTCCCAGGTCGAGTCATACCAAAGACTAAAGTTGGAACCTACTGGCGTTGTGCGGGATGCTCCGCATAAGTAATGGAGTAGAACAAACAAGCAAGTGAGCCACAACTGGAAAAAAGGCCATGGCCGGCTCGACTTGAACCAATAGGTTGGAAACTGGGCGGTAAAACTCTAACTAACTAACTGACTGACTGACTGACTGACTGACTGACTGACTGACTGACTGACTGACTGACTGACTGACTGACTGACTGACTGACTGACTGACTGACTGACTGACTGACTGACTGACTGACTGACTGACTGACTGACTGACTGACTGACTGACTGACTGACTGACTGACTGACTGACTGACTGACTGACTGACTGACTGACTGACTGACTGACTGACTGACTGACTGACTGACTGACTGACTGACTGACTGACTGACTGACTAACTAACTTTATTTATAATGTTAATGAGATTCGTTACATGTTTGTTTCCTATAGAACACTGCTATGATCGCATGAAATCTTCACATTCAATCGTTCACCTTTTAACAGAAATGATTTTAATTAGACCGATTAAATATGTAACCCGTTCTTTAAGATAAAGAAAAATGTAATACCACGACTTAGAAATGAGGCCCGATGTTAAATGTGTATATTTCGATCACATTGAAGAAATTACTTTGTAATACATGGTACCTTGACATCAAAATATGCGTGCATAGAGTTGACAAGAATACATTAATTGTTTTTAAAGTCAGTGTGCATGTCACATGATGTTTTTCTTCCCAAGGTTGATATCATTGAATCAAACATTTGGCAATGCCCATATATATATATACATTAAAAGAGTCCTTAATGTACGGTAATTGTTTTTGCAATTTTAGAAGTCCTATATAACAGTTGCGTGTTTAATTATTCAGGTTGAATACGATGATACCATTTCATATATAATAATAATAAGACAGATCTTATATAAGGTACTGTAATTCCATACGGTGTGTGAATAATTTAAAAAGCATGCCTCCTGCTGATATAATGTATATAATGTAGAAATTATTCAGTCGTTCTGCATATTAAGCTGTGCAATGTTTTGTAGTGTACTTCTTATATTACTAGCACTTTCAAATCTTGTTTCATTTTAACACAGGTGTAATGTTTCTGTGGAATATGAATAGCTCTATCTGTAATGCAGCATTTTAGTGAGGCAGTCCATGTCAACGAATGTCAAGGCAGTCCATGTCTAGAAGCAGAGATAAATTTTGAAATAAAAAAATGGTGCCATTTGAAACAAAAGAGTGAAGTTAACTACTCTCTAACAGAGTGAGAAGTGTGAACTCCCTTCATTAAGGGTTTAATTCACCCCATGATTAGTGACATGCCCTACAAGAAGAGTGATATTCACTCCAACAAGATTGAAAATTCACTCTTGACCGAGTGTGTGTAGGAGCTCCTTCAAGAGTGAAACTTCGCACTTCTTGGGTGTGTTTCATTCATTCATTTTGGAGTGAGTTTCTGTTCTTTTGGGTTGAATTGCACTCTTCTTGGAGTGAATTTATTTTTTGTTTCTGGAGTGAACTGTATACCTTTCATTAGTACAACTTGTGAAATTCCACTCTTTTAATTTTTAGAGTGTGAACAGAGTGATGGGGCAAATTAAAATGGGCTTGGCTACTTTTTTCTTGATATTTCTTGATATTTATGTTTAATAGAATTAGACAGCAACTTCAACCTTTCAAGAATACATGGAACTTCACAGAAACCGTTTTTCCATATTCATAAACTGACAGCTTCATTTTTCTTCAAACTCATCAACTATAGACGAACTAACGTCCTACATTTAATACTTTATACAGACGTCAAATTTACCATTAGAGAAAAATGGCTTACGACTTAATTATCCTAAGATTTGATAAAAAAAACTCTAATACCTCTACTGATACCACACTGATTTTTGCAAAGCATTGAACAAATGGTAGTTTTGTAAAATCACGCCTTAATTTTGAAATCTCTAATTTATAACCGTAAGAACTCATTCCAACCGGGAATGGAAAGTAAGAGTGTAGCCGTCAGTTGTCAAGTATTTCACTGTGAAAACCTTTATCGAATGACTTCAGTGTGGAGGAACAGGGGAGGGTTTGTGTTCTTCTCTTCATGGAAAGAGTAAGGAGCTTCGTCCCCAATATTTGAAAAGTGCTTCAAAAAGTGGGAACGGTGGAAGTGGATGCTGGACATATTCTTGTAGGTCGGATACACGTGCAGCATAGAACACACTAGAAGTGCCGTTTCCGGCCATATGGGGGTTGAAAAGTCAAACATTTCTCCCGCAGTCCGCGCCAATGGGTGATGGCTCGCAGCTTAGAAAGTCTTGCCGGCTCTTAGCCCCCACCGGAAAACAATGTTTTCGTTTCCGTTGCGCATGACTGGCTTCTGACCTTACAGGCATAGTGAGATTTACTTCTGGGAACATAAGGGTGGAATCGGATTAAACCACGAAACCGCTCAAAGCGCCCCTCATTGGGAATGATATTACATAAATATGATAATAAGAGAATAATATATCCCTATATAATAATTAGTAAGTAATGAATAATTCGACTTAAATGATACAACAGTAAGTATGTATTGGTACAAAATTGTGTTCAAGGTGTGCGGGTATGATATTAGAAAGATGCTCTTTTAGAATCGTTAAACAAAACCAATTAATCGGATGATATGGAAACCATCCCCAAAATGGGATTAATGCTACTTCTTTTCTTTTCATGACATGCCCGTTTTAACTCTTGTTGCCTTTAGGCAACAGCTAAACATTGCTTTAAATCTGATTTTTTTTTTTACTTATCTTAGTTATCTGTTTCTGCTCGTTGTTTTTGCGGTGTTTATTGGCAGTAGCATGGCACAGGCCCCCACCTATGAAGTCAGTCAGAGGAAATTCACCCAGTGGGGAGATTTGCGGGTTCGAGGAAAAGGAAAAGTTTCAAGAGACACACTGAACAACATTCAAACCCCACCATACACCAACCCCAGGGGTGTAGAAAAATGGTTGTCAAAGCAAAAAAAAAAAAGAAAGAAAGAAAAGATCCTCGAAAATCGTATAGGAGGTATGTCGACGTGAATCGGTCGCCAAAAACTAAAGTGAAGAAAAGCAAAAAACAAAAGTTCATCAAAATCCGTTCCAGTCGGGGGAATCACAAGGTGTGCCCCCACCTTTGAAATCCTGCACACGCCACTGTTTATTGGGTGCCAATGAGCAAAGGAGTCAAGGGAACACTCCAGTGTGCCTTAACCCTTCCAACGTGGTACAATTCCCGGTCTGGATGACTTATGGGTCCCATATTCTGCCCATAAGAGGCGTACCTTTATAACCCATATAACCCATCGGGATACTTCTATCTGCAAGGCATGTTATAAACCGTCTACATAGGGGAAAATATAGGTAAGACTTATAATATCCCAAACGCATGTGGACTTCTCATATATGGGCCAAGGCTTAATAATCTCGTTTACGAAATGCAGCGGTTCCAAACATGGATATTTCCACTTGAGTCTGGACTCTCTTAAATTAACAACTTACCTAACCCTACCAGAGCAATGGTCACATTCAGATCCTTCCCAACCGTTGAAGCAGACACACTCATTTCTGGGGTTGCAATAACCGTTTACACAATTTACACCGTTACAATCTGCAAGACCCGATTCTACTTGAAAGACAATGATGTATAGGAAGAAAATGTATGGAAGAAATATCTTCCATGAGTTCAACCTAAACTTTGACTTTGCTGAGAGGAAAATGAAGTAATGATTGTTCCACAACATTGTCCTATTAAGTTTCCTTTCGGGGTATTCCATAATCGTCTTTGTCAAAGTCTGAAAGTTTCGTTTCCTCAAGCTATGCCCACCTAACAGTGAGGTTGAAGTATTAAACGTATGACCATCTTATTAGTCTCTCGTTTGCCCAATGGAATTCAGAAAAAACTCCAGTTATGTATTTTGTAGAAGAGAAAATCTGTTAAATATATTCTTGTTTCCCTTTTCAAGTGTCTAAAAGGTACCTTTTGCAATACACAAATACGTAACTATTTCAGATAGACCGATCCGTCCAAAGGTCGGGAGCATTAGGTGTCACGTCAAATGCAAGCAGAAAAGTAGGAGAAAATCCGTCTTTCCGCAGAGCTGTTTTCGAACACGGTTCAATGTATGTCCTTACAAACAGCCTGATTAAGTATCTTTGTGCTGTTTAGAGTTGGAGCCAGTAACACTAAAACTTAAAAAATTCAGCATGCTGATGCGTTTATTCTTTTAAACTTGGTTTTACACTTAGGTAGTTACTCCTCTTGACATGTCATTGAAAGGTTTGCTCCGCTTTAAATGCCCTTCAAGTCATGATCAACACGAATAAACCTTACAGATCAGTATTGCGCGCATAATGTTATTTTGTTATCAGTACAGCGAAGTGCAACTTGCAATGTTTACTCTTAAGGTCAAATTCCAAGTGCTATTTCCAGATCAAAGATTTTGTGCACGTGCAGTTCCATCATGAGTAAGTTAATTGTAATAATTAGTTCATTTATCTTTTAAAAGCAGTTTGCTAATTTTGAAGTCTTCAATTTCAACAGACATTTTGCTATGTCACATTAATGCTCCATGATATACCCCACTTAGTTCTTCAATTGTTGGTGTCGGTAGTTTGTTGATGTCGGTAGTAAAGTAGTGAACATCCTAACCACCCTGAACCAGAAAGATCTGCAAGGTAGATTGTTAGGAGTGTCAGAAAGCAATGAAGGGAGTGGGAAATGTTTACGTAACATTCGCTGTTGCAAAACCCACAATGGAAATTTTCATCAGTTTTTGAGACTTGTCCATCACTTTATAAGCTAGTCTTCTTCACGGACTGGTGATGACACCCGTCATTATAGGTTTGCATTTACACCACACTTTTACTTTTGATCTTCACTCTCATCCGCTACCACCATCTTTTTTAAAAAGTACATTTCAACATTAAAATTGTGCATATTTTTCATAGTAAAAAACGAGTATTCAAGGATCGGTAATCAGCCTCTGCTTTATCTGTGACACACCCTTAACTGCAGCAAATCACTTTTCAGTCTTGTTAAACTTTACTATAACTTTGACAAGACTGAACTGTAGTTTAATTACCTTTCAGTAATAAATATTTAACACTCTTTCATCTCTATTAATCAACCAGTTTCACACTACTACCAAACTCTTTCGCCACACCACCAAAGCACTATGAAATCATCATTCATGTGAGTTTGTTAGGACAAGATTTCCAAGAAGCTCTCTAAAATTCACAACGATAGCTATTTATGTTTGTTGGTTGACACACAGGTTAGCCCTGGGTTTACGAAGAACACACGACTTACAAAGTGAGATTTACCGTATAGTCACATTAACCTTTGACAAAACTTAAAAGTTATTTGTCACCAAGACAGTTCCAAATCTCCCAAACTACTTAAATCGGTTAGCCCCTCCCCCGACTGTCTAAAACTCATCGTTATCCAAACATTATCCTATAGTTTACTGCTTCGAGGGCATATACTGGTGAGAATGCAAGGCCCTGATGAAAGCAAAAAAGTTTCTGTGCATCATGTGTTGTAGTAGTAGTCGTGTAATATCATGAAGTTCTACCTTGAAGCGGAACTACGAGATCTGTAACAACTCCTAACGGCAAAGAAAAAGCTTTGCTTCAAGTTCTTCAAACAAAAATATAACGAGGAGTAAGCTTTCTGTCGAAATAAAAACTTTTACTAGGGTATAAAACAAAAACAATTAAAAACAGTTACAGTTATTCAAGCGACTGTAGAATATGCAATTCGTTTCTGCGAAGGCAGTCATCAGCACTGTATGAATATTCATGCATTGTACTCACTGTACAAAAAAGTATTCTGTCGGTCCAACATCCGTGCTTTTGCGTGACCTGGGTCATGAAAACTTCCAACTGGAGTGAAAACAACGACAGTCTGGCAGTAATAACAGTACACGTATGCTATTGCCAGAGCCTCAGGATACACGATTGTGGGCCTTACTGGCAAAGTTTCTCGGGACCAAGGTTGAATAGAAATCTCAGAATGTCAATAATGTCGGGCGAATGCGAAAATATTGGGTGCCTGTGCACAAAACACTCGCTTACGAACGGCGAGAAACCCATTCTTATCGGGGTAGGCCTATTGTGCGAGACTGGCCATTGCGTTTACATGCCATCTCGTAACGGAAACAGTGAATTCCCGCAAAGTTCTCGTAAGACCATCCGATCATGGTTCAATGGATATGGATGGATATTTCAATAAAAATCGATCATTATCCGCAAGTTAAAAAAAAAACTGCACGCCGTTTACAAGATACAGTTAGTACGGTTACACCATAAACCTATATGTTTGCACTGTTGCTGTACTGCGCGACAACTGTTTCACTCCAACACGTCACGTGATTGACTCTTCGCACCGGATGTGACGTTTCTTGGACCAACAGAATAGCTATAGGGTACATGTTCATACCTGTAGTCTGAAGCTTATGCTGCATCGCCGTGTCAGGCAACGTTCTACCCCTGTTCCAGTGAGATTTGAGGTGAGATATTCCTCCTTTTTCATTTTATTGTGCAACAATTTCGATGGCGTGGGTAACGTTTCTTACCTCAATTCAGGGGTGGCGCCAGCGGGGGGGGGGGCATGCCCCCCTCCCCCGTTGGGGAAGGTCGGCGATTTCGTCGGGGAGGCCTGAAAAATAAAAAAAAAATAATAAAAAAAAAGAAAAAGAAAAAAATCTACAAGGATTGAAATTACTGGATGGGTGAACACATTTTTTGTTTTGAAGTGCTATTTTAATACATATCGGAATCGATGTTCAATCACTTCTTCTTTGCCCGGTTAAACCTCATTTCATGCACATTGTCTTATCTCCTCCCCCGTCGTGGAAGGACGGCAATGTCTTTCGGGGAGGCCTAAAATGAACGTAAAGGACTGACATTAATGGGAGGATGATCATGAACTTTTTTTTTCTTTTTGAACTATTTTATTCTTTTGTAACGGTATTTTAAAGCCTATCAGAATCCGTTTGAATCACTTCTTACTAGCTCTGTTATCCCTCATCCAATCTTCAGTCCGCAAGGTCATGGCCCTGTCGGGGAAGGCTGCCCTTCTCTCTGTTGTTGAGAAACCCAATTTCATTGGGGAGCCTTCATCTGCATGCCCACGTTAAACAGATAAAAGATGCGGGTCTAATAAACTTCAGTCATCCGGACGGTTTTCTTGATTTTGCTTACTAGAAGACCATATTCTTGAAGAAAACTCACAATTCCGAATTTTCCTGGCAAAAACAAACGAGAGGTTGTTCAGGTGCATGCAGTGCCGGACGTTCTGCCACCTGGTCTGCCCCCACAGCCGAATTCTAGTAACGGTAATGAAAATCAGACACGCCGTTTCAGCTACACATAGGCTGTTGATAAACAGTAGTGTGAAAATGTCTCCCAATTAAGTCTGACTGAAAATTTATTTGAAGCCACCTTGTAACGTGGCATATTTTCAAAAATTCAAATACATAGGAAGAAAAATAAGTTATAGTCTGGAGTTTGGGAAGTCACGTAGAAAATCCCATCTTTTTAGCGGGCCTTGCAATGGACTACAACGACGATTCCTAATAGAGGCAAGAACACTAGTATGTTTTCAATTCCGTTGCAGAGTTTTCCCCCGAAAAGAGACATGAACATTACATCTTATTAAATTAATTGCAGCAGAACCCTTTTATCTGGTAATTTTCTGATCACTTAGCAAGTTGGGTTTTTCAATTGAAGTGAAACTTTCATTTTAAAGTAAAGCTCAAAATAACGACTGCTTCATTACTAGTTACAAGTCTGGAAAATGCCTGTTCCGGCTGTCTGAGGGGTTAGATTTTTTAACAATTATCTGTACGCTTCGCGCCAACTGATAGTGGCGCTCCGCTTAGGTAGAGTATTTTGGTCGAACAGATTACTTAACAGAACATTGCAAGCTTGCAAATTGTTCTTCGTTTTGAGGCAATAGTACAAAGTGAAAATTTTATTGCGAAAGAAAGCTCAAAATAATGGCTGATTTTTTTTTAGGTACAAGCCCGGAAAATGCCATTTCCTGCTGTCTGGAGGTTCTCAATTTTTAAAAAATTCCTGTGCCCTCTGCACTTTGATAGTCGTTCGGGCAAAATTACATTTTTCGGACAAAAGAGACAATTCTGCCCCTCCCAAAATGAAACGCTCCCGTACGTCTATGTCAATATATAAAATATAAAACTTCAAATGTGTGTGAAGCCAAACTGTTTCCGAGGGAGAATTTTCCTGATATGGTCCGAGGACCTTAATCTGCATGATGATATGCAGTAGCCCCAACCAAACTACAGATCACGCCCTACTTGATTTTCTTGTAAGAAGATTAAATTCCCCCATAAACCCGTAAATCTGTGACAAAGTTAAAAGATTTCTCCAGTGTAAGCTTCAGATTGTTAAAAGTGCAAAATTTTCCAATTTCGCTGGATACCCCGTACAATAAATAACCAAACCCAACTCTGTTAATCACCCCAACATTCTACCTAATTTTGCACTTGAAAGTCATATCACTTAATAAAAAACCCAAATATTTCAAAATAACTGTACCCCCAAACCAAATTTTCTTCCATTAAATTCCAAAATTTCTCCAATAAAATAAGCTCTTAATTTTCAAATCTTCGTTCAAAAAAGGAAAATCTTTTCGGGGCAACCTAGTCTCGTGTTGAAGCCTTAGTACGTAGGCCTAGTACAATTAAATGCGTAACCCCAAAATATTGACAGCTGTCGCCTATATAACGTTTTTAATTTTCCCCATATGGAGGACAGATCCTTCAATAAAGTTTTCAATGGTCCTCACAAAAGCAAACTTTCTTGAAAAAATTTTAAATTTTGTCTGCAAAGTAAACTCCAGATTTTAAAGTACTTGTTGTAAAGGCCAAAAATTTCGCGCGCTGCGCGCGCCTCAAAATGTTAAGTCACGTTCCCCCGGGACTAACTCAAAGCTTTTGTCGGGGCCTTGAAATGTTGGCCCCCTGTCGGGAACTTGGCCTGTCGGGGAAATCCTAGCGCCACCCCTGCTTCAATTATAGGCCTATGTCAGTCTGCATTTCATACATTACAACACGAAGATCTTCGGCGTGAGCACCGATTCCTTCTCGGCGTAGCGGAGGGCAAACGGTACTCCCGGTAAACGTACCGTTGGGCCCGAATCGGTAAACTTGCGCCCATCATCACGTACAGTAATGTGCTGTATACATGTCTTATATATTGCCATCGAATGGCAATATATGTACATGCACATTTTACGTATGCACGCACGACTACGGATTGTACGCACAGAAAATCCCGGCGTATCATCCATCACGAAGACCTCGGCGTACCTTCGGCGTGGTCTTTACATGCAATGCACCTTGGGGCCAACGCCTATCGTTGCACTAACCTGAGTATAGTCCTAGGTTGTTTGTGTATAGACCATCCGTCGAAGATAGGAACGAATGCTAAGCACTCTTTACGTACGTGCACTAACTTTACTTTCAGTCGGGCATGTACGCAACTATGTATGTGTACCCATACTCCCATAGTTGTTTACATATGAATAATCACAAACAAACGTACTTTCATTGGTTAATGCTTCTGACTAATAGGCTCATTACAGCGGAAACAACTCAAATTTCATTTGGCAAAACTAATTCAACAACCTCACTTCCGACAAAGATTACTCCCGAAAGAAGCTAAGGCTATCCTTCTAAGCACGTTAGAACCTGTTTAACAGTTTCAAGTTTCAGCTATCTGGCTCTCGTGCGACCACGAATTTGAAGGTTGAAATATTTCGTTATAACAATCTCGTAGTTCCGTTTTAAATGTTGATGTGAACTGCTTTGCGTTTTTGAATTTGATGTCAATCAAAGTGCTGTCCCAAATGAGAATTTGTGTCGACTCGGGGTAAATTGCAGTTTGGGGTGACGAATGACTGCTCTTGATTTGTGAAATCCCTGCAGTCTTTATTTTGATAAATTACGGGACAAGTGTCCTAATGATTTGGTTTCTACTGTAGTTTTTCTGGGCCAATACGCGTTGTTTAATGAGAAATTTCCTAACTGACCAATCCCTAACACTAACAAAGAAAACAATCGTTACAATACAAAAGCAACATCCAAACAAAAATTTTGTTAACGATTCTAGTTAACGTCTTATTCACGATTTTCTTCAGTTTGCTTTAAGTCTCGGCCCACCATGCAGATCGGATCGCCACCAGTTAGCTGATACGTTTCCTAAGTTCCATGCATCCTTAAATGTAGTCCATATGTAATTGTAACTTTCATAACAAAGCAAATTCATCCACTTTTAATGGAGATAAACCCGCTACCCGCGGCTGCGGAAACAAAATTTTTGTTCTACAGTGTTCAGACCGAGATTCTTCCCATTAAAGCTCAGGAGTGGCTCCAGGATTTGTCCGACGGGGGACCAAGTTGTCCGACAGGGGGCAACAGTACGAAGCCCTGAAAAAGGTGACGAGTTCCCGATGGGACGTGGGTGGCAAAATTTGAGGCGCGCGTAGTGGGGGAAAATTTTGGGCTTTTAATAAATATTGAAAATATTTAGCTCGTTTTGAAGAAAATGTGATTTTTTTGGAAGAATTTGGTTTTTTAAAGCCCATTAAAATTATTGTGGTGTTTGTTGAAGAATCCACCCTTTTTATGATCAAACTCCAAAAGTTATATGGACAACTGAAATCCATTTGGGGTTATGCATTTTATTGTAAAAACTATGCTCTCAGATGAAACTGGAACTTCATTGCTGCGGATGCGCCACGGGAGGGAGAAGCGCTCCCTCAAAGTCGTGGGGTCAAGGGACTCGCCTGAGGGTCCCTGGTGGATCCAGGGGCGATGTCTCATAAAGCTTATTCGAGCTTTAAAATGAACCACATTGGCATAGCAGGCTCGGGCAGGGGGGAGTCTCAGACTGCCCTCACAAATTTCCGCAAAATCTTAAATTCGGGCAGGAATTGGAAAAAAAATCGGACATGGATCCGGAAAAAATTCGGACAGCCACTTAAATTTAAAAAAAATGGCATGGTTTTTCAAACTATCTTTAAATGTGCCCGAAATCTTTAAAAGACATCAAAAAGGAAACTAAAGTCCCAGTTAAGAAAAAAATTCATGAAAAATTAACAAGATTCCAAAAATATATGAGCGAAGTCTGAAAAAATACTGGAACATGTTCAATTGCCAATATAATTCAACGACCAGACGGGAGGGTGCTCAGGTGCAGTGGAAACAGTTTGCCATCTATCCTGCCCCTAGTGTCAAATTCGTGCAATGATTATGAAGTGAAAACCTGGTAATTTGTTTTTCAATACTATAAAGACTTTCTGTAAAAATGTCTTCCCATAGACCTAAAAATTCATTTGAACACACCTCGTAATGTGACTTTTTTCAAAAGGTGTTATTAATAGAAGTTAAATCATTTAACGTCGGGAATTCATGCAGTCACAAAAACAATTGCATGAATTCAATATATATATATATATATATATATATATATATATATATAGTAGGTCGAAGTTGGTAGATCGAAGTTAGAATGTGTAGGTCGAAAGTGTTATAGTAATGAATTCATGATCGAATTCATTACTATAACACTTTCGACCTATATATATATATATATATATATATATATATATATATATATATTTATAAATTTATATATTTATTTATATATATATATATATTGAATTTAGGCAAGAGTCTCACTACGTCCCGAAAAGATACAACACAATTTCATTCAATGGCACTTGAACATTGTGTCTGGTAATTTTCTGATCCAAATAGCGACTGCTTAGATCCTCCCATAAAAGTGTCAATTCGTCTCTCTTAGGATTCCGAATTTTCAAAAATTTCTGTACTCTTCCACGGCAATTAATGGTGGCGCTCCACTAAAATAGTCTTTCTAGCTGAAATTAAGTTTAAATGAGTTTAGTTTCTGTAAACGAAAACTCAAAATAGCGACTGCTTAGATCCTCCTTGTAAGCCTGGAAAAGGCCATTTTCGGTGGTCTGAGGGGTCCGATTTTCAAACCTTTTCTGTATGCTTCGCGCTAACTAATGGGGGGGGGGGGGTCTGCTTAGATATTCTTTCGGGCGGAATTTCATTTTTCGGGCGAAACAATTCTGTCCCCAAACTGAAATGTTCCCGTACGCTTTTGATGAACCATATAGCTACAAGCTTTCAAGTTGTACATTCGCACAAACTTGATGCACTAATGAACTTTCATGTGAGTAGGTGTATGATGTCAGGGGTTGTGTACTGGGAAAACAATTTTCCTTAGGAATGTTTGAATCTGTCAGTTTAAGATGAAAGACCGTTTATCACAAACGTAGCACCTGCAGCTAAACTCAATTAACATCATGTTCTTAATTATTTTACTTCGCAAAATGCATATCAGTGTAAATATGTTCCGTCTATATTATTTTTTTTCGTCCTGATTACTTTATTGGCTCACAATTCACTGGACAGGTTGACATGCTATTTCTTGCTGAAGAATTTTCGATATTTCCTATCTATGAATAACAGTCTTGTAACTCGATGTGTTTGCCTGTTCAGCGGACGTGTATGACTCCAGCGCCTTAGGTTACTTGGGTGCACTCCTTGTACCAACGATACTTGACCAACACCTGCTACAAAGGCCTCTGTGTGTCAACCAACTGACCAACTGACCAACTGACCAACTTCGTGCTCCATTGTTGTTTCTTAGTAGCTTGAGTTCCCTGGGACGCCCATACATGCCAATTGTATGATAGCTGCATTCCGTACTCCACTAACATCTCGGTGAGAGTGCGGATTGTGGGTGAGGTGGGGGTGGGATGAATGACATGGGGAAGGAATCTTACGGGAAAAGACCCCTGACTCTCACCAGTGGCGTAGTTAGCCTTTTTCCAGGGGAGCGACGACCCAAATTTTCCGATTTTTAAAAGCGTAAGCACTACTGTATTGGCGTAACTTTGCGAGGCGCCCCGATTTTTTAGCTGAATAGATGGACCTCGTTTTACAGAAAAATTTGCATGGGTTTTCTGTAAGAAACTTTAAAGAGGTTGGGAATTTTGAAGATTTTTGCCGTTCCTTTTAGCAAAACTGAGGTTGCACTGCAACTGAACGTCATTGTTTTTACACACTGTTCTGATGTTATCTAAGACCTGCGAATTGAGCCTAGATTCTCCGACGGAATTAAAAAAGTTTTAGATACTTAGTTGTTGCATTTTTAGAAAAAGTACTGTATTTCAATATCAAGAGTTTATATTAAAGAAAATGTGACATTTTATGAAATAAAATTTAGGATATACTGTAGCTGTCGGTGCCAATTGAGAATTTAGTGTTACATATATGGCATACTTCCGACTTTTTTAATTTTCTGAGCTCGAAAAAGTACCAGAACTGATTTACAAGCGACGCCTAGTAGAGGTTGAAAGTGGGAGCGAAGCGCTCTGAAAATTTTAGAAAAAATCGTGCCAGCATACTTTTGTATTTTTGTAAAGATATTGGTGTTTTTGTCATTATTTGTTCATTCTTGGGCCATTAGGCGAGGTTCAACCCTCAGAACCTCCTTCCCTTGGCTACGCCAATTAATGCTACTGATTTTTAGTTTACATGCGACTCCTTATCTCTAGTCATCGAACGAAAATGTGCAGACGAAATCCATAGAATCATACTTTCTTCATCCATTCATAATGTAAGGAGGAATGGAGTGGAGTATATCAAGTTTGTCTTTTTGGTGTCGAAGTTTACACTTTTTAAGCAAAGTGGGGCTGAGATCCGGCCTATAGTCATTCAGTTGGAGTATACAGTAAGATTTAATACAGAGTGAGTAGTTAGAGCCAGCTATCTCGTCCTCGACCAATCAGGAGCCAGCACAGCGATTACGTCATCGTTGCTAGGCAACAGTCAAGGTCATGGGCATCTTCTCCACAGGCATGGGGATGATATCACTGTTGCTTGGTAACGGTCAAGGTTACTGTCATCTTTCTAGCCAATCGATGATACCGCTGGGTCAAGGTCAAAATGACAGGCATTCGGCTTTTTCCGAAAGGATTGGTCAAGTTAAAATGATTTTCAAGAGAGTGTTTGAGGTGGATTGGAGGGCAGTTACTAGGCAACATCTTACCATCCGTGTGACCGTTGCATGAAAGGTATTGTAGGTTGGCAAGAAGTCTACCGACTTTGACAATGACTAGTTTCGGGCTATAGCCAATGTTGATGTGTTGTTGCTAGGCAACGTATTCCCATTCACCCGACAGTTGGAGTGATGTCGGTAATTTGACTCGATAATTTGAAAGAGTGTTTTCTGGATACACATCCATGGAACTGTTGCTCGGAAGCGTCACGTAAAAGGTCATCATGAAGATTGAGGACTGTGCTGTTGTGTTTACAATTTTATAAGGTTGCTCACCCAACTGTCGGGTGAATGGGAAGTTGGTCTGGTGGAAATTGCCTACCCTTACTCGTGGTGCATACTAAGTCCAGAAAGCAGTAAAAAATCCATCCGAAGTGAGCAAGACGTCAGTTTTCGAGAAAAAGTTCTTAAAGGACGCCATTTTAGACGCATTGAAGGTTTGGCTAGTCATTTATTGCCTGGCTACTTGAGAGATCTGAATACCATCACTTACAATGATACCACAAGCAAAGTCACTATCACGCCTGAACCTGGTCACCAATTGCTCCTGGAAGGACTCATTTGTTCTACCCTCGGATTTGAAGATCCTTGTGTGATTATGACATCTACAGAGGCACCTTTCCAACTGCTTTGAACAGTTGAATGCTGTCCATCACTTGTTTGTTTACACGGATATTATAGAATCTCAAATCGTCGGTCATGTGAAAGCGCCTATTTTGAAAACAGTTCCTGTGCATGGAGAATTTGGAGACACCAATAACGTCGAATACCAAAATCCTCATTACTACCCCTTACGGCAGAGTGTCATTGATACCATTGAAATCGATATAAGGGATGACACAGGGAAGAAAGGGCATTTGAAAGAGGGAGAGTCATCGTAAAACTCCATTTTAGACAGAAACGATCATCATATTTGTAAACCATGCGTCGCACCGTGTATCACCCAGACGCTGCTCTATATGAGGATTATTATTTACATCAAACTGGTAGTGGTTTACCCGTCTTCTCGGGTCCAGCCTTACAAAGAGGCCACGGCCTTGGAGGTGTTCTCGGTGGTGTTATGCGCATGGCAGTACCTCTACTGAAGAGAGGTGCCAAATTTCTGGGGCGACAAGCTCTTCAAACGGGCGTGGGTCTTGCCGGAGATGTGTTGGCTGGAAAAAATATTAAATCTGCAGCCAAGCGATGGTTGACACAAATGGGTACTGATACTCTGCAACATATTGGACGCCAAGTGAAGAGAAAATCACCACCGAAAAGACGAATGCATGGAAAGCCTTTAAAACGCAAAGCCTTACGAACAAACGTCACTTCATCTAAAGCAGCGAAAGTGACAAGACCTACTCCTGACATTTTTGATTTATCACCATGGCACTCGTTCACGATCATTCTTGCGAATGTGCCAAATCTGAACTCGACCTGTTTACTATTCCACCGACACAAACAAGTATAGAAAGAGGGGATTGGAAAGAATATAGACCGTTGTTCACTATTAATACAGGCGGACCCATCGAGTTTTACGTGTTGGGCTCTGGTGAAGAATATATCGATCTTGACCAAACTCAGCTGTACGTTCGTGCTAAGATAACTCGAAAAGACGGATCTGCTTTAGAAGGTGACGATGCGGTGGGCCCTGTCAATCTTTTTCTGCACTCACTCTTTAACCAAGTGGATGTGGCACTTAACGGAAGAGAAATTTCCTCAGCAACGCCAACCTATCCTTATCGTGCAATGATTGAAACATTCTTAAATTATAGTCATGCAACAAAGGTGGATCAATTGACGAGCGCCCTCTTTTATTAAGACACTGCAGGCAAAATGGATGCTGCTGACCCCGGAGCAGCTGCCGCTGCAGCTAACACGGGACTGAAAAAAAACGAAGTCGTTTCACTAATGGAAGCAAAGAGGTGAACTTATTGGACGGCTGCACGGTGATGTCTTTTGTCAAGAAAAGTATTTACTTAGCGGAGTAGACTTGCGCTTGGAACTAACACCTAGTAAAGATTCCTTTGTCCTCATGTCGTCGGATTAAAATCCAGAATAGAGAGTCGTGTTACAACAAGTCTCATTGTTCGTGCGAAAAGTGAAAACCGCGCCATCTGTGCTCCTAGCACACGCCAAGGCATTGGAAAATGATACCGCCAAGTATACCGTTCGTCGGGTACAAACCAAAATTCTGTCGGTGCCAGCAGGAAATTACAGTCTCAACGAGGATCACGTGTTCCTAGGACAACTACCAAAACGCATTGTTATAGCATGTGTAGAAAGTGACGCATTTAATGGGTCTTACACCAAGAATCCATTCCACTTCAAACACAATAAAATTAACAATTTAGCACTCTATTACGAGTTCAAATACCTACTAAGCCACTGAAGCCACATTTTGATGCAGATGATGCAGTTGGAGCCAATAGCGTCCGGTCCTATTTTACATTGTCCACAGGAACCCATAAAAATTACCGTGACGAAAGCGTAGGTATCAGTCGAGAAGACTACCCTGCTGGGTACACATTATTTGCTTTCGATTTTACCCCGGACCTTTCGGATGGTGGTCACTTCAATTTAGTGAAGGAAGGTAATTTGCGTCTGGAAATGAACTTTGCAACGGCACTGCCAAGGACCATTAACGTGATTGTGTATGCAGAATTTGACAATGTAATTGAAATCGACAAAGCCCGTAATGTCAGCTACGACTACACTAAGTAATGGATGGCAAAGATATAGCGGATATTCTTATGAATGATTCTTTCGTGCAACCCATATTTCATGGTGTGTTTTCCTCGGATCGTCTCCCTGAACTGCCTGTGGATCAGCGTCCTGCTGCCTTCGTCGTTAACACGGATCCAAGCTGTCGTCCGGGAGAGCACTGGATTGCTATCTTCCTACCAAAGCGAGGTCCTGTGGAATACTTTGATTCATACGACAAACCGCCTGAAGTGAATTCCATTCGAACATCTTAGCTAGAAATGGTGACATTGTTAAGATAAATCCAAAATCATTACAAGGGCATGCCTCATCTGTGTATGGACATAATTGTATCTATTATTTGCTTCATCGTTGTAGAGGCCAAACTATGGAAGCCATCACTGGCAGATTTGATACTGATCAACAAAGAAACGATATGAACATCTTTGCATTTACGACCCATCTTATGACTGTGTAACCGATTTGAATTTTTATCTTTTTTTTAATGTAAATATGCTCATATTTTGCGTGCCGTGATATATGTTAATATTTGTTTTTTGCTGTGGTAGAGTAGAAAAAAAAAAAGAAAAGAGTTGCAAACTCAAAATGCCCTTTCGGCTTTTATGATATCAGCAACACATAGGCTGCAACCTATTTTCTGGTGACTGAAACAATGATCGGAGAAAAGAATCATGGTCGGCTGCTTTTCACGCTTTAGGGCGTTGGTTGAGGCCCTAAAGACCTTTTCTGTAACGTAAGAATCCGAAATGACTTATACAGGAACAGACTGGATCTGTCTCCTCGTCGCTATGACATGTATTAACCAAAGTAGTGCATGTTACGTGAAAGTGTGTCTTTGAAATGTATTATATTGACAAGAGACTGAATGAGCCAATAAATAGAGTTGCACTCACACTTTATTCTGTTTCCTTTTTTTTTATGCCTTGTCATGTGCCATTCATTAGGGCTGTTTTTATCCGAGTTAACCCCTTATCACCATCCTCGACTACCAGTCAAGTGTTAATACGTTGTCTAGCAACATCACATCAACATTGGCTATAACCCGAAACTAGTCATTGACAAAGTCGGTAGACTTCTTGCCAACCTACAATACCTTTCATGCAACGGTCACACGGATGGTAAGATGTTGCCTAGTAACTGCCCTCCAATCCACCTCAAACACTCACCTCAAACACTCTCTTGAAAATCATTTTAACTTGACCAATCCTTTCGGAAAAAGCCGAATGCCTGTCATTTTGACCTTGACCCAGCGGTATCATCGATTGGCTAGAAAGATGACAGTAACCTTGACCGTTACCAAGCAACAGTGATATCATCCCCATGCCTGTGGAGAAGATGCCCTTGACCTTGACTGTTGCCTAGCAACGATGACGTAACCGCTACGCTGGCTCCTGATTGGTCGAGGACTAGATAGCTGGCTCTAACTACTAGAGTGTTCACACAAAATCTTTGTCAGATACAGCTAGGCTATGTATCACAGCTTAAAGTTGTAAATCACTGCAGGTAACAGGCAACCTGAAAAATATTCACAGGCAAATGGTTCAAAGGCGAAGTTGAAACTCTACTTCGAGGCATTTTTCCACTTTCGCGACATTTGAAATTTGTACACTGCTATTATCAATGCAGAAATGTTACACTTCACCGAATAGACTGGTGTTATCATGCGCATGCGTATATACAGGCAAAACGATTGGTTGTCATGGCACAATTGACTTCATGTGTGATCCAGTCGCAATGGTCATAGCTCCCAGTTTGTCTATAAACTACTTTCATATGCTGCTTTTTCTAAAGTCCTCCCGACCCTCTGGCAAAGAGCCGTTCGGTGAAACCAAAACTGTAAACTGTTTCCCAAAAATCTATTACGTCCACTGAAGAACAATACTTGACCAACCTCACGGCTTTCAGACACTTTTTCTAAAGTCCTCGATCCCGACCCTCTAGCGAAGGGTCGTTCGGCGAAACCAAAACTCTCACTGCTTCCCGAAGAAGCTATTACGCCCACTTAAGGACTACTTTCAGATGCTTAGTGGTGTTGTTCATGAGAAAATCGCTTCCATGATATCCTGACACTAAAACTGGGCGATATTTACTCCAACGTCCCATAACCACAAATACTTAATGACTTGTTTTCTTTGCAACCGTCCATTGCTGAGCGGCATTTCCATGAAAAATCTCATCTAAACTATCTTGAATTTGTAAGAGATTATCCTGATTTAAAGTTTGATTTAATACTAATTTGTCCATAGAGTTTATCTTAGCAATCACAGTCTTAAAATTGTAGAGCTGGTTTCTTAAAATGTGTAGAGATACTTGTCCAGTGGTGGTGAGATGAACACAAAAGTTTTTGTCTTCCTGATTATGTCTTAAAACCAAGGACAAGCAGACTTGTCGACTCTTCATGGGAACAAATTTTCGAATGTTCTTTACATGTAGCCCCATCCTAAACCTTTACACTTTGTCCACTTGTAGAATTTAACGTTATCTTCAACCTGACTGTTGGGTTCCCCTCAGGTATGGATTGATAGCACTTCCTATCGTGTTCTAGTGTGACTTTTATCGTAGTTATACTTGAAATTAATCAAACGAGGAGGCCGGAGTTTTTCCATCCCAAAAGTTGTAAATTCTGGATGAACTTGACACTACAGTGACGGGATTTCTCACGCTTAACCTCTACAGGGTGTTAACGAGACAATAGCTCAAAGAGCTACTGTTGCAGGTTTTACTTAGTCTCAACCTCAGTCATTGAAAACGGGATTAATTATTCGCTTTATATTTCGATATCTTCTATTGTACTGTATATGAGACAAGGAGCTGCTATTAAGATAACAGCTCTCACGTTGGAGATAATATTCGTAGAGTTCCATGTTAGCATCACAAGCAACTGTCTCTAAACAATCGCATGCTGTGACGTCGCTTCTTGAAAAAGGAACATAAACACCCTAGTACATCAAAGGCGGTATAGGGTGTAACTAATATCTGAGTTTGTTACATGATCTGTGACCTCAAATGAGCTATGCTTTCATTGTATTCACACTGCGTGAAAAGGAATTAACACATGCTGACTGACCTGTTAGCTAACCCCAAATGTTACGTAACTTTTTGTGTATTGAAACACATCTTTTACTGTCAATCAATAAATCAGATATGAAACTTGACTTAATTAAGTCTGCATGTAGTGGCCTTCTTTTCCTCCCTGAAGGGATAAGAGTTAATCAGGCAGAAATTAAAGATGTAACAAAAATTAAGAGGGAACGTTTCATCATGGTTTACGCAATTGGTACTATGGATATCCCTGCTTCAACTGTTTGAACTTTCACATTACTACGTGTGACACCACTATGAGATCACCAACTTTACCTTTGCTAGATCCTAATTCGCTTCAGTTGCTACAATCCTCGACAAAAATACACGGGGCAAATCCCGCTCCCCGCATCAATGCTGAAGTTTCAGGACGCCTTCCGCTGCCGCAACATTGAATGGGGGAGTGGGGGATGGTGATCCCGTCATTGCTTGTTTTGCTTGCTTTTTCCTACATTTTTTGTCGAGGATTGTTGGCATAATGCCAAGTCATTCACGTACCAATTCCCTGCCGTACTGTACTCAGTCGACAATTTCTACCACGCATATGAATCTGGATAACTTCAGCTGTCAGCATTAATTTGTGTAATTATATTTTGTTTGCTCCGAAGATCCCCTGTCTTTTGAACATCAGTTCATGTAAGCCCTACTTATCGTCACGCATTTCCAAAAGAAGGGAACAATTGCATGAAAAGACAGAATACAAAATAATATAGTAGAGAAGCATCACTTATTGAATAAAAAGTGCGCGTGCAGCCGGAAGGAAGAAATGGGTTACGACCACCACCTCTGTAGGTAGGTAAGTTTGTAGGGGACCCTTGCATATGGTCGTGGGGTAAATCAGCTTGTAGAAGAATTCAGTTATACTCCCGTGTGTTAGACGGGTTTGAATGATCGGTCTGCGGAGTCGCTGCTTTAATAATAATAAAAAAAACTGAATGTTACAATAAATGCCTCGATGTAACACTTTGTTCGCGCCCAAGTTTGGAATATGTTTTTGGTCTGGATATTAGGATATTACTTCACAAAACATGACATTGTCTGCCCTCTTCGCGTCCTCATTTCGTGGGACTAGCTCACCTTCTTCAATAATTGTAGCCCTGGGACCCGTTGAATTAAGTGGATAATAACTTAATTTACACAATTAACTTCAAATTGTTGTCGGTAATCAATAGTACTGGCACTGAAAACCGGGAACTTAAATGCATCATTTAAACCAACCATAAATGATGGAAGTCAGAAAAGGTAAAGAAAAATCGCAAATCTATTACTAAACACTATTGACAGCCACTTTAGTTTCCGTTATACTTGTTGACCTGAATCCGCAATGAAACATCCAGAATAATGCATTAACATATAAACCTCCACCTTTTGGATAGTCTTTAATTAAGTTAAAATCGGATGAAATATTTACGAATTATTTTTTTTTTGTTGTTGTTATGAATTGTACATTTGGCAGACATCTTGGTTGACCTGGATCATTAACGAAACAACCAGAAAACACTGTTTAGATATATATTTTCACATTTTCGATAGACCTTTATTTATGGTTAAAATGAGCACATGTTTCTATGGGTTATTTTTCGTGCTATTAACATATTTGCACTGGTACAATTAGCGGCCATTTTGCTTTTTCAGCCATCTTGGTCGAAATGATATTCAATAAAAATATTTAAAGTATAGTCTGTGATAATCTAGCACGAAATTTGGCAGGATATAAAAGAGCTTCTGTGAAAAACGTACGTCTTAGGATTTTTTTTATTTCTATTTTAATGTATTGGGAACTTTCATTTCTTAATTAGATCACTGGCCAAAAGTGGAACTTCCGCAATATGTATGAGCGATATGCAGTGGTCTTGTAAAGCATGTGATAAGAAGGGAACAATTAAAAAAAGGAAAATAACAAAATTTCACATCCTTTAGAATTTAGAAACCACTTGAGATTTGAAATAATATAATTAATAAAGAAACGAACATTCTTGTTGTTTGTCCAACCTTACGCAAAGGCACTGCATGATATCCTGCCAAAACTTTCAACATTTTGAAATAATAAGTTGCACTAAAACTGTCTTATATGTCCTTTTTTGTTCTAGGCTCACTTGATAATTTTCAAAGCAGTTAAAATAGCTTAAAAATTCCAATTCTCTGGCAAGAAATATCAATATGCATGAAGTAGAACGTTCCAATCAAAACCAAGTATTAGTGCATCGCTGGTAAAAATTTAGCCTTCACTTTTTATTGGACCGACTTCCAGGGACAAAAATTTCTGGTGCAATGAAATGTAAGGCAAATTAGTCTTTCTTCTTTCTTTCTGCTTTCTCCTTCTTTGACTTCTTTGAAGGACCCTTTAAAAACAGACAAGAAAAATCTCTATGAGAGATAAGAAGATAAGAGTAAAATTTTGGACAAAATATACATTTACATTATTTTGATACATAGGACAAACAAAACCTGTTAATATAAGGCTTCCTGCAGTCGCAAGTGGATACCCAAACGCTTTAGAGTGAACTGGTAGACATAATCACTCTGGATTGAACTGTACTGTATATTCGGCCACAGAAAACATTAACTATGGTTTAAGCTATAATCTTTACTGTAACGAACTGATTTGCCAACGGTTTATAAATTTGGGCAATCCATACTACACCCCATGACGTAGATACAGTGTTGCCTGTACGTATTTGACCACAAAATCTTATTCAAAGCCATTTTCTGACAGCTACTGTAAGACACAGCTGATTATGAAAACCCCAACCAGGGTTTTGAGTCTCATCGGGCAAGTTGTGGCCCTGTAATGTTCGTTGTAACTTCCCTTGTCCCACTTTAGTGCGGAAAACAAGCCAGTGAGCCATAACTGGAAAAAGCCGTGGCCGGCGCGTATTGCAAGCCAAATGCACAATAATTTGATAAACTTGGTATATCGATCGATAAACCAGTTTTATCGACTGATAAGCCAAGTTTTATTTGATAAGCCAGGTTTATCGGTCGATAAACTAGGTTTATAGAATTTCTCACTTCAAACGTGGTTTACCCATTTGATAAACCTGGTTTATCAATTCGATTAACTTAAATTATCGAATAATTGAGCATTTGGCGTCGACTGATAAACTTGGTGTTTTTAATTTGGTGTATCGATTTGATAAAACTGGTTTATCAAATTGATTAACCAGGTTTTTTTAAAAAAAAAAATTGGTTTACAGGCTGATAAATCAGGTTTATTGGTCGAAAACCTTGTTTATCGGTCGATAAACCACGTTAATCAGTCGATAAACCTGGTTTATCGACCGATAAACCAGGTTTATCAACCGATAAACCAAGTTTTTCGAGTTATTGGGCATTTAATTAGCTTGCCATAGGCTCGACTTGAACCAATAAGTTGGATGCTGGGCCATAAAACTCCATCTTACTAACTAACCCACTTCACAAATGCGAGACATCTTGACATTGCACTGTACAGTATCAACTGTAATTTGACAGTCTATGAAAGGACTATGATATTTTTAAACGCATATTAGTACAATGGAAACACCTTGAAAGGTGATTTAGGTAATTTCTAATGGTGCTTCAAGGAATTGTGGAAAACATGAAACAGGCCTAGACAAACCGGGCTCAGCACATAAAGGCTAGTTAACTCGTTTTCCCTATTTATAACCTTTTCGTCTGAGAGCCTACATCATACTTGGATAAAGAAAGGAAAACAATGCGCAGTGGTTATGAGGCTACATTCACAGAATCACAAAATAATTGTCGTATTTCAAATGGACAATTTCTAACTGGGCGATGCCAAAAAATATAGCAATCTCTAAGGAGATATTTACTAACAGTACAGAACATCATTTTAAACTCTCTTAAGCCAGTCTTATCTTAGTTGTGCTGACAGGCTATAAGCTTGTCTGTTACCAGTGGCGTCACCAGACATTTCATTCTGGGGGACACAACAATTTATGGGGGGGGGGCATATAGACTCCACTCATGGCGCCGGAGGCGGCACCAAGCGCGAAGCGCGAGGCTCAACGCGTGGGGTCCTGGGGCACGCCTTAGGGCCCCTGGTGGGGTCCAGGGGCAAAGCCCCGGTGGGGTTCAGGGGGAGAAGCCCCCGGAAGCTTGTGGGTTTTAGTGTGTTTGTGAGGTATTAAAGACGTTATTTAAGGGTAATTTTATTGACTTAACACTGGTCTAAAAATTACCTCCAGGGTAACTTCAAGTAAGCCTCTCGGTAAAAAATCAGTAAACCACTGATTCAACTACCAAGAGCTTATCCGGCTCACGTTTTTAAAATGGGGTAGATGATCTGTAGAGGAAAAAATTGATGGGCACTTCAATGTGAATTTTGGTGGGGGTTCAGGGGCGAAGCCCCCGGAAGCTCCTGGGTTTTAACGTGTTTTTGAGGTATTAAAGACGTTATTTAAGGGTAATTTTATTGACTTAACACTGGTGTAAAAGTTACCTCCAGGGTAACTTTCAAGTAAGACTTTCTGTAAAAAACCACTGATTCAACTACCAGGAGCGGATACGGCTGACATTTTGAAAATGGGGTAGATGATCTATAGAGAAAAAAGTTGATGGGCACTTCAATGTGAGTTTTGGTGGGGGTACAGGGGGGCGAAGCCCCTGGGTCTTTAGCGTGTTTGTAAGGTTTTAAAGTTGTTTTTTAAAAGGGTTGTTTTTACACTGGCCTAAAAAATTACTTACAGGGCAATTTCGAGTAAGATTTTATTTTTGATAACAACACAAACGTTAGTGAAACTACTCTCAAGAGCGTATCCAGCTGACAATTTGAGGAAGTTGAGCTGCACCGTGACTATATATAGAGAGAAAGGCAGTTGATGGGCAATTAGATGTAATCCTCTGAAGGAAAAATGTAGGCTTAATCCTGCTTGAAGGGTAACCTGAGCTGTGCGCCACCTCCAATTGACGTAGTCGGAATTGAGAAGAAAATTTTGAAAAAACGTAACCCTCAAACAGCCGGAAATGGCATTTCCAAG
Organism: Holothuria scabra; assembly: GCA_037179385.1. NCBI lineage: Eukaryota > Metazoa > Echinodermata > Holothuroidea > Aspidochirotida > Holothuriidae > Holothuria > Holothuria scabra. Next base: position 20,613,564 of record CM074194.1, on the reverse strand, counting down.
GTTTCTTGCGATATTTTCATTTGGAAAACATGAAAATTTACTGCCTTTTCTTTTCAACAGAGGAATCGAATCCTAAAAAATTCATAGTAACACTCTGACAACAGAAGAAACACTTTTTTTGAAAATCTCAAATCTCAGTTGGGGGGGGGCACACGATTTTTCAGGGGACACGTGCCCCCTGCCCCCCCCCCTTGGCGACGCCAATGTCTGTTACATTCATCTTCAACGTTTGTTATCCTTTCTTATAGTGGTCAGTGTAAAGTTGGTACCCTAAACATATTTTCCTAGTCTCCAAAGTAAAGATGCCAGTCTGTAATGACGCATGTATAGTAAATAAGCTATATTATCTAAATAATGGACAATCCCCGTTGATCTATACAAGCAGTGTCACCCACGCTATTATTTCTCGATAACTGCACTCTAAAAAATTGGTTAAAAAAACTTACCAACACTGGTCACGTATGTCAAATACCAAAAATTGGTAAAGGTTTTCCCAATAATTGTTGATTAATGGGTTATCCAAGAGGTTTTTACCACTTTATTGGGTAACTAGCCTTTGGGGAAACCAAATAAACAACACATACTAAGGAAAATTTAACCAATTTCGGGTATTTGACATACGTGACCAGTGTTGGTGAATTTTTTTAACCAACTTTTTAGGAATGTTGGTAGTAGGTCTATAGACATCATTTGTCCACGTTCATTTACACAGAGTGTAAGATAAAGCAAATGAAAAGTTACGAAATAAGTTTTGATGAGAGTTTCCATCTAAACACAATTTGTAACATACTTCACACTCACCCCATTTTTCTCTTTCTCTCCTTCGTCTTCTTCTTTTTCTTCTTCTTCATCATCATCTGGAGATTTGAGGAAGAATATGGCGGCTATTGCAACCAACTGAAAGACTGCCCCAATATACAGACCTATCTCCAAGAACTTATCAATGGTGGCATACGGATTTTCCAGTAAATCTTCTACAGTAAGATTACTCATGTTGGACAGTTTGGAATGAAACGATAGTTGGTGAAGTAATTAATGTTCCTTACTTTTGACCGCCACAGCACAACAAAGTGACCCTTGTTCTTCAAGATGATTTTAGAAACGGCAACTTTCAATTATGTCTATGAGATTGTCAATGTACCATTGTGCGATTTAGGCCACAGCATGTATACATTGTAAGTTGTTCGTTACTCTAGTACAGAATTCCTACAGTTCCCCTTGTAAATGAAAAATTAACTGAACAATTCATAACACAGTTCAGTGGAACCTAACACAAAAAGGCCAGACCAAGTTGGTTGTCTACACTGATCATCCCAAGGTCACTAAAAGAGTTTTAACAATCTATAATTCCACACAAACGTAGAAATGTCCTTGTTCGAATCACAACTTTAAGACACGTTGACTATCCATCTGATTTATATTTGATTGATTCCTTTAACAAAAGCTTCGTTGACGAATAATCATATCAGAACACAGCGACCAACGACCCGTGACGCAGTTTGCACAGCACGCCAGTTAGCCTCGATGAAATAAGTTAATTCGACAATGCGCACGTGCGATGTGGGGTTCGTGAACGGCAAAGAACGAATAGCGGTAGCAAGCACCACATATTTATATCATTGCGTAAAGCTTGTAGAGTACATAGATCAACAAAAGTGATAAAGTGTACAACAACTGAGAGAAAAGCCCCTCAGCGTGTTTCAGGTAAGTACCCTTCATCAGGCGGCAATATATGATCTGATAAAATGAAAAAAAAAAAAAAGCTTTTCAAATGAAACAACAAAAGGGGGCCTGCACAACTCGACTGATGCACGTGTACTACAGGACGTGTCATGACTTGTGTACTTGCCCACTAAGCGACTGGTTGACAGACTCACTAACTGTCTGACTGACTTACTAACTAACTAACAACTGCACATTATGTGTGTGTGTGTGGGTATGTTTGTATGCTTGTGCTCGTGTGTAATAGATGTACAATATACAGTAATTGTGGTCCATGTCAATTTCATTTCCCTTTTATGAAAGTTTACACTGTAGGTCAGTAATGTAAGTCGTCACATGCACATGCCCTGACTTTAAATACTCCAGTAGGTCAATGGCGGTGTGGGGTGTAACTAGTATCTAAGTTTGCTACATGATATGTGCCCTGGAGTGATCTATGCTTTCATTGTGTCCACAATGGATGAAAAGCAATTATAACACATACTTGACCGGCTTGTTAGCTAACCTCAAATATAACGTAACGTTTTGTGTATTTTGGTTTATTTGGTACTATATAGACCACTTAATCGGATGTGAAACCTGACTATTTCAAGTAAGTAGGTAGTGTACTTCACTTCCTCCCTGAGACAAAAAGATGTAATCGAGCAGAGAAGGGGAATGTTTCAAAAAGTAAAACGGAAAGTTTCATTACGCAATCAAAACGTCGTTGAAATAGTTCCGATAAGGCTGTTAGTTCATTAAATACAAATCATTCATTCTAGTGTATGGTGTGAGAGGATTTTGTATTTGTCTTCAATTTCCATTTAAAAATCTGTTCATACTGCGTAGTAAGTAACTGTCCATCCTGGAAAAGCAAATGAGGTTTTCGGAACCAGTGTCCAAATTTATTTCATAAATGGTGACAGTATTTTTACAACAATATGGGTATTCAACGTGAAGTTGGGTCCGAAGAATCTCTAAGACTATATCCTCCATGTCCAGTTCTGCTTCCACATGTTCCAAAATTGGACTAAAGCCACTCCAAAAATTTGCCTCGTAAAGTCGGGCTCAAGAAATGATCTCATTTACCAGTTGTTGAAGATGCCGGCAATTTTAACTTAACGTTGACAGATAAAGATGGGCCAAGTCATTCATCAGAATATGATGGCGCCGTTATATTGATCATAGACAAGGACATCTCTCCTGAAAGAAATTGAAATTGACAGAGACGGTGAAATTCTGAAATTTCAATATATCATAACCATACTTAACACGAACAATAAAGCGACTACAATAAACACGTCTTTCTTCATGTTTTTTCATTACTCCAATCACAATATCCGTCTTTAAGTGATAAGTGTAAAATATAATGTGAATATAACCTGAGATAAGACGGATACTCTAAGAAGACAATCAAATCAACGCATAGAAATTGCAAACATTTCTTTAAATGTGAAGAACTTAAAGAACTAACAAGTGGCGCCCCTTTTTTCAAAATTCATGGTTAAAATATTGTTCTGAGTATCTTTGTTATCAAGCAAAATATTCAGCCTATTTTTACCTATCTAGGTAGGATGTTTCGTTTTAGAATGTCTTCCCTTGGTTTCTAGGGTTCGTGCCTTCTGAGGATGAGCTTAGTCCACTTTGATTACGTGTCTTTGAGTTTCTGCCATGGTGATCCGAGAGTACAAACTCTTTCATCTGATTACGATGAAGAACGGTTTAGTGACAGTTAGCATATTATTCACCCTGTAGTTCGGGGAAATGGAAATATTGAAGCATAAAATGTTTATCTCTTTCAAGGATTATATAAAAGGTCTAGTTTATTTTTGATCTTCAGTTTATTTTTGTTTTTATTTTACTTGGAAGACTGAGGTCTCAAGCTGGTTTTCTCTGAAGCCTAAAATCCCAAGTTCCAGTACTATATATGCTGCTTTTATTTCTCGGTTCCCACAAGAAGTTACGGAGTGACCTAATCGAAAAACTTTGGAAAATGTGGTGGTTGGACGTTCTTCGAAATCTAAATAAATTGTTCCCAAAGTACACTATTAAGAACGATATACGCATGTCCTATAATAGGGATTTTGTTCCATTTAGTTATTGCGTTTTTCCATTGATCATTGAGCTTTCTGTAAGTATACCGGTACCCTGCCTTTGTGCCTGTATTAGTGTTGGACTACTGACATTACTTTCCAAAGTGTTAACATCGCTTCGGTACTTTACTTGCACGTTTTTAATTGGTAGATTTCAACAACATATTATTGAACTTTAGGCAAGTGACTTCTAACCCTGACACCTATGGCAAGGTCATATGATGTCATAATTAATGAAGGTGTGATGAATTATGAATTGAAAGGGTTAAAATATGTAAATTGCATTGACGTCGCTTACGTAATAATAAAAAATTTATTCTCATTTTTTATGAATTTCTTTGCACATTGATGCAGTCCCTGTATGATTGGAAAAGTATGCTAATTGTAATTAAGATAACAAAGAAATGTTAATGTTTAACTACGCTGACAATGAAAACCGTGGTTTGCCGCCAACAATTTCTTAGTGATTCCCAGGAGGTTTAAACAAAAGCAATTCCTATTTTTTATAGAGAATTTTCATGGAAGTTCCCTTTCATTATAGCATAAACACATTACGACAAGGTGTATGTTTTTCTAACAATTTTAATTAAAAGAAATACTCACCGTTTGTTAAAGCATTTCTTTTTTTAATATCACTAGATGGTCTTCTTCCATTTGCCGCAATGACTAGTGTAGTTCTCTTGCTCCGATGAGCCCCAAATTCTCTTGATGTCATATGTCAATGTTCAGAACCATTTCTCTCCAGCATTTAGTTTTTTCTTGTATTACTTTGTACGTGGTTTTTGACGTTACTCTCACCAGCATTTGATATTGTAATTATACTGCTTCCCGGCTTACACGTTCGAAAGATTCTCAGTTCTTTGTTTAAAGGGAAGGGGCAAAATGATTGTCAGTAACGCTGTCTTTCACAAAGATATACCAATGATGATGGTCGGGTATTTTGTCAGTCTTTAGTCTTCATCTGACAAGCACCATGATCCACAAATAACAATTTAATATGAAATGCAATGGTTCTGATATAAAGACCGATCTCAGTGATTCACCGTTGATAGAGGGAAGCTTAACTTGTCTCAAAATAATATTAAGTAAAAGTCATATAATTTAAAGTCAAGTTATATTAATCCAATCAGACTGAAAGCGTCTCAAAAGGTTTGAGATTGGTATATATATTTGTTTTCTTTTAAGATTGAAGTATTGCATTCTTCCAACCAGAAAGTTGGATTATAATAACTTTTTACCCACTGTCATCAGAATGAACTAAGTTGGGCAAACTACGATCTTGGTTCATCGTTACTGAGGGGAGGGCGAAAAGATGTTACTGCCTGGTTTTCGAAAAGGCATCCTGTTTGTTAAAACTGGTTTAGTCTTTTAATAATAAATGGCTCTCATGCCATTTTATTTTCTTTCTCCTCGTTCTTTGGTCTTCTCTCCACCAGCATTCACAAGTAGAATCTAAAACTTTAATGCAATAATTTGTCCCATGCTCTGACGAAGATGTCTCTGCAAGATGTCGGCTGCAACCGCTTCAAGCGAGGAAGATCTTCATGTCAATTATTTGCGTCTCATCAATTTTAACGTACGTTGATGAATATGTGTTGCATATATACGATTTTTCTTTGTTGTTCTTATGACCAGAATCCCCAATAACCATTACTTTGTTAACCGATGTCGTAAGCCTGAAGTTAGACGATGTTTGATCTTGGTTAGTCGTTACTGTAGGAAGAGCGACAAGATGTTAGTCACTGTTCTTCAAGAAAGGCATCCACAAATGTTTCAGTCTTTCAGGGAGTACTGATTTCATGCAGTTTTTTTTCCTTTTGACTAAATCTCTAGTCTACTTCCGGTTTACATTTACAGAAAAGCATTGTCAATGCCATTGTCCCAAGGTTTGACGAAGATGATTGATCTCAGTTCTTCGTGGGTAAGGGTGGGGAACTAACACAGTCTCTGCAAGATGGTGTTTCATATGATCCAAGCGAGGTAGGTTTCGATGTTACTTATCTCCGTCTCGCCATTTTTTAAGCCTGATCACTCTATGTGTTTGCGTTTTAATTTTTGAATTGGGTTTTTCTGCTAATTAGTAAGTGCAGTGACCATTATTTCTGTACCCGATGTTATAGGGTCTCAAGTAAAAGAAGAAATTTCTTCTCGTTTCGTCGTTTCTGTAGGAAGGTGAATAGATGTTAGTCACTGGTCTTCAAGAAAAGCATCCACAAATGTTTCAGCCTTTCAGGAAATCATTTACAAAATAGCATTTTCAATTCCATTTAGCCAAGGTTTGACTATGATGGTTGACCTCACCCCTTCGCTTGTGAGGGTGGAGAATTAAAACAGTCTCTGGAAGATGTTGTGACATCCGATGGAAGTGAGATAGATTTCGATGTTACTTATCTGCGTCCCAGCAATTTTACAGCCTGATGGCTTTATGTGTTTGCGTTTTATACTTGGTCTGGGGTTTTCTTCTGATTAGTAAGATGACCATTATTTCTGTACCGAATGTTATAGGGTCTGAAGTAAAAGAGGAAGTTCAATCTCGGTACGTCGTTTCTGTAGGGAGGGTGACAAGGTGTTAGTCACTGGTCTTCAAGAGAGGCATCCACAAATGTTTCAGCCTTTGAAGAATCATCTTCCTCAGTCATTCTCTTTCCTTTTTGTCTGCTTTTGGTCTTCTTGCAATCAACATTTCCAAATTATCAAGCTAGGTTCGGTCTTCACGAAATATTTGTATGTAAACTTTGATCTCATTTTTCGGTTGTATGGAACACACGTTAGCCTTCTAATGGTACTATACTGCGTTTCATGAGTTCCTTCTCTGACGAAAGTTATTTATTACCATTAAATGGATGGCCTTCGGTTGTCATGTGACCAGCATCATTTAACGTCGATGCTCTCCATGTAATGGTAGCTAAGTTGAAGGAATTTTATCTCTTTTTCTGAAATGAGCAAATTGCTCTAATCTTCACTTTGGTGATCCTCGATATTTCTGGGACCGACATCTACAACTTGACAAATATGTCTTCCCTCAAAATTCTGCTTTTTCGTCCGTGTATGCTGTTACGGGATGAAAGAGGGTCAGGCAGGACGCTTGTCATCATTCTCATCGAATCAAATCCTGATATCATGAACTTGTTCCAGTCAGGTCCCAGGATCTAGAAATTTATCAAACCAAAGACAAAAAAAACTGTATCATGGCACGTTTTTCAACTTTTTGTAAGATGTAATAAATTGATGTATTCCTCTGAAATTTCAAACCTTAAGTCATTAACGCATGCAGCGGGATAAGAGGCTTGTCTACCATGCAATATATTCATGTGAGGTTGATCCCACACAATACACAGTCGTTCATCTAAGTATGACGCTATAAATCTAATTAAACAGGTGCACAGCTAGTGTGATCTTTTGACTACTTTTCCCTTCCATTTGGAATGTTCATTTAACTTGAATTTGAAAAAATTGATAAACAAAGGTGTATCTTTTCCGTAGAATCTAAATGTATTGATTAAATTACTTCTAAATGCACTGTTTTGAAGGAATGCTGTATCACAACATACCCCGTAAAGGCAAACTTGAGAAATTCAGGAAATAAACTGGCGGTGTATAACAAATCTCCCAATTCGTTGTCACACTCTCCCAATTCATTGTTAACTCTGACGACCGTCAGTTCTGTCGAATGATCTTGGTATCTACTGCTCACACAATTCAAGTACAAAATTTTTTACTCGTTCCTTCTATAATACGGTAGTCATCCAACCTAGATGTAACCTCCTTTACGATTTGAACAAATGTCTGTACCACTCCACGAAAGGGCAAGTTAAAAATAAAACTGGTTTCGACTGAAAAACCACATTTAGTTTAATTTTGACTTTATTTTGAGAAATATCTAATACATCTTGCTCCATGATTATGTAAACAACCTCGGGCAGTTTCCCATCTCATGGTAAAAAATCAAAGTTTTGGCTTCCAGTAGATCACTAGATTTCGTTTTTATTTTTTGTTCCTCCAGCCGAACCCTAGTTGACCCCTAGTCCTATCTGCAACGTTAGCGAATTTTATACTGCAACGGTTTTAGCAAGATATTTACTGTAAAGGAGTGTCATTCCATAATGTCCCAATTTTTCCTCGAACGTTGTTGAGGCGTTACCACCACACTGAAACAATATGGAGACTTTTGTTTGCTTAAATAGTTCTCGTCGCTGTTAAGTAAAATACCACTGATTTACCCTATTGTATGAAGCGATGCTTACAGGATACCATTTTCTGGGTCTGAACTTTCTTTTCCCGAGAAAGTAGGTACTGAAGTGGGTAGTAAATTTTTTTTACTGCAAATGAATTTACACGCAAGAAATTAGGCTTCACGTAATTTAAGGGGAGTATAGCTCTCTCCACCCTTATGAACCCAGTCTTTTGTTCATGTCATTAGGATTTGAATCATATGAAAAGTCTAAAATGAACGGTTTCCTCATAACCAACCTTTGTGGACCCAACAGCTGACTTCTCTCTCAGGGGCGCGAGCACTTACGCCCCCTCTTTCTCATCATCTCGGTTCCCATCTTCGGGAACCTCCTTGGGTGCCGCTTAGGGCACTTTAACACCTGAAATCGGAGTCCCAGAATTTCTGTCTTGTTGGCGGGAGAGCAAGCACGGTCTCAAGGCCAAGCTCATCATCGTCAACAAGAATTAAACCTGGGTCCTCCATCTCAGACATTTCCTCTGCCAGCTGATAGTGTGCGGCCATCTGAGCCATCTGATTCTAAGTAAGAAATAAATCGAATGAGTCAGTGTTAAATCATACTATTTGATATTTCTTTGTGGTCCACGATAAAAGAACAATAAGAAAATAATTGGCTTGGGAAAGGTTTATTAAAATCAGAAAAAATGAATTTGCAAAACCGCGTTTTAGTTTTTTTTTTTCAAATTTTTATTTTTTGAGGATGTGCCATGCAAAAGCTCAAAGTTAAAATAAGAGTGTGAGGTGAAGAAATGTTACACTTCAGAATGTAATATTCTGGCAAGTTAGTAAGTTTGAAAGTTTGCAGTGCCAGGCAGGCACGTGGCGAATGTGGGGACCAGGGGGTTTGCGGGTTGGAAACCTCATGATCACAGTTTGCAAAAAAAAAAAAAAAAATGATGGCAAAAATGTCATCATTGCGAATTTTATTATGTTTATGACCTAAAACAAAACAAAAAAAAAATAAGAAGAAAGAAACGATTTTACCGTCCCTCGAACTTTTACCCCAAGTTGGCTAGGAACTCCTTTCCCCTCATGGCAAAATCCAGGCTACGCGCCTGAAGACAGGTGTGATTATTACTTCAAAGGCATTTAAAGGACGCGTCTTTTCGTGTTGAAAGGGAAACTTGTGTTGATGGGCAATGTAAACGTTTTTCCCTTGATTGTATATGGAAATATCCATAGAAAAACTGCATCCCACAAAGCTTGATTAAAGAGGTTATTTTTTCACTGCTATCAATTTTACGAATATAGCTACATTTCCGAAGAATGTTACATAATAAAGCAATTAACGTCGATGAAGATGTTATTGCTCTTAACACACTTCTACTTGAACCACAGCAGAAGCGTAAATTTTTCAGACTTGTTTTTCATATACAACGTACTGTGAGCAGCTCTTTAACTGAAGGTAATCTAAAAGGTAGTTAACTCTACCTGCAATCTACAATTGAAACAGACAGCTTTTTGATTGGCAGCAAGTTCGAAATATTCAGAGTACTGTAGCCCATATATCAGTCTACACAGCATGTACTGAGGGTGTTTTGATTACACATTGGGGTCTTGCATACTCATCCTGAAGTAAACTGAGATAACACTGTCTGGATGAGGATGAAGTTTAGAAACTAGTTGTGGGAGGGGCTTAAGTAAGTAGGCTAGAGGAATTGAAACATTTTTGGGTGAGAGGGAAAGATGTAAGGGTTTGTTATTGCAATGGCTTAGGCCTCAAAGTTAGCTGGACATCAAAGGGTCCACGATAACAATGTATTAAGTAATATAGTGCACTTGGACGAGAGGACTTTCAAATTTACAACTTGAATGAGATTTAATTGATTCTATTCACGGGTCATGTGAGAATTTTCTCTCTAAAGCAAGTCTCCTTTCTATTAAATATGCTTAAAAGTCTAAACGAAATGGCCCTTATGTTATATTTAAAAGCAAATGAATCTCACAATTTTTATTTCCTCCTCAAGTACCTTTCATGACATTTCAGAACTTAATATTGCATATTCACTGCAAACTAAGCAGTGAATTCTAGTACTTCACAATGAAGAGCGAAACTGTTACTGGTTCTCAACAGTCCGTCATGAAACGGTAGTCTACTACACTAATTCAAGTTGTGGCGGCTGCATTTTCATTTTAAGTATTAACCTATACTTACCGCGTCGTGGTATGTTCCCATTGATGGTAGTCCATGGTGTGCCGATATTCCAGGTAAGTGGTGTCCATGACCAAGTTGTTCGCGGTATAGAAGTTCCTCGGGTATGGGACATTCGACATACTCTTCCATTAGCTCTGGGGGTACAAACCCATGGATGGGAAATACTCTTGGATCGTAAAAGATCTCTTCATCTTTTTCATCGTCCTCTACTTTTCGTCCAAGCGGTTCTCGTGGCAAAATTGGTTCTAAGAACCCCTTTTTCTCGGGTGCTTTCTTATTTGCACGTAGCATAGCAACGTTCTGTGCAATAGTTGGGGTCTCGCCCTTCTTACCCCTCCTCAGTCCTGTTAGTGATGTGTGTGCTGAAGAGGCAAATGTTTTCCGTCTTACGTCTGGGAGATTGGGTTGCCTTGATATTGGTTGCAACTGTGTCCTACCTGGATGGATAAGATGGTGGGGTGGTGTCGGGGCATGTACACGTCGCAATGGCAGCCGTGTGGGCTCATCAGGTTCCCTTTGTCGTCGGGCTGACATGAATCGCTCTTCAGGTACACTGATATTTTGCACAGGAAAACGAATCATGTTTTGATCGTTTCGGTCCATCTTTCTTATCTTCTCCGCTGTTTTTGTTTTGTTCTTTTTCTTTTTCTTTTCCTTTCGCTTCTTTGACTTCTCCTCCTCTTGTGAAGAGGACAAAGGGGTTAATTGACCGAATCGTGATGGTCTCCCAAGGTTGAGGTTTCCCGACGATTGCAAAGAAGTTGTTGAGGAGGCCGTTCCAACATGTGGTTCCAAAGGAGCTAGCTGCATTGAACGTCGTGATGGTAATACGCCAATTGCTAGTGGTGACATTCCCTGTGCTGTGATGTTATTACTTTCACTGGTGGTCGGTACCTCTATTGGGGTAATTTGTCCGTGACGTTGATGATCGCTTCCCACGAGCCTATCTGAAATCCCACCTGATGGTGGAATAGGTTGTTCCATTGACATACCCTGATGTTTCATACCCACGTGAGGTTCCTCATTCGTCACGAGACGCTTTTGCACTGGAACAGGCAAAGGAGGCAGCTGAGTTGCCATGAATCCTTGACGTGTAGGTAAATGCCCAGAAACTGTAGGTGTTACATGTTCTTGCGTTGGTTTTAAAGAATCCTGGGTGTCATTCATTGAAGTGCCGCTTTGATTTATTGAACTGCCCAGAAACCCACGGCATGACAAAACAGGAGGAGGCATAGTATCAATAAGTCGTTTGGGCTTTTCGGCATTTTTGTCAGCCGTGCTGCTTGAACCTGAGCTTTGAGCCAATCTTTCGTCTGTGGTTAAGGTGGCATCAGAATCAAATTTAACTTGCTTTTGAGCTTCTAATTCCTCTACCAACTTTCTCTTCTCTTCTGCGACCGTTTTATAGTGGGTTATCTCGTCTGTCAAAGTAGTGTCAGAGCTCACAATGTTCGACTGAAGGTCTTTACATGAAACTGTGGAATCCTTTTTGGTCTGTTCTTCATTTGTGATACGCCGAGTTGGAATGTCAAACACTTCGACTTCAGAACTTGAGGAAAGAGACTCGGAAGATGGATACATTACCGTCAAACTTTCTTCAACTTCCCTTTTGGCAGAAACCTTTTCGTCAACATGTTTTACCTTCTTTCCCCTTTTTCGCTTCTCCTTGTCGTCGTCCGACAGTTCATGGAACCCTCTTTGGTTGAGTTGTCTCTCAAGAAGTTGCAAAAGCCTTGTGCTGATGTCGGATTCACGAGTTGACCTTGAAGGGGGTGACGTCACAGTAGCTTCGTCTTTTACTTTCGGAGATATTTCACGCAACTGGTCTGCTGTTTGCGTGCTTGTATCCTTGGTTGTTACAGAGGAATCCCCCATCAAATCTCGAGTGGAATTGGCTCTTTTAAAGCACTCGGAGCAGTCCGGTCTTGAAGTCTGCCCTTTAACAGGGGACAATCTGTCTAAACAGCCTGTAACGGACCGTACAAATGAAGAAACTAACTCATCTTGATTGGAGGATTTCACTTCAATTTGTGGGAGTGCGCTTTGCTTCATTTGTATTTTTCCTTCTTCACTGTCCCCATCTCTGACGGTTTCAGAACAAATCGAAATTTGACTAACATTTTGACGCGTTAGAATCAGTCGCTGTTGGTGACCACGTTTGCTCTTTGATGGTTGAGCGTCTTCGGTTTGTTGTGATGTCACCTCTGTCTTCTTTTCATCGTCGCTTAGCGTTTTACCTGATGGTGGCAGTTTGACATCCTTCTGAGAGCCAGTTCTTGAGTGAGGTCTACTCCTGTCCAAATTAGTGAATGCCGACGCAGTTCCCTCCTTCACTTCGGTAATTTTTCCCTTTTGTTGGCTTCCCTCTTCCTCGTCAGTTGTTTCGAAGTCAGATGAATCTGATAAGAGTAAACCAGTGAGAGCAATGCCATACTTATTCATCCAGTAGTCATAAATCTTCCTATTCGAAGCACACGGAAGTGGTTTTCCTATAGCTTCCTCGGCCGCAACGCACAATTTAATGTAATCAAGCTCACTTCTCGTGAGATTAGTGTGACAACTAGGAACAGTAGGAAAATATTTGCTACTTCTACAGCAAGGATTGAACATTTTCGATGGAAGCTTGAAAATGATATTGATGGTGCTTGCCCCTGAGGAGTTTTGGATACCCTCTATTTTTTGGCCGACCCTCTTCTTATCACCTTTACGTGTCTTCTCATCATGCCGACATCTTTGTGTTGCGTTCGATTCATCCTGAACTTCTGTGCGTACATCAAAAAATACTTCTGACTGTGGTCGTAAGGTATTTCTTTGTCCTCTGGAAGAGAAATTTCGGTTATTACGTCTCCTCTTTGGTTTGTCTGTTTGTGGTGGTCGGGGTACCCTTTGTTCTTTATCCTCACCTAAGTCGTGAAAATCAGGATATCTTGATTCAGCTTCTGAACCTGGCAACGAATTACAGGAAGGTAGATCATATTGGAAAGGTTGACAGAAATGCTTCTTAGTTTGAAAATCTAGTAACAGAGGTTATTCATTTTCAAGGACTGAGTGCTAGTAAGTCACTGAGCGGAAATAAAAGTCTCTTTATATATGCCTTGTTTTCGCTGTCAGTCAGAAAATCGAAAAATTCAATTTTGGGAAGCCCGTTTTCCCTTTGAGCTTATTACTTTTCTGCATTTCCAGGGAATTTGATTTTTGTTTCAAAATCATTATTTTACTGATAGAATTGAATGGGACTTTTTAGACAACTTAGCCACAGAAAAGGGTCTTTTCCAGAGTGAAGCTTATCTTTATAATTGCAACAGTTAATCCTCCATACAGGAAAACAATTGCGCTTTCCAGACAAAAGACTTTAAGGTCGATCAATATTTAAACATTTACAAAACCTTTACCAAACCTTTTAGACTACTAAAATAAGTACAACTTAGACACATGGCTCTGTGCATACCGCTGTCCTACTAAAAAGTGTGGTCATTGGTTAGTTCAGCTGTACTCTGCATGAGGAATAGGTAATTATCTCAAATTCATTTTAAAATATCATCTAAATCTTTTACATTTCCAAAATTCCCTGTCAAAGGCGGTCCCAAACTTTTACATTTGAAAAAAATGATGACAAGTCGTAGGAAAACTGTCAAAATTTTGCAACATTGACAATTTTAGTTCTGATATTTTTTTAGCACCTCCCATGCATGAAAAACTCATTTTGAGAATATTCGGCGGCTCTGTCCTTTCGATGTTGGTTCGGTAGAACTCCATCTCCAATGACCATTTATTTTATTTTTAGGTCTCCAGATGTACATACAGTTTTAACACTGTGACCATAATGTATAAACCATGTTTGCGAGTATTTCCCTAATAAAAAGTTCTCAGTGACGTCACAGCATGTTTGCAGACTATACACATTATGAAGATGCTTATCAATCTGCAACCCAACCATTTTTGTTGCGCCTTATTCCCGTTCGGCTATCCCACACTGGAAGTAGTTAATTTTGACTGTGGTTCAAATTATCCATATGTTATTGAGTCTTTTGGGAAGTACTTGGTGTGTACTCCCACGTTAACATCCTTGTTTTGCAATTATCACCACTCTTTCAGTGGATAAAAGGGTACCTTGATGTGATGTAGCTAGCCGCGGAGGCCTAGTGTCGGGGAAGGGGTGCTTCAACCATTTGCTACGGTCTATCGGAATCCGGGCAAATATTATGTAGGATACTATGTAGTATTATGCATTATCAAGTTAGGCCTGTCAACAGCCCGACAAAAACGGTGAGTTGCCGGGGGACGTGACTCGCAGAAGCGTACCGTGCCAAAACTTTTTGGTTTTCTTTTAAAAATACAGTTAAAGATTCCGAACTCGTTTGACGTAAATTTGACATCTTTAGAAGGAAATTGGCTGTTTGCAAGGAATCCATTTAAAAATCGTAATGTCTACGAAGGATTCTTTCCCTCATTTGAGGTAATCAAAAGTGGTTATATGGGCAACTGAAATTTGTCTGAGGATTCCCTTTTTATTGTATGCCTTCCTACTTGAAATTTGTTTGAGGATTCCCTTTTTATTGTATGCCTTCCTACTTAGGTAAAAAAACTGAAAATTTGTCCGAAAATTTTTTCTATTTTTGAAACTAATATTTGAAAATTAAAGTTTATATTGGAGGGATTTTTGTGGGTTTGGTGAAATAAAAACCGGGTTTCCACTCAGTGGCCTGCCTTTCAAGAGCAAAATTAATTATAATGTCGGGATGATTGAAGTTTGCATAAGTACCGATATTTTTTACAGTGCGGAGTATCCACCGAAATTGGAAGTTGTAATTTAATGACAGATTTTTCGCTATTTATTGTAGCATCCGACCTTCTTATGAGAAAAAAAGTATTTAACCGTCGCAGTGGGTATCCAGGATTTGCTAAAAGAGGGAAGATCAGTTTGTGTAGGAATGGTAAAATGTAAGGGGACGTGCGCCATTAGCAGGACAATTTAAGTGTAACGCAGGACATTTGAAACTCGAAGCCCTTCATACAGCCAGAAATGGCATTTCCCGAAAGACTTTCTTGGCCGAGCACCATAATTGATTGAGGAAGATCGTTCTGAAAATTTTGAAAATTGCAATTCCTCAAACATCCGGAAATGCAATTCCCCAGGCTTGTTAGCAGAATTTTAGCAGTCTTTATTTTAAGCTTTCATCTTGCAATAGACCTTATGCATATTGACAACCTATTGACGTCATCCTTTTGGCAGAACAATGGAACACGTGGCCCCGCGCATAAGAATTCGCCCTGCACCTGTAGCAGCCTATGCGCGTATTCGAATGGTTGACAAATCAGCTGTCTGCATTATTTTGTCGGTGTTGGTTTGTTTTGCCCCAAAAGGAGGGCGTATTTTCCACTCTGTGACATCATTTGCAAAAGGTTTATGAAATGTTGCAATCAATGAGAAAAATCAAAGTGCAAGGCAGGAGTAGAATGATCAGATATGCCCCTAATAAAATGCAGTGGGTACGTGAACAAATATTTTTTGTAAAGAAGGGAAAAAGCCCAGCAATAAAAGGGAATGTGTATCATTAAGAAAACAGAACGCATCATACAGTTTCATTTTCGTTGGAAAAGGGCCTTATCATTTTCTTATGAAGTTACAAATAGTTCAACTGTTTTAAGGGGAGAGAGGTCCGCCTTACGCCCCCTTAATCAGCCCCTGGCGACTTGCAGTTTGTTGGGGTTACCTGGTTACTGTATATCATTATGCAAATTTTGCGGACGACCTTAGAAATTTCCGAAAAGGTTTTGCTTCCCCTTAAAATATAATTGAAAATCTGTAGGTTATGTAACCTATATATAAGGTAAGTATGCAAACGAGTACTGCAACGAGTACAAACCTATACATATCCTATATAGGGCTTTTATTGCAGAATGTTTGAATAATGGTTTTACTTGCAGAAGAGAATTGAAAGGCTTTACTGTTGATCGATCTCTCCAAGTTCATATGGGCAAAATCACCACTGAAGTTAGGCAGGTTGAGGTTTAATATTATTATTTGTGAAGGTTCAAAAGGGAAATTTTCAGAATGATCTGGAGCTTACGTTGACATTTTTAAGGGAAACTGGTAATTTTGAGAGTTTGCTTGAAAAATATGGTTCCTCGTAAACAAAATCAATAGGATATTCGGTGGGGTGAGGGTGCTGTGGAGACTGAAGTTTACAGGGCCGTAACCTTTCACTACATGGATGGAGACTCCCCGATGAAATTGGATCTTCTTCCCGATGGCCACCGCTCCCCTGCTGGCGTCACCTTTGCCCCTTTCTCCTCCGAGAGGGTATTTCCACTCAATCATCCTTACGAACAAATTACGGGTCACGTCTACTACAGTGCCCTCTGACACAAAAATTGCATAACGTACGTAGGCATAGTGGTGTCATATCCGAGTAATATTCGAAAACTGTGGACGAAACACATTTTGCTAGTTGAATATAGACATTACTAGGCAGACAGGCACAATTATTTCACCTATATATCGTGATTGACAAAAATGTACTTTGTAAAATGTGACTAGCCTGGCAAACCCTTAGTGTCATACAAAAACCCGAAACGACCCGAGTGCCTCACAACTGGGAAAAGACCTTAAGGCCGTGAGATAAAACCGGAAGATAAATTGAGGCATAGGCCTCGCAACTTCCCCGTGTCTTCAACGCTGAGTGACCCCGCCCTACTTCTTGTATTTCTACATTCTCCCTGTACTGCAATAGAAAATGAAAGGAATTCCGATGTGAAATGATATCTTAGGGTGTGTGTGTGAGTGTGTGTTTGTGTGTGTGTCTCTCTGTAACTTTTGTAAGGTACATAACCAAAGCTGAATGAGTTTGCACTTTTTGTTGTGGTTTTCTTCCTCATTGAGTAGCAAAGGAGGGCAGTACATGGCCAGTGGTGGCACCACGATTTTAAAGTTGGGACAAATGGAGGACATGAGAAACTGTTCGGAAAAAATTTTGAGCGAAGCGAGAATTCGAGCACAAATCTATGCTGGTGGTGTCGATGGACTCGCCATCAGGCCTATGGTGGGGTCCAGCGTGAAAACCCCTGAGGGGTTAGGGGACAAAGCCCCCGGAACCTCTAACGATACGAATATTCTAGCTTGTAATCGATCATCTAATGCAATTTATTTCAACGTGATCGTCTATCCTCTAAATTGATCAAATGATAATTTGAAAATGGGCACTGCTTGAAAACTAATTACAAGCATTAGTGCAAATGTCCTTGAAGTGAGGTTTTACATAAGCCTACACTATGTGGAATTTGTCTCAGTAAAATGTACCCACAAGAAATGAATAATCAGGAGGCAAGAATAGCAACTAAATTAGAAAAGTCTACACATGATGACTGCACAAAGTGTAGCAATATCGGTACAAGTCTAGTGGACCGGTTTTAGCGTAGAAATAGCCAATACACAAACTTGCTCTGCAGTGAAAAGTTTCAATGACTGGAAGTTAATTAAAAAATATGGCTTATTTAATTTACTTTGAGAAGTGGTTTGGGAATTGTTCAACTTTTCAGTTACTTTGCTGAGTGGAGGGGGAGGGGACTGGGGGAGCAAAGCTTCTGACTTGGGGAAATGTCCTCAAAACCCTCCCGGCCTTCTCTTGGTGTCACCACTGAGTATGGTTGTCAAAAGCCTCTCTGTCATTATGCGTAAACCCTGTGTCCACTATATCATGAGAATATATGGAAGATGTTGTAAAGTTAGGTAAAACAAACATTCGCAGAGGTTAACTTTGACCAACTAACCTATAATATCGATAGAACAAGGAGCGATAAGTTGAGAGTCAAATGATATCCGTGCCAGGGTACTTCTTCGTGGTCGCAGAAAAGTCACAAAGAATCGCAAAGGATGTCGAAATTTGGTTGTTAAGTTTACAACCGGTTTTATGATCCATAACTTCATTCTAACTTCTGATGTTTAGGTTCATTAAAGCAATGTATCATTCCATGTGCTACATTATCTGATTATTCATGAACCAGAGGTAATGCTTTTCTTGACCGAACAACTACTAACTAGGTTACTCGATTAGTCTTCTATTCAGCAAAACCATCATGAGTTTCTAATCACAAAATTGACTGTATCTATCTTTGTACCTTTTTGGCGTTCCTGATCTTTTGTGGGAGTACGAGGTCCCCGGCGCTCACGAGCGGGTGCATTCCTCGGCGATTTGCTTCTCCGACGTCCCTCTTTTGGTGTTCCGTGCAGGGATTTTCGCTCTATTATGCAAGAGTCTTCGGAGTTGAATGCCTGGATCCTGTGGGTAAAGACGGCAAAAGTAGGGGCATCAGAGAAATGGCGGTATAATAAGTAGCATCTGAAATCATAGCCATCATGAAAATTCATAATGGATTTACCCCATGGATAAGATGACTTGTTTCTTTCAGCATCGCCAAAAAAAAAATACCAACGTTAGCGCGCGATCATTGCAAAGATTCAAATCATTTTGCAGCGGGGACCTCAACACTTTTATCTGAGAAAGGCTCAGTGGTCGTAACTTAGCTAAAAAAAGGAATAGCAAATTTGGGGCTTTCTGCAAGAAATGATCGTCTAAGTCCGTCAAGGTCTAGACAGCCCGTAGTGACAGAAACAGAAAGCCGCTAAGAAGGATATCGTGGATTACAACCAATGTTGTTTCAATGTGAATATTATTATTTTTGTTAATAGGTAAACGGTATTTCTGTTGCGCAGATACTGTAAGCATATTAAAAAAAAGGTTAAAAGAAACCGGAAAGGACGAGTAAGTTTACTTTAAATAAATTGAAGTTAAAATTGTTGCCTTGTGCCAGACGGTAAGGGATTACATATTCATATCTGAAAGTTCTGGTTTTGAAAGTTTGAGTATTGATTGACATGCCTTTAAAAATGCAGGGAACAGAAACGTAACATGCGATACGGAGAGTAAACAGGGGCCAATAACTATTTATATAGATTGGATGGGGCATAGCAAGACCGCAAATACTTTTAAAATGAAGAATGGAAATCTTAAAAATAATTCTCTGTTTGTGAGGAAGCCAGTGCAAAATATAGAGTACCATTTACTACCCTGAGGAACAACTTGCTTCAGAAACAGAACTTCGGACAGTGTTCCTTTTATCGAAACGTTTGACGACGGTTACGAAGGTACTCCTTAAACCACTTGACCGCCAAACCTATGACATTAACACGACTGCTCAGGTTATCAAAAAAGAAAATTGTTATTTGTAGCAGTGTTTCCAATACGGTGCGGTACTGCGGGATTTCCTCAGCCGTTCTCAACCTCTCCACTCCTACCCTCAAATAAAATTTGAACAAGGAATTTCCCCTTTCTAAAATAAAAACAAAAACAGGTCTTTTTATTTCTGCTCAGCCCAAAACGAAACTCGGAGCAAACTAATCGTTATTGATTGGTTTAAAGTCCAATTCTCTCACCCCAAACAGTGCCAATTCTGCCAACCTTCTTCCTTCAGCCCCTCCCACAATTGCCTGAATTTCACCCTTGTCCACACAAAATCTTCATCCAAACATAATCTCAGTTTATTGCTTCAGGGTAACTTATAGAAAAGCTTAATGGGTACATTCAAAACACTCCATTACAGGCCATGCTGTTTAATATAAGCTTTGATACTCTGCATTCTTTGAATTAGCTGTCAATCAAAGAGCTGAGCCAATTGAGAATTTTTGTTAACCCATGCAAAATTGCAGTTTGGGGTGATAGGACTGGCCCTTGAACAAAACGAACTCTACAAAATAATCATCCATGTGAGTGGTTCTGAAATGGACAGCCGAAAATTCATCTGTACCAGTGGCGGCCCCCCCCCCGACCAGTGGCGTAGCTAGGATTTTTTCCAGGGGGGGGCAAAGGTATGAAATTTCCCCAAAACTTTTCCCGGTCAATGTGTATGTATTTCATATAAAATATGCAAACTTTCAAGTATAACAACATTACCATGTCATTTTGTAATATTACCTGCATTTTAATCTTAAAGTACAACATAGAGCAATCGGAAATAACAAAGTATATTATTTTGGTAAACTATATCTGGTTTATTTGTATGTACTAACGCAGTGGCGTCCGGAAATTTTTTGACGTTTTCAAGGAGCCTACATGCAAAATGGTGCAAGATTTTCGACTTTGACAGAAACAGTGTTAAAAGTTGAATCGTGGTGGTTCATGGGGGTAAAACTGAAACTTTTGTGTCTTGACATGCATTCTTTATGCCATTTATGCTCCTTACGAAGAAAAACTTGTCATTAAATTTGCACACTTTTAGGAGTCAAAATAAATGAGCATTGATCGGTATTTGTGGTTTTTCTTGGCCAAAAAATGTTATTTTGTCATAAAGATTATCCAAGCGGAGCGCCACCATTAGTTGGCGCGGAGCGTAGAGAAAATTTGGAAAAATCAGACCCCTTAGATGGCCAGAAATAGCATTTTCCAGGCTAATACGAAGAATCTAGCCAGTCGCTTTCTTCTTTTGTCGTTTGCAATAAAATGCTCTCTTCAAAATATATTCGCAAACTGCAAAGTGATCAGAGAGTTAAGAGCTAATTTTACCCCAAGTATGTAATTTTGCCCAAAAGACCGAGCGAAGCGCCACCATTAGTTGGCGCGGAGCGTAGAGAAAATTTCGAAAAATCAGACCCCTCAGATAGTCAAAATAGCGTATTAATGCTTGTAAAGAGAATCTAAACATGTAGTCTTTTTTATCGATGCCACCAGTGGGAAACAGAGTCTACCTTTTTAAGTAAAAAATGGGAATTTGACAGAATTTGCCTAGGTCTATTTGTAGGAATTAAAAAAAATTGGCATCACTGAAAGACCTTGCAGGGACAATCCTTCCCCTTTGAAAATTTTTGAAAAATTGGGTGTCCTTTTAAGCAATCTGGTGCCACATATGCTATCTTTTGAAGTAAAATCTGTGTTAATAAAGTTAGACTACGTATTTTTAAGAACAAAGAAAAAATGGCATCTGTGAGGGGGGCATGGCCCAATGGTCTCCCCTTAGCTCGCCACTAAGGAGGCCTATAGTGGCTCGATCGCACAGGATATCCTGTGAGAAAAGCAGTCTGTTAAGTGTAGAAGGCTACAGGGTACTCATTGTCCATTTATTGTTACACTCAAAGTGAGCAGAAAGCTATCTTCCCGAACTAGCTTGCAAGCCTCCAAGGATTAGGCTAAGTTACAAAATCTAAGTGTGCCAACGGATCCCGTTAATTCTAATTTCTAGATTACCTTTAAGTTTATCGTTGGCCATGGATTGCTTCAGCCCCATCCATCGTTATGTATACAGAGTAAAATCGTACAGCTACTACTAGCTTGTAGAAGAACATAACAGCCTCGGGGGTCTACGGTAGTGACTTGTCAGTTTTCACATCCTTTTACTGATGAGTTCCCAAAGTATCACCTGAATAACAGCTTCCTGTGCACTGAAATGCACTGATCATAACCCCCGTGCGTATACAAGCACAAGAGAACATTCAATCTGCTACGCGACGAGGACATTTCTGTGGGACGCGAATTGGGCCGGTTCATGCGACACTGACGAAATCTGAGTTAATTTGTTGCATGAAAATACGAATTATGTATGAGAAATGTCTCACAATTTCTTATTCTAACAAAAATTTTGAGAAATTTTTGTGAATTTTTTTTGTAATAATAAGAAGATTCATCAAATTTCCCCATTTTCATTAAATTTCCCAAAAAATTTTTCCAGGGGGGCAACTTGCCCCCCCCCTGCCCCCCAGTAGCTACGCCACTGCCCCCGACGGACCAAAATCGTCTGTTGGCGCCCTTTTCAGGTTTAAAACATACTTTACTCTTGCACCATTTTTGGCAAAAGACATAATTTAATAGCGTTGTTTTAAGGCACAGCCTAACAAAATGCTAAAAGAGCCACCAGTAACTGTACCATCTGCACTTTATTCTGATGAAAAGGGTCATCTTCTGTAATATAGGGATAGGTTTTGCCGAAACGAATCTTCATGCTTTATACGCACTTGTGAATGTTGTCGCTGTGCTAAGTTCATAGCTCCCTTACCAAGCGTGATTATAAACTTATAAAATACACAAACTGACATTAAATTAACCACCGGCCAATAAAAGATGTTGCAAAAGGCGCAACAATAATTGAAGCGCAAATAGCCCTCTTGTTGTCGGGGATAGTTGTCAACAAAAACAGTAAAAAGAGTTTATAAAGATACCAAAATAGCTTCCACAACATTTTTCAAAATCATTTGAAGAGAACATTCAAGTTAAAATAAAACGAAACTGTTTTCATAGTGGTAATGGTTTATGAGTTTTAACGAGCAGTTTCCATTCTGCTTTTCTTCAAGTAACCATTCTCATGATAAATGGCTATTTCTGACACTGCACGATAGTCCCATGAAAATGCTTATTTTTGTACTTCCGTGGTCTCAAAAGCCAAAATATTGCATCAAATAAGCTTAAGTTTTTTATTAATTATGAACACGGTATCTAGAGAGCGAAGCAGACCTCTTGTCTTGGCTTTGTCCTTAAATGTACTTAATTAATGGCTATTTCAGATTGGTCACCTGATGTATAAATTACGTCAATCAATGTTTCTTCGTGTACTTTTCTTGATTTTCAGATGCCAAAAATGTACACCTTATGGTGATTAATTTCCATAACTTTTTCCCTCTGTAAGATTACTTGCTATTTAGCTCTAGCAGGTTTAATCTTTATCTTTACAAAGTAGCCCATTATTACATTAAAATCTTAAATCGAGACCTGACAAAAACACACACAAAATATAATGACTGCCTTCGTACTAGATTGTGAAGAGAGGTATAGAAACATGTGCGTCCGCAGGTAGGGGCAAGGGGGAACTTGCCCTCCCCTGGAAAATAAAAGAAAACCTGAAAAAATGAAGAAAACATAGAGAAAAAGACGAAGAAAAATTAACATCATATTTTTTAACAGTTCACTCAGTGTTTTCCCTATTTATATGCGGTAAATAGGCTTTAAAAGTGTCATTTCCGGTCACTGTGCTATGAGAGACATTTTGGGCCAAAATTTCCTTGCGCTCCGCGCCAACTCATGGTGGCTCGGAGATTTTGACTCTGAAACAATTAAGTCACCCCCCCCCCCACACCCCATTTTCTTCTGCGGAGGCCCATGGATAGAAATTTTAAACACGTTTTAATAGAAGAACTTGCTTTAGAGAAATGTCAAAGTAGTCTTCTACCAGGTGCGGAAAATCAAATCGAAAGTCTGAAAAGCCGTGGCTTCGATCGTGCTGAAGCTCAGGGTATTAACTCCTTCGAAGCGCCCCTGCAGACCATTTTCGCCACCTCTGACCGAAATTTCTATCTCCGTCACTGATCTGTACTGCAGCTATTGTGCAACTGCCATTGTTAATGTTGAAGAAGGTACCACATTTTACCTAGTGACGGCAATTGGATGTAAAAACTGGGAGCAAATGAACAGATGAAGGGCTGTAGAAAATTTTCGGGGGGGCAACAACAACTTCCCGCGAAGGGCTTTTCTTTGCGGGTGGGGTCCAGGGACATGTCGTAGGGCCCCTGGTGGGGTCAGGGGTAGAGTTCTGGTAGGTTTACGGTGGGCGAAGCCCGTGGGCTCTCCAGTGTTTTAGCGTATCTCTGAGTCAAAAAATTAGCCTCAGGATACTAGGTATATTCTGGTACATCATCCAATGCAATGATTTCACAGGATCAACTGAATTAGCGTGTCCTGTTGCCCTGTTATGCAAATGTTAACAGGGACGCATCCAGGATTTGCCAGAAGGGGCCGAAAACAGTTGTGGTGGAAAGGATAAACATGGTGGGGTGGGGGTCAACGCAAGCAGGACTATATGAGCGGAGGGCACCATTGGTTAGGGCGGACCGTACAAGAAAATGTTTGACTTTATTAACCTTCCAGATGGCCGGAAACGGTACTTCCCGAATGAGAATAACATGAAAATTGGTGCAAATATTTTTGTTTGTGTATGTGGAAAGACTACATAAAGCTTAAAGGAAATTTTGAGACTAGCACTTACAGCCATGTTTTTAGTGTAACAGTTTAAGTGTCACTGATGTTTAACGTAAATTTTTACGTCTCAAGTGTTAAACGTTATGTGCAGAATGTGAGGACTAACACAGGCGTAGACGTGCGAACGGATGAATTTCAGTTGGCGGAGGAAAACAGAAGATCTTCTGCCCGATAAATGTAATTGTACGCGTCACCATCAGCTGGTGCGGAGCGTTGAAAAATTTGAAAAATCGCGACCCCTCAGATAGTCAAAAACTGCATTTTTCAGGCTTACAAGGAGAATGGAAACATTCTCTCTTTTGAGTTTACATTTGCAGAAAAACGTTCAATTCAAACTAAATTTCATCCAGAAAGACTATCTAAGAGGAGCGCCACCAATGGAAAATTTGTAAAAGTCGTACTCCACGGACAGTCGAAAATGGCATTTCCCAGGCTTGTAAGGGGGAAATAAACAGTCTCCACTTTGATTTTCCGTTTGCAAAAATGTGATCGTTTGAAACTAAACTTCTGCTAGGAAGACTATCTAAGCGGAGCGCTACCATTATGTGGCGCAGAGCGTACAGAAAATTTTGAAAACTCGGAACCATCAGACAACCGGAAATGGCATTTTCCAGGTTTAAAAGAAGGATCTAAGCCGTTGCCATTTTGATCAGAAACTTACCAGATAAAATGTACCATTAGAAATGGTCTTTTATCTTTTCGGGGGAAAACTGTAAAACAGAGTTGAAAACATGCTGATGTATCTATATTACTCCCTTGCGACTCTTGGCTAATTTTAATATGTATTGAATTGATGAATTGTCTTCGTGACTGCCCGAACTCCTAACTATGAGTTATCACGAAACACCTTCTCAAAAAAGCTAAGTTAAGAGATCGGTTTGAATGAACTTTCGACAGTTTCAGAAGACTAATTGGAAGACATTCGTATACATTTTATCACTATATAATTTTAAAACAGCCTATATGACCCTATGTTCACTACCGTTGCCCGGGAACTGGCTGTAGAAGGATAGATGGGAAACTAACTTTAACTGACTGATTGAACGTCCCCCAGTCTGTTAGTTTAATAAATTTGGCAATGGAAAACATTCCACAACTTTTTCAACCTTCTCCCTAGTTTTTTTACCATTTCGGGAAAAGATTTTGCAAAACTACTGTATGAAGTGGGACTAAGGAAAAACTTTTTTAACAAGCTACCCGAATGTGTCGCAAATCTTTTTTATCATTTTTATTTTTCAAGAAAATTTTATGGCGTTTTCTGTTTTCACCCATTTCGGGCATTATGTTGCACAAACTTACAAAAGCAGGCTGACGAATGATACTTACTTTAAAGTGACAGGCTTCCCTTTGAATTATCGTAAATATGTTACTCTGGCTTTGATGCTTTTCTATTTTTCGGGCAAATGTTTGAAAGAATTTGGATATTCGAACATTTCGGTCATTGTGTTGGGAAAGACAGTGAGTAAAACTCACAAATAATAGCTTTTGGGCTGTCCGAATGTGTGGCCATTTTTTTAAATCTTGTTGACTTTTTACCGCGGTATTGAGGCTTCTTTACTTTTTTTTCGGACGTATCTTTTTAAGATTTCGCGGACACCCTTTAGAATTTTCCGCAAAATGATTTTTTGAAACTTGAGTGGCTGTCCGAAATTTTTCCAAATTCCGGATTTCAGATTTTTACGGAAATCTGGGAGGGAGTATGCTTGCCTCGTTTGCCTGTGCCTGAAAGACTATCTGAGCGGAGCGGCACCATCCGTCGGCGTAGAGCATTCAGAAAATTTTGGAAATCGCAACCCATCAAATAGGTGGAAATGGTATTCCCTAGGACTTTTAAGCAAATTTAAAGCAGTCGTTGAGCTTTTTTGCAATGAAATCTTTAAATCAACAAACTAAATGAAGAGCTTGTTTACTAAGTAAACAATGTTTTAGACAAAATGCTTCAAAATTAAGAGCCTTTATTGAAAAAATTAGGAAAACCGCACTGCTCGGAAAAGTTTACCAGACCTATTTATGAGCGAGCTCTTACTGTACTAGAGATTGCAATTTGGGGCGCGGAAAATTTTGTATTTCTAACAAACAATTACAAAAAAGGATCCTAAATTTTTAACTTTGCAGAGCCAGGGACAGCCGCCCCAAGCCCCCGCTTAGCTTATTAAAGACCCGGTCCTCTCACCTCAAACAGTACCAATTCTCTTTACCTTTTTATTTAAGCCCCTCCTACAATTCTCTAAAATTCATCCTCACCCGGCGACAGCCTCAGTTTATTGTTTTAAGGTGAGTAAAGAGAAGCCCAATGTGTGTAGTCAAAACACTCCCAATGCAGTTCATATTGTGTAATATAAGCTTTGGTAGTCTGCATTGTTTGAACTAGCTGTTGCCAGTCAAAGAGCTGAGTCAATATGGAATTTCAGGTGACTACTACAAAAATTTAGTTTGGGCTGATAGAAAAAGTTAAATCCTGAATAAAAAAATATAGGAACGACGATTTCAGAGTGCATCGAAAATTTTAAAAGAGAATTTTTATATGCCAAAATCAATACAGATACCTTTATTCTTCCAACGCCATGATTCTGGCCATCTTGCAGAAAAAGGTGGAGACAGCCCTTCAAACTTTTGGGATAAGGGTCCATACGTGACCTGGAAATTATGTGCTTTGACTTCCCTAGTAATGGTCATAAAGTGCCTGCCGGCGCCGGAATTCCAAAATGAGAGGGGGCACTATGAGCAAAGAATAACCTTTGACGAAAAGTTTTCTGGCGCAGAGCAACACCGAGCCCAAAGAGTTATTTTATAGTTAGGTTAACCCGACTGCTAATTAACCTAAAGTGGGGGCAAGTAGGGGGGGGGGGGGTCAAGGACCAAATCTTGGGACAAATCCCCCTCTTTTCCCAACCCCCGTAGCGCCGCCACTGGTAGTGAGAACCAAGACGGGCAAGTCAAAATGATGAACAGATGTAAGATGCATGAAGACCCTTTACCTAAACATCTTTAGTTCCCCTCTGTACGTTTGCAAATTACAAGATGAAACCACTGCCTGATCATCCGATAGAGTTTTCGAGTTGCGCATTCGTGAATGTGGCTACTTGTGCTCCTTCATTATTTGACAATAGAGAACAAACCCCACAATGATACAGGTTAAAAAAACGAAAAGGATAATTGAAAACGCAATTGGTGTTCCATGTTTATCTTTCACCTTTCATATAGTTGTTCCATGGTTCCTTGCTTACGTTAGCGCAATGCAGAACACCAGTTTCGCGTCCCAAGTCTCATTGATGGTTTCCATAAATAACGTTTCAAACAAATTCACATTGGCTATTTGTCAAATAAGGCTGAATGGTTCTGCCGATGGACCCCGTCGGGTCCTAGTTCCCTACACCCTACCAAGGGGCTTCAGTTGGACTCCTAGACTCCACGCGTTATGCTCCCCTCCCCTATCACAGAGCAAATTTTAACACACACACTTTTTTTTATTTTTATTCTTCCACCTCGACCATCTCCTTAAGGTTGAAAAGAAATCTACGCCAATGTTTTACCATAAAATTAAACTGTACCAGGCTATATGATTTATTTTTATTATTTTAATTTAGAAAATAAATTGCCAAATATTAATTCGGATATTCCAAAAATTTCGGGCATAGTGCTGCGCATGGACCTGTATGTTTCCTGTATCTGTCGAAGAATTTTTGTAATTTTTTATTTCCTTATGAAAAGTTTTATGAAACTAGCTATTTCTATTTTTGGAAAAATATTTAGAAAACTCGAGACTGAACAGTTTTTTAAGACTCACATGTCTGCTCGAAATTCAGACCCCTGCCCGAAATTTAGGTCTGGCAGATAACTGGAAGCAATCTCCACCTTTCCCCGGCAAGTGGTCTAGGGGAGGGACCTTTTTCCAAAGTCATCCCGACCCTCTGGCAAAAGGCCGTTCGGCAAAACCAAACTTGAAACTGCTACCCGAAGAAGCTATACGTCCACTTAAGGACAACACTTGACCAACCTCACGGCCTTCAGACCATTTACATCATTGAACTGACATGTATGGCTTCATTCTTGGCTGGATGAAAAGAACAGATACTGCACATGATCTCAGCCAAAAGGCCGCAGATAATGTTATAGTCACTTTAAAGAGCAGTAGTACTCTAGGGGAGGGACTCCTTTGGAATAATTTTCAGTATTGGTTACCGTACCAACTAATCTTTTAATTCCTTTGATTAAAAATCAACCTGAAAGAGAAAAAATAGTTATCAATCTAAATTTGAATTGAAAATTTTCAGTTGGATATGATTTATTTTTAGTCTAGTAGATAGAATTTTTCAACATAATAATTAAGAGATATATGATGTCTGGAATGTGATGTTACTTTTTGTCACTTCAAAAACTGTATATTTACTCAAACAACTTCGACAGATGTATTGTATGTTTTCCAGGAAAAAGCAGTTCTTGATTATAATTTTTCCCTGTTTTTTAACGTGGTAAATACAGAGAGTTGCGAGAGACTCCCTGGTATATACCACCCGTTGTAATTGGTGTTGCATCCAGCCTAGAAGAGACCTAAGGTTTGTTTAGGATAAAACGGTGACAAAAAATGGCCGCACTGACAATCCACAAACGAACGAAAATTTTGTATAGCAAAGAGTAAATTTTTGGCAAATATTTTTTAACTGTAATTTAGTATGAACGAAGGGTAACACATCAACATAGTTGATTAGAGGTTAACGAAATAAATAAATGTCACTCTATTTTGTTCAGTCGTCAACCAAAATTTCTGAATGAAATTTTTCGTGTGGGATTTGTCTTCCTCCTACCCTGCCCAACCCCGAGGTCTCATTTAGCCAACCCCACCCGTCTTTCCTCTCTTTCTTTTAATTCAAGTCGAGATATTTAAACAGCATCCTGTGAGTTCCTACTTCTTCCCACAATCCATGCAAGGAAAAAGATTATAAAACTATAAAGTGTACCTCAAGTCTAAAATTTCAGAAATGTGTATAACAAAACACGAAAACTGAATTCAAATAGTCCAACCCGCATCTTCACAGGACTTTCCTAAGCCGAGATGTACAATGTAAAAATCCCTTCAATTTATTTTGCGCATTGTGATGTCATTGTTGTACTACTGAAATCTCTGCATTTCTTTGTTTTTCGAAAGATACCGCACCTTGTGTCAAAACGGTGACTTCTGGTTGTTTGTGATTAAGAAATGTGGCACGTTCCAAGATGGCATTTGATTTACTTTTCCGGGCAAAATTTTGGCTGCTAAGGTAGGCTTTGGAAGACTATAAAGTGATTGACACAGATAAATAATCAGTGGATTCCCAATTTTTGTAATCTTTTGACAGTGAGTTTGAGTTTCCATGAAATTTTAAAGACCAAATTCTCTCATCCCAAACATCACCAATTCTCATAACCTTATTTCTTAAGCCCCTCCCACAATTGTCTGAAATTCATCCTCATCCAGATACAATGTCAGTTTATTGCTTCAGGGTGAGTTTACAAAAAACTGATTGTGGGTGATAAAAACACTCTCAGTACAGTTCATGCTGTGAAATATAAACTTTGGCATTCTGCATTGTTTAAATTAGCTCTCAATCAAAGAACTGAGCCAATTGAGAATAATGGTAAACCGCTACAAGAATTGTAGTTTGGGGTAAGAGGATTGGTCCTTAAAGGTGACTTAAATGATTTTTTTGTTATTCGGGCATTTTTTTTTAAAGATTTCGGGAACGCATGGAAGTTTTTTAAAATTAAAAGCAGCCAGATTTGTCAAGATCCAAAACCTGCTCCAATTTTCCAGTTTCTTGTTCGAAATTCAGATCTTGCCTGTCTTTTCGAGGGATAACTCTATCCCCTCCCCCTCCCTCCTCCCCTCCCCCACCTTGTACTCATGTGTTAACCTGCAACTTCATCAAAGTAAAACTTTCTTTTGGACATTGCAATATAAAAATGAAATATTCCCTGACTACATAAAAAAGAAAATCAGTTTTTTAACACTTGTGTTTAAACAGTTACATGTCAGTTCAGGTTTTTGAGGTCCCCCTGATGAACTGCATGCCTAGAATGACATTCACATGAGTTTATATGGGCTGAAATTCATTTTTCAGAAATTTCTAAATTTGTTTCAAATGCGCAGATTTTCACCGGTAGCCTGTTCTTTCATAATTCAGTGATGCCAGGATAACAAAAGAGGAAGAAAAGCCGAACGTTTGTAATCAGGGCGAGTGGCCATGGACATGGTACACTCTTAAAACATAATGACGGAAATGTCAACCCGTTACAAGAGTTAGAACTGTGAAGTTCACTCCAAATGGTCGGAAATTCACTCCAAAAAGAGGGAAATTCACTCCAAAAGAGCGAGGTTTCACTCTTGATGGAATGCCTACAAGGACCGCACTTTAAAAAGAGTGATCCCTGCGCCTGGGTGTGAGTTTTACTATTCATGGAGTGAATTTCACTATTTCTGGAGTAAATTAACACTCCAATGGAGTGACTTAGTTCACTCCTTCGTTTTTAGAGTGTAGGCCAATTAGTATAAAGTAAGGACAAGGTCACCACGGGTTTTTTGTCAAGTGCCAAGTTGATTTTTTGTGTGTGGAAGCATCCTAAACCTCTGGACATTACTAAACAAGAATGTCCAGTATGTCTAGGGTCCCACCTAATCTAATATGTAGACTATTAGCCTTAGACTGATATATATATATATAAGCTCCATCATCTATGGTTAAACACCACGCTTCCCGGTTCTTCTAGTAGTAAAAGAGGTGCATTAAAACATTAAACATATCCCAGAACTCTCAAATTTTTAGTTAGTGATAGGCTAGGTGAGCGCCGCGAGACTAATGACGAAAAGCGCCATCATTAGTTCTCAAAGACCGTCCAATCAAGGAAACTTCTTTCTAAATATAAGCCTACAATCCTCGACAACTAATGAGACAAAGAGAGCAAAACAAACAATTTATAGGTCACCCCCCATTCCTCCATTGAATGTTGCAGCAGACCAGGGCATCCTGTAAATTCAACATTGTTGCGGGGAGCGGGGCTTGTCCCGTGTATTCTTGTCGAAGATTGTCGGAAACCTCCACAAAGGTAAAAGAATTCTCAAATTTTGGATTTCAGTGTAGACAATCATCAGCAAAAATAACGGGACAAAAACAGCAAAAGAAGCAATTGAGGGGTCACCATCCTTTAACTCACCCATTCAATGTTGTAGCAGCGCAAGCATGCCAAGGAATCCAGTACATTCTGGATCATAGCACAGAATCAATCATGGAGAGTAAGTGGTTACAATTTTAGTAACTAAATATTTTGTGCATTATTGTCGCACTCATTAGGAATTTATAATTTATAACAGTACATTTTCAAAAGTAATATATTAAAATAAACAAAGCACATTATAAAAGTGGGGCAGTAGCGAATCTTTTCACTATTATCCTTATTCTG
The DNA here is from genome assembly GCA_037179385.1 of Holothuria scabra. NCBI lineage: Eukaryota > Metazoa > Echinodermata > Holothuroidea > Aspidochirotida > Holothuriidae > Holothuria > Holothuria scabra. Next base: position 20,581,935 of record CM074194.1, on the reverse strand, counting down.
TTCAAATCTGGCTTGACATGGCCATATGAAACTTTATTTGCATATCTGGACTGGAATTTTATTAAGTTTATATCTGGCTTTATGTGGCCATATAAAATTGTATTTGCGTATCTGGAGTTGCATTTTATCAACCTAATCTTGTCTGGTATGATCATATTAAACTTGATACAATGTATCAAGTCACGTAAATCTGGCTGTACATCTGGCTGGATATGACCATGCTAAGACTGTATTAAGCCATATATATCCAAATGTCAATACATAACTGTATTTGCAGTATGGAGTAAGATATAGTCCTCATGAATATAATAACCCTTACCATTAGTCCTTTGGAAATTATTTATCTTAAAAGACACTTAATCTTACACTAACCCCCAAAGTAACTTAACCCTACCCTTATCCCTAACCTAACCTTCTTGGCATAATCGAACCTCAGGCAATATCCAATTTGAAAATACGGTGATGTTCTCTCCCTAACCTTGGGTCTCTCAGGGTGCATTTACACTTGATCCGGATCTGATCGCGCCTGCGCGGGGTCTGATCCACTGCTCGAGATCAAATTTGTAGTGTAAATGCAGATCAGATCCGGATCTGATCGCCCGATTTTGATCCTAGCAAGGGGGGGGGGGGAAGATCAGACCCCGCGCAGGCGATCAGATCGGTAGTGTAAATGCTCGCCGGATCAACGGTGAGGTAAGGTACGGTGTGCATGGTACATGTACAGGGTCTATTTTTGTTTACACTTTGGTGCGCACGCGCATGTGCCTGTACTTCTTAATTCATTTGGAGCGACTTCCGCTTATAGCACAGAGGAGGATCAGAGTACGAGACAAGTGTAAATGCACCAGGATCAAGCCATACACGTAATTCGATACGCTGATAACATCGGGCGATCAGATCCGGATCAAGTGTAAAATCACCCTCAGTCCTATTAATGTGTACTAAACGTCCCCTGTACTGGAATGATTACGTCATGGATCTGTTTTGAAATTTCCTACAATTAGCAAGTTCGGTATTTCGTTGCCACGTGGAATTGTGGGGCACAGGACCGGATGGGATATACAAACAAAGCTCAGTACATTGTGTACGACGTTTCCAGGCTTGTTTTCTTCAGTAAGTGCGTATATCGCTTAGTGTCTCGCCATCTCGAAAGAAAACAGGGGTCTTATGCACCTATTTTATGGCAGATTAAAATACAATTTTTGCACCAAAAAAGAATTAAGACACAATATCCGCTGTTAGGATATTATATCCGCTGTTATGTTTGGAAAGATTAAGGAAGAATATACAAGATTAAGCATGTTCCTCAGCCCCTTCACCAACATTTCCTATTGGGATGGTTGAATACCGGGTTACGAAGGCAATATCAGTGTCCAGCATTCAGCCACCTTCAGTTCCCTCAATTTTGTTATTTTTAGTGGAGTAGAAGATGCTAAAATAAGTTGAATCTATAAGTGGCAATCTCATTTCAATATATTGCTCATTTTTTTTTTGAATAACCAGTTTCACCCTGATGAAAGTAATAAGGTTAGCAGACACAATGAAAACTCAATAAAGCTTTAATCCACTTTATGGAAGGCCGTTTTTATGAAAATATTTTACACACCCTATTATTGTACCTGTCAAAATAATATTTCTCAACAAACTTTCTGTTTGATATTTGATAGTACCTGTTCATAAGATTTTCTAACTTTAATTACAGATTTAGTTTAATAAAATAACAGTGGGGGACTATTGCGTAGAGTCCGAAAATTCTTAGATGGCTGAATACTGTATAGTGGTTAAATACTGTGTACTTTATCCCGGGCCTATAAAAATATTCTCGTTCCCCTGTAGGCTTACTAGATGGCCTAGTATAGAAGTTTCATGTTCTTATAAACTGAAGGTAACTGCAAAACACTTTATTCTGAAACGGGACAAATCGCACAAAATAGGCTTAGGCTTTGGGTCCAACTACAAGTGAAACCGTGTTCTAATTTTTTCTTTTATTTTGGGGGCAGGGTCGGTCGTGATGGAAACGACTTAACCGTTACCCATAATGTTCCCTATACTTGCCTACTTGTCCTAATTTTATTTAGTTTAGGGTTGATGATGTCATATTCTTGAAGTCGACCCTATTCAGCAAGTGTAAAGGTTTCGACACAGGTTGGTAAATACGAAAACAGTTTTGTATAATGGGAACTTCGTAACTGAGTACAACACTATCCAAAAATTAAAAGAAAAATTTATAGAACTTACTTCTTATGGGCATTAGGTTGGATTTCGATGGGAGTAGCTGTTGGTTTATTCACATCAGTATCAGTACAACAAAGCAATTTTTCCCACCAGGCGGCACGAGCCCCTCCCTTAGCTTCTCTGCTTTCGTTCCTTCCTTCTCCTCTCCTCCCTTCTTCTCTTCCAGCCTCGTCTTGGCCTCTTTCTCTTCTCTCACCTTCTCTCCTGGTTCCTCTTTTCCTGCCGTCAATTCGTCTCCCATTTACACCGATCGTCTGGTGTTTGGGAGCTGCATGAGGCTTCCTGGCCTCCTCGTCAAAAAGACTTGGAGCCGATTCTTGTGAATTGGTGCATCTACGATGCGAACTAGCAGTAACAGTTGACATTTTGGATTTAAGATCTGTATCTTCCGAGATTTGGCAGAACAGTGAAAAGTATCATACAACAAATATTGCTAAGATATTTTATGCTTTTGTGACGCAAGGACGTCGCATAGCCTCCTCATATTGCGCGCACTTTTGTATGCACACCCTTACCGAGAACGATGATGAAAACGCATTCGAACTTTAAAGCGCATATCATTGCGCAAACGAAAACCAAGGATTCGTGTAACAAACGGTCGGTCATGCGGGGTTTTTTCTTTACCTTAGCAACGTTGGAGCGACAACAACAAGTGACCGCAGTATGACTATGGGAAAACACTTTACGCGCTACGCTGTTAGAGTGAAAACAATCCTTGCACTGCACTGCAGAATTTGCGTATTTTTCACTTAAACACATTGTTGTCATGGGGAAGTGACGTTTCACGTTTGTGTGTTTGAGAGACCTTATGCATATGATGTCACAATGAAAGATGTTACAAAGGTAAACTCCAAACCGCTCTCTACACTGTTAGACGCGCTGAATCCTCACGCATTTAAGGCTCGCCCTCACAAAGGGCGAAAATGATGTTTTGACATGCGCGCCGTTTTGCGGTGACCTGCGCGCATAACTACCGATGCGTAGCAGAAAAATCCACTGACGAGATGTGAGCGTGCGTTCATTTTCAAAACGAGTACGCGCACAAAACATTTTCCGAGGAGAGTCTCGGCATAAAAATCCTAAACTTTAGCTAGAAGGAACACGCCAGAAACGTCCGGGTCAAAACAGACGCAACTCATGGGTCACGCGCAGCGGGAATGTTATTTTGTTATATGTATTATATTTCAGAAACTGAAGAAATGATGGGATGCGGACACAGTCGCATAATGTTGGACGAATGTTACAAAAAATTATGCGACTGTGTCCGCATTCCATCATTTCTTCAGTTTCTATATTTAGAGGTCGCAACGTCACATCTACACTTCCGTATTATATTTTATGCAACCAAATCGAACGCAGTCGTACCGAACGCTGTTTCTATAAGCGTATGAAGACGTTTGGTATTGCTGCAAATGAACGCTCGTCAAGCAGATGCATACAAAGTGCCGCCTGGAGACAAGTTTGGCCTTTTGCTTGCGCGGTCTTACAGTTATGAAAAGCTATAGTTGTAACTTGTAGCTAAAGGCAATGGCCTTTCAACCAAATTTGTGTTTGTAGGCATGTGGGTTGATAACTGTGGGTTAATAAAAGACTGCTGAAGATGACCTAGACCTTAAAACCCGCACTGGACTTGCAGAGGGCGAAAGCGGTGCCAGAATGTAAGGAGCACTAACTTAAACATAACTCTAATCTTACTCTAAGTTTAACATTTCTCTGAGTCTCGGGTTATCGACTCTTCTTCTGCGTGCTTGGAAAACGAAATGAACAGAGATTATGCATGTGACGTCGCGCGTTTCAATGGATGGAAATGATCAAAGGCAGTCGCTGTGTTACCGAAACTCGCGCACATCAGCACCGTAGTAACAATTGTTGTAAAATGGACGTCTGGATCATGGGAAAAACAGAGAATTGCGCAACGCAGTGATGTAGGTGCATAGTTCTCACTCACGTCACGAATATGTGTTAGCAACCGTCATGTTTGAGGGCAAGCCTGTACATACATACCGGGGTTGCCCTCAAACATGGCTGGAATACTCCACGTGGAATGCGTCTATGACGTCACGTGAGAACTATCTATACACGAATCCGGACAGCAAGTGATGGTCTGATTTCAGTCGGCCATAACTGGGGTCCATCACCTTTATATCTTTCGGTTTCCTTGCTTACCTCTATCATGGATGGTTGTACACTAATTTGTTTCTTAAATTCTCCAAGTTCACTAAATATGAGGGTTTGAAATTCATGTAAACAATAAATAAAGACGGTTTTAGGCTGATGGACCCCACTAATGGTGGCCTACAGTCATTAAAAACAAGGACTAATCGGATTCATCTATAGACCTTACAAATTCAGACACATTTTTCAACCAGTCGAATACTTTTTACGCGCATAGTCTGATACAGGTGTTGGGTAAGTTCTTATTATGAATGTGGCTACGCGATTCATCGTTCTGTCCAAAGGATGACGTAAGTGGTCGTCAAAGCACAAGGTCTAATAGAAATTCTAAGCTCAGTGGCGTAGCTAGGATTTTTTCCAGGGGGGGGGGGGAGCTCGAAAATTTCCACAAAATTTGTCAGTTTCAGTATATTTTCAAAGTCAAGGTGCATGTATTACATACAAACTGCGTAAATTTATGATAATAACAAGATTATCATTGCGTCATGTAATGTTACCTAGGTTAATACATGGCCTACAAGATCCTGAAGCTGCCTACTATATACATAAATAAATAGATTAATTTTCCGAACCAGTCCTTTAAAAATAAGGTCAACATCATACGTTTTTCCAGGTTTGCAGGGTTATTATGTCTAGACAACGGTTATCTATCGCTTTTAGCTCCATTCATGGTTAAACACAGAGTGAGATCACTCTATAAACCTGTCCGGTACTAGCTTGTAGGATGAGAGGCCATCAAATGCTTAAACTTAACCTAGGGCGCTGTCAACCAATAGGTTTGAAACTGGGCTGTTAAACCTCACCTAACCTAACCTAACCTAACCTAACCTAACCCAAGGCGTTGTCAACTTTAGTGATGGGTGAGTGTGATACGAGGAGCGCGACCATTGGTTCGCGCGGAGGGTCCCGCGCTAATGGAAATTTCGCTAAAAAACAACCATAGATTGCAGGAAATGACACTCAATTTGCGTCATTGCTGCATGCTTAGAATGTCATATTTTTTCTGAAAACTTTTAAGCAGACAATTCGTTCACAATAAAGGAAAATTGGAAACTCTAAGGCCTTCTGGTATGTAATGCTGACAGCCTTAAATCAAATATACATATAATGGTTGTGGAACGAAAACAAACGGAAATTGTGACAATTAAATGAGGGAATATTTCGTTCACGAGGCTATGATTAAGTTACTATTCATGAGCAACGTATTATCCAATAGTGCATCAAGTTGATGAACATAACATTAGCTCAACAATACGAAGGGAACTAGCTCGATGATGGTATCCTATGCTCCGTTCTTATGGCCTGTTAGTGTTGCGCAGTATACGCTGAACTGAACAAAATACCCTGCAACAGATAAAATACCTCTGAACCAGAGAACATTCACGCTGCTGCAGAGAGGGCATTTCTGCGGAACGCGAGTCAAGCACGCTTCATGCTGCAGTGAGAACAGATGAGATTTTGGGAAATACGTTGCATGAGAAATGTTTCACGATTACTTACAGTGAGAAAACTTTAAAGAAATAGGAAAATTTGCCCCAAATCCACAAATTTCCCAGGGGGAGGGGACTTGTCGGCCTGCTCCTGCTCCCCCCCATTGGCTACACCACCAGTGGCGGATCCAGAGGGGGGTGGGGGTGTGCATCCCCCCCCCCCACCGGGATGGTAAAAAATTGTATCGATAGCCAGGCTAATGATAACCAAGGCCTAATTACTTTTTAAAAATATAGTGATAGTTGTTAAATCATTTGATTACCGTATTTCTGTGTCATATTCTTCAATAAGATGAAAAATGTAAATTATAATATATCTATCTTCCGTATCATCTGGTAAATGCCCGTTTTGTTTACACATTGCGCAATGACGAATTTTAAATCTAGCGCTTTCCGCCAACGGCCGCTGGTAACGTTGTTTGGACATCGCATGTGTGTCTATGTCAATACGTGGGGCTACGACTACTGTCGAATAATGAGCCAATCGTTGATACGAAGGCTTGTACGGGGATGTTGCAGAGTGTGTAAGCGGTACTAGTTGAGATATGAATAAACAGATGAGAAGAAGATTTAGTTCTGATTCAAGATGATAGGTGGTTTTATTCCGTTCGATTAACTAAGGGCGAAAAAAGGAACTATTAAAACTTAATTATACAGATTGACGCAGGTGCTCGTCGTCTGAGGTCTTCTGCACCAGTGTGGGAGTGCGACCAAAACTTGCAGGCTCGGAGCTTTCATGTCTCAGGGAGATCGGAACGCATGCAGTCCCCTGATTGGTTAAAAGTTGTGACGCACCAAATTAGATAAATATTAAGGAATGTGCTGATCTGAACGTGCTAAATGATCAATGAGGATGCTGTAGAGGGTGGAATTCGCCACACCTTGAAAATATGGGATACAGCACACGCGTGGAACTAGGGCGGGGTAGTTGTCACGTTCAGCGGTAACACGTGGCGGGGTAACAGGAAGGGTCCTGGGAATCTAGGACAAGAGGAAGGGAGAGTTGCTGGTAAATAACAAGATGACGTTTCTGTTAAAGGTCAAGAAGGGTACACCATACTACATGACACTACGTACAGTTTACACATGACATAGCCTTAAACCGTGTGACGGTAATAGATCACACCCGGCATTAAGTTCACATTGACCGTATAGTCCGTTGAAGTAATGATTACCCAAACTTTTAAGACCATGTTTTGAAAGCTTGGGAGTTTCATAGTGGCTTAAAATATTGAAATATTTGGCACCATGTTGCATATCGGCCCCCCTTTTCTTAGACACCCAGGCGGGGCAGGGGGCTCTGAAAGTGAAGAATTCGGAAATTTGCCAATTGTGAGACCTGTCTACTGTGTAGTTTTGACAACTCATGAAATTACTAAATTCCCAATCGATTTTCTCTAATTAAAGCTCCATGTTCGATTTGATTTAAGAAATCAAAATTTTCGGCACTTCGCGTGCCGCATATTGCAATTCCTTAGCAGAAGTGCTCATACCTTCACTTTGGTAAACTTTTCCGAGCTCTGGGTGTGACAAAATCGGAAATTTGCTACACTTGGGACACCAGATCACCAAGTGACACCGTTAACTATATACAGTGCTATTTTCATTGATCTTCTTTCATAAAATTCCATGTTTTCTCCGATATAAGCTCAAAAAATTTCGTCGGAGAGCCTCATTATGTAGGCGTTGGATAAAATTATGTACCAAAAACGATCTTTGGTCGCCGCCCAACCTCAGATTTGCCGATAGAAAGTGCAAATTCTTCAGTAATTCCCCAACTGTTCAAATTTCACTGCAGGAAACCCAGCATCCATGCTTTTCTGCAATACAAGCTCCATATTTTTTAATATTTGAAATGGGCGAAAATTTCAGTGCCGTCCTGCAAATTACGCCCTTAGTACAGTGGTAATCACCCTTAAAAACGTGGTAAAATTTGGATGCTTGCCTACCACCCCGTTTCCCATTTCCTGAATTCTTATAGGCATCAGAGACTAAGCAACATACCTACCAATGGTGGCGCTTCTCTCAGTGTACATTTTATACCCAACCACATGAAGACCCCCCCAACTGAAAATTCCTGGATCCGCCACTGTACACCACTGTCTAAGCTAAGAATTTTTCTGCAAGTTCTGTAGTTGACTTTTCTTCGTAAGCATGTAAGAATGTAAACGCGTGCATAGATGTGCGCCTGTGAAAGTACCATAGAAAGTGACCATAAACTTCAAACCAGTCGTTGTGCTTTCCTGCTCGAGTGTTCTCAAGTGGAAAGCTCCGAAGAAGCAAAACACTGCTCCATGTAAGTAAAATATATCGAAGAAAGGTGTTTGTTAGATCAAATTTTGAAATCACACGTATGTATACTTCAGGAAAATATCAATTTACCTGTTGGCCCCCAAAACGACTGAACAGTGATTAGTTCTAAGCCCCTCCATTTCGGCCTTCATGAGGAGCCACAGCTCCATTTTAAGTTTGGTATCTACGCTTGTAATAATTTTGGTCACAATCAAAATTTTAATAAGTTGAATATTCTCCGAAAGAGAACTGTTAGAAACATCGGTAGTGCATTACAGAAATATAAATGACATATTTCGTTCCTTAAATTTACTTTATGGAGAAAGAAAACTAAGTCAGGGACCCACAACTGAAAAAGACCTTGGTCTGACTCAAACCAGCTGGGTATATAGAAACAGCTTTAAAGTCTCATCTAACTAACTAACAAATTAATTTTACTTTACTTCTGAACTTAGAAGATGTTATATCTTAACACGTTTCATCTTTCACATATCGTTGTCAAAAATATCTTCTTCCTAGCTTACTTCCCTCTTTTTCTGCGTGTAATATCATGTGTGGCGTAGCTATACATTTCGCAGGGGGGGGGGGGGGCATGCACCCAAGTTTTCTGATTTTTTTAAAGGTGTGAACACCATTTTTCCAAAGACATACTTGACGGCGCGCCGAAATTTCTGCTCTTCTTGAGTGTACGGAGCATAGAGCTTGTATTGGGGAAAATTTTTCTTATTGGCAAGTCTGATATTGCATGGCGACCAAAGATCGTTGTTGTTACACAATGTTATCTAAAGCCTAAAAATTGAAGCTTTCCAACGACATTTTAAGAGTCAAGAGTTTATACCGTATTGGAGAAAATTACGAACTTCAAGAAAGTTCATGGAAATAGCACTGTACTTGTCGATATCACCTGAATATCTAGTGATTTTGTCATTTCCATAGTTTAGAAAAGTGTACCAAACTAATGTATGAGCGAACAAGACTGCATTAGAAACCGAAATCTGCTGTGCGCGAAGCACTGGTGAATCATGGGCGCAAATCCCGGGGGGCAATGGGGCCTTCGCTTCCTTCGAGGGAAAAAGTTGGGGTCCAAATCATAATTTGGCCCCCCACTATCTGAGTAGACCTAAAAATATGGTCACCTTATTTTCGGTTTTTTCCGTTCAAAAACAGTTTTTCTGAATCTTCGAAAACGCTAGAACTCAAGAGCTTCCGGGGGCTTCGCCCCCTGAATCCCACCAGGAGCCCTTTGGGGCTTTGCGCTCACGGTGCCCGCCAAGCGTGCACAGTTTAATACTCATGGGTACATCACAAGGATTTTCGCCCCCCCCCCCCCCTCTCAAACAGAGATTTGCGCCCCTGTGGTGAATAAAAGTGGTAAAACCTGGGGAGGATATAAAATGTTTTGTAGTCTCGAAGGACTAAAATACAAAATGCGTTTTTCTTCTTTTTTCTAAAAGTCCCCACGACTCTCTGGCGAAGAGCCAAGGGGCGAAAATCAAACGATTACTCCCGGAGGAGTTCTGCTCCCTTAAGGAGCTTAACGTCCCAAATGGACAAGTACGCCCTCCAAAGGGCAAACACTGAGTGGTCCTGCTCTAGACTGGCTGAATAGAACAGAAGCCACAACCTGCCATACTGTCAAAAGCCGACAGGATTTTAACGAAAACTTGATCAGTTTTTTTCTAAAAGTCCCCACGACTCTCTGGCGAAGAGCCAAGGGGCGAAAACCAAACGATTACTCCGGGAGGAGTTCTGCTCCCTTAAGGAGCTTAACGTCCCAAATGGACAAGTACGCCCTCCAAAGGGCAAACACTGAGTGGTCCTGCTCTAGACTTGATCAGTGTCCTTAAAATGATTTTCATGAACAAAAAAAGATAAGTGGTGTTTAGCATGCATATTCTACTGAGTTATATCTGTCCGACCTAAACACTTTCTTTTAAAGCAAGGCGCCACCATCTCATTGAAGCAGAGCGTACTAAGAGTTTTGAAAAATCGGACCTCGTGGCACACGGAATCGGAATTTCCCAGTCTTATAACAAGTAATAATGAAACAGTCATTATTTTGAGCTTTCAAGTTCGTTTGCAATAAAAGAAAAAAATCAGCAACTTGTCAAGAGTGATCAGAAATTCACCAGATAACATTTGCCACTATACAATTGGATAATGTGGCCATCATCAATATATACGGGGAGGGGGGGGGGGGATAGAAAAGCAATGGTTCTTGTTTTCACTCTACTGTGACTCTCGACTAAGTAAGATAAACCGTTTTTTTCTATGTCAATGGCAACTTATGACTTCAAATGTTTAAACTTGCAACACCTTTTGAAAAAAGTCACTTTAAGAGGGAGGTTTGAATAAAAATTCAGGGAGAGTTATGGAAAGCCGAGCAGTGGCGTAGCCAGGATGGGATTTTTGGGGGGCCTAGGTAACAAGTGGGGGGGCCTGGTACCTCCGAGGGTCAGGCACGGCAAGGCTATCTAAGCGGAGCGGCACCATCGGTTGGCGCGGAGCGTACAAGAAAATTTTGGGCTTTAAACCCCTCCAGATGGCCGGAAACGGCACTTCCCATGTGTTTTAAGCTGGATGTACCCAGCCTTGAAATACGAATCTCATGTCTGCGATGTCTCAATAATGAGAATAAAAAATCAATCTATGAAAAATGGCAATACATACACTTTTTAGGGACCCCAAAACTGGGCACTTCTGATCTGTGGCCTGGGGGCTGAGACTAAAGGGAGCCGGTATCTCCCTTTCCCTTGGAAAAAATTGTGAACTTCAGAAGCACGTAGATCGCAAATGTGGCAATATTTGAATCTAAGCGGAGCGCCACTATGAGTTGGCGCGGAGCGTACAAGAAAATTTTGGGCTTTAAAACCCCTCCAGATGACCGGAGACGGCACTTCCCACGTGTTTTAAACTGGATGTACCCAGCCGCAAATGCGGCAATATTTGAATGGATTTCATCTTACCTAAGGCAGCACCTCACCCTTAAACAGGAAAACCAAAAGTAGTTGTGTCTCCCACTGAGAAACTTTCTTTGCGTTGGATTTCCTAGATGCAAAATGGTGCTGTGTTTGGCAAAACTTTGAACTGATTATAGGCCTGAGTTTTCGGATTTTCCCTTTTTGGGGAGCATGAAAAATATAAAAATATTTGTTAGTTTTTGTAGAGATTTTACAAAAGACATACATACTACCAAAGAAACAATGTGCAAAATGGTGCAGTATTTGTTCATCGGTACATTACGTAGTCAAAATTAAAATACTACGAATACATCCCTCAAAATAATTGAACCTCAAAGCAGAAGTATGGATCATGTGGGAAACACATGAAATCCGGACCTTGTGGACATTTTGCAAATCCCCCGGACGCCAGTGCCAACTACTAAAAAGAGGACTTGTCGAAAAAATCGTCCTACAGTGGCACTTGTCATGGGAAGGAGTGAGACACGACATAGGCCTACTTGTTAAGGATGGAAGGGAAGAATTATCCGAAGGCAGTACCTTACCCTTATCTGCTTACGGCATATTTTGTGTATAATAAAGTATAGGAATGGTCGTGTAAGAGTGGTCTCCAGTGTACGATTGCCTTATTTTCAGTATATCAATCAGCCATCTGAAAGGCAGAAAGGGTCTTAACCTAACAAAGTCACATTAAAGTTTGTCGTCGAGACTTTCGTTTCATCTTCGAAGTGAAATGCAATAAACGACAGTGCAGATCACAAACGGTAGGCCTATCTAATTTAGTGAAAGTAGGCATTTTAAAGTTATTGCTTGATTTCATACGTGCGGACAAAATGTGTTTTACACACATTCATCCATGATTTTTTTTTTTTTTTTAATTTTTGCACATTTTTTTATTTTTATTTTTTTCAATTACTCTATCAGGACGCAAAAAATCTGGGGGGGCCTGGAGAAAATCTGGGGGGCCTAGGCCCCCAGGCCCCCCGTGGCTACGCCATTGAAGCCGAGATTCTTACATACACTGTATTATTAATTTGAATTGAAAAACAAAACTACGATTTTCACCGCACCCGAATTCTCTATCGGGGCATAGTATAGATGGGATGGCAAACTATTGGGTACTGTACTTGAACACGCGCTCTCACGTCTGTTCGGGTAATTTATTTTGCAATATAGCTTCTTTTAAGGTTGGTCAAGTGTTCTGTTCAGCCAGTCTAGAGCAGGACCACTCACTGTTTGCCCTTTGGAGGGCGTACTTGTCCATTTGGGACGTTAAGTTCCTTAAGGGAGCAGAACTCCTCCGAGAGTAATCGTTTGGTTTTCGCCCCTTGGCTCTTCGCCAGAGAGTCGTGGGGACTTCTAGAAAATTTATTTTGCAATATTGAAGACATTTCAAATTTTTCTCGACCTCTGCCCCAATACTTGCTATTTCAGGCAAAGTATTTTGCAAGACTACAGTACAGCATGGAGTAAGACTGAGGGAAGTCTTTTTCCATAGGCAGCCCTGTTCGAATGTGTTGCAAATCTTTCTTTTCCCTTTATCCTCCGTTTTAATACAGTAGAGCGTTTTCTGTTCTTGCCAAGCGGTTGCAAGAATTCAGATAGTCGACTGTATCGAGCGTGTTATATAGCGCAATGTACTATTTTACATTGGGTGAATAAACTTCAACATTTGTTTTCTCAGCTTAGAAATACCCTATGAAGAAAGATGGAAGTTGGAAAGTTGGACTTAGAATTCTCGTTCGCTAGCTTCAATTTGATGTAAAAGGCAGGAGTCAAACACAAGGGACTTAGTTTTTACGAAGGGTTCTGCGCGTGGTAGAAGTGTAATCTAGAGCAAATCATGTTGAGAACCATTAGCCGTAGTACACATCGTTATATCAACAATGCAAGGTCCTTACATTCTTCTGCCAAGATGGACAGTAAAGTAGCGGTGGTAAGTTGAAAGTTCATCACTGACCAGCCGTATGTTTCATTGTAAGTACTGGTTTTGCTACGTAAAATTGCTGCACAGTAACTTGGCATGTACAGTAGTCTATCGCACTTGTAGGTTTGGCCTAGGCCTTAGGTCTAGCATAACGTAAGGCCTTAACACGCAGCCATAAGCCAACCTATTGCCGGGGAGGAAGGGGGGGGGGGGGCAAGGAATGGAAATAGCAAGGAATGAAGAAACACATGGGGAGAAGAACTGCCTCCACTCCAGAATATTTAATTGTTACTTGTTAGTACTGCTAGTGTACTGTAACAACAACATACTTGTCAAGCTAGGGAATTAGTATTATGGCTCTAATTGAGAATTAGGGGCCTTAGCTTATGTCATACGCCATGCGTGGATACTTACACGTAGTAATAGGTTTGGGTTAGGGTTAGGGGTATAATACACTTACGAATGTATGTATGTACATGCATAGGTATAGATTAGGGTGGACTAAATCAGGCTTGGGGCGATTACATCTCAATGTAATCGATTACAATTGCGATTACTTCATATTTTACGATTGGGATTATGATTACGATTACAGCTAAAATTGAAAGTAATTGATTATGATTGCGATTACATTGCAATGTAATCAAGATTGCAATCGTGATTACATTTTGTTTCCACATAAACAATGTAGTAGGCAAAACAATCCAGTGCCCACAACTGGAAAAAAGGCCATGGACATTGCTCTAGATAAGCCTGGACAGAACCAAGTCCTCCCAAACAAGAGATTATTGAACCAATGCATTTGTCACTCATTTTAAACTAGAGCAGCCAGGAGAGAGGGACAATTAAATTTTGTCATTTCAAGAGAAGAACCACGCACTGAAAAAAAAGTTAAGTAACTTTACTTCTTTGTTCAATTCAATGTAATCAGAAGTGAAACCACGATTGCGATTACTTTGCCATTGTAATCAATTACGATTGCAATTACTTTGCAATTTTCACAAAAGTAATCGATTGCAATTACAACTACTTCAAAATGTGTAATCGATGACAATTACTGATTACGATTACCCCAAGCCTGGGCTATATGTAGGAATATGCACAGGTGCGAATACATACATCGTTGTATGTTAAAATATATGCATACGGCTTCTTGCATATACATAGGTTTGTGTAATTTCTAGGCTCAATGGATATGAATATATGTGTTTATGTATACATGCCTTTATGTAGTTATTGGTACTGTTAGATAGTAGGCTCAATCCATAAACTAGGGGTCCAGTGGGGTTTTTACTGACTTTGCCAATATAATGCTATATTTCAAAAACAGGGAATACATCAAACCAGTGCCTCAGGTATTTTATTATCCTTTACCAACTTGGCTATCTTATGATATTTAAACTGAATATCCAAAGTTAAGTATTTTTTAGAAAATAGACTTCTTTGCTTTGGTGTCTCCCCTCATTTTGGAGTAATGGCTGTGACATACAAATATACAAATTTGAACAATCAGAAAAACATACTTATCACAGACTGAATTACTTTGCTCATGTGTCATGGTAAGGGTATCACCAAAAGTCAACATTTCTAAAAATATGAGCATTAACGATCCACCCAATTTTCCAAATGATACTATTGAAAACAACCCGGCGGACATAACTTTTTGGTGTCCCCCTAGTTATGTTGGTTTTTTTAATGTATATTCCATTATTGCTACAAATAGGATCATTCTCAGGTGGCCATAGTTTTCTTGATACAAAAAATAGGTCAAACTCTTTTAGATAGTAGCTCATTTGGAAAGAAAAAATCAAAACAAAAGATTTTCTAGGTAAAATTCGATATGGACAGAATTTTGGTGTCCCCCTTAGTGAGTTATGTTGGTAAACTTTGATGTTTCACCAATCGCACGAACTAATTAATTTTTGGGTGAACAAAGGTACATGAATAGAAGGTCCCAGAATATTACCAGAAAAGTTAATCCCATGGTTTGAGAATCTTGTATTCATTCCTAATGAACATTTGATTTTTTTGGTGTCCCCCTTCCTGTCAGAGTTTTGTCCGCCATAAGCAAACAAAAAAATAATGAAAATGGATCTTATTATTCTATCTTACAGTATACTGTAACTGCAAACAGTGATTTGTGTTGTATTTGAAAGTTACCAGCTCAGCTTAACATTTAAAAATCAAGCTGGCACTTTGAATGTTAGGTGTTATGGGGACACCTCATCTTGGTGTCCCTGTTACACGTGACAGATATAATGGAGTGTAATATCTTGCTAATATTACGTATGTCCATGAAGGGACAATAAATAAGATTTCAAATGTTAAGTCTAACAATCTTAGGGTGTCAAAGAGGAAAATTTGAATACTTAAACATCATTAATTGGTAAAAATCAGTCAATATTTTAAAAATATGTAAATGTGTAGACATTTTGGCAACTGAAACTTTTTGAGAAAAATGAAACTGACTTTTCTAATTTTTGGAGTATTTTTTCAAACTTGTACCATGTTCTTGTTGCAATGGGTACTAAAACACATTCAAATAGCAATTTTCAACCATTTCAGATTTTCATCACTCTTGTGGGAGAAGGTTAAAGACTGCTTTGGTGTCCCTGTTATGTTGGTCAATTTACTGGCCAAGTTTATGTTTGAATGAGTCTCCTCAGGCATATATAATGCTCAATGCAAAAATATTTGTATTTTTCATAACTGCTGTTGATACTCTATCATGAGTGTAAATTTCAATCAGGTAAAATGATTTTTAAATTTTGACCTCATGTCACACTATTGGACCCCTAGTTTATGGATTGAGCCAGTACAGTACTTATTTTATTTGAAATCCCTCCACCAGCAAGGGGGCTCGTAGTGCAGTCAACAAGCGCACTGGTCTATATGCTATTCTGTGTATACCAGTAGGTCGGGTTTGGATTCATGTTTAACCATTGCTTTTTCCTTCTTCCACAGCATTAACTGTTCACTTCTCTCTACAGCAAATACATCATACTACTCTTCTCGAGTGGAGAAAAAAAGAGAAATGCATTCTACTCCTGAAAAAAGAAAGCTTTGTTTTTCTCTGGAATAAAAATAGTTTCAGCATCCTCTTAAAAGTTGAGAGTTGTTGTCATATCTGGGCACTGATTCTAAATTAGTACCAGTATTACAATAAATTGAGTAATGTTAGACAGTCTACAGTATCTTATTTACTCATCTGTAAAGGACTTCCTTATGTACAGCTGTTTGTTCTCAAAAACGGGTGGAACATTGCCTAATTCCTCCTTTCCCCCTAAGATATATTTCTTCCAGAAAAAAAGAGATGTGTGAAAAATGTGAGTCAATCCACAAAGTTTTTTAAAATTACAAGGGGAAGGACATTTGTCATGTTTAGGGTGTCCATGAATCCGACTTTTTGCCGGACAATCCTGCTTTTGAGCACCCTCGCCTCAGTTTGGGCTCACACTGCGCTGGACTTTGCAATTCCTTTATTTTGAAAATTCTTAAGTAAAGCTGTTCACATCCCATATTCAGGACTGTAATCATGTATCTTAGAACACTGGGAATTCTGGCCATCTGGGGGGTTTGTGAAGGCCAAAAATTTTCTGGTCTGCTATGTGCCAACCCATGACAGCACTTCGCTTAGAGAGTAGCAAAGGTTGTCCTCCTTTTCTGTTATGAAGGAATGGACACCCTAGTCATGTTGTCCCCAGGATCACTCTCCACTCCATGAAAAATGCTCAATCCAAACAACAAAGTTTCACTATTATAAGGAAGACACATTTGCACATATGAAAATATTGCTAAAAATTTACATTTCAATTTTAATTACGGTATTTAAAAAAATGATGCATTTTTTACTGATCAACATATTGCACTTGTCTGTTCTGTGCCTCCAGTATACAGTACTCTAACAAGCTTTTTTTTCTGTTTCAGGGCTTACAGTTCTTGTTATCATGTTGTTTCCAAATATGAGATTAAATATTTACCATTACATGACTACACATCCTTTCACAGGTTCTTTCAGGGTCTGGTGTTTTTGATGGCAGTGAGGTACATGAATCATCTGCGTGAGTTTTTCCTTTGTTTAATATTTTACATCTAAAGCAATTTTGTAAGATTTGATTTGTATTGAAATGGAGTATTTAATATTCGTTGTAGAAAAAATTGTTATGTAATTCTGTACATTGTGTTATCATTTGGCTGTGCTGTTCATGTAGTAGCCTATATCATCTACCTCTTTGTCTGTGCACTGCATAGACTCTCATTGTCAATATAGTGCAGTTTGTGTCATTTGGTATGAATTGTATTTAATTTTAAGGAAAAAGATATACATAGCACTCAAGAGCAACATCATCTACAGTAGGACTTCCTGAATTGTAGTGCCCCTTGGATGAGACAATCCAAAAGCTATTTTTCAGAAGGTTTTTAACCAGGTTTAAACCCCCACACAGCTGTACTTTGGTGAGTTGCAGCCCTTCTACAGCCATTCAAGGCCTTAGCTCTTTCTTCTTTACTGTTCAGTATACAGTAGTTTTATTTCAGGATCCGATCTTGGGACTATGAAAAGTGAGGTAGTACATTCTAATTACCAGGTCAATCATATACTGTATTTTTAATTTTTGGTGCACTCAAATTCTCAAAATCTTGTTTCTTGAAAATTGTATTGCTTTACCACTGGGCCTACAGTACAGGTACAGTACTAGCCCATGTGCATGTATCATAGATGAGTTGTGCATTTTAATTTCAAAATTTTATGCCCTAGACAGATTTATTTTGTTGTTTACAGTATATAATTTAGCCATTTAGATATATGAATGCATTTCTTGCACGTTTGAAGTCAGAGAAATCGGTTCAACTTTTCTCTTTTTTCATTGCAGTGTTTTAGTCCATCTCAGTAGAGGAAAGGCTGATATTTCTATCTTTGCTCCAGACATTAATCAGATGCATGTGATAGATCACAGTAAAGGTGAACCTGCAGATGAAACCAGGTACTTTAGGGAATGTTATTCAACATGTCAGATCAAAAGGGCATAGGCATTTGCTCGAAACTTTTTGTGAAGCAACAGCTTTATACTGTACATCTCAAAAGTGTTTTTGAATTTCTTTTCCAAGTATTCCTTCTTTCATGCTTTAGTAGCTGACTGCATGGTCAAGGGGTTAGAGCATTTGACTTGCAACTTGGAGGTCTGGAGAGTTTGACTCCTGGACAGGTCATACCAAAGACTTAAAAAGTGGAACTTACTGCCAGTGCCTCCCATCAAAGTGCTTTGTGCTTAACATGAGCAGTGGAGAAGGGAAAACCAGCCAGTGAGTCACAACTGGTAAAATGGCCATAGATAGCCCGACTTAACACCTATTGCTTTGAAACTGAGCTTCAAAAACTTATCTAATTATAAACTAACTTCATAATGTTCCAGAACCTGTATGCACAAAGCTTACTCAGGCACTGTAAAGAAGTAATTTTATCCTCATTAATTTTATACTTGCAGGAGAAAAGTATTTTCACGTGGTTGCTCAAGAGTCATTCATGAAATAGATTATATTTCAGTTCTCTGTGACTCCAAACATGCATTTTCCTTTAAAAAAAAACTGATAATTAAGTTCTTTGAAATTTTGATAAATTATTTCAAGAAAAAGTACTAGAGCAGAATGGCCCACCCAGACAGTAAGAACCTTTCTGGATATTTCTATCTGTTCATATGTTGGGCTCCTTCAAGAGCCATTGTAAGATCATGACTCCTTGAAAACAGATTTGTGGTCCTGGCTATGAGACCCAGGCTGCCTCTAACAAATTCCAGTCAACAAGTAACAAGCTTGAAAGACATATATATGCATACAGTAATTGTTAATAACTAGATACCAATTTTGGCCTTTGCAAAGTTAAAATGGTTCATGGAGAAGATGCTACAAAAACAAAGTTCTTTCAACTAATAAAGCACCTTTCTATCATTTTAACCTCATTACTTGCATGAATGGTCCTTACATAATACATATGTTACAGTAACAGTTAAATTAATTGCTACACATAAAAATGCATCTGATCATTTTTTTCTCCTACTGTATTTCTGTATATAAACTAATGAAAGTGAAAGGGTTGGTTTGTTGGAGTTTTATGCCTCTATTTCTAACCTTTTGCCTTACAGTATCCATGACCTTTCTTCTAGTTGTGAGTCCCTGGATTGTCTTCCACATTTCATTACTCATGTGAACTGACTGCATAGCCAAGTGGTTAGAGCATCTGATGTGCAGTCAGGAGGTTGGAAGTTCATGTCCTGGCCTTGTCATAGTGAAGACTTAAAAAACAGAAGCTGTTGCCATTGGTGCTCAGTTTAAGCAATGGAGTTGTAGCCAGTGAGCCACAACTGTAGAAAAGGCCATGGCCGGCTTGACTTGAACCAACTAGTTGGAAACTGGGCTGTTAAACTCTATCTAACTTACTCCACTGCTTAGGTGGATCATTATGCTCAATGACAGTAGATCCAGTTGGTAAAATCTATGGTATATTTCTACGACCTGCACTGATTCGTGATTTAGAATCCTGCATTCTGATTAGTTAAACACTGATTAATTACTCTCCAGTGCACTGGACTTTTTAATAATATGTAGAAACCACTACCATAGCAAGCACAGATGGACGTGTGAATTCTGTTAGCCATGCATATTATGATGGCACATGTGCTCATGCATTTTGGCATGCACAAGCATATGTGTGCACTTTTGATTGTTTCTTTTTGTGGGTTTTGCCCTGTTTGCCTTTCTACATGTGTCACATATTAAAGGACATGCCCCTCATGCTTGCATGTGCAAGGAAAGTGCTGGACCTTGTGCTGATTGCACACATACAGTATCATGAGCACAAAGATATGCACATCCTTTCATTGTACTAAGTTTATGAGTCACGATACAGTGGTGTAACCACCACAGGTACAATCCTACCAGGCATGCAGCTCAGGCACAATGTTGTGACAGAAAGCAAACCCTAAAAAGAACATAGTTTCGGTGGTAGAAAAGGATTTGCTGAGCCTGCTATTTTTTCCATATTTGGAAATGAGTTTAATCACCAACATTCACTGTATGGGTGGCAAATGGTAAACCACAGGACAAACACCCATTTTAGATTAAAAAGGGAAGTGCACTGGATTATAAAGTGTTGTCCTATTTCATTCTAACAAAAGAGTAGAAGACGAACTGTACTTTATTTTAATTTCCACTCTTCTTTTTTATTTTTTTACAGAAACGTCTTAACTGAGTCTGCAAGGATTGCAAGAGGAAAGATTTCTCCCCTCACATCTCTGACTGCTTCTGATTATGATGCTGTCATTTTTCCTGGTGGATTTGGAGCAGCCAAAAACTTGTGAGTATTTCCACTCATGGTTCAATTTTTTAGTTCTCTGCTTTCAGGAGTGCTAAACAAAATGTTGGTCAAGCATCCAGTCTCCATTTCAGACTGTAACCTGTAGATTTACCCCTGCAAGACTAGAGTGCCTTCTCATCATGATGAATTATTTGCCTTGAATGAGGTCGAACTACTGGGTCATTACTCCAATTAGCTGCATCAGTGAACAGCAGTTTTGATTTATTCATGTATTGTGCAATAGAAACCCAACAACTTTAATACAACAAATTATGTGATAAGTGGTGGCAGACAGAGGATCAAACTACTTTTGGTGCATTTAAGGGCTAGATTCTCATTTTACTTCATTCTGTGATAAAGTGCAATCAAATCACAACCTTCATGGCTGTTTTCAAATGCCTCAGTGGGCAATTGATAATTATAAGAGTTCTTGGCGAGGTTTGGCTTAGGATGCTTTTTTTTTCCAAATGTATTCTAATGCAGTATTCATAAGATCATGAAAAAAGAATGGACTGATCACTCAAAAATCCTATCCAGTGTGCTTGTTATCTTGCTCCATTCGACAGAACAAGTAAATGATCTCAGTTTTTCAGTCACAACTTTTGCTTATTTGGAATTAAAAACTATTTGAAAGCACACTGAGACCAGGTACCTGTTGCAGATGAACTCCCACCAACTACCACAACCTGCCTCCCTTCACCTATCTTGTACAGTCATTATTGAAGTATTTAAATTTGCTTTCTTTGATGCATTCAGGTAAACTTTATCTAAGGTTAATAATAAATTCATCGACTTTAAAATTGACATACCTGTTTGACAATGATGTGTGCATAGTTGGCCACTTGAAAATATCTTGCATACCAGCTAAAAGTATAGTATCTTGCATACCCACTTCATTCTTGTACCAATTACATTACCCTACCATTTAATGTTTGCTTTCCAAAAAAGAGTGGTGCAGTTTGCTGTCTGGCTGAGAAATGAAATCATTTGGTGTCAATGGTTCATTATTTCAATTTGAGTTCACTCTTTTCTTCATTTCCCCTTTTTGTGTCCTGTCCAGGTCCAATTTTGCAACAGAGGGACCTGGTTTAACGGTAAACCCTGATGTGGAAAGAGTGATTCAAGAGTTTCAAAAAGCAAAGAAACCAATCGGGTAGGTTAAGGCAGAGCCGTTTATCTAACTGGCGGTTATTGCCAAGTCACTCAAGTATTTCCTGTGCCCAGCTTCCTATACTGGCCAGTTACAGTAGATAAATGACTCTGCATGACCAGCAAAGATATTGAATCAGTAGCGTAATTATCTAAGCATGATATTATAGTCATTGTCATATTATTGTGACTGTCCATTAAATTTAAATTACTCTGTAACTATTTTCATTATCAGCATTTGGGTAGCTAGTAAGATGAGTTTTAAGAGTACACTTTCTGACCAACAGATTTTAAATCATGCTGGCAACAGCCGTCTTTTCCGACTGTGGCCAACTGACTTGTTTTCCCTACTCCATTATGCATGCTAAGCACTAAGCATAATGGCAGTAGGTTCCAATGAATTGCCAGCATTCAGTTTGGTATCATTGCTTGATGTGATCGGGAATCAAATTTGAGCAGTTTCTGTATTTACAGTGTTTCAAGTGAATGATTTCATTTCAGTGGTGTAGCCACAGGGCAGGGGACCTTTGAGGGTTAGAACCGCCCCATGACCCAACCTTGCAATACACAAAACACCTTAAATAGCAATTTTTTCTCTCTATCCTTAGACTTTTCCCCTCATGTCGTGCCCCCAAACCCCCCCCCCCCACCATGACACCAAAACCTCCCCCCAATGACACAATCCTGGCTATGGGCCTGTTTCATTTTATATTCAATATAAGGTGTCAATAGTTACTTCATTCTGCATAATGGAATACTTGCCTTTAAGAATACCTATCATGGCTAACACATTTTTTTGGAAAAAACTATGTTTCCTAATTGAATTACCCCACCACTGGGTTATTACTCCAATCACTTGCTTCAATGAGACACACAGGTTTGATTACCATTTTGGTTCAATAGAAGCCCAACAACTTAGGGGTTTAAATAACAACTAGCAAAAAATTTTGAAATAAGTGCTGGCAATAAGAGGATCAAATTACTTTATGGTAAATTGAAGGTCAGATCCTGCTCCAGAATAAATCTGAGATAAACTGGTATCAAATGTCAACCTTTGGTTTAATTTTCAATGGCTTGAATAGGCATGTAGTTGGTACCGATATCAGTTTTGACAAGGTAATGCATAAATGTAGTATCTAAATTACTTGCTTCAATGTTTGACATTTAATTCCCTTGCAATTATGGCAATTCAAAACAGCTACAAGTTCTGGAAGGGGTGGACCTCAAGTTCAAATTTTATGCTGGACCTTATGACCAAATTGGAGACCTCAGTAAGCCACATGTTTTAGACAAAACAGTTAAACTTGGAAATTAATGAAAGAAGTTGTTTGTGAAAAATGACTGCTTGGCTTACAGGAGAGATGGCGAGAAAGGAAAGTTGCATATGTAGCAAGCTGTATATTCCTTATGCAGTTTTGTTCAATGAGATGCCTTTACTTTATGTCTAGCAGATGCATACAGAAGCAGTGTTCAAATATCCACAGTAAGTTTGTGGAGCAAAATATAGTTGAATGTCAAATTCAGTATTCAAAAACAGTTAAGTACCTGGTTGAAGCTTGTTCTGTTGTGATCATACATTAGTCTATGCCTTCGACAGTTTTGGTGAGTGTTGAGAATGCACCCTGTTTTTAGTTTGTGGCAACTGCTCCATGGTGATGGTATTTGTGATAAAAATTTAGAAATGGAGTTGGTGTGTGTGGTAACTGCTTCCTGTTTTGTTGTGTGGTATAAATTGCTCCTTGGTGGTACTCACTACTGTATTGAGTTGATTTTGAAATCATCTTGCTTACTTTGCAGGTTAAGTTTTCCTACTGCCAAACTGCAGTCCCTCACAAGTGAAACATTGAAATAAAAACAGTAACCTTTGTAAATCAGAAAATACACAAGTTTCATAATGCTAATACAGTTTGCATGATTTTTACATCCAAAAGTAGATGTTGTCTTCATTGCTTCCCAGCCAATCATCATTTGGGAAACCTTTAGAGTGGTTCATCCAGCAGAGTCCAGTGCTTATGCTGCCATGTTTTTAGCAGAGTTTTAGCCATTGTGCTCTGGATGGGGCACTCAGCACTCCTTATTTTTGCCTGTGTGAATAAATGTACTGCCCTAAACAGATTTAGATAAACTAAACTGAAATGGTTGGAAATGGGCTTCTTTTAATCGTGAAATATAAAGAAAGCAGCTGCAATAATTTACATGTAGGTTAAAAAATTGCAAAAGGTAGTATTAGTTTGAACCTAAGCCCACCTAAAGGTACATTTTTGCTCAAACCAAAGTTTTTTGTATTAAAACTAGCTGCTTCCCAGCACCATTATGCTCCAGCTAAAACCCTGCTTGTAGGATAAGACTTTATCTGAGGCAAATTACTTAAAGGTGGTGTGACATGAAAATGACAAAGTTGGGTATTTGATGTAAAAAGCATCAAAAACCAAGAAAATTGCCACAATTTTCTTCAAAATCCATCAAAAATTGACCATTTTACAGGGCAACTTCAGATTTGCACTTAATCATTAAGAAATATGAGCTCAATATGCAAATATTGTGATGTCATGAGAGGGACTTGCCATGTATGCCTAATGTTATCCTTTATTTTTACAGTCTTTATTTCAAGGACAGTTGTAACATTTGTTTTTCGGGGGGGGGGGGGGAGGAGTATTTTCAAAATTTAAAATATGTCCTTGAAAATCATCAGTATCAATTACCAAGCCATAAACTTTTCTGCTGAGTAATTAAGAGATAATTAAAAATGGATTAGCAACAGAAATGTCAACACTGCAACACTCCACACCATTATTTTTGCATAAGGAACAAGTTGCTTTAGAAACATTAAAACTTTCAAAAGGTGTATCTTGAGAACCGTTAAAGATATTGAAATAGTTCCAACAGATTTCCTTAAAAAAAGCCACTCTGAAACTGCCAAGTGAAGTTAGATCATTTTGATGACATGTCACACTGGAAGGGTGTAATTGCTTGAATTCATTTTTTCTTCCTTCCTTTCCTGGAGTCATTTCAAATGTTCACCTGTTAAAGATCAAAATTATTAAATATGGTCAATGGTGGTGGTTTTAGTACTGTAGATCATTTCTCTAATTAAACGTCAAATCTTCCCACCCCAGACTGTTCTAATACTTCCAATGCAATTACTTCTAGCCCCAACTTCATCTGTCAAAATGTCCACTTTATCCAGATGCAATCTTAGTTTATTGCATAATTCTGGTGAGCATACAAGGCCACCATGTGCAATCAGAATGCTGTGTAATATGAGCCACTTTGCATCTTTTGAATTTGATGCCAATCAAAGAGCAGTACCAATTTAAAAATTTTGCTACCCTCTATCAGACATGTTATTTGTATAATGAATCTGTCTGTATAGTAAAGTATTATACACAGCTGTTTGCCTTTAATATTGCTTTTATTGAATAACCTTACTCTTTACATAATTTGTCTTTGGTAAGAAAAAAATCAGAGAAGGACTCAAAAGTATCATATATTATCTTTCCTAGGTTATGTTGTATAGCACCAGTATTAGCAGCTAAAGTTGTCCCAGGATGTGAGGTGACAGTTGGCCAGGAGCAACAGGAAGGTGGAAAATGGCCGTACGCTGGAACAGCTGGTGCCATTAAGGAACTTGGTGCTACTCATGTCCCCAAAAATGTAACCATATCCTTTTCTGAAGGTCGAAGTAGTATAGTGTATAACAATGGTTGAAAGTCTGGCCTCTAAAGCTGTTGTCACACCACAATGAGTTCAAATGAAATTCTGATCAGATTTTTATGAGTTTGTATGAAAATCTGATCCATCTCAGATCGTCAGAGAGACCCACAAATTTGCTGACCAAGAGTAAATAAATGATTTGCTTCAGTGGTCTACAAAAATGAAACATTAATTGATTTTTGTGGCATCCCACCAACTGACAGCTATTTTTCAATGTGACATCACCAAGTTATTAACATTAATCTGTTTGTTGTGTTCATGTGATAGAGGTCATATATTTAGACAGGTTGTCAAATTTTGGGTCCTTTCTGACCAGAGATGAAGAAGATTTCAATAAAAACTCACAAAAATCAAAAGAGAATCCAGCCAAAATTCATTGTAGTGTGACTGCAACCTTCATTTTTCAATATTATTGTATTTTTGTTTAATTAATTATATTTTTTTTAAAAAGATGAAGCTGTGTTAAGGTCTGCTTGTAGAGCACCTGTTAAGATTCCAGCAGATCAAAACCTGCCTGCCAGCCTTTTGAAACATATTATTCTTCCTTGGTACCTTTTGAGCCAAACCTTAGCATTCATTGCATGCTGCTATAAATCTCCTTCTTGTACACCTTGCATTCTCAGCTTAAGTATCTTTAGAACTTAAATCATATATGTGACTTAAAACTTAAACCGTTTTCTTACAAAATATGTTGTTTGTGAGTACTGTCATAGTCAAGCCTTCTACACCAGTTAAGAAGTGATCACATTTTGGTGCAAGGTGCAGGGGTTATTCTAACATCGAAGAATCACAAAGTTCAGTATTTGAGTAATACAAGAATGACTTGTATCAGGAAGAATGCTGCACAATTGTCCATTTTACATTGAGTGAATCAACTTGACATGGCCAATCAGGAAACCAGTAAATATGGGAGGCAATTTTGATGGATGTAGGTTGTTATTTTAGAAGAAGCACTGTTAAAACAAGGGTGAAATTAAGACCGTCTGAGCTAGGAGCCCACTTTCTGTCAAAAGGTGTGGGATTGTTCCCTTGTGTTTTGTGTGTGGTTACAATTTTTCAAATATGTATGCCTATGGGTCATGCTTAAGAATAATTGGCAGCATCTCATGGAGTTGTATTGGCACTTTGTGGCAGAAAACATGGGCCTCACAATTCCTGCAAGAACGTTGCTCTAATCAAGTCCTGTTACACATTGCAGTCTGCTTCAGATAGCATTATGACACAAGCTTTGCAATCAATTAAGTAGTAATAAGTAAATAAATATTGGCCATTTGCTTCAGTTCAACACAAAACCCAGAACAAACTTGTCCTCTTGCACTACGTAGCTGAATAAACCAAGCCCTGAAAAGTGTCTATTCATGTGATTGCTCAGGAATTGCTCAAAATTTGATCCAATTCTATCACAGGTTAGTTTCCTTTTTTACCAATTCTGTAAAATATTTTAGACTCACTCATGTTTAGTAACAAATCACGTCACCGCTGCTTGGCAACAGAGTTGATGATGTATTGGTACATTTTAACACGATGAAATGTACATTCTAATTCGTCCACATTCTTTTGGAAAATGCAAGATCACTGCATGCCCAAAACCACACGTGCTTGCTTGTGTTCCTCCCATGCTCAATGCCAACCACTGCCAGACAGTGATGTAAGTATTAAAGAGTCTATTCAAAAGCTTAAGAAAAGGTTTTTATTTTTTGAGGAATGCATCAAACCATCCCATTTTCCTTAATATCATGTCACGAAGCCCATGTGGATGAAAAGAATCAAATTGTAACCTGCCCGGCCTTTATGTGTGAGACGCATTTTCATGAAGTTTTTGATGGCATCGGAGAGATGGTGAAAAATGTCTTGAAATTGGCAAGTTAAGCTGGACTTTGGACAAGTTTTAACAGATCATATTTCCTCTAATAAAGATAAAAGGAAGTTTAAAAAGCCATGAAATCGGAGAAGCTGGAGATAAACTTTCTTTTAAGTTTGCTGAGTGATCATTGATGTGTATCCCTTTCTGATTTTGCATAAGACAACAAATGTGGACACAATTTTTTATGAATTTCCTTAGGATTGTGTATTTCAAGCAATTTAACAGATTATAGCAGTTGAGGATTTTTAGAAAGAAGTTTTAATGACATTTTACTGTGCCAAGAAGAAGTTTAGATCAAACGAAGGAAACCACATGGAAGGTTTGCCCAAAGGTTTACAGCATGCAAACATAGCCAGAGCTGTATAAAGATCATTTACTTGAGAAGTTGACAAAAAAACTTCATCAGAGTTTGTATGGGGCTTTGAAAGCCTTGGAAGAGCTTGAATTTAAATTTGTCATTTTCAAGGCCTTGAAAGAGCTTGAGCTTTGTTCTTTTTGCATTGAAGTCCTTGAAAAGTGCTTTAGTGATAAAGTTCATCTCATTGATATTTATATCTTGGTCACTTCAGAGGAGAATCAAATTCTGCCTCCTTGGTGTCCAGTAGGGTATTGATATTTTGTACAAAGTACAAGTAAATTTACATGAAATATATTAAGAAGTCTCATAAAGTCTCATTAAATTATGTTTCTGTAATGCGTCATATTTTGGGGTTAATGGTAAAGAATGCCCCACCACTTACAAACACCCATTTCCACTGCTACTACCAATATCATTGTTGTCTCATAGCCTACCGCACCAAATTATTGCATTTGGGGTTAAAATGTACCGTAAGTCTAGAATTTTAAAAATATATATCTTAGAGGTTGCAAAATGAATCTTATTCATCCAACTTCCACTGTCATAGCTTGTTCCATTGTTGAGAAATTAAATGTTGAAATTAATTCACTTAAAATAAATGAGTTCATTGCACAATAATATGTGACTTTGTTGTTGTACAATTCATATTACCTGCTTTGTTTCCCTTTATAAAATTAAAAATGTTTAAATGACCTTGAACACTTCCTGTTTGCTTGCATAGCACGTTGCACAAAGAGGACTTACTTAATTACATCACCACATAGGAGTAAGAGTGCTATCACACCTTGGTATAAAGTGCAGTAACTTTCAGAAAAACAAAGATTGTAATGTGAGTGTTACAACAATGACATCACAAATTATAGTGCAATGTTCCATTTTAAATTGAGTGAATAAACTTCAACATTTTATATCTCGGCTCAAGAATGTCCTTTGAGGCCTGGGAGCTGGACTGTTCGAATTCATTTTTCATCCTGTTTATTATATATATTTTTGAATTTTCTGACTTAAGGTACACTTAAAAACCATGTTGGACCTTCCATTTGCCATGCTCCAAGGGTGGCACCAGTGGGGTGGGGTAACATTCCCCATCGGGGAATTCTGCCCTTTGTCGGGGAGGAGATCCACTTTTGTTGGGAAGCCGTCATCTATACGATAAAAGAAGTAAGCGCTATAAACTTGAGCCTTCCCCCTGACGATCTCCTTGATTTTGCTTACGAAAAGATATTCATTGAAACAACTAAAAATTCCCAATTTTCCTTATATCAATCCAAAAAAATTTCAATATAAACTTCAGATTTTCAAACATTCTGAAAAGAAAGCAAAACTTTTTACGTCACAGCAGGAATCATCTTCTTTGTCGGGGCTTCGAAATGCTTGCCCCCTGACGTCGGGCAAATCCTGGCGCCCTCTGCCTTGAGCATGAGCGAAAGACGGAAGTAGGGGCGCTGTTTTCGTTTCTTGCCGCGTACTCCACAAACCCTAGCTACGCCACTGGGTTTAGCTGTTTCTTCAAAGTAAGTTTGGAACGACTGGTCTTGTCCTTTAATACTGGAGGGTTTTTTCAACAAAAATAATCAATCTTTACAGAGAGATATCTTGAGTTAGGAAAGGGTTATTCCCAATGGCGAAGCTGCCATATGGTCAGGGGGCCGTCGCCCCCCCCCCCCCCCACCGACGGACCAAAGTCGTCTGTCGGCGCCCCTTTTAGGTTTTAAACATACTTTACTCTTGCACCATTATTGGCAAAAGAAACTGATAAATTAACGTTGGTTAAAGGCCCAGATAACAAAATGCTCAAACAGCCACCAGTAACTGCACTATCTGCACTTATGTTGTCGCTGTGCTAAGTTAATTGGTTCCACACCAAGCGTGACAACAAGCTTACAAAATACACCGACTGACATTAAATTCACCCTCCCGGCCAATAAAAGATGTTGCAAAAGGGCGCAACAATAATTGTAGCGCAAATAGCCATCTTGTTGTCGGGTGTATAATTGTCAACATAGACAATAAAAAGAGTTTATAAAGATACCAAAATAGCTTCCACAACACATTTCAAAATCATTTGAAGAGAACATTCAGGTTAAAATATAATAAAACTGTTATCACAGTGGTAATGGTTTAAGAGTTTTAATGAACAGTGTCAATTTTTCTTTTCTTCAAGGGACCATTCTCATCATAAATGGTTATTTCTGACACTGCACAATAATCCCATGAAAATGCTTATTTCTGTACTCTCGTGGTCACAAAAGCCAGAAAATTGCATCTAATAAGCCTAGGTTTAGGCTACTTTTATTTTTTCGGTATCTAGAGAGACCAGCAGACCTTTTGTCTTGGCTGTTTCTTTCAATGTACTTAATCAATGGCTATTTCAGAGTGTTCACATGATGTCAATTACGTCAATTAATGTTTCTTCGTGTACTTTTCTTGATTTCCAGATGCCAAAAATGTACACCGAACGGTGATTTATTTCCATAACTTTTTCCCCCTGTTAGATTGCTTGTTATTTAGCCCTAGCAGGTTTAATCTTTATCTTCACAAAGTAGCCCATTATTGCACTGAAATTTTAAATGGAGGCCGACAATAGCACAAAATATAATGACCGCCTTCATACTAGAATGTGAAAGAGAGGGATAGAAACATGGTGTCCGCAGGTAGGGGCGAGGGGGGACTTGCCCTGGAAAAAAAAAACTTGAAAAAACGAAAAAAACGTAAAGAAAAAGACGACGAAAAATTAACATCAACATTTCCTAGCAGTTCACTGTTTTCCCTAATTATATGCGGTAAATAAGCTTTGGAAATGCCATTTCCAGCGATCTGAGAGGTATTTTGGACGAAAAGTTTTTGGCGCTCCGTGCCAACTCATGGAGCTCTCTCCCCTAAAAGAATTTTGTCCCCTTCCCCGAATTTTCTTCTGCGGAGGCCCATTGAGGGAAACTTTAAACATGTTTTAATAGAACAAGTTTCTGAGTAGGAATGGCAAAGAAGTCCTCTACCAGGTGCGGAACATCAAATGGAAAGTCTGAAAAGCCGTTGCTTCGATCATGCTGAGGCTCAGGGCATCTACTCCCTCGAAGCGCCCCTACGATCTATTTTCGCCCCCTCTGACCGAAATCCCTAGCTCCGCCACTGGTTATTCCGACAGGGTTTGAAGGAATATTTTTGTCTTTCTTACAAGATCTCAAAAGGCAGGAGCAGTCATCCCAACTTGAAGTAGTGTTGTAGACTATACTGTTTCATGATTGGCTATTGAGAGTAATGTGATAACATTTTTTTCTCTTCAAATGTGAAATTTAATAGACGTCACTGCCTGGTTTACCTTGACTATGTAATAGTGAAGTCATTAAATATGATTAAGGATACTTTGAAGAGAATTAAGACGAAAATTGTGATATTAGCCTCTTCTTCAAAATAAGATTGGAGGACTTCTCTTGACCTTTCTTGACCTTTAATAGAAAGCCACTGGTATGTGACTCTAATTCTGCATTACATGTAGTACATTGACTTAAAAATCTAACAAAATGATCTGTGATCACCGTCCGAACGTCGTGATTGGTCCCAGTGTAGTGGAGGCTGTCTATGTTGCATCTACATGGATTTTTTTACGCCATAAATATTCATTAGTTTTCATTCAACAGTTATGAACACAAAATTGAAGTTTCCTCTAGACAGAAAGGTCACTCCAACGTTTCTATAAAAGAGGTGATGGAACAAAAGGTTTAATATTCTCTTTGAAACTCTGATTGCCCCTTCCCAGTATTTCTCAGTTTACCGCGGAATGGAGAAAGACAATTAGAGCACGACATCTTTCCCAAGGGCACAATTCAATAAATT
Source organism: Holothuria scabra (assembly GCA_037179385.1). Taxonomy (NCBI): domain Eukaryota; kingdom Metazoa; phylum Echinodermata; class Holothuroidea; order Aspidochirotida; family Holothuriidae; genus Holothuria; species Holothuria scabra. The sequence continues at coordinate 20,550,589 of CM074194.1, read as the reverse complement.
GATTAACTGCAATCGTTGGTTTATTGTTGGTGAATAAACGGTTGAGACTACAAATCTGGACAAATAACAGACGCGACGAGGCGATGTGAAGTTAATTTTCCAAATTTGTAATGGATTGTAATTAAGCTGCCATTCGATTCTGTTTCTGAAGAAAAGTTTAAAATACTATCAATTCATATTCATTCACCCTAATACAAATAGGCTGTTAAATTCAATGGAAAGACACAGATACCGATCAGTTTGCCTTTTGTATATTGAAATGGAATCTTTATCAAAATCTGTTCTGTTCTGACCCTTCCATATCACCAATAGTTTTCTTTTAGTAAGAAAGTTTTGGTAAACAGTTTATGACTTCCAGAATTGACCAATTCATCAGCCGTATTAAAGCGGCTCTTTGAGTTGGTTCATAATATTTAGCAAATTTATCTAATTCTGTTAAGTTTTCTTCTCATACCCATGATAAATACCTTCCCCTGAGCCTTAAAACCATCTAAATTATAACTTCCCAAACTTTTCATTTAGTTTTCCTAAGCAGGTGAAAGCTATCTGTGATTCCTATTTTTTAGTCATGTCTAGATATTCAAGATTTTCTGATTCAAAACTTTGATAAAAAACACTACTTTTTGTAAATCTAAAATGAGCCAAAGGCAAGAAATAATACAGAGGGAACAAATTTTTGGAACTAAATCACTGTTAGATGATCATTTTTTGCATCTGGAAATCAAGATAAATACACAAGTGAGGACCAACAAGTTTAAAAAATTAAAATAAACGAAAGTGGATCGTATAGCTTGCCTTTTGGTTATAGTCTAGTCGATAACACCAATGTTAAGTGCAAAGTTGTGGAATCTTTAAATATGGAATGTTTACTAAATGATGTTATAGAATATAGATAATAGCGTTATAGATAATGACACACTCAATCTGTCTCAGCATGGCTTCCTGCCAAGTACTGTAGATCTTGTGTTACTAATTTATTGAGATTTCTCCCAGATGCCTCTATTTGATTCTGTGGATGTCATTTAACTTGATTTTTCAAAAGCTTTTGATAAAGTTCCATTGGGCAGACTTACAGTTAAACTGCTAAGTGTTCTCGGCAAACGTGTTGACTGGATAGAGCCGTGGATCTTGGGTAGATTTCAGAGAGGTTTTGTCAATGGTTATTTCTCTTCTTGGAAAGAAGTCACTAATGGAGTACCACAAGGTTCAGTCATTGGTCCATTTATTTTCTAATTTTCATCAATATTCTCACATGTTGTAGGTTCTACAAGGGAGCAGGGGGAGATCCCCCCTCTCTGAAAAATGAAATTTCGAAAACTTGTCATCAGTGACACCAGCCAACTACGGTCTGGTTTTCCGAACTTTCCTTTTATAAAAGTCCGAATTCAATCCAATAAAAACTCCATATTTGTAGTTGTTTTTTTCAATAAAGAAAAAAAATTCCGCCGGTTTCGCAAATTGCAGTTCCTAATGCAGTAATGTTCGCTCTTAAATTAGTTCAGTAAACTTTTCCGAGCTGTGGAAATTACAAAATCGGAAATTTGCCGTATGTTACAAAGTTTTCAGGTGACACCGGCAATAACAGCGCTATTTTCTTTCATAAAATTCCCAATTTTTCCCAATCTAAGCGCTTGATCAATTATTATGTCGAAAAATGAGTTTTGGAAACTTTTAAATGGTCGATGGAGAGTCTCAATTCGTAGGCCTTAGATAACATTATGTATTAACAATTTCTACACTTGCCGTGCAATCTCAGAATTGCCAATAGGAAGTGCAGATTTCTCAACAATCCTTAACTTTTCAAATTTCCTTACAGGAAATGCAAGACCCAAAATATTCTGCAATAAAAGATCAAAAAAAAAAAAAAAAAAAATTCTCATAGAGCCGCAAATTCCACAATAAAGAGGTGTTCACACTTTAAAGAAATATCGGAAAAGTTGGGTGCTTTCCCCTCCCCCCGGAAAAATAGTCTAGCTACACTCCACATGGCTAAAATGCCATCGACAATTTATTCACTGATCCCATGAATTCCGGTCGAACAGGCCACACTCATGCAGACTTTTTATGCTGAACGCGGTGAAAGTGCCTTTCCAAGAGACGAAATTCAGGTGGATAATTTGTCGGCCACAAGACTGGATTTGGTAAATATTTCATTGCGGTAAAAAGCAGGTTAAAATATAGTTATGACCATGGGAGGATGTTCCTGAGATTCGTAACTACCAAAATGTCGTACATGCCGTGACGAAGTTTCTTCTTGAGAATGCAACATAGACACCCCAGAAGATTAAAGGCAGTGCGGGGTGTAACCGATATCTGAGTTATATTCATGATCTATCCCCCAGGTGATCTATGCTTTTATTGTATACACATTGTATAAAAAGCAATTAACACGTACTTGACCGACCTGTTTGTTAACCCCAAATTTTTCGTAACTTTTTGGTGTATTTTGTCGTACTGCCAATCTATTAATCAAATGTGAAACCTGGGTATCAAGTGTACATATAGTGTGCTTCATTTGCTCCGTGAGGCCATAAGACGCAATCAGGCAGAGAAGAACGACGGTCCAAAAAGAATGAAAGAAAGATTCATCATGAAATGCATTTTCACCACAAGGACAACGACATGCGCTTGCTGCAAAAATATACGTATTGCGTCAAAGTAAATTTTATTCAAGCTAACGGCAGATTTGATACAATAGGCAGCGATAAATGTCAGCATATGATTAATCTGCATGATGTAGTAATTAAACTGAGGGATAGGTTAGATGAGTGGTCTTTAAAGGGCTAAGTATTACCGCCATTCACTGTATTGGACACGAAATATTGCATATTCGGGAAGCAGTCGGTTTGCCAGCAGGACGGCCTGGGGTTTGAATCGCGGTCAAACTGAAGACTTTTGGAAATTTAACCTTGCTGCTCAGGCGCTTAGCGTAAAGCAATTACGTAGGGAAAACAATCAAGTAAGCCAGTGGGCCACAATTGGAAAAGGGCAGTGACCGCTTCGAGTTAAGGAAAAGCGATCGGTTTGAAAATGAGCCGTAAAATATCTTCAGAACCTCAATTCCTGAGGTATAATCTGTAAGAAGCTTTATCGTCCAATGAAATGGGAAATGCATTAACCCCAACTTGAATTATTATTTTTTTCATTCAAACTTTGTTTTGAATGAATCCTAAGGTCAGTAGCACACTTAAAGGGTCAATCCTCTTACCCCAAACTACACTTCCTGTAGGGGGGTACAGAAACTCTCCATTGGCCCAGCTTTTTGATTGACTGTTAATTCAAACAATGCAGTTTACCAAAGCTTTTCATATAGCATGAACTGTACTGAGAATGTTTTGATTGAGACATAGAACTATTCTATACCAACCCTTAAAGGCCCATTCTCTCACCCCAAACAGTACCAATTCTTCTAACCGTCTCACTTAAGCCCCTCCCACAATTGTCTGAAATTCATCCTCGGCTTCAAGGTGAATAAAGAAAAACTCAATTTATACTGTATAATCAAAACACTCTCAGTACCGCTCATGCTGTGTTATATAAGCTTTGGTACTCTGCATTGTTTGAATTAGCTGCCAGTCAAAGAACTGAGCCAATTGAGAATTATGGTACCCCCATACCTAAATTGTAGTTTGGGATGACAGGTCTGGCCCTTTAAGCAATAAACTCATGAGATTGTGACTGGATAAGGATGAATTTCGGACAGTTGTGGGAGGGGCCTAAGTAAGAGGGTTAGGAGAATTGGTGTTGTTTGGGGTGAGAGAACTGGGCCTTTAAACTTAGTTCATCACGATGAAAATAGATTTCTTTCCAATTACCAAAAACTTAAAAGATATGAGACATATAAATTTACTTGAAGTTATTTGAGTGGTAAATTAGTTTGTAACTTACCTTATATGCTTACAACTTCTAGCAAAATATCATATTTTAGTTTCTTGATTCAACCACGGTTTAAAAGGGACAAGGGCAGTCGTCTAAAAATTATTTTGGAGCAAGAGCTAAATCTTATAATTTTCTTTTTAGTTCTCTTTTAAAGTTTTTTGTGTGTAGGAAGAACTTTATTTTCATTCTCAACATATATACATACAAAACAGCAAATTAGTGGATAAAAATAATAATATAAACAAGTATTTACAGTTGAATAATTTAGCTTACATAACTCTTTCATTAATATCATCACTCATTATGTAATTATGGTAAATTAACACTACCCATTTTAATTAATTGAAAGGAAGGAAAAAACTTTTCCAATATGAAAACGTTTTGATGACAAGGTTCCTCTGATTTTTCGAAAGAATTGATTGAAATCTAATGACATACGGTAATTTCTAAATCGTTACTTTCTCCCTTTTATCATAACTTTTCATAAATCATTTATTCCTTTCGAAGTCAACTACATATACAGGTATAAACAAATATCTACAAATTCGGCAAAAACTGCATGCAAAAACAATTCTAGGGTGTAAAATAAAACAAAGGTTGAACTTTAACTAGGAGAGCCTAAAAGAAAGCTTATCCCCACTAAGATGCACAAAAGAAGGGCTAGTGATCCAAACTTTATATAAAATTTGGCAGGGGTAAAACGTTTTTCGTCTGCTCTAATATGTTGTTTATAACGTTCTCAAGTAGAGACTTCATCTCGCTCCTAGAGTGCACACGGGATTGAAAGACATTAATACATGTACATTTCCATATTATGAATTTTGCCGTACACAAAAATACCAAAGTCTATTAAATACTGTTTGTGAAAGTTTAACCCATGTGAAGCCCATAACTAAAAAGGTAACATTGAGACGGAAGTTATCGTTAACCAGGCTCTTGCAAACAGACTCGATCCAAAGGATAATTGCACATACCTTTGGACAATTCCAAAATATATGTTCAATAGATTCTACACAATGACAATGAGGCATTGGGCAAATACCATCGTCTATACTCAACACTTTTACTACCAGTAAACAAAATTCTATGTGATGAACGCCACTAAAAATTTTCAGTTTGTTATCTTGGCTTGAGTTGAAGGCTAAAGGCCAGATTTGGTCCAAAGGAAAGGTTGGATTGTGTTTAATGACGGAGATGGAAATATGGGTTTTACGTAAACTGTTAACGACATACTTTGTCGGAGCAAGACGATTAAAGAAGAAGTTCACATCAACTAAATTTTTGATAATATGACAAGCAGCCAGCAATGATTTGGGACAAACATCAGAATTCGGTTTTGTATTAGACCAAACATGAGGAAAAAACGGCGCAAGGGTTTTGCCATGTAGTAGCGAGCAAGGGTGAGACACAGAGGGATCTCATTTTCAGTCTGCAGCAAAGAGAAAAATGGTTTGACAAACAAAGCATTCATTTTAGTTTTAAAATCGTCTACACCTAATCCGCCCATTGTTTTTTCTAAAACCACAACTTTCCTAGCAGCGAGGTCAGGCTTGTTTTCACCCAGTGGCGGTCGCAACCCCCTCCCCCCCCCCCCCCGACGGACCAAAATCGTCTTTCGGCGCCCTTTTTAGGTTTTTAACATACTTTACTCTTTCACCATTTTTGGCAAAAGACATAATTTAATAGCGTTGTTTTAAGGCCCAGATAACAAAATGCTAAAACGGCCACCAGTAACTGTACTATCTGCACTTTATTCTGACTGATGAAAAGGGCCATCTTCTGTAATATAGGGATAGGTTTTTCCGAAATGTATCTTCATGCTTTGTATGCACGAATGAATGTTGTCGCTGTGCTAAGTTCATTGCTTCCACACCAAGCGCGTTTATTAGCTTACAAAATACACAGACTGACATTAATTTAACCCTCCCGGCCAATAAAAGATGGTGCCAAGGGCGGAACAATAATTGTAGCGCAAATAGCCCTCTTGTTGTCGGGGATAATTGTTAACATAGAAAATAAAAAGAGTTTATAAAAAACCAACATAACTTCCACTACATTTTTCAAAATCATTTGAAAAGAACATTCAGGTTAAAATATAATAAAACTGTTATCATAGTGGTAATGGTTTAAGAGTTTTAATGAGCATTTTCCATTTTGCTTTCCTTCACGTGACCATTCTTGTGATAAATGGTTATTTCTGACACTGCACGATAATCCCATGAAAATGTTTACTTCTCTACTTCCATGCTAAAGAGAGAAAATTGCATCAAATAAGCTTAAGTTTAGGCTACTTTTATTTATTATGAATTAGGTATATAGAGAGCCAAGCAGACCTCTTGTCTTGGCTATTTCTTTTAATGTACTTAATTAATGGTTATTTCAGAGTGTTCACATGATGTAAACTACGTCAATTAATGTTTCTTCGTGTACTTATCTTGATTTCCAGATGCTTAAAGTGTACAACTAACGGTGATTATTTTCCATAACCTTTTCCTCTGTAAGATTGCTTGGTGTTTAGCTCTAGAGGGTTTAATCTTTATCTTTACAAAGTAGCCCATTATTACTGACAATAAACACAAAATATAATGACTGCTTTCATGCTAGAATGTGAAAGAGAGGGGTAGAAACATGCGCGTCCGCCAGTAGGGGCAAGGGGGACACTTGCCCTCCCCTAAAAACATGAAAAGACGGAGGAAACATAAAGAAAAAGAGGAAAAATTAACATTAATATTTCTTAAGAGCTCCCTTAGTATTTTCCCTATTTTTATGCGGTAAATAGGCTTTAGAAATGTCCTTTCAAGCGATCTGAAAGGCAAAAATTTCCTTACGCTCCGCGCCACCCATGCTTTTCCCCCTGGAAGAATTTAGTCCCCCCCCCCACCTAATTTTCTTCCCCGGAGGCCCATGGATAGAAAATTTAAACATGTTTCAATAGAAAAACTTGCTGAACAGAAATGTCAAAGTAGTCTTCCACCAGGTGCGGAAAATCAAATGGAAAGTCTGAAAAGCCGTGGCTTCGATCGTGCTGAGGCTCAGGGTATTTAATCCTTCGAAGCGCCCCTGCAGACCATTTTCGCCCCCTCTGACCGAAATCCCTAGCTCCGCCACTGTTTTCACCCCAGTTTCTTTAATAATATTTTAGGACTTCAATATCACGTGAACCAAAATAACCTAATAATCAACATAAACCAAGATGGCCTCCCAGTAAACTTCACATTTGGAGAGAAAAAATGCTGTCGGATGACTCCGTATGCGCCAATCGAAACAGGGGAATGTACTGCACTTCTTCACGTTGGGGCGAATACACTTACCCTTTAATCCATTCACTTTTTTGTTTTCTGTATAGAAGAATCCGATTAGCGCTTGTTTTTAGTTGCGGTGCCTGCCTTGCAGGCAGCACCGCAACTAATGCAGTTACTCTCGCGATGTCAATTTCTGACTTTTCCGGCACTTTATTTCTATCTTCTTGTAGATGCTTTGTGGTATCGAAATACGGTTTACTGCAATTTGTAGGGATGGTACTTCTCTTTCGTGTTTTTAAGTTTTGGTGGAAATATGACTTTCGTAAGAGTGTAAAATTGGGGGTTTTTTCATGTAAAATTTGGAAACGTGTTCTATTTTTAGTAACAATCTTGCGGAAAAACCAGGTCCGTATGTACTCTGGGGAAAAGGTTGTTTGTTAATTTAACACAGCGCCATCATTTTGGTTGTTTTTTTTTAATTCATTACAGATTGGTGTTAAGTGAATTTTGAGTATTTATATGAGGATTTCCGGTAGGGATTTATTCTTTCTCAAGTGGCATGGTCGGGGTTGCGGTGAAGTAAAAAGTTTGATAGTTTAGAGGAGTTTTGTTCACAGTTTTTGTGACTTTAAAGGGCTGTGTGAATTCCTCACACTAACGACAATATTCACAAAGTAAGTTTCTGTTGGAGGGAAACATTGTTACTGGTAGGTAAAAATTGTTTGTATGAGTTGGCGAGTATTAATATTTGTGTTATATCAAGGTGTCTGGTTATGGTAAATTTGTTATTTTAAAGTTTAAAATTATGTGGAGAATATTTACAATGCCTAAGAAGGGCCGTTCAGAGATTTTTAATTTAGAAAGGAAAGGTTGGCAACAAAGAAAAAGAAAGTATGGGGGTGAATTTCAAGATAAAAGTTATGAAGAGGAGAAAAATGATGATATGAGAGTTGGGAACAAACCCCCCCAAAAAGTTCTAGTGAATATGAAAAAGGTCAGAGGTGTGATGATGGGGAAAGTAGGGAACATGACGATTGTGAGGTATTATTTATACGTTCCGAAAGATCTACATGTTCATTTAATTTTTTCGTTGTTGATAGCTGTTGGAGAGAAAAAACGTTTAGGAAGCTTGTGCTGATAGATTCAAACATGGTTTTGTGAAAACTGGGGAGTTTGATTTGCCGTCTATTGAAATAGGAAAATGTGTTTCAGTTGAGAGTAGGCCGATTCGTGTGAGAAAAGTACGTGTGCAAAAGTACGTAATTGTTTTTTCGGTGTTTGGCATTACTGGTTACAGGGGTAGAAGATAATCATTTTTATTTAAGACAAGTCATTGTAAGTTCATTGTATAGGAGTGAGTTGCCGGTACCAGTAATGACTAAGGAATTAGAATATGTTACTTCTACTGGAATGGATAGGGATGGTGTATGGTCTACAGATATTGAAATATTTGCAGCTTCAAAACTTTTGGAAACTGATATATATACTTTTATAGAATATAATGGTACATGGAAATGGGTAGGTTATCCTCAAAGTGGTATTTTAAGTAGCGTAGTTAATCGGGAAAAACGTGCCATTTATTTAGTCAATACAGGTGGAGTACATTATGACGTAGTGTTGGAAATAGAAGATAATGAGTCTTTACATGTGAGCAGCGTTATAGAGAATTGGTTGAAGAGTTGTGTTAATGAACATAGTGAAGAATATTTCGGTGTTAAATGTAACATATTGAAAAGAGGAGACATTTTATTTGAAGAGGAGCGTTATCAAATGTCAGTGCAAAGTTATGTGAAGAGAGCAGATGTTTGTTTAAATGAGGGGAGTAATCATATATTAGTGAAAGGGTCTATGGGAGTGACTGCCCAGCCAACATGCTAGCTGGGCTACCAACTGGGTTTCAGCTGGGCTACTTGCTGGGCCCTAGCTGGGACGCATTTGTGTTTGTCAGGTGTTCCCACGTGGGGCCCAACTGGGCTAGCCTTTCCGAGCTGATGCCCAGATGAAGCCCAGCTGGGCCCCGCTTCAATAACTAAAGCCTAGCTGGGCTTCAGCTGGGAAAGGCTAGCCCAGTTGGGCCCCACGTAGGAACACCTGACAAACACGAATGGGTCCCAGTTGGGGCCCAGCAAGTAGCCCAGCTGAAACCCAGTTGGGCCCAGCTGGGCATGTTGGCTGGGTGAAGATAGGTATAAATGTTGGGAAAATAAAGGTTTTGTGATAAAACGTAGTGTGGGTATTGCAAGTGATAGTACTAAAATGATGCTTAGAAAACAAATACGTGAGCGTCAATTTAGAAAAGAAGAGGAAAGTCCAATTAGAGAATTGCAACATCGCTTTTGGAATAAAATTATGGAGGGGCCTACATATGTTTGCTTTTATTGTGAGCAGTTATGGTATAAAGAATGTGCACTGTGGGTGAATTTAGTTAGATTTAGTGGAAATACTAGTATTTGTAAGCAGGAAGAAGGTATAGATAAAGGATGGGTCTGTAAAACCTGTTTAAAATATTTAAAAGAAGGCAGAGTTCCGTTATAAAGTCGAGATAATAACATGAAAATGTATGAGGTACCAGAAGAATTGAAATTACATCGTCTTGAAGAAAGGTTGGTCGCTTTGCGAACACCTTTTATGCAGTTGCCTGAGCTTCCTCGAGGAGGGCAATTTAGTATTAAGGGAAATGTTGTTAATGTCCCGTCTGATGTGGTGGCAACAGTTAAAACTTTACCTATAAGACTTGAAGAGAGCCAAGTAATTCCTGTCAAATTTAAGAGGGAATTAAGTTATAACACGGCTGTTTTTTCTGAAAATGTTAGGCCTAGAAGTGTTGTTCTTGCTGACCGCTGGCTGATAGAAAATGAGGATATCAAGATACACAACAATGACTTAGGAAAGGAAGACCCGTTTTGAAAAGGATGAACAACTTCTGGTATTGGATCTGCTGCCCCTCTTTTACTAACACCACCATTACTTGCTTACACGATGTTGATTTCGCGCTAGAAGGGCCTGTATAATAGAGTAGTCAGGTTCCTGTTTACTCATTCAAAATGCCGTTTTGCATTGCGGAAGGATATATTGCAAAAAATGCCTGAAACACCTTCAATTTTCTTTGAATGATTACTTCAACTACTTTCCTACCACACAGAGATCACAAATTCAACACATCTCTTCATTAACATGGTCTAATCTCCCCCCCCCCCCCCCAAAAAAAAAACGTTTTTCTAGGGTGTTAAATTCGTAGGGTAACCTGCTTCGCCGGGATTCCCCTTGAATTAGTGGTGTGCTACCTTTTGTCTTCACTGCAATGTCATACATATCACTCATCCGTGTCCGTGAAAAACCATGGGGGTAGTCCCATGGTTGCATTGACAGAAGAAATATATTCAAAAAGGTCACAGCAGGGAGCTGCCTTTAGAAGCAGCTCCCTGGTATTAGTCCCGTTCATATACGTCACTAGTATCCCTTGCCCAATTATTTCTAAGTTCAGCATTTAATGAAACTTGAACGATATTGTCTTACACAAATCAGAGTGTCGAACCATCCAGTAATCAATCATAAAGATACATTGCATCATTTTTACGTCCTATAATGAAACGTGAATACCAAAATGTCGATGTTTATAATTTATAGCCATCGGCTGCGATTCGTCTGTCATCACACTATTTACCAGACACGTTTCTTGTTACATTCTATAGCAAGAACTTTTTGTCGCTTCTTTGACGATGTCCTTTTACTACGGAAGAAAATATTGTCATTGTAGTAAGTTTATGTATGGCCATGACTCGCAATTGATGAAACGATTACCTAAAATATATAAAAGCAATAAGTAAGACAGTTCTATGAATACGAATAAACTGTCGAGTAAAAGATTCCGTAGAAGACGAATTTCATCATTCCAACAACCCGTCTGCAATACAATTGTAGTTTGGGGTGAAAAGTTTGGCCCTTTACTACGGGAAGTTGCAACTTTCTGCTTACTGTAAGTTGACCCTTATCAGCTTATGTTATGTGACGTAGACACTAAAATTTGACCGTGCACAGAGGGTCAAATTGTTGGTTTACGGAAGAAGATTTGAACATTTTAAGACATTTCGTAACTGTAAATTTCTAGCTAAGTGGCTCGTTCGTTTCATCTCTTTGCCCTTTTCGGAAACGGAAAGTTCGCAAGATATTTATGAGCTAATTATTCTCTAGTTTGTTATAATTATGTCAGGGAGTTGTGGTGTTATCAGGAAAACGTTTAACTTATTCATGATAAAGTCCATTTTTCTCTTTTAAGTGATTTGTTCAACTATTGCAACTATTGCCAAATACGGGCAATGGTTATGAGAATCGGGTAATCTGATTTTCGATAATTTTATGATGTAGGGTGGGAATGTCTTCCCGTAAGTTTGCTTGAAAATTCATTTCAACACACCGTGTAACGTGACAATTCTGTCAATAAGTGTTACTAATAGAAGAAAAATCATCTACCTCATTTCATCCAATGGTAGTGGTACATTTTATCTGATTCTTCTGATCAAAATAGCGACTGCTTTAAGATCCCCATAGGCCTTAATTTTTTCAAAAGTAAAATCATATATAGTAGGAAGTTGGGACAAGAGTCGCAATAAAGTAAAATTCATCAGCATGTTTTCAATTCCGGTTTGTAGTTTCCCCGAAATGATGCGGGATTCATCGATTTGCAGTAATACATTTTATCTGGTAATTTTCTGATCAAATAGCGACTGCTTAGATCCCCCTATAAGTCTGGGAAATGTCATTTTCGACTGTCTCAGGGGTCCGACTTTTCAAAATTTTCTGTTCGCTTCCCGCCAACCAGCGGTGAAGTTCCGCGCAGATAGTCTTCCTAGCAGCATTTTAGTTTCAAGTGAACAATTTTTGTGGAAACAGACCCTCGAATTAGTGACTTCTAAGACCCCCTATAAGCAAAGATTTTGACTGTCTGAAGTGGTCAGGTTTTTCAAAATTTCCTGCACGCTTCGTCCCAACTTATGGTGGTGCTCCACTTACACCGCTTCATAGCAGAATTTAAGTTTCAAGTGATCATTTTTTACAAAAAGAAACTCAAAATAGCGAATGCTTAGATCCCCATATAAGCCCGGAAATGCCATTTTCAACTGTCTGAGCAGTCGGATATTTGAAAATGTTTTTGTACGCTTCGCGCCAACTAATGGTGGCGCTCCGCTTAGTCTTTCTGGCTGAATTTTTAGTTTGGATCAAACGTACGTTTATCTGCAATTGAAACTTAAAAAGGCGACTGCTTGGATCCCCTTTTCAAGCCTGGGAAATGTCATTTTTGACTGTCTAGTGGTGGCGCTTCGCTTTGACTGTCCTACAGGCAGAATTACATTTCTCGGGCAAAAATCTTGTGCCCCAAAAGTGAAATGCTCCCCTACGCCCCTGGAAATACTTCACTCAGGCGTGCACTGGAACAGCTGCTTGCAACATTCAGCAGGATTCCGGATTTGCGATCCTAGGATACATAGTTCAGTGGAGTAATGAACTGAGCTCATCAGTATCTCAAAAGGGTGTTTTAATCTTAGAAAAATACTTTCTCACCAGAATTAGAGACAAATTAACCTGGCAAATGCCATTTCTAGCCATGTGGGAGGTTTAAAAATCCAAAATTTTCTTTGTTCGCTCCGCGCCAACTGGTGGTGGCGCCCACTTAGATAGTAAACTCCAGCCACCCCCTACAAAAGTATTCAGCCCCCCATGGACCCCTACCAGGGCTTTGTCCCCTGAACCCCACCAGGGGTCCTTAAAGCGCCCCGCTGGACCCCAGGCTGACTGGGCCAACAGTCTAAACCCTGTACAAGCATGGGCCGATTTTCCTAAATTTTTAGCCAAATCGTTCATTCATTTCATCTCTTTGCCTCGAATTAACCATTGATTTAATTAACTATGCACCGACCTAAACAATGGTCAAACCATTGACCTCCAACTTTGGTCAAAATTAACTTATCTATGGTCAAATCTAACCATTAATTGGTCACTTTTTGACCATACGTTTGTTCACCATAGTGTTTTTAGAGCGTACTCTGTGGTATTGAGTTGGATTCAACCTCTCTGAAAGAAGGATGATTATTCTAAACAGAGCGCCACTATAGGTTGGCGCGAATTGTACAGAAAATGAAGTAGCCCATAAAGGGAAACCTCCTTGAATATCCTGTTTAAAAGGGCAAATATACTTCTTTGTTACAGTAGTAGAGTCCATGCCCAAAGTCCAAAAGCTATTAGTAGCTAACTGTTGTCAAATCACCTTAAAAGTGTAAGCCGACTTGGTTTGTCGGCACCGCAACTCGTCTAGACGTTCGTCTTGTTAGTGACTGTAGGCAGCTATTCGTGGAGTCCATCAGCCTTTAGTCGTCTTCATTTATTGTCTACGTGAATTTTAAATCCTCATAATCAGTAAAGTTCAGGAAATCAAGATACCCTTTAGCAGTTTAGTGTACAACCATCCATGGAACAGGTAAGGAAGGAAATTTGAAGATCTAAGGTGATGGACCCCAGTAATGGCCGACTAAAATCAGGCCATCACAATCTGTCCGGATTCGTCTATAGATGGCTTGACATAAAGTAAGGATTCAATCTGTCCAGCCTTGTCACTGTAACATCTTGTTTATGACGTAGGCTATGTTTAACAACCAATACAATGTAGTCTCCCCAACTTAAAGTAGTATAATACACTGCTCTGTTTCATGATTGGCTCCTCAGGATCATGTGACAATATTATTTTCTACTCAGATGTGAAATTAACTGGTATTCATTGCTTGGTTTACCTTGAATAAGCAATATTAAAATCCTAAAATATTATAAGAGATATTTTTCAGAGAAGTGAGGACAAAATTGTGAGATTTAGCTGGTGCTTCAAAACAAGTTTGAGACGACTGCTCCTTTTTAACCGTAAAAAATATTAAGTTGTTTACATTTCAAGAGAACAAATTTTCCTCTTTACGTCTTCATTCCCCGCTCCGGTAAAATCATCTAAGTCTACCAATGGTATAAATCACAGGATAATGAATGTGGAGTCATGCACGATGACAAACAAGGGTGATTTCACCGTAGGAAAACGGACACATACGTGTATGCCTAGCTTTAGAGGTTTAGGGTTTCTCTCCGGCCCTTAAAGGCCCAATTCTCTCACCCCAAACAGTAACACTTTCCTAACCTTCTTATTTAGTCCCCCCCCCCCCCCCCGCCCACAATTGTCTGAAATTCATCCTAATCCAGACACAGTTTCGGTTTACTTCAGGGTGAGTTTAGAAAGGCTCAATGTGTATAATCAAAACACGCTCAAGACAGTTCATGCTGTGTAGTATAAATTTGGGTACTCTGCATTGTCTGAATTAGCCGTCAATCAAAGAGCTGAGCCAATTGAGAATTTCTGTCAACCTCTACGAATTGTAGTTTGGGGTGGGAGGATTGGCCTTAAGACATTTTTCCCCTTAAAAAGTTCAACAAGTTGTCATTACATGCTTACACATTTCTTCTCACGAGATTCTTACTTTCCACATAGGCTATTTTGCCTCCATTCAATTATTTCACTGTTTTGCTACGAATCGAGTTCAGATACCTCTGTCGTTAGACTAGCTCCCCTCCCCCACTTTCTTACGCAATAGGTTTTTTTTAATAGTAATTCAATATAGAATTCTTTATTCAATTGCGCAGGTGAGCTAATAGAATGGTGTGAAAGTGAAGTTTATCACCAAATTTTACGCGCATTCCAGGTGTCGTAATTGAGCTTAGTACCAGTTTACCACAAAGTCTAAGGTTATTGTTAACTCACGCGCATCGTTGAAATTTATAAAAAGAATTGAGAATTTTGTCTAGTCATCACCACTGATCTATATTACTCAACAAACCAGAACGCAAGGCATTCCTACTCGGGAAGGGAGGCGGTGCTAACAATATGAAAAAGGGTTTGCTAAATTGCCATTTAGCAACTCCCTGACACGAATAACCAGTAGTTTTGTAGATGCATCAAGAATTTGCTAAGGTCTGTGCATTTGAGAAAAGTGATGCCAGTGTTGAAAATTTATACTGACTCAGTGGGAAACATTAGCGATGTGATTTTAGGGGCAGGGAGAAAGTTTATGAACTCGAATTTTTAGATCAGTATAGTATATCAGAAAGATGCGTATGATTGGTGGTGTGACAATTGACTTTATCAAAATAGTGAGCGGATGGTATTATCTCTTAGACCTGAAAGAGTTTTGATTTGCAAAAGAAATGTTTTTGTTAGTAACCACAGTAGCCAAAACTCTGTCAGAATTTCACACCTTTTATCGAAAGTTCGACGTATCAAAACTTCCTGACGAAGTTTCACTTGCGTCCTCCCTGTTTCTGATATTGTTCGAAAATAGTGTTGTTGTTCGATCAGTGATATGTTGAAATTTATTTACTCAGATTACAACGGTGCATTGCGCAATAATTTGTGATGTCATTGCCGGCTGTACTACTCAGATTACGATCTTTGTATTCCTTCGATTTTCTGAAAGTTACTGTACCTTGTGCCAATGTGTGATAGCACTCTTACTCTTATGGGGTAAGCCCTCCCTGCCCAACATATGTTATGGAAGCAAACAGGAAGTGTTCAAGGTCATAAAAACACTTTTAAGGGGAAACAAAACAGGTAATGCGAGTTGTACAACAAGACAGTCACAGATTATTGCGCAATAGACTTATTTCTTTTAAGTGAATAAATCTTAACATTTTATATCTTGACTCAAGAATGTCCTATGAAAATAGGAAATAGACTATTGGAATTCATTTTTCATGCAGTTTAATATGTATAATTTTCTTTTAGACTTGAGTTACACTTACAAATTCTCATAAGTCACTATTTTATGCAACACAACTCGAACGGGAGGGTTGGTGTGTGTGGGCCCCTTCACTAGAGCCAGTTTCCCCGAAAATTGTTACCATACCCAACATTCGGAAATAGTATGTGGTCATGAAAACTAGTTGCCTTAGGCGGTATACGGGTTGAGAAAACTCCAAACTGGCTCTTTATATGCTACTTAAAAGTGCGGAAATGCATTTTCCTGCAATCTGCTAGGAGAGATCACAGTTTCAAAAAAAAAAAAAAAAAAATCTGTACACTACAACCCACTGATGTGTGCCGCCCCGTTACAAAAACTAGTTTGACAAGCTCATTTTCCAATCAGTGATGCGCCTTCATCACATTTGCATTGACCCAATGTAGTAATTATAGTGATACATTTAATCTGGTTATTTCCTCGTCTCTGTGTAGTTTGCGGGCCTGTTCTTATTAAGTCTAAGCTTTATTGCAAAATTGCTCAAAAACGACTGCTTAGATTCTACTTTACAAACTGAAGGAAACGTCATTTACCACTGTCTGAAGCATTGCGATGAACTTTGGAAAATGTTTGTAAGCTCCGCGCCAACCTTTTGGTGAAGTTTAGATAGTTTTCGGAAGTTAAGCCCCCTTTTCGCAATGTTTGGACACAATGTACACGGACACATTTTGCCCACGTTGTTTCTCGTCCAGCAAATTAAAGGCCCAGTTTTCTCATCCCAAACAGTACCAATTCTCCTAACGTTCTTAATTAAGCCCCTCCCACAATTGTCTGAAATTCACCCTCATCCAGACACAATCTCAGTTTATTGCTTCACAGTGAATATAGAAAAGCTCAATGTGTATAATCAAAACACTCTCAGAACAGTTCATGCTGTGTAATATATGCTTTGGTATTCTGCATTGTTTGAATTAGCAGTCAATCAAAAAGCTGAGCCAATTGAGAGTTTCTGTTACCCCCTAAATAGAAGTGTAGTTTGGGGTGAGAGGATTGGCTCTTGAAGTAATGACTGTCTGACGCTTTTGTAGCCTTAGTATGACGCTGCTGGAAGTTCCTACGCAATTGCACAAAGTTCGTAACACCAGAGTTATGAGTGTGGAAAACATGGACTTAAAGGTAAAGAGCAGTCCCCCCAAATTTATTTTGAAGAAAAAGCTAAATAACACAATTTTCATCTTATTTCTCTTCAAAGTATCTTTCATTACATTATATGACTTTACTATTGCATATTCAAGGTAAACCAAGCAGTTTTTTCTGCTAAATTTCACATTTGAAGAGAAAAAACATTGTCACATGACTCCCAACAGCCAATCATGAAACTGAACAGCCTACTACACTTCTTCAATTTGGAATGACTGTTCCTGCCCTTTAAACGAAAGGAGATAATGACCTTCAAAGAATGTGGTAACCAAGGTTTCTGTATAACATAAGTTGAAAGTGGTTTTCGAAGTAACAAACAGACCAAATGAATCTTGCTTTACTGGATTATGATTGTTTGTAGATTAGTAGCTTGTACTAAACACTGTTAATTAATTACAGTCCTACATGCGTGAGTTTAAAGATCTGACTGGAGTAACGTGTATTTCTGAGCTTGTGGGGTAAAATTTGAGGAGTTTTAAGGCTAAGCTTAACTTCAAAATAAACATTTTAGGTACCGGTTTTCAAAGAGCAATGAGACTCGTGTTGAATGTAAATGGCATCCAACCTTACCTTCTTAAAACAAAAATAAAACGATTTAATTGAGTTAAGATAAATATAGGTGTACAGGGGTTTGTTAAATAAATGCAACGTAAGATACCATACCGTTTGCGATAAACTTTATGTTCATGCATCTCAAATAAGTCTACTTACAAAAAATACTGTTTTCTAACAAACATGGTTTTATTCTTGTGATAGGCAATCGTCTGCAGGGGAATATGTGTAGGATACATTTTCCTAACAAATTTCACTTTTTTTTGGGGGGGGGGGGGACTGTTGCGACAGCAGCTTTAAGTTTTTAGCTTCATAATATAAGTTTACAGATAGTAACAGCCAAGAGATTTTGTATATATGTAATAGCGCATATTACACATAGCATATGGATTTATTCGTCATATGTTTCTTCTAATGCAAACACTTAAAACAAACGTTTTGGCTCATTGAAGGCTTCATTTCTATTACACCTGACTCATTGGTACCAGCAATTCAAGTTGACAACCTTCAATAATATCTTAGGCAGGAACACAAACAGAATCTTTTATACTTTGAGATAGTGGCGAGACCTGTGCTTTGTAAACTGATTTTTGACAACAACAAAATGAAAATCATGTAAAAGTTTAGAGTAAAAAGTAAAAGTTCAAGTAAATATTTTACTTAGCATAGGCTAAGGCCTGGACCTATCTAGGCTCAGTCTTGGGCCCATGTAGGTTTAGACCTGCGCCTACGAAAATATTATACTCTGAATATTAATTGATATTTTGCGGTACTATAACGTTTAGAAGATTGGAATCTAACATTGTGCAGGCTTATACCAGGGGGTTGCTAGAGAGGAACTCCCTGCTTATACAGAAGGCCCGCGTAGGTCCGAACAAATTGTTCTTGAGCAACAAACAACTAAATTTCTATCTTTGGGAAACTTATTTCTTGAAAAGAAGGCTACCATACTGCCTTATTTTTGATAATCTATCAACCTGGCCGTATTTGGAAGTAAAGGGGGAAGCTTTCTTTAAGAAAAATCCTTTCGAATAATGTCAGTGCCTTTTATCGTTCTTTAGATAAACCTATTCAAAGTTTGAATGTTTCCGTCTGAGGCGCCTTTTGTTTATGTGAAGATAATGATGCGGAGAGTTACACAATGTTGACATTTTTGGTTAACACTATTTTAAGTATTTCTTAATTCATCATGAGATACTTAATGGTTTCGCAGTTGATAATGATGATTTCAAGGAGACAATTTAAACTTCCAAAATAAAATCCTCGGGTCATTCTGATCTTATAATTGTCCTTGTAATGACTCAATTGCCGAAAACAAACGACAGCATTAGCCACATGGCATATACCTCCTTAGTCATACAAAATTTGCATATTGAGCTTATGTTTGATGCATGATTGAATGCAAATTAGAAACTAACCTGCAAAATGGTGAATGTTAGACAGGTTTTGATGGGAATTGCGGCAATTTTCTTGGTTTATGTTGCTTATCTCATTAAATACCCAACTTTGTCATTTTCATCCCACACGAACTTTAAAAAAAGGTTAGAAGGATTGGAACTGTTTGAGGCGAGAGACCACCCCCCCCCCCCAAAAAAAAAAGAAAAAGAAAAAATCGGATCGTAGTCCCGTTCAATATAGCGGTAGTGTGACCGGTCCTTAAGGACATCTCGCTTTAGGAAATATCGCACATAATAGAAAAAATTACCAACGAGTTTCGATCTGATATGGCTATTGAAAAGAATGGTCTGGGACCAAATTTATGTTTGATATATTTAAAGTGCGGAACATTCTTTGAACATCTCGCGTGTTTCCCGTGTACAAGTTTTCAATTGAAGTTGACACTATTGCTACAAAGAATGAACTTGAGACAAACGATTGTGATCTCCATTGCACAGTGAAGCCCAAACTTCTGTTTTTCTCCATTCTTCATCTTACTGGTTTGACCTTATATTACGGCATGAAAAGTTTCAAAAATTCAATAACTCTGGATGGACTGATGGTTTCGTCATATCAAAGTATTGTCTAGTAACATTGATTGTAATATAAACAAAAACGAACCTTTAAAATAAATTTTTCAAAATCAGGGGAAGTTTTTTTCTCTGAAATAGAAAAGCAAAAGAATGTAAAGGGATAAGATCAGCCTCGGCGTACAGCAGTCTGGAAGCTACGAATAATCTGAATGTTATTGGATTGCTTTATTATGTTTAATAACCTAACAATTTGCAGATAAAACAATATAATTTGCATATAAACGTGAATGTCTGCGATTTCATTACAAGTGAAGTTGTATTGTTGACAGGTTTGTTTACGATGCTCGATATGGGCTATAAATTTTTGGCATCAAAATTGCAGGGTACCCTTCACTAACCTAACTGTCCAGTTGGCCTCAAAAGCAGACAATCTCAAGGTTCACAAATTTCTTCTGGTTACATCTAGTGCTTTATGCATATCGTACTTGTTGTTTAAGCGGTCAGCCTTTAACCAAGCAGAATACATTTTTTCTGCGATAACGGGTAGGTAGAGGTGTTAGAATCCAAAAACTCTCATTGCCTTTTTATTTATTGAAAACCGAGACCCTCCCATAAAAACAGCCGTTTATGAGTCATACATCGATCAATTGCGAGAAAAACCTTGTGTTTCAGCTTTCTATACCTTACTGGTGTTTTTGTTTGATCGGTTTAAAGTATCTAAGCTACAATTTCGAAGTTGCAATTCCGGATGTATATCTTAATTGACCATGCAGAAAAAGATATCCAGACAAAGACTCGCCGAAACAGCAGCGTATCTGCTGGGGAAGTGAAAAGCCTGCCCCCTCGACGAATTTGAAGGAAAGGGAGACGACACTGAATTAAATCATTGTCACTTACCATGATCTTTTTAATAACACGGAAATATTCACTGAGAAGCCGCGGATTCAAGGGGGGGGGGGGTGGAGTTTAAGGCCCCAGTCTAGCCACAACAAGAATTAAACATACGTGGAATTAGCAGTGCAACTCCCTCACACCTCTGCTTTCTCATAGGTCAGCCCCCGCCCCTTTTGGAATGTCTGGATCCTCGCCTGCTGAGTAACAAAAGAAGCCAAACTTGACAGGAGCAAAATGCAATCGAGAACCGCACAGCTCAGCACAACACAGCAAAAGAAACGAAAAGGGCATTTGATACTACCAATTAAACGAAACCATCATCACATCCATCCCTGAGATGACGAGAACAAGCCCAAACTAATATAGTCCCAGAGGCAACAAACACGCCCGGAGGCAATAACATACCGTACATAAAACAAAATAATGTGTTTGTATTCAATGTTTTCAATGTAAAGGGTTCTTCAATATTTTAACATGTATAGCCACAAAGCATTACAACACAACACAAATATCTCGGCTCAAGGGCGTCGGCCATGCTATTTTGAAATATATGCGGAATTACAGGGGGTGAATTTTCAAACAATTTAAACAATTTGCAGATAAACTTGAATGTCTGCGATTCCATTACAAGTGAAGTTGTGTTGTTGACAGGTTTGTTAACGGTGCTCGATGTGGGCTATAAATTTTAGGCATCAAAATTGCAGGGTACCCTTCACTAACCTAACTGTTCAGTTGGCCTCAAAAGCAGACAATCTCAAGGTTCACAAATTTCTTCTGGTTACATCTAGTGCTTTATGCATATCGTACTTGTGGTTTAAGCGGTCAGCCTTTAGCCAAGCAGAATACATTTTTCTACAATAACGGGAATCCAAAAACTCTCATTGCCTTTTTATTTATTGAAAACCGAGACCCTCACATAAAAACAGCCGTTTATGAGTCATACATAGATCAGTTGCGAGAAAAACCTTGTATTTCAGCCTTCTTTACCTTACTGATGTTTTTGTTTGATCGGTTTTAAGCATCTAAGCTTCAATTTCAAAGTTGCAATTCCGGATTTATATCTTGATAGACCATACAGAAAAAGATATCCAGACAAAGACTCGCCGAAACAGCAGCGTATCCATAGGCGGCGAAAGATGTTTTTTATTGGGGGGCCACAAGTTTTCGGCAGCAGACAAAATGGTGACGATTGAAATCGTCCGGTTTTGCCCGAAGCACACCCCCCATTCGGTGTGGGGTCCAGGAGCCGCTTAAGGGCCCCTGGTGGTGTTCAGGGGGCAAAGCCTGGTAGGGGTCCATGGGGAGGCTGGATAGTTTTGTTAGGGGTGGCTGGAGTTTACTATCTAAGCGTAGCGCCACCATTGTTGGCGCAGAGCGAACAAAGAAACTTTGGGGTTTTGAAACCTCCCAGATGGCTGGAAATGGCATTTGCCAGGTTTATCTGTCTCTAATTCTGTTGAGGAAAATTTGTGATTTTTCTAAGATTAAAACACACTTTTGAGATACTGATTAGCTCAGTTCATTTCTCCACTGGAATATGTATCCTAGGATCGCAAATCCGGAATCCTGCTGAACGTTGCAAGCAGCTGTTCCAGTGAACGTCTGAGTAAGGTATTTCCAGGGGCGTAGAGGAGCATTTCAGTTGGGGGCAGAAGATCTTTGCACGAAAAATGTTATTCTGCCCGTAAGACAGTCAAAGCGGAGCGCCACCACTGGTTGGCGCGGAGCGTCCAGATAATATGAAAATTCGTACCTCTCAGACAGTCAAAAATGACATCTTCCAGGCTTGTAAAGGGGATCGGAGCAGTCGTTTTTTAAGTTTCAATTGCAGATAAAATTACGCTCGCACCACATTAAAATTCAGCCAGAAAATGTTCATAAAAAAGAAAGGTTTCCTTTGCCATGATAAAATTTGAAGCTATTAAAATAATCGGCCATTTAGGGTATTGTGTTACACAAAATTTAAAAACAGTCTCAAAAATAACAGTTTCTTTTCAGCCACAGGTTTCCCAAATGTGTCGCATTTTTTATCTCTTAACCTTTCGTTACTGTGTTACCCTTACTATGATACTTTTCCATTTTCGGGCAAATGCTGAAAGAATTTGGATATTCGACAATTTCGGGTATTGTGTGGTGATTATCTGTGAAGTAAAGGTTATAGCTTTAGACCCAAATATTCTACCCATCACACCAAGTATGATGTTGGAACAATTTTGTGCATCCCCAGCAATTAAAAAAATCCCTACATGAAGGAGAAACATGCCAGATGCTAGGAGAACACTTTAATCCACACCAATGTAGCCAATTTTAGCCACTCCAAATCTGTTAGAAAATTATCCATCCTGAAACCCGACAAGTAAAAAGTCAACTAGATTCCGAAGATATGAAGCTTGTCAGTCTACCTGAATTTATTCCGAAATTCAGAGTGGGGTACAATTCCAGAATACCCTGCAACAGCTTGAAGGGCGAAAATAAACTCTCCTACAAGTTATTGTTAATGTGGGGGTCCAGGGGAGAAGCCCCCGGAAGCTCCGCAACTTTTGGATTCTGAAAAGTAATATTTGAGCCAAAGAATAGCCGAAATATAATAAAAGCAGCTCACATTTTTTTAATTACTTTTGAAAAATTTATTTTGCGACATTCAGTTATTGGGAGGGCCATTCCCCCCTAAAATCTCATAAATTAATTATTGGGGGCCAGGCCCCCCTGCCCCCCCCCCATTCAGCCGTCTATGGTATCTGCGGGGGAAGTGAAAAGCCTGCCCCCTCGACGAATTTGAAAGAAAGGGAGAAGACACTGAATTAAATCATTGTCACTTACCATGATCTTTTTTACAACACGGAAATATTCAATGAGAAGCCGCGGATTCAAGGGGGGTGGAGTTTAAGGCCCCAGTCTAGCCACAACAAGAATTAAACATACGTGGAATTAGCAGTGCAACTCCCTCACACCTCTGCTTCCTCATAGGTCAGCCCCGCCCCTTTTGGAATGTCTGGATCCTCGCCTGCTGAGAAACAGAAGAAGCCAAACTTGACAGGAGCAAAATGCAATCGAGAACCACACAGCTCAGCACAACACAGCAAAAGAAACGAAAAGGGCATTTGATACTACCAATTAAACGAAACCATCATCACATCCATCCCTGAGATGACGAGAACAAGCCCAAACTAATATAGTCCCAGAGGCAACAAACACGCCCGGAGGCAATAACATACCGTACATAAAACAAAATAATGTGTTTGTATTCAATGTTTTCAATGTAAAGGGTACTTCAATATTTTAACATGTATAGCCACAAAGGATTACAACACAACACAAATATCTCGGCTGAAGGGTGTCGGCCATGCTATTTTGAAATATATGCGGAATTACAGGGGGATGAATTTTCAAGAGCTTAAAGGGCGAAACCTCTCACCCCAATCTACAATTCTGGTACCGGGGTACCGAAATTATCAATTGGCTCAGCTCTTTGATTGACAGCTAATTCAAACAATGCAGAGTGCCAAAGCTTATATTACAAAGCATGAACAAAGGTACTGAGCGTGTTTTGATTATATAAATTGAGTTTTTCTTTACTCACCCTGAAGCAATAAACTGAGATTGCGTCTGGATGAGGAGGAATTTCAGACAATTGTGTGGGGGGCTTCAGTAAGAAGGTTAGGAGAATTGGTACTGTTTGGGGTGAGAGAACTGGGCCTTTAAGGTAAAATAACAAAGAGAGAAATGAGCGAAGAAAATCAGATCGCAGAAATTGAAAGTCAATTTTCAATCGGCTTTTATGATTACATTATCCAAAGTTACGCCTAGCCTATATGAAGGAGAAAAGTTTAATGCTCAAAGCAAAAAAATAATGCTAGGAAGATTTTTATCTACGTTCTTCATGCTCACTCCCATATAAATTCAATAACGATTTGTCTGGCACCTTAATTTTTTTCTTAAGGTTTTTCTTAAGTACGCACCACACTACTATGACTCGAAGCTTTTTAATAAGATCACCAAAAGTACTATAATTTGGAAATTTAATGCACCATGACCCTTGAAAGCAAACTGGCGAACCGCACTCACGAATAGGGAATACCCATTCTCAATTTTAATGTACCTAATAAAAAAAAATTCTCAATTATAAAATCGACGTGTTTGGGCAAGCGCATTTTATAAATCGATGTCCCGTTGGAAATACAGCACAACTATGCCCCCTATACCCTACACATTAACAAACCAATTGCGAATTGACTGAAGGCTAATATCTTAAATGTCGATCTTAATAGAAACTTCTTTCAACTTTTTAAAATACACATAACAAAAGCAGAATTCCAGAGAGTAGAAAAATAATTTGTGCGATACAAACACTGCTCTTTAAAAAAAAAAAACAAAGGCCCATAAAAATGTCTAAAATTTGCGAAGCTGGTTCCGTAGGCGTGTTTCTCAAGCACCCTTTCAAATATTGTTCCGGGAGAATGACTTGCTGGTCATAGCCTCGTAACAATCTTTTTTATTATCAGTGA
The DNA here is from genome assembly GCA_037179385.1 of Holothuria scabra. Lineage (NCBI taxonomy): Eukaryota > Metazoa > Echinodermata > Holothuroidea > Aspidochirotida > Holothuriidae > Holothuria > Holothuria scabra. The sequence goes on along the minus strand of CM074194.1, from coordinate 20,525,585 downwards.
AAAGAACGATAGGGCCTTCTCTTAAAACCACATAAAAGGAAAGGAGTTAGCAACCCCTTCCCGAAAGTTCCCTGGTCATAGGCCTAATGTTTATCACCATCGATGGGTGTAAATTTATCGACTTTTAAAAAAATTTTTAGATGCAACTTGTAAGACACGAAAAGTGCCATTATGGGTACAGAAACAACGGACAGAGAAGGTAATGGGGTGGGACAAGAAGACAAGAGACTTCTCGTTGAAGAAAGTTTTCTTGACTACGCTTACACTCATATCGCTGAAAAGTCTAAAAATCTCCCTCCCCCTAACCAAAAAAGTATAGGCCTATAAATACTGGAGATGATTGCGCAACATTTTGATAATTACTTGCATCTAAATGTTTGACTTGATAATAGACCACTTTGGAAATGTTATCCTTCGCGGCAGTTGTTCACTTCGCTGAGAAGACTGTTTAATTATGCGCATGTGCACACACGCGACACGGTTGTTTGACCTTGAAAGTTACGAACTTCCCAACTATTACAGCCGGGCTATTCCAATAACACAATGTATTCAATTAGTAATTGGTGCGGCGTTTTAGTTGTGTCGTGTAGATTTCTTTTTGACAAGGTTGTTAGAGTCAAAATTAAGAGCTTAAACCTACAGTTTCATTTTATAAGAAATATGTTCCAAAACTCTTATTGTCAAAACCACAGACTTATATAGACCAGGCGGAGAAGGGGGGGGGGGGTATCGTCACCGGAAAGCGAAATTTATGAGACCAAGTGGATACTTACCTGGCGCAGGAGTATCCGTGATCATGGAGGCGGAGCTCCCAGGGTGAGGAAGATCGAGTATAGCTATCGTGCAGGCTTTCAGCCTCTCGGCCTATTGGCTTTCTAGCTCCTGGGCATGACGTTAAACTGCATCCAGGTTGTGGCTTCTGTTCTATTCAGCCAGTCTAGAGCAGGACCACTCAGTGTTTGCCCTTTGGAGGGCGTACTTGTCCATTTGGGACGTTAAGCTCCATAAGGGAGCAGAACTCCTCCGGGAGTAATCGTTTGGTTTTCGCCCCTTGGCTCTTCGCCAGAGAGTCGTGGGGACTTTTAGAAAAACGTGGATTTGGTCAATTTTGGGTCGCTGATTCCGAAAATTGAGGGTATACGGGCCATATCTGGGCTTTTCTGCACCATTTTGACGTTTGAAATTCAAAGGTCGCCTTCTATTTATCAAAAATTCGTTTTCTCCATATATTTACGGTCCAGTCATTAACTGATGTGAGATTTGGTTCTAATATTCTGTAAATATAATGTCAACTGATAAATACGGGGAAATATTAGTATTCATATTAATATGCTAATTAGATAAGGTTAAAGGTCAAGTTATAATATTAGCAGTGAAATAGGCCGAGGGTTTGAGTCATGGAAAATTACATCAAAATAGAGCTGCCTTACACCCTACAAACACAATAGATACTCATTTTAGAGCAAGCGGCAGGGTTGGCGCTATCTGACGACCCCCTGCCCCCCCCCCCCGCCTGGGAACAACGGACCCCTTTTGAAGAATTAAATTGTATAAGTGTAATTCCGACAACTAGGGCTGCGTTGGTCATCGCACGATCGTGGTTTGTAAGTTGACTTCTTCCTCCAGTTATTAATTATATACAATATATATCATTGTAGTTATGGGGAACAAATATAGTACCAGTGTTGTCCAATCAAGGCTTGACATAAATTGCATGAAATTATTTAAACATTTAAAGTAATTTCACTTTCCGAGTCTTAATCGGCACGTTTCGAAGAATCGGTCCCCGCTCTATGGCACAGGGAGGAATATGTGCATTCACATGGATGTGTACGAAGGCGTGATCGAGGGAATAGCTCAACTGCCTGTGGGCTCAGCATAGGCTCAGGAGCGAATTTTTAAGTGCGCGACTATTCATTTAAGTGGGTCATTTGCAGGGATGGTGTTACCTGGAGCCGGAAGTTCGGATTTACTTGGGAAATCTCGATCCCATGTGGGACAATGATATTACTACTTCGGATAGCATTGTAACGGGAAATATACGAAAAAATAAATATAAAAATTCGCAAGATATATGCTTTCAAATTATAACATGTGCAATTTATGTCATAGCCTTCAATTTGCTATCCACCTCTCACTAAAGTCCCCCATGGAAAAAAAATCCCACTGTCATCTGTTCCCCCTTTTTAGTCAAATTAAAGCGACACAAATGACATTTTGAAGCAGACTAAAATGCTCTTGGCAGTTTGCATACGTGTATGGAGGGGAGAGGGCTATAGACACGTCTCGAACATCTTCCCACCTACGTTGCCTGCTCAATCGGCAGATTTGTCGAAGACTTGAACGAGAGGGAGGGAAGTGGAGTGAAGATAACCCATGAATTTTGATGCAATTCTACCCCAATAGCCTACGTAAGTAATACGTCAATAATATTGGTTTTAAAGGTGCGATTGTGATAGAATATCTCATTGATTTATTACAAAGGTCAGTCTTACGTGTATTTCATATGAGGGCATAGGAGTTTGAGACGAGTTCCAGAAACAAAAAACCGTAATTTAGGGAATAAATTCCAAATTTTGGGTAGCGAAAAGTAAGTTGTGGTCAGAAGTCCATCAGAGTAAACTTGAAGCCAAAGTTGAAGAAATAGCCTATGAAACATGTTTACATCAATCTTTAAATGCTTGGCATATTAATTTCCTACCCAAACATGAGATGATGGAGTAAAAGTTCACTTGACCTTTCTTTCAGTGACCAAACAGAACACTTGTCTTTCATGGAACAATGGCAGAAAGTACCACAAGGGCCAAGCAAACTGCAAAGTGCTTGATACTTTATGATTCCTTAGCTAAACGTGACAATTTGTATACATACATTATATATATTTCCCGGAACAAGGCTATCCGAAGTAGTAATAGGCCTTACTGTCCCACAAGGGATCGAAATTTCCCAAGTAAATCCGAACTTACGGCCGCAGGTAACACCACCCCTGAAAATGAGCCACTTAGATGAAAAGCCGCGCACTTAAAAATTCTTTCCTGAGCCTATTCTGAGCCCACGTACCGGACAGTTGAGCAATTCCGCGACCACGCTTTCGTACACATCCACTGTGAATGGCACCTTTGTGCCCATATTCTTCCCTATGTCATAGAGCGGGAACTGTTTCTGAGAACCGTGCTGACTAAGGCTCGGTAAATAAAATCACTTTAATGTTCTCAAAGTTGTCACAGAATATATGTCAAAGCCTTGATTGGAAAACAATATCAAAAGTTTTTTTTTACAAAAACTATCATTTGCTCATTTTACACCAAAATTTCTAATTATGCTTCGAAATGATATGTCTAGATGAAAGCAACACATGAAACAACAATTTTCATTCGAAATACATGGTTTTTGACCATTTCAAAATTTTGTGAAGTCATAATTTTGGGGAACTTCCCCCAAATAAAGCGTCATTTTATGTCACACAAACGCAGGTTACGACAAAATTATAGACCCAAATAACACCAACTCTTTTCTTCCTGCTACCTATGACATGTAGAAACGCGTTTAGCCATTTCGATATATTTGTGGTTAGAAGTATTAATCCTTTAAATTATAAATTTGGGGTGAAAAGCAAATTTTTGCTTAAAGACATTAATTCCCGTAAATAAATGTTTTACGACAAAATTAAAAGGTGTGCCAATCAAAAATGTCACTGTGTGTGTAATAGCATGGACATCACAAATCCAAATTTGCCAGACCTTAAATCACAACCCCGCGCACAACATTAAGTTAAAAAACGAACAATAACAAACGCCCATACACTTTAACGCATTTGTGAGGTTAATAATCGAAACTTTTCGATATGTCTAGTTCTACATCTGTCCCCCATAACTAAAATTGTATGTTTTGTATATAATTAATAACTGGAGGAAGAAGTCAACTCACAAACCACGATCGTGCGATGACCAACACAACCCTAGTTGTCGGCATTACACTTATGCAACTTAAGTCTTCAAAATGGGTCCATTGTTCCAAGATGAGGAAAGGGGGGGGGGGTCGTCAGAGAGGAATGGGGGGGGGGGAGGATCGTCAGATAACGCCAACCGTGCCACTTGCTGTAAAATGAGTATCTATGGTGTTTGTAGGGTGTAAGGCAGGTCTATTTTGCTGTAATTTTCCATGACTCAAACCCTCGGCCTATTTCTCTGATAACATTATAACTTGACCTTTAACCTTATCTAATTAGCATATTAATATGAATACTAATATTCCCCCGTATTTATCAGTTGACATTATATTAACAAAATATTAGAACCCAATCTCACATCAGTTAATGACTGGTCCTTAAATATATGGAGAAAACGAGATTTTTGATAAATAGAAGGCGACCTTTGAATTTCAAACGTCAAAATGGTGCAGAAAAGCCCGGATATGGCCCGTATACCCTCAATTTTCGGAATCAGCTACCCAAGATTGACCAAATCCACTTGGTCTCATAAATTTCGCTTTCCATGACGATACCCCCCCCCCCCCTCCGCCTGGTCTAATTTATATGCACAGAATCCGTAGATTGTCGCCACCGACTGGGACAAAAAAGTCGTACCAAGATGCTTTAAGAAGCTTTAATTTGCACGACGACTCTGTAATACTGTAATAAAGTTAAACTTAAACGGGGAACAATATCAGATTCCTGCAATAGTATACGTGAATTGATTTTGACCTTACCTTTTATTTTTTCGAAATATTTCAACTTTCTTGCACAATCTGTTAATTTACCTTCAAACTTTTAAAGACAGCCATCCCTTTCCTTTTTTTTTTCCTTCTCATTTAATCTTTATTATCTCTTGGCTGTTAATTCCAGGTAAAGGTTACAAATGACATTGAACCAGCAAATATTCCATTAAAATAACATTAACAAAAAATACAGAAATATTCTTAATCTTCTAAATCCAGCAACGTTAACCACGGCAACCAATATCTTTCCCAAATGTTTACTTTCATGTTTTCCTTAAAAAATATTCGTTAATGTCAAAATAATACTTTAAAAACTTCTGTAAACTACACACCGACGGGATGGATTTTTGTTGCTTGAACTTAAAAATATGAAACTTCACCAAAATTATCAGAGGGTTGCCGACTCGGGCAAAATCACCCCAAATAAAACAACGCTATCCCGAAGATTAATATTGATATTTGCTTTAGTGAAAATATTATGCAAATAATTCCAAAGAACAGATGTGAAATTGCAATAATAAAAGAAGTGCTGGATTGTTTCAGTTTCGTTAATTGTGACAAAAGCTACGCTTGTCTGAATCAATTGCATTAATAACAAAGAGATGTTTGTTCGTAGGGACAATTCGGTGAAGAATACTGTACTGAAACCATCAAATCTGAACGTCAATAGAGCAGCTGAAAGGTATGGAACAATTTAAACTCCAGGATTCTGGAGAAACGTTAAAGCATTCACACCATTTGTTGTAAGAGGTCTTACGAAACTTTGACAGTTTTACGAGTTTACTATAAACAGCTTTACAAGAAAACAGACCACGGTGTAACATAATATTACATAAACTATTAACAGGGTTTGGAAGGTTACGGTCTAAAGTGCTAAAAAATTCACCCAAGTTGTTTTAATAGTTTATTAGCCCGTAATATTCAAGAAAATGTGTCTTAATGTCATACATTCGAACTAAATCCTCTTGGTTAAAGAAATTACCATTCCAGTCAATGAGATCATTTATAAAACGATGCCCTTTTTGTACCAATGAGAGTAAGCAACGGGTTGATTGCCTACTGTAGGCCTAATAAAAATTACTTTTCCAAAGGGGCTGACTTAAAATAAAAAATACCTTTTCCAATTTCATCCTCTGAGATACCCTTTAAACTTAAATAATAAGTGGAGGTCACATCTTTCCAAACTGCATTCTTTACACATTGACTTGCCAGTTCAATAACATCGTTTCCATACTTATATAAATCATCAAGGTCAATTTGGTAATTTCGTAAATAATAGCCTGTGTGTTCTCCATTACCGCTGCTTAGCATAACAGTAAAGAATTTGAGTGCATGACAATGAGTTACAATGTCAATCATTTTATACCACCCTCAGAATAGCCTTGAATAATCTGGTTACGACTTATACGATCAGGCTTCCCTTTCCAAACAAAACTATTAAATAAGTTACTAACAGCTGTTAGAAATTCGCTTGAGGGGAAGGAAAGGTAAGCGAAAAATAATTGAAGTGAGGAAGAATTAGTGATTTGAGTATTGTAATTCTCCGTGAGACACTCATATTTCTTTTCAAACAAAAAGTCGTTATGTTTTCTAGTTTTCTCTTAGCTTTATCAAAATTTTTTACTGTCATACTGGCAATATCTGTATTGAAGTGATACCGAGGAGATTAAAATCCTCCCCAAGAACCCAATGAAAATTATTATGATTGTCATTAAAGGGCAATTTGGAGCCAGGTAAAGACCCTAGTCCTACTAAATATGACTTGCTATAATTAATTTTTAAACCAGAGATTTCACCAAAAAAATTAAGTTAATCCAATAATCTTTTGAAATACTTCTCCTTTGCTTTGATAAAGAAGGTGGTATCATCAGCATATTGCGTCATTTTACATTCTTTGTCACCTATATTATTACCACAAATCGATTTATCATTCTAAATTAATAAATTCAAAAGCTGCGTACATAAAACAAAGAGATAAGGGAACAGTGGGTCACCTTCTCTGCATCCTCTTTGAATAGGAAAAGAGTTCGTAGGAAATCCATTGACAAGAACAGATGAGGAAGCGCAGTTGTAGAAAGTTTCGACCCACTGCATAATAGAAGGACCAAAATTAGAAAGATTTAGGACCTTTCTGATGAAGGAGAGGGACAAGGAGTCAAAGGCAGTTTGAAAATCAATGGCAAAAAGCAGCCCGGGCACATTTTCATCATTGAGAGTACACATAATATCGTAAACTGTACGAATACAATCACCAATGTAGCGCCCTTTCAAAAACCCATTCTGGTCAAGAGATATTTAATCCGGTAGTACCGTTTTAAAGCGGTTGGCAATACAAGTCGAAGCAAGTTTATAGGAAACATTAAGAAGGGATATGGGTCTCCAGTTTCTTAAAAAATTACGAGGTTTGAAACCTTTTGGTATTAGAGTAATAATACCATGTCTTTGTGTGCTAGACAGTAAGGAATTTTTATAACCACAGTTCAGAGATCGAACTAAGAAATGACCAATATCATCCCAGAAAAATTTATAAAATTCCACAGTAAACACATCTGGCCCAGGAGACTTATTACTTTTCATACCTAGTAAGCTCATGTAAACTTCCTCATAGGCAAGGGGACCTTCTAAAGAAAGAGATAGATGACGTGATAAAGGCTTTAAAACGGGAGAAAAGATGCCACGAAGGTCAACATCAGAGACGGACATATCCTGTGAACTGTAAAGTGTTCTATAAAAATCATAAACTTCACGCTGAATACCTTCAATGTCGGAAATATCATCACTGTTATCATTTGTGATACGAGTTATTAACTTATTTACATAGTTGCGTTTTTCCACATTAAGAAAAAATGAGATGGTTTCTCCCCATCTTCAATCAATTGTGCACATGATCTCATTAAAATCCCTCGGTAATTCACTGCCCTAAGATTTTCAAGCTCATTTTTCAGTACATCCAAATAATCTCTTAAAATGACGCAATCTGCAAAATTAGTTTCTAAACGTTCAATTTCGGTTAAGAGAAATTGTTCCCTTTCATTTTGTACACGTTTCTTATGAGCCGAGTAGGAAATAGACCTCCCACGGATATTTCATAACAACGTTTCGAAAAAACGTTGATCATTAATGTTAAACCGTATGTCATTTCTACTAGCTTGTAGACCGTTATAAATAGTATTGGATACAGCATAAACAGAAATAGTTTCAGCAATAACATCTTTAATAATGCTTATATAACGTGCATCTTTTAAAAGCGAATTATTGAGTTTCCAAAAGCCTCTACCTGTTATAACACTACTAAGCTTAAAAGTTGTTCTAATCAAAGAATGATCAGATCTATAACCGTACTTTATTGGGGAATCTACAACGGTATTCATCAGGCCCGAAGATACTAGAAAATAATCCAAACGGCTTTGTTTAACAGGTGTCTTTTGGCGCCATGTAAATACTCTCTCAGTGGGGTCAGTGGCGGAGGAAGGGAATTCAGCCAGAGGGGGCAAGAATGGCATGTAGTGGCGCTCCAAAGTTTGTAGGGCAAGAACATTTAGTCAGAGGGTGCGAAAAATAGGCTTTAGGGCGCTTTCATGTAGGTAGATACATATGCCTCAATACGGTAAAAGAGTAAAAAAGGCGCTGACAGGCAATTTGGGTCCGTCAAGGGAGCGACCGCCCCCTCTGACTGTATGGTAGCTCCGCCACTGAGTGGGGTGATAAACACGCCAGACATCAAATAAGTTGTAGTCATTCATAAGAATTAACACAGCCTGCCGAGCGTTGGAATTATTGTCATGGAAGTAATTGAAGGTATCAAGGTCTGGATTGAGAACCACAAAAAATCTGTTGATTTACTTGAACAAGTCCAAACTTTCAAACAAAACCATCGCAGACAGCCATCTTGCTACGCCTATACTTATACACGTATGGTAGCGACAATCTAACGTGCAGTACCGTATGTTTTGTCCATGTATAGGAGTTCCGTGAGCCTACTACATACGGTAACCAATCACCAACTGGGACAAAAAAGGCGCACCAAGATGGCCGTCGTGAAGCCATAAAACGTCTGATTTGACGACGACGCTGTTATATTTTAAACTAAAAGTTAAACTTGAATGGGAGAGAATATCCTATTCCTGCAATAAGTGTGATTTTGGCCTTACTTTGCCATATTTTAAAAATATTTTTTTTTTACTTTCTTGCAAAATCTGGTAATTGACTTGAGCAAGTCCAAACTTTTACACAAAATCATAGCAGACAACCACCTTGGTGCGCTTTTCCTCATACGTAGGTAGCGACAATGTTCCGTGCAGTATGCTCTGTCCATGTATAAGAAGTCCGTAGTCCGAATTCATCAACTAAGAAAAAGAATCTTCGTCCAACTCACGTGATATAAACTACGTTGCCCTCATTGGTAGATCCTGGATTTCGTTCTCCCTAAATTCACAAGAGTAAAATTAGGGAAATTTTCCTAAATATATTCATTTTAAAATAAGGAACAACACCATCATGATTGAAATATTTTAATCCAAACTTAAATTATTCCCTGATTTGACTCCTTTAGATCAAGGTTGTCAATCTGGTTTGTGGATGGGGGAGGGGGAGGGGGAAGCCGAAACCCTTGACCACGTCCCAGGCCGGATTTGTCTGGAGGCAATCCACCCACGCGAGCTCGAGCTCACACGTATACCCACACAAACACGCACGCACACTCACATTGACACATAAACATAATATAGAGAGATGGCAAATTATCAATGCAGTGTAATTACTTTAATGGGTTGAAGTATACAGACGTTTCTCTAGGCCATAAAGTCTGTATACCATAGTGTTACTCTTTGTTTATTCTTCTCGTTGTTTTCTTAAGCTATTGGGCGGTAAAACGATATGGCTGCCCTAAATATTTTTATTGGTGGTAAATTGCCCCTACCTGCCCTCTATCGGATCGACAACCCAGCGTTTGAATGACTTTCAGCTCTAAAAGAGAGTACCAAGACGATTTTTCAACAATATTCGTTTGAGTTTGTTACTTCGCTGTGGTTTATACAATACCAAATATGTTCAGTTGAGGTTAAATCTAGAAATACAAGAATTGACCATACGGTTATGTGTTTCCAAGAAGTGACCATGACACAATTACTGGTTTCGGTTTAAAGTGCAATTTCGCAATAATATTTCAGCTTTCATAATTATTGATTAGATTGCACAAATCAAAATGAATTGAACAATTGAAAAAATATAAATTTTAAACCTGTAGGAAAAAAATTGATGTCTTGATGTTGTCTCGGGGATCTATAACTGTAAGAAGCAAACTTATGGGAAAGTGAGCCTGGGGGATATCCCAATATTAAGAAGGAAAATTAACCAAGTATAAGAAGACCAAAACTACCACTGCCTTGTTATAATTTCCCTGGTAGCTTTTTTGCTATTCCGCAAGAAACAATTTCTCCCCATCCATCCTGCCCAGGTCACGTACACTGTGAAAAAAATACGGTAGATTCGCATACCAACCAAATAAAGAGATAAATAAGGATTACAGAAAAGTTCTGAAAACTTATTATGTAAAGTTTTCTGTAATCTTTACGTTTCTTTTTATTTTTTGTTCTGTAAATATACAGAGGTTTTGAACCAATTTTTTAAAGTGTACGGCAGAACCCTGTTGGTGCCTGTTTTTGTTAGTACACGGCTGGGCTGCCCTTTAGCTTTATTGTACCAGTTCACGGTATTTCTTGTGAAATAAATCGTAAATCTATACCTCATATTTATGCACAGTCCTCAGTACTTGGACAAGAGGCTACACTCACATTGGAGTACCCGCCTATTAAAAAAATAAACGGTTCAGTGCGTTTCTTAGTTGTGACCAGTAAATATATATTGGTTGAAATTGTTGTGTAGTATAAACGTATATACATTGACCTACGAAGGACAGATTAGTTCTAACATCATTCAATTTTAGTGGAACTGACTATCCAACCAACTAGGGTGACACGCAGGAGTTGTTGGTAAGTTCTAGAGTTCTTTTTTTTTTTGCTACCTTTATTCAATCAGGCCTTACATCATTTCATTTGGTTTGTTTGTGTTAGTGCTCCGGGAAAGAAATAAAGTCCTTAAAACAACTTAACACGTAAACATATAAAGATAGGTATATGAATTGTTTGTCATAATTTTGTATAAAATACATTATCTCTTGGTTTTTTTAATTTTTCAGTATTTGCCAATTCCCCCCATGCTATAGTTTTCCTTATAATAATGATATAACTGTACTTTTCTTGTAATTTAAATGAACCTTACTGTAAATACTTCTAAATATTTTATTTTCCACCCTATATATTCATATATTCCACACTGTAAAAGTTATTCTGTGAAGCGATTCTTTTTTCACCAGAATGTCAAATTTTATTTATTTTATTTTAATGTACGACCATAATCCCGCCAAACTAATTTCAAATAAGGGGAAATCTTTGCTCACAGCGAAGAGCTCAACGGGGATGGGATCAGGATTTGTCTGACAGGGGGCCTATTACCCTGACGGGGGAAACAACCTAAGGCCCCGAAAAAGGCAATTCTTAGCTAAAACATGAGGAAGGGCTAATTTGCTGCCCAACCACAATCATGCAATTGGATAGATCTTTTCAGGCCTGTATAGCAAGGGGAGGTAGGGGACCCCGTTGAAAACGTTTTCCTCCCCCTAGAGACTTTGAAGTTTGCCACTGACTTAATCAACTGGTCTACATTTGGCCACCCAGAAAAAAAATCGTCCTCTGGAAAGGTTTTCGGGCCCCCTTCGGTGCCTTGTCCTGATGTGGGCTTGGACCATTTATAATCAGAAAAGAAATTTGGCAACGGTCTTCTGGCTTAAGGACTAATTTTTTAAACGAGTGTACCATTAATACAAGCAATTATTAGGCTAAGACGCAGTTAGAAACACTGAACCGCAAAACAATCTAAGCCACGGCTTTCCAAAATTTTCATAAGGGCTGAAGTCGAGCAAAAAACTCGAATACAAGTCCATAAGCTCAAGTCCGAGGGGTTCCAGTCCAAGTCCGACTCCACTGTTCTCGAGTCTAAGTCAGGGTTCAAAAATTGCAAAACAAATGTGTATTTTCTTGTATTAAGCTTTGAAGGGTTAATACACTTAGCTAAACATGTCAGTACAATTTTACTTAACAAATAGAGAAACTTTATGCCAAGCTGAATGAAAGGAGATGATTTTAGTGTGCTCTCTGCACAACTATTTCCTACCGGTTTATCCATGGCTCTCGATGGTCACATTCTCCACCACATGGCTACTTGAAATCTGCATAAGCTGAGTAACCGTCTACCAACAACTGGCACACCTGGGAATGGTCAAGGCTATATTTGCATAACTCGTACCCTGTTTATAAGCATACAAATGAGGGACAAGTATAAAGGCTTTTCATATGACATCATAATACTTCGCGGCCGCCATGTTGGAGCACATGCAACTACGTAGCAGACCAACGGGCTTGCCAGATGAATGTGTACACATCGCGCCTACCGTAGTGCACAAAGCCACATGTAGTTAGAATGCGATTGTCCTCCACCATGGAGGATCCGTGACGTAATTGATGTTCCAGATATCTTCTTTCCATATCTTAGTAAATTTTAAAATTTAGTGATGAAGAGGAAAACAATCCAATAAAGTGAAATGCATACATAAAATCAAATCAAATTGATAAATAATAAAATAGTAAAATAAAATCAAATGAATAAATAGAAATTGACATTGTTTTTATTTGTACTATGGAATCCGTTAAATAAAAAGATATAAAATCAATTAAAGGAAAAATATGGGCCTTAGTACCATCCTGCCATAAACACTTCCTAGGATGGTCTTAGACTACGGTAATTCATAGTCTTAACACAACCATGCAATGTAAAATACAACCTCTTCACGAGGAGACAACTAAAACACGCCCTGTAGTGTGCTGTCGGTTTTAACAATACATTTGTCAACCCCCTCACTTTATATGTTGCCCTTACTCTCTAACTTATATAGGCATATACTGCTCCTGGAGGGGCAAGGATAATTTATGCCCGACTTTAGAATTCTGGACCAAGTTGCTCAGATTTTGATACCACTGTGTGTCGGTTGTTATGATACATCGTTGAACAGGCTCAACAATCTGATCAATCAACAGAGAGATCTCTATATCCACAATTTTCGACCCTCTTTTGTCTCATTTCCAGTTTCTTCATTGGGCAATGATTAAATTAATTCACTTGAAAAATGCAATCTAAATCTGAATGAACATTCTATCGGCGAAATAAAGATGAAGCTGGGCAAGTTTTATCAACGATTAATAAAACCATTTCAATAGCGTGCATGTGGCTCTGCCATAGATGGGCACATTGGTCACTCTAAAGAAGAGAGGATTAGGGAAGGGTTTTGGATGAGACACCACCCCTTACAGTATGTACACCTATCTCATCTGTTCCTGTGGTCGCCTTCAGATGTCAAGAGCAACGATTTGACCTGGTGTTTCAAATGTTTGCACCCTCGTGATCTAAGGTGTCAAAAGCGTTGACGGCACAGGGGTTTTAAAAGTGGTGGAAAAATGGAGGACATACGGGAAACTGTTGGGGGTAAGCAATTTCGTCCAAAGCACGAAGTCGAACACAATGAGCGAGCCTAAGGTCCCCTGTTAGAGTCCAGGGGAAAGCCCCAGTGGGGATGGCGGGAGGCTTAGAGCCCATTTAAGATCTAATGTTTTGGCATCTCTCCTGATCAAAGGGCAGAAGGGTAAGCCTCAGATAGATAAATTCTGGTTCATAATCCATAATCCAATGCAATGATTTCAAATGATTTTAATGTATTAGTCTATCCTGTAAGTTCATGATATGAGTGTTGCGAAAGAGAAACTACTTCAAGCTAATTACAATCAATCTGTTGTGAATAGAAAACCAGATATTAAAATAATAGAAATAAATACACATACTGTTTTTACGCGTGACTAGTGTGACTGGTGCAAACGTCGTTTAAGTTTTACATGTATAAACCTACTGTGGAATCTTTGCTAGTAAAATGTACCCACAAATCGGTGATTGAGTGCTGCTGTAGGGGCGCCGGAAGCTATTTAAGATTGGTACGGCAGATAAATTTAACACGAGAGATAATAAATATTGCCGCGTAGCGGCAATGCGATGGCCCGAGGGCGCTTAAGGGCCCCTGGTGGGGGTTCCAGGGGCGAAGCCCCCTGAAGCTCATGAAATTTTGATGTTTTGTAAGCTTTTTTCTAACTCTCTTTTTCGTCATAATTTCAATATTTTTCAATATTCCCAATAACTCCCCTTCGAAAATGAAGAGCCCTTATAACAATCAAATGCTATAGTGACAAATAGACACTTCCCCCCCCCCTAAATTTCTTACTGAGGGGAAGTCCCCCCTAAAATTCTTAGGGAGGGGACTTCCCCAAAAAAATCAGAGAAGTAAAAGAAACTTGGGCGCCTTGAACCAATTCAAACCCACCACCGAACAGAGCAGCCGAAATGTTCTGCCATTGTTTGGCTGATTCTTGTCAAGGTCCCCTGCTACCATGCTCTATGCCTGTGACGTAGTTTTTGGCTACAAATCATTACAAGAATCTGACAACCTCGCCCGGTCCGCAAACCAGGTGTATGTAGTATATCACTTGTCCAGTGAAACCGGACCTTTCCTCTAATAGCATTTTCCCTCCGCGAGAAGTGAAGCATTGCCATTGCCATCACGTGAACGAACAGTTGACCAGTATTCACTCATCCATAGGCGTACGAGGCGGGGAGGGGGGGGGGCAGGGGGGAGACTGCCCCCCTAAAAAAATGTTCCCAAGACCTAAAATTCCGGCAGGGATCTGGAAGAATTCGGGCAGCCGTTTGAGTCTTAAAACCTGGTTTGTGTCTACTTACACAGAAAACTCCTAGGCGCGCCCGAATTCCTTCAAACACTTGGCCGAAAAAGTAATAAAAAAGCATCATTGTCACGGTACAATTTTCATGAAAACTCTAAAGGATACCAAAATTTGCCACTCATTCAAACAGCTTATGAAAAAACAATTTTTCGTCAGCCTCACTTCATGTTCTTGTGTAAACCTTTGCCCGAAATGACACAATATTCGGGCAAAAGTTGCCAGATTACAAGGGGAGAGAGAATGTATACAGTCCCCAAAATTTTGCCCGAACAATCAATCAAAAGCTATCTTGTGACGCACCATATTACTAAATGACAGTCACCAATAGTCACCAGAAGGATGAAACGTACTTGGCCGAGAGGTATTTGGGCAGCATATGAATGAGATGACGATTTTGCACTTTTTAAAATGATCCTCTTAAAACTGTGCGAAACTTTTTAACCTGCAGTGCCGTGGAACCGAAATTCGGGCAATGGTGAACAATCAGCGTAGCTTGTTTGCTCATTCAAACGAATTTAGTGTGAACAAATCTGCAAGTAAGTCTGCCCACAAATTCATGTAAAAATATCTAGCAACGTGACAAGCCGGGTTTTTCTCAAACGGCGTTAGTAGAAAAATCATTTATATATAGTCGGGAGTTCGGGTCGAGACATATAGACAGTTGTATCAATTCAGTGGAACTGGAATTCGGGCAAGAGTCGCAACAGAGTCACAGACATACGGTACTCATTTTTTTAATTCCTTCTACAGTTTTACACGAAAAGATACAAGACCAGGTAATGTTTTATACATTCCCAGGTGCGGTATATCATTTTATTATAAAGCCTTGGGATTTTCGAGGGTTTCTGAAGTTTTATAATTTTCAAAATTATATTGATGATAATCTCATGTTGCATGACCTAAAATAGTTTGTAGAACGCGCAAGAAAACTCATTTCCCAATGATTATAGCTTAATGTAGTCATGCAATGGTTAGTGGTACATTTCATCTGGGAGTTTTCTGACCTTTTTGTAGATTTGCTCATTTTTGGTGAAAATTTTATTGCAAACGAAAGTTCAAAATATCGACGGCTTTGATTCTGCTTTTAAGAAAGGCCATTCCCGGATGTCTGAGGGGTTGCGATTTTTCAAAATTTTCTGTACGCTCCGCGCCAACTGATGGTGGCGCTCCGCTTAAATAGTCTTTCGGACAGAGAATCCTCTGCCCCCCCCCCCCCAACTGAAATGCTCCCGTCCGCCTATGCACTCATCATAGGTGAGTCATTCGCTTACAGTAGGCTATTTCCACTACATTTTTTTCATCAAATGTAATGTTGCGTAATTGATGGCACATGCTTAGGCTTATGTCGTTGCGCTATAACTCGTTCTGTGACAATCAGGTTAGGCTAGGTGAACTCGGGCATTATTTGGCCTAGCCTAAACGTAGGCCTACGTTAAAATCTGCGTCGGTCAGGAAATAGCCTATAGGCTATCTGTGAATGCAAATATTTCGCACATTTTTGTTCATTGAATTCACCGTAAAATGTTCCAAAAACGGCTTAGATTGCACGAGAGAGCTTGTAGAATCTCAGAGCTTCCAGGGCCCAAAGGCGGGCCCTGGACCCACGCCAGTGGGACTTCGCTCTTCGCGCTGGTGATGTGCGCTACGCGCACGTAGGGTTCGTTTCACGAGTCCAACCATTCCATCTTGTTCACTGATTGTCGCCCCCCTAAATTTTTATGCTTCCGCCGCCACTGCATAAAATTGCACGATCAACAGATAAAAGACCCTCCTAGATCAAAATATAGCTCAGGTATTCAAACCCATCAACTTCCCCCATGAACTTAACATTCTGCTCATACCAATTAAAAGTATGTGGACGTAGGCATACACGTTAATGTTTTATATTGCGTTAAAATGGCATGAAATTCTGAGAAAGTCGGTTTTTTTAATTTTGAAAATAGTGTATTTTGGGCAGCTTTCAAGTTACGATCAATCAAGTTTTAGGATTTTTGAATACATTAAAATCTTGTGACCTCACAAGGAGAAGTCACTCATTAAAGCCTTTCAGTGTTTTTTTTTTTCATAAATCATAGTTGAATCGTACCGTTTTGAAATGTTGTTATGACCTTGCCACTCAAGGAATTGATCAATTATGCCTATATGACTGAGGCAATATCCTATAATATGATAATGCTGATCTACTTCAAACCATGCAATGGATGAATTACAACAGTTTACAAAACAAAGACTTATTATAACCAGGAATACATGAGTTTTCGGTGTGACATCATACAATCCAGAATAAAAATATTATTTCATGTAAACTAGAATTTCTCTGAAATGGTCAGCTTATCCGAATATGATGACTTTTTGTTGTTTTCGTTTAATAAGTATCTTTTCTGCCATGCATCTTAAACAAAATTACCCCGAGGCGTCCATATACCTTAAACAATGAAATGCATGAATGGTATACAGAGTTGCTAAAGAGTAAATATCATCGAGTAGGCCCAATAAAAATGTTATAATCAGCATGATTCATAACTTTTAATGCGATGCTATAGTGTATCCTGTTCTTCCGTACCATCTCAAGGGTCCCGTATAGGGCATATTTTTTATGGGTGATTTGGAAGGTAGTAGATTCTTACCTGTGTACCGCACGTATCTGGAAATGAGTGGGTGACGTAATGCCTATAGTAAGTGTATTTTGTATGTCATTTGTGTATGCGGCTATGGTGTATGTATACGTCATATTGTGCAGGGGGCGGGTTAATGCTTATTTGACCCTTTACCGTTGTTTGGGTCCTTTTGGACCCAGGCGGAGAGCGCGTCTGTCACCCATCTTCACTGTTTCACGCGGAGCTCGAAACTACGACTAGCTACCCGAAAATTCGGCCACAACAACAAGAGAGACAATAGTTTAAGGTCACGGGGTCAATACCCTACGGAAGCTGATGCGGGGCGTGCTACGTCCGCTTTTCCGTCCACTCCCGAGGCGCGCAAATATGCCCCGACTGGAGCACAACGGTAAAGCATTAATTCACACTGACAACGAACTTTTATAATAGTACGAGCTCTTAGTATTTTGCGTGATATATGCTAGGGCATGTTGTAATACGTCATTAGTTGTGATCCTCTGGGGTTAAAAAGTTACAAAAAAGAGCAGAATAATAGGATTTTGGATCGGGGTTGGATTTTTTTTTATTTATTATTTTTTTTTTTTTTTGCCGAAATATTGGTCCGGCGACTGCCGGACCTGCCGTACGGGTTCCGGCACCCCTGTGCTGGCTTGCTTCAACAGGTACCGTTACGAATTTGAAGGCAGGGATACTGCAGCGTATGCAAGCGACTAAATCAAAAGCTTATGAGTTATGACGCAACTTTGGTCCGAGGCTAGTAATTAGCGTAGAAATAGCCACTGCACAAGCTTGCTCTGCAGTGAAGTTTCCATGACAGGAAGTAAAAAACATGGCTTACATAATAACTTTGAAAAGTTTGGGAGTGGTTCAACCTGTTTGGAGGACTATTTGTGAATCATTTGCCCAGAAAACCTCCGTCGAGGCACTGTTGAGATTTGAGTCAATAAAGCAGTCGTTATTTTGATCTTTCCTTTGCAATAAAAATTTCACTTTAATACAATAAAAACCAACTTGCTAACTTGTGACCAGAAAATTACCCGATAAAAGGTACACTTACATTAGAAGAAATGGGCTTGTCTCTTTTGGGGGAAACTTTGCAAACCGAATTGAAAACATGCCAAATTGAATGTTGTAAATCTGTTAGTAATCTGGGTTGTATTCAATTGCAGGGTACACAACATTTATGATTTTTTTTTTTATCTGACTGCCCGAAATCCCGACTAGTAATGATTCTACTTTCAACGCCTTTGAAAAAATGTCACGTTACACGGTGGCTTCAAATGAATTGTCAGTCATGCTTATGGGGATACGTTCTCACACCACTGTTTATAATTACATGTAACTGAAAACGGACTGGCCGATTTTGTTTACCGTTGCTCGAATTCAGCTGTCGGAGCAGAACGGATTCGAAACCATTGGACATTGCATGCACCTAAACAACCTCCCGTCAGTTTTGTTAGGTAAACTGAAAATTGTGAGAGCTCCCTTGAAGAATATTATGGTGTTCCATGAGCAAAATCAAGAAGATCGTCCTGGAGACTGAAGTTTATCGGGCTTACACCTTTTATAGTAGGCCTATAGATGAGGGCTCCCCAACGAAATCTGATCTTCTCAACGACGGGGGCGGCCTCTCCCGACGGTGGCATGGCCCGACCCCGCTGGTGCCAATCTTGGTTACTTCTGCACATGAAACTTCCAGCTCCCTGGTCTGCAACACAGGTCTTGATTATCGGTAACAGTGTCGTAGCCACCGGGGGAGGGGGATGGTGGCTTAGGCCCCCAGAGTTTCTTCAGACCACCCAAGATTCTTTTGCGTCCTGACAAAGAAATTGGGAAAAAATAAAACGTTTGAACGGAAATAAACTTTCAAGTATTTCCTCCAAAACCAGTGAATAAATAAAATGTGCAACAATTTAAGAAAGTATGCATAAATGTGTGTCAAACACTTTGTGTGCGCACGTTTGAAATCAAGTAATAACTTCAAAATGTCTACTGTCACTAAATTAGATACCGTTTACAATCTGCACTGTCGTTTATTGCATTTCACTTCGAAGATGAAATGAACGTCTGGAATGTGACTCGAATGTGACAAATTCTGCCTTTCGGGTGGCTGGTTGATTTACTGAAAACAAGGCAATCATACACTGGAGACCATTCTTGCACGACAATTCCTATACTTTATCATACACAAAATATGCCGTATGCAGTATGTATGTCCCTTGTAAAATCTCTAGAAAGACTAAAAATGAGTATTTTGAAATTTTTCATGCTCCCCAAAAGAAAATCCTAAAACGTTCAATTAGTCCAAAGTTTTGCCAAACATAGCATCATTTTGCATCTAGGAAATCGAACGCAAAGAAAGTTTCTCAGACTGTCTGAGGAGGACACAACTACTTTTGGTTTTCCTATTAAAGCTGAAATCCATTCAAATATTGCCGCATTTGCGATCTACGTCCTCCTGAAGTTTACAATTTTTCCCAAGGGAAAGGGAGATACCCGTTACCTTCAGTATCATCCCCCAAGCCACAGATCAGAAATGCCCAGTTTCGGGGTTCTTAAAGAGTATATGTATTACCATTTTTCATAGATTGATTTTTTATTCTCATTATTTGAAAAGTGGGAGCCATGAGATTTGTATTTCAAGGGTGGACACATTCAGGTTAAAACACGTGGAAAGTGCCGTTTCTGGCCATCCGGAGGGTTTGTAAAGCCAAAAATTTTCTTGTACGCTCCGCGCCAACTGATGGTGGCTTAGATAGTCTTGCCGCGCCTGACCCTAGGAGATACCAGCCCCCACTTGTTACCTAGGCTCCCCTAAAAATTCCATCCTGGATACGCCACTGATTGGTAACCTTGAGAGCACTGATTGAAGATGGGACAAGGTACATGAGATTAGGGATAACAGAGCTAGGAAGAAGTGATTAAAACCGATTCCGATCTAAAGTTGGTCATGATCATCTATCCAGGAACTTCAGTCCTTTAGGTTTTTTATTTTAGACCTTCATCCCAAAAATCCCCGTCTTTCCACGACGGGGAGGAGATGGGTCAAGGTAAATGGAATGAGGTATAACAAAGCTAGAACAAAGTGATTAAAATTGATTCAGATATGCATTAAAATATCGTTACAAAAGAAAAAGAAAAAGTTTCCGATCATCCATCCATGCAGTAACTTAAGTCCTTTAGGGTTTTTTATATTTTTAGGCCTAATAGGGGAGGAGATGGGGCAATAAGGGGGAATAAGGTATTACAGGGCTACGAAAAAGTGATTGAAAATCGATTCCGATGTGCATTGAAATAGCATTACAAAAGAAAAAATATGTTCAAAATCACCCATCCAGTAACCCCAGTTCTTGTAGGTGTTTTTGGTTTTATTTTTTATTCTATTTAGGCCTCCCGACGAAACCACCGACCTTCCACGATGGGGGCCAGTGTTCCCCGACGGATGTGGCCCCCGGGTACCCCCTCCCCACTCTAGCGCCACCCCTTTGGGCAAAAATTCTGACTGGAATGGAATCATCATGCCCTCCTGAAATCTCCACTTTTCAAATACCTTAGGAAGGTCGAGTAACACATAATAAGCTGATTCTTCAGTTGTAAACTGTTAGTAATAAGATCTGTTACATTTGCATCAGCAGGTATTGAGGACTCATCTGAGAGAAACTGTGCTGTTTGTTGAGAATAGTTTTCATGGACAGAAAATTGTAGAGACGATTATAAACAATATGTTCAACGATTCTTCAGAGCAAAGGAAAACAGAAATTAGTCACATTGCAAGGGCAATTAGAGTCTGTTTTTACAAGTTTACTTTTATTCTACCTACCTTTATTTTACGCTACCATACGAGTATAGACGTAGCAAGATGGCTGTCTGCGATGGTTTTGTTTGAGTAAATCAACAAATTTTGCAAGAAAGTTGAAATATTTCGAAATAATGTAAGGTAAGGTCAAAATCACTACACGTATCGCAGGAATATATTACAGAGTTGTCGTTAAATCATACAAATTATAGCTTCACGACGGCCATCTTGGTGCGACTTTTTTGTCCCAGTCAGTGGCGACAAGCTACGGATAGGACGTACGCGTTACATGTTCTGTCCATGATTCCGTGATTAGGTTGTATAGTCGTGCATCTGCGTAGACTTTTTCACTTGACCAATTACCAATTTCTCGTTTGAAAATAGTCAGTTGAGAAGGAAAAGCGAAGTGCTGGAACCAGCTAGGTTAACATTCGCCGCCAGGCTTTTGATTGCTCCTGTATGTTCCTCTCCGTGTTTGAATATACACTCTAAAAACAGTTGGGTAAACTTTTACCCATGGTTGGGTCCATATGCCACCACCTAAACTGTTGGGTAAAAAAAATTCTCAACGTTGGTCACAAGTATCATTGTTGGGTGAATTTTCCCGACGAAAAAGATGATTGTGTGACCAACTTGGGTAGTTTTTTACCCAACAATTTAGGTGGTGGCATACGGACCCAACCATGGGTAAAAGTTTACCCAACTGTTTTAAGAGTGTAGAAGTTAAAAATTTGGAAACCTTTGGAATTTGATGGAAGACACCCAGTTGTCCTTTTTATCGGAAAATTGAATTTATTCATCACACGGTTGTTTCCTTTTTACTCCATTTTGCTTCAATATTGTGATGTCATCAAAACATTGATCTCCCTTCTTTCTATTCCTCTCGACTCGTTTTATCACTGTAAAAGAAAAATGTAATTTAAAAGTAAAAGCACTGCCAGCCAGGATTGTAGGTAGCGAATGTTATTGTACAGTTTGCTTTAGACAGCTACATGTTACAGTGACTGCATGTATGTATCCGTTTCCCCCTGAATACTACACTTGAAGGCCTTTTTATCGTCCCTTCATAGGGAACTGTTAGTTATGGGTTCAGGTACAACTGTAAAATAACTCGTCGAGTACTGGAATCCCAGCTGTAGTATTTGTGTAAAATTACAACCTTTTTTAAACTGTGTATAAAGCATTCAAAATAATAATAAACTCTCGATTCGGGTGGTTAATCTTCTGTTAACTCTCTTTGAGGGCTCTTCTACACAGTTTATGACTTCCTTATTTCTGTACTTCTCTGGCATTAAATTATGTGCTTTGAAATGGAAGAATATATCCTACCATTGGTAAGAGCGACAATCAGAGTTTAACAAAAAGTATTGACCTTTATTTCCAGTACCTAGTTTTTCCTTTCGAAACTGAATATTGAGACATTGAAGATGTCTGTCAAATTAAAAGATGAAGATAATTTTGTGTCAATTACGGGTGATTGAAACTTTTTAATATTTTTCTTTTAACAAGGATGCAAGACTAAGTAGCCTACTCTGCGCGTTGACCAATCATCAGGCAAATGACTACAACCATGCAGCTAAAATTCTGTTTTTCACCTGGGTATTGTAAGAAAACCAAAAATATTCCAGACCATGTCCTTAAAACGCTTTCTCATTATCATTATCCTAACTCAATAAATCTCACTTCAAAAGAGTGAGTATTTTGTTGAAAAATATCTCTGCTTTTAAACAAAGCCACAGAATGATATGTCATGTGGGCACATTGCCTCAGATTCGTTTCGTTTTTGCTTTATAATTGAACGTCCTGTTGGTTCTTGAAATTTGATACTGTTGGAATGTTTGAATATCATTGCCTTTAGATCTAGCATTACCCTTCACCATACGTAGAGTAAAACCAACAATGTTGCTTAATATTGCCTGCAGCGGCATCAAAATAATATATAAATTCAATGCAATGTCAAATAAATGTGCCGCAATGACATCACAGATTTCCCATGATGCACCAGTCTCAAAAATGCATTACTTTACCGAACGCTACATGAGTTGAGATGCAGTTTTCACCTCATGTATTTTGTCTCCGGAATATGCTTTTAAAACTCCAAGTATTAGTACCAGTACGTCACGCTACAACAAACAATCTCCTGGAACTGTACAAGTAGTCGATAGTAGTCCTTTTTTCTTTTATTGGTAGGCGAACTCACTGCTCGTCCATTAGAACTGAAGCAATATGTATATGGAGATGGGCCTTAAATAGTATAAAAACAAATGCATACAAACTCATAAGGACCTTAATTAGAATTTCGCATAGGACACGTACTTAAACCGAACTGAACTCATATGAAAAAGCAGAGATCAGTGGAGAAGCTGCCATATGGTCATGGGGCGTTCGCCTGCCCCCCCCCCCTCCCCCGGCGGACCAAAATCGTCTGTCGGCGCCCTTTTTTTATTTTTAACATACTTATTGGCAAAAGACAATTTAATGGCGTTTGTTTAGGGCACACCTAACAAAAAGCTCAAACAGCCACCAGTAACTGTACTATCTGAACTTTATTATGATGTAAAGGGCCATCTTCTGTAATATAGGAATAGATTTTACCGAAACATATCTTGATGTTTTTTATGCACTAATGAATAATGTCGCTGTGCTATTACAGTTAATTGCTTCTTCACCAAGCGTGATTATAAGCTTACAGGAAAAAAGACTGACATTAAATTCACCCTCCCGGCCAATAAAAGATGTTGCAAAGGGCGCAACAATAATTGTAACGCAAATAGCCCTCTTGTTGATGGGGATAAAAAACAATAAAAAGAGTTTATTAAAATAAAAAAATAGCTTTCACAACATTTTTCAAAATTATTGGAAGAAAACATACAGGTTAAAATAAAACTGTTATCATAGTGGTAATGTTTTAAGAGTTTTTAATGAACAGTTTCCATTTTGCCTTTCTTCAAGTGAGCACTCTCATAATAAATGGCTATTTCTGACACTGCACGATAATCCCATAAAAATGCTTATTTCTGCACTTTCGTGGTCTCCATCGCCAGAAAATTGCATCTAATAAGCTTAGGTTTAAGCTACTTTTATTTATTATGAATTCGGTATCTAGAAAGTCAAGCAGACTTCTTGTCTTGGCTATTTCTTGCAATGTTCTTAATTATATGGCTATTTCAGAGAGGTCACATGATGTAAAATACCTCAGTTAATGTTTCTTTGTGTCCTTATTTTGATTCCAGATACCAAAAATATACAGCTAACGCTAATTAATTTCCATAAATTTTCCCCCCTGTAAGATTGCTTGTTATCTGGCTGTAGCAGGTTTAATCTTCATCAAAGTAGGCAATTATTACACTAAAATCTTAAATCGAGACCAATAACACAAAATATAATGACCGCCTTCATACTAGAATGTCAAAGAGAGGGATAGAACCATGGGTGTCCGCAGGTAGGGCAAGGAGGGAACTTGCCATTCCCTGGAAAATAAAAAAAACTGAAAACCGAAGAAAACATTTAGAAAATGACGAAGGAAAATTAACATCAACATTTCTTATCAGTTCACTCAGTGTTTTCCTTATTTATTTGCAGTAAATAAGCTTTATCAATAATGCCATTTCCAGCGATCTGAGAGGCAATTTGGACCAAAATTTTGTTTCGTTCCGCGCCAACTCATGGTGAGGCGGAGCTTTTCTCTCTAAAAGATTTTTGCCCCCTCCCCGAATTTTCTTTTACGAGGGCCCATGGACAGAAAATTTAAACATGTTTCAAAAGAAAGACTTGCTGAGGAGAAATGGCAAAGTAGTCTTCTACCAGGTGCGGAAAATCAAATGCGAAGTCCGAGAAGCCGTAGCTTCGGTCGTGCTGAGGCTAAGGGTATTAACTCCTTCAAAGTGCCCCTGTAGACCATTTTCGCCCCTCTGACCGAAATTCCTAGCTCTGCCACTGGCAGAGATAAAACACCTTTGGAATTAGCAGCCAAAGAGACCCATTAATAATATTTCATATGAATCATAACAATGACAGCAAGGAACGCAAAGAATCATTTTCACGCCAAATTACCGGTCAAAAGTGAAAGTATAATTGCCCCGTCGTGACGTAGGAATAACTAGGGATTCCTCTTGGTCGAAAATACCCCAGAATTTGCTAAGATCATGACATTTACTGTAGTAATGATAAAGTAGATTAATTTTCTTTTTAGGCTATTATGGCAGTACAAGGGGATATCAATATTTTAGTAGCGGTTGACGCTCTTGGCAATAAGAATACGTGTGCTCCAAATTACAGATTTTTAAGAATTAAATAGGAAGTCGATTAGGACACGTTCGTAATCTGGTAATTTTTCATAAGAAGGTCAAGCCCGAGCAGCGTAGTCTCGTCCCAGCAGTTAAAAAAAATGGTCTAATCATGTAAGTTAACTAAGTCTTAAAGTCTTGGACCAGTGCATGGACAATGAATAAAAAGGTGATGTACAGTTTCAACTTCGAGGTTACAAAGAGAGCAGAAGACTGCTATCTCTAGTTACTTTGTAATTGGAAAGTCACATTTTTTGTACAATGTAATCATTGTTTTTAAAATAAATATGACAAAGAATGCAAATACATTGGTTGCAAACATTTCCAGACAAGGTAAACAATAAGTTTATCACTTCCTGATTAAAAACGCCAAAGAAGATTTTATTCAAAGCAACAGCAATCCTTTTGTTAGGAAAATGCCTACAAAATAAGATCCACCCATTTATGCAAAAGGAGATTTACGTCATAAAGTGATAAATTTACAGACTCTTTCAAGTAAATTTGTGAAACGTTTTTAATTTGCTCCGATCAAGTGCATGAGCGCCTGTGGCGCTTAGTTGACATCAGTATACCAATTGTCAGTGCTCTGAAATTAGGGCCTTACAATTTCTTTTTACTTAAAAATGTGTGACAAAACACCAGTTGTATGATATTTATGATTAAGAACGTAATAACCAAGCATGCTTTTATGATAAATGTAAGTTGATTTTCAAATAGGGCCATAAATTTGCCAATTGATTTTTTTTTTTTAAACTGAAACTTCGCAGAACGATGAATGTTATATATTGAAAATTTTCTGGCTATTTCTTATTTGTTTGTTTGGGCTTATTTTTGTTTCTTTTTCAGCTTAAAAACAAAATGAATGTTTGTTAAATGACAGCATATTAATGTGAAATCAGAAAAATACAAAATACTGTTAAAATTTCTGTGAATTTACAGAAAAAGTTTCACAAAGCAGTAAAATTTGGTTAAAAAAGCAGACAGAAATGGTTTTTCAAATAAACAGAAAATACATGTTAAACAACTTTTTTATTGTAGCAGTACAAAGTGTCTGTAAAGTTACAGAAAATCTCTATTAAAAGTAAAATAAAAAAGTTTAAGTTAAAAGAAGTCTGTAAATTTACAGAAATTTTTAACAGTGTGTAAAGTGGATCGTTGGTGTATGGAGAATTCAAAAATCAAGATCAGCATCGATGTTGGCCTTGATACCACCATAGACGCCGATCCATCTGTTCTTATAAAGCTAATTTTAGGGTAGAGATTCTGCCAGTACTGCTGACCTTTGGGGGTACAATCCATGGCACAACGCAAGAATTATGAGGCACGCTTTGCAGTCAGAGAAGCATTAACCTACGGAATCCCGCGACTTCAGTCTTAGCAGTAGGTGCTCAACAGGCTGAGAACTTACAATTTTATCCTGAGAAATTATCATATCACATCAGGATTGAGGAACACAATGTATAATTAAGTAGTCCTTTGTCTGGTAATCCAAGTGGCGTGCGTGAAACTCAGAGTAGCAAAAAAATACATATAATCGGGTTAGTTGTGTTTTTGTATGCATATATACATACAAAACTTACTTTTTATGTATTCTTTTGTTTTTCTTTATTTTATTTTCTGTAAATAAACAGACATTTTTTTACACTACAGGTTTACCTTGAAATTTGCAAACACGTTGCTTACACCGTTTGTAAGAAAATAAATAATTTCTACTGCAACATTTCGGCAAGGCTATGGGGCTTTTGTAATGATTCGCACTTATGACTATTTATTAAAAAAAATAAAATTACACTAAATGGGTAATGGCTAAGACAATGTTATTATTTTATTAAAGCCTCATTACCATCCTCAGTCTACAGGGGTGCCTTTTGAAAGAATACAGGAGCATTTTTATTTATTTATTTTTTTTTTCGAAACCGTTTCCCAACTTTATGAATATCTGTGCGTTTTGCGCACTTGATTCATCGGCTCTATTTTTTATTCCTTACTACCATATCAGTCGCATTCAGATTTTTCGACGAAATGGGTTTAACAACTGTTCTAGAGAAAGAATTTGGCCTGCTTTGCTCGAAATAAGCTAGTTTGGTAATTCGTTGGCGCATGTAATTGTATGGCACAGCGTGGGATATACACAAACCGAGATCAGCACATACGGTAGTGTACGGCGTTCTCCTGGTTTCGTGCTGTAGCGTGCATACAAAACCAAACATAAACCTGAATAGTCACCCTGAGAGAGACAGAGACTCACACCAACTTTATCGTAGATTAAAACACATATATATTCCACCAAAAAGGCAATTAAGAGAAAGTCCACTTCATAGCACCACACTTTTGTCTGAGTTAAGAAAGAATGATGGCGACAAACTTTCATGAAAACTCAAATTTTGGTACACGTGTTGTAAGTGCGGGGTTGATTGGTTTGTTTATCCCGACGATTTGGAGGATTTAGCATAGGAAAAACTCGCTTATTTTACACAAATTGTACTCCACGCTTGTATTTCATGTGAGGTGAATGAGTGCCCATCGATTTCCAATTTTTCTCCAAAGACATTCTAGTTATATCTCTGTAGAATTATGTTGAAATGGGTTTTCGACCACGAATCAAGTTTAGCCATGTTTTTTCTCAAATGGTTATCAAAATAACTAATTTTCGCGCGATTCGGAACTAGACATACTCAATGTTGTCATACATACCAACCTTCTGAAAACAACTCACGCAGACGCATGATAGCGAAAGTTAAAAGCTTTGTACGAATCAGGAAGACGAGTCGCCTCGTCACCTCGTAATTGACAGGCGGGTTTTCTTGTGGAATTAATCGGTCTCCATCAAGTTTCATGAAGATTCTGAATGCAATTTCTTCAACTGGTGGACAAGCCCTATTGGCCGCTCATGCGTACGTGCAAAACATGCTACCAAATAAAGAAAGTTTGGCATATCATCCCTTTTCCAAAACCAAAACTTTCCGACTGAGGTATTCCCACCCCATGACCTCTCCCCCGAGACAGCAGCGATCTACCAATCATTACATCCTCTCTAATAAAACTTCGCGGATAACCCCGTGACAAAAGCGAGGCCAGGTGGGGCGAAAAAGACGCACAGTATCTCTAATAGTCGTCATTCATGTTTAAGAACAGCGAGTACACGTTTCTCAAGCACTAGCAGGAGAGGACATTTGAATATGCCACCCCTAAAAGTGTCTTTTACAGTCCATTAAAGTACGTAAAGTATATATAGCAAAATTGATTCAATTGAAGCTTATATGGGACCATATTTCATAAGGGACAACTGATTTGTAAAACCTTTTCAAAGAGGATGGTTACAACCGCTCCCCTTAGACCTTATTCCACAAAAGCATCATGATCACCGTAAAATGTTCATGAAAAATCCAAAACATTGAAAATTGGCCACACATTCTCGCAGCAAAAAAAAAATATTCCTCAGGCTCAGTTTAGAGTTTAAGTACATTTGACCAAAATAGTATAGATCATTTTTTCGTAAAGAGTTGCGAAACGGTTGCAGAATTTTTTTAACTGCCAGATTACACAGAAGATGGGAGATGTATAAAGAGCCCAAAGTTTTTGCCGGAAAAATTGTTGTTCATTTTCTCTTGTAATTTTCTAACCGTATTGCGGCGTATTGAAATTTTAACATTTCTTATTTATATTAACACTTCATTACAAACGTTCTAAGAAACCATTGCTTAAGGTCTACTTGCCATCCTGGGAAATGCTATTACCAGCTGTCGCATTTTTTTAAATTTCCGTACTTTCCGCGTCAACCGATGGCCTAGATCAGGGGTCGGAGACCTATACGGCCTGCCTGTCTGCCAAGTCATGCCCACCGGTGTCAAGAACCCGGCCCGCGCAGAGCAGTCAAAATTTCGGACAAAAAGCACAATGTCCAATACGGGCAAAAACGCCTAGCCACGCTTTTTCTAAAGTCCTCCCGACCCTCTGGCAAAGGGCCGTTCGGCGAAACCAAACTTGAAACTGCTTCCCGAAGAAGCTATTACGTCCACTGAAGGACAACACATAACGCCTAGCCACGCACGTTTAACACTTATTTCAACTATTAAATTCCCGTACACCACTCTCCTCCATAGAACCTATAGCCCGAGTTTTCCCTAAAGCTGTAAATACTTAAACTGGGTTTGAAACACTGTGCCAGTAAATCATTAAAAACAGACATACATAGCTTCTGAACTGTACAATGACCGATGACCGATTTCATAGTTTGCAAGGCCTGCATCGCTTTTTGACTTCCTAACAATTGCTATTGAACTACCCCTTTAGCCCTCCGCTAATTCGCCAAATAGCAAGTTGGACCGCACCCCCGAAAGATTGCCGACCCCTGGGCTAGATCGTCAGGGAAATGCATAAAACACATTTTTGCAGAAGTTACTGTGCCCGTGTGCCCCAACCTAGCACGAACATGATTTAAGCTGACTGTTGATAGTGTTGACGTAAAAATGCAAATAAAATGATTATTAGCTGTTACTATCTCTACCAGTATCACCTTTAAGTTTCCTTTCTTCCGTCAAAGCCAATCTTTCACAAGTTTCAATCTTTGAAAACTTATCAAAGGTTCATATATCTGTTTACATAGGGAGCTATTAAAATTACAGCGCCCTGGTATAAAGCAGAATTACTTTGAGAATAGCAACTATAAAATGAAAATGTGGCTTAAACTTTCCTCATGACCATTTTATTGTATTACGTCATTCGTTATAATACTTTTCGTCAAGCTGAAATCGATGGTATTCTGGTATTGCACGTTTGCTAAAAAATGCTGTTAATACTTTTTCACATGATTATCTAAGGAAACACAACATCGACATGGCTAACGTTTTCACAAACGGAGACTATTTCTTTGAGTTAGCACGGCAAAATGTAAATAATCCATTTTGGAGGGATGCATTTAATTGTGCCAAGTACTTCTTTGGCAATCACTGCTACTCTAATCCCGAAAATGACGAAGCTATGATTTTAAGTCAGCCCATTTGGAACAATAGTTTAATTTTGATTGACAACAAGCCTGTATTTTACCATCACTGGGTTCAAGGGGGGATTGCTCTCATTAATGATTTACTTGACGAAGAAGGAAAGTTCTATACATATGATTATTTCGTCAATACTTTTAATATAAAAACAAACTTTCTTGAATTCTATGGGATTCTTGTAGCAATTAAGAAACAGTGGACACAGTGTTTAAGGAACCTTAGTTATCGATTAAGTAATCCAATGAATAGTTTTATGAATATCATTCTTAAGAGTAATCAATTGTGTTGTAAGGCTATTTACGATAAACTATTAAACTCCTCTACTATTTGTAATAAATCCTATACAAAATGGTCCCTTACTCATGATATCTCTAAAAATTCATGGTCAATATATTGTTCTATTCCTTTCCAATGTTCTAGTGATGTACAAATTAGATGGTTTCAATATAGACTCCTCCATAGAATTATTCCTACTAATAAATATCTTTATCTTATCAATGCTATAGACTTAGATAAATGTTCATTTTGTGGCAATGATGTCGAAACAATTGATCATCTTTTTTGTAACTGCCATTATACTTCAGCCCTTTGGAATTACATGCAAAATATCCTTGTAAACGCTGGAATTAACGTTGAATTAAGAAATAAAACAGTAGCATTATTTGGGGGTGATTTCTCACGTGCTCTCAATCTAGTGATAATTTTAATAAAATATTATGTATTCCGCTGTAAGCAAATGAAAACACTCCCATCTTCTATCGGGCTATTGCATTACTTAAGAAATTATTTCATGCTCTACTCATACATATTAAAGAAAGACTTGAAGGTGGGTATCTGGGAACGTTATTGGTTGCCCTGGTTTAATTTACTAGATTTGGGTTTGTAGGTATTGTTGAAGCGTTATAAAGATATCTTCTTTGATATGTTACTTATTTTTACAAACGATTGTTGACAATGTTGAAAATCTACTTTATCACCTGCATTCTATTGTGATGTTAATTTATGTGATTGGAAAATATTGTAATAAGTGACAAATGAGGAAAATAAAAATTAAAAAAAAAAAAAAAAAAAAAAAAAAAAAAAGCTGAAATCGATGTTCCACTATATGCGTTCTTCTGTCAAAATTTACAATTTTTCGCCAAAAGGAGGTCTCCATGACTTAAGTTTCCAGGGCCCCAGATTACTAAAGACTCACGTTTACTTCCACCCCTGCTAGAAATGCTTTGCTAAGTGTGCGGCCTTGGTTAAAAATAAAGCCTGGAAAATGTCATTTCCGGCTGTATGAGGGATCGTGATTTTTAAAAATTTCCTAAAAGCTCCCCCCATCATGATGGCGCTCCGCTTATCGTTAAGGTGATATTACATAACATACCCCATGTATTCTAACCTTTCGAAAAATCCTGTCACTTCAAACCCTCTAACAGAACTGTTGTGAACTTCTTTTCGGTAACTTTTGTACAGTTATTCTTCTGTAATTGAACGCCGTACTCTTTGTTATGTATTTGCATATGAAAAAATTAACAGGAAACGAAATATGCTTCAAATGTGTCACATCGAGCCATCATTTTGCATTCTGTCCTTTTCAAAATGTGAAATTAATATTAAAGGGGGAGGGGAACTTCCTCCAGTTAGACCCCACCCCTAGGACATTTATTTCCCAAACTGGCATTCCCTTTCAGTGAAACTTACTAGCATGGTGGCACATCGTCTCAGTTGGATATACATCCAGTCAATAGGAATTTTGGACAATGACATCCCCCTTAACATAAGACCCCAGCGACGGCTCTGAATAAAAATAAAAATTTTCCAGCACTAAGCAGGACAAACTTTTCCCATCACATCACACATTACCTGCAAGTCGGAATATACCATTTACCTAATTACCTGTACAACCTGCAATAAACAATATATTGTCAAAACAGAGACCACATTATGCACAAGATTTAGAAACACGGGATCAGACATCATCAATTTGAACAAAACTAGCGTAAAACAATTACCGCACACCATACAATATAATTCACACTCCGCTGGCAACGTCACTAGTATATAGATGACGCTCGTCCAAGGAAGGAGAAACCCAACAATCCCACAGGGAATTGTTTTGGATTGAAATAAGCAGTTAAGCAAAAGCTACTGGTATCAAAACAATCCGGCAAAATGCGCACAGTCACTCACAACAGCAGCTAACGGCAATAAACCAACCACGTCCCGTAAGTCACTAATTCAGATTTATTGGTTATACCTAATTTCTAATCTTTAATTTTGATGTTTTAGTACCACTTAGAGCCGTAACAACGAGTAATCTAAAGATGTTTGCTTTAAGGTAGTCATAGTTTCTACAGGTATGCTATTTTGCTAGTAAAGTATCGTGATCGGAAGAAAATGATGGTTTACCCCTACTCTAGTCCCACCAAATCAGTAAAGAATTTTATATCATTTTTATAAATACAAAATAAATAATAAAGAATAAATTAAATTACAGACTGTGAACTGAACTCCTGTCACTAGGCAACACAGACAAGAATGCCATGCCTTTTTTATTCTCTTGTAGTAAGTCTACAATATTCGATTAAAACTTATAGTTAAGCTGTATGGTACTAGCTATATATATAGTATATATTTATATAAATGCATTCTGATGGGTGTTTAAGACGTAACATAGTTTTCAATTCCCGGTTGCTTTTTTCCTGGGCTGTTTTGAAGTTGCCATAGAGAATGAAAAATTTAAGGTCAGAAAGGCCATGGTTTGTGAGATTAAAATGCGCAGCAAACGGGAAAACTTTCTTGTTTTGCCGTATGCTTGATTTTTTATAATTGAACCGGAGCCTAAGCTTTGTACTAGTTTCACCTATGTAGGTTACCTGGGGGCATTCAATACAATAAAGCAGATAGACTACATCTTCAGAGTCGCAGTTAAATCTCCCCGGCCTCAAAGAGACACCTGAAGCCTGATGTAAAATGTTGGGGGAGGGGTCGAGGTGAGTACACACCATGCATCTAGGTTTTTTGCAGGTGACATTTCCACTATTCTATGAGTAGAAGGGAGGAGGGAAGTTCGAACTAATACAGACCCGGGGGCCGTTCCACAAAGAGTTACGCACAATCTTAAGTTTGATTCACCATACTTAAGCCAACAGTAAATCAAACTTACGATCGTGCGTAACTCTTTGTGGAACAGGCCCCTGATGTTACGTGGTTGTCTATAGGCAATCACTGGGGGCTCTTTAAAGAGTTTTTCTACAGCAAGATCAGAACTTAACATTCCCCACGATTTTTTGATATCTTGGAGAAGGGTGGGAAGAGTGGGGTGTTAGGTTACAACCAAAGGTAGTCTGTCATATGCTTCTTTGTTGCGGTACGAGAGCAAGCTATTTCTTTTTAAGAGTTTTACCCTTTGTTTTACCCTTTCGAAATGATGGTGTAACAGCCGAAAAGGATATCTCCTTTTGAGGCAAAACCTATCAGTTCAACAGCTTTATTTAGAAAGATTTGATCGCTAGAGCAGACATGTTGGTATCTGAGAAGCTGGCTGTACACAAATAGAGTTTTTAGTGTATCGGGGATGGAAGCTATTGAAATAGAGATAGGAATGACTGTTGGTTTTGTATACACAGTGGTCTATATTCTATTATCTTTAATCATTACTAGTATGTCAAGAAACGGAATTTGATAAGTAGAACTTTGAGTAGTAAACTTAATTGACCCATGAAAGTCATTGGCGAAAGAGAAAAAGTTGTTGAGTTCTTTTTCACCCTTATCCCATAGCTTAAATATATCATCGATGTAACAGAAAAACGGTTTATAAGGGGATGAAGTGAGGATTCCCTGTTCAAGGTAGTGCATAAAAAATATTTGCATAGGAGGGTGCCATTCTAGTACCCACAGCGGTTCCTTTAACTTGGAGGTAATGACGGTCATTGAAAATAAAATTGTTATGTTTAAGAATTAATTTGATCAATTGTGAAAGCTCAGTGTGCTGAGTGATGCTGTGAGCCACCATAAACTTATCACAAGCCAGGACGCCCTCGTCATGAAGGATATTAGTGTAAAGGGTGGAAATATCCA
The DNA here is from genome assembly GCA_037179385.1 of Holothuria scabra. NCBI lineage: Eukaryota > Metazoa > Echinodermata > Holothuroidea > Aspidochirotida > Holothuriidae > Holothuria > Holothuria scabra. The sequence continues at coordinate 20,491,205 of CM074194.1, read as the reverse complement.
TGGTTACCAGAATAACACTCCGATTAATCGACGACGGAATTGCATCAAGCTTGTTAAGGAAATCGGTACTATCTTGAATGTTGCTGGGTATGGTGGAGAGAAGAGGTAAAAAACGATCCACATAAGCGGATATGTATTCCTTTAAAGTGCCTATACCAGACACGGTGGCCTTGTAAACAATGGACTCTGTCAAGCATTTTCCGTTTAGAGGGCATTGGCTGGGTGTTCTGCAGTTGCATTTTCTTTGTGGGGAGGGGGTTTGCGCTTGAGTATTTTGTTGTTGTGGGCTTTGCGATTGTTGTTAAACTTAATATTCTGTACAAGGCTCATCATGCCGTCCTCGAACTCTTTTAGTTCGGGTATCTGAGGCGGAGCCTTTGTCGATCGGAAGCCGTAATGTTCTTTTTTGTTTACATCGGCTTGGGGGTTGAGAAAGAAATAAGTTCTCCATCTTACGTTCCTTAGAAATGATTCAGTTTTAGAGATGAATATTTTCAAATAGCTCTTGTTTGACGGTATAGGTATGTTCTTTGTAGAAAATCTGAAATTGACTCGGTCGAACCTATTGTCCATTATGGTTTACAAAGTGCTCAACAGAAAACTGGAGCTAAATAACCGTAATAGTAAAAATTAATTAATAATGTCAACCAGGCAATGGTAAAGTGCTCAACCCTGTGAAGGGAGCTGTATTATTGAAACTCATGAACAAAGCTCGAGCATACTCCACATCATCTAAAACTTGTAATCTCTGTCTGGAAGAAAAGTTCTTCATTATACTCAAACCTTCCTTAGCAACTCTAAATAAAAGAAACGAACTGATAAGCTCTTGTAGACACAGGAACAAACACCTGCTGTGTAATTATTCTAATAGGTAATGTATCTTGGCTCGCTGTACACCGATCGTGCCTGTTCACATCGAACACGGAACGAACACGTGCTTAAAAACGGACACGTTCAAAAGCAGCGAACACATACGTATTTAATGTTATTGACATCATTCTACTTCAGGCTTCTGAGGAGTGAGGACCTACATTATTGGCCCTTACGAAACAGTTCTGTAAAGCTATGTTGTAAGAACTTATTGCAACCTTTTCAATATTACAGCTCCCTTCACAGGGTTGAGCACTTTGCCATTGCCTGGTTGACATTATTAATTAATTTTTACTATTACGGTTATATATATATATATATATATATATTTATATAAACATGACGGAGAAACTGTAAAACAACGGTGCTACAGAATTGAAAGGCTGGATCTCCGAGGAGATACAAATAGCGGAAGGCTAGAATTTAGATAAATTAAACAGCCAAAAGGTTTGAAGTAGAGCTTTCGAGGAATACTACCTCTTTGTCAATACTTGGTCAGAGAATGACAAGGAGTGAGAAATTTTGGAAGCTTTTAAAGGTGTTGACAAGGGTCTCACCTCTATTGTGACAGGATAATCCTTCTTAAGGCTATTGAGCAGGTTGATTGACCGGGAGGGTCTGATCGGATTACTCGGGTGTAACCCATCAACAATAGGAAAATCCTCTTCAAAGTAATTAGAGAAGTTGTTAGGCCGGAATGGCCTGATCGGATTATTTTGGTTGGTGTTATCAGCAAGCTGGTAAATCGCTCCTGATGTTCAAGCCGGAAGGCGATGTGGTTTTGAGATTGAGTTTCCAGAAATTTTCTTTAGCTTTTCTAGCTTTGTCGGTCCATGTATCGTTTTGATCGATGGCAATGACCCGTAAGTTTTTGATAGAATGATGAGGCAAATTGAAATGGTTCGCAACAGGTTGTTCAACCTTTTTGGTTTTAATTGCTGACCTGTGCTGTGTCATTCTCATTCGAAGAGTATTTTTAGATTCTCCGACATACTGCACACCACATAAATTGCAGTATATGAGATAAATGACATTTTTGGAAAGACAATTAATTTCTTGTCTAATTTGGAAGGTGCGTGTATTTTGATTACTCTGGAAGCCTTTTGTGGAATCAACCAGGGCGCACGTCTTGCAGTTGGAAGGGCAAGGTGAACAACCAAAATTTTCGTTGTTTTCCTCGACTGAGGCTTTGTCCTGGAATTTTGCCCGAACCAAAATGTCCCGTAAATTTGAGGGCCGCTTGAAGGCAACAACGGGGGGTTGGGGAAAGATAGACATTAGGCGATCGGTGCTCTGAAGTGTGGGCATATGCTTTTTGATGAATTTGGCTAGTGGTGGTAGACCGGGATGGTACTCAGTTACCAACGGCACTCTGTCGGAATTGCGCTGACGAGTTTTGTACGTCAGAGTTTGCGAACGAGGGGTTTCTTTTGCCTTTTTGATGGCATTTTCAATTGACCCCCGAAAATACTGCCGGTTACGGAGGTAGCCGGATAGTTCCTTTGCCCGAGTGTCAAAATCTGTTTCAGAGGAACAGATGCGTTTTATGCGGAGTGCTTGACTGTACGGAATGTTTTTGGTGCAGTGCGGAGGATGGCAACTGCTGGGTAGAAGGTAGTTGTGCTTGTCCGTTGGTTTGTTAAACAAGTCTGTTTTGAGTGAACCATTTTCTATGGTTACAGTGGTGTCCAGGAAGTGGACACTGGACCTGGAATGGTCGGCCGTAAATTTGATGGTGGGATGGAACGAATTGATATATATATATATATATATATATATATATATATATATATATATATATATATATATATATATATATATATATATATATATATATATATATATATATATATATATATATATATATATATATATATATATATATATATATATATATATATATATATATATTTATTTATATAAATCAAATTGGTAAAGCTGGAAAATTTGGCTGAGGTGAAAAAACGATGTTGACTCCACCGGGATTCGAACCTCCCGCTTTCTAGTGCGGACGCTCTAACCACTGAGCCATGAAGCCAAGTTGGTTTGGCCTTTGTTCAAATGACAGATGAAGCAACTCGCAATTCACCTCCTGAGCAGGCGCCTAATTTTTTGGAACAGCACTAGTTCTCGTTTGACGCAAACCCAACCAAAGATCAAAGTTGATGCTATCCAGCTGAACACAATTGCTTATTCGACAGCGGATCTCCGAAGAGATACAGAAACCTGTGAAAGCAGAGATGAAGTGAAAATAAACGCTGACGACAACTGCGTGGAATATATATATCAAATTGGTAAAGCTGGAAAATTTGGCTGAGGTGAAAAAACGATGTTGACTCCACCGGGATTCGAACTCGGGACCTCCCGCTTTCTAGTGCGGACGCTCTAACCACTGAGCCATGAAGCCAAGTTGGTTTGGCCTTTGTTCAAATGACAGATGTTCAAATGACTTTGTTCAAATGACAGATGAAGCAACATATATATATATATATATATATATATATATATATATATATATATATATATATATATATATATATATATATATATATATATATATATATATATATATATATATATATATATATATATATATATATATATATATATATATATATATGCATACGTCTGAAATGCGAACTTAGGTCGACAGTCACATTTTTAATATATCTCTGCCCTACGGCATTGAAGAATTATAAACCTTACCTAGATTCCACCTTTGGTCGCTATTTCGTCGTTTTTAGTAAAGTTATGTCATCTACAATACCTTTATGGCTTTACTTTTAGTGTGTCTTTATATGGGTATCTTAGTTACTACGCATCGTATTTGTATGTGAAGAAGTGGGTGTTATATAGTCATGCTTCAAAAACCTATATTAAGTAGACACGAAATTAATATTGAATTATAACTTGTGCTTACGTCATACATAGTAAAGATATCATATTGTTGCGGGCGCTCTTCAAGTTTATTGCTGTATTTTTTCATTACTTTTAATGTCGGACTTCACGTAGAGATATATTAAAAAATGTGACTGTCGAACTGGTCGCATTTTAGACGACTGACGACCTAAGGTAGAATCAAGAGTTACATATGTATACCTAACTGTGGATTAGGGGCGAATGTTGGCCAAAAATTCAACGTTAGGGGGAATTTACCGTTTTCACTCACTGTTTTGATGGGAATACGTTACTGTATGGTAAAATGCATTTGGAGGTACGTAATATACGCAATTACTTCAATTTTGACCAAATTACGAACGCGTATCTGTTAACGCCTACGGTTAGTGGAACATTGAATTTACGCACATGTATATCTTTTCACTCAAAGGCGAAATATACACTCATTTTATTGTTTTCATTTCGCCGAAACTTATCATGTTAAACAAATCCCCCCTATTTCATCCTAGTAGTACATACATATTTACAAGTAACTTGGGACAATTGGAATTGTTTGGGGTGATTGGATTAGGCCTACTTATAATATTGTTCACTTCAGAAGAAGTCGCTACATATAAGTTGTAATTAACCGATAACCATCTTCAGATTTAAATTCCTTACCTAAACTTCGAGTTTAATTTCCACCTTATAGATATAATTAAAGGGAAGCAATTGCACAGCCTTCTAGACAGCACAGAAATTCAATAAAATTATTCCAAGCAATGTAGCATCATTACAGACCAATTTTATCCCAAGTCCAACGTAGTATGAGTTTTTCCGAGGCAAGTCTGAAAGGCAGTCAAGCAAAGCACCATATTTCTCCGAAATTACCCGAAGTGCAACAGAACAGTGACGTAAAACCTGCACCCAATGTATACTTTTGTTTGCTATTGCGGAGTATCATATATACTATATATACTGCACAAACGCTCGTAACACTACTGAAGACTAGCGCTACTGCCCATCGTTTAATTCATTTTACAAACGTTTCAACGGTTGAGTTTGAGATGAAGGTTCAGAAATCAAAAGATTAACTCCTTAAAAGAATATGGATGTCTCTTCCGGGCCAAGTGCATATGATTTTGAGCCGGTTCGACCAAGGAAAACCCGTGCACCTGCGAGCGATGTGACCAGCACCCGCAGCGAACCAGCCGTACAGTCTATACAAGCTAACGTTAGGCCAAGGGTCAGTACGTTATGTATAGGCTTAGTATAGCAATACGTAGCCTATGCCGTATAACAATAACACCGGTCGATGTGTATGGTGTCTGAGCCGATTTCTCTTCGCGATTGCCTTCTTTTAACGTTTAAGTGTCCACAAATATCCTATATTACTTACGAGAATTACAAAAGGTTCGACTAAATCGAATCTTTGCGAAAATGAGTGAAAATGAACCTAACTGTTGCACCGAAAAGCATGCTAAAATACGGTCTCGCTAGTCACAGGCTTGTTGTCGTTACAGTTTGTAGTTTCAGGGTCTACCGGAAGTAACTTATCTTGGTTTGTACAAAAGCAGTCAGAAATAACGAGTATTTTTTATTTGAGGATGAAACAAAAACAAGAACAAACAATTATTGGGTTATCAAAAATTTTTATCAGTAAAGCAAAAGCAACTATGAAGTTTTTTAAGCTTCGTAAAGGGTAATTATAAATTCAGCTGTAAGTGTACGTAAGTTGGTAACCACTTTTGTGAAATCTGATCAGGTGTAGGTTTTACGTCATCAATCAGCTGATCCATGGTCGTGTTTCTTCGAGTATGGCGATACTCATGTCTTGAAGAGCGGGAGATTTGAAACTTTTTTTTCGGTATGAGTTTTTTTGTGGAAAAACAACACAGTAGTGTTAATATCTAATGTTTATATATGTACCACACATATGTGGGGAGTCAAATGGCCACTATTGCTCCCCTTTAAGAATAGACCCATTGGAAAAAGTGTAAAGTGTACCTTCAATCTTCGTCTAATTTCAGTGGACTTATACTGAAGACAATGAAGAGCAGGGATGAACGTTTACTGTGTGGGCTTACATATCTGTGAGCAGCAACTCCCTGCTGTGAGCAAGCGTAGACAGCGTACATGTACATTACGGTGCGACCTATAGCTAGAAGTGACAAATTTCCCAACTTATCTATTTTCCACATTTGACTGGTACGTTTATTTTTACGAGCGAATGCGAAGTATACCAGCCGCTTTATAGACTTGTTACAGTGTTTTTATTCTGTGCCTTGTTGGTTTTGTTACTTTTTAGTGTTTGTAAATTAAAAGGCGTTGATCATGAAAACAGATAATTTATTTAAGGATGTCTCAAGTTTCATCACACGATGAGGCATATTAGTTCAGGGATATTTCAATTACATGGTTCTTGGAACGACCAGGGAGCGACTATATGGGGTTCTCAGAAGCCCTTTCTATAGTTTTTGTCAACTGCCGTTCTTTATGACATAGTCACTACCCTTCTTTTCTTACAGTTTGAAACGTCCGAGCAATCTGTTGACGTGAAAGTTTCGGCGTTGTTGTAAAGAAAACATTGAACGGGTGATTTCTTTTCATGACCAAGGAACTTATAACTGTAACAAGAGCGACAAACTTAAATTATACCTTATTTTGCTCAAAACTGAAGACGGTTACAGAGGGTTAGGAATAGAGAACGGATAAGATAACGTAGTCTCCCGGATGCGAAAATTGTGCAATAGTAACTGCGTACTTTTCTTCTGACCTAAACGTTTCAACTGAAACTTGAATCGCCCTTACCAATATGCGCTTGCTTTGCCGGTGACCACGTGATCAGCCTAACGACATGTGATACAGTTGATGATATCAAGTGCTACCGCGGCTTAAAGAGGTCATTTCGAGAGTCAGATGTGTTTCAGTGGAAAGTCAAATATGGGCCATGCGCAAGGCTTTATTTGCTTAGCCGCTTCGAAATAACTTTGTTAACCTCAACCCAAGTTTTTTTTTGTTTTACATTTTGTAAATATTCTCACATTAGATTCTTTTATTGGTGGCTGTGCTAATAATTTAGCAATCTTGAAAGACAAATTTAAAATGCTTCCTTTGAGCAACCGTACTGTAAGGGAAAAGACTTTCTAGCTGCGCACCTATCCAACCAAAGGGAGAAGAGGAAGGTGAGAAATTTTATACCGGTACTGTTTATGTTGTTGACAATTACGGTAGGAATGGGAAGAGAGATCTCTGACGAGGGAGTAGCAAAATAAAAGACTGCGTAGTTATCTCTCTCTATTCATTAGCCACTCGAGATGATAGTTAAGTTACATCTCTTCTGATCTGAAAGTGCTTACTATGTTGGTGATAATGCGATGCATATACATACAGGTGATACGGTTGAAATGCCGAACCGTAATAAGCACTGCCCTCGAACAAAACTGAGAACACTAAGGAAGTTTAAAAATGAAATTGTCATTCGTGAGGAAATTTTGATATTTTGAACTGCCAATAATATGTGTGAAATTCTGACAGTTTTGGCTACGGTCGGATATTATTAATAAAACAATTCTTCTGCAATCGAAGCACTTCTATTTTCTAGATCTAGTAGAAAATATCATCCACCTCCTGTTTTGTTTAGTCAATTTTAACATCATATAAACGTATCACTCATATGTACATTTCTAAACGTCGAGCTTGTAGCATAAACAATTCTGTTTCCCTTTCTTCACATAACTAATGTTTCACCTGTACAAACTTTCAACACTGATATCCTTTTCTGAAATGCGCAAACATCTTCATCATAACAAATTCACCATATAGTCTACTGCCTGTTCGTACCAGGGAGTGGCTAAAATTTAGCAACTCTGTCAATATCACTAGAACCGTTAGACCGCCTCCATTCGCGAGTATGAATGCCTTGTATCCTGGTTACTATTCTCAATGGGAACCTTAGTATCGAAGGGTGCGTGGGACTTTTAAATAGACCTTGTGCATATGATGTCACAGAGCGGTAAGTACGCTCTCCTTTGGGGGCAAAACAAACCAACACAGACAAATGCAGACAGCTGATTTGTCAACCAGACGATTACATTCATATTCTGCCACACGTGCAGGGCGAATTCTTATGCGTGGGGCCACGTGTTCCATTGTTCTGCCCAATGGATGACATCAGTGTGTCGTCAATGCACAAGGTCTGTTGAACTTTTTATCCATAAATGTGACGTCAACAGATCTGTATTTGGTTTGTTGGAGTTTTACCCATCAACTTTTAACCTTCTGTTTTTAATCTAGAAGCATCCACGACCCCAATTGTGGGACACTAGATTGGTTTCTACTCCATTGCTCATGCGAGACATTATAGCGCCTTGCATTGAGCTCGTGAACACGTGGGGTGGGAGGCCGCATTCCATTGCAACTCGGTGAGTGGTGAACTGGTGCGATGAACTGGGATTTTTTGAGCAGCTCCAGTTCAAAATGGCGGTGTTAGTTGCAAATGTTGAACAGGCAAATCGTAATTCGGTGACTGATATTGTTGAACGTTATTCTCAGAGGGTGTTTTCTCGTGGTTTTAATGATCTATTTGCCTGTTCGTGAAATAGTTTCATTTTACGAATACACTAAACGTACAGCCTATGTGTAATTGCTACTGTTCAAAAGTGTATAATAACCTGTTTGTACCAATGAAATGCTTCTCACAAGTGGTGAAAGACCGTGTGTTTGTTCTAACGGTATAGCATCCGCCTCTCAATCGGAAGGCCCGTAAACCCCATCTAACTAAGTAACTCACAAGTGGTAAAGGTGCATTTTCACCACTTCACGATCTCAATGGAACGCGGCATTTGTCACAATACAATGGCGACAACCAATAATGAAACATCTGTTAAACAGTGCACATCTACCCCCCCCCCCCCCACACACACACACAACACGTTACCCTGCCCTCTTTGTCCAGCATTTTAAAACCAGTAGTCACGATGTTAGGCGCGCAAAGCAGGCGGAAGATTTTGTCCTCTTTAACATGGAGTTTTAAATATAAGACTTCTGTTGGAGACATTGTGGACTCTTTCGAGAAATATTTGGGTTCATTTTGTATGGTAATTTGAAAACTTTAAGGATTATTTAAAAGTCTTCTCTAACTTATTCGCAAAATGTGAGATTGTCGGAGCGACCATGTCGAAAATGTTTGTCTACAAAACCTAGATTTGCTCATTACGTTCTTATTATAAACTTTCTAAATTGTTTAAATTAGGGTAAGCTTAATCGGTTATGCTTCGAAATGATGTCTGGGTGTTAACAACTCATAAAATGCATATTTTGATTCGAAGTAAACGTTTATTAACGACTTCAAATTTTGTAACGTCATAGTTTGGTTTAAGTTCCCTCAAACAACGTAACATCCAGTTCCATTTCTTGAACCTACGCGGTTTACGACAGAACTACAGATCCATGTAAAACCAATTCTTCTTCCTCTCCTCCTGCTCCCTAAGACATGCATCTCCTCAACCCCCCCCCCTTTGTTGGTGGGGGGGGGGGGGTCAGCCATTTTTGACAAAGGTCATGGTCTTCCTTTCCTAAAAATCCATTCGGGTGATCCCTGTTTTTCGACAACATGTTAGCAATTGACAGGCTCATGTGATGCAAACATGAACCTCAAATCAACAGCAATTTTACTCCATCCAGAAAAGTTAGTTTTATTTGTTCTTTTAATCTGTTTCGTCTTCGTTTTCACTTTTATAAAAGATGACATGTGTAAAGCCAACATTTGCCAGTCACCCTCATCTACCCCCACCCAACAATAACATTCGCCCAACCAACATGACATTTAAATATCATTAGTTCATTACTTCATAGCTTATACTTCTTAATTGTGCATACTGATTCCGTTTGAACTAACAATGCAAGTCTAAATCTAATTGTATAACTAAGAGATTCCTTGAAATTAAGATGTTTTTTTTTTATTTTCTCTTTTTAGTGATATAGCAACATGATGGCTCGTGCTGATCAAGTAAGCACAATTCTATTGCTTGAAGACAACGGAACAAAACATGACGAAGGCTGTCAACATACTGACCAAGCCTTTCCGATTAGAATGCTACTTCGTTTGAAGTCAATTATATGTGGGCGACCTGGAATTATTTGGGGCTTTATATCGGGGTGCACCTTTGCATTGCAAGCGAGTTTTCTTCATGCTACTGAGACGTACACAAACACTTCAATGGCGTTATTCTTCCGCAGCCCTATTTTACTGCTGAGTCTTTTTTACGTATCTTGGGAAGACAGCGTCACGTATGGGTGGTATGATATGTTTCTCTTCATCACCACCAGTGTCATTGATAATGTCGATATGTGGTTATTTCTTTATGCAATTAATACACTGGATGTCGGTGACGTCAATGCCATTATTAGCAACGTCACAATCCCATCAGCTATCATTGCGTTTATTTTCTTGGACGAGAAATTGGACAAATGCGGAGTAATTTTAATTATTATAAATGGTATCGGGTTAGTTCTCATCGCAAATCCGTCTGTCCTAGGAGAATCCAGCCAGACAGTTAATAGTGTAACCGAGTATCTTATAGCCACGGCGGCTTGTGTTATTTCTTTCTTAGGATCCGCTCTTAACCCAAATCTTTCCCGTCTTCTGGTCAAGAGAGGCGTAAACAACCCCTATTTGCTATCTGCTTTGATCGGATTCAACGGTGTAATTATATCATCAGTAGTGCTCACAATAACAAACGACTGGACACTTCCTAATACGTTTACCGAATGGCTAGTGGCATGTGCTCTTGGTGTGTCAACAGTAGTTTCTACGGCAACATTTTACAAAGCACTCGCTACAGAGGGAGTTAGCATTGTGGCTATCTTAGGAACGGTGTCAATACCTTTAACCTATGTCTATCAGGCAATTTTTGCAGATGAAGAATTGTTATGGTACTCAGTTGTGGGTGCACTACTCACTGTCGCAACAACAATCGTTTTTTGTTTAAAGATGAAGTTCCAGTGGGAACCCACATCTAACTAGAACAGACTTTGCTTGCCAATAGACGGTTTGTAATGTACATATGCTATTAGCAAGAACTGCTAATGAACATTAGAGATATACATCTGGAGAAAAATGCAGAAAATAGTACCGGAACTTGGATTTGTCAACGCATTTGAATTAGAGGGACGAAAAATCACATAGTTAACATTGCAAGTAACATAAAGTAAAACACATTTATGAGAACGGATTTGCTACAAAACCGATGATCATCTGAATCATTTTCAAACTCTTGAAAGAAAAAAAAAGATCCAAATGCTTCTTGCTCCAAATGTTTCTTGCTCTTCGAGTGGTTACTTTGTAGTTGCTTGTAGCATGACAACAAATCAGACATCAACCATTCTAGCTCAAGTAAAAAGGCCCGTTACTCAGTAAAACCGAGAACAACGGCCATCCTTAATTTCAGCTTGCTGGTGATACATTCTGCAACCAAACGCTTTGTTAATAAACGAAAAGCGAATCAAAAGCAATTACAGCAGATATACACTGAACGTTTCCAAATCGTCATCAGTACTAATATCAAGTTCATTGGTCATGCTAGTTGGACATAAATGAAAGGTCACGGTTTAGTTCGTGGACGTGACTCTCACACCTAAAGATTAGCCCTAATTCTTGTTTTTACGTGACTCGGTTGTAGAAACCCTCTCACCAATATAGCAAATTTCAAGTCGTGGACACTGTGACTGGTTTTGTTTAAGTGTCCTGCAATAGGGAGCTTAGGGTTAGAGTAAGACTTACGATTAGTTTTATTATCACGAAATGTATTTGGAACAAAGCTGTTCGCAACCACGGAAAGGCTTACGCATTCAGCTTATTTTATGCCTTGACTGTAAGGACGTTAAGAATTAAATAATAGGGTTTTGTTGGTTTGATTTACTTTCAAGTTCAGGAATATTAAGTTGCCAGACATTTTCCACACTTTTAAAAGAATTTTCTGTAAATTTACATAATTTTTATGGAAATTTTTTTCCAACCAAATAATGTTTTTTTACAGCCGGACTGTAATCATGAAAAAACATTAAGGGTTTGTTTTTTCCTTCACAGTTTTTGCATGTAAATTAGTTTACAAAAGTCTACTGTAAAATCGAATAACAGAATTGTTCTGTTTTGTTAACCTTAAGATTATGTGAATTTACAGCCTACTGTTTTCATTCCCGACTTTTTAATATTTATTATAATATTGCTCTTTTACCTTTCAAATATTACTACGTTACATGCACTTCACCATTACGTAGATCAGGTATATACATTTTAACGTAATGTGTCGCCTTCAGACCATTTACATTACTGGTCTACCGTGCATGGCTCCATTCTTGTCTGGATGAAAAGATCAGATGTTAGCCAAAAGGCCGAGAATGGAACAGAATCCACACCAGTTGATGATGCTTTGTTGTCACATTGTTACCAAGTAAACTGCCATCTCTGGGAACTTTGTAATAAGAAAGTCACATATTTGTACAATATAATAATTGCTTTTAAAATAAATATGACAAAGAATACAAATACATTGGATGCAAACATTTTCAGACAATGTGAACAATAAGTTTATCACTTTCTGATTAAAAAACGCCAAAGAAGACATTATTCAAAGCAGCAGCAATCATTTTGTTAGGAAAATGCCTACAAAATAAGCTCCACCCATTTATGCAAAATGATATCTACGTCACAAAGTGGTAAATTTACAGATTCCTTCAAGTAAATTTGTTAAACGTTTTAATTTGCTCCGATCAAGTGCATGAGTGCCTGTGGCGATGAGTTGACATCAGTACACCAATTGTCAGTGCTCTGAAATAATGGCCTTACAATTTCTTTTTACTTAAAAATGTGTGACAAAACACCATTTGTGTGATATTTATAACTAAGAACGTAATAACTAAGAATGCTTTTATAATGAATGTAAGTTATTTTTAAGTTGGGCTAAAATTTGCCAAAAATGTTTTTGTTTTTTTTTAAAACTGAAACTTCGCAGAACGATGCATGTTCTATATTGAAAATTTTCTGGCTATTTCTTATTTGTTTGTTTGGGCTTATTTTTGTTGCTTAAAAACAAAATGAATGTTTCCTAAATGACAGTATATTTATGTGAAATCAGAAAAATACAAAATACTGTTAAAATTTCTGTTAATTTTCAGAAAATTTTTACAAAGCAGTAAAATTTGTTTGAAAAAGCAGACAGAAATGGTTTTGCAAATGAACAAAAAATACATGTTAAACAACCTTTTTTTATTGTAGCAATACAAAGTGTTTGTAAAGATACAGAAAATATCTATAAAATTAACATACAAAAAGTTTAAGTTAAAAAAAGTCTGTAAATTTACAGAAATTTTTAATAGAACAGGAGGGGAGAGCACCCAAATTTCCGATTTTTTAAAAGTGTTTACACCATTTCTCTGGGGACGTTATCTGCGGCGCGAAGCGCGCGAAACCTTTTGAGCCTTTAAGCAATTTTGACAATATGGAGCTTGTATTGGAAAAAAGTTTGGATTCTGGGTTCCCTTTTACCGAACCTGGGAAAATGTGTAAAGTTCGGGAATTACTGAACAGTCTGTATTCCGTATTGGCAAGTCTGAGATTGCACGGCGACAAAAGATCGTTGTGGCTACACAATGTAATCTAAGGCCTCAAATTGAAGCTCTTCTACGACATTTTAAGAGTTAATATTGGAGAAAATTTGGAATGGAATGAGAGAAAATTCATGAAAATAGAACTGCAGTTACCGATATTACCTGATGATCTGGTGATTTTGTCATTTCCAGACTTTGGAAAAGTATACCAAACTGATTTATGACAGGTATGAGGGAACACGACTGCATTAGTAACTTCAAATTGCTGAGCTAGGTGCGCGCCGAAAATTCTTCATTTCTGAAACAGTAATTACAAAAATGGAGCTTTTGTTGAAGGGAATTCGTAATTTCATGAAATAAGATTTTAAAAAACCAAACCTATAGTTGACTGGTATAACAAATGCCAAATTTCCCAATTTTTCACTTTTCAGAGCCATGGGACCCGCCCCTGCCCCCTTGTAGCTACTCTACTGGGAATATTGCTGTGAAGTTCATAAGACAGAACATAGCTGGAAAGATGGGCCGATTAGAGTAATTTTTGAGGCACAATTGGATTTTTTCAGTTTGGTTTTGCTGTAGCCTCTTGTTCTATACATAATTTGTCACTTTTACCTGTATATGTAATCTATGTTAATATTACGTTCAGTCCGGTTTATGCCGTATGTGCATTGGGAAAGAAAAATAAGTACGGCCAGTGATGTAGTCTAATTCTTTTGGATGCTCCTCCCACGTACCGTTGTTTTAGCTAGAGAGGGCCAATCCAAAACGGATTCTAAAAAAATGAAATGAAACAAAGAAAAAGTTGACTTCAAATGTTGCACCAATTGCATTAGAGGGTTTCTCAAAGGGAAGGGGGACCCTTCCCTTGAGTCTTTCCCTTAAACACATCCCAGGTTGGCGGCCATGTACTCCAGTTGGCCTTCGCAAAACAAAAACCTATATACTCCAGTGCCATGTACACATTGCAATCCTTACAACGATGCAATGAAATTTACTTCTGAAGGTGCCCTCATCTACATAGCTGTGGATTAAAAGAATAGTTGAGGGTTAAATTTATTTTTGGATAAGTCAAAGGAGCACTTATTATAAGCATTCTGGTGAATACTTTTTATTCATTTCCTAAGTTCCGTTCTCGAAATATTAACAATCGAATGTGGCAAATTTTCTGTAAAGAAGAAACTTGAAGCAAGCAGGCGTGATGTCGTGGACCCACATGGTCGGCCAATGTTTTTTTTTTTTATTCATGATTTAACCACCAAATTTATGCAACTAAACTTTCATATTTTGGTACCATAGGTGCATCCTGAGCAAAACAAATTTAGAAACTTAATTCACCTTAGGCAAAAAAGCGGCCCCTAATCAATTCAAGGTCAAACTAATAGGATTAAAAACAAAACATTGGCCAACAATGTGAATCCATGACATCCTTCCTGCTTCCTTCAACTTATACTTTGTATAGAAATGATTTTGACTTATGTTAAGAGTATATTTATACTACGCATAATTTGGAGTTATACAAAACTTCAGCCGCGAACATTTGATGATGGCACAAACGGCTCAATGATGAGTGTGCCACACCATGTATGGCGTGGTATGACAAGAAAGTGCAGTGCGGCCTAGCGGTTTACAGCACTCACAGAAACTTTTTGAAGCTTATGTACAAAAAAAAGTTAAAATAAGAAAATTTTTGGAAAAAGTGCCAATATCTTGTGCAATAAATGTAAATTACACGTAAGTAATGTAGAGTTTAGCCCCTTTCCTCAGGAAATACATCAATAAAGCCATTGATTTTGTAAAACTGATCTATAAGTTCGGAAGTTTTTTTCTTTTAGTTAAACTTGGAATGTAAAAAATTAATATAATTTTCTTGACGAGTCACTTAGTGATTCCTCACCATCCTATATCGGGGCGTCCATCTCGTTTTTGAATTGGGACAAAAATTTTCTACCAGCCGGAAACCTACCGGAATTCCTCTGTAGAAAATCCACCGACACAAAAAAAAACACACAAACAAACACGCTTTTCACTCAGATTAACACGCACAAACTCAAAACATAGATAGATGACGCATTACAAATGCAGTTTCTCGAAGCCATAAAGTCGTCAGTATAAACAAATTCGGACAGTCAAGCCTCAAGTCGGCCATAACTGGGTTCTATCACCTTTTAATCTTTCAGTCTCCTTGCTTACCTGTGTTATGGATGGTTGTTAAATGTACTGTATCTTGATTCCCTTAATTTCACCGTAGTTATTATACCTTTCCCTGGTTTGGAAACTCCGCGAACTGACTGCTTATGTTGAGATTCCGGTTTTCATCAGCTACGTTACGTTAATAGTACACAAGAGCTTTGTTGTCGGACTCTCCACTCGTACTTTCAAGGCTGCCACACGTAGGGGGATCCCCCCCCCCTACCGTAGGGGATTTTGGAAAATTATAGGGTGTAGGTGGCACCTACGGGGAAAATGGAGATATTGTAGGGGGAGTAGGGGAATTTAAAAAAAAATTATCTTTTGATTTTGAAATTCTGATGACGCGGGCAATCTCGATTAATCTGGCATATCATGAAAGTACTACGTCGAAGGTAAAGTTTTGTGGTATATTGGAGGCACGAACTGGTACTATTTTGTCCTTGTTAACAGGCAGATATTTCCATTTCTATTAAATTAACTTTTGCAAAACCCCTTAGTTCACCATGGAATGGCCTATCAGATAATCCGCACAATTACTTGCAATTATTGTGCACACGTTGATGAGGTGCCTTCTAAATGCACTGTGCTCTATTTTTCAACTCCACATGGTGTACAATTTTGTAGAAAATATTTACTATGCAGGGGGAAACTGAGTTTTGTAGGTGAAAACAAAATTTTGTAGGGGTTAACTATAGTTTGTAGGTGAAAATGTGTCGGTTGTGTGTAGGGGAAACGTAAGGGACATTGCCCATGCGTGGTAGGGGAAGTAGAAAATTCAGACTGGCAGCCCTGCGTACTTTATATATGCAGGCAATGTAAACTGATTCCTTCGAGAGTCTCTTGTGAACAGTTATCAAACTGTCATGATTTCAATTAGGGCGTATACTATTGCGAAAGGTTTGATTAAGATTTCTGTCTTAAATTAGAACGGCCTTAAAGCGAGAATAACTGTACCCAAACTTCAATAACGGGACAATCGAGGGTTGAGCTAGTAACAGTAACTTGATTAGCACACTCAAGAATTCCGTGAAATTGCGAAGCACGTAGCAAGACTAGTTGGATTAGAGCATTTTAACAAACGAGTGTACGGGTTCATCAGACGAGTGTATTATACAATATTTATCAGTAACTTTGGTCGTACAAAATTTTAGGAAGCCCACCTGGCGTAATGAAGTATGTCTTACCGCGCACTGACTGTGGTATGATAAGCCTGTAGGGCCTATTGAATGTCCTCAGCGAAGGTCTCCAAACGTCAGGCCTCAGAACCAGTATTTTACGCTTAAAAAGAGAAAATGAAACCCGAGAGCATAGGATTTTTTCATTTATTCTAAAATCATAAAAACTTAGGCTACTGATTAGGAGGCAGTTTGCAGTTCCCTGTTATCCCATGGGTCAACATTAATGTCACTTCCCAGCGGGAACAGTACATAACTAAATAGAGCCATATCGCTACCGATCAGTGGCGTAGCCAGGATTTTTTCACCAGGGGGGTACTGGGGGGCACAGACTTTTTATAGGAGGGCACAACATATAACTCAGGGATAACTATGGTGAAACTATCAGAACTACATTTTGTTTGAGTCTGACTGACAGCCAGTGACGGCTCGTGGTCTAAATACATGGTGGGGCAAATTGGTATTGGTGGGAGTAAGCCAACGGCGCCCAAGGTGCCGTGGGGGAGCGAAGCGCTCCCACCTACGGCGTGGGGTCCAGGGGCCCACCGTAGGGTTCCTGGTGGGGTCCAGGGGCAATGCCCCGGTGGAGTCCACGGGGCAATGCCCCCGGAAGCTCCGCGAAATTTACAAAATTGGGGTTATAGAACGAATCATTTCTCTGCCTTCACATGGCATTTGCTGAGCATTTAACTGACTGCAAACTTCACCATTATTTCACTGAATTTAGTCTTAAGGCTGGCTAAGGGTTCCACTGGCTATGAAAATGCATTCCACATTCGTCTTTCTTTGAGATGAGCAAACATTTCAATTACACGTTGATTAAAATTTGAATTTTTTCTTATGAACTTCTTTTCAATTGATAGCATAGCTAAAGCGTTTAACCTATCATCATTCGTATACTTAGTGTACCAGCTGGGTGAAAACCTACGTGAAGACGATAAAGACAGTATGTGCGACCTATGTGGTCCGAATCGTTTGATTTCCAATTTTTCTACAAGACTCCTCTTTGAAAACAGACAAGTTTGTAGACTTTTGACAGTATTCATGTTGCATTCATGTCTCACATTGAGAGGGTTTGGGGAGCTAGATGAGACTTAACACACGAAGAGCCCCCGAGCACGATTGCATGCACATGCATACCCAAGCTGCAATAAGCATTTTGGGCTGACTCACCTTGATTTTGTGAGACCGCAGCATAGTTTTCTAAAATGGATATACACGTGGCTTATTAACGCGTTCTTAGTTACCGGTGTATGCATACAGTGCCACGAAACGAGACCAGGGAGGGCAAGTGAAAGGCTGCCCGTAGTTCGAAGAAATTGGCCACTCACTCCCTTTCATCATTTCAGCAGATAAAATGTAAGTGCGCATGCTCACAACATGTTGAGCGGGGCAGATTGCAATTGGATGGGGGGGGGGCACCTGGGGGAAAAACTTTGCTGTGGGGGCCATCGTGCCCCCCCCCCTCCTGTGGCTACGCCACTGCTACCGATCGATCGTGTGCATCTTCAGAGTCCAGTGATGAACTTTTTTGAAGAGCTCAACATGCTTTTACCTGTTTACGGAGTTACCGACGCACCTTACAACAAGACGAACGTCTAGACGAGTTGCGGTGCCGACATACCAAGTCGTCTTGTACTTTAAAGGTGATTTTATATTTTAGGGGGACAAAAATACCATTCCAAAATACTTGTATTGTGTTTTGCCCAATAGCAGCTAAGTTAAGTTCCACACTTGTAACCCAGGAACATTGTTCATTCACTTTAGAAATGTGGTTGAGGTGGAACGTGAAACACACCAAAGAAATACTCGATTGCCGGTATAATGAGGTTTGCTCATTTTCAACTCATAGTTGACAGAAAATCAGGAAAAGATGATACAGCAGTTGATTTCGAACTGTAGAAAGAGCAAAATGTCACATCAGATAACATTTCAAACGTCATTTACAAGCTGTTTCTTGTGCATTCAATATAAGGTATCCCTAATGTCCCGGCTCCTTAGTAACTCCTTGTACAGCATGAGGGTTTCTGATAAAAGATGGTAAAGCGCCACAGGCTCAAGACAGACCATTCGATCAAACAGACGTTGGTCAAAATTGTATTTTAAGTAGTGCAGTTAATAAGGAAAAACATGCCATTTGTTTAGCTGTTTAGTGAATCATGTAGCTCCATGAGTGAATACAGGTGGAGTACACTGTTATGACGTAATGTTGGAAACGACAATGAGTCTGTATATACATGACAGTAACGTTGTAGTCACTTGGTTGAATATGGATTTATGTTAATGAACAAAAGGGAAAAAAATTCCAATGTTGAACATAAAGACTTTTTAAAGATTAATGGTTTTTAAAAAGTTTTGTACGCTCCGCACCAAGTTTACTCTCAGCTTTCCTAATAAAAATTTTTTGTAAGTAACATGTAATAACAAGTTAACGAGAATCAAAAGAAATGTCGATATCTCAGATTTACCATAATCTTTACAAATGATGAAATAAAATTAAAAAAAAATATAAAACAGCAAAGTAAAAATTCCTTTGTCAGCGTTACCTACACCTACATTCCCTCAACATAAATGTTAATATGATGATATTTCACTCTAGCCTTAGGCCTATTGTCACTGTTTCTCCAATTTATATTAATCCCGCACACATACGTCACTACTAACCCTTCGCCGGTAACTTCTTAGTTTAGTAATGTATAGACACTTGAACGACGTTGACCTCCACAAATCAGAGAACCGAATCAATCACTTTCAAATCATAAAAGATAAATTGCAACATCTATGCGTCCCTTCATGAAACCCGAATACCAAAAATATCGATGTCCCCAGTTTATAACTATTAGCGGCGATTCGTCTGTCATCACATCATTAAACAGTTTCGCTTCTTCCTACACTCTATATCAAGAACTTCTTGTCGCCTTTCTGACAGTGACTTCTTACTACGGAACAAAACTGTTGCCATTGCATAAAAATTGTTTTAATAATTTCCATGCATTTCTTTTTCTAATAAAAATAATAATATAGCAAGTTTATGTATGGCCACGACTCGCAACTGATCAAGCGATAACCTAAAATATGTAAAAGCAATAAGAAAGCCAGGTCTATGAATAAGACTGCACTGTCCAGTAAAAAACTCCGTAAAAGACAAATTTCATCATTCCAACCACCCATATGCAATAGCTCAACAAATCACTTTCAAAGATGAAACGGACTTCATGAAAAATAAACGTTTCGCTAACGTAAAACGTAACACCACAGCCAGTGACATAACAAAAAAGAGCATGACTAGCTTATTAATAAGTGTCTTGCTACTTTACAATTTACGAAATGAACCACCTGGCTAAAAATTTACAATTGGGAATTTTCTTGTACCTGTTCAAAACTTCGTTGTGTAAGCCAACAATCTAAACCTCTACAAACGGTACAAATTTAATGTTTACGTTCGTTTAACATAAATATAAAAAATTATAAGGCAATCATTTGTAATTGTTTTACAGTGACGTAAATCCCGGAGAAGGCAAGGGATGTCTTTGCTTCCTCAAGTAAAAAAAGGAAAGCCAAACTCACATGGCCCCCTCAAAATTTTAAATAACCATTTCAAAATCAACACATTTTTGACAAGAGATGAACTATCCATGGCCTTTAAAAAGACCAAATCAGTTGGTTTTCAAGGGCTTCTCCGCAACAGAAGACCCAAAGCAGTCCCTGAATGATTGTGCAAAACCTTCATTCATGCAGACCTCTTCCCAATATCTCAAACAGATCACCGCCCAGCGTAAAAAAAAAATGGTTGCTCTCATCACATACAAATATAAAACAAGATATGAATGAACATGTTAAAACCCTACCGTGACTACTCTTTACATTAAACTATTTGTTCATGTTAACACTTCTTCATCTTATGATGTGCACTTCTCCCTAAATGTATAAATATCCCCAAGAACATTCCCTGAATTTGGTTTTAAGCATTCTTCTTTAGTGGAGCTTCTGAGCAATGGCAACTCGTGGTGTAAATATGTGGAGGGGTACATAATGAACTTACAATGACTTGTGTTAAATAAAGATGATCATCTTCCCTGTAACCAATAATGCCAAACACCGAAGAAAACAATTACCACCCACAACAACGAAAAATAAAATGTACATGTAGATCTTTCGGAACGTGTAAATAATACATTACGATCGTCATGTTCCCTACTGTCCCCATCATCACACCTCTGACTATTTTCATATCCACTAGAGCCTTTTTTTGTTTGATCCCAACTCTGACATCATCATTTTTCTCCCCTTCATAACTTTTATCTTGAAATTCACCCCCATATTTTCTTTTTCTTTGTTGCCAACCTTTCCTTTCTACAAAAAAAATCTTTGAACGGCCCTTCTTGGGCATTGTTATATTCTCCACATAGTTTTAAACTTTAAAATAACAAATTTACCATAACCAGACACCTTGATATAACACAAATATTAATACTCGCCATCTTATACAAACAATATTTACCTACCAATAACAATGTTTCCCTCCAACAGAAACTTACTTTATGAAAAAACAGTGAACAAAACTCCTCTAAACTATCAAACTTTTTACTCCACAGCAACCCCGACCATGTCACTTGAAAAGAATAAATCTCTACAAAGAAATCCTCATATAAATACTCCAAATTCACGTAACACCTCGATGAATTAAAAAAACAACCAAAATGATGGCGCCGTGTTAAATTAAACAACATATTATTCCCCAGAGTACACACGGACCTGGTTTTTCCGCAAGATTGTTACTAAAAATAGAACACGTTTGCAAATTTTACGTGAAAAAACCCCCAATTTTACACTCTCACGAAAATCATATTTCCACCAAAACTTAAAAACACGAAAGAGAAGTACCATCCCTACAAATTGCACTAAACCGTATTTCGATACCACAAAGCATCTAGAAGGAGATAGAAATAAAGTGCCGAAAAAGTCAGAAATTGACATCTCGATAGTAACTGCATTAGTTGCGGTTGCCTGCAAGGCAGGCACCGCAACTAAAAACTATGAACGTACAAACAGCTTGTATGTCTATGCATACAGAGTGTACGTAGGAGTTTCCAAACCAGGGAAAGGTATAATAACTATGATTTCACTGGATATGAGGAACAGAAATTCATGTAGTCAATAGATAAATACGATTTAAGGCTGATTGATCCGGGGGTTTCCCGCGAGACCGAAGGCCCGCGAGACCGAAGACCCGCGAGACCGAAGTCCCGCGAGACCGAAGGTCCGCGAGACCGACGGTACCAAAGTACATTTTTCATCGGCGCCAAAGTACATTTTTAAAATCGGCGCCAGAGTACATTTTTTTTACATCGGCGCCAAAGTACATTTTTTTTCGTCGGCGCCAGAGTACATTTTTTTTTTTACATCGGCGCCAAAGTACATTTTTTTCGTCGGCGCCAAAGTACATTTTCTTACATCGGCGCCAAAGTACATTTTTTTTCGTCGGCGCCAAAGTACATTTTCTTACATCGGCGCCAAAGTACATTTTTTTCGTCGGCGCCAGAGTACATTTTTTTTTTTACATCGGCGCCAAAGTACATTTTTTTCGTCGGCGCCAAAGTACATTTTCTTACATCGGCGCCAAAGTACATTTTTTCGTCGGCGCCAAAGTACATTTTTTACATCGGCGCCAATAAACTTTTCTTTTAATCGGCGTACATTTAATTATCAATTTTTCGGTTAAACATGGATAACTCTATAACGGTACATGCTATTGAAAAAGATACCGTCATTCGATTAAGACAGACATTTTGCATCAGGAAATTTTGTTTACTACATATGGCTACTTACCCTTCGCTACCCTAGCTCTAGTTTCAGACAGCCCCGTGTACTAAGTGTTGAAAAAGAAACCGAACTTTAATTTTTTTTTTTTAGGCCCTTGGTAACATGGAAAAAATTGTACTTTGGCGCCGATGTAAAAAAATGTACTTTGGCGCCGATGTAAAAAATGTACTTTGGCGCCGATGTAAAAAATGTACTTTGGCGCCGACGTCAAAAATTGTACTTTGGCGCCGATAAAAAATGTACTTTGGTACCGTCGGTCTCGCGGACCTTCGGTCTCGTGGACCTTCGGTCTCGCGGGCCTTCGGTCTCGCGGGCCTTCGGTCTCGCGGGCGGTAACCGATTGATCCCACTAATGGCTGCCTACAGTCACTGAACACAAGCGCTGATCAGATTCGTCCATACCACAATGATAGATTTTGTTTATTCTATGTGATGTTTTTTATCTGCCTGAATTTGTCTGCTAAATCGGCCCTGAACTTTTCAAACCACGTGTCGACACAATGTTGACAGTGTGTGCAGAGCAAAAGCCATCCGCAAAAGGACACTTAACACAACCAGGGAGTTGATACAACTATACAAGTGCCATAATCGTTTTCGAGTTTTACGGGGTCTTGTCACAAGCTGCGGACATTGTCGACAGTTGAATCCGTTTCTCGGGTACCTCGTCTTTTAGTTTTCAAGTTGGGCAGTCAATCAATGCTCCTTCCTTTTCCTAAACAACCCAGAACTGGACAGCCTGTTGATCTTTCCCCGTCGGATATACATGCAGGTGTTAAAAACTGAAGCGATCAACAAAAAAACCCCCGAATTGATCGATGTGAGTGGCTATGGAACGATGTATTGAAGCCTTTCATTCACACGACCAGTGATTTTAACCAATAGCTTCTATAAAAAGACCCTCTGAGACAAACGATCCATGGAACGCTAAAGTGGACATGATCCATCGATTGCCCATTTGTCACAGACAATATTATCAATACTTAAAAACTAACGAGACAAAGTCGAAAGACACCTTCCATGTGTACATTATTGAACGCCCACAGCTAATGTGAGCAACTTACAAGATCATATAGATGCTTTCAAGCCGAGTAATGCGACTATTTTAAAACACTTCGGTACTTCGGGAAGACTTGGACGTCTTCTCTGCTGTAGGGTAACCAAACTAAGATCTCTTGATCATATTTGCTCTTTTCGTTATAAGATATTAACCTGTTGACTTAATGGTACCAAGAGTCCAGTGTTGGTGCAAGGAACAATTCGTTGAAGACCTTTTCGTCTTAATTGGAGATTTTATGAGTAGGTTCCAACGTGTGTGCATATGCATCTCTTCATTTCTTGAGGCTAAGTAAGCTATTAGCTTTTCCGAAAAAACCCAGGCCACCTAGTTGCGTGGCATCTTTGTTACATGGAGTAGTGTTGTGTAATTGACCGCAAACTTAAAGACGGCATTAGGATTATGAAATGATTTTGAGTAACTACTCAGAAACTTAAACCTTTAAGCATACACAAACAATTATTTTGGATCTGAAGAAAAAAAATTCAAGTCGAGAGAGCATTATTCATCTACCCATGGCTAGAAGGGCCGGACTACAGAGAAGACAGACATTTGCACAATTGCCGTCAAATGATGTCGTAAGTTAACATTTGAATTTTATTTCATTCATTTTTCTGAGACTTATTCATGTTATATTATATCTATAATTTGATTGAACACGTTATCTCCAGGGCTTCAACCATGGGAGAAAGGTGGAACAATTGCCACCCCAATGAAAATATTGGTGTGCAAACTTTTCATTTCTCCCCCAAACCCAATAGTTCGGGCAGATTAAAATAACAAAAGGCAGAACAAAGTATCACATTGTGGTATACAGATGGCTTTATGGCTTCGAGGGAATGTCAATTTAAGTGAATGTGTCTGTCAATGAGAGTGTGTATTCGTGTTTGTTCGTGCATACGTATGGACAACTCCGGTCCGGGACACAGTCAAGGTTTCCACCCGCTGTTAGAAAAATTTTGCCCCGCGATCCACAACCAGGTCGACGCCCCTTGGTACCTCAAAGCATTTATTTTACGGAGTAGTTTTTTCATCTTATAGACGATGGCACCTTCCAGCTAATACAGTAGGAAATTAAAAAAAAGTAAAGTACTCTCTTTTGTGGCAGTTCATTGCTTTGATTCCGGGGATTACTTCTAGCTCATCCCAGTGTCCTTGAGCAAGGAAGGAACTTGATTGAAAACATATTTCGCTGGACCTAAATATACTTGTAAATTGTACCGTGAAGTACTCCGACATCAGTGGCGTCGCTGTGGACAAGGACCCATTCCTCAAGAAAAAAAATCAAGGTGGTACGTAATATATCGTGTTTGATTTGCTCATATCTTTCGCAAACTACCAAAATCGTTTTGTGCCCTAAGCACTTCTAATCCTTCGCCACTGCTGTAGAAATAAACTAATAACTTCTGAAGACAAGTCCCGCAGAAACACAGCAAAATGCTTCAATAATTTTTAAGAGCTATCAGGCTCCCATTGTAATTGGCTACTCATTTGTTAGAGAATAAAAACTGATACTGCTTGCTGAGCCTGAACGCAAATTTTGTCAAGGATATGATTCAGGCCGGGTGCTTTGTGCACCATCGTAACGTTTCGCAATCCATCGCATCCATCTCAATAAGGTCAAAACAAATTTCGAGTTTTATTCAAAGATGCCGCCATTTTTTCTCTGGGCCACGTAAAATTCACAATAAGGTTTTCATTGTAGATGGAAACTCCTCCGTCTTAAGTCCTCTCCAGAGCGGCACTTTCTTGAATTGCCGAAGGAGGGATCCCATGAGTGACAACCGCGTTATGGGAAACACACCAGTAAAGTAAAATTTGGGGTAAGTGCATGTGGTATACCCTACTACCCTATAATCGCCATCTCCTCGCAACTCGACTGACTTGTAGCTCCACGAAGTCACCTTTCTCAACCCCTTACTCCACCCCCCCCCCACACAAAATATTCCATGACGCTTCTACTTGGCATGTTTTGTTTAGAGGACCCAGTGACCCAGTGAAAATTTTGGTAACCGAACTCTTGATTTCTATACTTGGGTACAAAGTGTCTACATGTATTTAAGTGAAATGAAATTAAATTGAATGGTTTGCATTGCCTTGTGAAAGAATAAGGCACTTTCGTGGCCCAATGACAAATAGAACGTAGGACGTTACTTGCGTACGCAGGGGGACAATGGTCGTGCCCCTCCACTCTTACGGAAGCCAATTTTTCTTTTCATAGATTCTCAAATTACATAACCTAGTAACACAAATTCTACTTCAAAATACATTTATTTAAGTAAAATGAAATGTGGCACCAGATTACATGTAAGGACACCTAATTTCTCAAAATTTTCAAAGGGGAAAGATTTTGTCTCTTAATGGCCTCCTCACTGATGCCAATTGTCTTTTTAGTTCCTAAGAAAATGCAAATTTTGTAACAATCCAATTTTACTTCAATGGTCGCAGATTGCATGTAAGGAGACCTAGTTTTCCCAAAATTTTCCAAGGGGAGGGAACGCCGTCCTCCAGGTAGGCTATCACTACTATAATTCCCTTTTATTTTAACTCATTAAGTACGAAATTTTGTAACAAATTTTACTTCCAGAAATGATATAAGTAGCACCAGATCTTATGTGAAGACACTCAATTTTTCAAAGGTAGAGGGGACCCTCTCCTTTGAACATACTACCTGCTACCCGCCCCAGCCTTTCAGACAGAGAAATCCTGCCTCTATACGCCACTGCAGGACGTAGTTCCTGGTTGTGAAATGTTGAATTTCCCTGCCTATAAAAACTCTGTCCACACCTTTTTGCTTCAGTGAACGAAGGCCAACAAAAACCAGATAAAAAGTTGCCCTACTGCTTGCCTTTCACACCTCGCAAACAGTCACACATCTGGACTGTATCATTCCACTTTGTTTCAATCTTCTGCTAGTTCTCTCTTATCAAACTTGTGGTTTCTTGTAGCATGCTTGAATGAGTTAAGCAGGAAGTCGGGTAAAACTTAATTACCCCACCAAACCTCCCTTTTTGTGAGGACTCAGGTGAAATATCTAGAGTACGAAATTCCTTATGGACAATCGAATAGGGTGGCTGCATTTTGGAGGAGGAACCGAATGCGATTTCCGGCAGGGTAGTGATGAAGGGAAATTAATTCCAATGGGCAAATCAAATTAGGCTCTGAAACTGGACACACCATGAGTAAAAAAAATAGCAGCTTTTCGACCCTTTTTAAAATTCTTATTACAGGGTTATCAAAGAACAGGTCAAATGTCACACAGTCAATGTACTTCTAATCCTAACTCTAACCATGAATTTGAAACAAGTGAAGTAATGTCTGATTTTTTTTTTTAATTTCTTCACCATCTAACGAAAAAAATGAATACCGTTTAGTACATTCATCCAGATGGTTGTTACTTATATAATCTTGAAAAGCTCCCTGGTTTATCTAGAGCAGGCTTCCTCAATTAAATTTTCTCAAGCACCACCAGTGGCGTAGCTACTGGGGGGCAAGTTGCCCTCCCTGGAAAATTTTTTGGGGAAATTTGATGAAAATGGGGAAATTTGATGAATCTTATTATTATTACAAAAATTTCACAAAAATTTCTCAAAATTTTTGTTAGAATAAGAAATTGTGAGATATTTCTCATACATAATTCGTATTCTCATGCAACAAATTAACTCAGATTTCGTCAGTGTCGCATGAACCGGCCTAATTCGCGTTCCACAGAAATGTCCTCGCCGCGTAGCAGATTGAATGTTCTCTTGTGCTTGTATACGCACGGGGGTTATGATCAGTGCATTTCAGTGCACAGGAAGCTGTTATTCGGGTGATACTTTGGGAATTCAGTAAAAGGATGTGAAAACTGACAAGTCACTACCGTAGACCCCGAGGTTGTTATGTTCTTCTACAAGCTAGCAGTAGCTGTACGATTTTACTCTGTGTGCATAACGATGGATGGGGCTGAAACAATCCATGGCCAACGATAAACTTAAAGTTAATCTAGAAATTAGAATTAACGGGATCCGTTGGCACACTTAGATTTTGTTACTTAGCGTAATCCTTGGAGGCTTACAACCTAGTTCGGGAAAATAGCTTTCTGCTCACTTTGAGTGTAACAATAAATGGACAATGAGTACCTTGTAGCCTTCTACACTTAACAGACTGCTTTTCTCTCAGGATATCCTGTGTGATCGAGCCACCATTAGGCCTCTTTAGTGGCGTGCGAAGGGGAGACCATTGGGCCATGCCCCCCTCACAGATGCCATTTTTCTTTGTTCTTAAAAATACGTAGTCTAACTTTATCAACACAGATTTTACTTCAAAAGATAGCATATGTGGCACCAGATTGCTTATAAGGACACCCAAAAAAATTTCAAAGGGGAAGGATTGTCCCTGCAAGGTCTTTCAGTGATGCCAATTTTTTTTTTTTTTTTAATTCCTACAAATAGACCTAGGTAAATTCTGTCAAATTCCAATTTTTACTTAGAAAAGGTAGACTCTGTTTCCCACTGGTGGCATCTATCAAAAGACTTCATGCTTAGATTTTCTTTACAAGCATAAATACGCTATTTTGACCATCTGAGGGGTCTGATTTTTCGAAATTTTCTTTACGCTCCGCGCCAACCAATGGTGGCGCTTCGCTCAGTCTTTTGGGCAAAATAACATATTTGGGGTAAAATTAGCTCTTAGCTCTCTGATCACTTTGCAGTTTGCGAACATATTTTGAAGTGAGCATTTTATTGCAAACGACGAAAGAAGAAAGCGACTGGCTAGATTCTTCGTATAAGCCTAGAAAATGCTATTTCCGGCCATCTAAGGGGTCTAATTTTTCCAAATTTTCTCTACGCTCCGCCCCAACCAATGGTGGCGCTCCGCTTAGATAATCTTTATGACATAATAACATTTTGTGGCCAAAAAAACCACAAATACCGATCAATGCTCTTTTAACTCCTAAAAGTGTGCAAATTTAATGACAAGTTTTTCTTCGTAAGGTAGCACAAATGGCATAAAAAGAAATGCATGTCAAGGCACAAAAGTTTCAGTTTTATCCTCATGAACCACCACAATTCAACTTTTAACACTGTTCCTGTCAAAGTCGAAAAACTTGCACCATTTTGCATGTAGGCTCCTTGGAAACGTCAAAAATTTCCGGACACCCCTCCCCTTGACCATATCGCATGCCCTTCCCCCCTTCAGAGAAATCCTGCGTACGCCACTGCGTTAGTACATACAAATAAACCAGATATTGTTTTCCAAAAAAATATACTTTGTTATTTCCGATTGCTCTATGTTATACTTTAAAATTAAAATGCAGGTAATATTACAAAATGACATTGTAATGTGGTTATACTTGTAAGTTTGCATATTTTATATGAAATACATACACATTGACCGGGAAAAGTTTGGGGGAAATTTCATACCTTTGCCCCCCCTGGAAAAAATCCTAGCTACGCCACTGAGCACCACATTGCTAAATGTTACTGATATAGTCCGCCACTGATCGTCGTCCTGTGGGAGGGATATAAGGGGATAGGGGAGGGGAGGGGGACACGTGTCCCCTCCCCTTTTGAAAATTTTTGCCTTACAGAGGGGTTTCCATGCAAAATAGTGCAAAAGTTGTTCAATTTTCCCAGCTAAAAATTTTCACAAATCGGTAACGGTGAATCAACAAAACACTCACTGTAATGAACGTAAACAGTGACAGTGATTTTACTTTCTTTTGAGAACAAACAGGACGTTATTAAATCATTGTTGGTATGTGACGTCAGTCTGTGGGAAGTATTAGATTTATTTTTAGAGCCTAATTTTGAGACAGAACAATTCATGTCAAAAAAGTTATGAAAAGTTAAAATTTTCAATATTCTCCCAGTAATTTTTTGCGCCACTCCAAACCAAGTCGCGCGCCACAAGTGACGCGCGCGCCGCTTTTTGAGGAAGCCTGACTAGAGGGCGGCCTTTTGGAGTGGAAGCAAACATATTATATACATAGATACCAAACTTAAAATGGCGCGGTGACTCCTCACGGAGGCCGAATCGGAGGGGCGAAAGTGCTGATCACTGATCAGTCGTTTTGAAAGCTATCAGTCAACTGGTGTCTTCGATGGTATAATACCTGTGATTTTAAAACATTGCAATTCTCACAAACACCATTCTACAATAAATTTCACTTACATGAAACAGTTTTAGGCTTTTTCGCCGGCTTTGTACATAAGAACATTTGAACATTAACGCACAACGACTGGTTTGAAGTTTATTCGCTTACTGATTGGTCAGTTTCTATGGTATCTTCACAAACGCACATCTATGCATGCGTTTACATTTTTACGCGCTTACAACACAAAATCAACTACTGCGTTCTTTTTCCAAGTACGCGGAAGTACGCGTCAATTATTCCGGACATCACAACGAGAAATGCATTGCGCGCGTACATAACTCGCTTTAAAAATGCACGCACACTGACATCTCGTCACAATGGAATTTTCTTTTACACATGCGTCATTTTGCATGCAGATAACCGAATAGAATTGTGCGCATGTCAAATAAACTCTTCCGCCCCTCCGATTGAGCCTCCATGAGAAGTCAGCGCGTCTTACAATGTAGGTATAGGAGTTTGGTATCTACGTTTATAATATCTTTGATTGGAAGTACTGAAAACTTTTGAAATATTTAGAAAAAATATGCAATTGGCCACCGTTCAAAAACTTGCTTGAAGTCCGACTAACGCATATCACTTAGTCATCATCTCTTAATGCGTCATCGTTAGGCTCATCAGCCCAGGGAGTTGCCACTAGTGGCAACTCCCTGATCAGCCATTGCACTGGTTTCATACATGTAGCGACTCTGATAACGCTGTCCAAAACAGCAGTTGGTCTAAGTGTCCAGGATGCAGTAAGACGTTACAAACCAATCAAATGTCAGAGTCTACACGGAAAACTGATATTGACCATGTTGGTAATCAGTAAATATAGAAATATGACTGGTACACCCTTGGCACACTCTTGTAACAGGGAGCTACTAGAGACTAGCAAGCATTCTGCTTACATGATTTACAAAAGGGAAAAAAGGCGCGACTTCTCATCCATTCATAGGTTCAAATAGAATTCTCACCCCACATTACAGTCTTTATAGTATTCTACAGAAAAATTCTCATTTGACACAGCTCTCTGATAAACAGCAAGTTGAAAAATGCTGAGTATTACAGTAGCTCGCGTTACGCAGCAATGTTGTACTGCACTAAGGGCGTTCGAATACACATTGAGCCTTGTATACCCACACCAAACAATAAACTGAGATTTTGTCTTGATGAGGTTGAGTTTTGGACAGTTGTGTGGGGAGTACATAAGGAGAATTGGAACCATCCGAAGTGAAAAGATGACCGTCGACCCTATCGTCTTCCTCATAAATGAAAATTATGATTAAAAGGACTTAAAGGGGGAAAGGGGGAATAGATTTCCCTTGTAATTAACCACACTTAAACAACACAACCCCTAGTTAAATAGAGTAGCCAATTATGAGTGGGCTTAGCCATTACAGTGAGTTTATTGCGGGATAACACACCGTCATCTGATTGTTATGGATCAATAGATGTTGAGGCCGGATTATTACTGTTTTGTATGATAGTAGATGATAATTCACAGAAAACTTCATTCGGTGTTAAGTTTGCAACAAAACAGGCATTTAGGCAACTGTTCGAAGTCTTAAAAAATAATCGGCGCAAGGTTTAGAACTCTACACTTTACCAAGATGATCAGGACAGGCATCTCGAAGAGCTGTTTCAGTTCCCTGATAAGGAGAGTTCTTCAACATAAGCAATAGTATCTCAGTCATTGAAAAGAATGATAAGAATGACCCTCCTCGGAGTAACTGGTATGCTACATTGCTCTGCTTTTTTTTTACATCATTTATCACAGTGCCGCGTTCAACCAAGGTCACACTTGTGAGATAGCACGATGGAGATACACATAAATTCCATTTCATTGAAAATCTGTTGTAATGTATACCGGGGAGTTGATAAGATCACCTCCCTGTGAATACGTCCCAGCACTTTGTTTATGTTTGACCAGTGCACGCCGTCCAAGAGAGATATGAGTGAGTGGGAGTGACTTAACTTTTTGAAAGTCAGGGGGCGCTCAAACAGTTTAATACATTTAAAGAGGACAATTCTTCCATGCAACGCATGTTTGTCTTTCACTCGATGTACACTTAACCCCGAGGGTGGAGGTAAATTTATATGTCATTTCCTTCATATGAGGTGCCGTTTGTGACAATATTTTATAACATAAATATATTTATGTTATGTTTTAAATTCAAAATTTATTGATTATACTTCCGATATAATTAGGTTAAGAAATAGAAAGTGATATGAATGTCTTTTTTTATTATGAATCCAATATAAATAGATTATGTTACTATGCCCTATATAAATAAGTTATGAGTAAATTATCTTATGTTTACGAGTTATGGATTATAGGTTATACAATTGCAATATATATAGGTTATGATGAAAATGGCGTAACAGTATGTACGCAAGCGGGATCATATTTTTGTTCTAACTTCTCGAGGAACTGAATTTTTCAAAAAAGAAACTTTCTACAACTAGATTACCGACATTGAAGATTTCTGTGCCCTCGTGAAGACCCTATATAGCAGAGCCCGTGGCTG
The DNA here is from genome assembly GCA_037179385.1 of Holothuria scabra. NCBI lineage: Eukaryota > Metazoa > Echinodermata > Holothuroidea > Aspidochirotida > Holothuriidae > Holothuria > Holothuria scabra. Next base: position 20,458,961 of record CM074194.1, on the reverse strand, counting down.
CCACGAGAGAAACGGACAAAATCGACAGTTTGTACAAGGCAGTTGGGTGACCCTCAAAATACGGGCCATGTACGGTTTAGTAGCCACCAACATCATTGCACGACGATCCCGGGGGACCTGCGGACATCACCCCAATTTTTCAGAAAATGCCCAATGACTTTTAATTTTTCCTACCGTAGGCCGTTGAATGAAAATGTGGTATTGTCCTATATATTGCGAACACGTCCCCAACCTAGACCACCACTGAAAAAAGGAGGATTGATATTTGCACTATTCGGAAGACCATAGACGCGATTAAGGGAGGGGGGAAGAGGGGCACTTGCCCCCCCCCCCACTTTTTTCCAGAACTTACTTGTTTTACGTCTTAGTCTGGTTGCTTTCGCTACAGAAATACAAACTGGAACTGACAGTGCTACGCGAGTGATACTTAATTAGGTTGTATAATATTTAAACAGGTCATATTCTGCACTGAAAACTAAATAAAAACAATATTCTGCCGATAAATGTCTCAACGCTGTTTTTTCGACACGCTTCGCGCGCACCCGTTTTAAATATTTCAGGATTTGGGGTTACTTCTTGCAGAACACCTCTTCTATTGTAACTGAAACTTATCACCAGTGCCCGGGCCGTACACAGCTGAAGCTCTAGCGTTACGAGTGAAAGGGAGAGGCAGGGAAGCGGTCGTCATCCAGTCCCCTTCTCTGACCAACTGCCCCAAGCTTTCTGAAAAGACGATGATCTTATTTGACCCCGCCATTATCTGCGGCTCCACTCTTTTTCGACTGAAGTGAAAAGGGGCCCACCCTTTCTCTAATTTCCATTTATTTCCCTAATGACAGATTGAGATGTCTCAAAAGTACATTTTCGTCGTGTTCTGCGCGTCCCATCACAGATAAGGACTCTATAAAAATCTCATGAAAAGGACTCTATAGGAAACCAACGGTACGTTTTTGCTTAATACAAATATCTTCAGGGATCACTGTTATTCAGCTGTAGTGAGGGGGACCACTCTTTGTGTGATTTTATTTCAATTTCGTCACTTAAATGAAGTCAAAATTCATTTTATCGGCGCGCTCCGCGTGCCCCTTTTCAGGTAACGGCTATGTGAAAGTCACCTGAAAAAAATATAGGAAACCAGAGTACGTTTGTGCTTCAGTAAGAATGTCTTCAGGGTTCCATGGCCGTTATTCAGCTAAAGTTAAAAGTAACCCATCCTTTCTCTGATTTTAATTCATTTTCATTACTGAGATGTCTTAAACGTTAATTTTTTTTCGGCGCGTTTCGCGCGCCCCATCATAGACAAGGGCTGAATTCACATCACATGAAAAGCCCCCCTAGCTTTCTGAAAAGACGATCTGGGGCATCAAGGTGGGAGCCCCTGAAGAACCTCAATTTTAAGTAATCCATTATCCCTCCCAGTCTAACCTCTAAATCTAACCCATCACCCTAACACGCAACCCAAATCCCAATGAGCTGGGGGGGGGGGGCAATGAGACCAGTGGCGTACGCAGGATTTCTCTGAAAGGAGGAGGGTGCATGCAGTATGCCTGCGATCGCTGGCCCCGGTTCTAAGGGGCTCTAAGGGAAGGTCCCCACCCTTCAAAAACTTTTGAAAATTTGGGTGTCCTTACATGCAATCTGGCGCTATTGAAGTATCACAAAATGTGCATATTTTCTGGAACAAAAGATTGGCATCAGTGAGGTGGCCTTGGGAAGACAATCCCTCCCCTTCGAAAACATTTGAAAAAATGGGGTGCCCCCTACATGCATTCTGGTGAAACATATGCTACCATTTAAAGTAAATTCGCGTTAGAAAATTAGGTATTTTAGGATAAAAAAAGGCATTCGTGAGGGGGCTGGCCCAATGCCTCCAATGCATGAGACTGAGTAAGGAAAGAGGGGCTAATGAATGAGTGAGGGGCCTTATGATACTAGGAACCGATGAGACGAGGACAAATGCGACAGGGACAAGTAAGATTTGGGTCTATAGGTATCCCTGCCTACCCTCCCGTGGCATTGCTTTCAACTATACTTTTCTCCACCTTGCCCCACCGTATGCAATCACATCTGGTACTCATCCTTAATTAGTTTATTCATAATTATGTACCGGGTCATGACTTTGTAAGAATAATTTCCAAGAAACCATGACCGTTGGGGTGGGAGCCTTGATCCCCGACCTGGGCCCAGAAGTTCGCGCTTTGTACTTAGTTTTGCACTGCAAGCGAAAAGTTTTGTCCTCAACATTTTCCTTTGCCCTTTGTTGGCTTCCCCCTCCCCCTTCCCCCAAAACTGATACTGTAGCACTGCCACTATTTATTCTTAGACTACATTTGTGTTGCATGCATGCAGTTATCAGGTAGTCGGCTAGATGCCAGCCGTTCACTGATGAAAATTTTCCGTCGGACTCAGATCCGGGCTGACTCGAACACAGCTTGGGTTCGAGACCACCTGGACTGGGCTTGACTTGGACTCGGACCTTCTGGGCTCGGATCCGGCTCAGGACTCGGGACATGTGGACGCGACTCCAACCCCACAAAATAAAGAATGTGTAGGCTCTGCTCACAAGCCCGGGAATGGCATTTCCGACCGTCTGAGGAATCCCAATTTTTAAAATTTTCTGATCACTCCGCGCCAACTGCCTATAGGGCTCGGCTTCAATAGTCTTTCAGACAGGATTGAATTTTTCAGGCAAAGAATCTTCTGCCCCACCAAACTTAAATACCCCGTACTCTTATATTATCAGTCTATACCCTCTGATGGCGACATACACAGAATTAGAACAAGCGACATAAGTTTGAATACACTGTTAAAAATGTCTCTGTAAATTTACATAATTTTTATGGCAAATTTTTTTCCAACCAAATAATGTTTTTTTACAGCCAGACTGTAATCATGAAAAAACATTAAGTGTTTGTTTTTTCTTTACAGTTTTTGCATGTAAATTAGTTTACAAATGTCTACTGTAAAATCGAATCACAGAATTGTTTTTTTTTTTACCTCAATTTTATGTGAATTGACAGCCTACTGTTTTCATTCTCGGCGTTTTAATATTTATTATAATATCGCTTTTTTCCTTTCATATGTTATTACGTAACATACACTTCACCATTACGTAGATCAGGTATTTGCTTATCAACGTAATGTGTCGTTACGAAGTTGTTTACAATCAAAACACAATGAGGATGCTTTGTTGTCATATTGTTGTCAAGTAGACTGTTATCTCTAGGAACTTTGTAATTGGAAAGTCACATTTTTTGTACAATATAATAATTGTTTTTAAAATAAATATGACAAAGAATGCAAATTCATTGGTTGCAAACATTTCCAGACAAGGTGAACAATAAGTTTATCACTTCCTGATCAAAAAACGACAAAAAAGATATTATTCAAAGCAACAGCATTCCTTTTGTTAGGAAAATGCCTACAAAATAAGCTCCACCCATTTATGCAAAATGAGATATACGTCATAAAGTGGTAAATTTATAGACTCTTTCAAGTAAATTTGTGAAACGTTTTTAATTCGATCAAGTGCATGAGCGCCTGTGGCGATGAGTGGACATCAGTATACCAATTGTCAGTATAATAAATGTAAGTTAATTTTCAAATAGGGCCATAAATTTGCCAAAAATGTTTTCTTTTTTAACTGAAACTTCGCAGAACGATGCATGTTATATTGAAAATTTTCTGGCTATTTCTTATTTGTTTGGGCTTATTTTTGTTTCTTTTTCAGCTTAAAAACAAAATGAATGTTTGTTAAATGACAGTATATTTATGTGAAATCAGAAAAATACAAAATACTGTTAAAATTTCTGTAAATTTACAAAAAAAGTTTTACAAAGCAGTAAAATTTGGTTAAAAAAGCAGACAGAAATGGTTTTTCAAATAAACAGAAAATACATGTTAAACAACGTTTTTTATTGTAGCAATACAAAGTGTCTGTAAAGATACAGAAAATCTCTATTAAAGGTAAAATACAAAAAGTTTAAGTTAAAAAAAGTCTGTAAATTTACAGAAATTTTTAACAGTGTAGCTTTAATCACCTGAGACATAATATATGGTAGAAATCAATTAGCATTTTTCGTTTTAAGCGTAGTGACAATGGCAAGTTTTTCAAACTGCGACTTTATTCCACCTTTTTTAGCAAATCCTGGCTCCACCACTTCGACCAACTTATATTTTTCTCCTAAGGTCGGATTCTCCAAGTAAAAAAATTAATATCTGTCAGACAATTTCATATTTTTGTCCAGCATCGCCGTACAATAAAAAACCCAAACCAACTTCAATCACCCCGACATTCTACTTAATTTTGCTTTTGAAAGACAAATCACTTAATGAAGATCCAAATTCTTTAAACTTCACTTAACCCCCCCCCCCCTTCCCTCCAAAAAAAAAAAAATCAATTTTCGAATTTTTTTCCAATATAAGCTTTAATTTTCAAAAGGAGCAAACGATTTCAGTCGTCCACATAACTTTCTTGATTTTGCTTATATGATTGGCAGATTCTTCCATCAACACCCCGATTTTTTAAGAGACTTACTAAAAGCCAAATAAATTTCTCCCAAATATTTCAAACCAACTTCTAAACAAGCTCGGAATTTTTAAATATTTGTTTCAAAAGAAAGCCAAACATTTGAGACGCTATGCGAACCTAAATTCTGTCTATATACATCCCACCGGCAACTCATCGACCGTTTTCGGGGCATGAAAACATGTGGGCAGCCATTTAGGTCTTTAACAATCTTGTTTGCTTTTATCAGTTTATTTACACTGAAAACTCCTTAGTTACGGGACAAATTAAAAGCATAATAGTCACGGTAAAATTCTTATAAAATCCAAAACTTTTAGTTCTCCACACATCTTGGCAGTCTATCAAAATCAATTATTTCTTAACGTTACCTCATGGTTTGGGCATCGTGTTTTGCTACATCCAGGTGAGCTATATAGGACACTGGGCTCCCTAACTAGTCTAAATCCTAGAAAGAGTAGACTCATTTATCGGCGTATGGCACTATAAAATAAAAACATTGCTATCACTTTTTTCATAATTATTTCTTCGTATTACTACTTTCAGTGGTCATACTACTTTTCGGCTCTTTTTTGGGTTTTTTTATACAATGGCGTAGCTACGATTTTTTGTGGCGGCTATGGCACGGAATACTTTTGTAGGGGGCTGGAGTTTACTAGCTAAGCGTAGCGCCACCACTTGGAAACCAAAGAAAATTTTGGATTTTAGCACCCCCAGATGGCTGGAAGTGGCATTTGCCAGGTCTTTATGCCAGGTCTTTAGGCTGTAGGGCGGGATAGATAGTAAACTTTTGGGCACTGCATCTAGCAGTCTAGACACCCTCGTCTCATCATTTTTAAACCTTTGCCCGAATATTTTACCATTTCAGTCATTTTTTTTTCCAAGACTGCAATATGAACAGATGAAGTTGGGATGATGAAAACCTTTTTTCACATGCTACCCAAATGTGTGGCAGATCTTTGTTATTTTCATGAAAACTTTAAATAAAGCGTGTTCTGTTTTTCGGCAAAGATTTGAAGCTAGTAAAATAATCGGCCATTTCGGGCATTGAGTTACACACGATTTAAAAACAGGCTCAAGAATGATTGTTCTTTTAGGCCACAGGCTTCCAAAACGTAACGAGACTTTTTATTTGTTCGATTTTTCGTAACTATGTTACCCTTATTATGATACTTTTGTTATTTCGAACAAATGCTTGAAACTATTTGGATATTTGACCATTTCGGTCATATTGTGTTGTGATAATCTGTGAAGTAAAACTCAAGAACAATAGTTTTTTGCGCTTTTTTTTTTCTTTTTGAAGTAAAGTTTACAAATAATTGTTTGATTGTGTAATTATTTTTACTCCCTTTTATGCATACATATCCCTCTGTGGGAAGACTTTTTATTATAAAAGCTTGCCATATGATCTTAATGTAAACAACTTTCTTAATGGTGTGTTTAGTAAAATTAATCACTGTAAATACTTGAAAATATTATATTTGTTCCTCAAAACTCTGTAAATATTTGTTTGTATAAATGTAATTGAAGGCGGAAATAATTAAAAGTTTTTTCATAGAGGAATATGTGTGCAGAAAATGAAGTAAAAATAAAAACACAACGAACGGTAAGAGAATTTGAAATTTATCTGAAAATTTACAGCACACAAAAAAGTCCTGCACGTGGTGGAAATCTATCTCGGGCCGTAGAAATCTTGTTTCTTAAGGTTACGAAACTGGTTCTGATATAGACTTCAAATTTAACATTTGTGCTTTTGAAGGTTTTTGGGTTTCTCACGGGCATCTTTGGCCATCATTTTGCAAAGATCTACCTCTTCCCTGCGTGGTGGTCGCAAAACTCCTTCTCCAGTAGGCCTGGGTCCACGTAGCCGATTTGCCCTATGCCCCTAAACTCCCCTGGCAACGTGCTAGTCTCTCTACGAATATTCTTCATTTAAAGCGGCTCATTGAGTTGGTTCATGGTACTCAACAATTTTTTCCAAACCTGTTAAGTTTCCTTCACATACCAATGACAAATGGTCAGTCTTAGACAATCACCATACCCTACATACAAATAAAAGTTTTATTAGTGAGTAATTAATGGTTCAAGTCTGTTTTCGAAAATTTGTGACCAGACACTTTTTCAAATTATGGTCAAAACCGTTACAACTCAGGACACTGGAAAATTCAAAATTTTAACATTTTCTGTGACTTTGGGACTTTAAACTTCACTTGTTATGCTTAATAAAGGCATTGTAATTTGGTAGTGACTCTTTGAGACTCTCATTAAGGTTTAGATTTCAAATCAATGAGCCTCTTTAAACTCATTTTCGGTAATGTGTTTAAACCAACGTTACTAAGACTAGTTGCAATAAGTTACCTTCATTTACAAGTTACGCACTGAGTGCTAGCCTATACGTATACCGCGCTCCCGCAGCTTCGAAAGTTACTAACCGTGATCCCGTCTTCGTACATACTGTCACGCCCATCCGTCTGTGGTCACGCCTTCTCTTCGTGACGTAATGCCATTCGTTTGTTTGAGCTGCATTTCCAGTCATAACCTATATATATTGCAGTTTTATAGACTAAAATGGATTACTCGTAAAATAAGATATAATTTACTCGTAATCTATTTATATAGGGTAGTAATATAACCTATTTATATTGGATTCATAACATAACATATTTGTATCATTTTCTATATCATAACCTGAATGTATTGGAACTATAACCAATATACTTTGAATTTATAACATAACATAATTATATTTATGTAATAAAATATTGTCAACGGCACCTCATACCTTTCGTAGTCAACAAACCGTGTATGCTCGTTCATTGAGCTAAGATTAGGGACGTACGAAGGATTGGGCCTTTTATTGTAAATTATACTCTACAATGACATTTTGTCTAAATCGGCGAGAACACTTAAATAGGCTATCAGGTATACTTTTTCTAAAGTCCTTGCATGGACTTTCTTGTGAAGAGTCGGGAGGGGGGCAAAATTCAACATATTTACTCCCGAAACCCCGTTTCTAACTGACCCGTCCACGGAAGGAAACCAAAATTATAGGTAAACATTAAGTTTGTCCTAAAGGAAAAATATATCATGAAACCCACTATTTATGTGCACAACTACCGTATTACTTAAAGCAAGGCTGTTAGCCCTCTTTTCAAGAAATAAGGCTGTCCTTTAAAAAAAAAAAAAGTCATTTATTTCTCAAGAACAATTGATTCATCCATACCTTCAATGTTTCCAATGATCCAGTCCCGTTTTTACTGATTTACAGTGTTACAGTATATACTCTTCTTGTGCGAAGCGATTTTAGAAGATGGAGCTTTTGTTTGTGTTTATTAGCCTGTTGTGTTCATTAGTTTGGGCAAGTTTAAGAAAAAAATTACCAAACCAAACCAAATCTTGAAAATGTGGTGAAACTTCCATTCCAATCGGACATGTATTTCCTGGATATTTCAGTAAACGGAATGACTAGTTTTGTGTTTTGCAGTGAGTTTGAGGGCATCAGAGATTATATCACTTTCTCACATTGACAGGGAATGTTTTTTCAAACAGTCGTGTTGACCTTGGAAGTTAATAAGAGTATCACCTCCCAGTGTTAAATGCAAAGTTTTCAATATTTTCCTGCCATTTATACAATCAAATTGTGATATTATAGGATCGTTGAGGAGAAAAATAGCAGTTTATTTTAAAGGAAAAACAAAATACTGTGTATTAGTGTGATGATCTGATGTCATATCTGCTGGCTTCAAGTTCCCTTTTTGCTGAAAATGTGACAACTTTACATGCTCATACCTTGAGAGCAAGATTTCAATGCAAATTTCAACGAAATGCATAATAATAAGTACACTTCTACCATGTCAAAACTTGATCTGAACTTTAACCGCTCTTTTACAGCCAATATTTTCCTTTAACTGACCAACCTCTGCAGCCGGCTTCAAATATCTACCAGTCAATACTTAAAGGGCAAAAACAGTCAGCCCCAAAATGAATTAGTGTAGTGCACTGTCCTGTTTCATGATTGATTCTAAAGAGTTTTAGGACAGTAATCTTTCTCCTCAAATGTGAAATTTACTAGGAGTTTCTGCTAAGTTTACCCTTGAATATACAATACTGAAGTCCTGAAATTTTATAAAAGATATTTTGAGGAGAACTAAGAAGTAAACGATGAGGTTTACCTGTTGTTTTAAAATAAGTTTAGAGCGGCAGTGCCGACTGCCCTTGAACTTTAAATGTAGATGGTTCTTATACTCTTTACACGGAAGTACTTCCACTAGCCTCATTGAAATTTGGTTTGTTTTTTGGCATATTATGCCTAAATCTTTAAATCTGGAAACAGATTAATTGTGTGTAAAACAACTGGCTAGTAAACCTGACGTCACATTTTTTATACCAGGGACACGCCAAATAAGATGCTTACTATGATATTGTACCGCATTCCATTGAACTCGTGAAGTGGTGAAGTTTGAAGCGGTGAAGTGGTGAAGTCACAAAATGTGAAGTAGTGCATAGCTCAACTTTTCTGCTCGTTCGCGTTCCATTGGTCTAAAGTGGTGAAAACGGATGGCTGTACACTATTGAACATTAATAGCAATGACATGCAAACTGTACGTTCGACGGCAAAGTTTAAGACGTGAGACTGTTCGACGAACCATGCAAATCGATTACCAAAATTACCACAAAAGTGTTCCTGTGAGGGACATTTAACAATATCAATCACCGACATTAACTTTCTCGCATTTCTAACTTACACAGCACCATGGGTATCATGGTGACTTGCTTATTTATGAATTTTCGCTTCGGCTGCCATTTTGAACTCAAGTTGATAAATTTCCAGTTCATCGCACGAGTTCAACCGTTCCGATCGCCAGTTCACGAGGTGCGATGGAACGCTTCTCACCGCAGGAGTTCACTACTACTTTTCACGAGATCAATGATCGCAATAGTACCATGCAGTCCATATCAAAATTGATAACGGCACGATGATGTCCGAAATTTCTCAAGGGCTTTAACTATTGTTAAATGATCCTTGACACTCGTTTGATGATCGTTCACATTCGAGTACGATTATGACTTACTTATTTAGGCCTACACCGTTCTTGCTAAAGCTGTACCATTAAATCTTCTTCATTCTTTGTTATTTTGTATACATCTGTAACCCCTACTTACCAGCAACAAAAATTTGAACCAACGGATTTGATCGGTTTGGCAAAGACAAGGGCACATGTTTCTCGAAAGTGACGTTTTGCCTGGTTTGTTACAGTATAAGACATAACTGGCTAACCTTCCGGTTTAATCCAGCGTCACCCACAGCTACTATCCAGTTGCTGGTCACTTGATCGTTTTTCCCTGCTCCATTGCTTATGAGGAGCACTCACGCACAAAGGCAGTAGATTACACTTTTAAAGGCAGTCACGCGCCATCCCAAACTACAATTTTACCATAGGGTACCATTGAAAATTCAGGCAACAGTTCTTCGATCGACATCAATTTCGCCAAATGCAAAGTAGCTTATATTACTCAGCATGCACTGAGAGTATTCTGATTTCACCTAAGGGTCTGATAGGCACACAAGAATATGCCTTTAAAATAAACTATAATGTTATGTCTGGACAAGGATGAGATTTAGACAAACGTAAAAGGTGCTAGAAGTAAGTAATTTAAAAAAAATTAAAACTGCCTTGGGTGACGAATTTCTGCCTTTAAAGTCTCGACGGAATGTTGAATGAAATAGTAAATATGCTACATATAGTCCCACTTTCAAATAGACCGACGTGGAAATCAAGTTGCTGAATTGTTTCTACTATTACAAACGACAGCTCAAAATAACTACGGTACTGCTCCATTCCAAGTTACAAACCTGGAAAATGAAACTTCCGGGTGTCTGAGGGGTCCAATTTTCAAATTGTCTGTAGGCCTACCCTCCAACCAAAGGTGGCGCGGAGCTTTAATGGTGTTTTTGTCAAACAAATTATTAAATACAGAACAATGTACATGTGGGTTGATTTGAATTTGAAAGTGCTGGAATACCCGGCTTAAAGTTTTCCCCTGTCCTGGTAAGATGTCTAAGAGGAGGAACCTAGTTGCAAAATGCGCTTACTCCTTCATTTGGATTTACAAGGGAAAATTCCAAAGCTTTCAAAACAACGGTCGCGGTCAATCTGAATCGAAATATCGGATGTACACTAAAAGCAGGGAGTTGCAACTCCCTGCTTTAAGTGATCAGAATCACAAAGGAAACTGTGATAGTTTTTGAATGGTTATGACACTTTGGGAAATATTTGTGATGAAAGTAGTTAAAATAAATCCATGAACTGATGCCAAAGCACACCTCAATCTACTCTGGGAAAACCAAATATCGAAAGGGGGTAGGAGTGGTACCCATTGGTACAACTCAGACACCTTTCAAAGTGTGAATAACCAGAGTGTGTATAATACCTCCCTGGAATAGCACTGCATGGACGTGATTTGCGGCGCGCGAAGCGCGCCCCAATTTTGCCCTTCTCAAACAAATAATTGAAAATATGGAGCTTGTCTTGCAGAAATTTTTGAATCTTGGGTTTCCTGTAAAGAAAGTTTAAAAGATGGGAAATTACTGAAAGTCTGCATTGCTTATTGGCAAATTTGAGATTGCACGTCGACCAAAGATAGGTGTTGCTACAAGATGTTATCTAACAGTCTGAGGCATACGAATTGAGGCTCTCCGACTTTATTTAAAAGTTAAGAGCTTATATTGGAGAAAATTTTGAATTTAATTAGAAAACATTTATAAAAACATTTAGGGAAATAGTACTGTATTCGCCGATATATTTGATGATTTGGTGTCACATATGGCAAATTTCCGATTTTGTCATACCTAGAACTCGGGAAAGTTGACTAATTAGCGAGCAATGCTGCAACAGGAATTGTAATTTATGGCGAGCAAGGCGCGGAAAACTTGGTTTTTCAGTACAATATACATATGGAGCTTTTATTGAAGAGAATTTGGAATTTCATGAAAGAGAAAAGTTGGGAAAACCACACTGTAATTAATTAGTGACACAAATGGCAAATTTCCGAATTTTTCAGAGCCAGGAGGGCAAACGCCCGTTGCCCCCCCCCCCCCACCCCCGTAGCTTCGTCACTGGCTGCACCTCTTATTTCAAATTAAAGCAATAGCAAACGTCCGTGTGATTTTACTTCTCTGATAACGGTCTATATGAAATGGTCGAATCGTCATACAAATGTGTGAGACGGGCTAGTCAAAATTGTGAATTAGAAATAATTTTTCCTGAAAAATTCGAAAGCAAACTGTGCACAATGATATTCCCAGTTCCCTTACAATGTTTTTGTCAATTTCAGCGTGCAGTCTGATAATTCATTAAAGATTGCAGATTTCATTAGACATATTGTGCTCTTCCATAACCACACTTACTGGCCTATGCATATGGGCTACGACTTCATGTATGTTTGAGATGAAACTGATAAGAAGAACATCAATTCTACTACATGCGAGTAGAGCGAGCGAAATTTGCAAAGTAAAAATGCTGGAAGGAATACCGAGTATCAGTGGGCGGCTCTTATTGATACTTTAAATTGACCGTAATCGCAAGAAGGCCTTAAATAGCTTCCATGTGTAATTTTTGGGTTGGCCTAGTACCTGTAACTTTTCAGTGTCAGTTGACAAAAGAGGAACTTTAACGTTAGCGTCCCCTCCACTCAAAAAAGTGGGAGGGACATGTCTCAGGCCCGGCCAAATCGATGACCATGCATTGCAGCTTTGCACATCATATTTCGTTTTTTGTCGGTATTAAGAATTAGTATTCATTGGTACCATGAAATTCCTGACATTTTCTTCCTTGTCACTTTGCAGTTTGCTAACTTACTTTGAGGTGAAAATTTTATTGCAAAAGAAAGCTTAAATCACCCACTCCTTAGATTTACTTACAAGCCTGGGAAATTTCATTTCCACCCACCCGAGGGTCCGATTTTTTCAAACTTTTCTGCGCGCTCTCCCACCAACAAGTGGTGGCGCTCCGCTTAGATAATCTTTCAAGCGGAATTATATTTCTCGTGCAAAAGTCTTCTCCATGCCCCCGCAGAAACTGAAATACCCCCGTACGCCCACTGTCATGGACCGATTCGGAATTTCACAAAAGCCGATCAGCTTCATGAATCTAAAATTGTACCTACGAGCGTCAAATTAATTCCAGACGCCTGGATAAGGGAGGGGACCCTGGGGAAAAAGATGAAATTAAAAATGTAATCAAAGTGAAGAATTTTAAATATATATATTAGAGCTTGCAATGTGAATCTATCTCATTCAACTCACATTGCCAAAGCTCATTCCATTGTTAAGATACTAAATGTTGAGATCTAGTCACTTAAACCAAAATAGTCCGTTGCGAAATAATTTGACTCTTTCTTGGTCACATTATAATGTGAGTTGTCCAACAATAAACATAAATCTCTTCAACTCTAAAACAACTCAGAAACATTTCTAGTCAAATTTGAATAGAATCAATTCAACTGGAGCACGAACTGGGATCTTGTTTAATCTTTGACTAGATTCGACTCATAAATGAAACAAATAGTCGCATTTTAAAACCATTAGTCAATTTTGAAACGGATCTTTTCAAATATTTTACAAGTTTTTGGTTCGTGTCCCATTTGACTAGATGATTTTTGTAGATTCACCTGCTTTGTTTTCCTTAAGTAAAATTAAATGTAAAAGTAGAGTAAAATGTTTTATGCATTGAAAGCTTCCTGTTTGCTTTCACAGCATGTTGCACAAAGAAGGCTAAATTAATCATTCACCCGATAAGAGTGCTATTACATACATTCTAAAATCATCCTGGTCAAATTTAACAAGGATATTGGTCACCAATTTTCCATACATTTCCTGGAAAAAATAACCAGTTTTTCTGGTCATTTAACCAGGATATGTACGGATTAAACATTTCCTGGTTAAAATTACAAAGATTCCAGGTAATTTTAACCAGGAAATGAATAGAAAATTGATGACCACAATGCTGATTAAAATTTGACCAGGATGTTTTAGAGTTTGTTGATACAAGGTGCAGTAACTCTCAGAATAACAAAGAAATAGAAGGACTCTTATTGCACACCGAATGGCATCACAACTTATTGTGTCTTTGTACCAATTGAGTGAATAAATTTCAACATTTTATTTCTCAGCTCAGGAATGCCCTATGAAGATGGGAGTTCCTAACTCCCATCTTCTTTTGAATTCAATTCAATTCATCCTTTTGATTTTTTAGACTTAAGGTATACTTTAAATAAATGGCAATTCCTGACCTGACAATCAAGCTACGGGTGCATGCAGCAGCTAATAGGATCAACTCCCTCCCCCCTCCCCAATGAAGAAGTAACTAAAGATAAGGCTGGAACCGGTAAGCCCCACCCCCACCCTCCCATTCCACGGCGTATGGGCAATGAAGCAATGGAACATGGATCCACAACCGGAAAAAGACCGTGGTCAGCTCGACTTGAATTGGATGGAAACTGGACCGTAAAACTCCATCTGACCTATAGCTTTTCAAATGTGGGGGCGTGACCAATTTATCAGAAATAAACTCTGTGAAAACTAATTCGTGTATTTTCAAATTGGTGGGACCTGGTCTCGAGATCATGTCCGCCAAGGTTGACACCCATTCCTCCGGTTAATCTAGTGGTGATGATGGTCTTTTCCCAGTGTAGGGGTACACTGGATTGATTTCCATGCTCCTTGCTCATGCGGAACGTCGTGCATAACGGAAGTGGGTTTTCGGTTCTAGGGTATGACTTGATCTTTGAATCGAATCCTATTCCACTGGGTGACTGGCGGTTGTTTTACGATTAGCTAGACCTAGGTGTTATTAAACCCAATACAAGTTATTTCAATTGATGTTAGCGAATTATTTTAGCGCAGCTGTGTTAAAATGGAGAATTTGTTATTCCCAATAGCAATTATTTTCAATGTCATCTAAATGCCGTCATTCCTAAATTAGATCCATCGGAATATAAATTTTGTCGGGACATTGTTAGTTCGGAGGGTTAGTGAACTTAATCTAAGGAGATATTTTATTCACACAATGAACTTCCAGGCTTCAGCTCCCTAATTTACACAAGTTGTATTTTATTGAAGGTATTCCGTTCCTTTGACAGGAAGATGCAAAACGGCTTGCTGCAGCTCTGGCTGGACGTAGGCAATCGATGGCAGCAATACCATCTTTGACGATGAGGAGGGTAAATATCATTTTCTCGACTTACTTCTTTCTTTCTTTCTTTCTTTCTTTCTTTCTTTCTTTCTTTCTTTCTTTCTTTCTTTCTTTCTTTCTTTCTTTCTTTCTTTCTTTCTTTCTTTCTTTCTTTCTTTCTTTCTTTCTTTCTTTCTTTCTTTCTTTCTTTCTTTCTTTCTTTCTTTCTTTCTTTCTTTCTTTCTTTCTTTCTTTCTTTCTTTCTTTCTTTCTTACTTTCTTTCTTTCTAGTCATGTCCGGACGGAAACAGTTTGGTCGCGCGAAGCACGTCCGAAAAAAAAATGGGGTTTTGCTCCAGAAATACTGAAAGTATTTGGCTCATGTCAAGAAAATGGAAGAAATTCCCCAGTTCTCATACCATGCAGACAAGTCCGATTTCCCAACTAACTTATTTCTAGTCCCTCCCAAAACTGTTTTGAGCTCTCTAAGTTTTGATGCAAACCCTATTGAATTAACAAAATTATCCAGAGGAGCACTTGCGTCCATAATATGTAATCACTTAGCTCACTATGCACATAGAATACTTTCAGGTTTTACCCTGTAACTTTTGACTTTGATGGTAATCAAAGATCATTCAGCAATGGATGAGTTTGCTCTTTCCTAAGCAGATACTATTGGATGAAACAAAAGCACCGGATAGCGGGCGACTATATCCCCTTCCATGCACTACCATGGACTTATCATTGAGGCACTTACTATTTTCTACACAAACTTATTTTGTGTTCCAGAATAAAGAATCATCCAAACAGCTTCCAAAAAAGAACTTCAATCGATTTAATAAATCGAATAATTGCACTCACTTTACTTCACTTTTATTCAATCGACTTATCTGAATTTCGCTGTAAACAGTTCAAATGTAGCTACGGTACAAAGGAAAGGGACTTTTTTAAATTAAGGAACAATTGACTTGCACTAATCATACCCTCGCTCACCCCACCCCCTCTCCATCCATGTGCACCTATACTGTCTCTCTAATTAAACATAAACTTCTGCAGTTGTCACTAGTGGCATGTAGTATATAGTTGCAAATACCCTACGACAAAGGCTGCAGTGATGATACCAGACTTCTTTCGCTCGAATGGGGCTACAACGAATCTTGTAATAGATACCACAGAAGCAGTTGCAAATACAGAATAGACATACTAATAGCTATTTTGTGAATGCATTTGGCAAAATTGTAAATGAAAAGGTATAATTCTTACGGCGCACGGCAGTTATTACTCCGACCATTTTCTGCATGCACTCGTAATACTAAATACTTCAATAGAACAGCTAGTATCATGAGAAAAAATTGAACACCGGCTATGATAAAGCTATTAGTGTACATATTGGAAATTTGTGTTTGGTTTCATCACTGTTGCCCCGCACAGAGGATGAAGTGACTCATTAGTACAAGCTACAAACCGTATCTTATGTGCAGACAGTGTTACCATTCCAAATTGGTCGTAAATTCAACAGGGTTTCGTTCAGTCAAGGTCGCTCTTATAACCTGAGCGAACGGACATTCCAAACTGCGCGGAATCTGCGTTTGGCCTTCTGTTCATACCCAGTGAGTTGCTACTCAAGTTCAAGTTCAATTTATTCTCTATTACACCCCAATACGGGGTACAAGAGACTGAGAAACATAATAAACAAACAAGGTAAACACAATTATTACTTAGAAAGAAAAAGAAGGAATAAAGAAGTGAAAATAGAAAAAAGGGGAAAAAAGAAAGCATCGCTCATACTGACACAGTACAGAGAGTAAATCAAGACACTCAAGGGAAAATAATAATAATACTGGTATGTTACATTGATTTTTTTGTTTTTTACACCATTCATCTCAGTGTTTGGTTTAACCAAGGTCACCCTTGTGGAAGTAAAACAGGATGGAGGTACAAGTAAATTGCATTTCATTCACCGTGTTTGCAATGGGTTAGAACTATATTTGGAATGAGCCAGTGGGAGTGGTTTAAGTTTTTTCGAGAGTGGTGGCGCACTAACAATTTAAAGCATTTTGGGGTGAGGAATTTTTGGCTTTAAATCGGTTACATTTTTTTTCTCCATGCCTTCAAAGTGTAGCCTACCTCTATAAAATAAATTCAAAAATATATATTACACAGCATGAAAAATAAAGAAAGTCACATATTATTGCGCAACGGACTTATTTATTTTTAAGTGAATATGTGTCCCCTCAAAAAATGTTTGGGAAACCTCTTTCCTCACCCCGTGTTCGTCGCCTATGGCCTCCGCCACGTGCAATTCCCACCGACGCCCTTATCACTGTCTTGCATAGTTCTGCTCGGAACATTCAGAATCAAGGCCGGCCGCGCCGGTTTGAGTCAGTTTAGGAAGTGCGCCATCACAACTTGCCTAGCAACGAATATGGCATCTAATCTCGGCCGAAAAGGGAAAACGAAAACGTCCCAAAGTGCAAGTCAGATCCTTGGTAAAGGACCTGGTGCTTTCAAGGATGTCGATTGGCAAGCACTGAGTGTATGTTATCTTCCAGGTTTGGTCTTACTTGAATAAGAAGGAGGGAATAGAGTGTTAAATGGATTTCATACATTTGTAGTTGGCATTTGAGCGGAGCATTTTGCACTAATACCAATTCCACGAATAAAATAAGAGTGGCCACCGCCACACTGGCAGGCGCCAGAGTGCATTCCATGAAAAGTCTATGCAGAAGTTTCGCTAAGGCGCTAGCAGCGTAGTACTTACGTACAGTATACATGTACGTGACGCAAAAAAAAACTGCCTTATGACTGATAAATGAATGATTTTAATGAGGTGTTCGAATTCAGAACCAGTTCGAACTCTGAACCAACCACTAGGCCTAGGCCTAGGCCTATCCAATGTCGGAAAAAACACCCTTAAGCCTAGGCTAGAAGAATCTCGTCAGGAACTGTTCTCAGTTCTAATTAGGCCTAGGCTATATGCTCATTTAAGCATTTGAAAATGACCATGAATGTTGATATTTGATAGCACTTTATCTCAGAATAAGCTTAAAGGGGATGTAGGCCCTTCAGTGCTCTTTAAGTAATTTGATTCCCTTTTTGCCAGCACTTAGGCTATTTCAGGGTTTGTTAACATAACATAACATAACATAACAGGTTGAAGGGCAAAGGAGGGCCAAGGCCCCATAAGATGCCCTGAAGACCAAGCCCTAATCAAAAGTCAAACCACCAAAGCTTGACTACAGCCCCAAACAATCAGATTCTACCACAGCCATGGAAAAACCTGTCAATGTTAACCTTAAAGCAGTGAACTGAGGGGGAGTTAACTACCCAATCTGGTAGACAATTCCACTCTTTGACAACTCTATGGGAGAAACTAAACTTCCTAATGTCAAGCCTTGCAAAGGCTTTTCAAGCTTTACAATGCTTACGCACCCGAGAATTACCTTGAACCCTTAAATAACTACAAGTCAGCAGGGGATTTCTTTCACAAAGGAACTTGAAAACCTGGAGCATGTCTCCCCTAATCCTTCTCAGCTCCAAGGTGGTAAGCCCAAGATGTTTAAGCCTAGCATGATAGGGCAAATTTCTCACCTCAGGAATGAGGCGAGTGGCTCTCCTCTGAACCTGCTCTAAAACAAACTTGTCCTTTTCATAGAAGGGACTCCAAGCCTGAGCTGCATAGTCAAGATGGGGTCTTACCAACTGCTTATACAAATTAAGTACAATATCCTTACTAAAATTGATGAAATTCCTCTTGATCAATCCAAGCACTCTATTAGCCTTTACAGAAGTGGCTGCACACTGCTTTGATGACTTTAAGTCCCCAGTAATTACAACACCCAGATCTTTCTCAGAGGTGACATTACTTAAAACACAACCATTCATGTTATAATCATAGCTAAAACTTTTGGGACCAAAATGAAGGACCTTACACTTATCTGCATTAAAAGACATTTGCCAGGTCTGAGACCAAGAAAATAACCTATCCAGATCTTTCTGCAGCAGTAAGGCATCATCCAAAATGCTAATTTTCCTATAAAGCTTAGTATCATCTGCAAACTTACTTATACGAGATGTAAGAGAACTATCAATATCATTGATGAAAATTAAGAAAAGAAGTGGGCCAAGGACAGAACCCTGTGGTACTCCACTTGTGACTTCTTTCAAGACGAGAAGTTACCATTGACAGCAACTCTCTGAGATCTACCATGAAGCCACGAATTTATCCAATCAGCACAATTGCCCTGAACCCCTAACCTATGCAGCTTAACCATTAGCCTACCTAATGGAACTTTATCAAAAGCCTTTGAAAAGTCCAAGGTAAATGACATCAACGCCATACCCAGAATCAAGAGATGAAGAGACATCTTCAAGAAAGCTCAGTAAGTTAGTAACACAAGATCTGCTTGGCAAGAAACCATGTTGTGACAGATTAAGTAACTCATTATCTAAAAGATACTTAAGTAAACTATCCTTAATCAAAGATTCCATAACTTTGCACACAACACTGGTTAAACTGACAGGCCTGTAATTGCAAGGATTACTTGATCCCCCTTCTTAAAAATTGGAGTAACATTTGCTACCCGCCAGTCAGTAGGAACAAAACTCGAATCCAGACAGTTCTGAAAAATGATCGAAAAGCGGACTGACAAAATCTAGGAGCATTCACGTAAAATGGCTGGGTGGACCCCATCTGGCCCAGGGGCCTTACTAGCTTTCAAACTCTTTAACTTTTTACGAACTTGTTCCTCTGAGAAAATGACATAACTGATTGAAGTAGAGACATCAGAACCATTACACGTCCCCAACAAAGATGATTCCTCGGTAAAAACAGATACAAAATAGTCATTTAACAAATTAGCCATGTCTGATGGTTACTAACCAAAGAATTATCATCACCTTTGAGAGGCCCACACCCTCCTTAAGCTTCTGCTTAGACCTCACATAGGCATGAAAAGTTTTGGGGTTTATCTTAACCTCCTTGGCCAACTGCTTTTCAAACCTAGTTTTAGTTCCAATTACCAAATTTTTAACTAAGAATTCCTGCTTCTTGTAAGCTGCTAAGTTTTCTGGACTTTTACTGGCCCTATAGCGACGCCAACACTTACGTTTCTTCCTAGTTGCTCTAAGAACTTCTCTAGAAATCCAAATTGGCCTATTTTTAACCACAGCTTTCTTAAGTGGGATGCACAACTTTGTCGTGTCAGAAACAACATCCCGGAAAACACTCCATGCCTCAGCAGGACCCAAGTGAGACAAACGGGCCGTCCAATCTATGGTTAAAAGCTCCTTAGCACGAGTAAAGTTAGCCTTGCTGAAATCAAGAATTCTTTTGTCACTACTAGCATGATTGCTGAAACAATGTAACTCAAAACAAATAAGGTCATGGTCACTGGACCCTATCTTACCACCATTAGCTACATTTCTAACCATGTTCTCATCTGTACTTAACACCAAATCAAGACAATTATCCTCACGAGTGGGAAACAGAACATGCTGGGTAAAGAAACCATCAGTCACAACCTCAAGAAAATCCCTCCCATGTAACCCACTAGTACAGGAATGCCAATCAATATCTGGAAAGTTAAAATCCCCAAACACAACAGCCTTTTTGGAAGAAATTTTTCTAAAAATTGTTGTAAGTTGTTATTTGCACCCCAAGGTTGTTGGGCTTCTCTGAGGCTCATTGAAGCAGCAAATAGGAGTAATGAACCAGTGGTCGGGTACTATAAATTTGGGAACCACAGTTTTTCCCTAAAAACTTTGGTAGCCATGACGGATCTCCTTAAAGGCTAATATCTGGTAATGACTAGGGAAATTTTGGTGAGGAATTGCACTTGCAGCACACTGATTGAGTGTCTGCCCTGCATTTATCCAATGCTGATTTGTAGCGAGTTTCACATTTCGTTTATGGATATATGTTGAGTGTAACTATAACTTGAAAGAATATTCATACACAAGCATATATTCAAGCACAGTACCTGCAGAGGATTCATTACCCTCTTAAACAAAAATCTGGATGAGTTCAATTTATTACGCTTGCATGTTACAGTAATGTTGTTATGGTGATAGCTAGAAATTTTTAAAAGTGTGACAAACTTTGATCCTGCCAATTTTGGCTTCTTTCCTTACTGAATAATTAAAAATATTATGGAATCTTTGTCTTTGTATCGAAAAGCAATTTGCAAGTTTGAAGAAGGCTCTGTTTGAGCAGTGTACTTCTCTTTTTTACTCCCTGTAGGATGAAGATGCGAAGGCACTTGAAAAGGAGGCATCTTTAGCATGGAAAGTTTTGTCCAACTCACAGATGCAGAGGCTAATGACTCTACCAGTCATTGAACTTCAGGAGTAAGTCAGGGATCAAATGTACCATTTGCAATGAATTTTTTGTATAAACACCAGTCAGCTGAGTATATATACCCAGGAGAAAATTCCCAAAGATAGAAAATAAATGGGATTGCATAAAAACTCGATTAAATTCCATTAAAAATCATTAAAATTTAAAGCTAAGATCTGGAATTTGGACACTTTGTATGGGATCCAATTTAGAATTATGTGGGATCCCATAAAATGGGTGGAAAATGAGAAAATACTCAGTGGGACCAAAAAGCAGTATTGGGTCACAGAAAATAAGGCAGTAGCATTTTACGTAGAAAGAATTGTCAAGTACAAACTTCCATTATTGTAGTGCTGTATACTGGTACTCTTTTCAGTTAGTGGATCAGAAGCTCCAACAGGCTAATAGCCAGTGCAGAATACTAGCCTTGTAAGAACTGTTAAGTTTGTGGCATGTACACCAAGGTCTACAAGGGTCAGTGAGTGACAGCAATAACCCAGACTGGTTTTTTTTCTAATCCATATAAATTTAGGCTTATAAACTTCCTACTGTAGCTACAGTAGTCCTCACAAAAATCTGCAATTAGAGTAAGTCAGCTACAAAGATTCCACAGAAAATCTGAAGCAGCAGTTCCCAAATTTTCCAAGACAAAATATGTGTTAATTCGCTAAGCCAACTGATTTTGTAATAATTATTGTTAGATACTGATAGTCATTGACATGTCTGTTCATTGTCATAATTTGCATCCCACCTCCAACATGGAACAAGACCAACTGCATAGCCAAGCCGTTAGAGCATCCAATGTACAGCTGTGAGGTCTGAAGTTCTAGTCCTGGCCAGGTAATACCAAAGTGAGCCACAACTTGGAAAAAAGGTTGTGGCTGGCTCAACGTAAACCAATTAATAAGAACTAAGCTGTAAAACCTCATAACTAACCTACACTCAGATCTTTCTAGCTTCAACCCATATGTCCAATAAATGGAATGTTTAGGTAGATGACCCATGAGCCTCATATGAATTCTGACTTTTCACTCCAGATCAGTGATCACTTTTCTACTGTCCATTTAATACATCCCTCCCCATCTTCAGTGGCCTGGATGTTGCAGAATATGCCCACAGTATTCCCTACCTGTTGTAAGAGGCAACTAAGGACGGGACTTTCACCGTAGAGTATTTGAACTGTATTTTAAACCAAACTTGAACTGTTGACACTGTATAGTACATGCCTGATTGTATGTTGTTAAATCTCATCTAACTACTGTAATTAAAGAAATCTACATTTAATACTTACAGAACAAGTAGCATGCATTTGTGCATGATTGAAGCAGTGTTTGTATGTGACACACTTTGCTTGACTGATTCACAGGATACGTTTGCATACATCAATTTCCCAACACATCTGTTGGTCTTTGACGAGAAAGTATCTCATTGCAGCTGTCTATAACACTGAAATGACATTTGATGGTACACATGCAGACATCAGAATCAAAATTCCCAGGGTCTGCCTCAGCATTTTAATCCAGAGACAGGTCATTTAATGTAATTAACTATATATAAGAGAATTCCAAACAGGAATGAAAGTCTATACTCAAAATATGTATGTTAAACAGAAGATGTTTAATATTTTCAGAGAAATTGCAAACATTCTGGACTTGAAAGGTCACCCTACAGATTTGGAGGAGGCGGCCATATTAGACTTCTATGTGTCTGGTTTCTGGTGGGGGAAGGAGCAAAACTGGAATGCACAGCAGATATCTGGTTTGTTTACTGTACATCATCAACTGTTGGAGAATTTGAAAGGTCAGTGGTCAAACTCCTCAGTAACTTCACAGATTCGACTCCTGGTAAGGGCCATACTGTAGACTTTTAAAATGGAACCCAGCACAAAGTGTAAAGTACATTTTGTAAGTAAACAAAGGAAAGGAAAGTGAAATGTGTGCAACCAGGCACTGCAGAATGAAAATATGTGATGGGGGGACTGAGTGCCAGTCCAATCATTTAAGCTGAGTGGAGTGTGCAAAACAAATTTTTGCTTTACAAAACTACCAGATGGCCAAGATGAAACTTCCTAAGTGTTCTAAGCTGAAGGTGCATTGGATCAAACATGGATATGTTTAGCACCCACTCAAAAGGGAAATAGTGTGTTTGTTTTACAAAGAAATTTTATTCTTTCAAAAGCAATATTTAATTGCAAAGAGTGATAGATACTTAAAACTAAAGCAGTATGGTAGCCTCCTGTTCAAAAAATATGTTTCCCTCAGATAGAAATTCAGTTGTTTGTTGGTCAAGAATGACTTGTTCACCCAAACTTTCAACATTTCAAAAGATACAACTTCCATGACTCTTCTTGTGCATAATATTTTGGGTCTCAGCATGGGTTCCTGCCTAATAGGTCTTGCGTCTCTAATTTGCTTAGCTTTCTTGAAGATGTCTCTTTGTCTCTTGATTTGGGTCATTGTGTTGATGTCATTTACCTTGATTTTCAAAAGGCATTTGACAAGGTCCCATTAGGTAGACTTGTGGTGAAATTGCATCAGTTAGGCATCCAGGGGAGATGTGCTGCCTGGATCAAGTCTTGGCTTTTTGGTAGATCCCAGAGGGTTGTTGTAAATGGTAATTTCTCCTCTTGAAAAGATGTCACAAGTGGAGTACCACAAGGTTCTGTTCTGGGCCCAATTCTCCTTTTAGTTTTTATAAATGATATTGATTGCTCTCTCTCATCTGAATTAGTAAGTTTGCTGATGACACTAAGCTCTATAGGAATGTTAATAACGGAAAGGATGCTTCTCTGTTGCAAAGGGATTTAGATAGGCTAGTTACTTGGTCTCAGACTTGGCAAATGTCTTTTAATGCTGATAAATGCAAAGTTCTTCACTTTGGATCCAAGAATTTGGGTCATAAATATACCATGGCTGGTAGTGTTCTAGGTAATGTGATTTCTGAAAAAGACTTGGATGTTGTCATTTCAAGTGATCTGAAGCCTTCTAGGCAGTGTGCAGCAGTTGTTGCAGGAATTTCAGTAATTTCAGTAAAGATATTGTGCTAAATCTTTATAAGCAGTTAGTTAGGCCACATCTTGATTATGCTGTGCAGGCATTTTATGAAAAGGACAAGTTTATTTTAGAACAGGTTCAGAGGAGGGCCACATGGCTTTTTCACAATGTTATCATTATAGGCTCAATTGTTTAGGACTTACCTCTCTAGTTAAGAAGGGTTAGGGGGGATATGCTGCAGGTTTTCAAGTTCCTTTCTGGTAATGATTCTCTGTCTAACTGTAACTACTTAGAGGTTTGTGCTGATTCCTGTGTTCGTGGCCATAATAAGAAGCTGGTGAAATGTTTCTCTAGACTTGACATCAGAAAGTTCAGCTTCTCTCATAGGGTTGTCAATGAGTGGAACAGTCTCCCTGAGTGGGTTGTTAATTCCACTTCAGTCAATTGCTTCAAGATTAACATCGACAAGTATTACCGTGACAGTGGCAGGATCTGATTGTATTGGGTTTGTTTAGTTTTTTTTGGATTAGGTGTTGGTTTGGGTCTGTTCTATAGGGCATCTTATGGGGTTTTTACCCTCCTTTGCCCTTTAACTTGTTATGTTATGTTATTGCTGGGGCTTATTGCTGAGTCCAGATGTTTTGATAATGACTAGAGCTATTTACTCTAAATGCTATGTTGGAGCATTTTAAATGCATTGTTTGCCCTTTAAAATTCTCCCCTCAGTTCCCACTATTTGGAAAATTTTGCAAATTTTGGGGGGCTTAGCCTTCTCTGCCTTTTTCATGGAAGGACTGTGTCCCATCCCCTGGTTACGTTGCCATTATATATGCAACTTGCTATTTCTGAAGTAAAACCTAATAGTCAAAAGTGCTTTGTCATACAACTAGACTCAAAATTTAACTCAGAGGTTTGTAGCTGAGATTTTTTGTAATCCTACATTCTTTTCTCCAAATTGAGAGCAACCATTACAGAGGCATAAAGAAACATCAGGAAAGATGTCAACAGCTGTTGTCACCAGAAAAAGAACTCTTGGAGCTTCTTTATTATAATCTAATGGTACATATACACTAAAATTTTGTTGTGATGTCTTTGTGTATTATTATGTAGAATTTAATTAATTATTGTCTTGTATATTTGATTTGTTCCTTCTTTGTATTAATCAGAATATGGAATCTTCTAAATTTCAGCAAACAAAATGACTCTAGATGAAAATCTGACAGAATTCCGAAAGATGTTAGCAGGAATAGGAACCAAAGGGGAGCAGAATGGGGGATTGGATTTCTTGGATATCAATATGGCAACATCTTTGATAGAATTTTTGTCTTCCACGTAAGTATCAGCCATCTAATTTTGTGACTGCACACTGATACTTGCTTCACAACACTGTGAAAAACTTGATCTTGTACACACCCAGATAAAGAATGGAAACTCAGGCATATGTATCGACGTGTAATAGAAAGCCCACCACATTCCTTAAAAGATTTTCTGAAAACAAGCCAGTGAGCCACAACTAGAGAAAAGGCTGTGGAAGGCTTGACTTACACCAATTGGTTAGAAATTTGGCCATAAAACACCATCTAATTGACTAACAAATTCAAAAATTTTCTGCACAGTGTGATTTGTAGCACACCTTGAGAACCTAAAGTTCAAGACCTATAGTGAACAAGTAATGATTTTCTTTCTTTTAATGAAAGCATATGAATACCATCTGAAAAAACGGAGAAATAAATTTTCAGAGGGGATTGAACACTGAGGGGAGCATAAGGATTATGCAAGTGGTATCTAGCAGTAGAACCTTGAGGAGTGACACATTGAAGTAAGGATGCTTTCTGAAATTAGGTTTGCTCTCATTTGTTGAGGTCCTAGGAGAAAGAGCTAGGAATTCAATTCAGCAAAAGTGGAAAAGGATAATATTCATTTAAAAAACACTTTGTTGTTTTTATTTGAATAAGGATATATTGATAACTGAAAGGGAAAATGCAGTATTCTCAATTTGAATTAAGGTAGTTGTCTGCCATGTTTCATGATTTGCTCTTTGGAGTCATGTGACAATATTTTTCTAACTAAATTATGATGAAGGGGGTAACTCCTTTTGTTAGGTAACTCCTTTGATTACCTTACATGGGAAGTTATGGAGTCCTTACTGTAAACACCATAAAAGGTACAGTACTTGGAAGTTAAAAAAAAGGAAATTTGTCAGATGTGGCTGTTATTTGAAAATAAGCATGCCATCACAGAGCCCATTACTGAAATGCTGCACCTCCTGAAAACTCAAAATCCCGTCGAGTGTCTGTCTCAACGGGATGTTGGACATTGTTTATTAGAGCATGAGTCATCATCTCACACCTTGCTTCCTCACTCCTCTCCATCTTGTACTAATCCTGAAAGCTGAACAGTTGTGCATAATCTCAAACAATAGATTCAATAAACAGTTAGCAGCAAGTAGTTCCAGTATCTTGTTGGTAAGGAAGTTGTGGTCAATGGGGACTAATTGGGAGCTTGTTTGCTCAATATATTAAGCAGAAATAACAACTCTGGAGATAGGTAGAGAGAGCCACAGATAGTGCTGCACTTGGCTAATGGACTTGTTTTCAACATGAGTTTTGGATGACTGCTGTTTCCGTTCAAAAGCAGAGGATGCAAACTACAGTGGTTTAGCTCTCTGCTCCTTTCTGTGGTGATAAGCAGTTTTGGATATAGGTAGGAGTTGGAGTTTGCTTGGAAAAGGATCAAGCTCGCAAACATATTTTGGGATCTGATTTTGTAGGTGAGAAGGCTGACTCTGGGGATGTAATGTAATACTAGTTTTCAATGAATGGGTTCATAAAGAGATAAAGAGTGAAAGTTATTACAATCTTTTAAGATGTTATGATGAATGATCAATGAAACAAGGGAACTGGAAGATGGAGATTGCTTGCTCTGCACTTCTTTTGTGCTAAGTGCTTAGCTGTCACATATCCCTCCCATTAACTGATTCCTGAAATTCCTCTGAAATAATAGAGATTAGATAGTAGAACAATGATTCTTGTCATCTGCTACAACTGAGAGAGATCAGAGAATTATTTCCCTACTTAGAATCACATTGCTGTCGTCAAAGAGATAAAAAAAATTTCAACACAGTGCCAGGTGTAAGGTTCTAAAAGGAAATATGTTGATCGTTATTTCAATGAAATCAATATTTGAGGAACAAACTGAAATTGATTGAAATATCAACAAGGATATTTAGACTCATGTTGAATTTTAAACAGGTACACTTCTATAATCAGGCCTTGAAGGGCAGTTGTTTTACGACGCTAAGCGACCACGAATGTGTTAGCAGCCAAGCTGGCTAATGAATTACAACTTCACGTCCGGTGGCAACCAATTCAATTTAACAATTCAGATCAAATTTGGTATTTTTTTTTAAAGGCCAGTTCAGATGGGAAAACTGTAGATTGCTCTTGGATGAAAAACCCACCTTACTTTGACCCGGCCAAGAATCGAACTTCAGACCTCCTGGTTGCTAAGCTTCATCGCTTCAAATGCCACCGCCTTTATCCACTCAGCCATAGCCCTTTGCTTAATGAATAAATTAGAATAAAAATGGAATCTTGCAATCTAAAATTTGCTGAACAGTCGTTTTGATAAAGGCGGTAAAAAGAGTTCACATGTGTGGGATAAGCACATAAAGGTCAAGCAGTATCTTGACAATGGCCTTTGTTACAGGATTACTAGGCTTTGAAAGAAGGAGATTGTCATTAAGAAGGAGAGTCAACAAACATCAGACAACAGAAACAAAGTGATCTGTCAACCAAATTTTGTCCCTTGAAAAGGATTAATTTACTTTCAAGTACCCATTGTCTGACAGACTTGAGCAAGCAGTCTCTGTTTTTTCCAGCTCCTCGATGAAACCCAACAGCTCATTTTAGAACATTGTAATTGTTGATATTAAAGATACAACATATGCCATCTCTGTCAAATATTATTAGAAGGTAGCTTGTAATCACATATGATGCCCATAGCTTTTTTTCCTGTCTTTAGTCAGGTCCCTACATTTCTTAATGAAAATGTAAAATGTTTTGAAGTACAGTAAGGGAAAAATGTCAGCATTATTTGAAGTTTTTCTCTTGAAAAACTTTAAGACAAACCATTATTACCAGATATTTATTTCGTGTAATTCCTTTCTAGGTTTTTCCAGCATTATCGTTTGTATGAGTTTTTGTTCAGTGGTGAAAGGAAGGAAGAGGTCATTAGCACAGATGTAAGTAAACATGCTCAATTCCCACTATGTTGGCCTCAGGTTTACCTGTAAAAAGTTACCACATGAGTTCTCACATCTGTATCCCCATGAGATCAGACTATGGTTTGGCCTGGTTACCATCCCAGTGCTTTTAGTTGTCCACAAGGAGATGTGGTTGACAGATACAATTTTTGCACAACTACAAACCAAAGAGTGTGTTTTGCAAGTACCTCTTGTTATGATTTGTTGCTATACATTTCAAGCTACACATATTAATTGAGAAAAGTTATACCATTATACTTAGTATTGAGTAAAGAGATGGGCAGTTGAAAGTTTTACTTGCAGTAGCAGAGGATGCAAAATG
Source organism: Holothuria scabra (assembly GCA_037179385.1). Classification (NCBI taxonomy): domain Eukaryota; kingdom Metazoa; phylum Echinodermata; class Holothuroidea; order Aspidochirotida; family Holothuriidae; genus Holothuria; species Holothuria scabra. The sequence goes on along the minus strand of CM074194.1, from coordinate 20,430,348 downwards.
TTTGGTGAGCTAGCCAGTCAGGTAAAGACTAGCCCAGGACTGCAGCAGAAGTTTTTTTAGAGCTTGTTTAATTGAATGGGGTGTTTTATTGACAGCTAGAACTCATATTGTCTCATCAATATGTACTAGAGTAAATAGTTTCCTACTTGGAAAGAGATGCTTACTGAAATTGAAGACAGCCAGTGATTGATCTTTGATAAAGCACATGATTGACACAGGTTTGGGTAGGAGATGGACATGATAAAAAAAACTTCATAGTTATATTGTAAATATTTGAGTTGCAGTACCTCTGAAAGCATGAATAAAAGCATAAATTGCTAAAAGGGTTTAAAAAATGAGTCAAATTACAAATTTCTTACCCTATTAGATATTTTACCCGACTCCCCATCAAAAGCAAGATTTGGTAGGGTAATGAAATTTTACCTGACTTCCCGCTTAAAGGGCAAGAGCAGTCATCCCAAATTGAAGAACTGTAGTAGACTGTCCAGTTCCATGATTGGCTGGTGGGAGTCATGTGACAATGTTTTTCCTCTTCAAATGTGAAATTTACCAGAATTAACTGCTTCGTTTACCTTAAATATGCAATAGTAAAGTCATAAAATGTAATGAAAGACACTTTGAAGAGAAATAAGATGGGAATTGTGTTATTTAGCATTTTCTTCAAAATAAGTTTTGGGGGACTGTTCATTACCTTTAACTCATTCAAGTTAAGCACGCTCCAAGAAACCATAAACTTGATAAAAGACAGCTAGCGGAAGATGTTAACAAAGGTGGAAGGATACAGTCCAGATATGCCACTGTTTGTAGGGTGTGAAATACAAGCAGTAGGGCAACTTCTTATAATATGGTTTTTGATGACCTTCATTCACTGAAGCAAAAAGGTGTGCACAGAGTGTTTATAGGTAGGGAAATTCAACATGGTATTAACATGTGTTTAACATTGAAGTTTTCTCACGTTAATTAGAAAAAGCAGTCAAGTAGAAGACGACAGTGCTTAGTCAATTTGTGAAACATCAGGCAAAAAAGTTCACTTAAATTCTTAAATTGGAAGAATTGTAATTTCTTTATAGTGAATCCTTGTGGGTGTGAGAAATAAAGAAATTTACCAAGAAACTTAAGAATTTGAGGGAAATTACTGAAATTTTGCTTTATAGCTTCTTTTAGGATATGTCTATTTTTACAAGTGTATGGGTGGGGTGTGTTTGGTTTGAGAATAATAAACATTTTAGTGTAGATAAATTGGTGCTGATCATTGAAGGCATTTTCAAAAACTCCTTTACTGTGCTCTTTTAGTGTGCTCTTCTAGTTTCGATTGAACTCTAGCATCTCAAGACTTGATTTGGGTTTAGATCCTCATTTTCATGCTGCTTAATCACTGTCAGCACTGAAATGCTTGACTCTTTTAGCTAGATAAGTTTTGCTTCTACAAAAAAGCCATGTTGTGCACTTCCCAGGCTATCTATCTTTTAGTTAGCAAGTTTGCTAGGTGGGTTTTATCACCTCAACTCAAGAGGTTGTGATTTAACTTAGAGTCACTTAGTGCCCTTTTCCCAGTTGTTGGCAATGCATTATTTTCCCTACTCTATTTCCTATGTGGAGCATTAAGCACACAATGATAGCATGGTCCATTTAAAGTCTTTGGTACTATAAACTTGACTTGGGAATCAAACTCAAACCTTCTACCTGAAATTCCATCATGTGTTCCATGCACCACTCAGCATACATTTTTTACGTGGACCTCATGTTGTCTGTACAAACAATTATGGCAGGTTTGATGGAAGAGATATTTTGAAGCAACCACAAAAGTATTACTGGCATTGCTGGAAACTAGTTTAAACTTGTACAGGGATCAGCAAGGGGTGGCCATGCATGGCTGATTGAGGGCCCCTCTGTGCAGATCTGATTTGGCCTCAGCGATCGTGCAAAAACTTATTTGACCATTCACAGTTTTATCACTGGCTCACAGCATGTGCAGGAACATAGAGCGACCTTGCAATTTGATGCAATGTCGAACAATTGGAATGTACATGTCATTGTGACCAAAATGTAAGTGCACCTCTTCAACTCTGTTGTCATGCATGTAGCCATTACATCATTTGTTTATAAATATGACTGACACTCTATACTATAGAAAGTGAGCTTTGTATTGCTGGTAAGTACAGAAATCCCTGATTTGATTATGTTTCCCCCTTGTCTTTGTTGAAAGGTCCCAGAAGTCAAATGTCAGGTGATATGAGCGATACTTTTGGCCAAACATTTCTTGTAAGTTCAGAACCAGTTAGTGACACTCTCATGCATTACAGATTGTATCAGTGTCACTGTGACATGTGGGGCAGCAAACATCCCCACATTTCATATACATGTGGGCCATATTGGGTAAGAAGTGATTGCAGATGCCTGTACCATTCCATTTCAAAGAGATCTAGATGGCTTGAAGACTTTCCAAAATACATATGTACATGCATGTATTCTGTAGTGTTCATGTCATCCAATGACAAAGCCCCTCTCAGAAATACACTTCTAAATCCTGATATGTGGACTTTAGATGGGGTTTTCAGCAGAATGTCTACCCTGCATGGAGTTACCACCTCCAGTGCATAATGCAGAGATGCATGCTTATTAATCTTGTGTGAACAAGCCAAGCAGTTGGTTGTGCACTGCTTTTCTATGTACGTAGAACATTTCTGGTGAAAGGTAATCATCTAAGGAGGCCAAAGACCACCAGCAGGAAATAAAAGTAACTGACATAGACCTCAGGAGATAAACATTACATGGCTGCACTTCCTTTTGTGATTATGAAGAAATCAGTACCATCATAAACCTGATCAGTATCAAAAAGTAGAATACTACCAGGTGATGTTGCAATTGATAAGCAGCCTCCACCACTGGGCAAAATCAGGGGTGTTTTAGTGCAACAATGAGTCACGCATTCATCATTGGCTACTTGTCAGCTAGCAACACTATCTAGCATGCTGCGCTAAATTTTGCCTGTCAAAAGGGGTGCATATGGGCTTGTGACATCAGTGAAAGCACTTTATTGCTTGAGACAAACACATAATTTATAGTTTTAACCTTGCAACCACATTCATTCTCATTCTGTACAAGCACTGTTTAAACTTCAAGTGAAAATAAGGCGGTCTTTTTGTCATAATGCAGGCTTTGTAGTTACTTTTTCCTTCTTTGTTGTTCTTTTTTCTCTCTTCCTGTTCTAATGTTCGTAATTATCCTGCATTATTTCTAATTTTATCACTCAAGCCTCGCTTTTCCAATGACCTCTTTTAATTTTTACCCCTTATATCAGAGCGGAATATGCAAACAGGAAAGTAAATATACATGGTAGTTTTAAAAACAAATCAGAAATAAGTTCTTTGAAAGATTGATTGCTACAAGGAAGTTTAGTGTTTTGTGATAATTCGGGGAATTTTCTATCCCTTCTCTATTTCATTCAAAGTTGTATAAGACTCAGAAATCAAAACTTTGGTCCCCTTAAAATGTAAATAATGTACCTTGCATGGTACTATGTTCCCTAGGAACTGTGTTTCTTGTCGTGTTTCAGGGTTTGAATAGCAAGTTTAAGCCATCTCAAGCTGGCAACTAATAATCCAGAATCTTTCAGAGAACTTCCTGTCGAGGTATCTTTAGATCAATAAAATTAAAAGCGTTTTCCCCTTCAAAGACTATTTCCTCAATAGAATGCAAGGTTGGTTTGAATGGGGTTAACTGCTGCAATTGCAGAGACGAGCTTCACCCGAGAAAAGGCCTTTTTCTCAGGGAACATTGGCTAAAACATCCTATTCAATTCTAGCAGCATGTACCATTTATAGCCATTTCAGCCCTAAAATAAATAAAAATATGATGAAACCCATTAAGCATTGGAGTGGCCGCTATGAACTGTGGATGTTAACATCAAGTAAAAACCCAACTTACCACCCAAAATTCGAGTTTTAGACTGTTTAGTGGTAGGCAGTTTTAGTAAGGGTTATTTCAGTTACGTATGTACATGAGGTTACCAGATGCCTGGATTTACCTGGACCTGCCCTCTAGGCTCCTAATACTGTTTGGCATACTTTTTGTTTTTGATCCTCTGACATTGTTACCTGAGATTTTAACTAGTATGTAGTTAGTTAAGATTGGGTCAACCACAGCCTTTTTCAATATGTAAGATAATTCATAGTTATGCATTTTAAATATATGTATTAGTTGTTTTGAAATGTTTTTGTGACAAAGAAAATCTCAGATTGTGTTCAAGTAATTCAATTTTTGTAAGGAGACAAAGCTTTTTTTGCTGGCCATGTATTTTGAAACACTTTAGCATTATTGAATAACTTAAAGGGCAAAGACAGTCGCCCCAAACTTGTCCTGAAGCAGCAACTAAATTTCACAATTTTAATCTTTTTCCTCTTCACAGTATCTGCTATAACAATTTAGGACTTCAAATTCTGCATATTCTAGGTAAAGCAAGCTGTAACTCCTGGTAAATTTCACATTTGAAGAGAAAAAATATTATCAATGACTCCCAAGAGCCAATCATGAAATTGACGGTCTACTACACTACTTCATTTTTGGGGGACTGCTCTTGCCCTTTAAGCTCATAATAGTTTTAAGTCTCTTGTATTGTGACTGTACTGTCACAGTCCTTTTTCTGTTGTCCACTTTGATGATTTATATGAAGTGTTCTCTGTGACATTTGTGTGCGGTATGGAGGGATACTCAGAGACTTTGAGGGCATAAGTTTTGGCACCATACTTAAGTTGGAAAAAAAACCTAATCTCACAAATTTATTCTCATCTTTTAGGATCTCTTACAAGTATTTTTTATGATGTTTTAGAACATACCATAACATGTTTAAAGTATAAAAGCAAGCTTTCAATTTCACCAATCATAAATTTTTCAAATTGCTAAGAAATATGGGATAGCCCGCTGCACTAATCCAAAATTTGAATGAGTCCTAGTGCTATTCACTTTAAAACATTGAGAAATATTGGTAATGAAAGTAAGAATAGAACTGATAGATTCAGCTAATGTCCCAAGTAAACACTCTGTGATTGGTTGAGTGGTTTAATTGCACCCTCATGTCAAGCACTTGCCCCATATAGATTTTGACAGAAATTACAAAGCCACACATGTAATGTATATTTCCTGGGCCTCTGTCCAGTAACTGCCATTTCCTGCTTGCAGCTCCTATCTCTCTAATGACCATGTGTTTGATCTAACGGCAAGAGCATCCACCTCTCATCCGGGAGGCTTGGGTTCTATTCCTGGGTCAAGTCATACCAAAGACTCGAAAAATGGAACCTACTGCTATTGTGTGTGATGCTCTGCATAAGCAATTAGAGTAGGAAAAACAAGCCAGTGAGCTGCAACTGGAAAAAAGGCCGTAGCCAGCTCGACTTGAGCCAATAGGTTGAAAACTGGGCCCTAAAGCTCTATCTAACTATCTTACTAACAGACTTATCTCTCTAATGCTGACTTTTCCTGAGAAGAGCTCTTTGTGCACAGTGCATGACCACATAGCTTGTTAGCCAAATCCTGATAAGTATCTTTACAAGTAGGATAGAGGCATAGAGGTGCCAACTTGAGCATAAACATTCTGCTGAGAACCCAAGCAAAGGCCTATTGATCGGCATTGAAAACTGTCTATTTCTGTAAGGAGCCTTAATTGTTATGGTGTGTGCATTGTGCAGGGGTAATTGCAAACTCTTGAGTAGCAATTCTGCTGGAAACCTAATCAAAATCCCACATATGGGTTTCTTGAGGAAGTGTGGAGTTCTGTACCATACAGACCTTTTCATGGAATGCTTTTAGCTGATGTTGGGTAGTTTTACATAGTGTTTATTCTCATCAAAACTTTCCATCTTCACACACTTCAATCAGTTCTAAACTTCTGATAAAGATATTGTACTTGTGTATACTCATAAATAACTTACATTACCACAAAATGAAAAGTTTGCAACATTGGTTATGCATAAGAGAAGCTTGTGCTCCTACAAATACAAAATTTTACTCATTTTACAAATCCTTTGCCTACTTTTTACTGTTTTTAAGTCACATTAAAGTTTAACAATAGCATTAGGACTCTTACTTTCCTCTCTTTGAGTCTGATCTTTAAGAAAACAATTCCTAGTTTTAGATGATATGATATTTGGCCTTAAAAAAAGAATATACTTCATAGATCGGTTTAAAAAAGGATGTAATGTCTTGAGAGAATAAAAAAGTTGTTTCAGACATCAGTTTATGTTTCCTATCTCTAGGGAAACCATGCCTCCGCAGCTTCTAGTTCCTTCCTTGTTTAAAGTGTTTTTAACATTTGGTCATATTTCTTTGGTGTCATTGACATTTCTCTTTGCTCTGAAAAGCATTTCTTCTATTTCCTTCCTCTTTGGAAGATGCTGACAGTAGAAATTTGTTTCCTATCTTTCAAAATAAGTATTTATAAGGGCATAGACAAGGGATATCTACCTAGACTGTAAAAAATGTCTCTCCATTGGAAAAAAATAAAAAAAAAGCAAAAGTATGTGAAAAGTTCTGTCAATTCTTTGACCACCTTTTTTATGTATTTTTTTGTATTTCTTTATTTTTTCTTTTTGTTCTGTAATTGTACAAATACTTTTGAATATATACAAACATTTGTCACAGTGTAGAGATCTATTCATTTAAAGGGACAATCAGAATTTGAATTTGGCAGAGACGAGTAACTCATTGTTCCATCACCTTAATTTACCTTTCTATAGTGGTTGTTTTATAACAGAATACAGAGACCAGTCACAGCATCAGAATATCAAATTTAAGGGAGGGGGGGAGGTTGTGCAAAAATTTTTGAGTGCAGCACAAAGCTGAGCCTAAAGAACCTGTTCCTGGGGTTAGGGGTCTAGGAGGCAAAGCCCTCAGAAGCTCTGAGGTTTTAGAATATCTCTGGATGAAAAATCTCACAAACTTCTTGAAAGACTTCATTAATGAAGTCTTTCAAGAAATTTGTTGTTTATTTTTCTGTTTAAGCAATATTTTTGTTTAACCCAACTCCTAACTTACCTAACTGGGAGGGGGGGGGGGAAGTGGGGGAAAGGATAAAATTGGGGGAAAATGCCTTCTCTTGTCCCAACCTTCCCCCTCCCCACCTGTAGTGCTGCCATTAATAGAGATGTTAAGTAATGGGTGTAATCAAGGGAAAAGATGATAATTAATGTGTTAATAATCTAATGAATGAGAATTTCCTGATATTTTGGGAGTGAAAAATGCCATGTTTACATGCAAAATAAGCCAGCTGCTTGATCAATACACAGTGACTATTTTTCCAGATAAGAGAAGTGTAATTTTCATGCAAAATAAGTCTGTCTCCTTTACAATACCATAGACAATGATAACAGAACATTGTTAGTTTTTTCTCAATGAGAGATTGTTGTGCATAATTATTGTGAACAAATGTGAAATCAAACTGTATTGTCCCTTTACTATTTACATAACAACAAAAATGTTTTGCATAGTATGTAGGTACAAGTACTTTTTAAACCATGGTGCTTCTGCCTTCATATGGCTAAACTGTCTCTATAGCAACTACCCGTTTGGAGTAAAGTTTTGTTTGGTTGTAACTCCTTTTTTTGTCTCTCCTTATTTTAAGCTTGAAGTGGAGCTTGTTCCACGGTTTGATTTACCACATCCACCACCCTTAGACGAAGGGTTACCCGAGGACCTCTATCTGCGACATGTAGCACCTCCCCCTCCTGAGAGTAGAGCTTCTGTTGAAATCAGTGATGAGCCTGCTGGTGGTCCTAGTGAAGAAAATACTGGAGCAGAAGAGCTGGCAGAGGGAGCAGACCAAAACACTGAAGAAAGTGGTATGTTGTGTTTCTCCTAAAATGTCAAGACAACAGATTTTTATGAAGTACCTTAAAAGGTAAAGAGCAGTCCCCCTCCCAAACTTTTTTTGAAGAAAAAGCTAAATAACACAATTTTCATCTTATTTCTCTTCAAAGTATCTTTCATTACATTTTATGACTTTGCTATTGCATATTCAAGGTAAACCAAGCAGTTTTTCTGGTAAATTTCACATTTGAAGAAATAAAACATTGTCACATGACTCCCAACAGCCAATCATGCAACTGGACAGTCTACTGCACTTTTTCAATTTGGAATGACTGCTCGTGCCTTTTAAATTGCATATTACTGTGGTGTTGTATTTTGCTCTCATAGTGACATACAATGTTTATTGAACCTTCTTTTTTTTTCTTTTCCTGAAATGTATTCAACTTTGTGTACGTATCACATGGGGTCAGTAATCACTAATGCATGGGGAAGGGACCAGGCTTTGCAGCCAGCAATATGGCTAAAGCAAAATGAAGATGGCCAAATTACAAAAGACAGCTGTAGAGACGTTCAACAAAAAAAGCTACATGAATGCTAAAAATACAATACTGTATCTTTAGACAATATTTGCATTTGCATGTGTTACAGAGCTTCAAGGTTTTCATGGACATGCCCCGCTGAGGCCCTAAAGCAGGCCAATGAATAAGTACATGTAGATAATGTGGACAGTATGTTTTCAGTCGCTAGCAGATACCTTCAATTAAAATCCTGGCTACAGATTTCATAGGGATAGATTAACCCCACCAGCCTATGTGGATTAAGCTAGGACTCTGAGGCTGCTTACAGTAGATACATGAGTACACAGAGCCTGAAGTACTAGCAGAACATTTAAAATTCAATTCTGTTCTCATCTTGGAAGAATGAATATATTTATCAGAGGAAAAAATCAGCAGCCACCAAAGATTTCATTAAGATATTGCATGAGATGCATTTTCCATAAAGTTATTATTAAGGTGCATGTAACATGCTATTGGTTTACCTCTGCTTACCAATATACAAATTCCTGTGCATTTTTTTTCTTCAAACATGCTGGGAAAAGCCCTTAGCTACTTTTCAAATTTGGTACCGGTCACAGAAAGCACAGGGCAGGAACCTTGAATTATAAAGTCAAGTTTGATCCATTAAGCCATTCAGGAAATGTCCGTTGTGATTGCATTCTTTTATAGTACTGAACACAAAAGGAGCAATGGCTGTCAGGATTTAACTTTTTTTTTAGGGTTTAACTTTTTTTGGGGGGGGTAGGTCCCTATCATGAAGAGTAATACAGAGAGGCAGATGCTTAATTACTCAATTTCACTAGGTTAGAAGCTGAATAGGTAGTATTTAAAAAGTTACATTTAGAAGCTTTGGAAGAACATTGAGACACAGATAAGAGGGAAAAGAATGTTTTAAATTTTTTAATTTTCTCCAGTGTTATAAAAAAAAGTATAATAGAAGCTGTGTGTGAAAAAATAGTAGGAGAGAGGACACAATTGCCTTTTGTTTTTTTTACATATCAGACCAAGTTGCAGATATTTTGTCTGGAGTCACTGCAGAGGAAGTCCAGAGTATGTTTGACAGTGTGGCAAAGGAAATGTTTTCAAGCCTTCAGGTGAGTTTGATAACATTGTACAAGAAACTGGATCAATATTAGTTTTCCAATTTTAAGTTTTTTCTCCTCCCTGTCATGTTTACTTTTGACTTCTGTAAAGGAAAACAGTCAGTTGCTCACTCTCTCTTTTAAAGGTATTTTTGTACAATTTTAACTTTTACTCTTGTTACAGAATCATGTAGCCTCAAAACTGAGAGAGAGAGAATCAGAAATCATCGCAAGGATAAATAAGGTCCATAGGATTTCTGGTACGTAGTCTGTCGCAGTATCAGAAAAGTTGAGTGGATCCTGACCAACTATGTTGATAAATGTGTTTGCTGCCATCATTGCAATGTGTCTTTCTGGAGGTTTCCTTGCAACAGTAGCAGTTACCTTTTGGAAACAGTTATGCAGTGAGGAGGGCGACAGAGTGTGTTTAAGGCAGTCCTGCAGTTGAGGCTGACGTCAATCTTGAACTCTCTTTGGCTTAAAGCTACCTTTGGGCCTCAAGTCTGCTTAGATAGAGTATTACAAGCCTGTCATGGCTTCCAGGTCGTGACAACAACACTTATTTGAGGCACATTAAAAAATAGAAGTTTTCATTTATTTTCATATTTTTGTGCTCCTTAACATTTTTGCAGCTTACTGGCCCCCTCTGTCCCTCCTCATCCCCCTATCCCCATGATGTTGTGGTGCTTATCTTTTCCAATACAACTTCCGTACGCTGCATCTTATGGTATAAAAGTATTTAAATGTCACTTTTTTTAAGCACAAAGATCAGAAGTGAAAGGGTTATACAAAAAGTACTCCCATATTGATTCACCTTTCCAAGAGGGATACCAATGAAAATGGACATGAGTTACTAATCCAGCACCCTTTAGACCTGTATATCATGGGTTTGTCATGTGTGGTTCAGTTCCTGACTGAATGATACAAATACTGATGGTGCAGGGAAAGTTATTTCAAGGCCTGGAAAAAGTCTTAAAATTCAGTAAAAGTTTTAGAAGCCTATGAAAAGTCATGGAAATTTTGCAAAATTAATCTCCTCACCTCAAATTTTGTTTGATTTTGAATGTCAAGGGAAAAGTCATGGAATTTTTTATTTGGTCCTGAAACAGTCTGGAAAATTCCCCAGAAAATGCAGGAACATTACCTTAAGCCAAGGAATAAATGAGGTATAATTCAGAATGGTTGGTGATGTCAAGTGTGATGTGTCTTTCACAGTTTACTGCATAGAATACATGTAATGAAGTAAGGTCAAGACAATATTTCCCATGATTTTATCTTAAACTGAGAATTATTAGAAATACACTCACTTTGGGGTTATCCATTTCTGCATCATGGCATGAAAAGAGGGGTATTTTTTAAAAATGAAAAGTTTGATGATTTATAGCAGAAAATTTGTCACCTTTGAAAAGTGTCAAAATGAGTCTTAATCCCCTACCTTCAAAATACATTTATGATTCTTTCGAAAATAATTTAATTCATTGTTGCATTTGTTTTGTCTAGTATACAGATGAACAGTTACAATGAATGGCTGCTTGCCAAGCACTATTAGGTCTTTATTTTTAATGAACATATCCAATTAAAAAACATTGTTTGGCCTTTATTTAAAACAATAAACAAACATGGTGTGGAAAGTTTTTTGCAGTATCCTTTTTCTATGAAACCTTGAATGATGAAATATTCATGAAGCAACAGAAATGTACTTGTTATATCAGTTTACAGGAAAGATATTTTAGCATCTTGTATCATATTGTAAATTGTGTCACTGTATTGCATGATGTGACTTTAACCATTATGCTTTAAAAAGCATATTTAATATAAAAAGTTATGAGAGTAAAGCAAAATGTGTTTGTTTTGTTATTTCTTTGTTACCCATATGACTACATATGTCTTTGAGTGAGTGCATTTGTCTGTCAATAAAGTTTGTAAGTTCCTGACTCCTTGCTGTTACAATATCTCCTTAATGCATGAACCTACTACAACCAATTTGGTGCATGTGTAATTTTGGTACTCCCTTATTCATTGTGAAGCTGAGGTCTAAGGTGACAGAACCCTAGATGCCATGGTCTGCTTATCATAGATAGAACTTCACGCCCCACCTTATAACCAAATTCGGACAGCAAGTGATGGTCTGGTTTTAGTCGACCATAACTGGGTTCTATCACCTTTTAATCATTCAATTTCATTCCTTACCAGTACCATGAGTGGTTGCACACTGAAGTGCCTCTTGATTCCCTCAATTTAACTGTATATGAGGGTTTGAAATACTACCTTTAGACAGTAAAGGAAGACTATTTAAGGATAATGGACCCCACTAATGGCTGTCTACATTCACTAAAAACAAGCGGTGATTCGTCTATAACCTTCTGGTATAACTTAGCTGCACCAACAGTCCTTTCCCCAGTCAGCTAGTTGATGTGTACTGGATTGTTATACCTATTCCATTCCTTATGCGGAGCATCCCACACAACCACAGAAGGTTCCATTTTTAGAGTAATTGGTATGAGCCACGAATGGAAGCATGGACCTTGCCATAGAATCAGATGTCATGCTTAACCATCTCGAAGAGTTGGTGATTGAGAACTCTAAAAGCCGTTGTGCGTGATGCTCCTCTTAATCAATGGAGTAGAGAAAACAATCCAGTGAGCAACAAGTGAATGGAAAAAAGGCCGTAACCGGCTCGAATTAAACCAACAGGTTGGAAAGTGGGCCGTTAAACTCCATCTAACTGACTGACTGACTGACTGACTGACTGACTGACTGACTGACTGACTGACTGACTGACTGGCTGGCTGGCTGGCTGGCTGGCTGGCTGGCTGGCTGGCTGGCTGGCTGGCTGGCTGGCTGGCTGGCTGGCTGGCTGGCTGGCTGGCTGGCTGGCTGGCTGGCTGGCTGGCTGGCTGGCTGGCTGGCTGGCTGGCTGGCTGGCTGGCTGGCTGGCTGGCTGGCTGGCTGGCTGGCTGGCTGGCTGGCTGGCTGGCTGGCTGGCTGGCTGGCTGGCTGGCTGGCTGGCTGGCTGGCTGGCTGGCTGGCTGGCTGGCTGGCTGGCTGGCTGGCTGGCTGGCTGGCTGGCTGGCTGGCTGGCTGGCTGGCTGGCTGGCTGGCTGGCTGGCTGGCTGGCTGGCTGGCTGGCTGGCTGGCTGGCTGGCTGGCTGGCTGGCTGGCTGGCTGGCTGGCTGGCTGGCTGGCTGGCTGGCTGGCTGGCTGGCTGGCTGGCTAATGATGACTTTTAGTTCGATTTTCTTTTACAGTAGTCGGTACAGTCCGTTCTCTCATGGTCATACCTTTCAGGCGAAAAACTCTTGCGAAAAATCCCGGCCGCAGGTTTTTGTCAACAAAATCACTCATTTTTTCTGCATACACACAGGAGAAATTGTTGGACACCTGTAGGACTTGAACATGACAAATGCAGGAAAATGGTCCTACTATACAAGTAAAGAGGCAAGCAATGCTGTTGAAACCCCATCTTTGTAGAACCTTCCTGGTCGTACGCATTATACATCCACCAATGTTGGCACTTATGAGGTGCACTATTCCCCCACTCTGCAATTATTTCTCCTCAAAAATATTCGTCTGCGGGTAATTTCTGCACTATTTCCTACATACCATCCGGAAATCTCACCAAATATTGTGGAGGGATTTTCTGCCTACATTTTGAATTCCAGGGCCACCAGCTTGCAAACGATAAAAATCAGATGGATCGCCCTTGTCTCCGTGGCGTAGCAAATATTTGCAAATTGCAATACCTAATTAAGTAATTGTTCACACTTCAAAAGAAAAAATGAAAATTTATGGAAACTTTCCCTGGCGCTGGAAAGTGAAAAATCGGAAATATGCCGTATGTGACACCAGATTATCAAGGGACTGTGACACCGGTCAACTTCAGTGCTGTTTTCCCAAGTTAATTTTCCTTCATAAAACTCCAATTTTGTTAATAAATATTATATAAGTTGTCAAAAATTGTCTATAAAAGGCAACCAAATTTCAAAAAAAGTGTAAATATTGTCAGTGAGTCCCATTCCTCAAATCTAAGATAACATATGTAACAGCAACGATCTTAAATCGTCGTGGAATAGAAAATAAAAGGATAGTTTTATTTTCTGTAATCCCCAGACTTTCTTAACTTTGGGACATTTCAGTTCGGTTGACAGAAGATTACCTTCTCAAAAATGCAGTCCTAGTGCCCAACTGAAAAGACGATGGGCACGGAGTGTGCACAGAATGTTTTTAAAGCTCACGAAGCCGGACAGACAACCGAAACGTGGGGCATTGCCCAGCCTGCTGTAAGCAGAATCTAAGTGGCCTATTATCCAGACTTTAACAAATCCTTAAAATTAGAAGTAGGATATTAAGGGTTATTCCCCATAGTGACCGTCGATGACTGAAAATCACTCCACCACTTGAAATTTTCTATAAAAGTTGCGGCTAAAGTTTCATTTTCGATTTCATTTTTTTTTATAAAACATGTACAACCATGATGCACTTGAACACATTACATATTGGAAAACAGAAAGGGCCGAGTTATAGTGTCCATTTGACATCAAATGGTAATCCGACTAGATCTTCTAATTTTGCGTGAAATATGCTTCAAGCTTTTTTCAGGGTTTCGAAACTGTAACATCTTTTTTAATCGGGGCCTTTATTAATTATTTTGCTAGGAAATTGAAACCAAAGCGTAATTCAGAAATTGCAACAAGTATTTAATTTCCTTCTTGTGTCATCGACCGGAACCAACTGAAATGTAAACAAATTATGGAATATAATAACACCTTTTTTAAAAAATATGGGAAATTATTACTAGTCATTTATTGCTTCCTCATATAGATGAAGGAAGTTGATGAATTTTAGCAGACATTTTCAATATAGAAATCTATGTAATCACCGGGGGAATATACCCCTGTTTCATCATGATTCGTAGATATAAAGGTCATTGTAAAACGTCGCTGCTGGTTCCATTTATGGTCACGGTGCTCAGAAAACCTTTGAAAGGAAGTTATACCAAGCCATGAAAGGCAAGAGGGTGTTTTAAACCATTTATTCTACAACTTTTGGAATCTTTCACAAAGTTGAAATTCTTTTCTGAAAATGTAAATGATGAAGTTAAACTTTAAAACCTTTCTAAACAGCATGGCCAACCGTAAAATACTATTCCGCCTAAAGTATCCAGTTAATACTCCTGTTAAACAGTCTACATTCACCACAATATGATAGCCCATGTTACTCACAACCCTCCCCGTTTCTCGCGTGTATAAATTTTTTACACATATGAAGGAATCCTGAGAAGAACCCTCGATTCTGAAATTCTTAAAAAAAATTAAATAAAAATCAATTCAGATATCGGAAGAATAAACACGAGAACTTCAAAGATATTTGCAAGCAGCGTCTCCATTTTTTCGTTAGTTTAATGTGTAACTCAAATCGCAATGTCTTTTACGACATCCGGCTCTCGCTGAGGGGTTTCAAATATCTACGACATACAGTAGCGGATACAGAGGGGGGATGGGGGATGTGCATACCCCCATCGGGATGGTAAAAATTATATAGATAGCCAGGCTAATTGTTTTACCTAGGCCTAATTACTTTTTAAAAATACAGTGATAGTTATTACATTATTTGACTACCGTATTTTGTGTCATATTCTTCAATAAAATGAAAAATTATAATGTATCTATCTTCGGTACCATGTGGCAAATTCCCGTTTTGTTTAGATATTGCGCAATCACGAATGCCTTATCAAGCGTTCTCCGCCAATGGCATTTGGTAACGCTTTTTGGGAAATCGCATGTGTGTCTATATCAATACGTGGGGGTACGACTACTGTCGGATAATGGGCCAATAGTTGATTCGAGGGCTTGTACGGGGATGTTGCAGAGTGTGTATGTGATAGAGTTGAGATATGAATAAATAGATGAGAAGGAGATTTAGTTCTGATTCAAGATGATCGGCGGTTTTATTCCTTTCGATTAACAGCCGGCAAATAAATAAATAAATAAATAAAATTTAACTATATACAGATTGACTCAGGTGTTCGTCGTCTGAGGTCTTCTGCACCAGCGTGTGAGTGTGACCAAAACTTGCAAGCTCGGAACTTTCATGTCTCGGGGAGATGGAACACATGCAATCCCCTGATTGGTTAAAAGTTGTGACGTACCGAATTAAGTGGATTTTAAGGAATGTGCTTATCTAAAAATGACCAATGAGGAGGCTGTAGAGGGTCACGTGAAATTGGTCACACCTTGAAAATATGGGATACAGCATACAAGTGGATCTAGGGCAAAGTAGGTTGTCACGTTCACCCGTAACAAGTGACGGGAACAGGAAGGGCCCCAGGAATCTAGGACAGAAGGAATTAAGGGAGAGTTCCTCTTAAGCAACAAGATGGCGTTCCTGTTAAAGGTCATAGAGGGTACACCATACTACATGACACCACTTACAGTTTACACATGACATGGCCTAAAACCGTGTAACGGTAAAAGAGCACACCAGGTATTAAATTCATATTGACCATATAGTCCATTGAAGTAATGATCACCCACACTTCCAAGATCATGTTTTGAAAGCTTGGAGGTTTCATAGGGGCTCAAAATAATTACTGAAACATTTAGCACAATGTTGCATCTCGGCCCCCTTTTCTATAGACACCCAGGAGGGGCGGGGGGCTCTGAAAATAAATCATTCGGAAATTTGCAAATTGTGAGACCAGTCTACTGTATGGTTTTACAACTCATGAAATTACGAAATTCCCAATCAATTTTCTCTAATAAAAGCTCCATATTCGTCATTGTTTGATTCAAGAAAGCAAAAATTTCCGCTAGTTTCGCGCGCCGCAAATTGCAATTTCTCAGCAGGAGTGCTCGCTCATACCTTCACTTTGGTAAACTTTTCCGACAAAATCGGAAATTTGTTACACTTGTGACACCAGATCACCAAGTGCCTCATTACGTAGGCGTTGGATAACATTATGCAGCAACAACGATCTTTGGTCGCCACCCAACCTCAGATTTGCCGATAGAAAAAGCAAATTCTTCAGTAATCCCCCAACTGTTAAAATTTCCTTGCAGGAAACCCAGCACCCAAACTTTTCTTCAATACAAGCGCCATATTTTCAAATATTTGGAAAGGGCGAAAATTTAAGCGCTCCGCGCGCTGCAAATTACGCCCTAGTAGAGTGGTATTCACACTTAAAATATACTGGGTAAAATTTGGATGCTTCCCTACCACTCCCATTTCCAGTCTCCTGAATTCTAATAGGCATCAGAGACTAAACAACAGCCATACCTATGGTGGCGCTTCGCTCAATGTATATTTGATGTCCCATCCACATGCAACCCCCCCCCCCGTGCAAATTCCTGGATCCGCCACTGATGACATACCTGTAATTATAATATTAATAGCCATACAACCGGGGCGTAGCTAGAATCTTATAAAGTCAATCTGTCAGAAGTGACACAATGTGATAACTACTTTGCATGAACCACATTCTGAAGCATACCATAGCTTAAGCGCCATCCGTATTTAATGTTCACATGCGCGCGTAGTGCCCAAAATTTCTCCTTTTTTCTTAGCATCTTCACTCTAAGTGACATTTCCTACATGTTCCAGGAATGGGAAATTGTATCAGACTTATAAATTACAACAATAATTCAGGTAGTAGTTAAAATACTTTTACTTTGAATGAAATTTGCATAATGACGAGAAAAGCTTAGTTTAATTTTTATATAGATTCATGCACGGTACGAATAAAGATAGCTTCAGATTTATGAAAGCCTTCAGTCATGTTAAGCGTGGAAATCAAAGACTAGATGTCCTGGAAACGCCTTGATAGTGATGCACGCAAACTAACTCTGAACCATTCCATAGCTTTAGAGCTATGCTTCAATGGAACTTTTGTCCTCAAAATGTTTATGATGTTACAGCTTTGATTGGATTGATTGTGATGATTTCACTTAAAGTGTGCCATTATTTGGAAATTGAGTGTATTAAGTACTGAAACCTGCTTAAGGGAGCACACCACCATTAGCAGAACGGCCTTGCTGGGAAAAGTAGTTCCAAAGTACACCGTCAGTTTTAGGTCCTCTTTAAGTGTGAATTGCTCAAGTTAAACTAATCAGATGTGGTTGGTTTGTTTTGGACATGAAAGAGGACGTGTAAATGTGTGACTGTTGCCAAATTGGGAAGAACTGAAGGTGATTTAGACTGTTTAAAAATTTGGTGTGAAAAAGACGTTTTTTCCGTCCCCTGCGGATTAATAGGGTAGGGTGTACAGACCCAAAACTTCATCCCCTTTTATCTCAAAATCTAAACGGTCATGCTATGGTGAATTTGTGATGCCATGATTGGCCAACTCACTGGCTTTCATGTGAGGGGTAGCTTTAGTGGGGTGTGAACTTTGACTGGGCTGCAGGGGGCATTTAACGAAGGCAAAATAGTGTGTAAGTCAATGGAGAAATTAATGGTGGTGTGCTCCCTTAACTTACGGGCTCGACAATGGGTAGTCACAGGATACGCTTGACGGGAAGACCAAGCTTCCGTTAGAAGCCCGGAGCCCGCCGAAGAAAGTTTGGGGTGCTGTTAAAAATTAAAAAAAAAAAAAAACAGCAACCCCCTACCCCCCCCCCCCCCAAAAAAAAAAATCCTTTCTTCGTGATCAGGAAAGTTAGACAATTTAAGTTTTATGAAAGAACGTTTTCTTTTCATACCAGCAATTTCAATTTTCCCAGCAAAGTTATTCCTAACCCTGAAAACTGTCTTGAATCCGAGTTCTTGTGGAGACGCAAACCTCATTACACTTGTTCGTGTACTGAGCCGGCATTGGAAACAAAGACATGATAATTTTATACCGTAAACCAACAAATCTGAAACTGATGTAAACCATATAATCAAGCGTATCTGAACTACATGAATTTGAGCGAAACACGAGAAACTTTTGATTTTTGTCATTTCGTAAGTAGGTCGATCAATTAAGTATGCGTCATCCGGGTAGGAGTATTCCTCAGTCCACACTCGACCGCTTCCCCTGCCCCCGTGCTTTATACGCGAGTGATGTCAGTAACAACCCGGTCTAGTCACTGACTGTATAATACTGTGGGGAAAATTATAGTACAATTCTTGGAGCAATTTATCTTTTGAAAACTAGCCAATTGAATCATTACTCCTTACAACTATGATAATTGAGAGCAAGGGAGGCCGATTTCTTTCTTGCTCTAGAACAGTTGTGAAACCTACTACGTTGAAAAACGGATGCAATTGAGATAGCAAAAGAATAAAAATAGAAGCGAAGACTAAAGTATGTGAAAAGTACGGGAATTCTGGAAATTTGCGAAACATCTCTGAAAGATGTCAATAAAAATACTCCTATATATATTAGGTCGAAAAATACCCAGTTGCACCCCTGGCATACAAAGGATGAAGATGTACCCAGAAATTTCGGATTTTGTCTTAAACCCTAGTATAGCTTTTAGGCGTAATTTAATTTTCTTATTTCGTATCGTTTTCTTATATCGTACCGTTTCGTATCGTATCGTTTATTTTTTCAATTGCACTACATACAAATGTTAGTACAGAAATATAAAAGCAGACAATGTACTAAATTACAGTACGTAAAAAACAAAAGAAAAAAAAAATGGAACCAGATGAAGCTATAAGGTTTTCTAGTCTGGTCCTAACCAGAGGTTTTCAATTTTTAAAATAAAACAAAACATAATGCAGCTATAGGCTATACAGAAAAGTGCAGTAAATTTTCACAAGAATTTCAGGCTCATTAACCATAAGAACCAAATTTTGTTAAGAAACATAAAGAGAAAGAAGAAATTTCTTAAAGTACTTCTTAAATAATTTTATATTAGGAGAGCTTCGTAAGTTAGTATCAAGGGAATTCCAGAGGTGTACCCCATAACTTCGTGCGTGGGAATGAGCAAATATTGTCCGTGTGAAGGGTTGTATGAGATTATTTCTTTTCCTAGTAGGATAATTGTGATGGGTGCTATTTGGGTGAAAAAAAAAACGATTTCAAATCATAGGGGAGTTAATCATCATGGTGTCTATACAGGAAAATGCCTAACTGGTATTTATAGTGATCTTTTAAAGTTAACATGTTAAGGTTATAAAAATAAGGAAGTGCATGGGTGTAAGATGGGACATTTGAGATTATACGAACAGCCCGCTTTTGAAGAACAAGAAGTTTGTCGATGTAAGTTTGAGGGGAATTACCCCATAGCAAAATACTATAAGTAAGCTGAGGGACAATAAGAGAATTATAAATGGTTAATATGAGTTTACTAGAAGATAATATTTTAACCTGTTCATAACACCAACCATTCCAGAAATGGACTTGGCGAGTATCTATGTGATTCTTTCAAGAAAGTTTGCTGTCAATTGTAATCCCTAAAAATTTAGTAAAATTACTATTTTTGTGACGGTACCTTTAAAGTTTAAGGTGTATAGGAGACTATCACCTCTACTGTTATCAAAAACCAACAACTTTGTTTGTCAATATTTAACGATAACTTGTTTGCGGCTAACCAATCGGCCACACGATTTACTTCTAAAGATGCGATTTGAAGAGCTTCATCGACATTTGAGCTATCACAATGGACGGTTGTGTCATCGGCAAATAGTACAAACTTAAGGATCCTTGAACATTTATACATATCATTAATAAAGCTACGAATCATAAAGAATGCGACACTGGTTTGTCGAAATGTTACTTTGCAAAAATAATTTGCCTCCATGCAGGGGCGGCTACTAGAATGTCAAAATGGGGGGGGGGGCAAGGGCAAAGGATAATATTGGGGGCAAAAATTTTCGGGCGCAGCGCGAAAACGTGCCTTAAGCTTTCGTTCCTGAGGGTTTGAGATCCAGGTAGACAGGAAGAGAAGTCTCTGAAGCTCTGAGGTTTTAGCATATCACCGGATAGAAAACTAAGTTTTTGAAGAGTTATATTATATATTTTTACGGAACTCGACTCCTGGCTGACCAAATTTGGGGGGGGGGGGGGAGGGCGGTAATAGGGGGAAAGGACAAAATTTGTGAGGCAAATGCCCCTCTTGCCCAAAAATATTATAAACATAGATACCAAACTTAAAATGGCGCGGTGACTCCTCACGGGGGTCGAATCGGAGGGGCGGAAGTGCTGATCACCTATCAGTCATTTTGAAAGTTAACAGTTACTTGATATCTTCCGGTAGTGTATATATGTGTGATTCTAAAACACTGCAACTCCTGCAAACACAGTTCTTCCATAAATTACACTTACATGAAACAGTTTTAGGCTTCTACGCCGGCTTTCTACTTAAGAACATTTGAACATAAACGCACAACGACTGGTTTGAAGTTCATTGGCTTACAGATTGGTTAGTTTCAATGGTATCCTCACAAGCGCACATCTATACACGCATTTACATTCTTACTCGCTCACAATGAAAAACCAACCACTGCGTTCATTTTCCTAGCACGCAGAAGTGCGCGTTTCTTTTACTCCGAACTATACACAGGGAAAAGTGGTTTGGGCGTATATAACTCGTTTTGAAAATGCACGCATGCTGAAAACTCGTCACAATGGAATTTTGTGTCATGTATTCATAGTTATGCACGCAGATCACCGAATAGAACTGTGCGCATGTCAAATGAACACTTCCGCCCCTCCGATCGAGCCTCCATGAGGAGTCAGCGCGTCAAACAGTGTAGGGATAGGAGTTTGGTATCTACGTTTAAAATATCTTTGCTCTTGCCCCACCGTAGCGCCGCCATTGCTTTCATGACAAACGTTGCAAGTAGACTGTGAGCCAGAGACGGGTCCAAGTTCTGTTCCTTATGTAAAGACATGTTAGCCAATTGCAAGGTGAATTTTGCAGTCGTCCGATAGAGCTTTCAATATTCATAACACATTACTCTACAAAAGTAATGAAAGGCAAGAATTCTTGTGCCTTGCGATCTTTAATGCTAAGGTCTTTCGTAACGACATTCATGGCCTATATGTACACGGTCAGTCAACCTAATCGGACTGGTACATAATTTGGACATGTTTGGGAGGGTTTTGATGATAGGCCAGACGGACATTAATAAGACTGCGCACGAAACACTCGAGAATTTGACGATAAATGAATGGCTTCGCAAAAATTCGGTTGTATGGTGCTAAAACTTAAATAATGAAAGAATCTTGTATACGGCACTTGATCTATCTACAAAATATACCAAAATACTTTTAGGATCTGTCCTGCAGTGGACGTAAAAGCTTCTTTGGGAAGTAGTTCATAGTTTGGTTTCGCCAAACCGCCCTTTGCCAAAGAGCTGTAAGGACTTTGCAAAAAAGTGTCTGTTATTTCCTTTCCTTCCATTTTCCCTTTCCTTTCCTTCCTGAAGTTTGTCATGTGCTGTCCTTTAGTGGACGTATAGTTTCTGTGGGAAGCGGTTTAGAGTTTGGTTTTCGGCCCTTTGCCAGAGGATCGGATGATCGAGAGGAC
The DNA here is from genome assembly GCA_037179385.1 of Holothuria scabra. Lineage (NCBI taxonomy): Eukaryota > Metazoa > Echinodermata > Holothuroidea > Aspidochirotida > Holothuriidae > Holothuria > Holothuria scabra. The sequence continues at coordinate 20,408,451 of CM074194.1, read as the reverse complement.
TTTAGAAAAATACTTTAGGGCCTTTTGAAAAAGATCCCGTGCAGTATCTGTTCGTTCCACCCAGTCTAGAATGGAGCCATAGATGACAGACCAATGATGTAAATGGTCTGAGGGCCGTGGGTTGGTCGAGTGTCGTCCTTCAGTGACGTAGCTTCCTTCGAAAGCAGTTACAAAGTTTGGTTTCCCGAACTGTGTTTTGCAGGTTAGTCGGGAGGACTTTCGAAGAGGAATACCTATTATGTGTTTTGGGATTTCGTCAGTTCCGGTTTTTTTTTTGGGGGGGGGGGATGGGGGATTTTGTATTGTTCATCTGTTTCCAAGCACGGAAAAGCTCAGAATGATAGGGATGATCAAACTGGATTTTCAAATTTTCCAACTATCGTCGTGGGACACCCCCACACCCCGGCCGCGACTCACCCTGTATGCAGGAGCGTGCCGAAAATTGGGTTCTTTAAACAGAAGTCGACTAAAGATCGTTGATGTTACATAACGTTATGATCTAAGGATAGCGAATTGAGGCTTTCCGGAGACATTCAAAAAGCTTCCGAAATATTTTTTTTGTTTTGCCTTTTGAGACAAAATATTTCAAAATGAAGAGCCTGTATTGAAGAAAACTAGAGAAACGGTACTGACAAATTTTCACAAGGCTGTTTTCTGACCGACCACTTACTGCATTAGATATTGTAGTTTGGTGTGCAGGAACTGGCCGCGCCGACTGAATTATGCTTTTTTTTTAAATAAATAAATACAAATATTGAGTTTTTATTGGAAAGAATTCGGAATTTTATGGAGGAAAAGTTTTGAAAACCGCCCTGTAGTTGAATGATGTCTCAAATGGCAAATTTCCGAGCTTTTCTCTTTTTCAAGCCAGGCTGGGGGCACCGGCGTTTGCAGGGGGGACCAGCGGGCCATGGTCCCCCATTGATAAGGGAGAAAAATGAGAGGAGAAAAAAGGAGGAGGGGAAAGAAAGGAAAGAAGAGGGAAGAGACTGAAAAGAAGGAAAATGAAGATAAAGAAGAAGGGAAGAAAAGTACTGAAGATGGAAGCGAAAAGAATGTTGTAGAAATGGTAGCAATGACGTAAATTACAGAAGGGTACTGCAAACTGCCTCTCTATAGACATGGGAAGTGGAATGAGTAGGGCGGAGATAAAATTCCGCCTGCGACCACCCTAGTCCCAACATATTGATAAACGAACCAATATTATTCAGCGGTGAGGTGTGTGATGTAGCTGGCGTTCAGCGTGAATGGGTGACGCCATATTTTCTTCAGGAACTTTTTGCTAGTAAACTGTTAAAATCAGTGGCGGGGCTGCCATATGGTCAGGGGGCAGTCGCCCCCCTCCGACGGACCCAAATTGTCTGTCGGCGCCCTTTTTAGGTTTTTAACATACTTCACTCTTGCACCATTATTGGCAAAAGACATAATTTAATAGCGCTGTTTCAAGGCCCAGATAATAAAATGCTCAAACAGCCACAAGTAACTGTACTATCTGCCTTTTATTCGAAAAGGGTCATCTTCTGTAAAAAAAGGATAGGTTTTGCCTAGAAGTATCTTCATGCTTTATACGCACTAATGAATGTTGTCGCTGTGCTACTTTTTCCAGTCTTCCCGACCCTCTGGCGAAGGGCCGTTCGGCGGAGCCAAACTTCAAACTGCTTCCCGAAGAAGCTACACGTCCACTTAAGGACAACACTTGACCAAACTCAAGGCCGAGAGCCAAAAGGCCGAGAAGCGATGTTGTCGCTGCTCTTTTTTCTAAAAGTCCCCTCGACTCTCTGGCGAAGAGTCCAGGGGCGAAAACCAAACATTTACTCCCGGAGGAGTTCTGCTCCCTTAAGGAGCTAAACGTTCCAAAGGGACAAGTACGCCCTCTAAAGGGCAAACATGTGTGGTCCTGCTCTAGACTGGCTGACTAGAACAGAAGCCCCCTCGATTCTCTGACGAAGAAGAGCAAAGGGGCGAAAACGCGATGTTGTTGCTTCTTTTTAAAACGTACTTAGAAACGGGCACGTCGCAACAAAGAAACAACTCAAACCGGCCGAACAAAAACACAAACTCTAACCACTTACCATCCACACACAAAGCAGGGAACCAAAAGGTCTGCAACAAACGTAAAGACACTCCAACCTCACCCAAACAACCCGCCAACTCACCAAAAACAGCCCTCAACACCAACCCCATACCAGCACCCAAGACAAAAACAAGACCATCCCACACCATCCTCGATGTTGTTGCTGTGCTAAGTTTATTGCTTCCACACCAAGCCTAATTGTAAGCTTACAAAATAAACAGACTGACTTTAAATGCACTCTCCCGGACAATTAAAGGAGCTGCAAAGGGCGCCTCAACAATTTTAGCCCAAATAGCCCTCTTTGTTGTCGGGAATAATTGTCAACATAGACAAAAAAAGGAGCTTCCACAACATTTTTCAAAATAATTTGAAGAGAACATTCAGGTTAAAATAAAATAAAACTGTTATCATAGTGGTAATGGTTTAAGAAGTTTAATGAGCAGTTTCCATTTTGCTTTTCTTCAAGTGACCATTTTCATGATAAATGACTATTTCTGACACTGCACGATAATCCCATGAGAATGCTTATTTCTGTACTTTCGTGGTCTCAAAAGCCATAAAATTGCCTCTATAATAAGTCTAGGTTAAGGCAACTTTTATTTATTATCAATTCGGTATCTAGAGAGGCAGGCACACCCTTGGTCTTGGCTATTTCTTGCAGTGTACTTAATTAATGGCTATCTTCTTAATCACATGATGTTAATTAAGTCAATTAATGTTTCTCCGTGTACTTATCTTGATTTCCAGATGCCAAAAATGTACCATACATCTGGCGCTGACTAATTTCCATAACCTTTTCCCCTTTACCTTTTGTAAGTTTGCTTGCTATTTGGCTCTAGCAGGTTTAATCTTCCCTTCACAAACTAACCCATTATTTCATTTAAAACTTAAATCGAGACCTGACAATAATACCAAAAAATGACTGCTTTCATGATAGAATGTGAAAGAGAGGGATAAAAACATGGGCATCCTTAGGTAGAGGCAAGGGGGGAGAGGGAAGCTGCCCTCCCATGGAAAATAGAAAATCTGAAAAAAAAACGAAGAAAACGTAAAGAAAAAGACGAGCAGAAATTTTCATCAAAATTCTTAACAGTTCACTCAGTGTTTTCCCTTTCTATATACGGTAAAAAGGCTTTAGAAATGCCATTTCCAGCAATCTAAGAGGCATTTGGGGGCAAAACGTTCTTGCACTCCGCGCCAACTCATGGTTTCCTAAAAGAAATCCCCACCCCCACCCCCCCCCCCGAATTTTCTGCTGCGGAGGCCCATGGATAGAAAATTTAAACATGTCTTAATAGAAAAACTTGCTGAGGAGAAATGGCAAGGTAGTCTTCTACCAGGTGCGGAAAATCAAATGGAGAGTCTAAAAAGCCGTGGCTTCGATCGTGCTAAGGCTCATGGTATTTACTCCTTCGAAGCGCCCCCGCAGACCATTTTCGCCCCCTCTGACAGAAATCCCTTGCTCCGCCATTGGTTAAAATATCTGCCAAAATCGATGGCTGTACTGTCACAGCTCCTGCTCCAGTATTTGGACCAATTTTAGACTTGGAATCTCAAGACAAAGGGGTTCATATGCATGTTGGAATGCTTGCGAAGTGATAGTTTCATGCGATCAGGAACTAATATTAGATAATTACTTCCCCGCTCGAGCTGATGGTGAAGATCCGCACAAAGTTCCCTTCCCCTCCTCCATAGGTTCTAAGTATTTATTTCATGGAACCAGGGAACTGCTTTTTGATGGTGGGTGCATCTAGAACTTGCCTTTTGTCTCAGTATATTGCATTTAAGACCCTCAAATATCCAGAAAGTTTTCAAAGGGGAGGGCACTGGTTGAGTCATATACTAAAGACTTCAAAAAGGAGCCTAAATGCCGTTGTGCGTGGTGCCGGTGTTCCGCATAAGCATCAGAGTATAGGGGAAACGATCTAACTCGCAACTGGAAAAGAGACCGTGGGCGCTGCTAGTTAAACGAGACTGTTAAAGTTAAGTCGCAAAGTCCAATTTAAACATGTGGAAAACATCTTTCCTAAATCTTTGGTGTACACTACGAGCCAACTTATGGTGACACTCCGCTTAGACAGTGCGCCTGCTGCCATGCACTGTCCTGTGCCGCTAATCATTTTTCCAAATTTCGTCACTACGTCACTTTATACACCGCGGAAACTCCTGGGCATGCACTGGCATTGGGATGTATATTTTCAATATTTTTTCCTTCAATGGAAAGTGAGGGAAAATAAAAAAAATAAATAACGGTGCAGACGTCTTGAAGGGTATAGTGAGGCAGACACGTAGCCAGGGGAGAGGTTCTACGAGGCAGCGTCCCCCCCCCCCCCATTAGCATATTTTTGATGTTTTTACGTTTATTTTACAATATTGCTAGTAGTTTCCCCACTTATATAAGGTAAACAGGCATGGGAGGTACCTTTTCCAGCCATCGGGGGTGGGGGTGGGGACTTTTTGGATCAAAATTTTCTTGCGCTCCTCGCAAACCTAATTATTTGCCAGCAATATGAGCGTTTTTTATTTCAGTGAGGTTATATTTAGAAAATAGTTCATTAAATACCGTTCACAATTGGTCTCCTTAAAAACAAGATATCGTATCAACTATGCGTCAAATTACGTATTTTCACATTAAAGGCCCAGTTCTCTCACCCCAAACAGTACCAATTCTCCTAACCTTCTTACTGAAGCCCCTCCCACAATTGTCTGAAATTCTTCTTCATCCAGATATAATCTCAGTTTAATGCTTCAAAGTGAGTATAGAAAAACTCAATTTATATAATCAAAACACTCTCAGTACTGTTCATGTTGTGTAATATAAGTTTTGGTACTCTGCATTGTTTGAATAAGCTTCCAATCAAAGAGCTAAGCCAATTGAGAATTTCGGTACCTCCGTACCAAAATTGTAGTTTGGGGTGAGAGGTTTGGCCCTTTAAAATTAAAAAGCTTCAAATCATGGGAGGGGGCACACCCCTCACACACCCTCCCCACTCGCGGGCTCGGTCGCTTCACTCCCCCCCCCCCGCATCCGAGTCAGTTTTGTCCCCTTATGAAGAAAGGTCTAGACAAGCCCTTGCGAGGGGGGGGGGGCTCGGCCCTGTACCCCTGTTGCTATGCCACTGTGTAGCTTACAGATCAATAGCACAGAATAGAAGGTTTAGTGTTTCAAGGAAGGTATATTTCTTCTCAGTATTGGAGGAGGGGTCACCAGCAAAACCCCATTTAGAATCAAAGAACACGAAATTTCGAAATTTTTATTTTTTGGTTGTAGGTCGAGAGTCATGCATCTGAAAACTTCCAATTTCAAGTTGCACATAATTAAACAAAATTAAGCAAATCCTTTCAGCTTTATGTATGACTCTTGTAGCATCTCAACAAGCGTAAATTACCGTACTGTTTTCATGGATTGACTTTTTCCCATCAACTTGAGAAACTGCGGCAGTGGTGAGATCCATACATTTCAAGGTTTGGAATGCAGCAGTTATGTTCGGTGCTAATTCGAAATATCTTTAGCGAGGGTTACCAAAAAAACTCTCTTGGCAACGCCGTGGCAACCAGTGGGTGGAGCTCCGCTTCGATGGTCTGTTTTTTTTTTTTATTTTGATCTACCACACATGCAAAACGTAGCAAAAAGGACACTGACTTGATGTCGTTGAATTCCTGGTACAGCAGATCGGAAATAAACAAGATACTTTTTACTGTTCCATCCATTCGGATAATTATGTTGTTATCCAAAATGTCCCCACTATATGCACCTGTCAGTGTACTACCATTTAGGGCCTACAGACCCGTGATCTGTGAATCGGGGCTAGTCGGCACCAGGGATCGAGTCACGTTAGTTGCCAGTGCCATGAGCCACGGTGATAAATACTCCGCTGGTATAGGCTACAGGCCCGTTGATCTAGACAACAATTGATTCTGAAGGATGGTGTAAAAGTTTCCAGGACGCAGGGACTAAAAAAAATTCAGGGGACCAATTGCGTAAAAATTTACTCAATCATCATGGCAAAAAAAAATTAAAATACCCAATCCCTTTTACCTTCGTGATAATGTCCTGGTATAGAAGTGTAGTCGCCAGACTTTTCATTCCGTAGCCTGGGAGAACTGGATTATTCAGGATAGTTCAGGGGGCTAAAACCGTCACCGTACGGGCGTCTTGCCCTGCCGGTGGGTATTTGACTGTTAGACACTCCCACACCACCGTCACATTTCGCGCTATAATACCGCTGTTCTGGGTACAAAAATGCTGTAACTGATCTCACCAAAGGTACGGCGCGGAGCTAAAAGAGCGTCTCGTAGCGACGGTTGCTAAGGTCAGTATCAAGTATCAGTACTGTTCTTGTGCACACCGTACAAACTGTTTACACACATGCGTTGTGTGGCCAGCTGACACAAAATATTTACGTCCAGCCGTCCATGTGTGATGATTGAACCTTGTGCATTGACGACCCACTTCGGCTGCACTGTACGTAACGTTATTTACGCAAGCTGCAGTACATTGACGTGACACAGTAAAAATGAGGACATCAGTCTAACCGAGGCCAGAGTGACAACCTATCAAAGTCAAGAAAAAAGCACTGCGCTGACACAATGACTGAAGTTTTAAGGGATACACAATCTTTTCGCAATGAAGCACTACCATTTTTACCGTCATCACCTCCAGACGTACCCCGTGCCGCAATGACCTACTGCAAGTGGGTATCTCATACCGTCCTACTGTAACGTCTTATTGTTGAACTTAGGCTAGGCCTACCTTAAAAGTTAGGGCATATCCTACGGTAAACACTACAGTTGGCTAATGTTATTGTTAGGGCCAAGGCCTCGCAATAGGCTAGGCCACAGGCGTGTGAAGTGTATAAATATAGCCTAGTAGTAGTACGAACCCGAATATATAGCCAACCAGTATTAGCCCTAAGAATGGACAGTCTCATAATTGCTCCCTAGTCCTTACTCCTGTGATTTTGGGGTTTCTGGTCTTTGACCATACTTTGTCTGGTCAAAATTATTTTTTCTTCTTGTGGCTAAGGTGGGACCTTAAATGTAAATTTGCTATCATAAATTACCTTTTCCAAATACTGTTTAACTACTGCAATTGTTGACTAATTGAAACCTCTAAAAAGGTCCGAAAATACTGAATGAAATCCTCAACTTTGCAACTCCCCAAAATTTACTGTAGCGTTCGAAATATTTGTTTACATGAGAGCACTTGTGAATATTATTGTGACGTCACTAAGAATGTTAGATGTTTGCTGTTTAGAATACAGTAAGTCCCTATAATAAGTCTACTGAGCAAGTTGCCCACTTTGACACCCTCATTAGCACATTGTTGTAAACAAAGATCCAAAGTCATATAGAAAAGTGGGAAAATTCTACCATGTGCAAAAGTTGGTGATTTCATTCCAAAGTTTTGACCCTTTCTGGAAGATTTCAGGGATCAAAAAGGGTTCGGTCTTGCCTGTAAGACTTGTAGAAAAATAAATTTATGAGTGTTTTAGGTAAAAAATTTGCTTTCAAAGAAAGTTAGTTTCAACTTTAAAAACTTCCACTTATCATCCCGCTTGTAAAGACAGTTGGAGTAAGGACTGTTTAGTGAGTATAGGGAACGACCACAGTCCTTTACTGAGGACTAAGCAAACCAAACCCTGTGTACTGCTCTTTCACTTCATGGTTATTTTGTAGGCCCCTTAGTGCACTAGACGGGCCCTGAAGTGGATCACCACATCCCGATAGAAACAATATTAGGCCTATAACTGATGCTATACTATACTAGCACTAGTGTAGAGTCATGTATTTAAGGAAGCTTAGCTAGGTCAGACAAACCTGAAATCAGTCAACACCTGCCCTAACCTACAATCTTGGACAAAACTTATTGGGACATCCTGTACCCTCTTCCAATGGTGACCACTGTCATGCTGTTCATGGCATGGAGCCATTTTTCTTAACGCAACATTGGAAGGGGTTAAGGGGTTGGCAGGGAGAAAGGGAGTCTCATGATAGCCTTCTACGACTGAAAATGACAAATAATATGAAAAGTGTTCTAGCAGTTTTTTTCCAAGATTGTCTGAAAATTTTGAGAAGTCAAGTAGGTGTGCTGCGCACAGTAGCAAGTGACACTTTGCTTACGGTTATTACATAGCAGGTACTGTAAACAAAAGTGTTGGTTGTTAGATGGAAGTATTTCCAGGACTGGATTTAGCTTGTGGGGTCCTGGACCCAGTTTATTGTGGACCCTTTTCACACATGTTTGGAGGGACCTAAATGAGAAAAACCGGAGTCTGGGCCCAGGTAAATGCCGCACATAATCTGTACCTAAGTGCTTCAGTTCTTGTGTCACATTTCTTCTTTTGAGCAAAGGGACATTAATAGCTCGTTGTCCCAGTTGCTTTGCTTATTTTAATTCTAAGAATGCCTTTGTATAAAGAGATATTGTTGTGTCCTGCCTGCATGCTACCAAGGCTGGCGGTGAAGGCTTAGATAATCAAATGGTCTACCATTTGTTTTGAAAGCAACTTTCAATGCAAAAAGTAAAGGAACTGATTTGGTTAAAAGAAGGCATACTGTAATACTGAAATTGTGTTACCAGCTGTTATGTGAAAAATACAGCCAGACAGTGGTGTAGCTAGGATTTTTTCCAGGGGGGGCAAAGGTATGAAATTTCCCCAAAACTAATCCCGGTCAATGTGTACTGTATGTATTTCTTATAAAATATGCAAATTTACAAGTATAAAAACATTACCATGTCATTTTGTAATATTACCTGCGTTTTAATGTTAAAGTATAACATAGAGCAATTGGTAATAACAAAGTATATTATTTTGGTAAACAATATCGGGTTTATTTGTATGTAGTAAGGCAGTGGCTTATGCAGGATTTCTGTGAAGGGGGGGGGGCATGCAGTATGGTTTAAGGGGAGGGGTGTCCGGAAATTTATTGACTTTTTCAAGTAGCCTAGATGCAAAATGGTGCAAGATTTTCGAATTTGACAGGAACAGTGTTAAAAGTTGAATCGTGGTGGTTCATGAGGATAAAACTGAAACTTTTGTGTCTTTACATGTGCATTCTTATGCCATTTATGCTACCTTACTGTACGAAGTAAAACTTGTCACTAAATTTGCACACTTTTAGGAGTCAAAATAAAAGAGCATTGAACGGTACAGGATTGTGGTTTTTCTTGGCCACAAACGTTATTTTATCTTAAAGATTATCTAAGCGATTGGTTGGCACGGAGGGTAGAGAAAATTTCGAAAAATCAGACCCCTCAGATGGCCGGAAATAACATTTCCCTGACTTAAACGAAGAATCTAACCAGTCGCTATCTTCTTTCGTCGTTTGCAATAAAATGTTAACTTCAAAATATGTTCGCAAACTGCAAAGTGATCAGAGATTTAAGAGCTAATTTGACATCAGAAATGTAATTTTGCCCAAAACACTGAGCAAAGCGCCACCATTAGTTTGTGTGGAGCGTAAAGAAAATTTCGAAAAATCAGACCCCTCAGATGGCCAAAAATAGCGTATTCATGCTTGTAAAGAGAATCTAAACATGTATTCTTTATTGTAATAGATTCCACCAGTGGGATACACTCAGAGTCCACCTTTTTAAGTAAAAATTGGAATTTGACAGAACTTGCCTATTTGTGGGAATGAAAAACAATTGCATCGCTGAGGGATCGTGCAGGGGCAATCTTTCCCCTTTGAAAATTTTTGAAAAATTGGGTGTCCTTGTATGCAATATTGTGCCACATATGCTATCTTTTGAAGTACAATCTCTGCTACTAAATTTTGACTCCGTATTTTTAAGAACAAAGGAAAAAATGGCATTGGTGAGGGGGGGGCATGGCTCAATGGTCTCCCCTTCATACGCCACTGAAAGGCCTAACAGTGGCTCGTTCACACAGGATATCCTGTTTGAAAAGCAGTCTGTTCAGTGTAGAAGGCTGCAAGGTACTCATGTTGTACTGTATACAGCTTCCTGTGTACTGAAATGCACTGATCATATCACCCACGGGTATACACGAGAACATTTAAAGACAGTCATTCGCCACCCCAAACTACAGTTTCAGTATACATATATCAAAACTCTCAATTGGTACAGCTCTTTGATTGGCATCACATTCAAACAATGCATCACAGCTAAATTACACAGCATGGGCACTGAGAGTGTCTTGATTACACATTATGGACTTGTATGGCCACTGGGACAAGCCATGAATCAATAAACTAGGACTGTATCTGGATAAAGACGAGTTTTAGATAAATGTGGGAGGGGCTAGAAGTAAGTAGGTTGGGAGAATTGGAACTGTTTGGGATGATGAAAATATGCCTGTAATCTGCTAAGTGGTGAGGACACTCCTGTGGAATGCAAGTAGGACCGGTTCATGCGACACTGACGATATTTGGGTTAATTTAATTTGTTGCATGAAAATAAGAATTATGTATGTGAAATGTCTCACAATTTCTTATTCTAACAAAAAATTTGAGAAATTTTTGGTAGAATAAGAAAATTCATCAAATTTCCCCAAATTATTTTCCACGGTGGCAACTTGCCCCCCTGCCCCCCCCCCCAGTAACTACGCCACTGCAGCCAGAGATGCAAAATTGGCCGCAAAATGTGTCCCAAACTAACCGAACCTAATGCTCTACCATCAGTCTGAAAGAAAGCCTGGCTTGCAGTTCTGACTTTCAAGGTTTTATGTTAGATCATGGCGCTCTTTCAATTTCTCGTCTTCTAACTATCAGTTTGAAGAAGAATGACTCATCTATTCAGGAAGAAAATTATTCCACCTGTCCTGGTTGTTGATTTGTGTGTCTGTTTTCAGTTCGCAATATCCTACAGTATAGCCGCTTAAATTGTTAAAAATGCAGCTTCAAATTTTACGTTCATGGCAAAACCCTCAAAAGTACTGTATAGTTAGCTTTTGAAAAGGCTCATACATTTTTATTGAATTCGATCTCAAAAATGTATCTCTTGAAACCCAGACAATCTTGGACAAAACTTGTTGGGACACTCCGCTCCCCCTTCAAACGTTGACCATTGTTATGCTGTTCACGGCCCAGAGCCATTTTTCTTGAGGCAACAGTGGAAGGGGAAAAGGTCCTGGGAGGGGAAAGGGGGTTTCAAGTTAGCCTACTACAACTGAAATTGATGATAATAAAAAGGTTACCCAACAGTTTTTCCTAGATTGTAGGCATAGGCCTATACACGAGATACACCCGATTTGGCACACTGCCAAATTTTGCAAACTGGTGAAAATTCTCCCCATGCACTGGAGCAAAGCAGTCGGTTCTTTATTATCTTTACCAAAATTAGGCCTAAGCCTAGTTGGATTTAATGTAGCCAAGGTTGATTCTTGAACTAAGGTGTGTGGAAATCACATTTTTTTTCTCCATCTACTGTATCTTTGCAGTTGTTAGTGGGAGCGTGCAAGCTTACTCAGTAGTCGATTACGGGAACATTGGAAGTAATAATAAGTACTGTATGTTTTGCGCCATCCCTTTGGTTCCTTGCTTTCTTCACCTAGTGTGTGAAATTTGGCAGTTTTACAACTAACAACAACAGTTGTTCCAATCAAAATGATACCACAAATTTATATCTCATTGAAATTTCAACAGATTCAAGATAAGGCCTTACAAATTCAGCATACATAGCTATAAGAGAAATTTCATCTTTGATTGTTGAATATTTTTCAAATATCATGCTAGCCTGCGTAGCGCCTCAGTGGCTGCAGCCCCCTTTAGGCTGCCGCCCCTCAGAGCCTGCCAGCGATGGTCAGAAATGAGCCCAAAAGTTGATCGTCTTAATATTCATGAGCACTCACCACAATTGGTCTATTCCTGATCGATTGTTCTTAATTAACCGGTGCACTGTGTGTGTATGCTTGCACGGTACCACACAATAACAGTGTCGAATATCATCGACCACAGTGACTCGATGTACTGTTGTACAATGGTGCAAGTGTTTGCCTGTTAATTAGACATTAACAGCCTTGCTTCAACCAATCCTTGTAGAGTTATGTAAATGAAGTTTCCGTAAGTTTTTTACGCAGTTGAACAGATTTGGTGTCCAACGCCTGGGGACATTGATTTTCTCGTACAATAGCAATGAGCTGGATGAAAAAATTTGTCCACCCCGCGGGCTAATTGCATGCACGAAATTCCACCCATCCAGCTATAGCTAGATGAGTGACATTTTCTCTCTAGCTAGGCTAGGCCTTAAAATATTGAATAATACTAAATTCAAAACTGTCAAAATCATAGAGAATAAATAAAGGATACTTAGCCCTGTTATGGATATGCAGTACTGTAGTTGCTTGTTTCATATATGACCTGAGTGTTGTCAGCAAAATTGGTTATGGCTGCACCCATAAAGTACTTTCATTCTTTTGTTTGCAGGGCAAAGTTACACCACCCATAAGGCTATTAAAACAAATGATAAAGAAAGCATTAACAGCTACTCACAGCTGTATCCTCTGTTTTAAATAAAAGTGAACTTTTTCCATTGACAGCTGGGCAGGGTTGCATTCTCTGTTCATAATAAGTGAACTTTTCGGCTTATTGACATGTCCACATCAGTGTATGTACTGCTTTATTGACAAGTTTTTCCATGACTGTGATAGAATGTAATCTTTCTGGGCTCGTTGTGCTCACTCTAGATCAAAATCCACCGATTTTGATTGACAATTCAGGGTAGATCAGATTCATTGCGCTGGATCAAAAGTTTAAATGGGAACTCATCAGTAGATCAAGTGACCCGAATCTGTGGTTTATTCCTTTCCGGCATGCATTTGCTTTCTGGTGGCAAACATGGGTAAGTGTATATAGTGCAGAAGTGTAGTTAACATTTTTTGTTTTAAGAAATAATCGACTGTCCAGAACTCAGTGACGTGACTGAAAGAATGATATGTCGGGTTAAAATAATATGGTGTACAGTTTATGTCAAAAGATCCTTGAGTGATATTGTATGGAAAAATCAGGGAACCAGGGTGGGTCTGGTTTTGTGATAAAGTGACTTAGCTTGGTAGTAAACTATAGCAGTAATGCTATTGCTAGATGCGTTTCGACCCTGGAAGATGATTAGCGAGTCTCATCAGTTGGGGTAGGGGTAAGAATGGTGGTGCATGTGTGCCGGTGATGGAACAGAGTCACAAGTGGATAAATTATTCAAGCACGGAGTTCAGTAAGGATCTCAATGAGATTTTCGTCTCTTTTTTCTTGATTACTTTGAGAGGCATCTGAGTGAGTGATGTTCTTATCAGAGAGTCGTTCGGGTCATAAGCACATTTGAAGGCAATGAGCGGGGACTGGGGAAATCTTATTGAGTATGAGATGTTCTGTAATGAGATACCAGTGATTTAGCAGGCAATGTTTTAGATCATTGGTTTTAATGTGGGGGGTGAAGGTGAACTCTAAAACCAAAGGTGGAGATGGGGTTTTGGGTTTTGGTAGGAGGGTCTCTGCTCTGTTTTCGAACCCAATAGTTGAGACTGCATCATTAATAAAACTCGCTAGGTAATTTCTCATGTGTGCATGCAGTTAGCAAGAGCTCCATATACTACACGCACACTCATGTGTGTTTGTGTGATACAGTGCTATAGAGCTATTACAAAATGGCAGGCCAACTTGTAAACATTGGTTAACTTTTTGCGCGAGTGCAATGTGTTCAACATGTTCATCTGCCACGCTCACTCAAATGGGAACGCAGCTCTGGATCAAGTTATTCAACACTGTTTGATGCAATAAAACCCTGATCTACCACACTCACTCAAATGGGAACACGGCTTTTGTATTCATGATGGTCATTGTTTAGTTTTTACATCCTCAATAGGCTAAATGTTTTTATTTCCTGAAGCCTTCAAGTAGTTACAGTGTTTACATTTTTCAAAGCATGCAAATGCAAACATGACATGTCAGTTACAAAAGCCTTGCTAAAAGTTTTTTTTTTGTAATGATGAACTGAAAATTTGTTTAAAGTTTGAATACACAGTAGAGGATGCACTGTTTGTTTCCTCAAGCTACAGTATGAATGCAATTTCTTTATTCATGATCCTTTCAAGGTGAACCATGTAGTATTTGGGAGTCATGGAACTTAAATAAATTCAAGTGCTCTTTGTAAATACCACTTTTGTATTATGGCTCGCAGTTTGTATGCAAAGATATACGGTGGTCAGGACTTGTGCAAACTGCAGACTCATCATCTTTGAGATCAAAAGGAAGTACAAGCATCCCAAATTGCAAGGGGCTGTAATTCAAAGAAAATAGTGACAGTAAAGAAATAAGACCTTGAAAAACTGAAAGGCATATTCCGGAGTCAAAATTTATTAACTTCAAAATATGCAGAACATTTTTCTTTTTCAAGAGGTGAAAACTGCATCTCAATAGCATATTAGGAAAACAGGATTTTTTTAAAATATTGCAATTTTTTCTTGAGATTCAGTGCATCATGGGAAATCTGTGATGTCATTGCAGCACATTGATTAGACATTGCATTGTTGGCATTGTCTGTAATATTAAGAAACATTGTTGGTCAAAATGTGGTATAGGGTATACATAATGCTTGATCTACAGAAAAAATTAGGCTATTCAAACTTTTCAACAGTACTTATCAAATTTTAAATCCAAACAGGATGTTCAATTATAAAGAAAAAAAATAGTAATCTGAGGCAATGGGCCCACATTACATAACTTTCTGTGGCTTTGTTGAAAAACATAGGTATTTTTTAACAAAAGTTTCCAATCTTTGAAGTGAGATACATATACCTTCAATTAGGAAAGGGATATTGAGACAAGGTTTGAAAGAAATGGTGTAGAATATTTTTGTTTTTCTTGCAAGAAACTGGTGAAACACCATCAAAATACAGTGTTTGAAAGACATGGTGTGGAATATTTTTGTTTTTCTTGCAAGAAACCGGTGAAACACCACCAGAATACATGTATGCCTTTAATGAGGTACCAGTCTCATGCAGGTATTGTAACACAAGTGCTACATAATAAATGAGCTGTCCATACTGTATAATTTCTGCATTTGCATGATGTAATTTAGAGCTTGGATTACAGGTGCTTGTCCACCACCAGGGGCACCATGACACACTGGGACAGCACACCTTTTAGGACTTTGATTCAGATTATGACTTTGTCATACTATACAGTATTAGCAACTGTGATGCCCCAAATCAAAATCTTGGCTAAAAAATGACAGTATGAACAGGGACTTAATGACTTTACGTACAGTAAGCTGGACGCAACTGGCTGCACACTCTTAATGAGAAAGTTAAACTGCCTGATACCTCTAGGCTTAACAAATGGTAAACGCATGCTTAGTTGTTCCATTATGAAGAAGTTGGGAGACCTTAAAAAGTTTTATTGTGCAGTACCCTATATTTACACTTTTTTTCTTAACCGTGCATCCTAACATGCATTGTATGTCGTATTGTGTCAAATTGGCCCAGGTATTTTAGCAGTTCTTCTTGGTATGTCAGTTGTGTCAGATGTGTTCTATAATGTGGTGGTGGTGGTACTGAGGGAGTTGCATGGCTCCTACAACAGTAATGGTTAAATTAGATGGATTTTGAAATAGAGAGATTGTGAAAGTTCTGTCTACAGATACAGTAGTGCTTGAAACATTATGTAGAATGGATATGGGCTCAAAAAAAATTAAATGTATATCATAATTTCATGTTTTCTTTTTTACAGTATTCCCTACATAGCTCTTGGGGCCTTCTTTTTTTTGATGCATGTATTGTTTTAATGTGCAAATAATGCCCTCAGCCTCTGAATATTCATAAACAATATGCAGCTTGAGGAAGGCCAGTTATTTTCTGCCTAACCATGCATACTTACAGTACAGTACAATTGGTTGTTTATAGGAGAGGTCATAACAAGGACCACTCCAAGGGTTGTTTGAAAAAGCTGATTGAGGCTTCAAATTTTCATAGGACAACACTTTTGCATAACTAACTCACTGAAAAGAAACCTACTCCCATTCATAACACTTTGCAAAAAGCTTCACATCATTACTGCATGTTTGGTCTAATGGTAGAGCATCCGCCTCTCATGGTGAAGGATACCTAAAGTCATACCAAAGTCACCAAAGTTACCAAAGACTTAAAAATGAAACCTACTTCCAGTGTGCATGATGCTCAGCATAAACAATGGAGTAGGGAAAACAAGCCAGTGAGCCACAACTGGGAAAAAGGCCGTGGCCAGCTCAACTTGAACCAATAGGTTGGAAACTGGACCATAAAACTCCATTTAACTAAGGTAACTATTAAACTACATATCATTACAATTAAATGTGGGTCTGCATCATGTGTCAACTCAAACCAAAGCATCAAAATGTAGGCTGTCTGACCTAAGGTGAAAAGGAGTTGTGCCACAGTACTTTGCACAACATCCTGATTTGCTTGAAAAGAAACTATGTATAGATAAATACAAAATTTGTAGTTCCGCTTGCTCTGTTGTGAAAAGCTATTTCAAAAATATCAAAGTTAAATAATACCAGCATGGGTCTGTTTCTCAAAATTAGTCTTTCATAATAAAATTATGGAGGGGATATCCAAGTACTTTTTAAATGTTTTGGATGAAACATTGTGCATGTTACATATTGACATTTTCGGAAAGATGGTTCCTGCAAAGAAGTTATTAATTTGATGGTTATTTTTAGTAATGTTCTCCTTTGTTATTTGTTTCAGAGCACTTCAAGAAGCCCCTTACACAGCCCTCATGGGAGTTGTAGTTGACGGGAGACAACCTCCCAGGGTAAATATCATCGTTGAATTTCATTAATTATTTGTAATTTGCCACAGATGTCATGGAATGAACTACATTATTTACAAGTATAGGTCAATATCAGCTATTTTAAGTTTAAATTTATCATAAAAAACTTTTCTAGCAAATCAAGTTACGAAAGTTTTCAATGTTTCCTGGATTACTGTATTAAAAGCAAATGGAATGATTTTCATTTACTTAGCATAATTGATATCATCACAGTAAGGGTTTAACCAACTGAAATATTAAAGGCCCTGTAGAGTTGAATGTCCCACCTCCCCTTCAGAGCCCCACAACCAGAAAAAGTACCATTGGTGTAGCTACATTAAACCAAATAGGAGGTTATAATCGGAAGTGTAAAACCCAACCTAACCCAACCCTCCAAGTTCCCTTCTAACTTGGGTGATAGTACTGTACAATATCAGAATCAACAGGTTTCAACCTTATTCAGTCTTGTCAGATTTTACTGTACATAACCAGAAAATGGGAGAATTGTCATTGCATGGCTGTCAGATTTGCCTATAACAAGGAAAAGTGACATGCTGTATAATGGGACATGTTTCTGTTATGTTTGCACTTTTTGAATTTCCCCATAGACTTCATTTCATTACATTTAGAAGCAATTATAATCAGATGAGTGTGTTGTCTAAATTACCTCTTCGGTAGAGCATCCAACTCCCTCTTGGAAGGTCAGGTGCTTTGATTCCTAGGCTGGGTCTTACCAAATATTTTGGTTTTGGAACCTACTGTACTGGCTGCCCCCATTGTGTAAAGTGGTCAGCATAAACAATAGAGGATGGACAACAACCCAGGTTCCCAGAGCTGGAAAAAAAGCTGTTGGCACCAGTAGATTAAATCAGGAGGTAATAAGTTGAGGTGTAAAACCTAATCTGACCTAACCTATCAAATCCAATGTAACATAACACTGCATAACTGTCCAGTGAAGATATTTCTAGATTGCTCCATAACCTTAAAGTTTTCAGAAGCAAGTACATGAACATTATAAAACCAAGTTCTTGATTACTTACTTTTCATGTTACAGCATCCTACCTCTCCAAGATATCGTATCAGGAAGCAAGTTGGCGGAACAAATCGATGGAGATTGCCAGAGTCTCTTGGAGGGGATTTACTTGGTACTGCACAGGCAGTTAAATCACTGAGTGAACCTTACAACCAAAATATAGTTAACATTATGACAGGTATTGTTTAGTTTCTTTATAATATTCATTTCTGTTATTTTAAATTTATTTTTGGTCAGAAAAAGCGGTTTCTTATTTTATGTAGATGGGTATTTCTGTATCCTGGTTTGGTCCTGCTTGTGTTGACTAACAGCATCAGATTACTGAATATCTTTTAACATTGATGAGCAACAGTCTTTGTTTTGAAGCTGTTGTTTGGACCTTGAAGATAGATATATTAAGGAGTTACATGGAAAGTTGTGTTGTAAAATTCCCATTCCAGTTGAGAAAATGTCTGTAAAATAAAAGTAAAATACTGTTCTTTAGTATAAATTTGTGATGTTTAAGACAACAAAGGTTTAAAAATGTGGCAACAGACCTCTGCTAATATCTCCACAAACTCATCTGTTAGATCTGGATTTCACTAGAGGGCTGGGTTTATGTACAGTGGGCATGGATCCAGATGGGAGTGCATGCCCCCCTCTTGACTATGACCAACATTTTTTTTGACCTCATATCTGAAAAATCTGATGAGCCACAGGAAGGGCTGAGATGCTGGGTAATTGCATCTAGAATGCAATATTTTCTTTGAGGAGGACCCTTAATCCCCACCATGGCTTTGTTCCCTCAGTGCTTTGTCATCAAGCCTTCGGATCACCATTTTTGTGCACCCCTTTTTCAAACTCCTGAATTGGTACCTGTGCATTACTGCACCATTTTAACATGTCGGAAGTGTACTTAAACCTGAACTATAAAGAAAATTTGAAAGAATACTATGTTCATTTCTTCTCAGTTTTGTTTAGAAATCTCTGATTGAAATCAGTAGCACTATTATTATGGTCTTTTATTTATTGAAGAAGGGGGAAGGGGGAAAATTGCCCTCTTTGAAAAATCCAAATTTGGTAAATAAACCACATGTTAAGTGATGTCGGAGGTGTATTTACTGTAGGCAGTGTTTGAACTGCCCCCCCTGCTTAGGTTGGGGGGTATACTGGTATTGATGCGAATACTGGTTCTAAAGGTACAGGTAATCAAAATACCTAAGGTATTTGGTGTGTTTTTAAGACCGGTTTTTGAAAAAATACCGGTACTCGAAAACATTAACCTGGAAAGGTTGAGATAGGGAAACAGCAGTTAAATTATGCTTGTGCATGACTGTAAAGAAATGTGGTTGACAAAGTCAAAGCAGAGGTTTCTGCACTGTAATAATGCAGTCACATGCCCAGCTGTATCAAAGTTCAGGATAAACAGGGGTGTCGTGCACAGTGTAGATTCCTTACCATCTGACTTTTCTACCCAAGATTTGAGAACCGGTACTGCGTCAATACTGGTTCTGTGAGCTTAACAGTACAGATACTAATATTTTCATGGTACTGCCCAACCCTACCCCCTGGACTCTGCAATTTTCCACAGCAGTCATCAGTATTCAAAAAAAAGGTTTTTTACTTTCACAAGTGCAGTATCATTTGGTCTGTGCATGAAGATTTTTTGCCTTTTTTGTGCATGCAAGTTTGTGTTTTTAAGAGTCGAACTAAATATTCAGTTTAGCATGTAACTTTTTTTTTGTTCTAGTTGGACCCCTTGCAGTTATTCAGCTAAGTGTTGCTTGGTAAAATTTTTTATTTAATGATAATAGAGTGGATGGCTTGCAATTTTATTTCTCTTTCAGCTGAGAATCCAGCTACATCATTAAACTGTGACCAGAGAGAACCAGTGCACTTGCCATCAATGAGTAATAAGAGATCTCATACTAGCTGTGTTGCTGCACAGACTTCACACCCCATCATAAAACAGATAACATCAGACCTACCTGAAACTGCTCCCGCCAAACTGGAGAAACATTCCCCCATTCCAAAGTTTAATCCCTCATCTGCCCGTCCTCCAACACCACTTGATATATTTCATTATCATTCAGCCCCATCTCACAGACAGCTTGCCCCTGGTAAGTGCCTCTTTGTTTTGTCAGCCATACGCCTAGGTGAGTTACCTCAATCTACTTCAGAGTCACAGAGTCATGACTCCTGCAGAATTTTTAAAACCATCCAAAATTCTTAATGAAGATCATTGTTGTGGAATAAACACTAAGTATTTGTTATTTTTAATCAGTTAAACAAATCTTCAGTAGTATGATATTCTTGTATTTATTTTTCCCAAGAAGGCCTAGCCTTTGTCAGACAACTTCAGATTATCAGTGGGAAGCCCAACTATTAACCCATTTAAACACATTGTCTACTGTATGAATTCCTTCTCAAGATATAATATTATATATGTTGGTGGCAGCTGTGACATCTAAGTACGTAGTCCTCCAGTTGCATCTACTGAGCTTCAAGATTCATGACTATTCAGAATGTGGCTACTGGTTACTTTACTTCAAACATAAAGGAGTTGTCCAGGCCTAGTCAGATTGTATATATATTGTGCAGTCCAAATAAATACAAAGCTTTAGTTTGTATGGGATTTCAAGATATTCACCCTAATTTGAATTATATCCTTGTTTCTAAATGATACTAATTCTGGACATGATGGCAATATCAAACCATAAGCCAATACTCAACTAATTTGTAAATTCATTGATTTTTAAACTCCTCAAGATTTGGGTAGTTTATGGATGATATCCAGTATATGTATTGTGAAACAAAAAGTCCAAATTTTTATCAAGAATGCACCTTAAGGTAAGTGGAAGCTTTCAAACTTGTTAGCTGATGTTGCAGAATTAGGCCTCCTTTTTTGGGAAAGTATCTCAATACATAACATGTATTGAGATATTGTCACACTAGCCAGTGGATGAGATATCTTTAGAGCAAGGGAATGTGACTTGATCAGTGGTCAATGTTTTTGAGAATTTGAGAGCATGCTCTTTGAGAGAGAGAAGATAGAAGACATTGCATTTTACACATTAAAAGAAGTGATGGTTGGTAAGCTATTTTTGCAAATTTTATGGTTAAACTCTTCAGTTGTCATGGAAACTTCAATTTTCTTTTCACACAGCACTTTGGTTGCTAGGCACAGATACCTACTGACTGAAAAGTTTACATTTTGTAGTTAAACTTTCAAATGTTAGAGACTTGGTGTCATACCTCTTCTAAATCAAGCATGAAGTAACTGTAAGACAATCTTGCTTTAGTCTGACCAAAAACAAATTCTCTCAAGAAGTTATCTTGAGAGGAATAAGCTCCTAGAGTTGGATACAAGCAACCGAAAAGTTTGGTATTCTCTGTTTTGTTTTTTGGCTCTACAAGCTTATTTTCAATTTATGGAGTTTCATTTTAGTGCACAAAATGTGTCTAGGAGGCATGATCAATGTGTCTCTCAGCTTTGATGAAAAAATAACCCCTCAAAAGTTGATTGAAGTGTATTGGAGGATCTGTAGCATACTGTATTTTTGCACACTTGTCATACAGTATAATAATGCAAACACTCAAAATATCAGTGCAGAGAAATAGCTCTCACCCCTTCAGAAGTTGTGAAATACCAAAATATTTGAATGAGACTGTGCAAAT